>CM046879.1:353971712-355359074 GCA_025667525.1 Glebionis coronaria
CAACATACGTTTTAACATATACTCTTCCATGTGTCATTCTTGCCCATGAGTACAAAAAAATAATAGCAGCATAAACTTCGTTGAAAAGAGAACATGGCTGTACGAATATATCATGTGTACTGCACACCTTTTTCTCTTTTGATACTATACGAATTAAGACACAATCTTCAATCAAACTCCCATCTTTGAAGATCTTCCATAATAGCATCATCAACGAATATACCAGGACTACACGTTTCGTGCAACATGCTATATATATGGAGGATATACGAATCCCAAAAACAAGGAATCTCACGTTGTCATCTTGGACCACACAAGAATTACAGCAACCCTCAATCCTTGTCTGCTACTGTCCTTTTTTATTTGTACAAGGTTTTGATCATCTGCTAATCCTCGAGGCAACAATAATAATCAAGATAGCCATACTTTTCTATGGCTTTAAATCTTGGCAGCATCCATAGTTATTTCTACTAGGTTTCATCATTGATCAAAGATCAACACACCAAAGCTAGTAGAACAATATCATAGCGACTCTTCTTTTCCAAAATGCAGTAATACCAAGCAGCTTCACGAATGAATTACCTAGGGTTTGTTGGAAAAAACCCTAGATCAGCAAAATTTGGAGCTTATATATTCTGTTTAAATTAATCTAGGGTTTATAGAAACCCTAGTTTAACTTTAATAATAAAAACAGAATATTGAAGAAGCTTTTCTGCAGCCTACTTTGACAAGCTGTAACTTTTTCTTGACAGCTCAGATCAGCAATCCCTCCGGTGAGATTGTAGTCACCTATGTAAAGAACCTCCAGTTCGAAGTTCGTGACGATCCAACGGTTAACGACTGAGTTATCACCGTTTGAATATGGCTGTGCAGAAACATACGAATTTGGAAACCCTAGACGGATTTTTTTAATTCTTTCTTCGTTCTTCATCCCACGAACCTTGTTAGATCCTAGCATCGAGAGCCACCCGCTCTGATACCAATTGTTAAATCTAATTTAGATCAGACTTACTAGGATCGTTACAACTCTAGGTTGTTTAGACATTTGATCTAGGAACATAGTAATATTGTATACGCAGCGGAATAATAATAAGAACACCAATATTACTATTCTAACAAGGTTTTCATTATATAAAATAAATCAAACCTATACTATTACACATGTGTGTACTATGCTAGTCGACTCTCATAGGAGTTCTAGCTATGTTGGATGAATAAATCAATAGCCCTGCCCCTCTTTATATACTAGAGGTGTTAGGGTTTACAAGGAGATAAACATAATAAAGCAAGTATATCTTCTAAGTATAAAGAATATCTTCACAATATTCTTCATACTTATCTTATTCTCTAGAATCTTCTGAAGATCTCTGCATCTTCAATAACACTAAAGGTACTTGTGTAGGCTAGTGGTACTTGGATTTACCCTAGCAGTACATGGATTACACTAGCGGTACTTGGATTGTACTAGCGGTACTTACAAGGACTTTTTGTTTTGTATCTTCAAATCTTTTTGGCCCAACATTATGTGGTAATACTAGCTACTCGATCAAGTGCATATGTATGGGCTATACTATGGTGTAATATATATTTCTCATATTTTCCTTTCTTTAATATTGTAGGTGACGCTAGGAAAAATCACTAATAACCCCCTCGGTAACAGAATCATAGGAAAAGAAATACCAAGTGAAAAAAGCTTCCAGATGGTAATTCAACTAATGATTCCTCTCTGTTAAGTAACAGTTGATGTGCCTTGACTGATTTGAATTAGAAATTGTAATACTTTTTTCATGTTGGGTGTTTCAGCCCATTGATTTCAACCCTATCTGAACATAGAAAATGATCTGATGACAACTATTATGGTTGCAACAACATAATGTTATGATTTTCACTTTAGATAGTACTAAAAGTATTATGAAACTTCCCTTAAAGTTGATACCAAATATATATTGCTTAGTTTAACAATTTTTTCTTTTCTTTGATTAGGGTGCTCTTCTTTACGGACCTCCTGGTACTGGCAAGACTTTACTATCTAGAGCTATTTCAAGAAATATTAATGCTAATTTCATGAAGGTAAATTTATTTTGTTTTTATATATCATTTCCATGTTTTCAGTTTGCTTACTTATGGATTTTAAACCTTTGTATTCAACTGCACAGTGATGGGTTGAAACCTAATACAGAAACACGAAAGGTAATTCACATGTTCCATTCATCTATATTTTTGTATTCTCAATTTGCTTTAGTGGAACTTAACTCAAATAATTTTGATGAACTGGTTGTTAAAAGAAAGATCTTTGGATGGTGAGTTCTTTGCGCCATGGCAATTATCTCCGCTTTTGAATTAATTGCTTTAGCAGTCTGTTTGCCAACTCTTATGGTCTTGATATCGTTTACTGTTTTTACACATGATGCTAAAGGAAACAAAAATAGTCGCAGAAAGGCTGCAAAAGCTAAACATACAACAACCAAGGTTTCAGTAGCTATCATGGCTACTGGAATTCCTACCAGTTCAGGTCCCAATGAGAAAGAAAAAAGTTCACGACATGCACTACATGAAAGAGACTTACTGAAGGCTGTACCATCTGGTCCTTCACTTAGAAATTCTGTACTTTGGAAATGGGAGACTACAGCTGCTAAAAAATGGATCTGTTTGGATTGCTTAGCGGACTCGTATGCAAAAAAAAAGAACAACAAAGACTAAGCCAGAAGGTTAAAGGGAGCAACAAAGACTAAGCCATAAGGTTAAAAGGAGCAGCAAAGACTAAGCCACAAGGTTAAAAGGAGCAGCAAATACTAAAGAGAGTAGAAAAGACAGAAGTTTGAAAGAGAAGGAAGATGGTTGATGGTTAGGCTGAGGTTGGTTTATTTGATTCTCCAACAGGTATGCCAGCTTTTATTCTCTTTTGATCGATGTTCATATCATGTGTTAGCTTTATATCCAACTTTTATGCTGGAACACGTTTTATAACGAATAGCAGGAAATGACTATGCTTACACCAAAATCAACATAAGCACGTATATCATCCATAAAAATACATTTATATCTTACCTAATTAACATATAAAAACAGAAATATGGACCTATCATAACCGATAAAAAGCGTTGCAGAACAGCATAAGTTGGGTCAAAAATCCTAGACCACATACGTTTAAAGAGATGTAGGGATTACCTTTTGGTTATGCAACATTTCACCCACCACCTAAAGCTTTCAAATTACCCATCGTGTAACAATTTCTATAAGAAACCCATGAAAAACTAAATTTTTGCACCATTTCGCTCATGAACACTTAACCCATTCCACCACTCAGTTACAATGACCTTCAAAATACACAGGTCATTACACAGTAACATTAGGAGAGATTAAGGAACTGTGTTTAATATCTTATAATGCTGGTCGTTAAAAGTTCAAATCTAAACGTTATGTACACAGGTTATATACGAACAGTTTGTTTTTGAAATTATTTGTATATAATCAAGGAGTAAAGTCCAGATTAGGTGTCCAACTACTTTGAAGATGCTCTGCAACACTTGCTGAGATGTAACCAGAAAACACTTGCTTGATAGGATCCAACAAATGAAGGATCACGACAAATGTTTGCAACATTAGATCGAAATAAAATTTGGTAGATCATTCTAACAAATACACTCATATATTACCTAACCTAAATTTAAAAACATCAATGGACCTATAACAGATAAGAAAAGCATGGCTTAAATGTGCATAAATTAATCTATAGAAAGATCACATCAGCAAGGAGCACTACTCATCAGGTATTAAATCTAAAAAAAACCAACAATAAAGTCTTATTTTTACCATTACACTCATAATATTTAATCTTACCACCCAAAACATGACGTCCCCAAACATTTATAATCAACTTTATTGTTGGTTTTTTATTTATTCTAGGCCTTGCTAATGTTGTGTAATCGTTCGCTTATTGATCCAGTTCGCGAAACATGTGGATCGCCTTTTAGTGATAAATCTCTTTGACCCATTCAACCCGTTAGAACTGTTCCCTTTTGAGCGAATTATTTATTTACATGTTAAACTTATCAAAGGTATGCATTGCATATGGTTTAATGCCCGTTGATTTATGAATTCATGGCGTGTCTTTACCACGAATGGGAACAACCACTAGAAAAGATATGGAAGGAATTTGAATTGGTAATGGAAACTTCACTGCTATTTTTACTCTGTTTCTTCCAATTAATATGATGAGTTTCTATTAAACATTTACTTTTTATATGAAGTACACATAAATTCTTACAGTGTTCAATAAAGAGGTATTGTAATAGGCTAATAAAAAAACAAGAGATCTGATCTTTAACAAAATTTCCTGCAAATGTCAAGTTCTATAATGTTTATGGAACTGGTCTTAATAGTTAATACTCACGCTTCAATTTTCTATGTGGGCTGAAATCTAGCTTTCAAATTAATCTAAGTGCTGACTGTATCACGAACTCCACATCATCATCTTTATCTGTCCTCAACAAACCAGCATGCACGTGATCATCTTATGAACATGAATAATACTTGAAACCATAAATATTCAGCTTCTTCTAGTCCAACTCTAATTTTAGAAAGCTTCTGTTTCTTTTTCTCTTGAAATGATTAAAAGTGTGCCTTGATATTTGAAACAAAAACAAGAAAAATAATGGGTCATTCACAAAAAAAATCCAGCTTTGTTTATGTCATTTCTGCTACTTAATAGTTTGCTAAGAAAAATGACCCTGTCTAAAGGTGGGTCCATCATGAGTCCAGTAAAGAACAAGTTCCCACCATTGAAACATTGACAGGACCTGAGTTACAGAGAAGTGGTGTTTTAAATGACAAGCTCTTCTACCAAAGAAACCGATGGGAAAGTAAGATTCGAAGATCCAGTGACAACTGATGCAGCAAACAGAATATCCAGTTTACTCGGTACTGCTGAAGTTGGGCCTTCATTTAACTTCAGTAATATATGTGTTGCGGATGAGGCCCTTAGAAATCTTTTATGATTATGCAGCAGTCAGGCCCTTAGAAATCTTTAAAGACTGTGATAAGAAGGCTTCTTTAGGTTATGAAATGTCAATGTCAAATGTTTTTAAGGTGTCCTTTGATACTTTAGCATCTGTAAAAAAATTTATTCATTAAACCTTGAAAACTCTCATAATTGGTAATTATTCTTGGAACAGGTTGAGTTATCACATAAAGATGTGGAGCTTCGAATGCTAGTGATTTTGTATCACAAGATTTATAAGGTGTGCACTGTTTTCAAAAACCTTTATCTCATCTCTCTTAGCTTGAGTTTTAATGTTAATTTTAATTTTTCCCAATGTTAACTTAGGTATTATTTATAAAAATATAAAAGGTACGCTTTGACTATTAGTTTCAAGTTGATCTAATATATATGCATGACTAAACTGTATGTCATTTTTTATATCAAACTCATGTTTAATCCTTTGGTATTAATTTCTAGATACGATGCTTTGATTTGTTTATGTCCTAATTTTAATGATGTTATAGTGGGTAATGTGTTGACTGAACATCTAGGAATAACATGTCGGGTATGTAGCAATCGTGTACAATCGACAATCAACTCAAGGACCTGTAGTATCAGCCAAACCTGAGACTATCGAAGGCATGTTAAAGAGCTTAGGTACTGTCACATTGAGTCAACTTTTTAAATTTTATAAGATTAGCTTTTGTAATCTTTGTGGCGTTTGCTCACATTTCTATGGATTTGTCATGCTAGCTTTAATTATAAGAGCATAGTTTCTTGAGGTCTGAACTAAAGTATTAAGGAACTTGAGATTAGTTAATGCTATTGGATGTTTCAGCAAAATTAAATGCAACATATGGCAAGTTGCAACCACCACTTGGGAAAAATCGCCTAAAGGTTATCTTATGGGATGAAAAATATTGTGTTGCTAACTTTACATTTTGAGTTTAGCTAAATGAGCACATGTACAGAAACAAGGAAACAAAATCTTCAGCCACAAATAGACGAATAAAATATCGGTGGTAAGCTGGTAACATGTTATAGCAAAAATTCTCATGTACAAGTCAAGCTTTTATTAGAATTCTTAACCACATACTAACTAATTAGTTTAATTATTAATCATGATAAGCGTGTGGCTTAATCACATGCTTTAATTAATGACAAAAACACTGAGTTTATAAAAGTGAACTTTGGCGAATTTAACATGTGGTTGGTGACTTTATATTAGTTGTAGTTTTGAATTGTAGAGAGTCCAACATTCTGAAAACTGCTTTGTAGTTGAGCAAAACGCATGCTACTAATCTACATGATTATTTTTGTTTCATTATACATTTTGATTATCATCTTATACATAATATCGTAAGTATTCTCTTAAGAAGTTCCAAGTGATATATGTAGCACACATGATTTTTATGTGGTAATAATTTTTTTTTTCGGTTGACATTTGTATTATAAAACAATAAAGGAACCACAATTTACAAGGTGGTGTTGGCTATCATCACACGTCACTGTCATTAAACTAATCACTCGCTTAAGAAAAGTATATCACATGCTCAAAAGGATCGAATCGTTAACGGTTCGTTTTCGAAGTAATTTACAAAAGTTTAGAGATTCGAATTTTGTGCTAGGCTCTTATTAAGACTTGTAAATTAAACATTATCTGTATAAATAAAGTTAAAATTTTACTCTCTCTGTTTCAAATTAATAGTCTAGTTTATTATTTTTGGACGTGTCAATTAATAGTCCACATTCAAAAATAGATAAGAAATATATATTAAGTTTATCATATCACCCTCATTTGAATATATTATTTATAAAAAATAAAAAAGTTGTAAATTAATTAGTTAAGGGCAAAATTATTATTGTGTAATAACTAAAAGATATAAAGTTGAAAAAGTGATGTTTTATTAAAATCCCAAAATAATATTTATGGATAAATTTATTTCCTGAAGTGTCGGACTGTCACCAAAAACGGTGTATGTAAACGTAAGCACGTAACGTAGAATCCTCCGGTTTAGACGTAGTCGATGCTACTTCAAGACGTAAATCCAAATTTCTTCCCATAAATGAGTGAGTTCATAATATAACATTAAAATAATGTTTTTAAATAATACTTGAGAATAAAATATCAACCATAAATTGACGGATTGTCACAGCATTTACCCCTAAACAGGATCTTTGTCCTCAAAGATCGATTTATCTTACTACTCGCTTCTTATAGAGTTAGAGCCATGCGGGTATTTCCTCCACATTTGGTCTTTTCTCACAAGTGTAATCCATTTCAATACACGAGTTTCATCAAACATAACTACGGGAATACGATCAGGCTTAATGTTGATTTACTTTCTCTATCCATGATGTTCACTGGTTTTTGATGAATGCAACTTTTCGCCGATCTAAGTTTTACTAAGAAACAATCAGATTTTCACTTGATAGATATTTCATCAAGTTAGATATACGAAACATAATTCACGCAACCCTTGAAGTCATAGGGTAGATCCAGCTTATATGCCTTTCAAACCAACTTTTACATTATCTCAATGGTCCCATACCACGGGGACTTATTTCCCATGATCTTTCAGATCATCAATTCATTTTTCCAAGGTGAAATTTTTTGGCATAACTTCGCTACCCATCCCGCACTTCAAGATCTACATTTCATATTCACATAACCTCCTGCCCACTGCTGGCAGTCAATAATCAGATCCTAATTTCAACGATCATTTCAGGTCTCACGGGTCGGGTATTTTGTAAGGTTAGGTTTGTCATCGTAGGCAACCTTAAACCTAAAAGACATGTCCAACTCACAATGGGTGTATGTCGGGTGTCTTCATCCCAACCCCTTCTTACAGATGCTCTCATATTTAGTTCCTCACAAGATTCGATCTCGATCCTAATTCGATGATTATCAATGATAATCTCTCCAAAAGAAAACGATTATAGGTTTATTACCAAAGGTAAATCATTCAAGCATAAAATAACACTTCTAGTGTTTTGTATCATTACTTTACCTCGTCTCTTCGATTGGGGTGGTAAACAGTACTCTCATCAAGGTTCGTTCCCAATGACTTCTGAACAAATCTCTAGAAATTCGATGCGAAGCGAGGACCTTGATAGAGATGATTGATACGGCACACTATGTTTACACAACTCTTTTAAATACAAAGAGTCAATTTCTTCATCGAGAATTTATCATTTACAAGAATGATATTAGCTGATTTGGTCAGTCTTTCGATGATGACCCAAATCGAATCAAATTCAGATGATGACCTTCGTAATAGTTAGACGTTTACTAATGTATGAGGCGATGTCTGCCTTCATAATTTGCCATCAGTACAACTTCTTCAGATAAAGATACACTTAATCAGAAATGCCATGAATAGAATACTTACACTTATGAGATTTCAACATGACTAAATCTCAAAATACTCCGTATTCAGGCAACCATAAACGGCCTTTTATACATTTAAAGCCATCGGCCTCTCAATTCTAATGGTTCACATTAGCCGTGAACCCTTTTTATTATCTATATTATCCTTCTTACAAGCATCACTTATTTCTAAATTGTTCGGGCAAATTACTTTGCATCGTCATTATTAAGGAACACAATCCTAATTGATTCTTTAACCTTTTTATATTATGTGTCAGTATCTACATTCATCTTCCCTGATGAAATAATTATCATGACCGTATTCATTCTAATATTCTTTCTATATATTTTCTAAGTTTTAGTTTTGTCTCAACTATTATTTTTATCTTTTTTGCTTAATCCGACGTCTAAAGTGTCGATAGTTATTACAAGTAATTAAATAATAAATATTTAATTTTTTTAAATGTAAACGTAAAATTTTTAAATTTTCTCAGTTCGTCTAATTATAGAAAAATGTTCAAATAAACTTGAATTTAATTAACAAGATTTTTGTTGATTTATCGAAAATAATTAAAATAATTAATAAGATCCGTAAATGTTCGAAAAATCTTTGTTTATACTTTGGTCAAAATTTTCTTAGTTGAAAGCAAAAATTGTCGTTTCAAATTTCAAGTCATGGTTTAAATGGTTTCCTCAATCCCTCTTAGGTTGTCTTTGAGGTATACACAAACATTTACCCGTAAACAGGAGTTTAGTTAAATGATTTCGGTATAAGGAAATAATCCCTTAAAAATTCTTTTGATAAAACATTTATCAAAACATATTTGCACATTCTTTTTGGTAAAACCCAAAGTCTCAAATGGCTCTAATTTTTAAAGAGTCAATATAGATTCCATTATCTATTAATCACACGATCAAATAATATAAAGGATTTAGTCTTTAATCACATGTTAAATACTCAAGGTACAGGTTTTCATTGCTCTACTGACATAAGGCAGTCTATAAATGATTATTAACTCTTTCCTATTCTTATAAACAACTAATGGTCCTTAATGATCACGAGCCTGGACTTATCAAATTACAACCTACACACGAGATTCACCAAATTTATGGATGCTACATGTGCATTGGTCAATCCAAACGACATCACGTGAAACTCATAATGTTCATTACAAGTTCTGGATGTAGTGATTGGAGTAGATAATCTTTTTCGCGGACGCGAAGTTGATGATAACCATGTCGTGGATCAAATCTTTAGAACATACGCTAGAACCTTGTAAATGATCGAACAAATCTATCATCTTGGGTAGTGGATATAAGTTTTGATCATCAATTTACCTAGTTCACGGTAATTCAAGAAATATAGGAATGATAACACCATATCTCTTCATGATGACGAGCTTGGTAGAATAAAATCTTTTTCCAACAACTCTCTCAGTTGTTCGGCAACTCTTTCGATTCAGATGGTGCTGAAGTATAGTGCACACGCCACGGGTGCAACATCGGAAATATAATCAATACCAAATCCAACTTGCCTTAATGGCAAAAGTCTAGGTAATTAATCAGCAAATACCTCCTAAAATTTCAGATAACAGAAACATCTTTTAATAAATCCATATTAGGTTCTTTCTAGATTACAAGATCTATAACTTGTGCACAACCATTCATGGTTTAATTTCAAGTCTAAATGCAGGATATGGTCACCTATCAAGAATTATTTAGATCACTTTTAATAATCAACATCTTATCTTTTAGGGGAATTCTACTCGAGTTCCCATCAATTAAGACAATGTCGTCATGTCATAATCAATCAATCCATTCTACTGACATTATCAACTTTCCAGTTTCGTCACCATTGATAAGATGTGAACTTCTCAAAAGACTAATAATAACTCATAATCCTCCACAAATTCAAGGATATATGGATACATAGCTAACATTACAAGAGTAAGGTCAACGCATGATATACGCGAGAGAATTTCAAATCAGATACAGACGAAAACATTAACGAATATGAGTATATACCATGTTTTCATAAATTTGAGTACGCATTCGAAAGCTCCTCAGATCGTTACCCAGGTCATTCAAATGAAATCTAATCAAAAGAAATGATAAAAACGTCGATACATCCAGTCGGGTATCAACACTCGGTAATCAGATACTTTTTCAAAGAATCTCACCACGGGAGAATTGAACAAGAGAGACTTGTCAATTGTCAAATAAGACAATTTCCACAGATGATTAAATTCGATTCAGGAGAATAGATAGTACGGGAACATATGTAGGTGTCCCTAACAATATGTCCCTATTTTGCACTTCTTGCAGATCTCATAAAAATTAATCTTTCACAACATCAAAGAAAATGTAGTGTTTATTAACAATTTCATGGTGACTACTAATCAGCCTTGCATAGTCCTTTCCAAATTGTATGTAGGCGCGCAACTATATACAATTTCAAGATTAACGTTGCAATACTCAGTTCGTCAAAACTTTGTCATCATGTTTAAAATATATACTCATTCTTAATTCAAAATGAATTTACAGAGATTTTGTTTGTTATGGAAACAATTAAGTTTTCCAAAGTGTTTCATAAACAACCTTATTTCGATAATGATTACTCATAAATATCACTTTAAATAGTCCTTACGGTGATGAAAATTCAATTTTTCTCGAGGGATACTATTTTATCTTGTAAAAACAATGAGTGATCTGTAAAAGAGTGATGAAAACTTGCTCACCAAGAACTAACTCCAATATGATAGGAAATGAGTTTAGCCAATTAATCATGAGGTTCATGACCTTGATGTCACTCAAAAAGAATAATCCACAACGTAACTCAAATCGAGATGAGTACTTGTTTAATGGTTGCATCACTAATACGAACATTAGGATGAAGCAATAAAAGATAGATAACATCTATACATGTCGAATTTAGCAATCAAATGTAGTCTTTTCATTAATCACAAACAAGTCAAAATTGTACCGTAACACATTATGTGTCACTATGTCATACAATTCCAAGAACTCATCCTACCAACTGATGTCTCAGTTAAGTTAGGGATTTTTAAAAGATACCACAATGAATACAAATCTACAAGAGTCATTAGGTGTTCCACCTGTCCCAGAAGATCCATCGGTCTCAATTCAGAAGAAGATTTCTTCAATTTATTTCTTGGACACTGGGCATCCTCGTCATTGGACAATGGCCTAGGAACAATCCTTAACACTAACCAACAATCATCTAAAACCTTATAATTCAATCACAGGACTTAACGACTTCCTCTTAACAATCTCATATTCCATACGAGTTAAATTTTTACTTTACTCAAGTTTTCAATCAACTTATACTCAATGCAATATCCTACTTCATTCTCCAATACTTTCAACCTTATTCTTAGACCATAATAGGGCAATAAAAGTTCGATATGAACAACACTCAATTTCCAATCCTATAGCTTCTTCATCAATAGTTATCAAATGAGTCACTAGTATGAAATGATTCACACATTCAATTAGACTTCTCGGAAAGGTACTAGTGGCATGAGGCTTTTCGGTAATGGTTCCAATGACAGCCTCAAGTGCAACATTCACCCTTTCGATTTCAATTTAAGAATTGAGTGAAAACAAATCAGATGACACCTTTCCAGGTGGTAACGTTTTGTCAAACTCCACTCTATAAGTAAAGATCGTCATGACATCGATATCAGATTTAATCTCGCCAATTCATCTTTAATATCATAATCAACTAATACCAACATTTCTACGAATATCAACCATTTCTTTGGGATCATAAATATCCACAACTTGTTTTAGATCTAGAATAGCTAGAATTCCTACGGGAATAGCTTCGATTGATTTACTAGGGGAGTTAGGGTTTCTTGTGACAATCTACGTCGTATAAATACCTTGTATAAGTATTAAAATAATCATCAAACAATCATGTAATAAAATTACATCATAAATATATATAATCCAAGTGTTATATATATATATATATATATATATATATATATATATATATATATATATATATATATATATATATATATATATATATATATATATATATATATATATATATATATATATATATATATATATATATATATATATTAAAATAACACTTCTCAGTCTGGCCTTGCCGGTAACTCGGGAATTCTTCGGCACCGTTATAGTCAAAAGATTTTTAGACATTTTGAGAAAAATGTTTATAGCTAAAAGATTTTGAAATGTTTTATTCAAAACCTTAGTTTTAAAAATCTTTGGTTCTCTATAACGAGAGCTCTTGTACCAAACTGTAACACCCCCAAATTTACACAATTCAATACAGCGGAAGAGTCGTTGGTGTTACGAGACAACACATTACTCACATCATAGTCAATGCTTAAAAATCGCGTCGTTTAATAATAAAGCATTTTCCATTCTTGAATATCAAATTTACATAGGTCCCAAGTCATAGTATTTCATACAATTTTACAAAATATTTGAATGGAAATTGTTATTTAAGTGCGGGCCATGAATTCTTGTCGTCTTCCCGAGAATTACCTTCAATTACCTGAGATAAAACATGTTAAAAGAAAATGTCAGCGAAAACGCCGAGTGAATTCATAGAGTTTAATGAAAACCATTAATATATATCATCGGTATGTATATTTATTACCGAAAATAATTTTGTACCAATCTTTGTAATAGGCCATAAAATAGACCAAAAACATTTTATACAAATCCTTGTCAAAATCATAATATAGGCTTTAGCCTTCAAAACCATTATACGAACCATTGTCGTAAAAACATCATACAATAAGTTTTATAACGTTGTATAGAGTTAAATAAAAACCGTTATATGAATATGGTTATGTAAAACCAAAACACGAACATAATATCAATAACAAGACCCTGTATTGATAGTCAGGCAATAAATTGTAATTCAGTGGGTATAGCAGTATTTTCGTTATTTAGATTATTATAAGCCGCATGACATTGTTACCTTACTACAACAAACAACAGGTAGCTAACCTGAAACTCAATCTGCCCATCTAAGTTAGCGTGTCATCACAAAAATCACGCTATGTAAATCTTCTCATACATAGGTTCGCTTACCAATAAATGTGGCACGACGGGGATCAACCGTCAAGGCGCGAACTGGGGTGATCGTCCCTAAATAGTACTATTATATGCACAAGCGTCTACCAAATCCCGGTAGTTCACAATTCATGCTAATGGGACTTTTATTGACATAACCTAACTTTAATAATCCATTTTATTTCATATATCGGGTCATATAATCATTCATCGGGTCATACAATCATTCGGGTCCAAATCAATAAACAAACAATCGGGACAACTGATGTCCTATTTTATTAAAACTAACATGTTATCTCCCTCGTGGGTTTATAAAACATTTCATAAAAACATTTAAAAGAGTGTGAGGCTATGAACTCACGTTGATTAGGAAAGGCGGTTATCGGCGATTTGGATGTACGGTACGTGCTTCAATCACGGAAACCTAGACAAATAATACTCGGTCTTAGACTCTTGTTTAATGACTTTATAAAAACAATAGCTATGTATACATATGATGATTTTATAAATATGATGATGATCAAGTGGGATTGTACATCTTTATTTACTCATTATAGTGTCATGTGTTGTTAAATTTTCATACTAGTTTCACTAGTTTAACCTTTTTGCTTGTCAAGGCCCAATAAGCCCATTATAGGCCCATTACCTTATATTAGTACATCTAATACTTTTAACATCAGTCCTTTGCTTACATGTTGGGCCCAAGTGGGTTAAGCCCAATAAGCAAGTTTATTAGTGTTTAGCCAAATTAGTTGGATTAATAGTCTAATAAGGCTAATTTGGCCCGTTAATGTCCGTATGTTATAAAGCTCGGGTTTTATCGGTTTTTACTTGTAATAGGTACTTATTTATCAGTATATGAGTTATAAAAAGTTTACATTAGACGGGTCCGGCCGTCTAAGTTTTAATTGACGAAAACGTTAATTTTACGGTTTTAGCCGAAAAGACGTAAAAATCATGTTTATAGTTTTATAACTTATAAAACTTACCAAATTTCCATTTTTATAAAATGTCCCTTTTATTTATTATTGTACATACTTATATAAATGTAATATATAAGTTATTGGGTTTTAATTTATATTTTATACTATATTTATTTGAGTGCTATTATAATACTATTAAACTTTAATTTCACAAAATCTGATTTTTAGTTTCACTTTCACCATTTTTATCATATCTTGAGTTCTACAAGGAGATAGAAGCTCATTTTTGGATGACATAAAATTAATATTATGTGCTACAAATAACTTAGTTTAGCTAATGCTCAATCCAAGTCTAAGTTTTCCTAACAGTCCTCACAAAACAGACTATTCAGATTGATATATTAATTTTGTTTTGATCATATCTCACTCATTATATTGATTCCATTGCATTGCCAACTCTCACATGTGTACAAGAACTAATACTTACTGTATATTGATTTCACTTTGCCATTTTATCAGTTTATCATATGGTTAGTTACTATTTTTATACAACCAACTTATTTAGCATGATTTTAACCTTTTTACATACGGTTTTCCATATTTTAACCATGTTTATCAACACTTGATCCCCACACAATATTTTTATCATCATATACATATACAATAGGAAAGAAAATACATTTGATATTTAAAAAAATAACAAAGAAAATGGGAAGAATGATCTTGTTTACCAACCAAGACTATAACTTTTCTTTTGAGGACAACACCTTGAGGTACACCAAATTTATCTTCAAGATCACCTTTCACCAAGAGTATTTGTTGAGAAATAAGCCCTAGGACACAAGCAAATCACCTCCTTTGATGTTATAATGATCACCAATCAACTAGGCTTCAAGGGTTCTTCATTATATGTGTAGATAACACAAAGTTTATGGCTAAAATTTATCAAATGGGGTAATTGTTCTTGATTTTGAAACGACATTGGTGGTGAGGATGAGAGAATTTGAGAGTAGTTTGCATGAGTTGGAATGAGAAATGGTTTAATGTTTAGTGGTTTTGTGGTTTGGTGGCTTACTTGTTAAGCTTAGTAAACAAGTGTAAACTTGTTAGTTACAAGTTTGCCACATCATGGAGTGGTGTCCTTGTTTTGGCCGTCCCTTTTGAGTGGGGTGGGGCAAAACTTGTTTTGTCTCATCCCACTAATTTACGGGTATTCCTCGATTCTAGTTTCCTCGATTTGCGTGCCCTCGGGTCGTTTTACGAAAAAAGTTTTTATAAATTATGAATCAACGGCACAAAAAGAATCTAACAAAAATTGTCTCATCAAAAATGGAGTTCAAAAACGTAAATACGTAAACCTAGGGTTTCCGGTTTAGTCGTAAAGGACGTTAAATTATTCACGTAAGTCCTAATCTCTTCTCGTAAATTTGTGAGTTTATTAACCAACACAAATTTAAAATCCCAAAATAATATTCACGGATAAATTTATTTCCTGAAGTGTCGGACTGTCACCAAAAACGGTGTATGTAAACGTAAGCACGTAACGTAGAATCCTCCGGTTTAGACGTGGTCGATGCTACTTCAAGACGTAAATCCAAATTTCTTCCCATAAATGAGTGAGTTCATAATATAACATTAAAATATGTTTTTAAATAATACTTGAGAATAAAATATCAACCATAAATTGACGGATTGTCACATCAGTGATGGAAATGTTCAGAAGCTTAAGGTTAAAATTGCAGATTTAGAATCTGTTGTTGTTTCATATAAGCGGGCTGTTGAACAAAGTAAGTCTGTCTATCAGAAACTTATTGATAAAATCCGTGAGAACTGTAAGTTAAAAGCCTTATTAAAAGATACGAATTCTGAGCATAGTACGATTCAGACACCAGCAACCTCGGGACCCACTCGTATTACTGTGACACCTTTTCCCAAGTTGCTGGACAGAAAAATGCTGTGATTACCCCAGGAATGTTTCGTGTTAGTTCTCCCTCTATGCCTATCAAACAACGTAAAGCAAGCGTTAGGACAACACCGATCACTATAACTCAACCACAAGTTATTTATTTAAAAAGTGCTAATTCTAATAGACGAGTGTCTTCTTCTACAGGAATAAACAACTACACTAAGAGTAGAAGGCCACAGCCTACGAGCAATACAAGGAATGATAGGGTCCCTTTTGCCTCTAGAAGTAGTCGCCCCAAGATCAATAATGTGGAAGTAGAAGAACACCCTAGGAATTTACCGTTTTTTAATCATAATCAGAAACTTAATTCATCTGAATGTAATGACTTTAAGCTTGCTATTCGGAATGAAAAATATGAAGTTATTTGTGCTAAATGTAATAAATGTTTCTTTACTTTTAGTCATGATGCTTGTGGTTTGACTATGAATGGTTTGAATTATGGTGGTTACACTCGAATTGACAAGCTGTCAGTCAGTGAACAACAATGCACTCTTAAGGCTAAGGTGTATGTTCCAAAAAGTACGCACGTAGGGTCCACAGAAAGTCTTGCTAAGTCTAGTAGCCCTAGATTCACTTCTAAATGGTTGCCTACTGGTAGAAATTTTGACTGTAGTGGAAAAACTATCGACACTAGTAGATCTCATACTGACAGTGAAAAGTCGGTATGTGATACGGCTTAATTATCATCTAACCCTACAGGAACCTATTCGGTTGCCAAAATAATTTCTTCTCTTATCATTGACAGGCTGTTGAAATTTGTCTCTGGTGCGTGGACTCGGGCTGTTCCAAACATATGACTGGGAATCGAAGCCTTCTCAAGAACTTTGTATGGCGTTTCATGGGAACTGTTCGATTTGGAAATGATCATGTTGCGGCAATTCAAGGCTATGGTGATCTTCATTGGGGAAATATAATCATCACCAGAGTCTCTTTTATTGATGGCTTGGGACATAATTTGTTCTCGGTTGGGCAATTTTGTGATTCAGACTTGGAGGTTGCTTTTAGAAGTCATACATGTTTTGTAAGAGATCTTGAAGTAATTGATTTGTTGAAAGAAAATCGTACCACTAACCTTTACACAATTGATCTTTTCAAATGTCTGCTGCTTCTCCAATTTGTCTCATGGCCCGAGCCACATCAACAAAGTCATGGTTATGGCATCAAAGTTATCTCATCTCAATTTTGATGCCATCACCCAACTTGTGAAAGATGATCTCGTTACCGGTCTTCCAAAGTTTAAATATACAAAAGACCATCTTTGTCCTTCCTGTGAGCAAGGTAAAAGTAAGAAGAAGCTTCACAAACCGAAACCTGTTCCCAACTCAACGAATAGGTTACATCTCTTACATATGGATTTATGTGGCTCAATGAGAATCAAAAGCATTAATGGAAAGCGGTATGTCCTAGTAATTGTGGATGATTATTCTCGTTACACATGTGTTCATTTTCTTGCATCAAAAGATGAAGCCCCTGATGTAATTATTAACTTCTGGAAGAAAACATCAGTACTACTGCAAGCCCCTGTCATTATTATGAGAATGGATAATGTCACAGAATCCACCAATCAGAATCTGAAAGCTTACTTTGACGAAGTTGGGATCTCTCATCAAACTTCGGCTGTAAGAACTCCAGAGCAGAATGGAGTTGTGGAACGGAGGAATCGTACGTTAGTTGAAGCTGCTCGGACGATGCTTCTCTCCTCCAGTGCACCATTATTCCTTTGGGCTGATGCCATTGCAACTGCATGTTATACTCAAAACCGCTCCATTATTCACACCTGATTCAACAAAACACCTTATGAGATCATAAATGGACGAAAACCGGATATATCGTTTCTACATGTATTCGGGGCTCTGTGTTATCCAAAGAATGATCGTGAAGATATCGGTAAACTTGAACCTAAAGGTGATATTGGCTTTTTCATTGGTTATTATTCAACTGCTTGTGCTTACAGGGTTTATAATCGAAGGACAAGAAAGGTAATGGAGACTATGAATGTTACCTTTGATGAACTCTTGGGTATGGCCTCTCAATATAGAAGTTCACATCCTGAGCTTCAAGGTCAGACTTCTGGACACGTAAGTTCAGGACTCGCGCTTCAATTTGCACCGTCAACAATCTCATCGTTACAACCCTCGGAACGTGACTTGGAAGTTTTATTTGGGCCAATCTATGATGAATATATGAAGGGTCCTTCGTCATTTGGTGTTTCTCAAAATGCCCCGGCTACACCTGCTATGGTAGTTCAAGAACCACCAATTGCATCTACACCAACGGCATCAGTTTTAGCACCATCTACGTCAAACTCAACCATATTAACTCCAAATATTCCATCCACTTCTCCGACTGCTGACGCAACTCAACAACATTCTCAGCAAATTCCTAATCATGTTCATCTTCAGAATGAAATAGTTGCTGAAAATGAAAACAATGCGATGCTCAACGAACACGAGTTTGTTAATCCATTTGCGGCTTCCACAAGTTCTACTCAGCCTTCAACACCATATGTGGATCCATCGAGTTTGCATCAAGTTTCTCATACACCTCCACATGAACACAAATGGAATAAGAATCATCCTTTGGTTCAAGTGATTGGCAATCTCTCACGACCAGTCTCAACACGAAATCAGCTGCGTACCGACGGTGATATGTGTATCTATGCACTATCAGTCAGCACAATGGAACCAGCAAGTGTGAAAGAAGCAATGACCGATGCATCATGGATTGAGTCTATGCAAGAAGAACTCAATCAGTTCATCCGGCTTGATGTATGGGAGTTAGTACCTCGACCGGACAATATCGATCCCCTTACTCTGAAATGGTTATTCAAAAACAAGATGGATGAGGAGCAATTGGTCATTAGGAACAAGACTCGGTTAGTCGTGAGAGGTTATAAACAACAGGAGGGAATTGATTTCGAAGAATCCTTCGCCCCGGTTGCTCGAATGGAAGCTATTAGGATTTTCTTGGCATACACGACACACAAATCATTCACTGTATATCAAATGGACGTGAAGACGAATTTCTTGCATGGGCCGTTAAAAGAAGATGTGTATGTATGTCAACCTGAAGGTTTCATCAATACAGAACATCCAAGCCATGTCTACAAGTTGAAAAAGGCAATTTATGGTTTGAAACAAGCACCGAGGGCATGGTACGACGAATTATCATCATTTCTTCTACAAAATCACTTCAGCAAAGGAACCATTGATCCAACGTTGTTTATCAAGCACTACGGCAACGACATCTTGGTGGCTCAGGTCTATGTAGATGATATTATATTTGGTTCTACTAACCCAAAGTATTCCATATTATTTTCAGACCTTATGAAAAGTCGATTCAAAATGTCCATGATGGGGGAAATGACGTTTTTTCTTGGTCTCCAAGTTCACCAATCCCCCCGTGGTATTTTCATAAATCAGTCCAAGTATGTGCTTGAGATTCTAACGACATTTGGCATGGAAAACTGTGATCCTATTGTTACTCCAATGGACACTAAACACAAGCTTGATTTGGATAAGAAAGGGACATTTGTAGATGCTACAAAATACCGAAGCATGATCGGGTCCCTTATGTACTTAACCTCAAGCAGACCGGACATTGTGCATGTTACTTGTTTATGTGCTCGGTACCAGGCGAAGCCAACCAAGAAGCACCTCAAGGAGGTGAAAAGGATCTTTTGTTATCTCCGGGGAACCATTAACATGGGTCTCTGGTATACGAAGGATTATGGTTTTAATCTCACTGGTTTTTCAGATGCTGACCATGCAGGGTGTCATGATACATTCAAGAGCACTTCCGGTGGAGCACAATTCTTAGGTGAGAAGCTAGTGAGCTGGTCATCAAGAAAACAAGACTGTACGGTGTTGTCCACCTCGAAATCTGAATATGTGTCTCTATCCGTGTGTAGTGCTCAAGTTCTTTGGATGAGAACACAACTCACGAATTATGGCTTTCACTTTAACAAAGTTCCTATTTATTGTAATTCACAATCAGCCATAGCCATATCCTACAACCCGGTCCAACACTCCAAGACCAAGCACATAGCTGTCCGATTCCATTTCATAAAGGAGCATGTGGAAAGAGGAACGATCGAACTGTACTTTGTCAAGACAGACTACCAACTAGCCGACATCTTCACCAATGCTCTTTCTCAAGAAAGATTTGAATTCTTGGTTCGTCGACTTGGTATGCGTAGTTTCACTCCAAATGAACTTGGACGTCTTGCACATTCGCAGTAACCTTGTATATATCTATCAGAAAATCAAAATACAAAAATATAAAAGCTATAAAAACAAAATAAAAAATGAGAAAATCTTTCAAAAATACCAAAAATATTCTTCTTCGACATGTCTCTCAGCATCGATAATATGGACGTACTTAGAAATGTTGTTCAATAACGACACGGGTACATACATAAAGTTCGAATGAGAGTTCAAATGTTTTCAAAACATGTATTTTCTATTTTCTTCTCATAATGGCTTATATTCACATGTTAGACTATAACCCGGTACCCAAAGAAAGGAAAGTCTTTGACTTATCCTCAACAACGAGAAATTATTTTTTCTCGGTCATGGGCTTATATTAAAACATTCAAAGTTTTAAGCTCATGAACACAAGGAAAATGTTCATTTATGTACATTATTCCTTAACAACAGGAAAGTAAGTTTTCTCGGGTTTTTGAGCACAATTTTTCAAAATATTTCAAAACTGTGTGCTCATATACTCCCCTAATTTTAATTAGAATTTCTTTTCGAGGGGGAGTACAAACTTTCATGCAACATTATTCTCTCCATGTTTCATCACTAGTTTCACAAAAATTTCAATGTCATGCAATTTTTGAGGGGGAGAATAGTGATTAAAATGTGTTATCTTGGATAAGATCTTTGATATAAGTGCTTTCTCTTCCTAATATGTGCAAAAACCTTTACTTTTATGATGCACATATGTAGGGGGAGCGTTTTGGTGATACAAAAAACCTTCAAGGTGTAAACACTGATTTCATCAACACCTTGATTGCTTTTTCAACAGGTTTTTCTGGTTATGATATCTATACCCTTCAACACATTAATTCATGACGGTATTGGTGTCAAAAGGTGGTTAGGTATTCGTCCTATGATCCAACCAGAACCGGAGGGATCTTCCCAGGGACAATCCATTAGAATTTAGATGTCCTTAGGAAAGATGGAGTAGTTGAGTGTACGGGAAAAATGCCGACTAATGACTTAAGCTAGCACTGGAACAATCACAACAAGGTGCTAGTTATGACGTCTTGGTAAGCATTGAAGGGGTTGAAGAATGAAAAAGAAATGTAAGGATAAACGGTGTAAAGAAAGAAGCCCTCCATACAACTTAGGTAGAAACCGGGTCAATACATCTATTATCAGAATCACTTTGATGATTTTTGATACTAAAGATAAAGCATCATGGACCCAGTGATGCAATGCACAACCCTTCCCAGCCTACTCAAGCTTCTCTAAAAAGAAGTTTGTTTTATTGTCACGGAGTTCAACTCATTTCTATCAACTTTCTCACTCCGAGATAGTAGATATTGAAAGTGTGGCAGTCTGCTCCAGCCTCCGATCACCAAATAAACGTGCACTTATAGAGTCTAGAGCCACCGAGATTCATCTAAAATCTCATTAGGACACTTATTCCATATATCAATTGTTGTTCATCATTAAACCACAAGCGATAATTTATAGAGTCCTACGCTCTATCCTTATGATATTGCCAAAACATTCAGAGTGATACTCTTTAGTATTCACAGTGATGAATGGAAATCCTTCCAGTGTTAACATGATACAGCACTGCGGTAGGTCATGTGTAAGATTCACTTGAATTGAACATATGTTAACTAGAAAACAACAGTGGTTTGATTCTTTTGTGACTTAAACTCGTTCCAGGTCTCGACGCAATATCTTTATGATCGTGACAGAACATTCAGAGTAATACTCCTGAGTATTTACAGTGACGAATGGAAATCCTTCCAGTGTAATCATCAAACAGCACTGCGATAGGTGACTTGTGAGATTCCATACGAATCTAACTTGTGTCAACTGGAAAGCAACAATGGTTTGATTCTTAATTGATTCAAACTTGTTCCAGGAATTTGAATTGACGACTTAATCAGCAGAATGGAACTGCATGATTCACTCCTTACTTTGAATTATCTTTCGATATATTCAAGTATTGAGAACGGCTACCACAGCTGGAAATCCTGTCAAGGAAGTTCTTTGAACTTACCTAATCACAGGCACAGTATTCGTACTATATAACAGGAAACCAGAGGAATGCAAACGGTGGCGTAACCTTAAGAGTCTTAATTCGAGACCACATGCTCATGTAAATAAAGAAAGCTCAAGAACATCTAAATACAAACACTTCCGCTACTCTGATAATCAAGGGACATTGTTAACTAGCTTTCAAGACAACACAAAATATGAGTATGTAGGGAAAGACACAAGAACACAAGCTGGCAAAGTTTCAAGATCAAGTCAAGGCAAAGATCAAAGATCCAAGATCACAAGTCATGAAAGGGACTATGGAAGAACTCTCAAGACAACGAGCTTCAAATTCAACAACATCAAAGAAGTGAAGTCACATATTACATGACCACCCCTTAGGGGGAGATTGTTAGAAGTATTTAAAGTGATGGTCATATAATATACCGTTGCGAAGCTCGTGGAAAATGCTACATAATGGTGTTGAGAGTTCTAGTATAATGTTATGTATGTATCAGGAATTAGTCCTGAACACTCAAATGAAGAAGGCCTTCTATACTTTACACTTGTAGTATAAATGGCCCCTTGCACCTCAATTGAGTGTGTGTGTTTTCCATTTCAAAGTTTGTAGAGAGAGAAACTTATGTCTTTCTCTCACTAGGAATTCACAACCTTTTTGTTTTCTCTTTATTCTTCATCTAATCTAATCTTTCTTTTTGGTTTAATCTTGTTCTTCATCATCTCTATTTCTTGTTCTATAAGTCGTGTGTTACATCCTACAAATTTCAATTTCTCCGTCGAACAATGATCCCAAGGTTAAATTCTAGACATTCTTTTTCGTATTCATTTACGTTACGTTTATCATAATTGTTTTTTTGTATATCCTATAGTTTCAACCCATCCAACCCAGTGTCCTTTTAGCTAATCACAGCGTTGAGAGCCTTGTTTATGTTGTCTGATCTTATAATTTTTACTACTTTCAAGAATCTCATTGGAATATTGTTTTAGAAGCAATTGTCATTCATTTTTTTTTATCTTTTATGTCTCCTAGGAATTTAGGATCATTGCTATTAAATTAAAAGTTCCATATGCTCAAGTATAATCGTTTATGACTCTTAGCATAATGTGTTTTATATACTAATTTTCTGTACACAGCTAGAAAGACGTAAAATGCTCACTCCATACCGTGAGAAATCAGCACATTCAATAAACTATTCTAAAATAATCCAAAAACAATATGAGTGTACATTAAAATTATCAGATAACATATAGTATCAAAAACTACGACCAATACCAGTTCAAAATAATCAACGCTGTAATAAAAGATCATTGACCTTTCCGATAATAGAACTGTTAGTGTGAGGGCTATACAGATAAGAAGAATCGAGAAAAGTAATGGCCAAGTCGATGGTAGTCTGAATCATTTCTTGTTCGGGTTCAGGGGACCTGTGTAAGGGAGACATGCCCATACATCCTAAACCAAATTTTGAGATCTCAAAACCTTCTGATATACTGATACATTTGTTGTTCACTTCTAGCCCACTTCTTTCAACATTTTTGCTATGTTCATGTCCCTCTCTTTTTCGGCTAAGAGAGCATCAAATTCTTAGTCCTTACCTTCAATAAGGAAATTCATATTCTTGAAAAAATAAAACCAATATGTTTAAAATCTCCGATTAACGAATAACGAAAATGTTACCTATGAGATGAAGGGGATCCTAATTTTTGTTTATAGGTTGATCAGCTTGAACAACAATTGAGTTATGATGTTCTTCAGAAGATCATCAATATAATTACTGATCAAAGGATCATCCATGATGGTTCTTCTGTTATCCTGTCATATGTATATTTTAAAAGTTAATACACTATTTAATTATGCACATAGTTGCCAAACCCCTATACCTTCAGGATCTTCTCAAACTCCAAGATTTCATTCTGTTGGTATGCAAATATCAAGTTCATCGTTTCCAAGATTCTTGGATCATTTTTATAACTGCAACATATAGTTGGCTCAGAAAGATCGATAAAAAAGATTCAAGGGACGAAAAACATCAAATTTGTCACATACGGCTTTGCCTCTTGCCCATCAAATGGGTTGATCTCATATTGCATAAGCATCCAGAACTAGATATCTGTAACAGGTGATATAGAGAAACTATGAGTACAAGATGTTAATGCAAAGAAATGCCTAAAAACATTGTTAGTGTTAACTAATCTTTCTTAGTTTTGATCACAACAAATTAAAAAGTTATTTATCATCAAATACAATCATAAAATGAATTATCTAAACAAACACTATCATCAAGATAATAATCATTACACTAACATATCTTAATCATGTTTAGTGATCATAAAAGTGATTAGCCTTAAAACTCACTTTTGTCAAATGTGACAAAAGATTTTTAATAAACTTTCTTTTCTAGAAAATGTTTTATTAAAATGAAAATGTAAATTTGAATATGGCATATTCCAAATTCCATAAGAATATCCTTTGAAGGTTTCAAACTACCTCAGATATTTCTACCCCACTAAAAGACAAAAAGGAGCGGAGTCTACATCCGCGATTCCTTAAATACCTATGCGGTTATTTATTGATAAGGAACCACCTAGACCAATAAGGAACCGCATGTAGATAGCCGTCGGTTTTTGTATTCTATAAATAGTGGATCAAATCTGCATTTTCAACAACCCTTTTTGGACATTTCTTTTAGCCTTCGTTCTCTTTTCTTAATCCTAATCAGTTGTAAATGATCACTTAATGTGTTAAGTATGTTTACTTATGGTTATCCTCTTGATCTCCTTCTCTACCTTGTCAATAGAGAAGATCACTCACACACTTGTGTTGTGATTAAAGATGAAGCCTTGATGAAGATCATCCTCTCCTAAATATCTTGTCATGTTCATCATTTGTTCATTTGTGTCTTGTGTAGATCCAATGTATTTGTGAATACTTGGACTAGTTGTGTTCATCCAAGCTATTTGTGAATACTTAGATTAGTGTTGTGTAAATCCATTATATATGTGTGTGCTTGGATTTATCTTGTGTACATAAAAGTTACATGTGTGTACTTGGATATGTTTAGTTGATTTGTAATGTGTAGTGTGTTAGTTCTCACTAAACTACAAAGTGATTTGTGTGTGAGTTGTACAAGTTCTCACTTAGCTTCAAAGTTAAGAATCGTGAAGATTGGTTCTAGCTTTAGGTTAGAACTCGATATCTAGCCATGTGTCGGAAAATGGTGAAGTAGGCGACGTATAAAGATTGGTTCTATCTTTTAGATTAGAACTCGACATCTAGCCTTGTGTCAGAAAATGGTGAAGTAGGTGACGTGTGTAGATTGGTCCTAGCTAAGATTAGGTCTCGACATGTAACTTAGTGTTGGAAAATAATGTAAGCAACGTTGTAAGGTTTTCTCCGCCATGAAGGGAGCTTGTGGATATAGTGGAAATTTTGAGTAAGGTGTACTCGAGGAGTGGAGTAGGAACGAGGATAGAGCTTTGTTGCCGAACCACTATAAATCTTGGTGTCTCCCTATTAGGTTGTTTCTTTCCTTACTATTTCCTTACTTTCATTATCAATTTACTTACCATTAATACTTTTCATTGTTAATGCATTAGAATTGAACCTAATCATTATGAAACTAACTTTCAAGTAAAAGATAGTTTTGACACAAACCTAATTGAAAGGAATTTTAATTAGGAGATAAACCGAAGAGAAACTATTCACCCCCTTCTTGTTTCTACAGTTAGTATCAGAGTGATGGTCACACAAGAACTTTGAAGTATATTTTACTTTAAACTTGGATCGATCCATTGTCTCTTCAAATTAGAAGGTTAAGTTGTACTAAAGTTTCACTTTGGTCAAAACTATTTTTATTGAAGATAGACCTTTTAATTGTAATATAGCATCTCATTTAGACTAGTAGTATTTATGCATTTTAGATTTACTCTTGAAATGTATCTACTATTTTTCATCTTGTTATGTGTAGGTACTCATGAAGATCAATCATTCAATTGATTGAGGATTGAGTCACTTACACTTGTAGAAGACCCATCTTCTTTTATTTCAAACAACATTGAATGATGATATCAAGATGGATGGGAGTGATACTAGTCCTTGAAGACTTATTAGTCACTTTAGTCATGGTTGGGCTTTGCATTGATTCCTTGAAAGCTTGGAATGCACTTTGTGGCTAAGGTACGTTTTCGTTCCTCCACACGTCCTATTGATCATTCTTTTGATCATTACTTGACTATGTGCTTGTTCTTGGCATCCTTGCCTTGACATTTGTTTGTGGTTTGTGATTCTTTTCTTTTACCCTCTCAAACCTTCATTACTTGGATACTTGACTCACTATGAGGATGTAGAGTGAGTTAGTAGTAGCTTAAAGTATCAAGCATGATTTCCATGGTTTGCAACCTTACGGTTAGTAGGCCCTATACCATGTGTAACTTGTGCAATTGATCTCATCTATAGGATGATTGATTAATCCCTTGAGATACCAAACTACTTCATAAGTTGTAGTTGGATTTTACACTTTTGGAATTGAAATATTTCAAGGATATCGTTACTGCAAATCCTAGCAATAATAATTGTCCGATCATGTGGGAGAGAAAGTGAATTTATACTTTTCTTACATTTTGAAGTAGAGTAAGACTATTCTTGAAAGTGATCTTATTCTATGTACCAAAATTGCTTGGTATAGTTCATTACCAAAGCCGTTTAGACTTTTGCCGAAAAGGCACGTCTTTAACCACTATATATGACACAAGCTCTTCGTCTCCTCGACTTGAAGATTGTCATTTATCTCTTGAGCATTGTACTTGGTCTTGACTCACTCCCCTTGACTTCTATCCTCTTTGCTTCTTCGCTACGAGTAGTCGTTTGTCCGTTTCGGTCTTTTTTGATCTCGATTCAACTCGTAATCCTTCATAAAGGCATTAGTACTTAGTGTTGAAGTGGTCAAATGATTTCCTAAAAGCTTGAGATATATTTTAAGTGATAGGTGTGAAAACACCCATCCTTTTACCACTTAATTATGGCTAAAACGAGACCAAAACACGTATTTAATATCATTTGTTTGGAATTATGCGTGGTTTTTGTGTTTATTGTGTTTTCAGAGTCAACCGGATGAATATTGAAGAAAACATGGGATTGCACGGGTTTTATCGAGGAAAAAGACTCAAGACGAAGTCTACTGTCCTAGAGATGCAAAAGATTTGAAGTCATTGTGCCTATTTGAAGATTTATCGAAGAATAGAGCCAAAGATGGAAGATTCATATATGTCGAAGAACTCGAGTCTATTAAACAAAAGATTATAAGACGAGTTGGAATTATTCACCGACACTTCTCAAATCCAAGTCGGAAACGTTTATTTAAAGAAGCGTGAAGACTAAAGAAGAAAGAAGAAAAAGAAGCCCAAACCAAAGCCCAATCACAAGCCCACCACCACAAGACTTGCCTATAAATAGGACCTTACTTCACAAAAATTGAACACTTAGTTCTTTTAGGTAGTTTTAGTTTCTTCATTCTCTCTAGTTTTAGAGAGAGAAAGTTCTAAACTTTCTCTCACTAGTTTTCATCTTTTTCTCTTTCAAGATCAAACATTTGTATTATTTTTCATTAATCAAGTTTAGTTTCAAGCTTTTAATATCTAATCTCATTCTTCCTTTCTTTGATTTTGATTGATTTTGGTACAAATCTCGTATGATCCGTGTTGTTCATCAATGATTTTGTGCTTAAAAAGTTAATCTTTTTATGTTTCCTTAAGTTTCTATACAAATAAGCTTTGAGATCCTTGTGCTTATTGGCTTATTTGTTGATTTTGCTCATTTACTTTTTATAAGTTTTCTTAAAAAGTTTATCTTTTTATTATTTGATTTATAAGTTTGCTTATTTAAAGTTAGAAAAGTTGTTCTTAGTGCTTATTTGATCAGCTTATATTGGATTCGAGCTTGTTCGGTGATTGGCTTATTCATAGCTTATTCATCTTGCTTAAATTTCGGATCAAAGGGATATCGGAAAGGGTTATAAACCCCTTTCCGATTGGATCATTCCGACCAGAGCACCATCCCTTCATTCCGATCACCCGATCGGAAAAGGGTTTAGGTTTTTCCGATTGTAGCATATTTTGGCAATATTCCGATCTGGACTTTGTAATACATTCCGATTGGCACGTTTTTCAGTATTCCGATTATGGTGGTCTAGATTTATTCCGATTGTACTCATTTTGGTATTCCGATTGGCATGATTTTCCAAGTATTCCGATTGCACCTATTTTTCCCATATTCCGATCACTCCTTTTTCAATTATTCCGATTTGAGTTGTTTTGTTATATTCCGATCTTACTTTCTTTTAGTATTTTCCGATTAAGTTCATATTTTTCACAAAGTTTTCCAAGTGTTAGTTTTTATTGAATGTCCATTTATTTCTCTAATATAATCTTTAAGTTTTCAAGCATTTACTTTTAACTTGCCTTTTTAGTTTAAACTTTCAAGTCTTTAATTTTACTCTTCGACGCTTAATTACTTGTCATTAGTTTAAAAATAGATAAACAAACCAAAGCCTTTTTATTAACCAAGAACAAATCATTCCACTTAGAGCCGAGATCAAATCGAGAGGATATCGAGAGAATTTAGAACCATACTAAAAAAATTAGTATCAAATGGCGCCGCTGCCGGCTCTTCTCGTTAAGATCAACAGTTTTTTGTGAGAACTTGGATTTTGGGATCCGTTCACCGTGAACGTTACTTTTTCATAAAAATTTTCAAAAAAAAATCCTAAAAATTAAAAAACATAAAAACCAAAAATATTTTTGCTTTGTTTTTCCCTTGTTAGTTCTTTTGCAGGTGTATGCGCACTCGATCAACGTCTTATCAAGAGCCCGAGCCTCTCGATAACTTAGACATGGCCGGTGTAAAAAACAACAACAATAACCCACCTCAAAACAATAATAATAACAATAACAACCCACCTTTCAACAACATGAATAATAACAACAACAATGAGCCTCTACCGGATAATCGCCCGATGATTGAACTTCTGCAAGCACATGTAGAGGGTAACGATGATCCAATTGTCATACCCGCGATTGCAGCCAACAACTTTGAGCTCAAATCCGGCTTTATCCAGATGGTCTCTGCTCAACCATTCTTGGGGCGTACCATTGATGATTCGCATGACCACATCAAGAGATTCTTGCAACTCACTAATACGGTCAAATTCAATGGTGTTCCACAAGAGGTAATCCGTTTACAACTTTTTCCCTTTTCTTTAGAGGGACAAGCCCGGCATTGGCTTGCTAAGGAACCGCCACAGAGTATTCTTACGTGGACGGATTTGGAGACCAAGTTTATCAACTACTTTTTCCCACCCTCTCTTACTACCGCTTTGCGGAATGAAATCATAAATTCTGAACAAAAGTACGATGAGTCTTTTAGTGAATTTTGGGACGTTTCAAAGACCTTTTGAGAAAATGCCCACAACATGGTTTTACCAAAGTGCACCAAATTAATACTTTTTATAATGGTTTAAACATGAATGACCAAGATTCACTAAATAGTTCCTCGGGGGGTAATCTTTTGGCTAAGACTTCCAATGCTGCTTGGGATATCATTGAGAATAAGTCTCGTGTGCAAACCAAGAGTGTGCGGACCAATGTCGCTAGTGCCAGTACTAGTGACAGCGAAAAGCGAATTGACAAAATCACTGCGCTTCTTGAATCGCTTGCTACCCAAACCGCCAGCAACACCAACAGCATCAACGCTAGAAACGCTAAAGACGCTAAAGTCAATGCTCTTAGTCAACCATGTGAAATCTGCGGGGGTCCTCATTCTTACACCACTTGTACTACCACCCAAGACCACCCTTCTGAGAATGTGAATGCAGCATACGGTACCTATCCTCAACCCGCTTATCAAGCTCGTCCTCAAGGTGACCGCAACCTGCTTAACTACCGCTCCAACAACTATCTCTCACCACCTGGTTCTACTCCTAACAACCCAAACCAGCAACAAAACCTCAACCGCCCTCCTCAACAACAACAACAATCTCGTGGACCATACATACCACCTCACAAACAACAACATCCACCTCAACGAAACAACCAAGTTTACCAGCAACCTGCTTATCAACCACCCGCATACAATGCTCCTCCCAACCAACCCACCGCTTTACACCAAGAAGTGGAAACCTACATGAGGACTAATGATGTGATCGTGTAAAATCTTCAACAGGAAGTGCGCAACTTGAAAGCAGACCTGATGAAACAAGGGAACGATCTGAGAGCTGATATGAGAAACACTATGGATAGTCAAACGAATGACTTACGAAACATGATGGCTAGTTTCTTCCACGGTAATCAACCCTGTTCTTCGGGTACTCTTCCGAGTAACACCGTTGCGAATCCAAGAGGGGAGATGAAAGCAATCACCACTCGCAGTGGCAAAGGTACCAAGGAACCCGAGCTTCCTATACCTCCACCGGTGGTTGTGACTAAAGAGAACGAGTCACCTGCTCCTATTCCTCATCCTTCTACTTCCCCAATTTCTCCACCTCTTACTTCTACCCCTCCTCCACCCAAGGATGTGAGTGATCCTTCGATCCCAAAGACTTCCTCTTCTTCCAATATACCTTATCCATCAAGGTTGAGGAAAGAGAAGCTCAAAAGCAAGGATGATATTCAGGTTTCAAACTTTCTTAAAATGTTCAAACAATTGAATTTCAACATCTCCTTCACTGAGGCTCTCGCTCACATGCCTAAGTACGCGAAAATGTTCAAAGATCTTCTGAGCGACAAGGAGAAGCTTCTTGATATTGCTAACACCCAACTTAATGAGAATTGCTCTGCAGTGCTCTTAAGGAAATTGCCAACCAAGCTTGATGATCCGGGTCGTTTCTTAATCCTTTGTAACTTCCCGGGAGTAGAGAATTGCATGGCCCTAGCCGATCTAGGTGCCAGTATCAACTTAATGCCTTTAAGTGTGTGGAAGCAATTATCTCTCCCTGAGCTAGTCCCCACTAAAATGACTCTGGAATTAGCTAACCGTACGGTTGCTTATCCAGTGGGGATAGCCGAAGACGTCTTTATAGGAGTCGACAAATTCACTTTTCATGCCGATTTCGTCATCGTCGACTACGAGATGGACCCTCGTGTTCCCTTGATCGTGGGTCGTCCATTCCTGAGTACCGGTCGCACTCTCATCGATGTTGAAGCCGGTGAGCTTATCATGAGAGTGGGTGACGATAAAATTGTCTTCAACATGGGAAAGTTATCTAAACAACCTTATTCCAACGAGAGTGTTAATTGTATTGACGTTCTAGATGAGGCTTGTGAAGAACACTTCCAAAATGCTTGCAAAAGTATTCCTACTTCTCTTCCCAATGTTGAGACCGTTTCCTCTATTGATTCATCACTGTCTCTATTTGGAGAAAGTGATTTCTTTTGGAAAGATCTTGAAGCCACCATGGGAGATGTGCACTTAGCAAATGACGACTCTCCCACCAATTGGGATGACGACATGCATTTCTTTGAAAACCTGCTCAACGAAGACAATCTTTCTCTACCATCTCCCATGGTTATTTCTATCGATGCTCCGACTTTGAAAACGCCTCCCATCGAAAATCCTCCGAATTTGGAACTTAAGGAGTTGCCGCCCCATCTCGAGTACGTGTTCCTTGAAGAAGAGAAGAAGTCACCCGTCATCATCGCTAAGGACTTGCAAGAAGAAGAGAAAACTCGTCTCATCGTTGTGCTTAAAGCTCATAAGAAGGCAATTGCTTGGAAAATTTCCGATATCCACGGAATTGATCCGAACTTTTGTACTCACAAGATTCTCATGGAAGATGACTTCAAACCCACAATCCATAGCCAAAGAAGGGTTAATCCTAAAATTCATGACGTCATCAAACAAGAGGTTATCAAACTTCTAGATGCCGACTTGATTTACCCTATTTTGGATTCGCCGTGGGTAAGTCCCGTTCATTGTGTGCCCAAGAAGGGCGGAATAACCGTTGTTCCCAATGAACACAACGAGTTGATTCCCACTCGTCTCGTTACTGGGTGGAGAGTTTGTATTGATTATCGCAAGCTCAATGATGCCACGAGAAAAGACCACTTTCCTCTTCCTTTCATGGATCAAATGCTCGAGCGTCTTGCTGGTAATGACTATTACTGCTTCTTAGACGGTTTCTCCGGGTATTTTCAAATTCCCATCGATCCCAAGGACCAAGAAAAGACCACATTCACTTGTCCCTACGGAACATTCGCTTACAAACGCATGCCTTTTGGTTTATGCAATGCTCCTGGGACGTTCCAAAGGTGTACGATGGCTATCTTCCATGACATGGTGGAAGACACTATGGAAGTATTCATGGATGATTTCTCGGTTTATGGCGACTCTTTCTCTACTTGCCTTGCCAATTTAGAACATATGATTAAGCGGTGTGAAGACACTCGCCTTGTTCTTAATTGGGAAAAATGCCATTTTATGGTAAAAGAGGGCATCATGCTAGGACACAAAATCTCCAAAGCCGGTCTTGAAGTAGACCGTGCTAAAGTCGATGTTATCGCTAAGTTGCCTCCACCTTCAATCGTAAAAGGTGTGAGAAGTTTTTTGGGTCATGCGGGCTTCTACCGTCGATTCATCAAAGATTTTTCTCAAATCGCTCGCCCGATGACCCACCTCTTAGAAAAAGATACTCCTTTTATCTTTTCCAAAGAGTGTCTTGAAGCCTTCAACTCGCTTAAGGATAAGCTAACTAAGGCACCCGTCTTGGTTACCCCTAATTGGGAGCTTCCCTTTGAGTTGATGTGCGATGCTAGTGACTATGCTATTGGAGCGGTTCTAGGACAAAGAGTGAACAAACACTTCCAACCGATCCATTACGCTAGCATGACAATGACTGGGGCTAAATTGCATTACACGACAACCGAAAAAGAGCTTTTAGCTGTTGTCTATGCCTTTGAAAAGTTCCGCCCCTATCTTGTCCTTTCCACAACAATCGTTTACACCGATCATTCCGCGCTGAAGTACTTGTTGACAAAGCAAGATTCCAACCAAGACTTCTTCGCTGGGTTTTGCTACTCCAAGAATTTAAAATCGAAATTAGCGATAAAAAAAGAGCTGAAAACCTAGCCGCGGATCATCTCAGTAGACTTGAGGATCCTTACCAGGGGGATCATCCGAACAAAGAAATCAATGATTCGTTTCCCCTGGAGACCTTAATGTCTATCAACTCGACTTCTGACGAAACCCCGTGGTTTGCGGACATTGCAAACTACTTGGCGGGTGGAATTCTCGTTGATGGGTTAACATCCTAGAAAAAGAAGAAGTTCTTTAACGATATTAAGACTTACTTTTGGGATGACCCGTATCTATTCAAACAATGTGCTGACTTGATTATTCGTCGTTGTGTTGATGGACCGGCAGCTTTAGAAATCCTTGACGCTTGCCACAAAGGACCCACCGGTGGTCACTTTGGTCCCAACTACACCGCCAAAAAAGTGTTTGACTCGGGATTTTATTGGCCCACCATCTATCGTGATGCTCACGAGATGGTTAAACGATGTGATGCTTGCCAAAAACAAGGCACGATCACACATAAAGACGAGATGCCTCAGAATTTTATTCAAGAGTGTGAAATCTTTGATGTTTGGGGTATCGACTTTATGGGGCCATTCCCTTCATCTAAAGGAAACAAATACATCCTTGTAGCCGTTGAAAACGTTTCAAAGTGGGTTGAAGCCAAAGCTTTACCTACGAATGACGCAAGGGTGGTTTGTAACTTTTTGAAATCGCTGTTCGCTAGATTCGGCGTTCCTCGTGCTATTATCAGTGACCGCGGGACTCATTTTTGCAACGATCAATTTGCAAGAGTCATGGCTAAGTATGGTGTCAATCACCGTCTTTCCACCGCATATCATCCCCAAACCAATGGGCAAGCCGAGATATCCAACCATGGATTGAAGCGAATTTTGGAGCGTACTGTGGGAGAGCATCGTGCCGCGTGGGCCGATAAGTTAGATGATGCTCTGTGTGCTTTCCGTACTGCTTATAAGACCCCGATCGGTTGTACACCTTATCGTCTTGTGTACGGGAAAGCATGCCACCTTCCCATCGAGCTGGAACACAAGGCGCACTGGGCCTTGAAGTGGGCTAACCTCGACATCAACAAAGCCGGTGATCATCGCAAGACTCAACTCAACAAGCTCAACGTACTGAGGAATGAAGCTTATGAGAACTCGCTGATCTACAAAGAGAAAACGAAGATCCTTCATGACGCAAAAATCAAGAACCGAGAGTTCTACGTTAGTGATCAAGTCTTACTTTTTAACTCTCGGTTGAAGATCTTCTCTGGCAAGTTGAAGAGCCGCTGGTCTGGTCCATTCACCGTCGCCAAAGTCTTTCCATATGGGACCATTGAGCTTTCTCAGCCAAATGGGCCTAATTTTAAAGTGAATGGCCAGCGTCTGAAGCTGTACTTTGGTGAGGACATCTCTCAGGAGATGATTCCATCCCTCACCACGTTCCCCATGAACTAATTTTGGGTTGAGTCAGGCTCGTGACTCGGTTATAAAAAACAAGCGCTCCTCGGGAGGCAACCCGAGTATCTATCCTTTTCTGTTTTTACCTCCTAAGTGTAGGGGGACCTGTATAGGTGTTTGTTTTTGTGTGGTGATGTGATTACAGGGATGAATGCACTCTTGGAACCTTTGAAGAACCGTGCTCCCGTGTTATCCGAAATCTGATTCTATCTCTCAACTATCGTGATTCAATTTTCTTCATACTCACATTTGAAATTGATCACTTTAGTCGTCTCTTCCTTAACTTGAATTAACCAACGTGCACAATGTCCTAAGTGTAGGGGAAATTTTTCCCACATGCTTAAACATTGAGGACAATGTTTATCTTAAGTGTAGGGGGACTTCTATCGATGTTTTAAGTGGACTTTTCCATGAAAATGCCTTCATTTAACCGGAAAATCATCTTTTTCAACATTTTTCAAATTTTTAATTAATTTTGGCCATTTAGTCGTAATTTTTAAATTTTTATCGTTGCTTTCGTATGTATATATTCCGCAATAAAGTCAAAAATATTAATAAAGTGGTATAGCTAGTTTAGAAGTCTTTGACATATTAGGCCTGTTGCGATTATTTTGACTTAACCCGAATAGACTTATCCAAGTTTATTCTAGCTAGTATCCTTAACCATGTAGACCTTATTTGGTTTATTAGGCTAAGCATCCACGAGTCTCATTACTTAAGATTTTAAATTGTGGAGGACGAGAAATGATAGAGTCAATTATAAGTCGGTATTCTTGCACAAGCTCACTTGGTGTAATTATTTGCCTATTCTCCCATCACTTGCTAATAATTTATCTGCAATAAGTAAGGTCGTACGATTTGAAAAGTTACTTAGCTTCTAGCCCAAGATCGTTTAAAAGTTGCTCGGTAATGATAAGAGTTCATAGCCAAGGCATAACTTATGAAGCGGGGCGCGAAGATTGGCGAGTCCGAAAAGGCCCTAACAAGGCATGAGGATTCTATTTTATTGCTGAAGATCCAAAGTGATGTGAAAAGCATTATTCCCAAAATCAATATGAAGGATCAAGACTCACGACGAAAAGCAATCAACTCCCATAAAGATCATGGAGAAGTCTATCCGAAAAGACCCTAACAAGGTATGAGGATAAATAGATCCAAGTCCGAAAAGGAGGCGGATCGTTGTATCTCGAAATCCCAATTAGAGATTGAAGAAATAATCATGAAGTCGTGGTCAACAAAGTTGGAGTACCCCTCAAAAGTCTCCAAAGTGAAGAAACTCTATTACGATGAGAAGACCATTATCTCAAGAACGTCTCTCAAGATATGAAGTATGAAGTACATGCCAAATATCGGCCCAAAAAAGGTCTCAAATCGCGAACCAAGTTATGCCAAGATATGAACTTTTTGATATCCCGAGAAGCAGTTTTAAGAGATTTTGTCCTGTAGCTAACTATTGATCAAATCGTCCTACTTTGCTTTCAGCCTAAATAAACTATCGAAATAAGTCCAAAAATGCATCTTCATGATCATTCTAAGACAAAAATAAAATATAAGAGATACACCTAGGAATAAGGGAGTTTAAGCATTTAATTAAGCCATGTGTGTAAGTGTTTGAATTGCTAACTTATAATAACAATGATCTCGTTTTTAAGATTAGTTTGGGGAACGTGAAACTTGAGGGTGATTAATCTTCGCAGCACTGAAGCCCTAATGTAAGTACTCGATCTCTTTACAAGTTATTTCCACGTAAGCTATTTTCTATCCTCTTGTTTACATTAAAGTCTTAATTTCACTTAGTACTTTGATTTTTGTTTAGTAGTATTTTAATAAGGCCAAGGTTGATTGATTATGAGAAAAGTGTAAACTTGCTTTAATGCTAAGCATTGCATGAGGGCATGACAATGGTTAAGTGTAGGGGATTTGATAGGTGTGAAAACAACCATCCTTTTACCACTTAATTCTGGCTAAAACGAGACCAAAACACGTATTTAATATCATTTGTTTGGAATTATGCGTGGTTTTTATGTTTATTGTGTTTTCAGAGTCAACCGGATGAATATTGAAGAAAACATGGGATTGCACGGGTTTTATCGAGGAAAAAGACTCAAGACGAAGTCTACTGTCCTAGAGATGCAAAAGATTTGAAGTCATTGTGCATGTTTGAAGATTTATCGAAGAATAGAGCCAAAGATGGAAGATTCATATATGTCGAAGAACTCGAGTCTATTAAACAAAAGATTATAAGACGAGTTGGAATTATTCACCGACACTTCTCAAATCCAAGTCGGAAACGTTTATTTAAAGAAGCGTGAAGACTAAAGAAGAATTAAGAAAAAGAAGCCCAAACCAAAGCCCAATCACAAGCCCACCACCACAAGACTTGCCTATAAATAGGACCTTACTTCACAAAAATTGAACACTTAGTTCTTTTAGGTAGTTTTAGTTTCTTCATTCTCTCTAGTTTTAGAGAGAGAAAGTTCTAAACTTTCTCTCACTAGTTTTCATCTTTTTCTCTTTCAAGATCAAACATTTGTATTATTTTTCATTAATCAAGTTTAGTTTCAAGCTTTTAATCTCTAATCTCATTCTTCCTTTCTTTGATTTTGATTGATTTTGGTACAAATCTCGTATGATCCGTGTTGTTCATCAATGATTTTGTGCTTAAAAAGTTAATCTTTTTATGTTTCCTTAAGTTTCTATACAAATAAGCTTTGAGATCCTTGTGCTTATTGGCTTATTTGTTGATTTTGCTTATTTACTTTTTATAAGTTTTCTTAAAAAGTTTATCTTTTTATTATTTGATTTATAAGTTTGCTTATTTAAAGTTAGAAAAGTTGTTCTTAGTGCTTATTTGATCAGCTTATATTGGATTCGAGCTTGTTCGGTGATTGGCTTATTCATAGCTTATTCATCTTGCTTAAATTTCGGATCAAAGGGATATCGGAAAGGGTTATAAACCCCTTTCCGATTGGATCATTCCGACCAGAGCACCATCCCTTCATTCCGATCACCCGATCGGAAAAGGGTTTAGGTTTTTCCGATTGTAGCATATTTTGGCAATATTCCGATCTGGACTTTGTAATACATTCCGATTGGCACATTTTTCAGTATTCCGATTATGGTGGTCTAGATTTATTCCGATTGTACTCATTTTGGTATTCCGATTGGCATGCTTTTCCAAGTATTCCGATTGCACCTATTTTTCCCATATTCCGATCACTCCTTTTTCAATTATTCCGATTTGAGTTGTTTTGTTATATTCCGATCTTACTTTCTTTTAGTATTTTCCGATTAAGTTCATATTTTTCACAAAGTTTTCCAAGTGTTAGTTTTTATTGAATGTCCATTTATTTCTCTAATATAATCTTTAAGTTTTCAAGCATTTACTTTTAACTTGCCTTTTTAGTTTAAACTTTCAAGTCTTTAATTTTACTCTTCGATGCTTAATTACTTGTCATTAGTTTAAAAATAGATAAATAAACCAAAACCTTTTTATTAACCAAGAACAAATCATTCCACTTAGAGCCGAGATCAATTCGAGAGGATATCGAGAGAATTTAAAACCATACTAAAAAAATTAGTATCATTAAGTATTTTAGAAAAAATTGGTTTTGAAAAATTCTTTGATTTTCCTTGTAAAAAACATGCCACTATAGGCGTTTCTTTATTTGTCGCGGCTCAAAGGCGAGGTTCTCTATCGTTAAGGAACCGCGGCCAGAACCGGTGACTAAAGTACCAAGATTTTTATAAAAATCACTTTTTCAAACAAACCCTCTCCCTCTTCTCTAATAGAGCCGACGGTTTTCTTCTGTTCCACCATTGTTGCACATTCAAAACCTTCAATCACTTAAGATTAACTGATTCTAATTTGTGGGTTTCACTCATCCTTCATCCAACATCAATTAATTGTAAGTAATTTCATTCAATTTCATCTAATTTGTTCTAGGGTTAATACTTTCATAATTGGGGATTTTTAAAATTGAAATTGAATTAGAACCTTACTAGGAATGTGAGTTGACATAGTTATTTTACTATGATTTCGTAGGTTCATATTCATTGAGATTTCACTAAAACCCACTTGTAGAACAATCCGAATTTTGACTAAATTATTTTGGTTAATTGATGGAATTGATATGAACCCACCAACAAGTTGGTAATTGCATTGTTAATGCTTACCTATAAAAACTTTGTTTTAAATAACCAATGTTCAAGTTCATTGTTGATTTTACATTGTTAATATGTTATTCTCAGTGATGAATTGGGTACATTGTGAACATGAGAATGATAAGGATTAATCCTTTGTTTGTCAAGAAATTGATGAAACACATTCTCATCTTTTTTTATTTTTGGCTTATATATAACATATGAGTGATTGGGGAAATGTTTTTGTTTGATGTATTTAGGTACTAATCATGTCTTCGGAATATCAACAAGATCACGAATACACTATACAATATATGCCAAACCTAGCCGATTTTTGTCCTTCCCCACAACTTGCCAATACATATCATTCACTTCAAAACCGCTGCTTTCACGAGGGTAGAGTCATCCAAAATGATATTGAGGGCTATATATATACTAAGTCGATGTTCGAACAAATCGAGTTTGATTGCTTGTTGTACATCGAGGAAGATATATATCCCGAATTTCTCTTGGAGTTCTTTAGCACATATTCTCTCATGTTTGATAATGACCAAATATTTGTTAAGTTCGTCATTGATGGTCGACTTATATAATACTCTCTCAAAGAATTTAGTGAAGCTCTTCGTGTTCCATTTGTAGGTAATTGTCGATTTACGGATAAATGGAAGCTTGATGCTCTACTTAATCCCTTCGATTTTCCTCAAAATGACAACGAAGAGATTGACCTTGACTTCATCCTTGACGTCATCTCTAAAGAGCGTAGTGTAAACGTTGTAAGAAGCCTCCACTCAAACAAGCCTTCGGTGAAACGTTTTGAGGTTCTCTTAAGCGACCTTAATGATTGTATGGTCCGATGGGCCGACATCCTTAGGGAAAATGTGTTTTGTCTTGGTGGAAACCGAGATCATATTTCGGTGTGTATGGCGCATATGTTATTTTGCATCTCTACCAACACTAAGTACAATCTTGCATATTTTATCACTCGATAGATCAATTATGCTCTTTTCAAATACAAAACAAATCTTCCCTACGCCATGCTCCTTACTCGCCTTCATAAGAAGGTTGGTGAAGACTTTCCCGACCTTAATCTTTATCGTTTTCATCCGGTTAATCGGGTTATGCTACCTATTCAAGATGTACAACCACGAAAGACTAGAAGTGATCGAGGCTCGAGAAAGTATGAGCCACAAGAGTCCGATGATGAGGACATTACTATGTCACCAAGTGATGGTGGTGGCGTCGACACTAGTGCTCATGTTGGCTCTTCGAGTGACTCCCACCCATCCATGAACACTTTCATGGACAAGTTAGACGAAATTATCCCTCCTCCTCACCATGCCACTAGTAGACTTCCGGATAACTTCAGACTTGAGGATGTATATCGTGCTAATCTTAAAACTCAAGGTGAGTTGTATGATCCCTTCAAGGGTTTGAGTTAATTGATCAAGGGACTTGGCAAAAAGAATAGGTGAAGCTTTGGAAATTCATGGTTAACATGTTTTTGAACATGTTTTGTATTGTTGAACTATTTCTTTTTTCTTTTTTTTCTTTCTTCATTATTAGGATATTATGTGTAATAAGTAATACTATGTGTATGGATTATTTACTATTTTAATCCTAAGTGTTTATGTGATCGATTTTTCGATTTACATAGCTTTGTGCATCTTATGTGTTAGTTAGCTTCCAAGATCTTGATTAATAGTTCACTTTGGCTTGATAATTTTTTGTGTCAAATCTGGGCTAGCAAAAGTTTCTGGAAGTGCAATTTTTGGAACCCTCTGGTGGCGGTTCTTTATCTCTCCGTGGTTCCTTAGTGATAAAGCACCGCACCCCTAGATAAGGAACCGCCAGCTACTCTTTTGAGAGAATCTTTGCTTTACACTGTTTTCCCTTAATCTGTGTAAACATTGGTGAAATTTTTGCAAAATCCTGCACTTTCCTAAACTAGGCTACCTAATTTCATTATTCACCTAAAATGATTTTAACCCATTACTAGTTTGGATCATCCCTTCCTCTTCTTAAACCCTTCCTTGTTGATGTTGTTCTTCATCCATTAAACTTCTTTCTAAACCTCTACACACAACCATGGTGTCTACTAGAACATCAAACTCTCCCAAAATATCCTCTTCCAAAAGAAACCTTAAGATCAAGATTAAGTTACCCAAACTTGGTTCTTCATCTTTCCATACACCCAAGAATGAGACTTTTGTTGGGAATAAAACAGTTTGCTCCAGCTGGGGAAGGGTTTTGCATCACATCAATTGTACATATGAATCAACATCAAAGAATATCAGGACACATTCTATTAAGGTTTAAGATCTGAGTTTGGGATCAACAAGTGGGAACAGCTATAGGAAGGAAACCAGAGATGATGATTCTGGTGCTAAAGTTATGGTAGCCATGCAGGGGATAGATGGAGCAGGTGGATGGGATTAGAGTGCCATGACAGAGAATGTGGAAAGAAATCAAGCATTGGTAGCAGAGGAAAAAGAGGAAGATTTTGCTCTTATGGCCATGTCAAGTTCCAGCTCAGACAATGAGGTATACGATGATTCATATTGCACTAAAGCTTGTAGGAAAAATACTGAGTCATTGAATGATCAAATAAGAAAGATAAAAGTTGATTATATCAATTGTGACAATGACCTTGATAATTACAGACGTGCTTTAGAACAGTTAGAGTCCACCATAAGAGAGTTTAAACAAAGAGAAAGTGATTATAGAGATCACATTGTGATTCTAGAGAGAGATGCTAAGGAAAATAATAACTCCATTAAGGAGTTGACTACTGAACTTGAAGTTTTTAAATCTAATAAAAAGATAGATGATGAAACTGTTGAAAAATTTGGAAAAGCTTCCAAAGACTTAACTAAAGCAGTTGAAATTGGTCAATCTCCTAGGGACAAAACAGGTTTTGGGATTAAAAATGAGCATGCTACGATACCACAACCTCCTGCCAATATTCATGCACCTTTTCCTAGAAAAGACTTGTCTTGGACTGGTCTCTCTTGTTTCCAAAAACAGGAAGACATTGAATTTGACTTGAGTGCTTACATACCTAATAGTCTTGAAAAAGAAGAGCCACTAGTGAAAACTAGTATTGTTAGGGACTTTGAAACGGAACAAATTGCTTTAAAACAATGGAAAATTGATAACCCTGTTCTGTTTTCAAGAGAAGGACTCTTTGGTAGTGATTCTAGTTCTAAGAGTAGTTCACCCAAATCTAAAACTAGATTAAAGTCCTCTAAGTCCACCATTAAATATGCTGGTATGTGTAGGTCTGTCAGATGTAATCAAAGAAATTGGAATGACCAAAAGTCTCACCAATTAGGAGAATACTTTGTGATAAATACAAAGCCCTGCTTTACATGTGGTAGTTTTGATCACACTTATCAAGAATGTCAGGCACCAATAGAAGTTGTGGCTGCAAATCCTTTAAAGGATATGCAACCTAAAGCCATTCTTCTAAATGTAGGGGCAAAATCCTTTTCCCCTGCCAAGTATGTTCCCCCTGCCTTGAGAAACAAGGTTACTGACAAATATGTTGTTCCTGCTCTAAGAAAGGTGAATGATGTTCATCCCAAGACCAGCACTTCCATGACCAACCCAACACCTCATAGTGCATATAGATCTGGCCCTAGACCTTACCAACACATAAATAAAGGCCAAAAAAAAGATGGGTTCCCTCTACTAAGCATAGGGATTCTCCTGCTAAACGTGGGGTATCCCCTGCTAGCAAAGTTTTTCCTTCTAGGAACATGGGCAGATGGGGGAAAGCTGTGAAAGCCTCAGCTCGTTGGGTTTGGGTACCCAAAAGGGATGCTCAGTCTAATGGTGTATCTCTAGTTTTTGATAAGCTATCCTACATTGATACACGAGGTAGATCCAAGTCTGTAATGGCTTGGGTCCCCAAGAAAAACTAATTTGTTTTTCTTTTTGTAGGTGACAAATAAGACAAGGGATGATAGAGCATATTGGGATAGTGGATGCTCAAGAAGCATGACTGGACAAAAATCTTATCTGTCTAACTTTGTGCCCCTGCATGACAATGATGGTGTTTCTTTTGGAGATGGGCATGGAACAATAACAGGAAAAGGAACTATTGTCACCAATGGGATGACCTTTGATAATGTCTACTTGGTGAAAGAACTCAAATACAATCTGTTCAGTGTGTCACAGATGACTGATAACAAGAACTTTGTCTTGTTTACTAACACTGAATGTCTGGTGTTAGGAAAGGAGTTTGTCTTGCCACCAGACACTCCTATTGTACTCAGAACACCAAGACAAAAGAACATGTACATAATTGATCTAAAAGACATCTCCCTTCAAGACAATGAAACCTGTTTCATTGCCAAAGCCTCAGTTGATAAGTGTAAGAAATGGCATAAGAGATTTGGTCATCTTAATTTTAAGAACATGAACAAACTGGTGAAATATAATCTGGTTCATGGTCTTCCTTTCAAGTCCTTTGTCAATGATCATACTTGTGCTGCTTGTTTGAAAGGGAAGCAACATACAGCATCTTGCAAATAAAAAACAAGTATGTCCACTACCAAGCCATTGGAACTCCTACATATGGACCTTTTTGGTCCAACTTATGTGGCAAGCATAAAGATGAAATGGTACTGCCTAGTGATTATTGATGATTTTTCAAGGTTCACATGGACATTCTTTCTGTTTGAAAAGAGTGACACAGCTGATGTACTCATTGGGTTCATCAATCAGATTGAACTATCAAAAAGCATGAAGGTAGTGACCATGAGATCAAATAATGGTGGTGAATTCAGAAATCAGAAACTGGACACTTTCTGCATAAACAAAGGAATCAAGAGGGAATTCAGCATTGCAAGAACACCTCAACAGAATGGAGGTATAGAAAGAAGGAATAGGACACTCATTGAAGCAGCAAGAACTATGTTGTCTGATTCCAAACTTCCAGTTATATTTTGGGCTGAGGCTGTATCCACTGCTTGTTATGTCCAAAACAGGGCCTTGGTGGTTAAGGCACACAACAATACCCCTTATCAGCTGTTCAATGGAGGACCTCCCTTAATTGACTTCTTTAGACCATTTGGATGTCATGTGATCATCTTGAACACAATTGACAATCTAGGCAAGTTCAGTGAAAAGGGGGATGATGGATATTTTGTTGGTTATTCATTAAACAACAAGGGATATAGGGTCTTCAACAAGAAGACAAGCAAAATAACAGAAAATCTTCATGTGGATTTTCTTGAAGACAAGCCTGAAGATGTTCAAACAGGTCCTGATTGGTTCTTTGATATAGAGGTTTTTTCAAAATCTATGAATTATGTACCTGTTGCATTGCAGAATACTAACATTTCAGGTACACAAGAACCAACTTGTGTTGAGAAGCCACCATTGAGGTACATGAATGTACCGTCACTATTTCCCATTGAAGCTGCTTCAAACATAGGTGAAGAAGATGATATTTCTCAAGGAAAAGAACAGACAATCTCTTCCCTTGCTAAGTCACTTTCTGAAAGCAGTGGAATGGCTGAAAGCAGTGGAATCCATGATTCCCCTGCTAGATCAATTGCTTCCCCTGCTACAAAGGATCCAGCTGTTAATGATATCAATGATGAAGAAAGAGAATCCCCACTCATTTCCTCATCTACACCCATATCTGATGGTCCTCTTATATCCAGCAGTGGAAGTAGAATAATTAAGAGTGGAGGGCCCAGTTATTCAGAGCTGCATTTAGCTCATCAGCACCCATCTCTAGGTCATGCTGTATCTTTTGGAAGCTCTTTTGAGGAGTTCTTTCCCAATCAAGATAGCCCCATCAATTCTAATTTGGAAGAGGATGAAACAGAAGTAATCATGCAGCCTACCTACAGAATCAATAAGGATCACCCTATCTCTCAAATCATTGGTGATCCTGAAGCCCCTAGACATACAAGGTATACAACAAAGGAGCACAGCTTCATTGCTAACATCACCATGAAGTTTAACCATGACAAATGTAGTGTTGTCTGTTTACTGCATTTTTGTCACAAGAAGAGCCAAAGAAGATTTTTTAGGCTTTAAATGATCCAAGTTGGGTTGAAGCCATGCAAGAGGAGCTCTTACAGTTTAACATTCAAGAGGTTTGGATTCTAGTAGATTGTCCAAAATGGGCAAGGCCCATTGGGACAAAGTCGGTGCTCAGGAACAAAAAGGATGAGAGGGGTATAGTTGTCAGGAACAAAGCAAGACTGGTGGCACAAGGATATACACAGGAAGAAGGCATTGACTATGAGGAAGTCTTTGCTCCAGTTGCCAGGATTGAAGCCATTAGATTATTCCTTGCTTATGCTTCATTTATGGACTTCACTGTTTTCCAAATGGATGTAAAAAGTGCCTTTTTGTATGGCACCATTGATGAAGAGGTCTATGTTATGAAACCTCCAGGGTTTGAAGACACAGAACATCCAGACAAGGTATACAAGGTGAAAAAGGCTATGTATGGACTTCACCAAGCTCCCAGGGCCTGGTATGGAACTCTTTCTAAGTATCTATTGGATAATGGCTTCAACAGGGGGAAGATTGATCAGACGCTGTTTATCAAGAAACAAAAGGGTGACCTTCTGTTGGTACAAGTCTATGTTGATGATATCATCTTTGGCTCCACAAACTCTATGCTTAGCAAAGACTTTGCCAAGTTGATGCAGGATAAATTCCAAATGAGTGCCATGGGAGAGATAAACTTCTTTTTGGGTTTACAAGTTCAGCAGAGGAAAGATGGGATATTCATCTCACAAGACGAATATGTGGCTGAAATTGTGAAGAAGTTTGGCATGTCTGAGGGAAAGAAGGTGTCTACACCAATGGACAAGGATCATCCATGGGGAAAAGATGGTCCTGTAAAACTTATAGATGTCAGGAATTACAGGTCTATGATTGGGTCTCTCATGTACCTCACAGCATCAAGACCTGACATCATATTTGCAGTCTGCTTATGTGCAAGATGCCAGGTGGCACCAACAGAGTGTCATTGATTTGCTGTAAAGAGAATTTTTAGGTATCTAAAGTGCCATCCAGCCTTAGGACTTTGGTATCCCAAAGAGTCACCATTTGAGTTGATATCCTACTCAGATAGTTATTATGCTGGTGACAACAATGATAGGAAGTCTACAACAGGTGGATTCTAATTTTTGGGAAGCAGACTTATATCTTGGCAATGTAAGAAGCAGACTATTATGGCCACATCAACAACTGAAGCTGAGTATGTAGCAGTTGCTGCATGTTGTGGTCAAGTACTTTGGGTTCAGAATCAACTGCTTGATTATGGGTATAACTTTCTTAAAACCAAGATATTTATTGACAACAACAGCACCATTTGTATTATTAAGAACCCTGTTTTTCACAACAAGACTAAACATATTGAAATAAGACATCATTTTATCAGAGATTGTTTTGAAAAAGGACTAATTGTCCCTAAGAAAATTGATACAGAACTTAATGTTTCTGATCTTTTAACAAAAGCTTTTGAAGTGGGGAGGTTTCAGTACCTTGTTGCAGGTATTGGAATGGTTTCTCCCTAAAAATTGATGTCTATTATGTCTTGTATATCCAGGGTTGCCTTATTGCTGTTGTTGTATTAATGTTAGTCAATTTTTCCATCATTTTTCATTCCACTGCTTTTGAACAAAGATCCCCCTGCTGGGGGTTCATTCCCCTGCTAAGAGAGTTTTTCTCTTTAAACCGGGTTTGTTAAACTTGGTTCTTCATCTTTCTATCATGATTAATTGTTCAATTTCTCTATGTTAATTCATATGTACAATTGATCCTCCTAGATAAAACAGTTTTAACTGTTTGAGTCTAAAGATCTTGGATTCAACACTAAGTTGTATGGAGGGCTAATTCCTTTACACCCTTTATCCTTACATTTCTTTTTCATTCTTCAACCCCTTCAATGCTTACCAAGACATCATCACTAGCACCTTGTTGTGATTGTTCCAGTACTAGCTTCAGTACTTAGTCGGCATTCAACTACGTTCACATTCTACTCCATCTTTCCTAAGGAATTCTAATAATCTATTGGATTATCCCTGTGAAGATCCTTCCGGTTCTGTTTGGATCATAGGACTTATACCTAACCACCTTTTGACACCAATAACGTCGTGAATTAAAGAGGTTGTGGGTATATAAGATCGTAACCATAAAACCATAAATTTTCAAGTGGTTTAAGAAATGCTCCCCCTTCACATGTGCATCGATAATCGAAAGTGTTTCGCACATGTAGGTAAGAGTTATAAGTGCTTGAGTCTTGCAAAATAGATCATATTTTAATCACATTTTCTTCCCTATCTCTAATATATAAAATCTTTGATATTAGAGATACCAAATTTGATTAAAATATATTGTAAAAAATAGTCTTGAAAATCTTCCACGCTCCCCTCAAAATTGATCCAATTGGATTGTCATTGTGAGGATGTGATCCACATTTCTCTTTTTGAGGACAGGAGTTGTTCAACACACAATTTTTTAAAGATTTTGAATAATCATTGAAAAATTATTGAAAAAAGTTGTGTTCAACACTTTCTGAAAAACTCCATTTGTTTTTGGCGGAGAGGTTTTTCAAAAGCATAAACTTGAGTTCATAGACTTTGAATGTATTGACAAATCCACTCAAGTGTAAGAAGATTTCTCTTCTTTTGCTGAGGGTAAGCGCACTAAATCGTACACTCCCCCATGAATATCGATCCGGGTTACAATCTAAAAGTGATTACAAGCCATTACGTTGAGCTCAAAACGTGGAATGTTTAGTGACAAGCTCAACCTGTGATAGATTGTTCTACCCATTGTTAGGATAAGTTATCTTTAAATATACACTTTTCTTTATTGAAAGTTTGAGTTACAGTTTGACATTTAACTGTAAGTCGTTTACATGAGCTTAAAAACTTGAAATATTTTTAATGAAAGCTCATGACCGAGAAAAATAATTTTCCCGTTGTTAAGGATAAGTTATCATTTGTGATCAACTTTACATTATTTGAGGCACGAGTCACAGTCTGATGTAATTGTAAATCATTGAAATAACATGTTTTGAAAAAAATTTACAACTTTCATTCGAGATTTATGTACACACCCGTGTCGTTATTGAGCGACATTTCTAGGCACGTCCATATTATCAATACTGAAAGACTTGTCGAAAAGAATATTTTTGTTATTTTGAAAGATTTTTCATTTTTTATTTTGTTTTTCTATGGATAGTTACGTTTTATTTTATTTTTGTATTTTCTCAAGTTTTTCGAAATTAATCCAAAATAGACTTTTGTACAACAGAAGAAGGTGATATCGAATGTACAGAATTGGAACCCTTGGAGGAAGAAGTGGGTTCAGAATCCGCTGATGTACCTGCAATCACAGAAGAAGAGTTTTCACAAATACTAGTATTAGGAGTAACAAATTCCTTTTCAACGTGTAGAACAGTAGCATTAGTGCTAGCGCTGGTTTCATCACTCTTCTCTATTGGAATTCACTTAAGACCAACGTCCTTGAAGATCCTACCGTTGGTTTCCACAGAAGACTAAATTTAGGAGTAGTTTTCTCTTGCACAACAGAAGACTTCTTTAGAGAGAAACTATGTTCTTTTTTAATCCACATTTCAGATTTGTTGTTATTGCTTTTCTTTGCGACGGGTTTATATCTCCTTGTTGTCTTATAGGATTATGCATTCTTTCTCTGGGCAAAGGCATGCGATTTAACCTCATAAAGGTATTGTAGAATGAAATGGTCATGATTTTCATTATGAATGCCCTTTTTGCACGTTGGGCATGTAGGTTATTTGGAATTCACGAAAGTCCATGTGTACCTAGGCTTTGTTGATCGTTCAGTCATAGTGTTCGGTTCACGACTACTCATTGATGGTTGCCAATTCCTAGATTGCTGGTAAGGGATCCTAGGTTTTGGCTGACTACCATTAGGAGTGTGTTGAACTCTAGTGGTTGTTGGTGTACTAGGTTTGGAATACACGGGTTTGTCTTTCTGAATCTTCCCTTTTTGATTAGCATCCTCTAGGTTGTTGGTATGACCTAAGTCATTTAAACCTACAGATTCCTTTTTGGACACAAATGTCACACGCTTGGGGGTATTCCTAGAAGTTCTAGGTGCATTCACATGGTTAGGAGTAGCAAGAGTGTGTTTTCTAAACGGTGGAACATAGGGTGAAACGGCTGGTTTTGGAACACTTGGCTGCACATCAGTCTTAGGGGGTAAGCTAGATTTTACATAAGGAGAATTGGATAAAGGAGTCGGTTTTCCTAAGATAGATGGCTTTGGATCCTTGTAGGCATTGGGTTGTCGAACAACAGGTTTCACAACTTTAGATTCCAGAATTTTCCCACCCATTTTGGCAACGAGTTCCTTCAACTCTGTTATTGATATGTCCTTTTCTTGCAACTGAGCTTTCAAGTCTGTAATTTCCACATTCTTTTTGTTCATTTCTCGACATGAGGCGGAAAGTTTTACTTGCAAGTTATTATCATTTGGACGTTTTCCAACTTTGTCTTGCAAAGCAAGTTCAAGAGAATGAAAATGTTTTTGAAGGAAATCAGTTTGGTGTTAAAGTAACGCAAAAGCCTTTTTATCAACGTTTTCTTTGTGTTTCTAAAGCTCAATTTCAAGACGTTCACACTCTTTGACCTTATCGAGATATTTGCATGTAACGTCAGAATATTCATTTATATCAGCACAAGATTTAAGAGTAACACACAAAATATCCTTGGAGAGACATTCTTCTAAGAGGAGATCATATTCATTCGAGAACTCGGATTTTTCTTTTTGAAGTTAATCAATTTCTTTTTCAAGAGACTCAACGTATTTCAAATCATCAAACATTTCTGACTAAATTAAGGTTTTAAATCCAAGAACAGTTGATTTTATTGTCGTCGTATTCGGTATCTGAAGTTCTTTCACAAGCACAGTTATATCGCGAGGAATCTCTTTTTTCCACTCATCATTTTCACGTTTTTTCTAGTCTCTTTCAACTATTGATTGAATATTCTCAATGTGATGTTTAAGAATACCAAGTATTTTCCTACTTTTGCTTTTGGACGCATCAAGAGGAAAGCAGTTGATATGAGGCAAGCAGTTGATATATTTAAAAACGTTAGATTTCTTAGTGGCAAAAATTTTCTTCCATTGAATTCTTCTTTGTTTGCTTTCAAGAAACAATTCCTCACGAGACTTTTGTTTTTATGGAGTGAAAAAGACCACAAAGACTGTTTTCATAAGCATAATTATATGGTTTCACAAAATCTTTATTGACCGGTGATCTACTCTCCTTATCCGAAAGGGATATCTCTTCACTATCGAGCCTAATTATTGGGCAATCATGATCGGTCCATTCAGACTCATCAAGATAAAGGCGCGAGTTCGCAGCTTGAGCTTGATCTAGGTACTTAGGACTTTCAAAACTAGCTTTACCCTTAAAAACGACGGAGGTGCTATCATTCTTTTGGTTTGAATAGAGTCATGCGTTTTATAAACAATTTTCTTCAAAAATTCGACTTGTTCTTCTAGTTCTGTTACTTTTTCAATATCTTTGCCTTGTCTATTTTTGAAATCTTGTTTTAACTTTTCAACCTCTTGTTTCTTTTCCTCAAGAATTTTAGCAGAATCGGTGGTATTCATAGAAAGCCTTTGTTCAAGTTCGTTTACTTTTGTTGTGGCAAGGTACGTTTTTTGATGTTCATCACTTAAGAAAACATTATGTTGACGTTTTTCTTTAGCTAACAAAGCAAGAGTTTCATTATATTTATTTTCAAAACCGTCCTTTTTAACGCTAATTAACAACCTTTGTACCCCTCAAGTTCTTTTTCTTTTTGAAGAAGTTGAGCCCTATAACTATCAATGGTCTCACTAGATTTAATTAGAGCAGTTTTGCATTCTTCAAAATTTTGAGTGAGCGTTGCGTTTGTCTTCTTTAATTGCTTTTGACTCTTTCTAGTTTCATAGACATATTTTTGTAAACTAGAAATTAATTTAGCAAGCGCGACACGCTCCTCATCATCATACTCATTTGCATGTTGATCATCCTCAAACGCAGTATTGCATATGTCTGATGAATCGGGTGTGGTATTGCTATCAACCTTTTCTGTCATACATGTGTCAATACGTTTTTCATGCGTATTGGCATTGGAAAACACATTAAATTCAGCATGGTGTACCTCTTCCAATGGATTAGAGTCAAAGACAAGGCCATTATTGTAGGAAGGTGTATTGCTGATGACATGCTCAGTGTTTGTGCCTTGTTTGCTAGAGATGCTGCTTTCTTTCCCAGAGCTGTTGTCATCATTCCCTGAACTATATGCTAGAGTCTCATATCTGTAACTTGTGTTCTCAATATCTGATGCTTTTCCACAACTGGCATTGAGTCTTTCATCAATCGTTTCTTGCGTTTGTATTCTGTGGTTCACATAGGTTACAATGAAGTCTATGTTGCGGGTTATCATATCTTTGTATGATAAAGCATCCATTCCATTATTTCTCTTGAAGCAGTCCTTTGTACGTGAAGACTTGATGAATTCAAAAGTAAATGTCTTTTTAAGTGTCGTCTTGAGATCAGTGAAAGTGGTATTGCATTAAATAGCAATGATTCTTTCGTTGACAAGTTGTGCTTCAAGTTTATCCATGGCATGGGTGAATGTTTTTCTGAATGTGCTAGTGGATTCACCTAATTCGAGCAAGACTTTTGAAAGGTGCTTAAAAGACTCTTGAAGTACTCTAAAACTGTCCATGGATCTTTTTCTCAAGATACATATCTGATGTTGTATTCATTCCATCTCTATGTCAGTTGCGTCTGAACACTCATTGCTCTTTTCCATGATGATGGTGTCTCAGTTGAGGAAGTAACTTCGGATCTTAAGTAGATGTTGTGTGATTAGGTTGTGGTTTAAATTCTGAAAATTCCGATTTTTCTCAGTCCGACAATAAATTTTGCAGTCTGATATAAAGGTAGACCGAAAATTTTTATAATTGCCAAATTTTGAAATCGAGTTAGAAATAGCCTAAAACTAGTGTGGAAATTTTTTGAATTTACTTGTCCTAAATTTTTTATTTTTTATTTTTTATTTTTTTTGGAAACGACGTTCTGAAACTAGTCTAGATAGTGGCTAAGTGTAGAAATTATTCGATCAAAAATCTCGCAAAAATATCATCTCGGAATAATCTAAAAGATTTCGCAATAACCAGATTTCACAATGTTCAAGATTTCGCAATAACCAGATTTCACAATAACTAGATTTCGCAATAACTCTAAACCCTTTTGCGAAGTGCAAGATTCCACAATAACTCAAAAGATTCCGCAATATTTCCTAAAAATATGATCTCGGATAAAAATGGAGTTTTTCGAGTTTTAATGCCAAAATCAAGCCAAAAGACCAAACTTTCTTGCGTTTTTCAGCAAAACAACTATCCCGAATCCCTACCACAACTATGCAGGAGATTTGTATGAGGATTTAGAGCACGAAAAACACAAAAAAGATTGAGATGTGAGGTTGATGATGTTTAAAACACACGAATACAAAACTATAACCAAAACCAATCACTAATCTATCCCGTGTCAATTGATACCAATTGTTGTTCCCATATTAATTCACTTCACCATGGTTGATTATTCGAAATAAAGATGAAAAGATATGAAGTCTAGAGAGAGAAAGTAGAGAGAGAAAGTAGAGAGAATGGTTGGAAACTTTGGGAGGATTAGATTAGAAGAGAGAAAAATACAAATGACCAACAAACACCCTCCTAACATGCTAGGTTGGTAGTATTTATAGCCAAGCCTACATGTAGCTTATGGGCTATAAGATAATGGGTCAGGCTTTTCTTTGGGCTTTAAATAGATTAAGTTTAAGCCCGTGAATCCCGACTATCCTACTACTTATTAAAACATTCTAAGAATTAATACATTATAAACCTATGACCGAACATTCTTGTTTGACACAATTTTTTGAGGGGCTAACATGTATTATTGGGTTAGATCTAATATGTGACAATTCGTCAATTTCAGGTCGTTATTCAAATCTTGACTATACGTATTATGTATTTACTTTATTGAGAACTTTGAATTATCGGCTAACCGGAAAGGTTATGGCTTGAAACTTAGCGTAATACTGTCGTTCAGATGAAAACCGATAAGGAATACGTCAGGTATCGCTATTATATTCTCAAATTATCATAAGAATGATTTCATTGTATTTATTTTTGTTTCTCGTGTTTTACGTTTTGTCGAGTGACGAGAACTACTAGTGATCGCGATACCGACGGATGCCCGAAATTTTACGTTTTATTATCGATTGTTTCGATATTTAATATTTTCGAAGTCTTCGTTTTTAAAAGAGTATTAAGTCGTGTCGAAACCATATTATGACTTTTCATGTGCGTTTAAACTTTTAGAATGTATTTTCACGGAACCGGGACGAAACCCAACTCCAGTAAATTTTTGAAAAGTCGACTACTAGTCATTCCCGCTCTTTAACTAGTCTTTTGCATTTTAGCCCAAAAAAATGCTTAAATTGAAAAATCTACCCCAACCACCACTATTAAAGGAAATTTTCCCACCTAACTTTTCACATAGAATCATTTTTGTATAAAAAAAATTCACCTCCCCTTTCTCTCTTGCCGTCCCATAAACCACACACAAACACCCTTATAAAGTTTAATCAAGCTTGATTTGTGTAAAAATAATAAAAGACCCATATTACAAATCAAAAGATGATCATTTTGATCTAAGTTTTTCCTACATGCATTAACATTCAATTTTTCATAAAATCTTGAAGTGTTTGATCTATTTTTCTAGCATGCATGTGTTGTTTATCACTTTTATACTTGTTTTTAATAAATGCATGAATGAATTTTGATTTGGGTTTTTATAGAAATGAACATTCAAGTGTATTAGGAGTGTAAGGGATGAAATAGGATGATTGTAGGTTGATGTTACAGGTATAAAAATGGTGGAAATGGGTCAAAATATTGATTTGGTATGATTTTGAAATAGTCATTTTAGATCGGTGACTTTAAGGATGTTTTCGTGGTCTTAGGTCTGAACTAAGGATGATATGATTTAATATTGGTGTAGTGTTTTTTCTAAGCTTCGATTTGGTATAAAGTAGGCCTGCCAAAACGATGAGGAAGTTACGCTAGTTTGATTATTCGTGTACTGGGAGGCGAGTGTCAACACAATCTGAAATTGTTGTTGATATTTGGTTCAAATCTCGGGGACTATAAAATGAGTTTCACAAATGGTCAATGGATGTTGTCAGGCTCTAAACCTAACGTTATGAGTCTATTTTTAAAATCAATTGTCGGTTTTGCAAACGGAATTGGTTAGAAAGGTCAAAATGGTTTTACGAGTTAAGTATGCAAAACAATCCGGTTTTTGAAGTCTAAAGATGGTTTGAGCAGATGGCCTTAGGAGTAATATTATTGAATGAAATTTAAACTGAGTTTTATTCAGGTTATGTGTGAGTTTGTCACCAAGTTTCTTCGAAAACGAAGTTGTTTAATTAGGTGAAAATAGTTTGTACCTTTGGTACGTACCGACAGAATGTTTTTTTGGGAGTATTGACTAGTAAAGTAAACATGTGAAAGTGTCTAGTAGTATCACTTGTGTGGGTTTTTCTCATGAGTTATTGTGGTTTTGATTCGTTGATTTTAATATTATTAAGTACAAGTCTATACTTGAATGTATTGATAAAGTGCGCACCTTATTTGGTAGGTCGCGGCTTTCGTGTTTACCAGGCATCTAAATCAGCGCCGATCGTCTTACTACTAGTTTCTTGTATGATTCCAAGTGAGTCCATAGCCTCGCTTTTAAATTCTTTAATTGTTTTAAAAATTTGTGAGGGGGTAACATGCTTATTTATTAAGAATAAAGGGTACAACTATAAGCTGTTGAAAACCCATGAATGGGTGCAACTAGAAGTTGTGGAAGCTCTATTTACTGGAAAATTATTTATAAATAAATTAGTGAAACTAGAAGTTGTGGAAACTCTACTTATTCGAAAAGTATTTGTTTTAAAATAGAACACAAGGTATTAGATGAACGTTATTTACATAAGTTCGCTTATAGCCACAAAGACCCATGAAATCATGAACTGTTAATTACTCGGTATGAGTGAACGCTAATACTATTGATAGATCTATCGGGGTGACGCCCAGTCCGATGCGATTAGCTATCGCAATGTGCAGTGAGACACATGCATATTGGAGCACATCAGATGCATTGTATAAGAGAAATATTCGCACTAGGCTAGGTGTGTATATGGGCTGAAATATAAATATGTTAACGTTCAATTTCATGATATTTATGTAATGACGCGATGATTATGTCCTAGAAAACATAATCGTTAACCATTGAAGGTTTATTTTGAATACTCGTGTTCGATTTACATTTTAACTCAATGGATTCACTCAACAATTTTTGTTGACTTTATAACATGTTTTATCTCACTCCTATAAAGAAGGCACTCGAGGAAGGCGATTAGGTGAAGCTTGCTTAAATGAATTTGGCCCGCTATTATAAATTATATCCATTCAAAACAAATCTTATTTTTTTAATGTGCATTACAACTTTTGGATTTATCTGGGACCGTGTTTGGATTATATATCATTTGGAATGAATGAAGGGATGTTTTTACTATAAAATGACTCATTTTGGGCTGTTTTCAATGATTGTGTGATTGTATCATGTAAGTAACACCCAAGGACCCTTCCGCTGATATGACCCAAAATTGGGGGTGTTACAGATTGATACCAGAGCTCAAGTTATAGAGAACGAAAAGATATTCAAAAAATGAATTTTTGGAATCTTTTGACTATAACAGTTGCAAGTGAAACCTCTGATTTGCCAATGGACGAGAATGAGAGTATTTATATATACTAGATTATATAGAGTTGAGGTAAAATAAAAAAGATTTTATAATAAAATAGGTAAGGTGGAATCACAAGCTGCCATGTGTCCCCCCTTTTTTCAAAAAAATGGTGTCTTTTTGTAATTTATAAAAGTTCAGGAGCAATTTTGTAATTTTAATATGACAATATATATACTATTTTTTCTTTGTATCTGTTCATTATCTCGTTCTTTTTCATATAGTAACCTAATCACCTTAACCCACCACCGTAACACCTAACTGCCGTCATCTCTATTACTCCCCCGCCACATCACCACCTCGCGATCGCACCCTAACCACCGTAACACCATAACCGATGTCACCTCCATAACTCCCCCGCCACATCACCAACTCGTGATCGCTGCATTATGTTTACTGAATCATCATCCTCAACGCGTAGTGGTGTGTCATCATCATCATCATCATCATGTGGTGTTTTTTTGTAAATATACATACATGTTCTTAGATCTGTAAGAAAATATAGAAAATGTGAAAGTTGTATACGAAGTGTTTGATAAAATGTCTAAACTAGACTTTATAACTGTGATGAGCTTAGTTCACAATGTGATGCAGTAAGATATACAGTAATGTAGTAGATCGTAACTACAATGCGGTAGAAACATATATGTGACGCAGTAGGATATAAAGTAATGTAGTAGAACGTAACAGTAATGCAGTAAAAGTTATTTGTAAAAGTGATAAAGTATGCCTGTGATTTGGTAGTTATTGCATTGTGACATGGTAGGATATTTGCTATTGTTCATATGCATGATTTACTACATTGTAGCTTTATTTCTACTACATTACAGTTTAATTTTAATGCATTGTAATGTAGTAGGTTACGTACATTCTTCATATGCATGATTTAATGAATTAAAACTTTATTTCTACTACATTAAGGTTTAAATTATAATCCATTTAATGCTGTAGGTTACTCGTGTTGTTTATATGCATGATTTACTACATTGCAGCTTTATTACTACTATATTACAGTTTAATTTTAATGCATTGTAATGAAGTAGGTTACGTACATTCTTCATATGCATGATTTAATTCATTAAAACTTTATTTCTACTACATTAAGGTTTAAATTCTAATGCATTTAATGCAGTAGGTTACTCGTGTTGTTCATATAATTTACTACATTGCAGCTTTATTTCTACTACATTACAGTTTAATTTTATTGCATTGTAATGAAGTAGGTTACGTACATTCTTCATATGCATGATTTACTGCATTAAAACTTTATTTCTACTATATTAAGGTTTAAGTTCTAATGCATTTAATGCAGTAGGTTACTCGTGTTGTTCATATGCATGATTTATTACATTGCAGCTTTATTTCTACTACATTACAGTTTAATTTTAATGCATTGTAATGAAGTAGGTTACGTACATTCTTCATATGCATGATTTAATGCATTAAAACTTTATTTCTACTACATTAAGGTTTAAGTTCTAATGCATTTAATGCACTAGGTTACTCGTGTTGTTCATATGCATGAATTACTACATTGCAGCTTTATTTCTACTACATTACAGTTTAATTTTAATGCATTGTAATGAAGTAGGTTACGTACATTCTTCATATGCATTATTTAATGCATTGGAACTTTATTTCTACTGAATCGTAGTTTATGTTTTACCAAATTATAGTTTATCTTCGACTGAATTATAATTTATGTTCTACTGAATTATAGTTTATGTTCTACCGAGCTATAGTTTATCGTCTACTGAATTTTAGTTTATCTTCTACTGAATCATATTTATGTTTTACTGAATTATAGTTTATGTTCTACCGATTTATAATTTATTTTCTACTGAATAATAGTTTATGTTCTACTGAATTATAATTTATGTTCTACCGAATTGTAGTTTATCTTCTACTGAATTATAGTTTATCTTCTACTGAATTATATCTTTTATAAGTTTCAGATGAAGGTTAAAATCAATAATCTAGGGTACGAAATGATAAAGCGAAGAACTGAAGTAACTGTTGAAGGACTAACCAAGAGAAGGGGTTGTTCGGCATGGAGATAAATGAGGCCACAATTCCAGTTCTACGAGTTGTATAAATTATTGTTTGTATCGAAGAAAACAAAGACACAAGATATGTCGAAGAAGGTAGTTTAAGATAATCTATACATCGAAAACAAATTGTTTTTCAATTTTTTTGTCATTTTTTACAAATAAAATTATGATTTTATGTTACAGCTTCAATGTAAACATGAGTACGGTGTAGTTTTTTATTTGAATGTGTTTTAGTGCATCACAACGTTAAATATATTGCATTCAGATTTTGTCTCATTATAGTTATGTTCTAATGCATTTTAGTTATTTTATATCCTACAACAGTTATTTTGTTAGTGTATCATTCCTTTTCTATAATAAAATAACAGTAGCAAGTAAATGTAATGTAATAGAATATAAAATAACAGCAATACAGTAGCATATAGCTATAATGCATTAAATAAGCAAATTTTATTTTACTGCATTATAGGATTATATCCTACTACATTAGTGTTTATTTTTACTCATTCAATTTATATTATACTGCATCTCAGTTATATGTAAATTATAAGAATAAAATGCGGTAAAATATAATTGTAATGTCTTAAAATATAGTTATAATGTAGTAGAATGAAATATGGTAATGCAGTAAAATAAACGATAATAATGTAGTAGAATATAAAATATGATTACAAACGAACAATGTCATCATTAAAATATACACTACATCGTATTAGACATTCAAAGTATTACATCTAATAAAATTTAAACATTATTTTAAATGATGCACAAGTATCTTCCAAGAATCCTGTTGCGCGCCCAATGCATCCTTGTACCATTTCATCTTTCAATTAGAGTATATCATTTGGTATTAGAGGAAGCTATATACTGTTTGCAGCTTGTTAAATGCATCTTCCTTTGTCCCCTGGGTTTTTTCCTGTGCCTTTTTACCTGTAGAATAGTTCAAGAATTATATATGATAGTATCAATATATATTATGTGATGCATTAGAATTTAAAACTAGCATGCAGTTGAAATAAAGTTGTAATGTAGTAGAAATAAAGCTGCAATGTAGTAAATCATGCATATGAACAACACGAGTAACCTACTGCATTAAATTCATTAGAATTTAAACATTAATGTAGTAGAAATAAAGTTTTAATGCGGTAAATCATGCATATGAAGAATGTAAGTAACCTATTCCATTACAATGCATTAAAATTAAACTATAATGTAGTAGAAATAAAGTTGCAATGTAGTAAATCATGCATATGGACAACATGAGTAACCTATTGCATTAAATGCATTAGAATTTAAACTTTAATGTAGTAGAAATAAAGTTTTAATGCATTAAATCATGCATATGAAGAATGTACGTAACCTACTTTATTACAATTCATTAAAATTAAACTGTAATGTAGTAAAAATAAAGCTGCAATGTAGTAAATCATGCATATGAACAACACGAGTAACCTACTTCATTAAATGCATTAGAATTTAAACCTTAATGTAGTAGAAATAAAGTTTTAATGCATTAAATCATGCATATGAAAAATGTACTTAACCTACTTCATTACAATGCATTAAAATTGAACTGTAATGTAGTAGAAATAAAGTTGCAATGTAGTAAATCATGCATATGAACAACTCGAGTAACCTACTGCATTAAATGCATTAGAATTTAAACCTTAATGTAGTAGAAATAAAGTTTTAATACAGTAAATCATGCATATGAAGAATGTACGTAACCTACTTCATTACAATGCATTAAAATTAAATTGTAATGTAGTAGAAATAAAGCTGCAATGTAGTAAAAATCATGCATATGAACAACACGAGTAACCTACTGCATTAAATGCATTAGAATTTAAACCTTAATGTAGTAGAAATAAATTTTTAATGCAGTAAATCATGCATATGAAGAATGTAAGTAACCTACTCCATTACAATACATTAAAATTAAAATGTAATGCAGTAGAAAGAACATTGCAAGTACCCTACTGCATTACAATGCATTAGAAATTAAACTATAATTCAGTAGAAATAAGACTGTAATGTAGTAAATCATGCATATGAACAATCCATGTAACATACTGCATTACGATGCATTAAAATTTAAACCTTAATGTAGTAGAAATAAAGTTTTAATGCAGTAAATCATGCATATGAACAATGGAATTACCTACTGTATTACAATGTATTAAAATAAAGCTGTAATTCAGTAGAAAGAACAATGCAAGTAACCTACTGCATTACAGTGCATTAAAATTTAAACTAAAATGCAGTAGAAAAAATAATGCAAGTAACGTACTACATTATAGTGCATTAAAATTAAATTGAAATATTGTATAAAGAACAATGCAAGTGACCTACTGCATTACAGTGCATTAAAATTTGAACAGTAATGTAGTAGAAATAACTGTAATGCATCTTAGTACATGTTCCACTCTACCATACACAATCCTACTGCATCTCTAATCACTTTCTAGTACATCACACACAATCATAGTACATTACAGTTATAATTTTACCAAAACACATTTATAAAGTCTAGTTGAGAGATTTTAGCAAACACCTTGTAGGCAACTTTCTTAAACATAAAAACTTTATAATGCTCATTGAGACATTATATCAAACACATTATATACATCAATCATAAAGATAACTTTCTAATCCATTAAGCAAATTCATATTTTACCAAATCACATGCATATCAAAGATAACTTTATAATTATCATTGAGACATTATATCAAACACATTGTATACATCAATCATAAATACACACTTACATAAACCTTATAGATATCCTACTGCTTCATCCACCACCTTTACTATCGATGGCCATCACTAGTATCTCTTTTTGGATCGTTGTTACCGCCCCCGATTACTGAAACAATCGACGCGATGATGTAATACTGATTTGGTTTTAGAGAATAATGATGAGATGATCAAGATTTTTGATCGGTTTATAGTGTGTGTTTGTGTTTGATTGCGTGTGTGTTTAGATCGGGTTAGTGTGTGTAATCATTTGTGTCTGTGTTTTCATTTTAAGTTGGTTTTAATTTTATAGATTTTACGAAAATTACCCTAAAGTTTGAGATTTTATAAAAAGACACCATTTTTTCTTAATTTTTGATTAATTTTGATAGTATTGATCCAAGGGCTAAGATTTTATCCTATTTATTTTATTATAAGATATGTTTTAGAACAATCTCACTCAGATTATATATATATATATATATATATATATATATATATATATATATATATATATATATATATATATATATATATATATATATATATATATATATATATATATATATATATATATATATATATATATATATATATATGTGTGTGTGTGTGTGTGTGTTGTAATCTTTATCGATTATTTGTACTTGTGAATTACAAGGTATGTTTTCATTTATTTAATTATAAATGATAATTTTATACTTATACGACATATACGACGTAGATTGTCACGAAGCCACCCTAGTCATTTTAACGCTAACGCTGAAGCTATTCCTGAAGTGAATCCTGTTATTCCCAATATTAACTAAGTTGTGGATATCCATGATCCCAACGAAATGGTTAATATTCTTGATGCTATTTACTTGGTTAAAAGGATTTTGATTCCTTGGTTCTTATTCTTGATTTATCAATCCGCTCATTTCGTTTATTAAATTTAATCTCCATTTTGATTAGTCTCCGACATTCTACTGTCTTAGAAACAAGTTTTTCTGAGATTGTACTTGTTGTTTGTTAGTAATTAAGATTGATTGGTATGTTATTCACATGCCAAACAGGATTCCATATCATATCACCGATCTTTTTCTGCTAAATCAGTTTTTCATTTGTTTTGATCTTGATCTTCTGCGTTGAGCTAGCGATGCTTAAATAAGGTGATTTATAATAGTCTTGTTGAAATGAATGGACATTTATTTGAACAAGGAAATTATAAATTGTTGAACCACTAATTTCTAAATCTTATTTGGATGGATTTGATCAATCCATGGAAATAATGATTTATAAATGTGTGGGCTTAAGCGAATAGCATCCACGCAAATAAATACTTAGTGACTCGTAATTCATTTGCTCGACTCATTCTTTGATTTTGTTCTTCTAATTCTTTGATAGTGGGATGGTTGTATTGGGGCTATTCCAAAACCGCCAATTGAGGAGGATATCAAACGTCCCAGAAAGACACTGAATAAATCTTCTTCTAGTGGGACCGAGGAGCCTTCTTAGCCATGTAAATTACCTAGTAACTCTTAGTGTATTAGCTTATCAATTATTGTATTTTGAAAAATCACTAACTAAACTGTGACATCAGTTAGTAGGACTAGTCTTTTAAGTCGTATAACATTAGATGATGATAATCTATAATGCTTGACAATAACACTTCTACTAGTTTGTGATCAATGGAATGACTATGTTTTGATTCCTAATTCTACATTGTTCTATTACTATCTTTCCTTGCTTTTCATCTTTTATGAATTCATGTAGTACAATTGAATGAATACTCATTATGATTTGATTTCCGTTGCACAAGAATCATGTAGACAAAGAAAGTTATGACTGAGGAATAAATGCGCCAACTTATTAGTAACCAAGTTGTTGTATCTTTAACTGGATTCATGGGCAACATGAATGGCGGATCTGGAGCTAGAGCTGGAGCTGGTGGAACTGGAACTGGTGGAGCTAAAGCTGGAGCCAATAATGTTGGTGGTGCTAATGGAATAAATGTGCCCGAAATTAGAGGCTATAACTACACTTTATTCATGAAGTGGAAACCGTATACTTTTAATAGGATTTAATAATCAGGAGGGTAAGGTGTAGTTTGCAATCGCTACTCTTTAAGGTCATGCATTAACTTGGTGGAACGATAGACTTGCTTCCATAAGTATCGATGTTGCTTATGGGACACCATGAACTAAGGTGAGGAAGCAATTGACTTAGGGATTTTGTCCTCAGGGTGTCTCCAAAGGATGGAGCAAGTGTCATACAACCTGAAACTAAAGGGAACTAACATTGATGGATATACCAAACGTTTCTATGAGTTGACTACTTTATGCTAAAAAATGGTGGAACCCGAACTGTCAAGGTCAAGCAGTATATTCATGGACATACCAAGAATATACGTGGTGATGTGACTTTTTCTAAGACATTTACTATTTGTGAACATGTATGCGTGGCTTATTAGTTCATGGTACAATAATTCAAGACAACGCTGATGAGGTCACTAAGGGAGAAAAATAATTCCAAACTAAAAATCGTTTCGTGCATTAAAGCTCGTAAGTACATCAAGAAGGTTGTGAATTATTCCTAGCTCACGTATCGGAGAAGACATCATAAGAGAAGTGAGTAGAAAATGTTCCATTCATTCGTGACTATCCGAAAGTGTTTCCGAAAGATTTACCATGGCTTCTGCCTCCAAGGCAAATAGAATTCCAAATTGATCTGATTCCTGGTGTTGTAACCGTAGCACGTGCGCCATATCGATTAGCACCATCCGAGCTGAAGGAATTATTTGTGTAGTTGCAAGAACTATCTGATAAAGGTTTTATTCAAGCTCTTGTTCTACACGTTAAGAAGAATAATGATTCGTTCCGTATGTAAATCGATTACCGAGAGATGAATAAACTAACGATTAAGAATCGTTACCCGCTTCCAAGATTTGATGATCTATTTAATCAACTTCAAGGTTCTCGTGTTTACTCCAAGATTTATTACCGTTCTGGTTATCATCAACTTCGCATACGTGAGGAAGATATTCCTATTACGGCATTTAGGACTCGTTATGGTCATTATGCGTTTCTGGCTATGCCTTTTGGGTTGACCAATGCACTTGGTGTATTCATGGACTTAATGAATCGTAGGTGTAAGCCGTATCTTGATAAATTCATGATCGTGTTCGTTGAAGATATTCTAATCTACTCTAAGAGCGAGGAAGAGAATGCTGAACACTTAAGAACTATCTTGAACTTGTTAAAGAACGAAAAGTTGCACGCGAAATTCTCAAAGTGTGATTTTTGGCTTAGTTCTGTACAATTTCTCGGACATGTGATTGATAGAAGTGGGGTACATGCTGATCTTGCAAAGATCGAAGCCATCGAAAATTTGAGTGCACCAGCAACTCCAACTGAAGTACGATAATTTCTAGGTTTGGCTGGTTACTACCGAAGATTTACTGAAGGATTCTCTTTGATATCAAAACCATTAACTAGGCTAAATCAGAAGAATGAACCGTATGTGTGGGGCGATGACGAAGAGGAAGCTTATCAAACCCTGAAAAGGAAACTTTGCAGTACGCCGATCTCATCGTTAACCAAAGGAAGTGAATAATTTGTTGTTTATTATGATGCGTCTCTTAAAGGATTTGGAGCTGTTTTGATTTATGTATGTAATATTTGTCTTTTTCAAGTTCGTTTTTGTCTCGATATCTTTACAAATTGAATGATTGATATCAATCAAGTCCCTTTATTGTTTTTGGTATTTGGTTGTTGAGGTTATGGTATTCTATGTATAATTGTCACAAAACCGTCAAAAGTGTAAAATAATATCGTCTACGCTACACTAAAAACATGTTACACATACCAAGTATTAAGCTCAATGTAAAACCAATTAATGCACAACAAGAATTATTGGCCAAAATGTAAAGTATATGAATGTATAAGGACTAAAAATGTAAATGTGTAAAGTAAAGGGACTGAAAATGTAAAATGTATAAGCTACTAACCAAAAGTAACAAAAATAACAAACTATGTAACTAAAATCAACAACCCTAACAACTTTAGGGACTGAAGTGCAAAACCTAGAAAGTATAACAGATTTCTAACAAACTAGCAAGTATCACAACTTCCAAGGACCTGAATGCAATTAATAAAACTATTATAGAAAAGACGGGCCTATTGACTAATAAGCCATATCTAGAGTTTTACTTGACCAAATTAGCTGAGACTGGTTTCAAAAGATTCCAAAGTTAAAATAAGCTAGCCATGATCAAGGAAATAAGCCGAAGTGGTCTAAATCTCAAATAAGCAATTTTGAATAAGCTAATTTTAAGAGAACAGCTTATCTAGATAAGCACTAGGTCTGGTTTTCTCAAAAGATGATTATAAGCCTAAAATATGCACACTTGTCCAAGAAATTTTGAAAAACCTCCACAGAATAAGCCAGAAAATTGAATAAGCTCAAAAGGGCTTAAGTTGACCAGCGTTGACCAACTTTGACCAAAAGTTGACCAAGGTAAAATCCTCTTTTTATGACTTATATAATAGAATTGTGAAATAAAATGACGACTTTTTGAAGTGGATAAGCCAGAAACGGAAATAAGCTATGGTAGAAATAAGCACTTATCATAGAGACTTTTAATGGCCTACAGCTTATTCTATAGTGAGAACTATATTAAGTGGCTTATCAATATTAAAAGCTAGAATGTTGGACTTTACAATGCAACAAAAATCAGGTCTATATCCAAGATTTGCACTAGTTATGATGGTTTGAATGTTGACTGTTTTAGGCCTCAATGTCTGACCCATAGCATTTGAGTGCCATTTACCTTTTTTAATCTAACACCCCCACCAAATGATATGCGCAGCGGAACTACAACATTTGGGTGCTAGGCAGTTATCATTACACACAAGCTATTTCGAACGACTCAAAGAGACGTAGAAATTTAAAAATAAATTAACATTGTTAAAACATCAAAGTCTACTGCTTCCCAAACCCCAAATAAAATACAAAACAGAGTTGTGTTTAGGTCCCCAATGAATCTCAACCCAAAAGTATATTACTTGTTTCATATGACAAAATATAAAAAGTTTTAAGTTATAAAAAGGGAGGAAAGACAAAGTAGACCGTCAAGCCACAACAACTTCCATCCTCGCATGCTCCTTGCTACCATATCATCGATTACCTGAAACACATGCTTAAAGGGATCAAAAAATAATGTTGAGCGAAATTTATAGGTTTTACAATCTCATTTTGAACATAAGTATATAAAATCATTCACGATCATCTATAGAATTGTCGATGAAACAATCTATCATTCAAGGTTATTATAATTGTGTTTAAGCTCATGACACTAATCCGTTAACTCAATCACCCGCGTACATTTACCGACATGATTAAGATGAAATCAGTGCCCCTTCTAAAGGCATTAGTTGCAATTATGCCTTATTTCTTATCAAAAGTTATCCGTCCGCAGAGGGTACTCAACGTACTAGCTCTTGTCTCGGATAGGGTCGTCAACCACATAGTACTATCAATTGTATAAGCGGCTATTTTCAATCTACACAAGGATTAAACAATAGTTAATAGTTCATGAATATAGGGTCTTATGCAACTAGGTACTCAACACAATTTAGGCAACTTTCGGGTCCAACAATCATTCATGACTTATGTTCGTTGCATTTAAAATAACATGCATCCCCCTCACGGGGAAAACCATTTAAAAGTGTGTGAAGCGAGGCTATAAACTCACCTTGCGTAGTAGTAGTGGTTCTAGCGAAGTCGTAAAGAAAATATCACCGACGATGTGGTTGCCCTGGAAAAACTAACACGTGACCTAGAAATCAAAATATGAAAACCGAATCAATACTCCGTGTACATTATTGTACTAAACACGCGTATATAAAAAACACTTAGTACTTATAAAAACTCACGCCAAAACTCATACATGTGATCATTACTAAAAACATACTATCTATCTATGTAATTAGAAATGTTTCCCATTTTATAACTTTGCCGGTACTTACCAAAAGTACGGGCTGTTTTCTAACACTTAAGCGTTACTATAAATCACGAGAAAATTTGTAAAAATCCCTTATAATCTGTAGAAAACCTATTTTAAATCCCATAAAAAAGTTTTCACTTTTAAGACCTATTCCTCATTACATTACAAGACGTAAACTTTTCGGACTGATTTTGCACTTTTACCATGTAAGACTTGTTTGACTTGTTTAAAATGTACCATTAGCTAATTTGACCCTTAAGTCTAAAAATAGACTCAAAAATGCAGGTTTGGAACCAAAGAACAACTTTCAAATATTTATATGACTCTATCTATGGTCCCCGGGATTTGACCTAAAACCAAACATAATTTCGGATTATGTTGATTCTCATCTCCCGGTACACGAACTTTCAAAATAGCATAACTTTTGACTCGTTAGGAGTCGTAAGCTCTTTCTTATACCAAATCGAAGCTAAGACAATGCTCTAAAACTATATCCTAACCTCATGACCTGTTTACAAAATTAAACCCACGAAAATATTCCTAAACAATCTGCCAAAAATTTCCTTCCTCAAAATCAACCCAACACTTGTTTCCAATCCGTTCTAACATCAGATAGACCTAACCTAACCACTTATAATCATTTAAAAATACCCTAATCAATATATACTACTAAGAAAATCAAATCTTCATGAAAACCCAAATCCTAAATCACACATGCATTATGTTTATCCTATATAAAAACATCAAAAACACAACTCTAAACACAAACCCACAACACAATTCATCAACCACCATGAACAACCAAACACTCCCATTTGGCCGTGGGGTATTGGTGTTCAAAACATCCAAACCAAATTGATTTTGGTTGGTTTTGTGGATGATTATCCATTACTAACCTATAAATTCAACATGCAATTGGTTTAATTAAATCAAAACATGTTTTTGAAAAATATTTAATTTTTAAAAAAATGTATGAATGCATGTTGGATTTGATTGTTAAAAAATACTTACAAATGGTTTTTGAGGATTGGTCTTTGATTTGTTTCTTCAAAAACACAAAAAAAATTGATGTGGTGGTGGTGGTGGTTTGATATGGCCGGCGTCCTAAGAGAGAAAAGAGAGAAGGAAGAAAAAATTTGAAATGAAATTGAAATGAATTCTATCTCTCTTTCTTTTTGTAAAATCATAAGGATCTTTCTTGCAATTTTTTATTCTTTTGGCCTCATTTTTAAACGACACAACTTAGTAGCGGGAAACGACTTACTAGTTGATTTTGAAAATTTGCGGGAGTCGGGGGTCGCCCCGAACACTCGAAAATACTTTTAAAGCAATTTAAACGCATCCGGGATGAAATAAAACGCACCCGGCTCGACTTAACACGAACCAAAAATAAAATTCTCGAAAAACTCTAATATCGACAAAACGATAATAAAACATAAAAATTGGGCATCCGTCGGGATCGTAGTCGTCGTCGTCTTTCTTAAATCGTCAATCGTTAAGATTACGACCTTAAACATCGGTTCCAACTTAAACAGTCAAATATATAATAAACGAAATTTCTTAAAAATTTCCAAATTATTCGTAATTTAGAGTAAAATAAATGACCTCGGGTTCTGGGTATCACATCCACCCCTCCTTAAAGAGAGCGACGTCCCGACGCTTGCCTATTCTTATACTCACATTTCGTGCCGCTAGAACAAATGAGGATATCTCTCCTTGAAGAAGTCCTCACGTTCCCAAGTGTATTCCGGTCCACGTCTAGAATTCCATCGTACCTTCACAATGGGAATTCTACTGTGCTTCAATCTCTTAACCTCTCGGTCCATAATCTCCACTGGTTCCTCCCCAAAATGCATTTTATCGTCAAGCTGAATCTTGTCCAGAGGAATCTCCAATTCCTTATCCGCCAAAATTTTCTTCAAATTCGATACGTGAAACGTGTCGTGAATAACACTAAGCTCATTCGGCAATTCCAACTTATAAGCTACAGGTCCAATTCGTCTAACAATCTTGAACGGTTCAATATACCTTGGACTCAGCTTTCCTTTCTTCCCAAAACGTATCACACCCTTCCATGGTGACACCTTAAGCATGACCATGTCTCCGACCTCAAATTCCAACGGTTTCCTCCTATTATCAGCGTAACTCTTCTGTCGGCTTCTCACAACAAGCAAACGGTTCTTGATTTGCACAATCTTCTCTGTCGTCTCCAAAACCATTTCGGGCCCAGTCAACTGACTCTCTCCCACTTCGCTCCAACACACAGGAGATCTACACTTCCTTCTATACAACGCTTCAAATGGTGCAGCCTTAATGCTCGCATGATAACTGTTATTATACGAAAACTCCACTAAAGGTAAGTGGCGTTCCCATCTTCCTCCGAAATTAATCACGCATGCTCGGAGCATATCCTCCAACGTCTGAATGGTTCGTTCGCTTTGGCCATCAGTTTCAGGATGATATGCCGTGCTCAAACTCAATTCGGTGCCCATCGCACGTTGAAGAGATTTCCAAAATTCCGAAGTAAATCTGTTGTCGCGATTCGAAATGATCGATAAAGGTACTCCATGTCGACAAACAATTTCCTTCACGTACACACTGGCAAGTTTCTCCATGCTATCCGTCTTTTTCATAGGTAAAAAGTGAGCAGATTTCATTAATCTATCCACGATCACCCAAATCATATCACAACCACTAGTAGTCCTCAGTAAACCCGTCACGAAATCCATAGCAATCTTTTCCCATTTCCATTCTGGGATCTGAGGTTGTACCAACAACCTAGACGGTCTCTTATGTTCAGCTTTAACCTTCACGCAAGTTAAACACTTACTGACGTAACGAGCAATCTATGCCTTCATATTCGGCCACCAGTAGACTTTCTTCAGATCGTGATACATCTTATCCGCTCTAGGATGTATCGAGTACTTAGACTTATGAGACTCATTCATAACCAAATCTCGTACTCCAGGCGCACCTTCCTCAGATGGATATAGTAGTAACCAAATTCAATTTTCAAAATATCTCAGCCCGTCTGACTTAACCATAAAAAGAGGTTTCTGCAGTCTTCCCAGATTCTCGGTGCCAATATTTTCTTTCATCAATCCCTTCTCTTGAGCCTTCAATATCGTTCCGGTCAAATCAACACCCTCAGTCATCACTAATGCTCTGACTCTCAAAGGTTTCTCCCTATCCTTCCTACTAAGTGCATCCGCTACAACGTTCGCCTTGCCAGGATGGTAGCGAATCTCGCAATCATAGTCACTAAGTAGCTCCACCCATCGTCTTTGTCTCATATTCAACTCCTTCTGGTCTAATATGTGCTACAAACTCTTGTGGTCAGTGAATACAACACACTTAGTCCCATACAAGTAGTGTCTCTACAAATTCAACGGAAAAACTACATCTCCCAGTTCTAAATCATGAGTAGTGTAGTTTTCCTCATGCTTCCTCAATTGCCTTGACGCATAAGCAATCACCTTCTCACGCTACATCAAAACAGCTCCATAACCCTTAAGAGACGCGTCACAGTAAACCATGAAGTCTTTGATTCCTTCTGGCAATGACAAAATCGGACCAGAACACAATTTGTCCTTAAGTGTTTTGAAAGCGATTTCTTTATCATTTCCCCATTCAAACACCCGTTTCTTCTCAGTAAGCTTGATCAACGGCTTTGCAATCAACGAAAACCCTTCGATGAATCTCCGATAATAACCAGCTAAACCAAGAAATTGTTGAACTTCAGTCGGCGTTGTCGGTGCCGACCATTCTTTAATTGCCTCCACCTTGGCAGGATCTACATGAACTCCTTTTTTGTCAATCACATGCCCAAGAAATTGTATAGATTCTAACCAAAATTCACACTTGGAGAATTTTGCGTACAGTTTCTCTTTCTTCAGCAGCTCCAATATCATCCTCAAGTGCTTCTCATGTTCTTCTTTGCTCTTGGAGTAAATAAGAATATCATCAATGAATACAATGACAAACTTATCCAAATACGGCTTGCACACTCGATTCATAAGATCCATGAACACTGCAGGCGCATTCGTTAACCCAAAAGGCATCACATGGAATTCAAAATGTCCATATCGCGTATGAAAAGCAGTTATAGGAATATCCTCCTCTCTAACTCGCAGTTGATGATACCCTGATCTCAAGTCAATCTTCGAGTACACACAGGATCCTTGCAACTGATCAAATACGTCGTCAATCCTCGGCAATGGATACCGATTCGTCAATTTGTTAAGCTCTCAATAGTTAATACGCATTCTAAACGACCCGTCCTTCTTCTTTACAAATAACACAGGCGCTCCCCATGGCGATGAACTTGGTCTAATAAACCCCTTATCCATCAATTCTTTCAATTGATCAGATAACTCATTTAGTTCTGACGGTGTCAATCGATAAGGTGCACGAGCAACTGGTGCAGCTCCTGGCATCAAATCGATCCGAAATTCCACTTCACGAGAGGGCGGTAAACCCGACAACTCATCAGGAAAAACTTCCGGATACTCTCGAATCACAAGCACCTCTTCCAACTTTGTCTCTACATCACCATCACTAGAAATCTGCGCCAGAAATACATCGCATCCTTCTTCTATATACCTCATCATCTTCAAGCAAGATATTACTCTCATACGAGAAGTACATTCATTACCCTTCACAGTCAATACCCTATTTCTCAACGGGATTTGGACCAACCTTTCTCCACAAACAATCACCGCACTATGCGCCATTAACCAATCCATCCCAGTAATCGCGTCAAAAGATCCTAGCTCTATAGGCATTAAGTCAATATCAAAGGCATAATTCCCTAACTTCAAGGTACACCCTCTTAGTATAGAATTAGTACTAACAATCTTTCCATCGGCTAATTCCACATTATAGTTATCGTTAGCATCACCGGTTCTCTATTGATATGGCGACTAAATTTTTCGTCTACAAAGCTTTTGTCAGATCCAGAATCAAATAATACACTAGCATAACGAGTGTCAAGTAGAACGGTACCGGTCACCACATTCGAGCCTTGCGGTTTGTCAGCAGTACCCACTCGGTATACAGCAGCAGCATTATTTCCTCCCTGCATATTCCCAGCTTTCGGGCAGTTTCCTTGCTTGTGCCTCTTTTCTCCACAACCAAAACAAAACATTACTCTCGTGGTATTTTCCCCTGTAGCCACACCTCTAGATCGAAAATCTGCAACTCTATGACCAACCTTCCCACACTTGCCACATGCAGGAGGACAATTCCCAATGTGGTACAAGTTACAACGGCCACAATGAGGATTGATCTTAACTCCTCTGGGGGCAGTAACGGCTCTCATCCCATCATTCCTCCTTTGGTTGAACTGTTGGTTACGATTCGGTCCTTAATTGTTGTTGCGATTACCCCCACGATTCTGTCCTTGCGATTGATTCACCTGGGCAGCTTCCCATTTCCTTTTGTTTCCCTCACCAATATAGTCTTTCTTCTCTTGAAACTTAACATCCATCAGTGCATGAGCCATCTGAACGGCTTCATCAAATGATCCAGGCTTTGATGAAGTAGTCTCACCCTTAATGTTGCTCGACAGACCCTTGATATATTGTTTCATCTTCTTGCGATCATCTGCGAAAGCATCAGGGCACAATAGGCTTAACTCATTAAACCTTCTTTTATAAGCAGTGATGTCATTATTCTTCAATGACAAGTGCCTCAACTCGTCCTCTAACTGACCCAGCTCTTCCTCGGGAAAAAACTTCTTAGTCAAAAGTGCCTTGGTTGCAGCCCAAGTTCTTCCATTTGCTACTGCCAATCCGACAGTAGCCACCTGGTTGTTCCACCAGCTTAAAGCATCATCCATGAAAGTAGCAACTGTAAATTTAACTTTGTTTGCCTCAGAGCACCCACTAATTTCGAAAGTGCTCTCAGTCGTTTCCACCCATCTACGGAGTTCTAAAGCTCCACCGGTACCACGAAACTGTGTGGGACCACATTTCACGAAACCGGCATATGAACATTCCCTTGGGGCTGGTTGTCTTTCCACATTTCCACCTTGACCCTGGTCTCTGTTCGCACGATCTGCCTCAAGAGCATTGGCGATTGCCTCTTGAATCATAGTGTTCACACGAATAGCTGTCAACTTTGGAGGCATGGTGAAGTCTTAGTTAAACCTCTCTGCAATGACAGGGAAATAGAAAACAAGGTAAGTATACATATCAAGATTAAGAAGGATTTCTCTTTCAGGACATAATATAAGTACAACAACACATCAACAAGGTTACTAATATTCATCAATCACATCACAAAAGAGCAAATTCAAGACTTATCATAGATTATGAAAGGTATACATGGATTGCATTGATAGGTCAACCAAAATCTTTGACAAGTAATGCCACTACAACCATACACCAACAAACTTAAAGTTATCAAGTTTTCATCACAATGCCATCATATGGGAGTCTAAATAAGTTTGATTACAACGATCAAAAGATAAAAATGAAATACAAGTAAGTAGCCACGTGGTGATCCACGTGACTTCTTGGACGGTGGTTCTTCCTCATCCTCCTTGGGTTCTTCATCACTATCTTCTTCCTCATCCATCTTTCTCTTCCTTTTATCGCTCGACTCACATTCTACCACCTTCTCCCTTCTAGAAGTAGATCCAAACTCCGGTGCTACTTGATTCCCAAAAGCGACACACTCACCCCTGGTGGGCGGTTGAACCATGAAATCATTGGCCTCCAGCTCAGAGTCATCCACGAATCTCCAATCTTGCGGTAGGGATGATCATACACGGTTCTCCCAACTCTGCATCCTGACCAACCTAGACTGGTCTTCCTTAATCCGCTCAAGACTTGCACTCAAATTTGCTATCATGGATCTCAAGCTGTCAATATCATTCTTAGTCGATGCTCCATCGTACTCAGCCCTTGTAGTCCTTATTAATAACTTCTGATGTGCTCTTTCATTCTCGTCAAACCTCTTGATCACTCTTGTCTCCACCACGTAACGTTCGTACATTAGCCTATCATTCATTCTCAAGAAAAACAGAACGTCACCATACTGTCTTGGCCCAAGGCAAGTGACTGTTGCGATGTTCTGATGGAGAGAACTAGCACTTGCCGCGGCGTCGGACCTTCTAGCGATACCTGGCATACCGATCAGATGAGAAATACGGGCAGGCCTGGGGACAATAGTACTTCTTCGACCGAGAATATGAGCTTGCACATTATTCGCCTCGGCTTGTCCTACAACAACTGCTCCAACTTTTTCCCTTGCCTTCTTCTCTCTCGTTTTCCTCCACGATTCTGTTTTCATTCCCATTAGGCGGTACCTCGGCCATCTCTGCAATCACAGAAAATTTTGGAGGGTACGTAAGGTCATCATTCAATATTTATAATTATATGCATGCAAATTCAATGCAAAGGTGGTACACATGCCCAAAATGCGATAATATGATGCTCATGCATATGCAATACAAGAATTACGGTATCGAGTACTCCGCGTACAATTTCAACGTTTACATATAGTAGTTCAGTATTTACGTAATAAATACTCATACATTCATTTCAATTTAATAGAGATACATCTATTTCCATCAATACTAAAAGTAAACCTTACCGGAGCCATGCAAGATAGTTGTGTGCTTGGACAATTTCTTACGACACCAAAAGTTATAGTTTAGGATTTTTTAAAACGACCTAGTTCTCTATAACTCATGGCTCTGATTACCAATCTCTAACACCCCCATCAAATGATATGCGCAGCGGAACTACAACATCTGGGTGCTAGGCAGTTATCATCACACACAAGCTATTTCGAACGACTCAAAGATACGTAGAAATTTAAACATAAATTAACATTGTTAAAACATCAAAGTCTAATGCTTCCCAAAGCTCAAATAAAATACAAAACAGAGTTGCGTTTAGGTCCCCTCTGAATCTCAACCCAAAAGTACATTACTTGTTTCACATGACAAAATATAAAAAGTTTTAAGTTATAAAAAGGGAGGAAAGACAAAGTAGACCGCCAAGCCACAACAACTTCCATCCTCGCATGCTCCTTGCTAACATATCATCGATTACCTGAAACACATGCTTAAAGGGGTCAACAAATAATGTTGATCGAAATTTATAGGTTTTACAATCTCATTTTGAACATAAGTATATAAAATCAATCACGATCATTTATAGAATTGTCGATCAAACAATCTATCATTAAAGGTTATTATAATTGTGTTTAAGCTATGACACTAATCCGTTAACTCAATCACCCGTGTACATTTACCGGCATGATTAAGATGAAACCAGTGCCCCTTCTAAAGGCATTAGTTGCAATTATACCTTATTTCTTATCACAAGTTATCCGTCCGCAGAGGGTACTCAACGTACTAGTTCTCGTCTCGGATAGGGTCGTCAACCCCATAGTACTATGAATATATTTTCAATCCACACAAGGATTAAACAATAGTTAATAGTTCATGAATATAGGGTCTTATGCAACTAGGTACTCAACACAATTTAGGCAACTTTCGGGTCCAACAATCATTCATGACTTATGTTCGTTTCATTTAAAATAGCATGCATCCCCCTCGCGGGTAAAACCATTTAAATGTGTAAGAAGCGAGGCTATAAACTCACCTTGCGTAGTAGTAGTGGTTCTAGCGAAGTCGTAACGAAAATATCACCGACGATGTGGTTGCCCCGTAAAATCTAACACGTGACCTAGATATCAAAATACGAAAACCGAATCAATACCCCGTTTACATTATTATACTAAACACGCGTATATAAAAACACTTAATACTTATAAAAACTCACACCAAAACTCATACATGTGATCATTACTAAACTCATACTATCTATCTATGTAATTAGAAATGTTTCCCATTTTTTAACTTTGTCGGTACTTACCAAAAGTACGGGCTGTTTTCTAACACTTAAGCGTTACTATAAATCACGAGAAAACTTGTAAAAATCCTATAACCTGTAGAAAACCCATTTTAAATCCCATAAAAAGTTTTCACTTTTAAGACCCATTACTCATTACATTACTAGATGTAAACGTTTCAGACTGATTTTGCACTTTTACCATGTAAGACTTGTTTGACTTGTTTAAAATGTACCATTAGCTAATTTGACCCTTAAGTATAAAAATAGACTAAAAATGCAGTTTTGGAACCAAATAACATCTTTCAATTATTTATATGACTCTATCTATGGTCTCCGGGATTTGACCTAAAACCAAACATAATTTCGGATTATGTTGATTCTCATCTCCCGGTACACGAACTTTCAAAATAGCATAACTTTTGACTCGTTAGGATTCGTAAGCTCTTTCTTATACCAGATCGAAGCTAAGACAATGCTCTAAAACTATATCCTAACCTCATGACCTGTTTACAAAATTAAATCCACGAAAACATGCCTAAACAATCTGCCAAAAATTTCCTTCCTCAAAATCAACCCAACACTTGTTTCCTATCCGTTCTGACATCATCTAGACCTAACCTAACCACTTATAATCATTCCCAAACACCCTAATCAGCCTATACTACTAAGAAAATCAAATCTTCATGAAAACCCAAATCCTAAATCACACATGCATTATATTTATCCTATTTAAAAACATCAAAAACACAACTCTAAACACAAACCCACAACACAATTCATCAACCACCATGAACAACCAAACACCCCCATTTGGTCGTGGGGTGTTGGTGTTCAAAACACCCCAACCAAATTGATTTTGGTTGGTTTTGTGGATGATTATCTATTACTAACCTATAAATTGAACATGCAATTGGTTTAATTAAATCAAAACATGTTTTTGAAAAATCTTTAATTTTTAAAAAAAATGTATGAATGCATGTTAGATTTGATTGTTCAAAAATACTTACAAAGGATTTTTGATGATTGGTCTTATATTTGTTTCTTCAAAAACACAAAAAAATTGATGTGGTGGTGGTTGTGGTTTGATATGGCCGGCGGCCTAAGAGAGAAAAGAGAGAAGGAAGAAAAAATTTGAAATGAAAATGAAATGAATTCTCTCTCTCTTTCTTTCTGTAAAATCATAAGGACCTTTCTTACAATTTTGTTATTCTTTTGGCCTCATTTTTAAACGACACAACTTAGTAGCGGAAACGACTTACTAGTTGATTTCGAAAATTTGCGGGAGTCGTGGGTCGCCCAGAACACTCGCAAATACTTTTAAAGCAATTTAAACACACCCGGGATGAAATAAAACGCACCCGGCTCGACTTAACCCGAACCAAAAATAAAACTCTCCAAAAATTCTAATATCTACAAAACGATAATAAAACAAAAAAATTGGGCATCCGTCAGGATCGTAGTCGTCGTCATCTTTCTTAAATCGTCAATCGTTAAGATTACAACCTTAAACATCGGTTCCAACTTAAACAGTCAAATATATAATAACGAAATTTCTTAAAAATTTCAAAAATATTCGTAATTTAGGGTAAAATAAATGACCTCGGGTTCTGGGTATCACATTTACTTATGGTTTGACTTCCAAGATTTGCAAATCAATATTAGACTAGTTATAGTGTGAATGTAAACAAGATTTACCCAAGTTCAATAGTTGAATAAAAAACTTGCTTATAATCCAAACACCACTTATTGAATGAAACAGATTTTAAGCTAAGTAAAACATATTACTCTAACAGATTCACACAACAATCTATCTAATCAAGTCAGACAGATCAACAAGAACAATTAGCAGACAATATCAATCAAGATTACACTTAGACTAAGAAAGTAGCATGCATTGACTTTTTAGGGGAAAATGTAAGCAGATTTATGCACTTTTTAGCCAAGAGGCCTCCTTTGATGGAGAAGAGAGTGCTGAACTCTCTTTTCAGCTTATCTACACCTTATCACCAAACATCATCTACCAAATCAACACCAGTCACTATGAATCATCATCATCACCCTACTACAATTCTAAACAATATCTAATGGCTAGAACTGGTAGAGAACTAAAATACAACAAGGTCTAATCACATATAACAGCTTCCAAAACAACCACTTGACTCAGTTATTCATGGTGAATAAAAAAATTACATCATGAAGGTACGATCAATGAATGTAGTAGAGTAAAGAAGGGATTTGAGAATTTGTGAACTGGATTCTGTTATTAATGGTGAAAGTTTGTTTCAAAAGCCTAACTAACTCACTTAGAGTGGTTGTTAATCACTCTAAGTAGTAATAACTAGAGAGAAGATAACATGAAAGGAGATTAAGCTAAATGTGTGTGTTTTTCACACTTAGCTACATTACACAAATGAGAGCTATATATCCCTATTTATAGATAAAATATGAGATGTAGGTGAGGTGAGTGACGTGTCTCCAACACTGAGAAGTTACCAGGTGTCAAAATTCAGTTAATTGATCATCAAGTGTTCTTCATCAAATTTGGGGAATTTGATTCCCTTGATTTCATCTTAATTAAGCAAGTGGGATGTGTTCGTCTTGTCATCGCGATCATTTTTCATGTTAGAAGTTCTTCATGAAAGTGCCTCTAGCGTGCTCTTCGATCCGGTGTTAGCTTGTCCACGTGGCTTTTTTTGTATTCGGTGACATATAAGCACACGGATCATTATTTCTTTCTTGAAATATGATTGGTTGAAACTGGCTAGTGGGGGTCACTGTTTTGATTCGCCATATCTCTTCATAAATGAAATGTATGTGGCAATCCATGTCTTCCTTTTCTTGGCCTCTCATTGGCTGATAGTAGTATCATACGGATCAAGCTTATAACTAGTTTCATATTTGACATAAACAGCCCTTTATCTTTTGGCAAATTGATGTTCTGAGCTAAGCACTTTATGAACTTGATATAATCAACCCTTTGACTTTGAGCTTCAACAACATTGATCCTTTGACTTGAGTTGACTTTCACTTGAGCTCTTTGACTTTCTTTAAATTTACACTTCTAGTCCTTCAACTTTGGCAGATTATCATGAAAGATCCTTTGAATTTGGAGACTTGTCACAATGAATCCTTCTTTTATCTTTTCTTCAATATTAATGCCTTGAAATCCGTGTTTGCACAAAACCGTATCATTTTACCTCAAAATCACAAACAACAAACAATACCCCATAATACTGCTTTTTTCACATAAAACTTGGTATTTTTCTTTATGTTTTAGGGTTTGATTTGTTATAATTGATATGAGATTTCACTCATATCAAATCCCCTACACTTGATCATTGCCATGGCCTCATGCAATGCCATATTTCAAAGCTCTAAATTACATTTTTCTCATAATTAATCCAACTTGGCCAAGATGAAATGCTTTTACGCTATACTACACTATATGATGCATGATTTTGATTTTTACAATGCAATGCAATAAAAACAATTCTATTTATATATTTTTGTATTTTTCTTGAAATGGTTTGATGGAAATAACTCATAAAGAAATCAATGACTTTGATTAGGGCTTTGGTACCATGAATACTTATCATCCTCAAGTTTCACTTTCCCCATACCAAGCTTAAAAACAAGATCATTGTTATTCATAAGTGAAAGTGCATCGACTTATTCATAAAAATTAATTGTGTTACTATTCTACCCCACTTATTTTGCCTCTAAGACCGGTTATTATTTGAGCGAATTGCTTGAAAGCAAATTTGTCATTATTTAAAGCGTGATTTATAAGAAATGTAAAATCTGAAAATAAGGATGCACGGTTTTAATCCTTAGTAATCATCTTATCCATTACTCGAAAAACCACCCACAATTGATATAAGTCCGACCCAAAATAATAAGTCATTCGCCTTATGTGTAAGACCCTTATATCATGCATTAATAAGTAGCTACTCACTCGCTAAGAAAAATAAAACTCACGCAATAATTTATATGCGTCGCCTTTTTGAGACCTTGGATCTTCAATCCCGCAACCCGTCAAGGTAATATTGGATTGGGACAACTATTAAATCCCCGCAACCCTTGTGAGAGTAATATTGGAATTTAATAGATACTATAATTAACAATTCACTGCCCCTCTTGGGAGTCTTGTAAAATTTTTTTTTCTTATTCTTTTTTTCTAGCCACTCATTTTTTTTTATAAGCCGCTCTTATGTTTCTTTATTCCTCACTAATAAAAGGAAAATAATAAAAAGAAAAACACCCGCTAAGTATTAAGCATGACATAAGTCTAGTACGCATAAAACGTTCTAACTTAGAATCTTAAGAAGTACTTATACCAACAACGAATGATGAGTCAAAATTGCATAAGAGTCTACAAACCAATTAAAACCGTTCTTGATTATTTATTAACAATATATACATGCGTTGACAAGACAGTAAAGGTTACGAAAGGGGATATAATAGCCACAAGTAATTAATATGAGGTTTATCTAGCCCTTTACACTTACTTCAAACTCTATCATTTCTCGTTCTCCACAGTTTAAAATCTCAAATAATGAGACTCGTGGATGCTTAACCTAATAAACCAATAAAGTTCTACATGGTTAAGGATACTAGCTAGAGTAAGCTTGGATAAGCAAACTCGGGTTTAGTCAAAATATTCATGGCGGGCCTAATATATCAAAGAAGTCTGGATTTTTTATATTTTTTTCCTTTTATATATTTTTGATGAAAAATAAAAGAATAAATATATACAATGCAAATGTGTTATGCAAATGAAAAATGATTAATGCAAAAATTAAGAATGCATACTTTTGGTGGCCAAAATAGATCAAAAATTTGAAAAATGTTTGAAAGTTTTATTTTCCCAATTATCATGAAGGCAAGGCAATGGTTTAGGTAAGGTCACTTTGATAGAAGACCCCCCTATACTTAAGATAAACATTGTCCTCAATGTTTAAGAGTATTGCAGTAAACTCCCCTACACTTATGACATTGCATACTTTGTTTAACTCGAGCTAAGGAAAGGTCTACTAAAGTGTATTCATTTTAGATATTATTAAGAGTCAATTTTGAATCACAAAAGTATCAATGTGAACCCGATACGAGGGCCTCCTCCATAAGCTCCAAGCATTAAATGAGAGAGAGCAACCCTACAAACACCAAAAAGACAAAAGATAGGCACCCCCTACACTTCATCTCGACTATATTACCCTTTTATTATACGTAACCTACCACACTGTATTCTAGATGATCTACCCTAGTTATTCAAGCTTGATTTAAGGAGTCTCTAGCTCGAATCTTCCCATAATGAATTAATTCATGGGGAAATGGGGGTCTCTTGGACCATTTCAACGGAAATGTCCTCCCCAAAATAATGCTTCACATGATGACCATTCATTTTGAAATTTGGGCCATTTGGTTGAGATAACTCAATGGTTCCATATGGAAACACTTGAGCTATAGTGAATGGACCGGTCCATCGTGACTTAAGCTTGCCCGCAAAATGTTTCAACAGGGAATTACAGAGTCAAACAGACTCTCCAACTTTGAACTCACGGTTCTTAATCTTGGCATCATGCAATTGCTTAGTCTTTTCTTTGTAAAGAAATGAGTTTTCATAGGTATCGGTTCTAAGCTCATTCATCTCATTTAGTTGGTCTTTTCTATGTGAACTGGCTTGATTAAGATCAAAGTTAGCCCATTTAACAGCCCATGAAGCCTTGTGTTCCAACTCAAATGGGAGGTGGCATGCTTTTCCATATACAAGCTTATAAGGTGTGCAACCTATTGGTGTCTTAAATGCGGTTCGAAAAGCCCACAATGCATCATCAAGTTTATCCGACCAAGAAGCTCAATGCTCTCCCACCGTACGTTCCAAAATTCTCTTTAAACCACGATTTTTGACCTCGGTTTGCCCATTGGTTTGTGGGTGATACGCGGTAGAAAGTCTATGGTTAACACCATATTTCTTCATGACTCTTTTAAATTGATCATTACAAAAATGAGTCCCACAATCACTAATAATGGCACGAGGTACACCAAATCTAGCAAATAATTGCTTCAAGAATTTCACTACAACTCGAGCATCATTAGTAGGTAAGGCCTTAGCCTCAAACCATTAGAAACATAATTCACCGCTACGAGTATCTACTTATTCCCCTTAGAAGATGGAAAAGGTCCTAGAAAATCTATGCCCCATACATCAAATATCTCCATGATTAATTTTTCCTTATCTTTGACATACATCATAATATTTCACCATCTCTTGGGCATCCTTGTAGATTGAAGGCCAATAGTAACCCGAATCAAAGACTTTCTTAGCCGTGTAATTAGGCCAAAGATGGGCCCCCTGTGGGTCCTTAATGGCAAGCCTCTAGGCTCTTAAAAGCTTCGGGCCCATCTACACATCGTCTTATGATTTGATCCACACATTTCCTAAAGAGGTAAGGGTCATCCTAAAAGTAGTATGTACCTTCCTTGAGAAACTTCTTCTTTTGTTGGGAAGTAAGACCCTCAATTAGCACATCCCTCACAAGATAGTTTGTAATATCTGTAAACCAAAGGGCGGCATCCTCTTGTGAAGAGATAGACATGAGTTCCTCAAGTGGAAAGGATTCATTTATTTCCTTATGAGACAATTATCTTTGAAAAGGATGCTCAAGTCTACTCAAATGATCCGTGGCTAAATTCTCGGCTCCTTTCTTATCACGAATCTCTATAGAAAACTCTTGGAGCAACAAAACCCATCTTAACAATCTAGGCTTAGCATCTTGCTTTGTCATAAGGTATTTGAGAGCGGAATGGTCTGTATACACTATGGAATTTGAAAGAACAAGATAGGGGCGAAATTTCTCAAAAGCATATGCAATGGCTAACAATTCTTTTTCCATGGTAATGTAATGCAATTGAGCACCCGTCATTGTCTTACTAGCATAGTGTATAGGCTGAAAGTGTTTATTAATCATTTGTCCTAAAACGGCCCCCACGGTATAATCACTAGCATCAGACATGAGCTCAAAGACAAATCCCAATTTGGTGAAACCAAAACTTGTGCCTTGGTCAACTTTTCCTTAAGGATCTCAAAAGACTATAAACACTCTTGTGTGAATATGAAAGGAGCCTCTTTTTAAGAGGTTGGTCATGGGTCTAGCTATCTTAGAAAAATCTTGTATGAAACGTCTATTGAAACCCACTTGTCACAAGAAGCTCCTAACTCCTTTCACCGTGGTTGTTGGGGGAAGTTTGGCAATAACATCGACTTTGGCACGATCCACTTCTAGGCCTTTCTTAGAAATCTTATGTCCCAAAACTATCCCTTCTTTAACCATGAAATGGCACTTCTCCCAATTTAGAACAAGGCGGGTTTCTTCACACCTTTTAAGTATTCGTTCTAAATGGGAGAGACAAGAAGTGAATGAATCTCCAAACACCAAGAAATCATCCATAAACACTTCCTTTGTGTGATCTATCATGTCATGCAAGATTGCCATCATACACCTTTGAAATGTCCCAGGAGCATTGCACGAGCCAAAAGGCATTCTCTTGCAAGCAAATGTGCCATAGGGACAAGTGAATGTGGTCTTTTTTGATCTTTTGGATCAATGGGTATTTGGAAATAACCCGAGAATCCATCAACAAAGCAATAGTATTCATTTCCTGCTAAAAGTTCTTGCATTTGGTCCATGAAATGGTCTTTCTTAGTGTCCTCATTAAGCTTTCTATAATCGATACAAACTCTCCAACCCGTGACATGTCATGTAGGAATCAACTCATTGTTTTCATTTGGAACAACGGTGATTTCACCCTTTTTAGGCCCATAATGCACTGGGCTAACCTATGGTGAGTCAAAATTGGGTAAATCATTCCCGCATCAAGGAGTGTGATAACTTCCTTTTTGATGACTTCATGGATTTTTGGGTTAACCCTTCTTTGTTTTTGAATGGTGGGTTTATAATCATCCCCCATAAAAATTTTGTGAGTACAAAAGTTAGGATCAATCCCCCTTATGACGGATATTTTCCAAGCAATAGCCTTTTTGTGCTTCTTAAGAACTTCTATAAGCTTTTTCTATTCATCTTCCTTCAAATCTTTAGAAATGATAACGGGTAGCTTATCCTCTCCTTATAAGAAAGCATACTCAAGGTGTGATAGAATATCCTTAAGCTCTAAAGTAGGTAGACTCTCAATAGAAGGTTTCATTAATGAAGGATCATCATTTGTAACTTCCTTAGGAGTATATGGAGAAGTATGGTCTTCATTGAGAAGTTCTCAATGGTACTAATATCTTCTTCCCAATCGGTGGAAGAATCGTCATATGGTAAATCCACATCTCCTAAACTTGCCTCAAATTCTTGTAGAAGAAAATCACTTGCTACAAAATGAGTCAAGGAAGGAGCAATGGAAGCTACGGTCTCAACATGTGGAATGTCCTCATTGCTACTCTTGCAATCCTCATGAAAGTGTTCATCAGAAACTTTAACAAGAACATCCACAATGTTAACGGTTTCACACCCTTGAGATTCCTTAGTTACTTTTCCCATCTTAAACACAACTTTCTCATCCTCCACCCTCATAATGAGTTCCCTTTCCGCCACATCAATAAGAGTGCGATCGGTCCTTAAGAAAGGTCTTCCTACAATGAGGGGACCTCTAGGGTCCATATCATAGTCAACAACTACAAAATCCGCAGGAATTATGAATTTATCAACTCCTACAAAAACATCTTCCACAATCCCCACCGGATAAGCAATTGAACGGTTTGTTAATTCGAGTGTCATTCTAGTAGGTGTAAGCTCGGGAAGAGAAAGTTGTTTCCAAACCGACAAGGGCATAAAATTTATGCTAGCACCAAGGTGCGCTAGTGCCATGCAGTTTTCTACCTCCGGGAAATTACATGGAATTAAGAACCGGCCCGGATCACGAAGTTTAATAGGTAAAGTCTTCGACAACACCTCAGAATAATTCTCGTTCAATGAAGTGTTAGGCATATCTACCAATTTTTCTTTGTTTGAGAGAAGGTCCTTAAACATCTTGGGAAACTTGGGCATGTAAGCTAGAGCCTCCGCAAAAGATATGTTGATATTATATTGCTTAAACATCCTCAAGAAGTTGGACACTTGTATGTCATCTTTGTTCTTTAGCTTCTCTTTCCTCAACCTAGAAAGGTATGGTAAATTTGGTTTGGGTGAAGGTTGAGTAGAGGGTGTTGAAGGACTCTCCTCTTGGGTTTCTTCAAGGATAGGCTTAGGAGGTGTAGGATTGGAAGGTGTAGGGTTGGTTAATGGTAGAATGTCACAAGGAGGGACCGTGGGAGGAATCACCAAAGTATGTGTAGGAGGAATGGAAGGTTCCATGGTGGTTTCTCACTTCTTGTAGGGATTGCATTGACATTGGCCCTAGGATTAGTTTGAGTATTGGAGGGTAAAGCACCTTGAGGTCTTTGGTTTAAGAATAACATAAATTTCTTGTTTGTCTCCTCTTGCATTGCCCTCAGTTGATCTTGAGTTCTTCTTTCACTCTCACGAATCCTTCTTTCATTCTCTTGATTCACCTTGTGAAGTAGCTCAATGGTTTCATTTTGTCCATTCCCTTGATTGTATCCTTGGTTTTGGAAAGGTGGAGATGGATTGTGAAACCCTTGGTTATTTCAATGAAAGTTGTTCCTTTGGTTTTAAAAGTTATTTGGCCCTCTATTGATGTTATTTCCTTGAAAATTTCCTCGTGACCCTTGGTTCCTATTAAGTATTTGTGGATTGTTTGGTTGGTTTTGGGTGGTTGTTGGGGAGGGAAACCCGGTGGAGCAAGGTAATTGTTTGATTTGTATGAAAGGTGATTAGGATTTATGTTTGGTTTAAAGTGTGCTCTTCCATCATCATTGTAAGCATAACATTCTCCTTGATAGCCTTGAACTTTGTCACATTGCAAGTATGAGTGAGGGCCTCCACATGTCTCATAAGATGGGGTGATGGCATTGACATTGTTGGTAGAAGAGTTGTTCAATTGAAGTTCACAAAGCTTTTGAAGCAATTCATCGTTTTGTTTAAGTATTTGACTATCAAGTGTTTGAGGAGCACTCTCTTGCACAACATGTATCATTTCCTCTCTATCCATATTGCTTGGAACCATGGATTTGGTTTCAGTGATATCCATTGAATCTTGGATAGACTTAGCAAGAATGTTTTCACCCGCAGCCGAGTTAAGGGAATCTTAATGGTGTGGTCTCAAACCATTGTAGAAGGTATTGATTTGGTGAACTTGGTCAAAACCATGGTTAGGGAACTTTCTTAACAACTCTTTGAACACTTCCCAAGCTTCACTAAAGGTTTGATCTCTCTTTCGTTGAAAGCCTATGATTCGGTTCCTTAATGCGGTGGTTCGTGAAGGTGGAAAGAACTTGTTCACAAATTTATTCTTTAAGTCTTCCCAAGTGAGAATGCAATTGGAGGGTTGTTTGTCTAACCAAATCCTAGCATTTCCCTCCAAAAAGAAAGGGGAAAAGATCAACTTAATTGCCTTTGGGGGTACCCTATTATACTTGATGGTGTTACAAATAGACAAGAATCTCTTAATGTGGTCATGAGGGTCGTCCATAGATCACCCTAAGAAAGGTATGGTAGAAACCATTTGTATCGCACATGTCTTAAGCTCAAAATTGTTAGCGGCTATCTTGGGAATGACTATGGCATCCGCATTCCCATCCACGTTGGACTGGAGAATCTCAATCAATGGTCTATTGTCCATGGCTTCGTTTAAGTTGTTGAAACCACAATTCTCGTGATCGGCTTGATGGACGGATTTGTTCTTATTATTCTTCCTTTTGGGAGGAAGTGGTACACCAATAGGTATATGTGCACGCGCTCGAGTACGCATTCAACTCAACACGAGGAATTAGAGAGGAGCTCTCGGTCGACTTTGAAAGAGAATAGATTATCTCCTTCGAGGTTTACTAGTGAAAACCACAAGAAAGTATAATATGTATGTAATACTAATTAGGCCACAAACCCCCCCCCCCCCCAACAAGCCTTCCTTCTTGAAATACTTACTTGTGAACATGGGGAATGAGGTGGAGCTAAGCTGTTAAGTACCTGTTTCCCTTAGGCTTGCATTTTATAGCAAAGCCGTCTTTCTATTCACTTGATAGTTCGTATTTCTCGAATTCTTGCTTATTGAAAGTAATTATCTATTTTTTCCTTTATTTTGTTTTATCGATACACGTAAATGGGACCGAAACACCCCCAAGTACGGTGTATTGCCAAGGCAATACTTATGGAAGTAGGTAAATTGGTTGTTCATATCTACGTATATGTATTTACATATAATAATATAGAGAAAATATTTTTGTATTTATTTGATTTTTTTATGAAAGTATAATATGTACGTAAAAACGAGTGAATACAATATATACAATATATTTTTGGTGAAATCTTTTAGGAAAAAGATTACTTTTGTATATTTTTTTTATTTTTTTGGTTCAATTTTTAGGAAAGAATTGATTTTTGTGATTTTTTATTTTTTTATATTTTTACATTTTTGATTTTTTTATATTATTGATTTATAATACGTAAAACGAATGTTCACAAGTGAACGGATACAAAAATCCAACATCTAACCGTCAATCAACCGTCAATCTCCACGTAAAGAACCGGCAGCGGCGCCATTTAATATTTGTCTTTTTAAAGTTCGTGTTTCTCTCGATAAGTTTACGAATTGAATGATCGATATCAATCAAGTCCCTTTATTGTTTTTCGTTTCGTATTTGGTTGTCAAAGTTATGGTATTCTATGTCTAATTGTCACAAAACCGTCAAAAGTGTAAAATAATATCGTCTACGTAACCGTACTACACTAAAAACATGTTGCACATACCAAGTATTAAGCACAATGTACAACCAATTAATGCACAACAAGAATTAATGGCCAAAATGTAAAGTCTATGAAATTATTAGGACTAAAAATGTAAATGTGTAAAGTAAAAGGACTGAAAATATAAAATGTATAAGCTACTAACCAAAAGTAACAAAAATAACAAACTATGTAACTAAAATCAACAACCCTAACAACTTTAGGGACTGAAGTGCAAAACCTAGAAAGTATAACATATTTTTAACAAGCTAGCAAGTATCACAACTTCCAGGGACCTGAATGCAATTAATAAAACTATTATAGAAAAAACGGGCTTATTGACTAATAAGCGATATCTAGAGTTTAATTGACCAAGTAAGCAGAGACTGGTTTCAAAAGATTCCAAATTCAAAATAAGCTAGCCATGATCAAGGTAATAAGTTGAAGTTCTCAAATAAGCAACTTTGAATAAGCTACTTTTAAGGGAACAACTTATCTAGATAAGCACTAGGTCTGGTTTTCTCAAAAGATGATTATAAGCCCAAAATATGGACACCTGTCCAAGAAAATTTGAAAAACCTCCACAGAATAAGCCAGAAAATTGAATAAGCTCAAAAGGGCTTAAGTTGACCAGCGTTGACCAACTTTGACCAAAAGTTTATCAAGGTTAAATCCTCTTATTATGACTTATACAACAGAATTGTGAAATAAAATGACCACTTTTATGAAGTGGATAAGCCATAAATGGAAATAAGCTACAATAGAAAGAAGCACTTATCACGGAGACTTTTAATGGCCTATAGCTTATTCTATAGTGAGAACTGTATTAAGTGACTTATCAATATTAAAAGCTAGGATGTTGGAGTTTACAATGCAACAAAAATCAGGTCTAAACTCCAAGATTTGCACTAGTTATGATGGTTTGAATGTTGACTGTTTTAGGCCTCAATGACTGACCCATAACATTTGAGTGCCATTTACCTTTTTGACTTATGGTTTGACTTCCAAACTTTTCAAGTCAGTATTAGACTAGTTATTGAGTGAATGTAAACAAGATTTACCCAAGTTCAATAGCTGAATCAAAAACTTGCTTATAATCCAAACACCAATTACTGAATGAAATAGATTTTAAGCTAAGCAAAACATATTACTCTAACAGAATCACACAACAATCTATCTAATCAAGTCAGACAGATCAACAAGAACAATTAGCAGGCAATATCAATCAAGATTACACTTAGACTAAGAAAGTAGCATGCATTGACTTTTTAGGGGAAAATTTAAACAGACTTATGCACTATTTAGCCAAGAGGCCTCCTTTGATGGATTAGAGAGTGCTGAACTCTCTTTTCAACTTATCTACACCTTATCAACAAACAACATCTACCAAATCAACACCAGTCACCATGAATCATTATCATTACCCTGCTACAATTCTGAACAATGGCAAATGGCTAGAACTGGTAGAGAACGTGTAACACCCCATTTTGATAAATGGAATGTCACGCGTAATTATGGTGTGTCATCAAAGCATACAAGGATAAATATCTAAAACATTACGTGACCATAAAAAGGAAATACCGGAATCAAACATCAGTAGTCCAAAAGTAAAGCTCATCACACACAAACATAAGTACTGTAAATGAAAGGACTAAACAATGTCCATGGAAAGAGTATCAAAGTATAGATAATGCATAAAGTAAAGAAAGGCTAGAAAGCTTCCAGTCCATCTGCACGTATGCTTTAAGTCTACGAGCGTCCCTGAGTACCTGCCGTTTTGGGAACATGAAAAGGAAAACGACTGAGCAATACGCTCAGTGCACGGATGTATAATAATCATGAATAATATAAGCATATAAGCATATAACAACGGAAGAAACTAAGTCCCGAATAACCCGATTAAGTCTTAGTAAAACTGGTTTTATAGTTTGAAAAGCCTTATGTTTATATTGAAAAAACTGTTTAACATATTCTACCATTAGCCAATATTGGTCATGAAAACCACCGTGCATGAATACTTGAAGGGGTGACCTCATCATGCAAATTAGAGGGGCTGCCTCTAATTTAATATACTGGTTTTGGGTAGGAGGGATCAGCTCCTTGTGAAGGATGCAAGGCACACACCACATTCACACTGAGTAATCTGCTGAAAACATGTAACTAGGATGCACCCATACGCCCCACATGATAAATATAATAATATGGCCAAAGGCTGAAGGGACGCCACGAGCAATCACTCCGCCGTGGGGAAGTCATAACACTAGTGCCTCTAGTGTTATGGTTATGGTACCTCCATAACTAGGTGAAACTGGTCATGCATGTATATGGCTTTAGGTATTCTAATTAAACATAAGCAATCAAACATACAAACTTATACTATGGATAACAGTTGGCTGCATACGGGGAATCCTAATAAGGAAAGAATGTCCATACTTAAAGGACGGGATTCCGTACCTTATGTCCAGTGAACGAAGAAGACGAATGGAAGAGAGTCCTACTTCGGTATCACTAATGCTACATAAACACATACGTGTATAAGTATCTGATTACTACGTACGTAACTGGTTTTATGTCATGTCTTAGCTTATTTCATACGTTCATGTCATGTTTTACTGCTTTAAGCTTTATACTGTATTTATCTTATATTCTGTCTATTTTGATTAAGTATTACTTGTATTTCATGTATTATTATACTTTTTGTGTAATAATAAGTAACTTTCTAAAATAGCAGGTTTCCTAAAATAGAAAGTTTCCAAAAATAGAAAGTTACCAAAAATAGAAAGTTTCCAAAAATAAAAAGTTCCCAAAAATAGAAAGTTTCCAAAAATAGAAAGTTTCTAAAAATAGAAAGTTTCCAAAAATAGAAAGTTTCCAAAAATAGAATTACTGCTTAAAATAGATAAGTTTCTAAAAATAGAAAGTTTCCATAAATATATTAGCTTCCTTAATTAAATAAGTTTCTAAAAATAGAAAGTTTCCATTAATTGATATAAGCTGGTTAAATAAGCTAATTATATAAGCTTAAGTGTTTTTTGATTATTATTCTAAGTCATGTAGTTATAAAGTATAGTTTATTAATTATTACATGTAAATTAAATAAACTATAGGTTAAAAGTATTTAATTAAATATATCATGTTTTTAATTAAATAAAGGTAAAATACTTAGGTTAAAACATGCATTATTAATTATTAATAATATAACCTAAGTCATGTAATTAATTAATTATAGTCATGGTTTTTAATAATTAATTAATTATAAGGTCTAATAAAATATAAATACTTAGGTTAAAATTCATGATTTAATAATTAAATTTATAACCTAAGTCATGTTAATTAAATTAATCATGTCATGTTTTATTAATTTAACTTTAACACATAACTAGTAAAATCATAAACCTTAAAAATAATCTATGAACCAGACCCGTGACTAGAAACCATGAACCGGACCCGTAATCAACACCATACCCCGACCAAGGTCGGGGTTTCCCCTTGTGTTGCTGCTGCCGTGGGACCACCATCACCATACCGAGACCATATGGTCTCGGTGGTGTTACATAAGCCAAGCCGAGACCCCCATGGGGCTCAGTTAGGCATCGGCCAACACAAAACACCCCTAAAAACCCTAGTTTGATCTACCACATAATCCTTAACATGTTTAGAATAGATTTTTTAAATTAGTTTAATTAAAAACACCATGATTTTATGTGATTCAATAAATCAAAACATAAAGAAAAGGGTTAAAAAGTTATACCGAATACGTGGATCAATTAAGGATGAACACACACGAATGCTTGCACAATTCCCAAGATCAAAATCAAACCAAACACCCCTTTTGGTGTCCTTAAAACCAGCGGCCAAAGAGAGAATGAAGAAAGATTTTAGGGTTTTTGTTATTTTCTTGTTTTGTGAATAATGACACAAGTTTTATCCCTTAACCCCTTGTTAGTAAATTTTGCATGGGCTAAGCCCATGCTTCTATGTATGCCGCGGGTAGGGGGCCCACATGGGGTAACCCGTACTTTTCTCGAGTCTAAATATTATAGTGTGTGTTCGTGTTTTATCGTGTTCGTGTTTTATGTGTTCTAATTAATTATTGATCGTGACTTAATATATTTATTCGTGTTCATAATAAATATATATACGTAAATAATATTATCTCGTGATTAAATTACGTTCATGATTTCATGATCGCATGTTCATGATTATAATTATTATGTGAATAATTATCGTGTGTTCATATGTATTAAATACTTATCGTATGCTAACACGTACGTAATACTTAAAATTCTTATACGCGAACGTAAACATGCTATAAAAGGAAAGTTCTAATCTTGTATGTACGATCTAAAGGGTACTATTCATGGTAAAAGCATGCGGGTTTTACAACTCTTCCCCCTTAAAAAGAATAATTCGTCCCCGAATTATAGATAAAGTAAACTGGAAAAGAAGAACATACCCGAATTCAAAATATTAAATGAGGGTAAGAAAGCCGGGTAGACTCCTCTGTTTCCCAAGTGGCCTCCCGCTCGGTATGATCCCTCTAAAGGATTTTGACGAATGGAATCGTCTTCCTTCTCATGACTCGTTCTTGTCTGTCAAGAACTTGTTCGGGTTCTTCTATGAAAGTTAGATCTTCACGTATCTGTTCCAGTGGATACTGAACCATGTGAAGGGGATGATACTGGTACCCTCTGAGTAAGGACACATGAAACACATTGTGTACGTGCGAAAGTTGCGGAGGTAACGCTAAACGGTAAGATACTTCACCGACTCGTTCAAGAATATCAAACGGTCCGATGAAACGGGGACTGAGCTTCCCTGTAACCCCGAAGCGTCTAACACCACGTGCCGGCGAAACCTTAAGAAAGACGTGATCTCCAACGTTAAAATGTATGTCCCTACGATGCTTATCGGCGTAACTCTTCTAACGTGACCGTGCTTCCTGAAGTTTCTGCTTAGCTATTACGACCCTCTCATTAGTCATCTCTATTATCTCTAGTCCTTCAAGTGTTCGCTCGCTAACCTGATCCCATCAGATTGGGGCGCGACACTTCTTGCCATACAACATCTCGAAAGGAGCACACTTGATAATTGCGTGCCAACTGTTGTTGTATGCAAACTCCACCAAACAGATATGATCGTCCCAATCACCCGTCCATTCCAACGCACATGACCTCAACATGTCTTCCAATGTCTGAATCGTTCGCTCCGACTGCCCGTCTGTTTGAGGATGAAAAGCCGTGCTAAGCTTAAGTTGTGTACCCCAAGCTTTCTGTAGACTCTTCCAAAATCGCGAAGTGAAACGAGGATCTCTGTCTGAGACGATGCTGGATGGAGCACCGTGGAGTCTCATGATCTCTCTTCTGTACGTATCGGCGAGTTTACTGACCGAATCTTCCTTGCGGATCGGTAAGAAATGAGCTGATTTGGTAAGTCGATCTACGATAACCCAAATTGCATCGTGCTTCCTCTTGGTTGGCGGAAGACCAGTAACAAAACCCATGGTGATTTTGTCCCACTTCCACTCTGGAATATCTAACGGTTGAAGGAGACCGCCAGATCGCTGATGCTCGATCTTAACCTGCTGGCAGGTAAGACATTTGGAGACGTAAGTGGCAACATCCTGTTTCATACCACTCCACCAAAAGTACTGCTTGATGTCATGGTACATCTTAGTCGAACCAGGATGTATACAGAATGGGGAGCTATAAGCTTCAGCTAACAATGCTTCCCGGAGTTCTTGATCATCAGGAACACAAAGTCTCGTGCTCTGCCATACGATACCATCTGCATCTACTGTGAATTCCGTCTGCTTCTCGAAATTCTGAATTATCGGCCAGATTTCTCCATCATCTTTCTGAGCTTCCTTGATATTAGAGAGTAACTCAGGTTCTACTCTAAGATTAGCCCAGTAACCGTGTTGTCCACGTACCAAGATCTCTATGTCTAGTCGCTCCAAGTCTCTTATGATTTCCTCCTCAATCTTAATGCCGTTGATCATTCCGGACTTCCTGCTAAGTGCATCTGCTACTACATTCGCCTTTCCGGGATGATACTGCATATTAATGTCATAATCCTTCAATAGCTCTAACCATCTCCTCTGCCTCATGTTCAATTCACGCTGAGTGAAGATATACTTCAAGCTCTTATGGTCCGTGAAAATGTCACATGATTCTCCATATAAGTAGTGCCTCCATATCTTCAATGCATACAAGACTGCAGCAAGTTCCAAGTCATGCGTAGGGTAATTTTCTTCATAAGGCTTAAGCTGCCGTGAAGCGTACGCGATCACTTTCCCATGTTGCATGAGAACACAGCCAAGTCCCTTCTCCGATGCATCACTGTAGATTTGAAATCCACCCGTACCAGTTGGGAGAGTAAGAATAGGTGCAGATACTAGCTTCTGCTTCAGGTCTTCAAAGCTCTTCTCTCGTTCTTCAGTCCAAACGAAATTCTCTTCTTTCCGCATCAGTTTTGTCAATGGTAGTGTTAAGCGGGAAAAGTTCTCCACGAACCTACGGTAATAGCCAGCTAAGCCTAAGAAACTGTGGACTTCAGTCGCTGATGTCGGCCTCGGCCACTTAGTAATAGCCTCAACCTTCGCTGGATCTATAGTGATTCCTTCTGCTGATACAATGTGACCTAAGAATGCCACCTTTTCTAACCAGAACTCACACTTGGAGAATTTAGCATACAACTGCTTCTGGCGAAGAATCTGTAGTACTGTACGAAGATGGTCTTCGTGTTCATCCTTCGACTTTGAGAAAATCAGGATGTCATCGATGAAGACAATGACGAACTTGTCCAGAAATTCATGGAAGATTCTGTTCATCAAATCCATGAACACTGCTGGAGCATTGGTCAGGCCGAATGGCATGACTACAAATTCGTAGTGGCCATAGCGGGTACGAAAAGCAGTCTTGGCGATGTCCTGCTCCTTAACCCGTAGTTGATGATAGCCTGACCTAAGATCAATCTTGGAGAAGTGTTTGGCTCCTTGGAGTTGGTCAAACAGATCGTCTATATGCGGCAGTGGATACCTATTCCTGATAGTAATCTTGTTGAGCTCGCGATAGTCTATGCAAAGACGCATACTTCCTTCCTTCTTCTTAACGAACAAGACCGGTGCGCCCCATGGAGATGCGCTCGGTCGAATGAAACCTCATTCTAGAAGTTCTTGTAGTTGATCCTTCAGTTCCTTTAACTCTATGGGAGCCATGCGATAAGGAGCCTTGGAAATCGGTTCAGCTCCTGTGATGAGCTTGATATTGAATTCCACTTCTCGTGCAGGTGGTATGCCCGGAAGTTCTTCTGGAAATACATCTTGGAATTCCGACACTATTGGCTGATCCTGAATTGATGGAGATTCAGCATCCATGTCGTGAACCGTAGCTAGATAACCCTCGCAGCCATGTGACAGTAGTGCACGTGCTTGTAGGGTAGATATGATTTGTACAGACCTTCCGGGTACAAACCCGTTGTGAATGTACTCTGGTGCATTAACATCACCGAAGATGACTCGATATGAATGGCAGTCTATGGTAGCATGATGCTTTGATAGCCAATCTATGCCCAAAATCATGTCAAAGTCATTCATGTCCAGCGGAAGTGCGTCAACAGGACGAACCTTATCATCAAACTCTAGGGGAAGACTCTTGTATACACGGGTGATTAATACAGAGTCCCTCAAAGGGGTGGAAATACTGAGTCTACTATCTAGTGGCATGGGGAGCATCCTAATGTTCTTGGCATAAGCAGTAGAAATGACCGAGTGAGTAGCACCCCTATCAAATAGAACACACGCAGCTTGACCATACATATACAAGATTCCAGTGATGGTACCTGTACACTTGTTGGCCTGATCTCGAGATGTCGTGTAGACGCGTCCAGTGGTAGGAGGCGGTTTGGTATCAGCATGTCCCGATGTGCCCTCCATCTCGCCCTTACGGCAGTCCTTCATGCGATGGCCAGGAAGACCACACTTGAAGCATGCGTCGGTGTCACGACGACATGGACCTGGGTGTCTACGATGGCAAGTAGAGCAAAGAAGATGAGTATATCCTCCAGCAGGTGCTCTGGCTGGCTGAGGACCTGATAAAACATTTTACATGAGACATGATAATAGGGTACAAAGGACAATGCGAGTAATCATAAGATTAAATACCAGTGATAGCTGGATGGCTAGGCTGTGAACCTCTCTGGTTCTGGTCCCTACTGTTTCCATGGTTCCTGGTAGAAGATTTGCTAAAGTGTCAGAATTATGAGTTATAACATGAAATCACAAGATAATGCGTAAGTATTAGGACCTGCTGCCGTTGGAGTGTCCAGCGTTGTTACGGTAATTATCATTACTGCCACGCCTATCCGTAGCAGAACGGTCGTTAGTCTGACCGTTTCCCTTGGGCTGATTAGGCTGCTGCTGAGTAGCCGGCTGAGATCGGTCCCCAGTTTTCTGCCTGGAAGATACAATTTAAAGAGATGAATAATTGACATATATAGAAAGAATAGGGATTGGTCACCGCTTGAATACGAATGTTTACCTCCTGTCGGGTTTCTCAGCTTCCCCGAACTCATCTCTCTCATGCAGCATCTCCAGCTTACGTGCCGCATTAGCCACTTGTGCTACTGTGTTGAACGTAGCACACACCAAGTTGTTTGCGACCGATGTGCGAAGAGCCCACCTAAAGTGGTGTGCCTGCTCTTCAGGAGTACGTGCCGCTACACCAAGGAAACCAGCTAAGCGTAGAAAGCGCTGCATGAACTCGTTGCTATTCTCCCCAACTCTCTGTCGGATCCCATGGTACTCCCTCTTAAGCTTATCTTGCTCAGCCTTGGGAAAGAAATACTCCATCACCCTATCTCTGAACTGAGCCCATGTCAAACCAGCCACCCAATTATCACCTGTTTCAGACTGCTTCAATGCTAACCACCAATTTAACACATCGCCTTCAAACCGGTAACATGCCAACCTCGCCTTGAACACGGGGTCACAACCCATAGCATCGAAGATCTTCTCGATGTGAGCCAACCAACTTTCAGCTTCACTAGGGCTATCTGTTCTCTCGAAAGCTCGAGGACGAAGCTTGTTGAATCTCTCCAGCCATATTGCCAATGTCACTAGAGGAGGAGGAGGAGGTGCTTGGTTTTGCTGCTGATTGTTGGCAGCTGAACCTCAGCCCTGATGTCATTCCTCAGTTGAGGAAGCAAAGCTTGCATTGCAGCTTGGATTGCTACATTGAGTTGTTCCTGCTCGTGTGTGAGAACCATCTGACAGTATAACATAAAACATATGATTAAACAGATCAAAACATAAAATATATATACATGAAAAAAAATTTATACCTATAAACCAAGAGAAAAAATTTATGCCAGAAAATTTGTATAAGAATGCATGATGCAGTTTTATGAAAACTTTTGTATGCTCGAGAGTGAACGCCTATGGTCAGTTCACCCAAAATAAAAGACATGGCGAGGGGACGCCTATGGGTCGGTCCCAAATTTAAAAGTTTCGATAAAATACATGCGACTAAATAGGGCCAGTCCTGTACCAACCGTTACTTAGTCATAAACCTGCGACAATGACATATATATGTATGCATGAAAATGATGAATGCATGAAAACCGACTGTCAGTTCTAGGAAGACCATAGTGACTACCCACTAATCACAGTTCATGTTTTGAGAGCCTATAGGTCGAAGCCTTGGCTCTGATACCATAATTGTAACACCCCATTTTGATAAATGGAATGTCATGCGTAATTATGGCGTGTCATCAAAGCATACAAGGATAAATGTCTAAAACATTACGTGACCATAAAAAGGAAATACCGGAATCAAACATCAGTAGTCCAAAAGTAAAGCTCATCACACACAAACATAAGTACATGTCCATGGAAAGAGTATCAAAGTATAGATAATGCATAAAGTAAAGAAAGGCTAGAAAGCTTCTAGTCCATATGCACGTAAGCTTTAAGTCTACGAGCGTCCCTGAGTACTTGCCGTTTTGGGAACATGAAAAGGAAAACGACTGAGCAATACGCTCAGTGCGCGGATGTACAATAAAGCATGAATAATATAAGCATATAAGCATATAACAACGGAAGAAACTAAGTCCCGAATAACCCGGTTAAGTCTTAGTAAAACTGGTTTTATTGTTTGAAAAGCCTTATGTTTATCTTGTAAAAACTGTTTAACATATTTTACCATTAGCCAATATAGGTCATGAAAATCAACCGCGCATGAATACTTGGAGGGGTGACCTCATCATGCAAATTAGAGGGGCTGCCTCTAATTTAATATACTGGTTTTGGGTAAGAGGGATCAGCTCCTTGTGAAGGATGCAAGGCACACACCACATTCACACTGAGTAATCTGCTGAAAACATGTGATAGGTGTGTAAACATCCATCCTTTTTACCACTTAACTACAATAATAACCGAGCCAAAACGTGTATTTTATGTCGTAAATGTCAGAATTATGCGTGGTTTGTGTTTTGTTGTGATTTAGGACGAAAATGTGAAAAGGGGAGAAAACACGGGCATTCACGGGCTTTTATTGAAGAAAAAGACAAAAGACGAAGTCAAGAAATCAAGAGTGTAAAAAGAACAGAAGTCCAAGACCAATTCTGAAGATTTATCGAAGAAAAGGTCAAAAGATGGAAGTTTACTAAAAGCCGAAGAACTCAAGTCTAATTTATTGAAGAAATTACAAGACGAGAGTAGAAATCCCGAGACAAAGTCGTTAAAGTCAAAGAATTAAGAAGACTAAGGACTTAATGACAATTAAAGAAAGAAGAAAGAGGGGAGGAAGCTTACTCTAAGCACCTCCTTAATCCTCCTATAAATAGGCCTTAGTTCATTTCATTTCATTTTGTTGGCTAAGTGTGACAATTAGCTCTTCCACTTTAATTTTTGCACATTTAAATACATGTCATTTACTTAATTGTCAAATTTAATTACCTTGCACCTTTTAATTCAAGTAAGTTTCTTTTATTGTTCTTGAATCTTTACTTTTACTTGTTAATCTCCTATCTTCCTCTCTTGTGATTGATTTAATCTTATGTTTATGTTCATGTTCTTGAAGTTTTATTGATTTAATAAAGTGGGTTTTGATTATTGTGGTTATTATTGTTAGTTTTATTGATTTGGTTTGTTTGTTTATGATTATTAGATGTTATTTGGTTAGTTTGATTTAATCTTTTTGTTTGATTTGATTGATCTAGATTAGATTCGTGTTATTTTTGTTTCTCCTTGTTCTTCACTACTGTTTGTTCCCCAGGTTATTCCGAATCAAGGACCAGCTTTGCATTCCGAATCAAGGTGGTGTTGTGATTGTTCCGAACCAAGCAAATATTCCGGATAAGTGACATATTCCGGATCAGTTTGTTATTTCGGATCAGAGCAACATTTCGAACCAGTGGAATATTCCGGATCAGTGGAATATTCCGAATCAAGCTGTTGTTCCGAATCAAGGGTCTTCATTCGGAATATCATATATTCCGAATCAAGGTTTTGGTTGTTCATTCGGAACATTCCGAACGAAGGGTTTGAGGATTTATATTCCGGATCAAGCCCAATATTCTGAATCAGCAAAGTTATTCCGAATAAAGGACTTTTTCCGGATAAGTGACATATTCCGGATCAAGGACGTTCATTCGGAATAATCAGCTATTCCGGATAAAGGGTGGTTCATTCGGAATATATTCCGGATGAAGGTTTTGTTCAAATATTCCGGATGAGCCATTTATTCCGCATGAAGCAATATTCCGAGTGAAGAAGAATTATTCCGAACGAAGGTGACATTCCGGACGAGTGATTTATTCCGAACGAAGGTTTATTCCGAATGAGCTGTTTTCAGGTTATTTTAAGTTTTAGTTTATTTTAATTTTTAAGCTTTACTTTTCCCGCCTTTTTACTTAGTTGCATTTTAAGTTTACTTGCCTTAGATTTATTTTAACCCTTGCATTAGTTTAAGTTTTAGTTGCGTTTTAAGTTTGCCTTTAGGTTAGTTTTAAGTTCGCGTTATTTATTTTAAGTGCCTTTTAATTTTCGTCACGCTTTAAATTCTCGTCATTTATTTTAAGTTAGATTTAGATTTATTTACCCGCCATTTATTTTAAAGTCTCTCACTTTTATTTTTCAACAACGACATATATTTTTCTTAACCAAAAACAATTGAGTCACACATTTAACCAGTAATCAATTCGATTAGACCACTTCAACGAACTTTAATATTTTCTTACTTGGTAAAAAGCCAGTTATTAAATGGCGCCGCTGCCGGATCTTTTCGTAAAGATTAACGGTTTTCTCTGAGAGACGCGTTGCTGTTTGGGATCCGTTCATTCGTGAGCGTTATTTTTCTTGCTTAAAAATTTCCAAAAATCCATAAAAATTAAAAATTTTCAAAAAATCCAAAAAGATTTTATTTTCTTTATAGTATATATTCTCTTTGTGTTTGGTATTGTTTTCTTTTGCTTTCGCATGTGTATGCGTACTAGATCTTCAACTTATCAAGAGCCCGAGACTCGTGAAGATTTAGCTATGGCAGGTGTGAACAACAACAATAATCCACCGCACCTCAACAATAACAACAACAATGTTCTTCCACAGCCCGATCTTTGGACAATGGAGAAGCTTTGTCAACCCATAATGTTTGGACGAGGAGGACCGATTACGCTGATGAAAATCATGGCTCCGGAGTTTTCGTTGAAGCATCACATGATCCAGCAAGTGCAAACTAACCCATTCCGCGGATTGCCTGATGATGATGCCAACAAACACCTCGACAAATTCATTACTATTACCCAAAGCATGAAGTTGCCCGGTGCTACAATGGATGTTCTTCGCCTTCAACTCTTCCCACATACTTTATCACACCACGCCGAGAAATGGTTTGATCGTCTCCCGAAGAATTCCATTCATACTTGGGATGACATGACTCAACGCTTTTTGTCGCGCTACTTTCCACCATCCATGGTAACGAGCCTTCGAAATCAAATAAGCGGTTTCATGCAAGAACCCGATGAATCTCTCTTCGATGCTTGGGAAAGATATAATGTTTTGATCGATCGATGTCCAAACCACAACATGCTCCCTGTGACCTTAATTGATACTTTCTACAACGGTTTGAATTTTCGTGATCGTGATATGATTAATGCAGCCGCCGGTGACACATTTATGAAAAGAAGACCCGAGGAGTGTAGAGAGCTTATTGAGAACATGACTACAAATCACAAAAATTGGGATTCCTCCGCTTCTTCAAGGAACAACCCGAGAGTCAATGTTTCTTCTACTTCAGCAAACCCCGACATGATCAAATTCACCCGCATGATGGCCGAAAGGAACAAAAATATCTTGCTCATCGCTTCAAACCAACACCAACAAGTTAAAGCGGTAGCAAATCCTTGTGAGACATGCGGCGGTCCACACTCATACACTGATTGTCGTTCTACTTAAGGAAATCCGGAAAACGTGTATGCGGCTTATGGTAATTATTCACCGGAAAATTACCAAGCCCGACCTCAAGGGGATCGAAATTTGCTAAGTTACCGGTCCAACAACTACCTTTCCCCCGGTTTTTCTCCTCAAAACCAAAATCCCAACAAGAACTACACAAGAAGCAACCAAATCCCACCTAGAGCTTCTAATCCTTATCACCCACCCGCTCAACAAGCCCCACCCATGAATCAAGATGTTGAAGCCTTAATGAGAACCCAAGGAGAGCAAATCAAGAATCTACAAAGCCAAATTATAAATTTGAAAGGAGATATCACTAAGCAAGGGAATGACATTAGATCCGAGCTTCGAAATGATATTCAATCCTCCTTCAGCAATCAGACGAATGATTTGAAGAATATGCTGGCTAGTTTCTTACCAACCACTCAACCCTCTACTTCGAGTTCTCTACCTTCAAACACCGTCACCAATCCGAGAGCAAATGTGAGTGCTATTACTACCCGTAGTGGAGTTACTTTAGTAGGACCATCTATCTCACCCCTAGTTACACCATCTACACCTCCTCCACCACCATTTATCCCTACTACTCCCACACCTAGTATTAGTGCACCGTTACCGTCTCCACCTCGTCGTGACGAAGTAACCATGAAGAACCCTTCAACATCTCAACCTTCACCAACCCCACCTTTACCTTCTACACCTCCACCACCCAACCCCAACATTCCTTACCCTTCTCGACTCAACAAGGCTAGAATTTTGACTAAGAATGACATTCTAGTCGCTAACTTTTTGGAAAAGATAGCCGGAATGAAAATCACCTTTACCCTTGTTGAAGCTCTTGCTCAAATGCCACAATTTGTCAAGATGTTTAAGGAATTGCTTAATATGAAGTAGAAGATGGTCGAGTTTGTTAATACTCGCTTGAATGAAAATTGCTCTGCAATCCTTCTTAAAGAACTTCTGGAAAAAATTGGAGATCCCGGTCGTTTTGTGCTACCCTTTACTTTTAACCAAACCGAAAAATTTACTGCCTTAGCCGATCTCGGGGCCAGTATAAATTTGATGCCTTTAAGTGTTTGGAAAAAAGTTATCATTGCCCGACCTTACACCCACCAAAATGAATCTTGAGCTTGCCAATCTCACTCTCGCTTACCCCGTTGGTATTGTCGAAGATGTGTTCATTAAAGTTGGCACATTCACTTTTCTGGTCGACTTCGTCTTTGTTGATTATGAAATGGACCCTCATATTCCGTTAATACTTAGACGCCCATTTTTGAAAACCGGTAAAGCTTTAATAGATGTGGATAAGTGTGAACTCATCTTAAGAGTCGGGGATGATGCACAAGTTTTTGACATGGGGAAGATTACAAGCAAATCCTATGGAAGAGAATCAGCGAATATGATTAATGTGCTTGATGATTTTGTCGTCTACTACAATCCTCTATTCGATTCTTGCAATGATAATCCACTGTTTCAAGATGATGTGGATGATTCTCTCTCCAATTTGGAACATTCACCCATATATGATTCTCCACCGATCTATGATGCTTATGATGATGATTCTAGCTACGATGGAGATGAGTATGATGATTTTACTTCCGAGTATCCCGACATGCCCACTTATGATGATTTTGATGAGGCCGATTGATGAAGATCCTCCGCCTACATCACTTGATCCTACTTTGGATGACTACTCATTTGAGGAAGACTTTTCTACTCTTCTTAATACATACTTCCCTCATGAGAATGATGCCCCTCCTTTAGATTTTGATGATTATGGTCTTGATCCTACGTCGGATTTGAAGAAAATTCTTTCAAAGGAGAAGAAACCGGACGACACCAACATCCGCAACACGTATGTTTTGACACCTCTTTGTCCACCTTCTGAGGACGAGGTTGTGTATTTTCTTAGCGGATCTTCTTCAAATTCTGCTGAGCTTGAGTGCTATTTTCTCCTAAAGGAAAAGGTGTTCGATCCCGGTATCGATATTCTTCAGCCATCTCAGTATCCGCCTGATGAAATAAAAGGAAAAATCTTTGGAACTATTGGAGATATGCTTGCACCTCAGCACCCTTGCTACCACCGTGCTCCATCTTTGCTTAAGGGAACCTTGCCTACTCTTCTTTGGCTTGCCTTGTTTGCCTTAAGCTTGTGCTATTTGATGGACGAAAACTATGTATTTGATCCCGGTGGATATGTTTCATGCTTCTTCCTATGCTAATCAAGGTCGAGTCAGGCTCACGCCTCGGTGAACAAAAATCAAGCGCTTCTTGGGAGGCAACCTAAGTATCTATCTTTTAGTTATCTTTATCCTAAGTGTAGGGGAGACCCGTTGGTGTTTGCTATTTCCTCTCTTCTATTATTCAGGGATTCGAGCGCTCAATGATCCACTCTTGATGATTTTTGAAGACCCGTGATTCCGTGTTTCCGTCTTCCCGGTTCTATCCTAAACTCTTTTGATTCTCTATTTTATATTTTTCAATATTAAAATAGGAATCACTTTAGTTGTCCTTTCCTTAGCAAGATTTAAACAAAACTCCCACATGCTTAAACATTAAGGACAATATTTATATTAAGTGTAGGGGGACTTCTATCGAAGTTAAGTGGGCTTTTCCTTGTATTTGTCCTCATTTTAACCAGAAAATTTGATTTTTCGACATTTTTCAGAATTTTTAATCTATTTTGGCCTAGTAGTTTTTCCTCTGTTATCGTTATTTACTTTCCTTGCTAGAATAGATTTTTAATAAAGTGGTTTTTATTTTCAACGTTGTGAATCTTTTGACTCAACCCGAGTTTACTTATCTAAGTTTACTCTAGCTAGTATCCTTAACGTGTTTATGTCAAGTTTTGCTAGGCTTTTATATAGGGAGCTATAAAACGCGAAAGTCTTAACTCTCACGGGTTAAGAACAAGAACTTTTCGCAAGTTCCTATAGTTGATCCTAGAGAGTCGTTTATCAAGGGAACTTTAAAATGTGATTTCTAAACTTGAAAAAGTCTAAGAGTTTGCAAGATCCTATAGATGACTCGAAAACCCAAAACTTTGATTTAATAGGCTAAGGATCCACGAATCTCATTCCTTGAGATTTTAAACTGTGGAGAACGAGAGATGATAGAGTCAATTATAAGTTTGGTATTCTTTCGTGAATTTATGTGAGTTAATTATAAGCCTATTCTCCCATCGCTTGCTTAATAAATTTATCTGCAATAAATAAGGTTGTACGATTTGAAAAGTTACTTAGCTTCTAGCCCAAGATCATTTAAAAGTTGCTCAGTATGGATTAGAGTTCATAGCCAAGGCATAACTTATTGAAGCGGGATGCGAAGATTGGCGAGTCCGAAAAGGCCCTAACAAGGCATGAAGGCTACATTTTATTGCTAAATATCTAAAGTGATGTGAAGAATCATTTATCGAAAATCAATATGAAGGATCGAGACACACGACGAAAAGCAAAAAATCCCCAAAAGATCATGGAGAAGTCTATCCAAAAAAGGCCCTAACAAGGTATGAGGATAAATAGATCCAAGTCATAAAAGGAGGCGGATCGTTGTATATCAAAATCCCAAATAAAGATTGGAGAAAAATGAAGAAGTCGTGGTCCAAATATGAAGAATCTCTCAAAACTTCAAGTGAAGAAATTCCTATTATGAAGAGAAGACCATTATTTCATGAACGTCTCTCAAGATTCTAAGTATGAAGTTGCTGCCAAATATCGGTCCGAGAAAGGTCTCAAATCGCGAAGCGAGTTATGCCAAGATATGAACTTTATGAGGTCCCGAGAAGCAGTTTTAAAAGATTTTGTCCTTTAGCTAACTATTGACTAAATCGTCCCACTTTATTTTCACCCTAAATAACTATCGAAATAAGTCAACAATGCATCCTCGTGATCATTCAAGACAACAATAAAATATAAGAGATACACCTAGGAATAAAGGAGTCTAAGTAAATAATTGGCCCACATGAGTTCGTGTTAGTTTGCTAACTTATAATAACAATGATCTCGTTTTTAAGCTTGGTTTGGAGAATGTGAAAACTTGAGGATGATGATCATTCATGACATTTCCAAAACCCTAAGGTATGTCTTTTATTTCTTTACTTACTTTCTTCCTTTGAATGTTTATAATTTTCTATCTCTTTAATAAAGGCCAATATGGATTGATTATGATGAAAAGTGTAAATCGTGCTTTGTAACTAATGCATTGCATGAGGACATTGCAATGGTCAAGTGTAGGGGATTTGATAGGTGTGTAAACACCCATCCTTTTTACCACTTAACTACAATAATAACAGAGCCAAAACGAGTATTTTATGTCATAAATGTCAGAATTATGCGTGGTTTATGTTTTGTTGTGATTTTGGACGAAAATGTGAAAGGGGAGAAACACGGGCATTCACGGGGTTTTATTGAAGAAAAAGACAAAAGACGAAGTCAAGAAATCAAGAGTGCAAAAAGAACGGAAGTCCAAGACAAATTCTGAAGATTTATCGAAGAAAAAGTCAAAAGACGGAAGTTTACTAAAAGCCGAAGAACTCAAGTATAATTTATTGAAGAAATTACAAGACGAGAGTAGAAATCCCGAGACAAAGTCGTTAAAGTCAAAGAATTAAGAAGATTAAGGACTTAATGACAATTAAAGAAAGAAGAAAGAGGGGAGGAAGCTTCCTCTAAGCACCTCCCTAATCCTCCTATAAATAGGCCTTAGTTCATTTCATTTCATTTTGTTGGCTAAGTGTGACAATTAGCTCTTCCACTTTAATTTTTGCACATTTAAATACATGTCATTTACTTAATTGTCAAATTTAATTACCTTGCACCTTTTAATTCAAGTAAGTTTCTTTTATTGTTCTTGAATCTTTACTTTTAGTTGTTAATCTCCTATCTTCCTTTCTTGTGATTGATTTAATCTTATGTTTATGTTCTTCAAGTTTTATTGATTTAATCAAGTGGGTTTTGATTATTGTGGTAATTCTTGTTAGTTTTATTGATTTGGTTTTTTTGTTTATGATTAGTCGATGTTATTTGGTTAGTTTGATTTAATCTTTTGGTTTGATTTGATTGATCTAGATTAGATTCATGTTATTTTTTTTCTCCTTGTTCTTCGCTACTGTTCGTTCCCCAGGTTATTCTGAATCAAGGACCAGCTTTGCATTCCGAATCAAGGTGGTGTTGTGATTTTTCCGAACCAAGCAAATATTCTGGATAAGTGGCATATTCCGGATCAGGTTGTTATTCCGGATCAGAGCAACATTCCGAACTAGTGGAATATTCCGGATCAGTGGAATATTCCGAATCAAGCTGTTGTTCCAAATCAAGGGTCTTCATTCGGAATATCATATATTTCGAATCAAGGTTTTGGTTGTTCATTCAGAAAATTCCGAACGAAGGGTTTGAGGATTTATATTCTGGATCAAGCCCAATATTCCGAATCAGTAAAGTTATTCCGAATAAAGGACTTTTTCCGGATAAGTGACATATTCCAGATCAAGGACGTTCATTCGGAATAATCAGTTATTCCGGATAAAGGGTGGTTCATTCGGAATATATTCCGGATCAAGGTTTTGTTCAAATATTCCGGATGAGCCATTTATTCCGCATGAAGCAATATTCCGAGTGAAGAAGAATTATTCCGAACGAAGGTGACATTCCGGACGAGTGATTTATTCCGAACGAAGGTTTATTCCGAATGAGCTGTTTTCAGGTTATTTTAAGTTTTAGTTTATTTTAATTTTTAAGCTTTACTTTTCCCGCCTTTTTACTTAGTTGCATTTTAAGTTTACTTGCCTTAGATTTATTTTAACCCTTGCATTAGTTTAAGTTTTAGTTGCGTTTTAAGTTTGCCTTTAGGTTAGTTTTAAGTTCGCGTTATTTATTTTAAGTGCCTTTTAATTTTCGTCACGCTTTAAATTCTCGTCATTTATTTTAAGTTAGATTTAGATTTATTTACCCGCCATTTATTTTAAAGTCTCGCACTTTTATTTTTCAACAACGACATATATTTTTCTTAACCAAAAACAATTGAGTCACACATTTAACCAGTAATCAATTCGATTAGACATACGACAAAGAACTTTTTAACTGAGTAAAATCTAGTTATTAACATGTAACTAGGATGCACCCATACGCTCCACATGATAAATATAATAATATGGCCAAAAGCTGAAGGGACGCCACGAGCAATCACTCCGCCGTGGGGAAGTCATAACACCAGTGCCTCTACTAGTGTTATGGTTATGGTACCTCCATAACTAGGTGAAACTAGTCATGCATGTATATGGCTTTAGGTATTCTAATTAAAAATAAGCAATCAAACAAACAAACTTATACTATGGGAAAACAGTTGGTTGCATACGTGGAATCCTAATAAGGAAAGAATGTCCATACTGAAAGGACGAGAATCCGTACCTTAAGTCCAGTGAACGAAGAAGACGAACGGAAGAGAGTCCTACTTCGGTATCACTAATGCTACATAAACACATACGTGTATAAGTATCTGATTACTACATACGCAATTGGTTTTATGTCATGTCTTAGCTTATTTCATACGTTCATGTCATGTTTTACTGCTTTAAGCTTTATACTGTATTTATCTTATATTATGTCTATTTTGATTAAGTATTACTTGTATTTCATGTATTATTATACTTGCTGTGTAATAATAAGTAACTTTCTAAAAATAGCAGGTTTCCTAATATAGAAAGTTTCCAAAAATAGAAAGTTACCAAAAATAGAAAGTTTCCAAAAATAGAAAGTTTCCGAAAATAGAAAGTTTCCGAAAATAGAAAGTTCCCCCCATACAGAAAGAGAGGCCTTCCTGTACGAGTAGTGAAGAACTAAACGAGTACTTCCAAAAATAGAAAGTTTCCAAAAATAGAAAGTTTCCAAAATTAGAAAGTTTCCAAAAATAGAAAGTTTCCAAAAATAGAATTACTACTTAAAATAGATAAGTTTCTAAAAACAGAAAGTTTCCATAAATAGATTAGCTGCCTTAATTAAATAAGTTTCTAAAAATAGAAAGTTTCTATTAATAGATATAAGCTGGTTAAATAAGCTAATTATATAAGCTTAAGTGTTTTCTGATTATTATTTTAAGTCATGTAGTTATAAAGTATAGTTTATTAATTATTACATGTAAATTAAATAAACTATAGGTTAAAAGTATTTAATTAAATATATCATGTTTTTAATTAAATAAAGGTAAAATACTTAGGTTAAAACATGCATTATTAATTATTAATAATATAACCTAAGTCATGTTAATTAATTAATTATAGTCATGGTTTTTAATAATTAATTAATTATAAGGTCTAATAAAATATAAATACTTAGGTTAAAATTCATGATCTAATAATTAAATTTATAACCTAAGTCATGGTAATTAAATTAATCATGTCATGTTTTATTAATTTAATTTTAACACATAACTAGTAAAATCATAAACCTTAAAAATAAACTATGAACCGGACCCGTGACTAGAAACCATGAACCGGACCCCTAATCAACACCATACCCCGACCAAGGTCGGGGTTTCCCCTTGTGTTGCTGCTGCCGTGGGACCACAATCACCATACCGAGACCATACGGTCTCGGTGGTGTTACATAAGCTAACCCGAGACCCCCATGGGGCTCGGTTAGGCGTCGGCTAACACAAAACACCCCTAAAAACCCTAGTTTGATTTACCACATAATCCTTAACATGTTTAGAATAATTGTTTTTAATTAGTTTAATTAAAAACACCATGATTTTATGTGATTCAATAAATCAAAACATAAAGAAAATGGTTAAAAAGTTATACCGAATACGTGGATCAATTAAGGATGAACACACACGAATGCTTGCACAATTCCCAAGATCAAAATCAAACCGAACACCCCTTTTGGTGTCCTTAAAACCGGCGACCAAAGAGAGAAGGAAGAAAGATTTTAGGGTTTTTGTTATTTTCTTGTTTTGTGAATAATGACACAAGTTTTACCCCTTAACCCCTTGTTAGTAAATTTTGCATGGGCTAAGCCCATGCTTCTATGTACGCCGCGGGTAGGGGGCCCACATGGGGTAACCCGTACTTTTCTCGAGTCTAAATATTATAGTGTGTGTTCGTGTTTTATCGTGTTCGTGTTTTATGTGTTCTAATTAATTATTGATCGTGACTTAATATATTTATTCGTGTTCGTAATATATATAAGTAAATAATATTATCTCGTGATTAAATTACGTTCATGATTTCATGATCGCATGTTCGTAATTATAATTATTATTTGAATAATTATCGTGTCTTCATACGTATTAAATACTTATCGTATTCTAACACGTACGTAATACTTAAAATTCTTATACGCGAACGTAAACATGCTATAAAAGGAAAGTTCTAATCTTGTACGTACGATCTAAAGGGTACTATTCATGGTAAAAGCATACGGGTTTTACATAACGGAACTGCAACAAGGTCTGGTCACATATAACAGCTTCTAAAATAACTACTTGATTCAATTATTCATGGTGAATAACAGAATCACAATCATGAAGGTATGATCAATGAATTAAGTAGAGTAAAGAAGGGATTTGAGAATTTGTGAACTGAATTCTGTTATTAATGGTGAAAGTTTGTTATAAAAGCCTAACTAACTCACTTAGGGTGGTTGTCAATCATTCTAAGTGGTTATAACTAGAGAGAAGATAACAGGAAACGAGATTAAGCTAAATGTGTGTGTTTTTCACACTTAGCTACATTACACAAATGAGAGCTATTTATCCCTATTTATAGACAAAATATGAGATGTAGGTGAGGTGAGTGACGTGTCTCCACCACTGAGAAGTTGCCAGGTGTTAAAATTCAGTTAATTGATCATCAAGTGTTCTTCATCAAATTGGGGGAATTTGATTCCCTTGATTTCATATTAATTAAGAAAGTGGGATGTGTTCGTCTTATCATCACGATCATTTTTCATGTTAGAAGTTCTTCATGAAAGTGCCTCTAGCGTGCTCTTCGATCTGGTGTTAGCTTGTCCACGTGGCTTCTTGGTATTGGGTGAAATATAAGCACACAGATCATTATCTCTTTCTCAAAATATGATTGGTTAAAACTGGGTAGTGGGGGTCACTGTTTTGATTCGCCCTCTCTCTTCATAAATTAGATTTATGTGGTAATCCATGTCTTCCTTTTCTTGGCCTCTCATTGGCTGGTAGTAGTATCACACGAATCAAGCTTATAACTAGTTTCATATTTGACATAAACAACCCTTTATATTTTGGCCGATTGATGTTATGAGCTAAGCACTTTATGAACTTGATATAATCAACCCTTTGACTTTGAGTTTCAGCAACATTGATCCTTTGACTTTAGTTGACTTTCACTTGAGCTCTTTGACTTTCTTTGAATTTACACTTCTAGTCCTTCAACTTTGGCAGATTGTCATAAAAGGTCCTTTGATTTTGGAGACTTGTCACAATGAGTCCTTCTTTTGTCTTTTCTTCAATATTAATGACTTGAAATCCGTGTTTGCACTAAATCGTATCATTTTACCTACAAAATCACAAACAACAAAGAATACCCCATAATACTGCTTTTTTCACTAAAAAATTGGTATTTTTCTTTATGTTTTAGGGTTTGATTTGTTATAATTGATATGAGATTTCACTCATATCAGTATGCTTCTAGGAAACTTAGGAAGAATGAGGAAACTACACAACCCAGGACTTGTATTTGGGTGCGGTGGTTTCTACTCTTCGCCTATGGAGACATTATTTGTATGGCACTAAGTGTACGGTATCCACCGATGGTAAAAGCTTACAATTTATTATGGACTAAAAAGAGATAAACAATCCTTTGAGTGATTACGATTGTGTTATTCGTTGTCATTTGGGAGGTAGGAGAAAATAGCAATGGGTTTCATTGTTAAGCTCTCAAAAACTCAGTCTCGATTTATCTAATTTGTGTCTATATTAACTGATTGACCCTCCTCATTTTATTCCGATAAATAAAATGATCGCGCAAACTAAGAATCTTTTTTTAACTGCTCGTAGTAGACATAAAAGTTATGATGATGTGAAGCGAAAACCTATTGAATTCGAGGTAGGTGGAAATTTTTTGCCAAAGCTATCACCATAGAAAAGGTGTTATATATTTTAGAAAACATGGGAAGTTAAGTCCCCGTTATATTGGGCCATTCAAGATAATATCGAGAGTGGGTCCGGTGGCATACAAACTTGAATTACCTCGAAAGCTATAAGGAATTCACAATACTTTTTAATGTGTCGAAGACCCTATTATCCCTCTTGAGGAAGTATGAATCGACGGTAAGTTGCATTTCATCAAAGAACTTGTTGATATTATCTATAAGGAAGTTAAGCAAGTGAAGCAAAGTCGAATTCCTATTGTCAAAGTCTGATGGAACTCAAGACAAGGACCAGAATATACAATTGGGATACGAAGGATCCAATATGGAAGAAACACCCTTATCTCTTTGATTTCAATGAGCGATCGAGGAAAAACGCACGTTGATCTTCGGGATGAAGATCCTAATTAGGTGGAGAGGATGTGACAATCCGTCAATTTCAAGTCGTTATACTAATCTCGACAATTACATATTATTTATTTTCTTTATCAAGAACTTTGAATTATCGGCTAACCGGGAAGGTTATGGCTTGAAACTTAGCGTAAGTCTGTCGTTTAGATAAAAACCGACAAGGAATACGTTAGGTATCGGTATTATATTCTCAAATTATCATAAGAAAGATTTCATTGTATTTATTTTTGCTTCTCGTGTTTTACGTTTGACGAGTGACGAGAACTACTAGTGATCGCGATACCGACGGATGATCGAAGTTTTACGTTTTATTATCGATTGTTTTGATATTTAATATTTTCGAAGTCTTTGTTTTTAAAAGCGTATCAAGTCGTGTCGAAACCATATTATGAATTTTCGTGTGCGTTTAAACTTTTAAAAAGCATTTTCACGAAACTCGACTCCCGTAAATTTTTTAAAAGTCGACCACTAGTCATTCCTTCTCTTTAACTAGTCTTTTGCATTTTAACCCACAAAAATGCTTAAATTGCAAAATCTACCCCAACCAACATGAAAGGAAATTTTCCCACCTAACTGTTCATACAGAATCATTTTTATAAAAAAAATTCACCTACCCTTTCTCTCTTGCTCTCTTGCCGTCCCATAAACCACACACAAACACCCTTATAAAATTTGATCAAGCTTGAGTTGTGTAAAACTAATAAAAGACCCATCTTACAAATCAAAAGTTGATCATTTTGATCTAAGTCTTTCCTACATGCATTAACATTCAATTTTTCATAAAATCTTGAAGTGTTTGATCCATTTTTCTAGCATGCATGTTTTGTTTATCAGTTTTATACTTGTTTTTAATGAATGCATGAATAAATTTTGATTTGGATTTTGAAGAAATGAACATGCAAGTGTATTAGGAGTGTAAGGTTTGGAATAGGATGATTGTAGGTTTATGTTAGAGGTATAAAAATGGTGGAAATGGGTCAAAATATTGATTTGGTATGATTTTGAAATGGTTATTTTAGATCAGTGACTTTAAGGCTGTTTTTCATGGTCTTAAGTCTGAGTTAAGGATGAGATGATATGATATTGTTGTAGAGTTCTTCCTAAGATTCTATTTGGTATAAAGTAGGCCTTCCAATTCAAAACGATGAGGAAGTTACGCTAGTTTGATTATTCGTGTACTGGGAGGCGAGTGTCAACACAATCCGAAATTGTTGTTGATATTTGGTTCAGATCTCGGGGACTATAAAATAAGTTTCACAAATGGTCAAGGGCTGTTCTCAGGCTCTAAACCTAGGGTTATGAGTCTATTTTTAAACTCATGTCTCAGTTTTGCAAACGGAATTGGTTAGAAAGGTCAAAATGGTTTTACGAGTTTAGTATGCTAAAATGTCCGGTTTTTTAAGTCTAAAGATGGTTTGAGCAGACGGCCTTAGGAGTAATATTTTTGAATGAAATTTAAACTGAGTTTTATTTAGGTTATGTGTGAGTTTGTCACCAAGTTTTTTTGAAAAAGTTGTTTAACTAGGTCAAAATAGTTTGGACATTTGGTATGTACCGGCAGAATGTTTTTGGGGGTATTGACTAGTAAAGTAAACATGTGAAAATGTCTAGCAGTATCACTTGTGTGGGTTTCGTGAGTTTATTGTGGTTTTGATTCCTTGATTTTAATTTTATCAAGTATAAGTCTATACTTGAATGTATTGATAAAGTGCGCGCCTTATTTGGTAGGTTGTTGCTTTCGTGTTTACCGGGCATCTAAGTCGACCGGCGATCGTCTTACTACTAGTTTCTCGTGTAATTCCAGGTGATTCCATAGCCTCGCTTTTAAATTCTTTAATTGTTTTAGAAACCCGCGAGGGGGAAAACATGCTTATTTATTAAAAATAAAGGGTACAACTATAATTTGCTGTAAACCCATGAATGGGTGCAACTCGAAGTTGTGGAAGCTCAATCTACTAGAAAAGTATTTATTGAAAATAAATTAGTGCAACTAGAAGTTGTGGAAAGTCAACTTATTGGAAAAGTTTGTTTTAAAATAGAACACAAGTGATTAGATGAACGTTATTTACATAAGTTTTCATATAGCCACAAAGACCCATGAAATCATGAATTGTTAATTACTCAGTGTGAGTGAATGCTAATACTATGGACAGATCTATCAGGGTGACACCCAGTCCGATACGATTAGCTATCGCAATGTGCAGTGAGACACATGTCTATTGGATCACATCAGATGCATTGTATATGAGAAATATTCGCACTAGGCTAGGTGTGTATATGGGCTGAAATATAAATATGTTAACGTTCAATTTCATGAGATTTATGTAATGACGCGCTGATTATGTCCTGGACAACATAATCGTTAACCGTTGAAGTTTTATTATAAATACTTGTGTTCTATTTAAATTTTAAACTCTATGGATTCACTTAACAATTTTTGTTGACTTTATAGCATGTTTTATCTCAGGTCCATAAAAAAGGCATTCGAGGAAGGCGGTTTTATAAAGCTTGCTTATATGAATTTGGTCCGCTATTATAAATTTTATCCATTCAAAACAAATCTTATTTTTTTATGTGCACTGTAAACTTTTCGAATTATCTGGACCGTGTTTAGATTATATATCCTTTGGAATGAATGAATTGATGCTTTTATTAAAAATGACTCATTTTGAGTCGTTTTCTATGATTTTGTGATTGTATCATGTATGTAACACTCGAGGACCCTTCCGCTGATATGACCCGAAATTGGGCGTGTTACATAATAAGAGTTTGGTGAATGTTAGATTCAGTTGTATTAAAGATGGAGGACTAGTAAGATTGGCAACTAGTTAGGATGTGATGTTAACCGATGGAAAGATTGATAGCACTAGTTCTTTGTTGTAAGGGATTTTTCTTAAAGTTTAAGGATTAGGTGTTTGATGTGGTTTTCATATTTATAGAACTGGCATCTTTTAAGGTAGACTGTTGGTATGGAAAGGTTAGTAGTGTGTAGAAGAGTGATTATTTATGGAGAAAGGATGGTTTAAAGTTCACTGAGAATAGAGGTTGACTATGGAAGAGGATGTGTGAACTTTATGTACTGTGTTGGGTTTGGAGATGAGAAGTATGTGGGCGTAGGCTGCGATATATTTCTTTCCTGAATGACTAGTGATGGAGTAATTGGAAGGAAACTGGAGGATATATTATAGTTTGGGAGTATTTTGAGAATTTTTCTGGAAGTGTTGTTGAGTTGTTGTCGTTTCATGAAGCGGAGTTTCATGTTGATTGAGTGTTGGAAGCAACATGTGTAGTGCTCCTACATTTCATGATGTTGCTCATCCGTTCAATTGTGTATTGCTTATCCGTCTAATGGTGTAGTATTCGTACATTCTATCGTTTAGCACCGTCCGATATGAAGAAATTATGGACAAGAGATTATGGATAAGAAATTGAAGGATAAGGGATTTATTAGACTAAGTTTGTCGCCATAGGGTAATAGTATGAGTTGTTATCGAGAAGAAGGATGGATCATTCGGATGTGTATTGGTTATCGGGATTTTTAACAAATTGACTGTCAAGAATCGGTACCCCTTACCAAGGATTGATGATTTGTTTGATCAGTTGTAAGGAGGAGTAAGAGAAGCATTTGAAAATAATTCCTAAAATGTTGAAGAAAGAGAATTGTTGAAGGAAAGGGAAGTTATATGCAAAATTCTCTAAGCGTGAGTTTTGATTGGAACCAGTGCAACTTCTCAGGCACGTGATTGGTGACTATGGTATTTGTGAAGGTTTGCCAAGATTGAAGCGATTAATGATTGGTTGGTATCAATCGGAGTTGAGGGAAATTTATTAATTCCTTGGTTTAACTGAGTATTATCGGAGGTTTATCGAGAGGTTTTCACTGATTATCAAACCAATTATAAAACTGAGTGAGAAGAACTGGACGTGTGATCCCCACCCATATGTCTAAGTTTGTAAGTTTCAAGATCTGATGAAGACCAGATGAGGAAGTTGCTTTTGAATGCTGAAGAGTAATTGGAGTTTTGACAATAATAAAAATGAAGTGGAGCTGATGGTGTTGTGCTGATGTTTTCGAAAGGATTTGAAGACTAGAGGGTTATGGTGTTGTGTCAATGTTGAGGGAGAAAGTGGTCAATTTTGTGTCAAGTTGATCGGGGAAGTATTAGGAGAGCTACATAACTCATGAATGGGAACTTGGAGTGATATTATTGCTTTGAAACATTACTTGTATGGAACCAAGTGTGTAATAATTAAGGATTTTAAGGGCTAGATTCATATTTTATTTCTGAGAAGGGCAAGGGAGACGAGTAGAAGATTACTCAACATTAAGTAGAAGGTGGTAGTTGATACACTTATCAGGAAGGAAAAAAGGAGAAAGCATCTAAGGGTCAGAGTCTTTAGTAATGATAGGAAGTATTGATTTAGTAGAGTGATCTTGAAAACTCAAGATATTGGATTGAAGGAGAATGTCAAAGGGAGTGATTTTAACAACATGTTAAAAATATGAAACAGATTTGTTGTAAGGTCGACTGAGATGAGGTATTTTGAGAATCAGGCAATCAAATTCCATTCTCCAATGTGTTGCCGTTATGTCCATCTGAGGAAGCTATGTGTGGAGTGCTAGATTTGTTGGTGAATGAATCTCACAAGTCAAAGAATTCCATTCTCCAATGTGTAGCCGTTATGTCTATCCGTGGAAGGTGTTGGGAGTGCAAGAATTGGTGGTGAAGGAAATTCATAAGTCAAGAATTTTCGATACATTCTGGTTTGGGTAAGATGTATCATGACATGGAGAAAATGTATTGGCAGTCGGACATGAAAATAGATAATAACCCAGATGTTTTTCTAAAGGATTTGGTACTTAGTGTGTTAGTAAGTGATTGACTTATGTAAAGGTGAAAGTTGAGTATAGAAGACCGTCTGAGTTATTGGCGTGATCTGAAATTTCAGAGTGAAAGGACGATTTAAACATTGGAAAAAAGTGCTTGTGCGTACATGAGTTAATTTGGAATTAGTTGGGAATGGCGTCTGCCATTGATGGAAATTCTTATATAGCAATGGTAGTCATGTTAGTTTTAAGGCTGTACTGATTGAGGTTTTTGTATCGGCAATAGTGTAAGTCACCAGTGAGTTGAAGTGGTGAAAAGAAAATTAAATAGACTGTATCAGAAATGATATGGAGGCTATTGAGATGATTGTATAGGTTGAGAATTACACATTCATGGTGTAAGGAAAGTTGAATTCGAGGTATGTTGGACCATTTGAGAATGTTCAAGGATTAGACTAATTACAACTTATAATCAACCAGAAATGATTATAAATATAATTATAGGCTGAGCTTTGAGTCATTTATACTACTTTTTCAGATCAATGGTTGATAAAAAGGGGATTTGGTGAATTCTATTAGAGGAGATTCAACTTGAAGATAAGTTTCATTTTATTGAGGAACATATAGGAATTATGGGTTGGAAGGTTAAGTAGTTTAAGCATAGTAAGATTCTTATTGTGAAGGTATGATATAATATTAGACGCGGATTTGAGTTCATGTGGGAGTGTGAGGATTTCTTAAAGTAAAAGAATTCTCGTGTGTTTTTTTTGGTAATGGGTTTCCCCGGTAAAGAGATTAACCAATAAAGCAGTGAAGTACAAATGGAATGTGGCTAAGGTACCACATTAACCTCAAGCTAAACAGCTTGATAAAAACCTAAATCTATTGCTTATGACAAGCCATAAACACTTACAAAACACCCAGTACCCAACAAAATGAACCAAACTAGCTAACAGCTTCCATGAAAGAATTTCCACCTATATTTGTTTTAGGGAATAAATTAGTTGTTTCATCATAAACCATTTCAACCTCGTCATATTCATCATCATGATCCAATACAGAGTAAGGATTTGATGTAGATAGCCCAACACCTGATGATGACGTATCAATAGACTTCATATTTTTCGTGTGTTCTGGTAGTATAGAATGTAAGTTTAAGGAGGACTAAGCGTCGGGACGTCGCTCTTTTTAAGAAGGGAGGATGTGATAACCCGAACGCGAGGTCATTATTTATCGTTATTTTACGAATATTTTTGAAATTTTTGATGAGTTTGAATGTTATGATGTTTGATGGTTTGATTTGAAACCAATGTTAGAAGTATTATTTTTACATTTTGACAAGTTATGAGTATTTTTAGTGATCACGATGTCAACGGATGCCCGAATATTTATGTTTTTTTTAATTGTTCCGATGATTAATATTTTGACATTTTTATTTTTAATTGTGTACTAAGTCGTGCCGGGACTATATTATTATTATATTTGGTGTGCGTTTTAACTTTTGAAAAGTATATTTACGAAACTCGAATCTCGTAAATATTTTTAAAATTGATTGGTAGTCATTTCCCGCTTTTTAACTAGTGTTTTACACTTTAGTCCAAAAGAATTCACTAATTTCAAAACCTACCCTCATCCACCATATAAAAGGAAAAATCTTACTCATAAAAACACACACATACATTTTCACCCTTTTTCTTCTCACTTCTTCTTTTTCTTTTTATGTCGTGACCTCCAACACCCCTAAACGCCCAAAATTTTTAATTTCTAGTTTGATTCTTGATAAAGTAAATAAAGTCCCATCTTACAAATTAAAAGGTGATCATTTTGGTATAAGATTTGTTTATATGCATGACCATTTCTTTTTAAATTCTTTCTTGATGAATTTTAGTTGTTTTGATCTATTTTTATGAATGGTATGTGACGTTTATGATCATGTTCATAGTTTTTGAGTATTGCATGTGTTTATTTTGAAAGAAGATTTGAAAAAGATGATCTTTTAATTTTTAAATATACATTTATGATGATCAATGAGTGTTTGATTCATTTGTGTGCTTGCATTTGGTTGTTGTTACTATTATGTTGATTTTTAGTTGTTGTATGTATGATATATGAAGTGGGTTTTGAAAGAATGGGACATGAAAGTGATTTAGAGGTGTTAAGGTTTGATTTAGATAGCTATAGGTTGATATTAGGGATATAGGAATAGTTGAAATGGAGTAAAAAGTTGATTTGATGTGAATTTGAAATAGGTATTTTAGATCAGCAGGTTTGAAGGCATTTTTGGGAATCTTAACTTTAAATATAAGTTGAGATGATTGGATTCTGTTCTATAGATTTTTATAAGCTTAAATTTGGTATAAGGTAGGTCTTCCAATTCAAAACGAGGATGAAGTTATGATAGTTTGATTATTCGTGTACCAAGAGACGAGTGTCAACACAATCCGAATTTGTTGTTGATATTTTGGTCGAATCTTGGGGACTGTAAAATGAGTTTTTGAAAATTGTCGAGGGCTGTTCTTGAGCTCTAAACCTAGGGTTGTAAGTCTATTTTAAACTCAAGTGTCAGTTTTGTAAAAGGAGTTGGTTTGAAAGGTCAAAATGGTTTTTAAGTCGAAGGTGTAAAACTGTCCGGATTTTGAAAGTCAAAGATGTGTTGGGCAGAAGGTCTTAGATGTAAAATCTTTTGATAAAATTTTAAGAGTGCTTTCTACATATATTAAGTGAGTTTCTTAGTTTGTTTCATAAAAATTGGATGTGTCTAAGGAAAAACAGTTTGGACATTTGGTATGTACCGGCAGAATATTATCGGGAGTATTGTTTAATAAAGGGGACATATAGAGGTGTATAGTAGTATCATTTGCATGGGTTGTTCTTGTGGTTTATTATGGTTTTGATTTATTTATTTTTACTTGACTAATTATGAGTCATATTTGAGTATATTATTATTAAAGTGCGCGCCTTATTTGATAGGTTGCGATTTTCGTGTTCGCCGGGCATCATCTGTTGTTGACGATCCTATTGCTACTACTCTTTACTAAGGTGAGTCTATAGCCTCGCTTTATACTTGTTTTAAATGATTTTAACCCGCGAGGGGGATACATGCTATTTGAAATAAAATGAACACAAGTCATGAATGATTGTTTGGACCCGAATGTTGCTTGTTGTTGCCTTGAATTGTATAAGTACATAGTTGATGAAGTCCCTAAATTCATGAACCGTTAACTATTGTCTTACCCTTGTGTGGGATAGAAATAGCTGCTTGTTCGAATGATAGTACTATTAGGTTGACGACCCTATCTGAGACCAGGACTTTACGTTGAGTAACCTCTAGGAAGGATAATTTCCGAGAATGAGAGACAGTGGTATAAAATTAGCAACTGATACCCAAGTATGGGCAATGGTTTCATCTAGTCATGTTGGCATTTGGCGTGGGTGACTAAGTTAAGGGGTCGGTGTCATGAGCTTAATACAATGCTATAGCTGTTGCTATAAGACGGAATACCTAGATAATAGATTGTATGTATAACAATTCTATTAAATGATTATGATTGATTTTACTCTTGTGTTCAAATGATGTTTTGATAAACCTATAGATTCACTCAACATTAATTGTTGACGATTTTAAGCATGTATTTCAGGTAATTGATGTTGATGATGGCGGAGCTTGCTTGGAAGGTTGTGGGGCTGCTTTTGTGGTTGATTGGCCTAAAACTTATTTTCTTTCCCTTTTGTTATAAATTATTATGTTTGGTCAGGTTGTGGCATAGATGTTTGGATTGGTTGGTTGAGATCTTTGCGGGGACGTAGACGCTACTCTGAATTTTTAAAACTTACGTTTTATTGGGATTGAAGGTTTTAGACAAATTGTCAAATTTATATCCTTTCATACTCTAAACTTCTCAATTTAAGGTCGTTCAATGTATCTTGTGTGATGATGCTTATGTTTTGCACCCAAATGTGTATTTCAGTTGCGCAGTATATTTGGGGGTGTTAAACATAACCCCAAAAAAATTAAAATAGATACTGATATTATGCGTAACTATAAGTTAAAAATCAAATTAACATAAACATAATAGCAGACATTAAGCTATCAATCAAATTAAGCTTAAATTTCATTCTATTACTTAGACCAATACATATGCAGTTAAATAAAATATGGGAACAGAGTACATTAACTTAAATACAATAAGTAGATTAGACACAACATACCCAACCTGCATATTGATGCACAAAAACAACACAAACATTTTTGCCCAGACACAACAACCATCAAACATTTTCTTCTACTAGTGGAACCATTTCCATTATAGAGGACCAATCTTTCAACTCATTGATACCTTAAATTTGTTCCTCAACAATCTTGTTCAAACGATAAAGCTTTATCTCCAACCTCCTTTTGGAATCCGTAAAAGCTTCAATAGACTCCTCCCATTCATCAGTTGCATGCTTGGTATTCATCTCAGAAAGTGTAGAACGCACCCTTTTTAGGCTTACCTTAACTAATTCAATCATGTCCTGGATATCATTTGTAAAATCCTTCTCTTCGACAATCTGTTGCTCGAAGTAGACCCTCATGGCCTTCTAAATCTATGTCTCACCAGTTAGTTGCATTATCTCATCCAACACAAGGGTGGCATTCACATTATAAGTACTTCCACATGAATCTGCCATTGCTAATTGAGTGTTAACTGAAAGTAAAAAGGTGATTTTGATATGCAGAAGATGATCCGTTTTTTTATGTTATAGATTATGTAACCATAGGGTATTTATACAACCCATAACAACCATAGGTTTTTTATCAGGGAAAATGAAGAGTTGAAAACCATAATGGCAAATAGTCTGAACTCAATTCATTAAGGAATATCAAAGAAGTTTCGGCACACACTTATAAACTTCTGTAACAAAATTTTATTTGATGGGCTTATTAGTCACATAAAAAAAATACTTGTTGAGAAAAAAATATAATTTTATGGGCTTAGTTAGTCACATAAAAAAATACTTGTTGTGACTATGTGTAGTGACTTTAGTCATACAAACACTAAAAATGTGACTAATATCAAGGTTAGTGAAAAGTGAGATTACATTTGGTTCTAAACATTTGTCATATGAATATTTGACTTTGTGACGTTTTAAATGTGTTGGTCACATATAATCACATTATAATGTGAACATAAATATATTTTAGTTACACATTGCTCAAATGTTGTGACTATTGGCAAACATATAGTCACATAATTGTTTGACGATTTAGAGTGACCATGTATTATATTTGATCATAGTCTTCAAGTAATTGTAAAATATTTGTCACTTTTAAATAAATATAGTGACCAATGTTTCAATACCTAATTTCCATTTGACACATATACAAAGTTCATGTGTGGTTAATATTTAACAAAATATACTAGTCACATTAAAATAATGTGTGTGACAACCTTGTTTATCAATTAGTCACATGTAAAACAACTCAAGGTGACCATATACGATTTTTGGTCGCATTCAATATGTGTATGACATATATTTGTCACACATGTATATGTATAATGTGACTACTACTTGAACCAACATTTGATTCGGTTACACTCCCAAATTATTAAGTGGATAATGACTCACCCAAAAATCAGTTGTTAGCGCTACCACATAAATATTCATATGTGTGACAAACAAAAAATGAAATGGTCACACAAACTGACTTCAAGTGTGACTGTTTATTTTTGTCTGGCAACTTCCGTCACACAAATAATTTATTTGTGACTATACGAAAATCCATATGTGTGACCAAAACCACTTTCTTTACTAGTGACCTTAACCTATCCAACCATCCTTATGTCACCACAATCGTCATCGTCATGAAATCAAAGGGTTGATGGTAAGTATAAATCACCATGGAATCCATTTTGATATCCAAATCCGTTTTGCTCCCTTTAACATATGCCAGGATATTCGAAACATTTCGTATATGTCGGGAAGAGCCATCACATTAGGTCAAATCATTTGTGATAAACCATTTCTCATATTAAATCACATTTTCTCTCCCATATTAAAAAATTTAACCCAACCAATATTTTAATATCAATTGATTTAATGAAGGTTTAACTAAGGTTTTGGGAAGAAAAATGCAAGTCTGTTTTATCTTCATGATACCAATTTGTAAAAAAATGATACCATATTTGTAAGAAATGATACCATATTTGTAGAAGTAGATCACGAATTCACCATATTCGAAAAAATTGACAAAGTTGGACCTGAGTGATGAGAACATCATATGATAGAATCATGTGACAATCCTCAAATTTCACATATGTGTTATGTGCTATGATTAAATGAATATGAAAATTTGGCTGGAAATGTTTACTTTTGTGCCTTACTTGGTAAGATGAATATGTTCTAATAACCTAAACTGCCACTTCAACATATATGTTGTAAACGCAATGTATATATCAAGTCTAAGATCTAAAAGTAATTTAATAAGTACATTATAACTAAATATTTCTAGGATACCCTAAATTCCCATAGAAACCCTACAAATGAGTTTTAAAATCTAGAATTATGAACTATGAATGAACAACACATATGAATAAGTAATTATGGATTATGGATTATAAGCAAGTCTTAAACTATCATTTGAAAGTATATGTACATAACAGTCTAGATCACAACCTAAAAATCCCTTTTAAATGCACAACAAGGAATACCACGATCCAAATGATAGTTATAAACCCTAATAATAACCTAATCCATCACTAATCACATTCCTAAACCGCTAATTACAAGAATTACAAAGTTACAAATTTACAAGCTTTAGAATTGAACCGACTAGGTTTTTCCCTCCAAATATCCATTTAAACACTTTCCCTCCCAAATTAAAACCTAAGGCAGCTATTTTGAGATATTTAGAAGATATTTTCAAGCCTAAGAAACCAACAACATATGTGCATAAGCTACTTGATGGCAAAATCTCATCCTAGTGCATTTTTATGGCCGAAATCTATTACAACAAGTCTTCCATGGATTTTTAATGTTTCTAGCTTGTATAAATCATATCATAGACCTATATAGTAATTACTAGCATCCTTTATCACTACTCTGCTATTCTTACATGTTTAGAAGCAAAACATGGAGCTTAAGGATTGAAAGTAGTATAAATAGGAGCCTTTACCTTCATTTCTAAATCATCCCTCACTTTCACTTCTATACACCTTTACATTCTGTTCCTATACCACCATTGAAGCCCTAGTAAGGCCCTAATGTCAATAGAAAGCTTTGGAATAAGTTCTAAGAGTTCTTGAAGAGTTGTGAAGAAGATATAGTCCATATGCCCCATTAGGAGCCCTAGAATTCTGATTTTCTTGTTTGTAAGTATCCGCCCTTTTCAATAAGTTCTTTTGATGTTATAAGTCTTTAATAAGCTTAGTTATAATCTAAATAAGATATTCCAAAAAGTATTAGATCATATGATCACTTAAAATGGATGTTATAAGCTAAAGATGTCTTAAAACCCTAGTTTTGTAATTTACATGAAATAATGACTTAAAATCCATTTGAAAGGCTATAACTCTAGAGAAATGATGTTATTATGATTATAAATGTGTTAATAAACGTTTTTCTATGTTCCTAGCTTATTTGGTACAAATTTGAGTTTGTTATGTTATTTTAACAAGTCTAGGGACCAAAACTGTCATTTTTAAGACTTATAAACTGTAAGGGTTGAAAATTGTTGGGAATAAATTATAGCCAGTCTACTTGAGCACTGACAAGAGTAAAACAAGCGTTGACAGGAGTAAAACAAACGCTGACAGCTCAAGCGTTGACAAGACAATGTCAAGCGTTGATACATTGAAGACAAGCACTGATGGAAAGATATACTCTACGCGTTTATTGTATTCTAGATTACTTCTAGTAAAGATAGGAACAACAATGTATTTTCTATATTTATCTTTACCTAGAATAGTTGATACATAGATTATTGTACAAGGCTTCTTATGTCTATAAAAGAAGACCTTTAGGTTAATGTTCAATATAAGTTTTCATACGTAAACTACTTTTATTGTAAGCAAGTTTGATATCATTAATCAAAGTGAAAGTTTGTTTACATCTTGTGTGTTCTTGTTTAAGTGTTAATTCCGCATAACACTTAGATTGTCATATACATATACAAAGGTTTCTCTAAGTGTATTACTTGATCTAATCTCGTATACATAAAGCTAAATCGATCTAAGTTTGGGATCAACAAGTGGTATACAAAGGTTTAACTAAGTGTATTAGATATATGGTTTATCTTAAAAAGGAAAAACGTATATTTGAAAGAGTACATGTTAGGTTTTTAGAAAATAAACCTAGTGATCCAGAAAGTGGTCCAAATTGGTTGTTTGACTTGGAACCTTTATCTAGGACTTTAAATTATATGCCTGTCACTAATCCAGACATTGTAAAGGTAACTTCAAATGTTGTAGAAGAACAAGTTGTTGATGTTTCAGGTACACAGGTTCATGAAAAGGTTGGATCACAAGCAGAAAAGTCATCTCCTATACAAGAATATGTTACAATCCCCATATGGACAGATGCTTTTGCTGCTGCTGCTACTGCTGCTGCTGCTGGAAAACATAATGGTGGTCCCCAAGTACCACCAAATACAAACATGCATGGTCCTTCAGGCGCTGACAAAGGAAAATCTAGCGCTGACAAGACCAATTCAGACGTTGATGGCTCAGACGTTGACAACAATAGTTCAAGCGTTGTTAGCCCACACACTAACAAACAAGGTTCAGGCGTTGACAACACTTCTGCACATCTTTTCTCTTCCACTTTTGAACAAGGTGAACATTCCAATTTATATGAAGAGGTTCATCCTCATGTTGATGAAAGAGAGTCTGAAGGAGAGGATATTGGCAACTTGGAGAATGATATTGAAGACACCAAACTGTTTGAAGGAGGAGTTCTCACTTCTACTATGAAGAATCACCCCACTTCTCAAATCATTGGTGATATTATGACTCCTATTCAGACTAGAAGATCTCATCAAGGTCTTGGTGGGTTTATTGCCAATATACACAAGAATGTTGATACCCCTCTTGTGCAAGCATGTTTGTTTGCCTGTTTTCTGTCACAACAGGAACCCAAGAAGATATTTGATGCTCTCAAAGAACCAAGTTAGGTGGAAGCAATGCAGGATGAGCTTCACCAATTTGCAATTCAGGATGTTTGGGAGCTGGTTGATTGTCCCAGATATGTCAGACCTATAGGGACAAGATAGGTTCTAAGAAACAAGAGAGATGAAAGAGGTATTGTGGTCAGAAACAAGGCAAGATTAGTGGCTCACGGATATACACAAGAGGAGGGGATAGACTATGAGGAGGTCTTTGCACCAGTTGTAAGGATTGAAGCTATCAGGATCTTTCTAGCCTATGCATCCTGCATGGGCTTCACTGTCTATCAAATGGATGTCAAGAGTGCCTTCCTCTATGGAACAATTGTTGAGGAGGTATATGTGATGCAGCCTCCTGGTTTTGAGGATCCAGAGAATCCAGACAAGGTGTATAGAGTCAAGAAGGCTATGTATGGACTTCATCAAGCCCCTAGGACATGGTATGGTACTTTGTCTACTTATTTAGTGGACAATGGATTCAAAAGGGGCACCATAGATCAGACACTGTTTACAAAGAAGAAAGGTAAGGATGTGTTGCTTGTTCAGGTCTATGTTGATGATATTATTTTTGGGTCTACTGATCCAAAGATGAGTGAGGATTTCTCCAAGCTGATGACAGACAAATTCATGATGAGTGCTATGGGGGAGATGAACTTCTTTCTTGGTTTACAAGTTCCGCAGAAAGAAGATGGTATCTTCATCTCCCAGGATAAGTATGTGGCAGAGATCTTGAAGAAGTTTGGCTTTTCTCCACATGAAAAGAGGGCTACTACTCCTATGGATAGAGAACACCCTTGGGGAAAGATTGGAGATGGGAAAGATGTTGATGTCAGGCACTATAGATCCATGATTGGATCATTGCTGTATCTTACAACCTCCAGACCTGACATCATGTTTGTTGTGTGTGCTTGTGCACGCCATCAAGTGACTCCCAAAGAATGTTACCTTTATGCTGTCAGGAGGATCTTTAGGTACCTAAGATGCTATCCTAGTCTTGGTTTGTGGTACCCAAAGGATTCACCATTGGAGCTGATTGCATATTCAGACAGTGACTATGGAGGTGATAAGTTTGATAGAAAATCCACAACTGGTGGATGTCAGTTTCTTGGGAGAAGATTGATATCTTGGCAATGCAAGAAACAAACAGTGGTGGCTAATTCTACAACTGAAGCTGAGTATGTGGCTGCAGCTACTTGTTGAGGACAAGTTTTGTGGATTCAGAACCAGCTGTTAGACTATGGGTATAATTTCATGCATACCAACATATTTGTTGACAATAACAGCACATTATGCATTATTAAGAATCCTGTACATCATTCTAAAACTAAACACATAGAAATTAGACACCATTTTATAAGAGATTGTTTTGAAAAGGGTTCAATACAACCAGATAGGGTCGACACAGAGGAGAATGTGTCAGATTTACTAACTAAACCTTTTGATGCTGGGAGGTTTCAATACTTGGTAACAAGTATTGGAATGATCAATCTCACATAATATGTGTTTTGGAGTCTTTTTGTAAAAGTATGTACAGGATAATGCATTGTTATTGGTCTTTTTGGGGATTTATATTTTCCACTATATTTTTCTAACACTGACAAATGTTGCTTGAACGCTGATAAGTGTTTTTGTGACGTTGTCAGCAATATATTTGTCTAACGCTGACAAAGCTTCCCTTAACGCTGTTATGTGTTATCGGGGCATTGTCAGCAACAATGTTAGTTTTGTGGTTTTCAATCTAAATGTGCAGGTGGTGTTAGCAGTATACCATTGAATACAAAGTTGCTTATGGATCAATGGAGAAGCATTTGGGCACGTTTTTGTTTATGGATGATGGTTGGAATTTTTAATTCCTATCTTGACATAAATTTTTTATGTTCATGCATATTTTTAGCAACTTATGTATCATAGTTTAAGGGGAGGTTTTAGGAACCTTTAGGATGTTTGGGTATCCATATGATACTCTTATCACAATTCTAGATTGTGTCCACAGGTGAGTATGAGTTAGTTTTACTAAATCATGAGGCACTATAGCATGCAAAGTTGATATACTATGCATGTTGCCAAGAAATTTTGGCCTAGAATTGGTTGTGGTCTGTTGGGAGACTTGGGAATGATTTTGTCATGGGATTTACCTGGGAGTAACAAGGGATTTTATAAGGTAACTTAGTTGTTAAGAGTTTTGGTTAGCAAGGGACACAAGAGGATTGTTATGTCTATCTTGCATAAGCAAGTGTGCATAACTGGACAGTGCTTGCCGCCCTATAATAATTATCAGCTTTTTTGTTATCTTCTCTAGGATAAATTACTTTGTTAAGGTCATTTTTCATTTTTAAACATTTTTATTTTTGGACAATGACAAGTATTTTTCCAAGCGTTGTTGTGACCAATTTAGACGCTGACATGGCTATGGCAAACGTTGACAAAAATATAGCCGTTGGGCGTTGATAGGTTATTTTTGACTGTTGACACTCAATGGGACCTACCCAGTTGTTACTTTTTGACATATTTTTAGGCCGTAATTTTGGGAGCTGATAACTTTCATTTAATGCATGAGATAAACTTATTCTTTTTCAATATTTTCATGATTACATTTTAAAAATACTTGCCTATTTTTGGGCCAATCACATGCATTTTCTTCTCCTATATATTTGGCTCCTATTTTTAAACAGGGTACCTATTATTCTTGTCTAACACAATTTTCTCTTATCAACTTCATCTTTATCAATCATTTTAACAGCTTTCAACAATGGCACCAAAGTTTAAACCATCAGATTTGGAAGTGGGGTTCAGAAGTCAACACAACATGATCGCGTATCTTGAAGCTGATGATACTCTGTTTCCCCAATACACACAAATGGTGGCGTATTTGAACGCATCTCCTTTTAGGTATGCTCTTTCTCATGCACCACTCATTCATGTCACACATATTAAACAATTTTGGAACAATGTCAGTTCCTCAACAGTTAATAGAGTGACTACATTATCTTCTATTGTTCATGGGAGAACATGGGTGGTTACTGAAGCTTTGGTACGCCAAGCTTTGCATCTTGATGATGTTGATGGTATAACCACCCTTCCAATTAGTGAAATAGAACAAGGACTAAGGGCTTTGGGTTATCCTTTTCCTGCTCAAGGAACTTTAAATAAATATCATAAACAGGAGTTTCCCCCAGCCTGGAAGTACCTAATACATGTCCTCTTACAATGCTTAAGTCCCAAGTGCACTGCACACAATGAGATCAATAGATCTATTGCAAGTACTATTGTGTGTATTGCTACTGGGCAAAAATTTAATTTTTCTAAAATTATTTTTGAGGGCATGTGTAAAAATAAAGGGAACAAAATGACTTTAGCTTATCCCACATTTTTACAAATGGTTTTTGATGTCCAAGGATACTGCACAAGGGATCTTGATGATTTTTATGAGATCCCTGTGCAAAAGAAAGCAATTTTTATGAAGATGAACACACCCCCACATCGTGACCTACCCCTAACCCCTGCTATGATTGCTGTCATTGAAGCAGCACAACCCCAACCAGACCCCCAACCCCAAATTGATCCAATACATGAACCTTTACCTTCACCACAACATATGCAAATTGACCAAGAACCCTTTGACGCTGACACGTTAAATGTTGGCGTTGATGTGCCTATTTCAAACGTTGACACACAACCTTCACAGACCCAAACACCCCTTAATCAACCCACACCCACCCAATCCACATCTTCTTCTTCCCCAACATAATATAGGTTACAAAAACACCAAAGTACTGCTGGAGTGTTCTCCTCTAGTGGTCCTAGCCATGTAGCTGAGAGAACCACCACCACAAGTGTGGTTGGTGTTATGGATGAGGCTGGGACTATTGGTTCTGGCTTAGAAGCTGGCCAAGATAGTCCTAACATACTTAAGACCTCATCCATGCCCAATGAATCTAACTTGGGAGGTCAAATACCCATTTTAGAAGAGGGCAGATTAGAACCAATGACCCTAATGGAACTGACAGCTGTCTGCATGAGCTTGCAAAAGTAAAATGCAGACTTGGTACAAGTTGTCAGCACACAAGGCCTTGAACTCAAGCAATTGAGGGAGAGGATTGATATTTTGGAGACTGCTAGTACAAGGAGAGGGATGGAGGAATCTTCCAAAGGGGAGGATGAACAAATAAATGTGAGTGATAAGGGCAGCCATGATGGTCAATCTTTGGATGTTGCTGAGGCCCTAACAAGTTTGAAGAAACAGACAGGTTTTGATACGTCTCTAGTCTCTCCTACAAACTTAAATTTATCATTTATAGCCATGTTGGAGGAAATTGCAAAAGGCGCTGAGGCAGGAAATTTGAGCGTTGATAAGGAGAATTTGAACGCTGACATGAGTATCTTGGGCGCTGACAAAGCAAAATTGAGCGTTGACAGACCTGCAAATGAGGTTGATGTATTCCAGTCATCATCCATCATCAAAGAGGTTTCTTCACAGGTATTGCCATCTACCTTACCAACAATTGATCCATTAGATAAGGGTAAGGGTATTATGGTAGAAGAAGTTGTTCCAAAGAATGCAGCACAAATTGAATTTGATAGAAGGTTGGCTGCACAAATTGTGGAACAAGAAAGAAAGCAGGTGGGTGAATTACCTTTTGTTGTCACTTCAGAAGAGCAAGAAGGAAGTGATGAAGCCAGTTCAGACTCAAGTGTTATGATCATAGAACAGCCAGAAAGACTTGAGTATGGAGATGAGTTGGCCAAGGAGAAATTGAATGAGTTGAAATTGCAGGTTGATTTTCATATGCCAGAGGTGGTTCAGATGTACCATGCTTGGGAAGAAAGGTGTATAGAGAATCCACATTTGACCATTTCAGATCAAATATGGGGTTTGGAGATTCTTCTCAGAGTACAAAAGGATTGAAAGGTCATACTAAAACACAAAGCAAGCAATGTTATCTCAAATTTGAAAAGGGATAGAAAGGAGTTGTACTTCATGCTGCTCAGATGTCATGGAACAGGATGTACTTATAAGAAATTAACTGGGTTGACATTTGATGAGTTAGAATGTAGAGCTTATCCCATTTGGGTTAGAGTGCAGGAAGCAAACACTCTAAGACTTCTTTCTGATGAAAGAAAAGAAGAACTTGCAGAGGAAATGGAGCTCAAGAAGGCAATGTTTGTTCCCAGACCAGTGAAAAAGGGATTTTCTCTTGAGTTTCCCAAAGATATGGATCCATTACATCCATGTGAAGCTGTCATAAGAAAGAGCCTCAAGCTCTCACCATTAGAAGCTGCAGATATGGTACAAGTGTTACCACTTAATTCCAGAAACCCAATTGTAAGCTATGAAGAAGATGAATATGGGTTTTGGAAGATTGGCAGGTATGGAAAAGAGGTTCACACTTTTACCACCCTTATATCTTTGTTTGCAAGTTTTGACAGAGAAGACTTGGTAGACCTATGGAGGTTATTGGAAGCCAAGTATGTGACTGAAGCACCAACTTCAGTCAATGGAATAAAACTGTGGTCAACATTCAAGAGAATGTGTGGACCAATTGATGAAGATCCTGCTATTCGGAAGGATCTTGAAGATGATCTCAGTGGTCTTCAATGGAGGTTGTATTCAGCTGCTGGTGTTTATTATTTGAGTTCTACAAAGTTTGATGAGTATCTACTTGTGGATGGTCAGTACTTCATGTCCAAGGAAGTCTTGGAGAAGATGAAGAACACTTAGCTGGAAATTGATTATTCAAGTGATGTGGCAAAAGACTTGATCAGATTTATTTATTACCAATATGAGAAGGTTTGTAAGATTCCTCCTAGTCCTTAGTGTTTATTCAGAAACTTGATCACTGGAGTAGATATCAAGTTTAGGGGAGGATTGTTTGGAATAAATTATAGCCAGTCTACTTGAGCGCTGACAAGAGTAAAACAAGCATTGACAGGAGTAAAACAAACGCTGACAGCTCAAGCATTGACAAGACAATGTCAAGCGTTGATACATTAAAGACAAGCACTGGTGGAAAGATATACTCTACGCGTTTATTATATTCTAGATTACTTCTAGTAAAGATAGGAACAACAATGTATTTTTTATATTTATCATTACCTAGAATAGTTGATACGTAGATTATTGTACAAGGCTTCATATGTCTATAAAAGAAGACCTTTAGGTTAATGTTCAATATAAGTTTTCATACGTAAACTACTTTCATTGTAAGCAAGTTTGATATCATTAATCAAAGTGAAAGTTTGTTTACATCTTGTGTGTTCTTGTTTAAGTGTTAATTCCGCATAACACTTAGATTGTCATATACATATACAAAGGTTTCTCTAAGTGTATTACTTGATCTAATCTCGTATACATAAAGCTAAATCGATCTAAGTTTGGGATCAACAAAAATGTAATTATGTAGACTATAAATACTATATGTATCATTTGAAGAAAGTATTAAATGTATCATGTTAGTAGGGAGATTTGTACAAAGATGTTCCATCTTGATATTACGTTCTGACTGAGTGGTCGGGTTTATGATTTAAGGTGCCCTCGCTTCTCAAACGTTTAAAGAATGGCTTCTGAGTATGATGGATAGAACAATGATGCTATAATTGCCATTATTTATAAATTAAATAATACCTAATTAATACCTAAAAGTATTTTTAACACCCCCAAATTTGATGCGCAGCAAATACACATTTGGGTGCTAAACACAAGCATCATTACACAAGATACATTGAACGACTCAAAAAGACGTTTGCATTTAACAAAAGGATAATTATAACATTTTTAAAGGTTTTTCTTCCCAAATAAGTTCAAGTTAGAGTAGCGTTTTTTGGTCCCGAAAGATCATAGCCAAATAAAACCATTTTGTTCATCACGACATAACAATAACATAAACAGTTTGAAAAGAAAGGAAAGAAAATCCATTTTAGACCGACCAAAAGCAACCACAACCTCCCATGCAAGCTCCACCATAATTCAACCTCAATTACCTGAAATACATGCTAAAAATCATCAACACAACGGTTGAGAGAATCTATAGGTTTATCAAATCACATTTGAACACAAGAGTAAAACCATTCATAATCATTTAATAGAATTGTTGATCATACAATCTATTATTCAGGTATTCCTCTTATAGCAAAAGCTACAATTATGTTTAAGCTAATTACACCGACCCCTTAATAATCAATCACCAGCACCAATACACCGACATGATCAACGTGAAACCATTACCCCTCTTAAGGTAGTCATTGCAAATTTTACCTTATCTCTTAACCGAGTTATCCATTCGAGCAGGGTACTCGCCGCACTAACTCTCGAATCGGATATGCTTGTCAACACGATAGTACTATCAATTGTTTAAGCGGCTATTCCTGTAACACCCCTATTATACCTTATAGCAGCGGAAGCTAATTCGGGGTATTAATATCAAAGTACCATAGTCATAATAATAGAAAATGCTCAAAAACATTTTTATAAATATTTACGTTATCATTCATTTATTCAGAGTTAAATAAAAACAACTGTACATAAATGTACATCACAGGTTTTCACAAAGATCTGGTTTTATTTTCTAGAATGATAACTTTATTCAAGACACCACCAGCCACAGCCCGTCAGTCCTCATTCACCTGAAATATATGCCTTAAAGTCAACATAATGGTTGAGTGAATTTATAAGTTTTAAACAATATTTGAATACAAGTACGACTCCAGGAATACATTATTATACACCCAACTTTTTTAATTCATCGATTCTTATTGCACTAGCTCATGACCCCGTAACTAGACATTATCAGGAAAAACCATTAGCTGAGAACAGCCCTTGACCATTTGTGAAACTCAACTAATAGTCCCCGAGATTTTCCTAAATTAGCACAATAAAGCATATATGTTTAGCCTAGGTAGGAACCATTAGCTGCTAGTAAGTGCGACTTGCCCAGATAGGAGACGTCAGTCTCCAATAGTACTATTCAAAATATTAGCGCACATTAAATGATTAGCGGTCAACAATTAAAAAGGGACTTAACGGCAACAAGTAAATGTAGTGTCAATAATCATATAGGTAACATACAAAAACACTTGTATTCCAGTTTCAACATATCTCCCCCTCACGGGTTTTCAAATCATTTATAAAGCATTTAAAAATGAGGCTATGAACTCGCCTTAGCCTAAAAAGTCTTGTATTATTCAGCTATACCCAATCACAACCTTCTCACAATATTTGAGTTGACATACAATATGTATATATATCAAGTCATAATCTCTGAGTTCAACCTTTTCTTATTTCATGTATTTATTCTTTGATTCATATATTTTGTTATTATAGTATCATTGTTCGGGCTTTTATACTCAGAAGTCATTCTATAAACGTTTGAGGGGCGAGGGCACTTTAAATCGTAAATCCAACCACTCAGTCAGAACATAATATCGAGATGGAACATCTTTGTATAAAGTTCCCTAATAACATGACACGTTATATTTTATTACATTTTAACTTCTTTAGTTTCAATATTGACAAAAATAGCCCTTATAGTTATATTTTGGCATAATTACACTTTTAACCCCTTAAGTATATAGTTTCATTATATTGAAATTTAATCCTTCAATATCTAAATTTAGGGTCTCAAACTTTTTAACATTTATTATTATAGCTTTAAATTTCATAAAATGACACTTTTGGCCGAAAATGTTAAATAGTTTCAAAAATGCCAGTTTTGGTCCCTATACATGTAAAAATCATATAACTTCTTCAAAAATGTACCAAATGATCTAGGATTTTAAAACGAATTTTAAAAACACATTTATAATCATAATATAAACATTTAATCATAATTATAGCTCTTGAAATGTATTTCAAGTTATTATTTCATGTAAAATACAAAACTAGGGTTTTAAGACATCTTTAGCTTATAACTTCCATTTAAATTGATGAAATGACTTAGTTATTTTTGGATTATCTTTATAACATAATTTTGGCATTATAGCAAGTCTTAGAATTCATTATAATAAGATCAAAGCTTGATTAACATAGAAATTAACTAGGTAGCTCCAAAATGGCTCCTTATGGCTTCCTATGAACACTACTTGTTATCAAAGCTTCAAAAGCTTCAATGAATTCCTTATATACCTGGTTTTTGGTCTTGTGGGATATCCTAAGACATATATAGAAGTGTATATGAACAATGGTAGGAGGTTTAAGGAAAACGGGGAGCAAGTATACATGTTGTGTATTCGGCTCTATTTGTACTATTAGCAACACTTAGGCTCCAAGTTTAAGCTCCAAAAGTGTAACATAGATAAGGTAATGACTAAGAATAGCTAGTGAAGATATACAAAAGTTTATAGCCCCTAGCTTCAATCTAATCTTCACTTGTGGTTAGAAATAGGTCACGACTAGATTAAGATGAGAATGGTGATGTGTAGCACCCTAGTAGGTGATGCACCTACTTGTCACCACTTCTATAATATCTTAGAGTATGTAAATATTTGATTTTTGAACTTTGTAATAGGATGGAAAGTGTTTGAAATGGGTTTTGGAGGGAAATTACAAAACTGGGTTCTAAATCTAGGGCTTGTAACTTATGGTTTGTGTTTGGGTGATTAGGGACTTAGAAAAGTTATTAGTGAATGATTAAGGCTTAATTAGGGTTTAGAAATTCTGTTTAAGATATTTGGGTCTTTGGTTTGAAGTTTAACAAAGGTTTGATGTGAAAATGGGAAGTATTCTTTTGTAGATTAGGGTTTTCTAATGATCTAGGGTTAAATATTAGTAAAAGTGATTATCCTCCTCTTTGATATTGATTTAATCTTAATTTAGGTCCTAGAAATTGAGTCTTAAGTTTCCAAAGAGTTCTCACACTTGTTTTAATGGTTTAGTTAAGGTAAATATGTCTAAAGAGTGAAAATACCTATTTTGACCTAATTTACAAGTCATGCATTGAAATCTTATACCTTGTGCATTAAGATAATTGTACATTATCTTAACATAATCCTATAACCTTAATGAAGTCCTATAAGTGATCGTAGACTTGTCCTAAAAACTAGGTAATGATTCCATGTAGATTTCTTAATATAAGGGTTTCTATATTATTAAGCCTAATAACTTTCTATTTTGGGTAATTAGGGTTTATATCATAATGAACACTTATTCTAAGTCGTGTATGATATGTTTATGACTTATATGGGTTCTACATTCTTAGTTTAAGTGTTTATATTGGTTATCATATTCTAGGGTTAATTAAGTGAGCTTAAGGTCCTATGCTTTGAAAACTTGTTCTTTATGCTTTAATAATTTGTAACTTGGTTCAAGATAAATGTATTAAATTATTATGATACTTAGTTGAGTTTTATAAGTTGTTGCAAAATATTAGACTCTAATTCATTAGAGATTGGATTTTATATGCTAATGTTGGTTTTAGGTCATTTTCTTGTAATTAGCTTGTGATTAGTGTACGTTAGTGTTTTGTAATTATTTACCTTCCCTTTATATGGTAGATTAGAATTAGTATAATATACTTGATAATAGTACATAGATTTTATATAATTATATTGCTTGGAATATTAGTTTACAAGGGATATATAGGGTTTCTATGGCTATTTAGGTATCCTTGTTGTATTTGAGTTGTTCATATTCATTGTTTAGACATATAGTTACTTTTAGAACTCAGACTTGATATATACATAGTGTGTGTAACATATAGGCGTATGTGGAAGTGATAATTGAGATAGTGAGTATCCATATATTTAATAATTCAGTCACATATCATAATAAAATGCAAATATTTCTTAGTAAAATCACCTCTTTATTTATAAACATGGATATTACATTAGTCAAAACTACTGGATGTTATAGTATCTTACCCTTATTTTAAATCTCGTCCTGAGACTTAAGTAGGATTAGGGTTAACAAAAGAAAATAGATGATATTTAGCTCGAATTTGATCTTCACTTTCCCATGTATACTCAGGTCCTCTCTTCGAGTTCCATCGTACCTTAGGTATTGGGATACGACTTTGCTTCAAGCGTTTCACTTCTCTGTCCATAATTTCTACAGGCTCTTCTACAAAGTTTAAGTTATCATCGAGTTGAAGTTCTTTCATCGGTATGATGAGAGATTCATCTGGTAAGCATTTCTTCAGATCCAAAACATGAAAAGTATTGTAAACATTACTAAGATCTTCAGGTAGCTCTAGTTTATATGCACAGGGCCAATTCTTTTGGTTATTTTGAATGGTCCTATATATACCTTGGATTCAGTTTCTTTTTCATTCCGGATCGAATAACTCCTTGACGAGGTGAAACTTTCAGCATAACACGATCTCCTACTGCAAATTCCAAAGGTTTAGGTCTAGTATTAAAGTAACTCCTTTCTCTATCTTGTGCAGCTTTTAATCGTTGTCGAATTGGAATAATATTTTCAGTAGTCTCATGTATTATTTCTGGTCAAGTTAGTTGAACATCTCCAACTTCGTCCCAATAAACAGGCAATCGACACTTTCTTCCAGAAAGTACTTCGAAAGGTGCTGCTTTCATACTAGCATGATAACTATTGTTATAAAATATTCTACTAAAGGGAGATGTTTCTCCCATCCTTTTCCAAAATCTAACACACAAGCTCTAAGCATATCTTCAAGAGTTTGAATAGTCCTTTCACTTTGTCCATCTTTTTGTGGATGATATGTCGTACTCATGTCCAGTTGAGTACCTAGGGCACTTTGCGTTGATCTCCAAAATTCTGATGTAAAACGACTATCACGATCTGAGATAATAGATACAGGCACTCCGTTTTGAGATATTATTTCCTTAATGTACAATCTCGTAAGGATTTCCATACTATCGATCTCTTTAATAGGAAGAAATCGTGCAGATTTTGTAAGACGATCGACAATAACCCAGATGGTGTCATGTCCATTTGATGTCTTAGGTAATTTAGTCACAAAATCCGTCGTAAGTCTTTCCCACTTCCATATTGGAATCTCTGGTTGTATCAATAGACCGGATGGTTTCTGATACTCTACTTTAACTCTTGCACACGTTAAACACTTACTAACATATTCTGCTATGATTGCCTTCATGTTAGGCCACCAATATAGTTTCTTCAGATCTTGAGACATGTTGTCGGAACCAGGATTTATAGAATACTTCGATTTATGAGACTCGTGCATAATCAAATATCATAAATTACCATGGGCAGGTAACCAACCACGATTTTTAATACAAAGAAATCCTTCTTGAGGAACTTCAAATTCTTTATCCATTCCTCTCAATTTCTCAGCTCCTACATTTTCTACCTTAAGTGCTTCTTCTTGAGATTTGAGAATTTGGGTTGGTAACTTCGGTAAAAGAGTTATCATTAATGATCTAACTCGTAACAGTTAACACGCTCCTTTAGACTTAAAGCATCAGCTACTACATTGACTTATCCTGGGTGATAACAAATTTCATAATCGTAATCAGCAAGTAATTCTAACCAACGTCGCTGTCTCATATTCAATTCTTTTTTATTAAGAATATATTGAAGACTTTTATGATCAGTAAATACTACAGACTTCATACCATAGAGGTAATGTCTCTAGATTTTAAGAGCAAGTATCACCGCTCCTAATTCTAGATCATGGGTAGTGTAATTCTTCTCATTAGGTTTAAGTTGCCTTGATGCATAAGCAATAACTTTATTCCTTTGCATAAGCGCTGCTCCCATTCCTAGAATAGATGCATCACAGTAAACGATAAAGTCATCGTTACCTTCTGGTAATGCTAGGATAAGTGCTTCATAAAACTTCCCCTTTAATAATTAAAAAGCTATCTCTTGACTATCTCCCCAGAGAAACGGTTTGTTCTTCTGAGTCAATTCAGTCAAAGCTTTAGCAATGTTTAAAACACCTTCGATAAATCTTTGGTAATACCCAGCATGTCCTAAAAAGTGTCTTCTTTCCATAGGCGTACTAGGATTACTCCAATTCTTTACCGCTTCAATCTTTGCAGGATCCACACAAATACCTTGGCTATCAATGACATGTCCTAGGAATTGAACAACATTTGTAACACTCTCAATTTTCGTATCGGTACAGCGGAAGGGTCTTTTAGAGTGTTACGGGATAACACAATAACTCCAATCATAGACAACACATAAAAATGGTTGTACAAGGTTCAACATACATTCATTCTATTTAAAAAGTTTTAAAGAGTACAACAGGTCCCAAATTATACAGGTCATTTAGTTTACAAAACATAGATCGAATGAACATTTTTAATATTTTGTGGGCCATCAGAGTCGATCTCCATCCGGATTACCTTCAAGCACCTGAGATAAAAACATGCAAAAATCATATCAGCGAATGCCGAGTGAATTCATAGAGTTTAATAAAACCGTTATATAAAACAATCGTTAAAATCAGAACACAAGTATAATATCGGAAGTAAGTCCTCGTATTGCTAGTCAGGCAATATATAAATCAAGCATACATCTTAAACCGTCCATGAGACCGTAGCCTCAATATTACCATTATAGGTAATATTATCATCGTTATTAGCATCGTTATCGTATTGTATTGAAATACATTATGGATTATTATTAGCCGCATGACATTGTTACCTTACTGTGAAAACAACGGGCCGCGAACCCGACAAATAATTTGCCCATCTAAGTTAGCGTGTCGTCACAAAAATCACGCTATGTAAATCTTCTCATACATAAATTCGCTTACCAATCAATGTGGTACAACGGGGATCAACCGTCAAGGTGCGAACTGGGGTGATCGTCCCCAAATAGTACTATCATATGCATAAGCGTCTACCAAATCCCGGTAGTTCACAATTCATGCTAATGGGACTTTGAGTGACATAACCTAACTACTAATAATCCTTTTTATCTCGTTTATAGGGTCATAGCATCATTCAGGTCCATATCATTAAGCATACTATCGGGACTACTTGTGTTCTATTTTTATCAAAATCTAGCATGTTATCTCCCTCGCGGGTTTACAAATCATTTTATAAAACATTTAAAAGAGTGCGAGGCTATGAACTCACGTTGATAATGAAAGGCGGATTATCGGTTACGAGCGTGCTTCGGTCACGGAAACCTATATAAATAATAATCGGTCTTAGACTTTTGTCCAATGACTTTATCAAAATAACAATATACATATGATGATTTTGTACATATGATGATGATCAAGTGGGTTTACATATTCTTATTTACTCATTTTAGTGGTTATGTGTTGGGAACTTCTTACTAGTTTACTAGTTTTACCTATTTACATGTTTTAAGTCCAATAAGCTTATTATAAGTTCTTTAACTTGTATTTATCCATTTTATACTTATATTATCAGTATTTATACTTTACATGTTGGGCCCAAATGGGTTAAGCCCAATAAGTACTTTTATAAGTGTTTAACTTATTTAGTCCAATTATTAGTCCAATATGCTTACTTAGCTCGTTAATGTCCGTATGTCCTATAGTTCGGGTTTTATCGGTTTTTACTTGTATTAGATACTTATATATCAGTATATGACTTTTAAAAACTTTACATTAGACGGGTTTGATCGTCTAAGTTTTAATTGGCGAAAAATGTTAATTTTACGGTAATAGCCGAAAAAGTCGTAAAAATCATGTTTATAGTTTTTATAACTTATAAATATTATTCATCTACCATTTTTATAAATTGTCCATTTATTTAACCTTATACATATTTATATAAATGAAATTAATAAGTTAGTATGTTTTAATTTCACATTTTATACTATATAATTTGAGTGCTTATATAATAGTATTAAACATTAATTCTTCAAAATCTGATTTTTAGTTTCATCTTCACCATTTTTATCATATCTAGAGTTATACAATGAATTAGAAGCTCATTTTTTGATGGAATGAACTTCATATTATGTGCTACAATTAAGTTAGTTATAGCTACTGCTCATTTTAAGTTTAACTATCCTTAACAGTCCCTACAAAACAGACTATTCAGATTAGCACACTCATCTTGTTTTGATCATATCTCACTCATTTTAATGATTCTATTGCATGGTCAACTCTCACATGTGTATGATATCTTATATTTACTGTAAATGGATTCCACCATGCAAATTTATCAGTTAAGTTTTTGTTACATACTGTTTTTATACAGCCAACAAATTAAGCATGATTTTAGCCTTGTTTCTTATGGTTATTAATCTTTTTAAGCATATTTATCAACACTTGATCCCCACACAATATTTTTATCATCATATATTCATCATATACATATACAAAAAGAAAGAAAATACATTTGATCTTTATAAAAATAACAAGAGAAAATAGAAAGGATGATCTTCTTTACCAACCAAGAGTATATCTTGTTTTTGGAAGACAACAACTTGATGAACACCAAATATATCTCCAAGATCATCAAACACCAAGAAAGTATGTTGAGAAATCAGCCCTAGGACACAAGCAAATCACCTCCTTTGTTGTTAAAATGGCCACCAAGTAATCAAGGCTTCAAGGTAACTCCATAATATAGCTAGATAACAAGTATTTTGTGGCTAGAAAAGATCAAATGGGGTGTTTGTTCTTGAATATGGGACGGCAAAGGGGTGGAGTTGAGAGAGAATTGAGAGTTTTTTGCATGTATGAAATGGTGGTATGAGTTAGCTAGTTGTTTTTGAGGTAGAAGTAGCATAAGTGTAAGGCTAAGCTTACACTTGTAAGCTAATGTGCTAAATGATGCCACATCCTTGATGTGGTGTCTTGTTTAGGCCTTCCCATGTATAGTGGGGTGGGATAAATTATTTTGTCCCATCCCGCTAATTTACGGGTACTCCTCGATTCTAGTTTCCTCGATTTGCGTGCCCTCGGGTCGTTTTTCAAAAAACGTTTTTATAAATTATGAATCAACGGCACAAAACGAATCCAATAAAAATTGTCTCATCAAAAACAGAGTTCAAAAACGTAAATACGTAATCCTAAGGTTTCCGGTTTAGTCGTAAAGGACGCTAAATTATGCACGTAAGCCCAAATTTAAATCCGTAAATTGTGAGTTCATCAACCAACACAAAAATAAGTTTCAAAATATTATACGAGAAAATAATTCTCTACCTGAAAATGTTAGATTGTCACAACATTGATCCAAAATTCGCACTTCGAGAACTTAGCATATAACTCCTCCTTCTTAAGTAATTCGAGAATTATACGAAGATGCTTGGCATGTTCTTTTTCATTACGAGAGTAGATAAGAATATCATCGATAAATACGATTACAAATTTATCCAAGTAAGGCTTACACACTCTGTTCATGAGGTCCATGAAAACAGCTGGTGCATTGGTTAAACCAAAAGGCATCACTTAAAATTCATAATGCCCATACCGCGTCCTGAAAGCAGTTTTAGGAATATCGTCTTCCTTAACTCTCAGTTGATGATAACCTGATCGTAAATCAATTTTCGAATATACGCTCGATCCTTGGAGTTGATCAAATAAATCATCGATTCTGGGTAATGGGTAACGACTCTTTATAGTAGGTTTGTTTAACTCACGACACTCGATACACATCCTAAAAGATCCATCTTTCTTTTTCACAAATAAGACTAGAGCTCCCCACGGTGATGTACTTGGTCTAATAAATCCTCAGTCAGTTAGTTCTTGGATTTGATTTAACAATTCTTGCATTTCCGAAGGTGCTAATCGATAAGGCGCTTTAACAACTAGTGTTGCTCATGGTATCAAATCGATTTGGAATTCAACTTGACGCTCAGGCGGCAAACCTGGTAATTATTTGGGAAATACTTCTGGAAATTCTCTAACTATCATAATATCTTATAATCGCTTTTCTTGTTTCTCCCTTTCCACTACTTGAACTAAGAAAACTTGACCACCTCGTGATACATATTTATTTATCTTAAGGCATGATATGAGCTTTAGTCTAGTCCTACTTCGCTCACAATAGACAATCAAAACTTCACCGTTAATAGGAATATGAACGGCTTTCTCGTCACATAGAATTTTAGCATGCCAGTCCATTCCAACGACTTCGTCAACACTACCGAGCTTAATGGGTATAAGGTCGATTTCAAAGAATTGACGTATAAAGTAATGATACATCCTCGAATAACGGTATTAGTGCTAACTATTTTTATGTAGGCCATTTCTATATCATACTTATTATTCAAAGAAACAATCAGAATATCTAACTTAGCAGCGATTTTAAGAGATATGAAACTTCTATCAGCTCCTGAGTCAATTATTACTTTAACCAGATGTTGATTTAGATGAAACATACCCGTAACTGTATTCTGATCTTGATGAGTATCATTCATCAAATAAGCTTTTCCTTTGGTATTTCTCTCTTTGCGACACTCATTCATCAGATGCTCTTTTTCTCCGTAGGTTTAGGAAGCTTTAGTTATAACAATTTGGTTACTTCGAGTAGCTAATCTTTTATTTCTGCAGAATCTTGTCTGATGTCTTATTTTTCCACAGTTCTGACACTTGATAGTACAAAATCCTGTGTGATGTAGAGAACACCTTTGGCAAAGGGGTTGTCTTCCACTATAATCATTTCTCGAATTTACAACATAAACTTTAGAAAAATCATTTCTTTTGTTCTGTTGCTGACGATTATTACCTTGATTATAGCTGCGAAAAAATTCTTTTGGAAATTACGATTAAAATGAAAGTTCTTCCTATCATCAAACGTCCTCTTATTACTAACTTCCACTTGTACAGGATTATACCTTATCACTTGATTCATTAATCTTTGAGTAATGGTGATAACTTCCTCTAAAGTTTAGGGTTTAGAGGCAGTAACATTCCCTTCTATACTTCTAGGTAATCCTCCAATAAAAGCTTCCATATTTTTCAGTATTAGGCACCATATTAGGACATAATAATGCCAATTCCTAAAATCTTTGGATGTAAACTTTAAGATTATTCTCCTTTACTACGAAATTATAGAATTCTTCCTCCATTTTTCTAATCTCGCTGCGAGGACAATACTTCTTAATTAGCAGATTCTTGAATTCATTCCAGGGAGTCTGATAAGTTTATTATATCCCAATGGGTTGTGCATAAGCATTCCACTTTACAATCTTCAAAACAGTCACTACGAACAAATACTGATTCAGTTCTCTCAAACCAGCGAATAACTCCAACAGCTCCTTCAGATCCTTTATAGTTAAAAGGTTGACAGTTCATGAAATCTTTGTAAGACATCTCTTCTCCACCAGAATTCTCTCCTAGCAGCATTTCCATTACTTCTACTAGCTATAATGGTGGCTTGTGCTTGCAAAGCTACCGTCACACTCTCAGCAACCAATTGCATTATTTCTTCAGGTGTCATATTTACTGTCGTAAATGTTGATGCTCTCGTATGAGCCATTCTACCAATATTTACAAATACTCGATAAGAATAATATTGTTATTTTTTTTAAATTTTCATACGTGGAGAATGGAATCAATTTAATATATCATAGAGTGTTTCTAATTCTTTCGACCATTTCATATGTAAGGATTCATAATATGAACGACGTTAAAATTTTCTAATTCTTTCATATATGAGGATTCAAAATATGAATAACGATAAGGGCGTAAATAAAATAACAAGAATTTTTGAGAATAAACACACACTTCTTTATTTATGAACAATTTATCGTTTATATTTACCGATAAGCATCTCGGTTACATAAAGAAAACCTGTACATATCTTACAATCTATAACTAGTTTTTAAGCTTAATTCCTCTTTTTTAATCTCCTCAATTTTGTCCAAAATATATCCGGAGTCAGATTGTTGAGTTATTTTAAGATCATCGATGAGTAATTCTAAATTAAGCCCAGTCCTCGTAAGTCCTTCTTTCGGTTCAGAATTCTCCTTCTCTAGTCTTGTCATATTCATTTCATAAGCATGCATACTTCTACTCAGTCTAATATTATGGCGTCGAGTAATGTCCACTTTATATTCCAACTGACTAATATGCTCTTCAATCTCCTTTCTTCCTCTTATCAGATTCCTAATTTTCTTCTCCACTATTCTAAAAGCTTCAAGGGATATTTCATCAAGATGACTAGCAATTACGGATAATTTCTTGTCGTGCTTTTCCATAATCCGTGCTCTAGATTCTTCCTTAGTTTCATAAGGCTCTTCACGAATTCGATTGGGAGATGAATAAAGATCCTCAGGTAACAAAAAACGAGACGTAGGTGAAGGTACACTATTCATCACTTCAGTATGATGTGAGAAATATTCTTTTACTTCAAGAGTATCGTAAAAAGACAAACTCGAAACACGCACATCTGTGGGAGATGGAGTGAAAATCGGGATATCTCTTTCATCATCGTCGGAAATGAGAATATAGGTGGAAGTAGACATCCTTGTAGTTTCTATAATATAATAACATAAGATATCTTATTAAAGGTATAAAATCTTACACTGGCATTGATGATGGCTGATGGTCTTGAATTTAAAAATTTAGTTATAGTTTAAGAAAAAACTTATTCTCTATAACCATGAGCTCTTGATACCAATCTGTAACACCCCCATTTTACCTTATAGCAGCGGAAGCTAATTTGGGGTATTACTATCAAAGTACCGTAATAATAATAGAATATGCTAAAAAACATTTTTATAAATATTTACGTTATCATTCATTTATTCGGGGTTAAGTAAAAACAACCGTACATAAATGTACATCACAGGTTTTCCCAAAGATCTAGTTTTTTTTTCTAGAATGATAACTTTATTCAACATACCACCAACCACAGCCCACCAGTCCTCATTCACGTGAAATATATGCCTTAAAGTTAACACAATGGTTGAGTGAATTTATAGGTTTTAAACAATATTTGAATACAAGTACGAATCCAGAGCTACATTATACACCCAACTTTTTAAATTCATCGATTCTTATTGCACTAGCTCATGACCCCGTAACTAGACGTTATCAGGAAAAACCCAAAAAATTTACCCTTAAGTAGGCAGTTTGTCGGACTATCCTAAATTTGAAAAATAGAGCATATCTGTTTAGCCTAGGTAGGAACCATTAGCTGCTAGCATGTGCGACTTATCCAGATAGGAGATGTCAGTCTGCAATAGTACTATTCACAATATTAGCGCTCATTCAATGATTAGCGGTCCACGATTAAAAAGGGACTTAACGACAACAAGTAAACGTAGTGTCAATAATCATATAGGCAGCATACAAAAACATTTGTATTCTATTTTTAGCATATATCCCCCTCACGGATTTTCAAATCATTCATAAAGCATTTAAAAGTGAGGCTATGTACTCACCTTAGCCTAAAGAGTCTTGAATTATTCAGCTATACCAAATCACAATCTTCTCACAATATCTGAGTTGACAAACAATATGTATATATATTAAGTCATAATCTCTGAGTTCAATCTTTTCTTATTTCAAGTATTTACTCTTTGTTTCATATATTTTGTTATTATAGTATCATTGTTCGGGCCATTATACTCAGAAGCCATTCTATAAACGTTTGAGGAGCGAGGGCACTTTAAATCGTAAACCCAACCACTCAGTCAGAACGTAATATCGAGATGGAACATCTTTGTAAAAAGTTCCCTACTAACATGACACATTATACTTTATTATATTTTAAGTTATTTAGTTTCAATATTGGCAAAAATAGCCCTTATAGTTATATTTTGGCATAATTACACTTTTAAACCCATAAGTATATAGTTTCATTATATTTCAATTTAATCCTTGAATAATTAACTTTAGGTTCTCAAACTTTAAAACATTTATTATTAAAGCTTTAACTTCCATAAAATGATACTTTTTGCCCAAAATGTTAAATAGTTTCAAAAATGACAGTTTTGGTCCATATACCTTTAAAAATCATATAACTTCTTCAAAAATGTACAAAATGATCTAGGATTTTTAAAAACAGTTTTAAAAAACATTTATAATCATAATAGCAACATTTCAACAGAATTATAGCTCTTGAAATGGAGTTTAAGTCATTTTTTCATGTAAAATACAAAACTAGGGTTTTAAGACATCTTTAGCTTATAACTTTCATTTAAATTGATGAAATGACTTAGTTCTTTTTGGATTATCTTTCTAACATAATTTTGGCATTATAAAAAGTCTTAGAATTCATTATAACAAGATTAAAGCTTGTTTAACATAGAAATTACCTAGGTAGCTCCAAAATGGCTCCATATGGCTTCCTATGAACACTACTTGCTATCTAAGTATCAAAATCTTCAATTAATTCCTTCTAGAAATTTTTGTTTCTCTTGTGGGATGTCCTAAGACATATATAAAAGTTTATATGAAGAATGGGTAGGAGGTTTAAGGAAAACAGGGTGCAAGTATACATGTTGTGTATTCGACTCTATTTATAGTACTAGCAACACTTAGGCTCCATGTTTAAGCTCCAAACGTGTAACATAGATACGTTAATGACTAAGGATAGATAGTGAAGCTCTACACAAGTTTATAGCCCCTAGCTTCAATCCAATCTTCACTTGTGGTTAAAAATAGGTCACGGCTAGATTAAGATGAGAATGGTGATGTGTAGCACCATAGTAGGTGATGCACCTACTTGTCACCACTTATAAAATATCTTAGAACATGTAAATATCTGATTTTTGAACTTTGGAATAGGAGGGAAAGTGTTTGAAATGGGTTTTAGAGGGAAATTAGAAAATCGAGTCCTAAATCTAGGGCTTGTAACTTATGGTTTGTGTTTTTGGTGATTAGAGACTTAGGAAAGTGATTAGTGAATGATTAAGGCTTAATTAGGGTTTAGAAAATCTATTTAAGATATTTGGGTCCTTGGTTTGAAGTTTAACAAAGGTTTGATATGAAAATGGGAAGTATACTTTTGTAGATTAGGGTTTCCTAATGATCTAGGGTTAAATCTTAGTAAACATGATTATCCTACACTTAGATACTGATGTAAACTTAATTTAGGTGATACGCATTGTGTCTTAAGTGTCCAAAGAGTTCTCACACTTGGTTTAATAGTTTAGTTTAGGTAAACATGTCTAATGAGTGAAAATACCTATTTTGACCTAATTTATAAGTCATGCATTAAATCTTGTACCTTGTGCATTAAGATACTTTTAAATTATCTTAAAAATATCTTATAACCTTAATTAAGTACAATAAGTGATTGTATACTTGTCCTAAAAGACTAAATATAAGGGTTTTTTATATCATTAAGCCTAATGACTTTCTATTTTGGGTATTAGGGTTTATATCATCATGAACACTTATTCTAATTCTTATATGATATGTTTATGACTTCTATGGGTTCTACATTCTTAGTTTAAGGGTTTATATAGGTTGATCATATTCTAGGGTTAATTAAGTAATCTTAAGGTCCTATGCTTTAAAAACTTGTACTTTATGCTTTATTAATTTGTAATTTGGTATAAGATAAATGTATTAACTTATTATGATACGTAGTTGAGTTTTATAATTTGTTGCAAAATATTAGACTCTAATTCATTATAGATTGGATTTTATATGCTAATCTTGGTTTTAGGTTATTTTATTGTAGTTAGCTTGTGATTAGTGAATATTAGTATTTTATAACTATTTACCTTCCCTTTTGATGGTAAATAGAATTAGTATAATGTACTTGATTATAGTACAGAGATTTTATGTAATTATATTGCTCGGAATATTAGTTTACAAGGGATTTCTAGGGTTTCTATGGCTATTTAGGTATCCTTGTTGTATTTAAGTTTTTCTTATTCATTGTTTATACATATAGTTACTTTTAGAACTCATACTTGATACATAAATAGTGTGTGTAGCATATAGGAATATGTGGAAGTGATAATTGAGATAGTGAGTATCCATATATTCAATAATTCAGTCACATATCATAATGAAGGCAAAAATTTCTTAGTAAAATCACCTCTTTATTTATAAACATAGATATTTCATTAGTCAAAACTATTGGATGTCATAATTCCCATCCCACACAAGGATAGAATAGTTAACGGTTCAAGAATTTAGGGTCTTCTGCAACTAGGTACTTAACACAATTCTGACAACATTCATGACTTGTGATCCATTTATTTCAAATAGCATGTATCCCCCTCGCGGGTTAAAAACATTTAATAACTAGCATTAAGCGAGGCTATAGACTCACCTTGAGTGATAGAAATAGAGATGGTGATCGTCGACGATACAGATGCCCATAAAACTCAAAAGTCGACACCTAACAAACAAGGCACACATTTAATCAACATACTCAAGTACCGACATGTACTTAGCATAACAAATAAACACATTCAAAGCCATAATAAATACATAAAAATAATCCACACAAGTGATATTTACTAGACGCCTTTCCTTTACTAACTTTACTAGACAACACTCCCGAAACCATTCTGCCGGTACATACCAAATGTACAAGTTGTTTCCCCTACTTAGACACATAAAATTTTATGAAACAACTTGGAGAACTCACTCATAATCTGTAGAAATCCCTCCTAAAATTTTATTAAAAGATTTTACATCTAAGACGTTCTGCTCAATACATCTTTGAACTTGAAATACCGGACGGATTTGTACCTTTTACTTGTAAAACCATTTTGACCTTTTTAACCAATACCATTTGCAAAACCAATACTTGAATTTAAAAATATACTCAAAACCCTAAGTTTTGAGCCTGAGAACAGCCCTTGACCATTTGTGAAACTCAATTTATAGTCCTCGAGATTTGACCCATATCGAAAACAATTTCATTTAGTGTCGATACGCATCTCCCGGTACACGAAAATTCAATCTAATGTATCTTCCTCATCGTTTTGAATTGGAAGTCCCATTCTATACCAAATCTAAGCATAGGAAATTCTATACAACACTATCCTATCATACCAACTTTTAGTCAAACTTAAGACCACGAAAAACAGCCCAAAACGTAATGACTAATTAAAAACCATGTCAAAACACTTTTTAACCCATTTTAACAAATTACATACTTTTAATATCATCTCATAACCATCCTAAACAACTCTTATTGTTCCTAAACCACTTTCATGTCAAATCCTTAATTAAAAAACCTACAAGCAATCATCAAAATCAAGATCAAAGTAATAACAACACATGCAAGCATAAAAATGGATCAAACACTCATTGTTCATCATGAAATAGCTTTGAAAAATAAAAGATCATCCTTTTCAAATCTTCATTCAAAACTTACACATGCATTACTCATAATCCATGATCAAGATGATAAACAACACATGCATAAACTAACAAAAAAATCAAACATAGCAATATTCTTATGAAAATAAAAACATGATGCATGTAAACAAAACTTACATAAAAATTATCACCTTTCAATTTGCAAAATGGGTCTTTGATTAGTATTTAACAAATCAAGATCAAAATCAAAATTTTCGGGGTGCTTTTGGTTGCTATGGCTCACGGCACAAAGAAGAGAAGAGAGAAAGTTGGTGAGTTTTTATGAAAGTAATTTTTCTATGTGAAAAGTTAGGTGAAATAAATGTTTATAAAGTGGTGGTTGGGGTAATTTTTGCAATTTGTGAATTCTTTTGAACCAAAGTATAAAATACTAATTAAAGAGCGGAAAATGACTAATAGTCAATTTTGAAAATATTTATAGGACTCTGGTTTCGTAAAAGTACTCTTCAAAAGTTAAAACGCACACAAAATATGATAATATAGTTATGACACGACTTAAAACGCAGTTAAAACAAAACTTCAGAAAATATCAAACATCAAAACGATCGATAATAAAACGTAAAATTTCGGGTATCCGTCGGTATCGCGATCACTAGTAGTCATCGTAACTCGTCAAAATGTAACAATAAGACTTTTAACATCGGTTTCAACTTAAACCGTCAAACAAAACAGCATCCAAACTCATCAAATTTTTTTAAAATAATCGTAAAATAGGATTAATTAATGACCTCGGGTTCGGGTTATCACATCCTCCCCTCCTCAAAAAGAGCGATGTCCCGGCGCTCGGCCTTTCTTATACTCACATTCTATACCATTAAAACAAATGAGGATACTTTTCCTTAATGAAATCCTCACGCTCCCACGTTAGTTCCGGTCCATGTCTAGAATTTCATTGTTCCTTCACAACTGGAATCCTACTATACTTCAAACTCTTAAATCGTGCTTTAATTTTGTCAATCACTCTCAGGATAATACACAATACTCAAACTCAATTCAGTGCCCAATGTACGTTGAAGAAACCTTCTAAACTTCAAAGAAAACCTGTTATCGTGATATGAAATTATCTCCAATGGCACTCCACACTGACAAACGATCTCCTTCACATGCACAGTGGTAATCCTAGGCATATCATATTGACAAACGATAGCATGGAGAGGTTCTATCCGCCTTCTTCATATCATGATACATCTCATCCGAACCATGATGTATCGAATACTTTGTCTTGTGACATTTATTCACCAAATCTTACACTCCTAACGCACCTTCCTCAGGTGGACATAACGGCAACACACTAGAGAATCGAATTTGGTTTCCTGGTTCTCAAAATACCTCATCTTATATGAATTTACTAAAAAAAGCAGTTTCAACATTCTTCCCAAATTATCCTCCTTGACATTCTCCTCCTTCAAACCATCGGTTCGAGCTTTCAATATACTTTCAGTCAAGTCAACACTTTTCGTCATCACCAAAGCTCTAACTCCTAGAGACTTCTCCCTTTTCCTTACTACTAAGTGCATCAGCTACCACATTCGCCTATCCATGATGGTAGATAATCTCACAGTCATAATCACTTACAGTCAATATCACTCACATCTCCTCTGTCTTTCCTAGAAGTTAAATATGAGACAAACTCTTATGATCCTTGAACACCACACACTTGGTTCCATATAAGAAGTGTCTTTACAACTTCAAATCAAACAACACAGCTACAAAACCCTTGTGAAACGCTTCACAATAAACCATAAAATCTTCAGATCCTTCTAACAATGACAAAATCGACGCAGAACACAACCTATCCTTAAATTTTTAAAACACGGTTTCCTCATCTGATCCTCATCAGATCTCGAAACTTACAAGTTAGACGTATGAGTGGATACCACACGTCCGGTTTCTCTCAGTCCGCTTGGTCAACGGTTTAGCGATCAACGAAAACCCTTCGATGAATCTTCGATAATGCCAAGCAAAACCAATAAATTGTCGAACTTTAGTCGATGTTGTCGGTACCAACAAGTCCTTAATTGTTTCAATCTTAGCAGGATTTACACGAATACCTTTGTTATCAATCACGTGCCCCAAAAATTGCACTAAATCCAACCAATACTCACAGCTAGAGAACTTCGCATACAACTTCTCTTTCTTCAGTAATTCTAGGATTGTTCTCATATGATTCTCATGCTCCTCCTTGGCTCGGAATAACTAAGAATATCATCAACGAACACAATGATGAACTCATCCAAATACGGCTCGCACACACGATTCATCAAGTCCATGAATATGGCAGGCACATTCATCAATCCAAAAGGCATCACTTGAAACTCAAAGTGCCCACATCGGGTACGGAAAGTAGTTATAGGAATATCCTCTTTTCAACTCTCAGTTGAAGATAGCCAGACCTCAAAGCGATCTTCGAGTATACACTGGATCCTTGCAACTGGTCAAATAAGTCGTCAACCTCGGCAGTGGATAACGATTCTTGACAGTTAATTTGTTAAGCTCATGATAGTCGATACACATCCGAAACGATACATCCTTCTTGACAAACAACACAGACGATTTTCATGGCGACGAACTTGGTCTAATAAATCCCTTATCCATCAATCCTCGCAATTGATTGGATAACTTCTTCAGCTCTGACGGTACTAAACGATAAGGCACACGATCAACAGATGCAACTCCCACACTAGATCGATATGAAACTCCACTTCAGGAGACGGCGATAAACTCGACAGCTCTTCAAGAAAAACTTCAAAATACTTTCGAATCACTGCCACATCTTCCAACTTCTTCTCAACTACACCATCACTAGTTATCTGAGGTAGGAATACACCTCATCCCTCTTCCACCTATTTCATCATCTTCAAACAAGAGACCACTCTCAAATGAGAAATGTATTCATCACCCTTCATAGTCAATATCCCGTTCCTCAACCGACTCTAAACCAATTTCTCTCCTCAAATAATCACCACACTATGCGAAACCAACCAATCCATTCCAATAATCACATCAAAAGATCGTAGCTCTATAAGCATCCAATCAATGTCAAACATATAATTACCTAACTTCAAGGAACACCCCTTTAAGTATAGAACTAGTGCTAACAACCTTTCCATCGACTAATCCTACATTATAGTTAGTTATCAATCTTATTGGTTCTCTATCGATAAGGCGACTAAATCTAATATCTACAAAGCTTTTATCAGATCTAGAATCAAACAACACACTAGCATAAAGAGCGTCAAGTAAGAACGTACCCTTTACAAGATTCGAACCTTGAGGTTCATTAGCATCACACAAAACATAAGCTGGAGCGGCAACATTCCCGTCTTGTTGATTCCCAATCCTTAGACAATTACCTTGCTTGTGTCCTCTCTCACCACATCGAAACTTATCACAACTCTAGGGATACTAAATCCATAAACCAGTCCCCTTGTCCTACACCCAGCATCTTTGTGACCAGCTTGTCCACAATTGCGAGAAGCAGGAGGACAATTACCCACATGGTACAAAGTGCAGTGAACACACTTGGGATTTATCTTATTACCTCCAGGCACAATGGCGGCACGAACACCATCATTCCTTCCGTGGTTAAACTACTGATTTGGTTATATCCTTGGTTGTTGTTATTACGGTAATCCCCACGTTTCTGACCTTGATTCTGGCTGGACTGAACAGGTTCCCACTTTCTCTTGATGCTTTCAGCAATGTTATCTTTCTTATCTTGCACCTTCACGTTCATTAAAGCGTGATCCATCTAAACATCTTCAATCAAAGATTTAGGCCTTGAAGAATTAGTCTCACCCTTGATATTACTAGACAACCCTTTAATGTACTGCTTCATCTTCTTGCGATCATCCACAAAAGCATAGAACATAATAAACACAGCTCAAAAATCCTCCTAGTATAAGCAGTAATATCTTAGTTTCTTAACACTAAGTGCCTCAACTCGTCTTCCAACTGTCCCAGTTCTTCCTCAGGATAAAACTTAGTAGTCAACAATCCATTAGTCACGGTCCCTGTCCTACCATTAGCCACGGTTAGTCTAACAACAGCCACATGGCTATTCCACCAGCTTAGTGCATCATCTTGTAAAGTAGCAGCAGCAAATTTCACCTTGCTCGCTTTGGAATACCCACTAATCTCAAAATTACTTTCTATCTTTTCAATTCATCTACGTAATTCCAAAGCACCACCAGTACCACAAAATTGGGTAGGCCCACATTTCATGAAACTAGCATACGAACATTCCCTAGGAGCTTGTGGACCAACAACATTCCCAACTGGAACAACATCACCACAAGCTCCTACACCTTAACCTCCTACAGCACTAGTGCTGCTCTAGCAATAGCTTGCTCAATCATAGTATTCGTAGTAGCAATTGTCAGCTTTGGAGGCATGTTTCAAGAAACTTAGTCACGCGGCGATCCACTAATGACAGAAATATGCTTCCCTACTCCTTTCTCTATCATCACAGATGAAAGAAAACATGATAAGTATACATATCAAGATAAAAGAAGGATTTCGTTCTTAGGACATATCATGGATACTACATGCACAAATAACAAAGACTACAAGGATACATCGAGCAAATCACAAAAGAGCTAGCAAAAGACACATCATATATCACGAGGGTAATCTAGATTGCATTGAGGATTCAAAAAAATTGTGATAATGTGTGTCACTACAATTGTTTAACACATGAAACTTAAAATATATCAAGTCCCATGACAATGCTACGGTACCAGTCTAAATAAGTTCAGTTATAATAAGGGAAAAAATTAAAACAACATGAAACTAATCACGCGAGGATCCACGTGGCTTCATGGGCAACGGCTCGTCATCATCACTAATGTTCTCAAAATCTTCATCACTCTCATCCATATTTCTCTTCCCCTAACATAATCCAATCTCCTCTTTCCAGATAACAAATTTTGAAACATCTTCTCGTTTACATCAAACTTGTTAATCACCCTAGTCTCAACCACATATCACTCATACATCAACCTATCAAACTTCCTTATGAGATGAAAAGTATTACCATAAGTTGGTGATTCACATCCTCCTATCGCTTTCCCTAGGCCCGAGAGCGTATATAAGGTCATTATTCAAAATTATATATACATGCATGCATAAATGTAGTACGTATGTCATAATATCCAATACTTGCAAAAGAAAATTACAATGACAAGTACTCAGCGTACTTTCAACAATATCAATACATTATCATAGTATTTACTTAATAAATAATCGAGAAATCATTTCAGTTTTAAGGTATACATCTCAATATAAAATAGCGCTAAAAGTAATCTTACTGGAGCCTTACGAAGAAGTTGCGTGCTTTTGTAAAATACGTTCGACACCCAAGTTATAGTTTAGGATTTTTTAAAATCGACCTAGTTCTCTATAACTTGTGGCTATTATTACCAATCTTTAACACCCCTAAATTTACTGCGCAGCGGAATACACATTTGGGTGCTAAACACAAGCATCATTACACAAGATACATTGAACGACTCAAAAGAGACGTTTGCATTTAACAAAAGCATAATTACAACATGTCTAAAGGTTTTCCGTCCCAAATAAGTTCAAGTCACAGTAGCGTTTTAGGTCACCAAAAGATCATAACCAAATAAAACCATTTTGTTCATCACTACATAACGTTAACATAAACAGTTTGAAAAGAAAGGAAAGAAAATCCACTTTAGACCGACCAAAAGCAACCACAACCTTCCATGCAAGCTCCGCCACAATTCAACCTCAATTACCTGAAATACATGCTTAAAAGCGTCAACACAACGGTTGAGTGAATCTATAGGTTTATCAAATCCCATTTGAACACAAGAGTAAAATCATTCATAATCATTTAATAGAAATTTTGATCATACAATCTATTATTCAGGCATTCCGTCTTATAGCAAAATCTATACAATTGTGTTTAAGCTCATGACACCGACCCCTTAATAACCAATCACCAGCACCAAAGGCCGACATGATCAAAGTGAAACCATTGCCCCTCTTTGAAAACCCGCATATAAATACCATGAACAGTACACTACGTAAAACCACGAATAAATTAAAACTTTAAATTTATAATATACGAACGTGTCACGAACATTAAATACCAAGAACTACGTATATTATTAATGCACGTTAAAGATTACGTATAATGTTTAAATCATGACCGTTAAAACACGAAACACATACGAATAATATTAGTCACGAAAAACGAATGAAAGGTGTTCGACTTGTGTGTGTGTCGCGACAAAGAGAGAAAGACAAGGGCCTCTTGGCCCGACCCGTTTTAAAAATCCATGTGAAACCAATTAAATCCGCATAGAAAATTCATTGTGCATTCTTTTAGCAAAGATAAACAAACCCTAGCCCCCTTTGTGAGTTCTTTTGGCGGCAACATCACAAGGATACAAGAGAGATTATTTTTGGTTTTTGATCTTAAGTTCTCACGTGTTCGTGATCCAAACCTATATTCAATCACACATTCGGTATAACATAAACCTTCATCTTTTTATTCTTTTAATTTTAATTACGTTCATGTGTGAGATCTTTAAAAAACAGAATTAAAACATGTTATTAATATTGAATAAAACAAGAAAGGGTTTTGTTTTAGTTTGGTTTTGGGTTCGACACACAAACCGAGAGCCATAGGCTCTTGGTGGCTGTTTTTGGTCCACAACGGAGACCCACATTGGGGCTCGGTGTGGTTTTGGCTCGAGCAGGGGTGACCAAGGCACCCACAACGGTTACCTTGGTGAGACAGTGGGTACACACGCGAGGCATGGGGAATCGCCGGCTTCGGCCGGTGGGAACCGTGACCTCAGCAGCTGCAGCTGCCGGCTGTGCAGCCACTGGCCAACACCACAACCGTGGTTGTTGGTGGTGAGTTGGTGTCGGGTTTTGTTTTCTAGGGTTTTGGGCTCGGGATACTTTTATTAATTTATTTTAAGATAATTAATTAAATTAATTTATATGACTAATTAATTTAGTTAATTAAAAACCATGACTTAGGTTATATTACTAAATTAATAGTTCATGTTTTAACCCAAGTATTTTCATTTAGACAATTGTTTTATTAATTAGTTGTTTTACTTAGTTTACATGAACTAGTAATTAATTAATTAATACACGACATAGGTTATTTTATTTAATTAGATAAATCATGTTATAACCTACATATTGTATTAGACATAATTAAATTAAACCATGATTTGATTTAATTAAATTGTATAAGGTAAAGTTTATTAAAGGTACCATGCCATTTTATTAACTAATAAACCATGCTTTATCATTATTTATTAATAATTATTTTAGCCTAAGTATTTAATTTAATAGACTTTATTAATAATCTATCATGACTTATAACTTATGATTAATTAGCACTAGCTTATTTTTTTGGACTTATTAATCCAACTTATTTGTATATATGGAAACTTACTATTTTTTGAAACTTTCTATTTTTAGAAACTTACTATTTTTGGAAACTTTCTAATTTTAGAAACTTTCGATTTTGGAAACTTTCTATTTTTGGAAACTTTCTATTTTTGGAAACTTTCTATTTTGGAAACCTTCTATTTTTTGGAAGTTACTCATTATTACACTACAAGTATAGTAATACAATAACACATGAAATACATAATCAGAATAAATGTAAAACATGAATAAATACAAGATAACATTTAAAACAGTAAAACATGACAAGAACATATAAAATAAGTTAAGAGCACACAGAACCAGTAACACACTCCGTAATCAGACAACTCATACATGTCCCTTATTTATGTAGCACTTGTGAAGTCGGAGTAGGATTTTCCATCTTTTCATCTTTCATCGTTCACTGGACATAAGGTACGGATATTCCGTCATTCAGTATGGACATTCCTTCGTACGTATGATTAGGATTCCTCGTTTGCAGCCAACTATTTTCCCCCAGTTATTTTATATATTTTGAATGCTTATGTTTTGTTTTAAATGCCTGAGCTATATATACATGCATGCCACGTCATCTAGTTATGGATGTACCATAACCATAACACTGGAGGCACTAGTGTTATGACTTTCCCATGACGGAGTGATTGCTCGTGGCGTCCTTTTCAGTTTTAGCCATTTATTATATTATCATGTGGGGCGTATGGGTGCTTCCTACATACATGTTTTACAGGATTTTCATGGTGAATGTAGTGTGTGCCTTGCATCCTTCACAAAGAGTTGATCCCTCTTACCCAGACTATTATAATTGGAGGCAACCCCTCTAATTGCATGATAAGGTCACCCCTCTATGTATTCATGCACGGTGAAACCTCATGACCTATATGGGCTCTTGGCTAATTAAAATACAATTTTCCTATAAAAACATAAGTCTTTTCAAACTATAGAACCAGTTTTATAAACATGTACCAAGTTTTCCAGGACTTATACATTTCCGTTGCTATTAGTCTTTATTATTCTTATATGATTCATACTATGTTATATATCCGTTCACTGGGCGTTTTGCTCAGCCGTTAAATCTTAGGAAAGAATTCGCTTTTGTTGATTTTTTTATTTTTTTATTTTTATATTTTTGATTTTTTTTATGTTTTTGATTTTTTTAACAAGAGAAATATCGTTCAAAAGTAAACAGATCCCAAAATCCAAATCTGCTCACGAAAAATCATCAATCGTAACGAGATCGAAGCGGCAGCGGCGCCATTTTAATATAGAATTTTTAGTATAATCTTTTTCCTCGACTCGACTCGAATTGATTCACAACTTAACACAAGATTTATTTGTTTTTGGTTAATAATAATTGTTTGGTATCTATTATCTAATTAAAATGGGAAAAATATATAGGTTAAGGAATATATAAAAATAAAAACACAATTAATTCACATAAAATTATTCTAAAATGCAATATAAAATTAGACTACAAATTTAAATCTAGATGCAACAAAAATAAACTATAATTAAAAATAAATCTAAATACAAAATTAATCTAAATGTAAGCACGTAATAGCAAATAAAAGTGACAAAAAATAAAATCACAAAGATAAACTTAAAAATAAAGCATAAAGCTTCAACCTTTTAAGCTTATTAATCTTTTTAGATGATAAAGCTACAAGCTTTAAATACTAATAAGCTTAATAATCACAAAAAGTTGTAAATTGTTTACTAATAATAAGCTTATCTAAATGAAATCTAATTTTTAAACTTTTAAATCTATATTTTAAAACAATAATAATAACTAAAACTAATTAAACCGGTTTTTATGAAAAATATAATTTTATTAAAAACAATTTAAACTATGACGATCTAATTAATAAAACTAAAGCGATTAAGCTAGGAAAATAAAAAAGGAGAACTTTAGTACCCGTAGTCTGAAGATAACCGCTCAAAACAAACAACATCAACAAAATACGGCCCGTAACGTACACGGCCAACCAATATCAAACCAAAATTAAGCGCATCCCGACCCGTAAAGTACACGGCCAACCAAATCAATCTCTAACCAAATTAATAAACCATATCAAACTTGAAACAAAATAATCAACCATAAGCTCTTTACCAATAGTGATAGATCGATACGCCGAGATCAAAGAAAACATAAAAGGTTAGGATAATAAGCAATAATTATTATATGATAAAGAGATTTAGTTAAAACTAATAGATCTAGAAATTTTTTAAGTTTTAAAAAAGCATTTTAAATTTAAAAGCTAAAAATTATAGATCTACTTAATCTATTTAAAAACCTAATAGATCTAAACTATTTTTTTTTGTTTTATGAAAGTATTTTCAATTTTTAAAACTTAAAACTAATAGATCTAAAAAAAACTAAAAAGATATAAACTAAAAGTACTTAATTATAAAGCTAGCTTATAAATAAGTTGTAAGCCTAAGCATAGAACTTATGAGATTTAAAAAACTAAAAAGCTAATTAAATAAATCTTCCAACAATTAGCTAGATCTAGGAATATAAGGCAACAATAAGCTTGAAATAAGATAACTTATTCCAAGCTTTTATATAAATCTTAACTTATTTGGAAAAAGTTATAAAAAACTAATCCCAAAATAATAAGCTAGATTATTAAAAGTAAAAAGATAAAGAAAGGTAGAATGAGAATAAACTAAAAGAGAATAAGCTAAAACATAAACTTTTATTAATATAAAGTGCTTAATGATAAGCTAGTACAAAAGTTGAAAGGAAAATACATTAAAAACAAGAAATAAAATTGACATTATTTAGCTACCTAAAATCTACATACAAAATGAAGAAAAATGAGGTGCTATTTATAGTTGAAGCCAAGGTACTTGGGGTAAATTAGTCTTTTTATGCTCTTAACCACCTTCTCTTCTTTAATTTGAGGACATCTTGGTCATTTGGTAGGTGATGATGTGTTTCCACCAATATGATGAAAGATGCTTTTTGGATAGACCAATGGGAGCACTTCACATGGATCACCATCTTCACCTTTCATTATTCTTTTATCCAAGAGCTCTTGATTAATCTCTTTAACCAACTCCACCATCTTTAATCTTCTAGAAGCATGCGCCTAACTACTCACAAAAGAAACACACATGCTATTTTTTATTATTTTTGTGTTAGTTTAAAAATAAATAAAAATAAATAAAAATAAAACTAAGAAAACTAAAAATATTTAAAAATCCAAATTAATTATTTCAATACTAAACTAACTATTATAAAATAAAAAACTTTTATTTTTATTATTTGTTATTAATTTATCATAATATATTTTTATTTATTTATTAAAAACTATTTATTTAATATAAAAACTAATTAAACTTAAAAAGTTCGTAGAAAACAAACCGTAAGGAGTTACAACGCGAGGTAGGGACCGTTGGCTTCGTAATTTTGTGCTCTTAAATGTGGTTTATTAGTGGATGACTTTGGAGAATGGCAAAAATGGTCCTTGTTGTAAAATCGTCATCAAATTCTCATCTTTAGCCCTCCAAACTTCATTCTTTTGGCACTTTTTGGTCCTTTTGACTTTATCTTTGACTTTTTCTTCGATAAATGATCATGAAATCCCGTTTTTTTTCCTTTTAATCTTTTTTTACCTATTTCACAACAAAAACACAAACCACGCATAATTCTGACATTTACGATATTAATTACACGTTTTGGTCTCGTTTTTCATTATTTTAAGTGGTAAAAGGATAAGTGTTTACACACTTAATAAATCCCCTACACTTGACCATTGTAATGTCCCCATGCAATGCACAATTTTAAAGCACAAATTTACATTTTTCATCATAACTAACCCATCTCGGCCTTTATTATAATATACTACTACTACTATAATAAAAAGAAACTTAAAATGATGAAAAGATCAAATATATTAAAATTTCATTCAATTTATTAACTTGAAATTGTTTGATGGAAGTGTTAGGAATAAAATGTAGCCAGTCCACTTGAGCGCTGACAAGAGGAAAAGAAGCGTTGATAGGAAGAAAACAAACGCTGACAGATCAAGCGTTGACAAGAAGAAGTCAAGCGTTGATAGGTTGAAGACAAGCACTGATAGAAAGATATGGTCTACGCGTATTATGTTTCTAGTTTGTTTCTAGTAAAGATAAGTTCAACATTGTATTTTCTATAATTATCTTTACCTAGAATAATTGATACGTAGACTCTTGTACAAGGCTTCTTATGTCTATAAAAGAAGACCTTTAGGTTATGTTGCATAATAAGTTTTCATACGTTAAACACTTTCATTGTAAGCAAGTTTGTTATTATCAATCAAGTGAAAGTTTGTTTTACATCTTTATGTGTTCTTGTTTAAGTGTTAATTCCGCATAACACTCAGATTACTTTATACATAAACAAAGTTTCTCTATGTGTATAGCTTGATCTAACCTCGTATACACAAGCTTAATCGATCTAAGTTTGGGATCAACAAGTGGTATCAGAGCTTGTTGAGAAACTTTTGATCTTAAAGAACACAAGAACCCTAAAATCACCAAAACCCTAATTTTCACAAAACCCTAAAAACATCATGTCCACTCCAGAAGCAAGCTCCTCCTCCTCAAACCACAACATCAAGATTCCCATGCTTGATGCAAACAACTTTGAGCTGTGGAAGTTCAACTTTGAGCAATATCTGGGGATCTATGACTATACTCTCTGGGAGATTACTGAATATAGAAACACATTCAATAAAGCTGAAAATATTGCTAATGTCATTGCTACAAGATCAGCTATTCAAGGATGTTCAGAAGAAGATAAGAAAGAAAAACCTGATGATGGTAGAGCTGTGTCTGCTGAGTACATAGAAAAGAAAAGGGTTGATATGAAAACCCTAAACATTCTGAAGCTCTCTTTGGGACAAGAAAATCAGCACAAATACAGTGGTTATGAGTCTGCAAAAGACCTTTGGGCAGCCCTTGAAGTTGCATATGGTGGTAATGCTGATACTAAGGAAGAGAAGAAGAAGCAACTCATGCATGAGTATGATGTTTTCAAGGCTCAACCTAATGAGAAGCTTAGCAGTGTGAGAAGCAGACTGCTTGACATTACAAGCAAGTTGTCCTTAATGGGGACACAAGTTGGTGATGTTGACATTATTTCCACTTTTCTTAAAAGCCTTGGTGATGCGTGGAAGATTGAGGCAAGATCTATACTTGCCAATAACACTCACAAAAGTTCTACTTTTGATGATATCTACAACAAACTGAGGTTGTTGGAGAATGAAACTCTTTTGGAGCATGGAAGTAAGTCTACCAATAGTAACATGGTCTTCTTCTCACATATTGAAGGTCAATTTGATCAGAAGGACTCATACATGCACCCAGTTATTGGATCAACATGTGTCAACGCTGGATCATACCCTGTCAACGCCTCAGATTCAGACGCTGACACATATAAAATTGAATCTCCAAGAGTTAAGCTTGCTGGTTTGGATTTAGATACTGTGTGTGCATACATTTCTTCTTTGCCCAATGGTTCAGTGATTACATATGAGTACCTTGAGGAAATAAGTGATGAGCACTTGGAGGAGATGGATATAAAGTGGAACATGGCTCTTGCAAGTATAAGAGCAAACAGATGGAATAGAAGGTTTAAGAAGAAGATGACCTTTAATGCAAAGGACAATACTGGATTTGATAAATCCAAGGTTGAGTGCTATAATTGTCATCGTATGGGGCACTTTATGAGGGAATGCATATCTCCAAGAAGATCTGATGCTGGAAAACCCTCAAGCAAAATTGTTAAGGCTCAGGATCATAAGGCCATGGTAGCAGTGCAAGAAATTGATGGTATTGGATGGGACTGGAGCTATTTGGCTAAGGATGGGGAAGAGGATAAAGCTTTGGTTGTTGAGATAGAAGAAGAAGAGCATGTTCAATATGCTCTCATGGAACACTCCTCCTCTTCATCAGATAATGAGGTATACGATTATGCTTTTTGTAGTAAGGGTTGTCGTTTAAATACTGAAAAACTTAACAAAGAGGTTTTAAGATTGTTAAGTGATGTGAGTACTGAGAGATGCAAGTTGTCTAACTATCAAATTGCTCTCACTCAAACTGAAAAGACAGTTGAGGAGTATAAGAAAATGGAGCTTGACCTAAAAGATAAAATAAATATCTTAAAACATGAGTTAAATGCTAGTAATGATGTTATAAATATCATGGAAAGGGTCAATGCTGAATTACAGGCTAAGTTAGATGAGGATATTAAGAATAAGGATAATGTTGACCTTAAAATTCAGAGATTTGATAAGGCCTCACAAACCCTAGGAGAATGTGTTAGTAAACAGAGGGATCCTAAGGACATGACTGGGATTGGGATGAAAGACTATACTGTTGTTCCACCACCAGCTGGGGACTTCTATGGTGTCCAAAGAAAGGACTTATCTTGGACTGGTCTCCCAGAACTCCAAGAAGAGGAATTTATTCCTCCACCAAGAGTCCTTACCCCAGTTGAAGAGTATAGGCAAACGTTGACTGACTTGAATGAATGGAAGAAAGCCAACCCTACCTTGTTTGCCAAGGGTGGCATGCTTTGTGATAGTCCAAATGAGTCAACCCCTATTAAAGTAACAACCCCAATCACTGGCAAGACTGTTAACCTTGGCTCAAACACTGTTAGAAAACCTAGCATTAAGTATGCAGAAATGTATAGGAATACTAGGTCACCTAAAAGCCAAGTTAGTGATAATGGAATAGGCTTCTTCTCTTCTAGACCTACAGTTGTGTCTAGAAAATCCTGTTACACTTGTGGTAGCTTTTCACATTTAGCATATAAGTGTGTCAACGCTTCCAAGGTCAACGCTGTTAAAAGGTCAAACACTATCAGACCCAAAACTTTTGTGGAGCAAAGTCCACAAGTTGTTAGGCCAGCCCCATTCTTCACTAAAGGGTCTAACACTCATGGACAAAGACCATTTCAGAAGACCAATACTTGGTCTAATAGGCAATGGGTTTCTGTAGCAAACCCTAGGTTCAACACTGACAAGGGTAATTTCAGTGTTGACAAGACCAAATCCAACGCTGATAGAAACGTTGCCAGACCTAAATATTTGCAACCACAAGGAAAGGGGTCTAAAGCTTCTTCTAGCTTGAGATGGAGACATAAGCAAGATCAAAACCCTAATTCTAATAGGATTTCTATGACCTGCAACAGATTTAATTATATTTCAAAGGTCATTACAAAACCAACTGGGGTTAACTAGGTATTTCATCCAAAAAGAGATGAACAAGGGGTTGTTATGAGAACTAAGTCTGTTCTTGTTGAACAACCAGATGAATCCAAGTATGCTAAGGCTTGGGTTCCCAAAGAAAACTAATTTGTTTTCTTTATGTGTAGGGCATTCAAAAACAGGTAAATGATTATGGCTATTGGGATAGTGGATGCTCCAGGCACATGACAGGGAAGGAAGATTATCTAACTAACTTCACTCCCATTAAGGATCCTGATAAAGTTTACTTTGGAGGCGGATATGGAACTTTCACAGGCAAAGGAACTCTTCTCACCAAGAACTTGCATTTTGAAAACGTGTTTCTGGTAAAAGAACTTGATTACAATCTTTTTAGTGTATCACAAGTCTATGATAACAAAAATAAGGTTATTTTTACTGATACTGAATGCTTGATGTTGAGCAAGGATTTTAAAATTCCAGATGAGAAATATATTGACTATAGAACACCTAGGCATAAAGACATTTATAATTTGAATCTTAATGGGATTAGGATGAATAATATGTCATGTTTTTATGCTAAAGCTTCAGTTGATGAGAGTAATCTATGGCACAAGAGACTAGGGAACATAAACTTTAAGAATATAAACAGGCTTGTGAGACTTGGCTTGGTTGATGGTTTGCCTGAAAAGGCTTTCCACAATGACCACTCTTGTGTTGCATGCCTTAAAGGCAAGCAGCACAAGGTCTCATTTAAGTCTAAACATGTGCACTCTAGTTCTAAACCACTTCACTTGCTGCATATGGACTTGTTTGGTCCAAATAATATAGAGAGTTTGAATGGTAAATCATACTGCTTTGTCATCACAGATGACTTTTCTAGGTTTACTTGGACTTTCTTTTTAGCTATGAAAAGTGACACTGCTGATACTTTAATTGACTTTATTACCCAAATAGAAAAGAAAACTGGTAATGAAGTTAAAATGCTTAGAAGTGATAATGGTGGTGAGTTTAGAAATAAACTGTTGAATGATTTTTGTGCCAAGAAAGGGATTACTAGGCAGTTTAGTGTTGCCAGAACCCCACAGCAAAATAAGGTTGCTGAGAGAAAGAATAGAACCCTAATTGAAGCCGCCAGAACTATGTTGTCTGATGCTCACTTTCCCATAGCTTTTTGGGCTGAGGCTATGAATACAGCTTGTTATGTTCAGAATAGAGCATTGGTCAACAAGATACAGAACAAAACACCTTATGAGTTACTTTGGGGAAGGAAACCTAATACTGGTTTTCTTAAACCTTTTGGCTGTCATGTAGTTGTGTTGGATACTAGTGATGCCTTAGGTAAATTTAGTGCTAAAGGTGATGAAGGATATTTTGATGGGTTATTCAGTGCAAGGTAAAGGATATAGGGTTTACCTTAAGAAGGAAAAACGTATACTTGAAAGAGTACATGTTAGGTTTTTAGAAAGTAAACCTAGTGATCCTGAAAGTGGTCCAAATTGGTTGTTTGACTTGGAACCTCTATCTAGGACTTTGAATTATATGTCTGTTACTAATCCAGACATTGTGAAGGTAACTTCAAATGTTGTGGAAGAACCAATTGTTGATGTTTCAGGTACACAGGTTAATGAAGAGGTTGGATAACAAGAAGACAAGTCATCTCCCATACAAGAGTATGTTACTATTCCCATATGGACAGATGCTTTTGCTGCTACTGGAAAGGAACATGGTGGTCCCCAAGTATCACCAGTTAACAACATACATGGTCCTTCAGGCGCTGACAAAGGAAAATCTGGCGCTGACAGGACAAATTCAGACGTTGATGGCTCAAACGTTGACAACACCAATTCAGGCGTTGATGGATCAAACGCTGATAACCTTGGTTCAGGCGTTGACAACACTTTTGAGCATATTTTCTCTTCCAATTTTGAACAAGGTGAACCTTCAAGCAGACATGAAGAGGTTCATACAAATATTGATGAAAGAGAGTCTGAAGAAGATATTGGCAACTTGGATGATGAGATTGAAGACAACAGACTTTTTGAGGGAGGAGTTCTCACTTCTACAATGAAGAATCGCCCCACTTCTCAAATTATTGGGGATTTTATGACTCCTGTTCAGACAAGAAGATCTCATCAGAGTCTTGGTGGATTTATTACCAATATACACAAGAAGGTTGATACCCCTATTGTTCAAGCATGTTTGTTTGCCTGTTTTCTATCACAACAGGAACCCAAGAAGATTTTTGATGCTCTCAAAGAACCAAGTTGGGTGGAAGCAATGCAGGATGAGCTTCACCAATTTGCTATTCAGGATGTTTGGGAGATGGTTGATTGTCCCATATTTGTCAGACCTATTGGGACAAGATGGGTTCTAAGAAACAAGAAAGATGAAAAAGGCATTGTGGTCAGAAACAAGGCACGTTTAGTGGCTCAGGGATATACACAAGAGGAAGGGATAGACTATGAGGAGGTCTTTGCACCAGTTGCAAGGATTGAAGCTATAAGGATATTTCTAGCCTATTGTTCTGCATGGGCTTCACTGTCTATCAAATGGATGTGAAGAGTGCCTTCCTCTATGGCACAATTGTTGAGGAGGTATATGTTATGCAGCCTCCTGGTTTTGAAGATCCAGAAAATCCAGACAAGGTGTATAGAGTCAAGAAAGCTATGTATGGACTTCATCAAGCCCCAAGAGCATGGTATGGCACATTGTCCACCTATCTGGTGGAAAATGGATTCAAAAGGGGCACCATAGACCAGACATTATTTACAAAGAAGGCTGGTAAGGATGTCTTACTTGTTCAGGTTTATGTTGATGATATCATCTTTGGTTCCACTAATCCAAAGATGAGTGAAGACTTTTCCAAGCTTATGACAGACAAATTCAAGATGAGTGCAATGGGGGAGATGAACTTCTTTCTTGGGTTACAAGTTCAGCAGAAAGAAGATGGTATCTTCATCTCTCAGGGTAAGTATGTAGCAGAGATCTTGAAGAAGTTTGGCTTTTCTCCACATGAAAAGAGGGCTACTACTCCTATGGATAGAGAACACCCTTGGGGAAAAGTTGGAGATGGAAAAGATGTGGATGTCAGGCACTATAGATCAATGATTGGTTCATTGATGTATCTCACAGCCTCCAGACCTGACATTATGTTTGTTGTGTGTGCATGTGCACGCCATCAAGTGACTCCTAAAGAATGTCACCTTTATGCTATCAAGAGAATCTTTAGGTACCTTAGATGTTATCCAGATTTGGGATTATGGTACCCAAAAGATTCACCATTGGAGCTTATTACATATTCAGACAGTGACTATGGTTGTGATAAGTTTGATAGAAAATCCACAACTGGTGGATGTCAGTTTCTTGGGAGTAGGTTGATATCTTGGCAATGCAAGAAACAAACAGTGGTGGCCAATTCTACAACTGAAGTAGAGTATGTTGCTGCAGCTGCTTGTTATGGACAAGTCTTATGGATTGAGAACCAGCTGTTGGATTATGGGTATAATTTCACGCATACCAAGATTTTTGTAGATAATAACAGTACTTTATGCATTATTAAAAATCCTGTACATCATTCTAAAACAAAACACATAGAAATTAGACATCGTTTTATAAGGGATTGTTTTGAAAAGGGTTTAATACAACCAGATAGGGTTGACACATAAGAAAATGTGTCTGATTTATTAACTAAACCTTTTGATGCTGGAAGGTTTCAATACTTGGTAACAAGTATTGGAATGATCAATCTCACATAATATGTGTTTTGGGGTCTTATTGTAAAAGTGTGTACAGGATAATGCATTGTTATTGGTCTTTTTGAAGTTAGATTTTCCACTATATTTTTCTACCGCTGACAAAGGTTATCTTAACGCTGACAAGTGTTATCGTGGCGTTGTCAGCAACAATGTTAGTTTTGTGGTTTTTAATCTAAGTGTGCAGGTGGTGTTAGCATTATACCATTGGATACAGAATTGGTTATGGATCCTTGGAGAATCATTTGAGCATGTTTTATTTATGGATGATGGTTGGAATATTTATATTCCTATCTTGACATAAATTTTTATGTTCATGCATATTTTTTGGCAACATATGTATCACAGTTTAAGGGGAGGTTTTAGGAACCTTTAGGACTTTTGGGTATCCTTATGATACTCTTATCACAATTCTATATTGTGTCCACAGGTGAGTATGAGTTAGTTTTACTAAATCATGATGCACTGTAGCATGCAAAGTTGATATACTATGCATGCTGCCAAGACATTTTTGGCCTTGAATTGGTTGTGGTCTGTTGGGAGGCTTGGGAATGATTTTATCATGGGTTTACCTGGGAGTTACAAGGAATTTTATGAGATAACTTAGTTGTTAAGAATTTTGGTTAGCAAGGGACACTAGAGGACTGTTATGTCTATCTTGCATAAGCAAGTGTGCATAACTGGACAGTGCTTGCTGCCCTATAATAATTATCAACTTATACGTTATCTTCACTAGGATAAATTACTTTGTTAAGGTCCTTTTTCTTTTTTATTACTTTTATTTTTGGACGCTTACAAGTATTTTTCCAAGCGTTTTTATGACCAATTTAGACGCTGACATGGCTTTGGCAAACGTTGACAAGAATATAGCCGTTGGGCATTGATGGGTTATTTTTGACCGTTCATACTCATTGGGACCTAGCCAGTTGTTACTTTTTGACAAATTTTGGGGCCGTAATTTTGGGAGAAGATAACTTTTAATTAATGCATGAGATAACTTATATTTTCATGATTATATTTTGAAAATAGTTGCCTCATTTTTTACCAATCACATGCATCTATCTCTCCTATATATTTGGCTCCTATTTTAAAACAGGGTACCTCATATTCTTGTCTAACAATTTTCTCCTATAATTCATCTTTCTAAATCATTCGCAAACAGCTTTCTTCTACAATGGCCCCAAAATTTAAACCAAGTGACTTGGTATAGGGATTCAGGAGTCAACACAACATGATTGCATATTTGGACGCTGATGACACTCTGTTTCCACAATACACCCAGATGGTGGTGTATTTGAATTCATCCCCAATTAGGTATACTCTTTCTCATGCTCCTCTCATCTCTGTCACACATATTAAACAGTTTTGGAACACTATAAGTTCCTCAACAGTTAATTATGTGACTACATTATCATCTATTGTTCATGGGCGTACATGGGTGGTTACTGAAGCCTTGGTTCGCCAGGCTTTGCATCTTGATGATGCAGATGGTATAACCACCCTTTCCATTCATGAAATAGAACAAGGACTAAGGGCTTTGGGTTATCCTTTCCCTGATGAGGGAACTTTAAACAAATATCATAAACAGGAGTTTCCCCCAGCCTGAAAGTACCTCATACATGTCATCTTACAATGTTTGAGTCCCAAGTGTACTGCACACAATGAGATTAATAGATCAATTGCTCGTGTTATTGTGTGTATTGCAACTGGGCAAAAGTTTAATTATTCTAAAATGATTTTTGATGGCATGTGTAAAAACAAAGGGAATAAGATGACTTTGGCTTATCCCAGATTTTTACAAATGGTTTTTGATGTGCAAAATTACTGCACAAGGGATCATGATGACTTTTATGAGATCCCTGTGCAAAAGAAAGTTATTTTTACCAAGATGAATTCACCCCCTCACCGTGACTTACCCCTCACCCAAGCTATGCTTGCTGTTATTGCAGCATCACACCCCCAACCAGACCCTCAACCACAACTTGACCCAATACCTGAACCTTTGCCTTCACCTCAACACATGGAAATTGACCAACAACCCTTTGACGCTGACACATTAAATGATGGCGTTGACACAAGTAATCCAGACGTTGACACCATTCCTTCACAGACCCAAACACCCCTTAATCTTCCCACATCCACCCAATCCACATCATCTTCTACCCCACCACAATATAGGTTGCAAAAATGCCAAAGGACTACTCGAGTGTTCTCCTCTAGTGGTCCTAGCAATGTAGTAGAGAGAACCACCACCACAAGTGTGGTTAGTGCTATGGATGCGGCTGGGACTATTGGTTCTGGCTTAGATGCAGGCCAAGACAGTCCTAACATCTTTAAGACCTCATCCATGCCCCATGAATATAACTTGGGAGGTCAAATACCCATTTTAGAGGAGGGCAGATTGGAACCATAAACATTAATGAAATTGACGGCGGTCTGCATTAGCTTGCAAAATCAAAATGCAGACTTGGTACAAATTGTCAGTACACAAGGTCTTGAACTCAAGCAATTGAGGGAGAGGATTGTCATTTTGGAGAATGCTAGCACAAGGCGTGGGATGGAGGAATCTTCCAAAGGGGAGGATGAGCAGATTAATGTGAGTTATAAAGGCTCACATGATGGAGAATCTTTGGGTGTTGCTGAAGCCCTAACTGAATTGAAGAAGCAACCAGGTTTTGACACATCTCTGGTAACTCCTACTAATTTAGACTTGTCTTTTACAACTATGTTGGAGCAAATTACAAGAGGCGTTGAGACAAGTAATTTGGGCATTGACAAGGGAAATTTGAACACTGACACACCAAGCGCTGACATGAGCAAATTGGGCGCTGACACAAGAAATTTAAGCGTTAACAGACCTGCAGATGAGGTTGATGTATTTCAGTCATCAGCTACCATCAAAGATGTATCTTCACAGGTATTACCATCATCCTTACCCATCATTGATCCATTATATAAGGGTAAAGGAATCATGGTAGAAGTAGAAGTTCCAAAGGATGCAGCACAAGTAGAGTTTGATAGAAGGTTGGCTGCACAACTTGTGGAATAAGAAAGAAAGAAGGTTGGTGAATCATCATTTGTTGTCACTTCAGAGGAACAAGAAGGAAGTGATGAAGCAAGTTCAGATTCAAGTGTAATGGTAATAGAACAACCAGAAAGACTTGAGTATGGTGATGATTTGGCAAGAGAGAAGCTGAATGAGTTGAAATTGCAAGTAGATTTTGATATGCCAGAAGTTGTTCAGATGTACCATGCTTGGGAGGATAGGTGTATGGAGAATCCAGATTTGACTATTTCAGACTAGATTTGGGGTTTGGAGATTCTTCTAAGAGTTCAAAAAGGCTGCAAGGTAATTCTGAAACACAAAGCTAGTAATGTTCTCTCAATGCTGAAGAGGGATAAAGGGAGCTGTACTACATGCTACTCAGATGTCATGGAACAGGATGGACTTATAAGAAATTGTTGGGATTATCCTTTGAAGAGTTGGAGTACAAGGCTTATCCCATTTGGGTAAAAGTGCAGGAAATGAATACTATCAGACTTCTTTCAGATGAAAGGAAAGAAGAACTTGCAGAAGAGATGGAGCTTAAGAAGGCAATGATTGTTCCTAGACCTTTGAAGAAGGGAATTCCTCTTGAGTTTCCTAAAGATATGGATAGCTTGAAGCCTAGTGAAGCTATTATAAGAAGGAGCATCAAGCTCTCACCATTGGAAGCTTCAAATATGGTACAAGTGTTACCTCTTGATGCCAGAAACCTTATTATAAGCTATGAAGAAGATGAAAGTGGGTTTTGGAAGATTGGCAGGTATGGGAAAGAGGTGCACACTTTTACTACACTTATATCTCTCTTTGCAAGTTTGGATAGAGAAGGCTTGGTAGACCTTTGGAGGTTGTTGGAAGCCAAGTATGAGACTGAAGCTCCTACTTCAGTCAATGGAATAAAACTTTGGTCAACATTCAAGAGAATATGTGGACCAACAGAAGAAGATCCTGCTGTTTGGAAGGATCTTGAGGATGATCTCAATAGTCTTCAATGGCGTTTGTATTCAGCTGCTGGTGTGTACTACTTGAGCTCTACAAAGTTTGCTGAGTATCTTCTTGTAGATGGTCAGTATCCCATGTCCAAAGAAGTTTTGGAGAAGATGAAGACAACACAGCTGGAGATTGACTATTCAAGTGACGTGGCCAAAGATTTGATCAGACATATTTATTACCAATATGATAAGCGTTGTAAGATTCCTCCTAGTACTTAATTTTTATTTAGAAACTTGATTACTAGAGTAGATATCAAGTTTAGGGGAGGATTGTTGGGAATAAAATGTAACCAGTCCACTTGAGCGCTGACAAGAGGAAAACAAGCGTTGATAGGATGGAAACAAACGCTGACAGATCAAGTGTTGACAAGAAGAAGTCAAGCGTTGATAGGTTGAAGACAAGCCCTGATAGAAAGATATGGTCTACGCGTATTATGTTTCTAGTTTGTTTCTAGTAAAGATAAGTTCAACATTGTATTTTCTATAATTATCTTTACCTAGAATAATTGATACGTAGACTCTTGTACAAGGCTTCTTATGTCTATAAAAGAAGACCTTTAGGTTATGTTTCATAATAAGTTTTCATACGTTAAACACTTTCATTGTAAGCAAGTTTGTTATTATCAATCAAGTGAAAGTTTGTTTTACATCTTTATGTGTTCTTGTTTAAGTGTTAATTCCGCATAACACCTAGATTACTTTATACATAAACAAAGTTTCTCTACGTGTATAACTTGATCTAATCTCGTATACACAAGCATAATCGATCTAAGTTTGGGATCAACTGGAAGAAACTCGTAAAGAAATCTAAGACTTAGATTAGGGCTTAGGTGTCAAGAATATTAATCACCCTCAAGTTTCACGTTCCCCATACCAAGCGTAAAAACGAGATCATTGTTTACCATAAGTTCTCATGTTAAAACCACTTATATAAGACAATTGTGTAAAACTCCTTCTCCATTATTCCTAAGTTGTATATCTAGATTTTAAAGATTTTCATTCACCCGTAGGCTCATTTAACTTATTTAATAATTATTTGTCCAAAAATGATGGCAAAACGGTGTAAACCCGACACTTAGAACCTAACCTCGTCCTCAAAAACGTTGTCACTAAAGTAAGCCCACATCAAGGATAATTTAACACAATTTAGGGAATAAAATCCCGGATCCGAAATTTGGCCAATAGTACTACTTATTATTATTTCCTCCAAAGTCATGTTGACTTTATAGTGGAGTTTAGCAAATTCACATCATATACCCTTAGGCTCTTTAACATGTAAAAGTCCTCCTTATCTATGATCCACACCCTAAGGCTCCTTGAACCACAAACAAGGGAATTGATTATTTATCAATTTTTATTAAACACTTACCATGCAATACACCCTAAGGCTCTAATAACAAGGTTCGTGCTACATGTCCCACACCCTAAGGCTCCCTGAGATCATGTTTTAATCTTATTCTTCTTTATTTATGATATATATATAGTAGGCCAAATTCCGCTGTCCCATGGTCTGAATACCTCCTACTTAGTGGTTACGAAAATATATTTTTATTTATTTATTAAAAACTATTTTTTTATTTTAAAAACTAAATTAAACTTAAAAATTCATAGAAAATAAACCGTAAGGAGTTACGACGCGAGGTCAGGACCGTTGGCTTCGTAATTTTGTGCTCTTAAATATGGTCTATTATTGGATGACTTTGGAGAATGGCAAAAATGGTCCTTGTTGTAAAATCTTCATCTTTAGCCCTCCAAACTTCATTCTTTTTGCACTTTTTGGTCCTTTGACTTTATCTTTGACTATTTCTTCGATAAATGACCATGAAATCCCGTGTTTTCTTTCCTTTTGATCTTTTGTAACTATTTCACAACAAAAAGACAACCCACACATAATTCCAACATTTACGATATTAATTATACGTTTTGGTCTCGTTTTTCATTGTTTTAAGTGGTAAAAGGATAAGTGTTTACACACTTACTAAAGCGATTGAATCCCGTTTTGCACACACGCTATATGGTCACTTTATTGGAAAACAGTTAGCTTTCTCGCTTGTGGAAAACTATGTTAAAAATACGTGGGCTCGATTTGGTTTGAAACGTGTTCAACTTCATGAAGATTTCTTCCTTTTCCAATTTAATTCGCAAGAAGGAATAGAAGGAGTTCTTGAAAATGGGTCGTGGTTGATTAGAAACGTACCTATTTTCTTGAACATATGGTCGCCTACTACTGATTTGCGAAAGGCGGATCAAGAAAGCACCGATGTGGGTTAAACTTCATCATGTACCGATTGTTGTCTATTCGGACGTTGGTCATAGTCTTATCACTACCCAAATTGGTAATCCTATTATGCTAGATTCTTATACGGGTAATATGTGTGCTAACTCATGGGGTCGTAGCACCTATGCTAGTGCGCTTATTGAGGTTTCAACTGATGTTGAGTTCCTGGAATCGATGGTAATTGTTGTTCCTAAAGGTCGTGATAAAGGTCATTCTTTGGTTACGATTGATATCGAGTACGAATGGAAACCACCTAGATGCTCTACATGCTTGATTTTTGATCATATTAATGATAGGTGCCCGAAATTGCCCAAGGAAGTGGTTGCTCATGTTACTAGTGCTGTGGTAGATGATGGGTTTGAGGTGGTTAAGAATAAGAAGAATAAGGGTAAGAAGAAGCGACCACAAGTTGCAGGTATCAACTTAACTAAATCGGATCTTAATCTTCAGTTTCGTAATGTTGAGAGGGGCGAGACCTCTAAAGCTACGGGTCAGAACCCAAAGAAGGCAACTCCTACGCTTAAGAAGGGTTTCTTGAATAACAAAGCCTCGAGTTTTGTGGCTATGACTAATTATAAGGAGAAGAGTTCTCATAAGTGCTCTTTGGGATAAGATAGATGATGGTAAAGATTGGGAGGATAGTCTTAACACCAAGGAAGATGTGGTTAATACTAGTGATAGTGAGGTGGAAGAAGTCATATCGATTGATGATCGGCATGGTTCTCGTCAGCCTGATGTTCGCTCTAAGTATTAGTCTTGATGTCGTTCTACTTTCATTATTCATGCACCTTTAGGTGGTTTTTTCCTATTGGTGTTATTTGTTTTGTAATTGTTTAGTAGGATCATATGGCATGTCATAAGATATAGTGGTTGTTCAAGCTTTTTCTTGAGGTTAATGTAGCATTGCAGCTACATTCCATTGTACTTCGACGCTTTTGGGAATATATTTTACCGGGGTTTGGATTCCCCTTTACCCAAAAAAATGTTTTTAGCCACAAAACCAAGATTGACATGAACCTAGCTCCTACAAACGTGCATAGACTTTCCCTAGGAACTCTTAGTCACTAAGTTATCCATCATAAATGTTCATAGCAAGAACTTGGGGCCTAAGTGTTGGAAACACTATAAATAGAGGCGTATAGTCTTCATTACAACTCGCACCCCGTTTTCCTTAAACCTCCTACCCATTCTCCATTTCCACTTCTTTAAACGTCTTAGGACATACCCCAAGACCAGAAACCAGGTCTAGAAGCTAGCCATTGAAGCTCTTGAAGCTTTAATAGCAAGTTGTGCTCATAGGATGCCATTAGGAGCCATTTTGGAGCATACTAGGTAATTTCTATGTTAGCTATGCTTTGATCTTGTTATAATGAATTCTTAGACTTGTTATAATGCCAAAAATATGTTAGATAATCGAAAAGAAACTAAGTCATTTCATCAATTTAAATGAAAGTTATAAGTTAAAGATGTCTTAAAACCCTAGTTTTGTAATTTACATAAAATAATAAGCGTAACCCTATTTCAAAAGCTATAATTCCAAAGAAATGTTTTTATTATGATTATAAACATGGTTTGAAAATTTGTTTTAAAATTCTAGATCATTTGGTCCATTTTTGAGGTTGTTATGTGATTTTTACAAGTATAGGGACTAAAACTGTCATTTTTGAAACTATTTAAAATTTTGGCCCAAAAGTGTCATTGTATGATAATATTATCTATAATAATAAATGTTGGAAAGTTTGAGGTCCTAAGGTTAAATATTGAGGGTTTAAAATACAAATACTAAAACTATATACTTTAAGGGTTAAAAGTGTAATTATACCAAAGTATAACAAAAAGGGCTATTTTTGCCAATTTTGAAACTAAATAAGATTAATTATAAATATGATGAAGTAATAAAGGTATCATGTTAGTAGGGTGCTTTGTACAAAGATGTTCCATCTCGATATTACGTTCTGACTGAGTGGTTGGGTTTACAATTTAAAGTGCCCTCGCTCCTCAAACGTTTATAGAATGGCTTCTAAGTATGATGGCCCGAACAATGGTGCTAGAATTACAACCGAATATTAATAAAAGAATATATAACCAACACTTAACAATATTGAACTAAAAGTCAAAGACTTGATACTATACACAATGTATTAATCCAGGTTTGTGTGAGATCAAGCTGTTGTTTATGAGACCAAGTTGTGCTTTGTATGATCAAGTTGTTTATCTGTGAATGAAATATATCTGGTTATAGCTCAGATTCTATGTACATAAGGTGAGTTCATATCCTCACTTTTAAATGCTTTATAAATAATTTGAAAACCCGTGAGGGGGATATATGCTAAAAATGGAATACAAGTGTTTTTGGTATGCTTCTTGGATATGATTATTGACACTACGTTTACTTGGTGCCGTTAAGTCCCTTTTTAATCGTGGACCGCTAATCATTTAATGAGCGCTAATATTGTGAATAGTACTATTGGAGACTGACATTGTAACACCCTCACTTTAACATATACCAGCGGAAGCTATTTTGGGGTATTACTTCATGATACACAGTACACAATAATAGAAAACGACTCAAAAGAGACGTTTTTAAAAGAGAGTTATCATTCATTTATTCATCAGAGTATTTACAAACAGAGGTCCCGAAGAACATTTTGAAAACATTAAAGTGAATGATAACAAGTTTGGACGTCCTCATGTCCTTTGCCTCTCCGTGCCATAGTCCGTGTGATTTTCAGTTACCTGGGATAAATATGCTCAAAGTCAACACAAAGTTGAGTGAAATTCATAGGTTTGAGTTATAATAGTTTGAATACAAGTTTAATCATCAATGAGATATGTTGTTACACCCGTTAAAATCATAATTATTGCATCTGAGCTCATGACACCCCACGTTAACATTTCCAAGTCCAGTGATGGTACTGCAGACCAATCAATGACTAGAAGTAAGGCGTAACTTGCCAAGGTTACCCTCTTTGTACTCAAATATAGTGCTATTGGTGCCAAAAGTATAGGCAAACCAACAGGAGTCGTCACACTCCAAATAGATCTATTCACAATATTCGCGTTCACGTTACGGTGATTATGATTCATGAAATGTATGTTATAGTGGCAGATCAAGGTACTCGTGCAATAATTTATCAGGATAGCATACCAAAATACATGTATTCATGTTTAAAGCATATATCCCCCTCACGGGTTTGTAAAGAATTTAAAAGTGAGGCTATGAACTCACCTTAGGTTAGGGATATCTGCTTGATATCAAGAGGGACTCAGGTAGACGGCTTTTACCACGCAACCTGAGGTATCGTATGTCAAGTATTTAGTTAAGTTGTGTTATGTTTCAAAACTTTGTTTAATATAGTTTAAAAGGTTTATTTCTTTGATTCATTAGTTTATGAATATCGTTGTATCACTATTCGGGTCATCATATGTCAGAAGCCATTCTATAAACGTTTGAGGAGCGAGGGCACTTTAACTCGTAAACCCAACCACTCAGTCAGAATGTAATATCGAGATGGAACATCTTAATATGAAATTCCCTAGTAGTAGGATACGTCTGTGTGTTAAGGAAAATAGGTTTTGAGGTTTCTTTAAAAGTTATTCGATAATAAGTTATGTTTATATTTATAATGTATTTAGAGTTTATATATGTTTTAATCAATGTATAAAAAGGATTATTTGTATTTAGTTTATAAAATATCAAACCTTATAGGATTATTATATATTTTTCAAAATATCTCATTTATACCTTTAAGTTTTAAAAAAATGGCAAAATATACCCTTGTAGTTATAACTTATACAAGTTTTGTCTTTTATGGATACATATATGTAATATAAACCTTGTACTTTCAAAAATGCCAAATTAGAAACTTAAATTTAAGTTTATGATCATGGCAAAATAGGTCCTTATAGTTTATAGTTTCAAAAATTACACATTTAGTCCTTTATCTTGAAAATAGTTTCATAACATGTTTTAACACTAAAATAAACTTGTTTTATGAATCAAAAGCTAAAGTAAAGTTTCATTTGTGTTCTTATATGTCTTATAAGACTTATGAACATCTTATAACAATAACATAATAAGTTTAAAACTTTTAAATCAAATTGATCATAAGTAGTAAAAATTTAGGGTTTTCTAGGTTCAATCATAGTTTCATGAATGTTTTAAGGTATCATAAGGCATGTAATCATTATAACAACATCTCTAGGTGTTCTATAACATATCTAAGATCAAACATGGGTGTTTAGAACTTACTTGAATACAAATAGAGCAAGAACAAGACGAAAAGGGGAGTATGTGCTAGTTTTGAGGCCTTGATGATCACTACAACTTGTTAATGGCTTCTAGGTCTTGTACTCTTGGTTTCTTTTCTTGTAAACCTTCTTAGAACATCATATCATCCTTAGGATACTGCTAGTGCTTTGATTGAGAGAGTTTTTAGTGCTTTAGAGAAGTTGAGAATGGAATGAAGAGTTATGTGTTAGTTATGGCTATTTATAGGCAAAGAAAGGCTTCATGGCTAAGTTTTGCAAGGATAGGTGTAAAGTTCTGGAGTACATGACAAGGATAAGCTAGGAGGATGATAAGGCTAAGCTAGTTGATGAGTATTACAAGCTAGGGATGTAGCTTTGCAAGGTGTAAGCACATGGTGAAGTTTAGGAAGCATGTGGTGGCAAGGTGCTTGTAAGCTACCTTCTTGCTTGCTTAGGATGATGTAGGGAGGTGCTAAGCATGAGGGAGGTGTGTGTTAAGGTGCTAGGATCAGTAGTAGCTTGATCATAGAGGTTCTTGAGGTGTTAGGGTACTTGGTTTAACAAGGTTATGCTTATACATGGCTGTTTCTGGACAGCCAGCAATAGTCCCGGTAAATTGTTTATCATTTACAAACCGTGACTCCGTTTAAGCTCAAATTTGTGAGAATTGTTAGATATTTGAGTCCTCTATAACCTTTAGTTTTACATATTCAAGGGTTACTACACAAAATCTTGAGATAATAGCTGTTTACTACAAGTATGCCGAATCTGCGTACCTTTGGAATTTCGGCTATAACTAATTCATATGATGTCGAATCGGGGTGATTCAATTTGCAAAATGACCACAAGACATAGGGCTAAAACCTAGTTCTTTTACTTAATACTCAGGTCTTATTGATTTGTCCAGATTCTATGTTTTATTGGCTGGTCATATTCTGAAATTACAAGTATGAACTAGTTTTAGTCATGCCGGGTTTGCAATGGTTTTGTGATTAGGATTTGATGAGTTAGGGTCTTAGTATTTATGTTTAGACAGATTTAGGGATTGTGTTTGAGGTTTAGTAATGATTCACCAAGAGTTTTAAGGGTTTTATTGGGTTAAACTAGGTTAAACTTGAAAACTAGGTCAAACCGGGTAAAACTAGGTTAATGACTTGTTTTAGCTTAGGTCATGTTGAAAACTTGGATTGAGGTTCTAGATTGGAGTCTAACATGATGTAGAGGTACCGTTTTGGGTTTAGGATCTATAAAATGAGTACTTGTACCTTGTGGTAGAGCGGTGTGAAAGTTTGAACATGATTTAGGACATAAGATGACCAAATTAGGGCTTTATACTTAAATGACTTGTAAATTGTTATTTGAATACTTGCTCAATGATTCAATGAGTGTATCACACTAAACTTTAGTTAAAGTAGGTTTTACATAAGCCTTTCATACTTCAAAACTTGTTTCATTTTGTAATTAGGGTTTTTGAATCAACCGTAAAGGTATAATGCTTGTTTTGGTAAATTGTGGGATATAAGATGTTGTATTGATTGAATATTTAGCAAAATGATCTTTGATATATATATATACTTGACATACTTAGGGGTTTACATGATGTAATCATGTATATAATTGGCAATAGTGGTTGGGTAAGCACGTCTAGATTTCTATGTAAGTTACTTTACATAGTTGAGATATAGTGAAGTAAAAATTTAACCCATAAAAGTAGTTCTCATATATATCATGAGTGTATATTACATAGAGGAAATTTATGAGTTGTTACAGTCTTTCCCCCTTAAGGAAATCTCGTCCCGAGATTTAGTTTGATATAGGAGTAGTGTTTGAAAATTGTTGATCCCAAACTTAGATCGATTTAGCTTTGTGTTAACGAGACTAAATCAAGTTTAACACGTAGAGAAACTTTGTTGTATTGAACAAACTAAGTGTTATGCGGAATTTAACACTTAGAACAAAGAACAAAACAAAGTAAACAAAACTTTCACTTTGATTAATAATATCAATGAATGATTACAATGAAAGTGTTATGAGATATGTGGAAGAGGTGTGTGAAAAAGATGTGTCTTATGTCTAACCCTAAGGCCTCCTTTTATAAGTTTAAGGAGCCTTGTACAAAAAGTTAAGATCAACTATTTTAGGAAAAGACATAAGATAAACATAACTTATTGACTAAATCTTTTTAAACATTAAGAATATATTCTGAATTCTTATCTTCATATTTTGTCCACTAGCTTGAAGAATTCATCATTGGTAGATTTATTCCTTGTCTTTGTCTTTAAGATTCTTCTTGTCAACGCCTTGATAATTCTTATCAGCGTCTCATCTGTCAGCGCCTCGTTTACTCTTGCCAGCGTCCAATTTCCTCTTGTCAGCGTTCCAGTGACTTAGCTAATTTTATTCCCAACAATCCTCCCCTAAACTTGATATCTACTCTAGTAATCAAGTTTCTGAATAAAATAAAACATACAGAGAGGATTCTTACAAATATACTTATCCCTGAATATGAGTAATAATAAATCTCGAAAAGTCAATCACTCAAATCACTTGTATAGTCAGCCTTCACTTGGTCTTAATCATCTTCAGCACCTGTAGAGTCTTTGAAGATTTCTTTATTACTTTTGTCACTCAAATTCGATTGCTCCTCCCCTTTTTAAAAATCCTCTCCAAGATCAATATACAAGGACAGAACTAAGAACATCCTTCTTGCATCAGTTTCCAAAACAACAAGTCTATCAGGTTAAAACAGTGATCCTTGACAATTTGTACCATTTATGTATTATGCTTTTACAAGCTAATACAGGTTTTCGTGAATTCCATTAATGTCAAACGTTTCATACTGTCCTCATCCACATTCGGGAAATGAATCCTCAATGTTGATTCATAGGACATGGGGATGGACTTACTGACGATAAGACTGACTTGACCTGCATTAAAGCTAGTGACAATAGTCTCAGCCATCTCCATAACACTATACACCCTTGTGAAAGTGATCTCTGCTGCTACTAGATGTCAATCACTAGGAAAAACATCTCAATGATCATTAGGCTTCCAAATATCCAAAAATTTGAAAAATGTAAGGGTGATGAAACGTTTTGGGTCTATAAAGAAGTTTAAAAATGACATCAGCTAAGATGGCATAGCATAAAATAGACTTGCGAATGGAAAACTTTAGTTAGAACAGAAACAAAGGTAATAATCCTAAGGAAATTAACTAGTCTCTAATAAGCAAGAGTGACAAACACTGTTCATGCATACACTCATGCAAAAGCATGATAGACACACATGAACTCTAGAGTCCTTTGTTCACAAATGCCCCAAAGAGAACGTTAACTCATATAAAACCTTTGCAACTCCCCAAGTAACCCAAAAATAATAACTACCCCAAGTCACCCATACGACCACACCCAGTTCTAGGTCAAAAGTCTTGGCAGCATGCATAGTATATCAACTTTGCATGCTACAGTGCCTTACGAATTAGAAAACTAAATCGTACTCACCAGTGGACACAATCTAGAATTGTGCAAGAGTGCTCTAAGAGTACCCAAAAACCTAGAGGTTTACCTCCCCTTAACAGAAGCATACAAATCATTATATGTGAAGAAGCAAAATTTTATCTCAAGATAGAAATGTAAACACTCCAACCATCATAAATAAAAGTTTGAAATTCTGTATCCATCCAAATGTAGCTCCATTTTCCTGCATAGTTAGACAAAAACCACAAAAACACACCAACAGAGGCTGCCCTTTCCCACAACAATGGGTAGAGATAACATGTTGATGGATAAAAATAATATTAGTGGAAAGACCAACAATGCATGTTCCTTGAGCATCCACTATCCCAATATCCTTGATCATTAACCTGCTTTTGGATAGGCTGCTAAAAAAAATAGTTTTCTTTGGAGATCCAAGCCTTGTCAGACTTGGGTCTGTCTAGTTGTTCAACTAGAGTGGTCTTATTCTTTGCCACAAATCCCTGTTCATCCCTTTGTGACCTAAACACCCAATTTGTTCCAATGAGACTAGTAATGACCTTCTCAAGATATTTAAATCTATTCCAAGTCATTGAAATACCATTAAAATTAGAGTTTTGCTCTTGTTTAGGTTTCCAAGTTAAGTTGGATGATGCTTCAGACCCTTGACCCTTATTAACCAAGTATCTTTGTTTATATGGTCTAAAATAAGGTCTCATACCAAACTTGGAGCTGTCAGCGCTGCATTTGTGCCTGTCAGCGTTGAATTTGTGCCTGTCAGCGTTGAATTTGTTCCTGTCAAAGCTGAATTTGATCCTGTTAGCGCTGAATTTGTTCTTGTCAGCGCTGAATTTGTTCCTGTCAGCGCTGAATTTGTTCTTGTCAGCGCCTAGATTAGGGTTTGCTATAGGGACATACTGCCTGTTTGACCAAGTGTTAGTCTTTTGAAAGGGCCTTTGTCCATGGGTATTAGCTGCCTTAGAGAAGAAAGGAGCTGGTCTAGTAGCTTGTGGTCTAGTGTGGACAAAAGGTCTATGGTTGACATTGGATGACCTATTGTCAGCGAATGAATTGTATCCACTCACACAATTATAGGCCAAATGTGAAAAACTCCCACATGAGTAACAAGCCTTTTTGGACACAAACTTAGGCTTAGACTGATAAAACCCTGTCCCATTAACACTTGCTTTGCTTTGGGGTGACCTAGGTTTCCTATACATTTCAGCATATTTAACACTAGGTTGTTTCTTAATTGGGGAGCCAAGATTAACAGCTTTTCCAGTGATGGGATTGGTCACAGTGATAGGTTTAGATACTACTGGACTCTTAATGGGTGTAGGCACATATGGACTCTCACTAAGCATCCCACCCTTAACAAACAAAGTGGGGTTGGCCTTCTTCCACTCTTCTAGGTCAATAACCTTTTGTTGATATTCCTCAACTGAAGAGAGAACTCTAGGTGGAGGAATAAATTCCTCTTCTTGGAGTTCTGGAATACCAGTCCAAGAGAGATCCTTTCTATGGACACCATAGAAGTCCCCAGCTGGTGGTGGAATAGCCACATATTCTTTCAACCCAATCCCAGACATATCCCTAGAATCCCTTTGTTCACTAACACATTTTTCTAGGGTTTGTGAGGCTTTATCAAATCTCTGAATTTTAAGGCCTACATTATCCTTATTTTTGATAGCCTCATCTAACTTAGCATGTAATTCACCATTGACCCTATTCATGATGTTTCTAATATCATTACTTTGATTTAAATCATGTTTTAAGATATTTATTTTATCTTTTAGGTCAAATTCCATTTTCTTATACTCAGAAACTGTCTTTCAGTTTGAGTGAGAGCAATTTGATAGTTAGACAACTTGCATCTCTCAGTACTCACATCTCCTAACAATCTTAAAACCTCTTTGTTAAGTCTTTCAGTATTTAACCTACAAGAAGAGTTATCACATACCTCACTATCAAAACATGAAGATGAATTGGAACTTGTGGAATTTGAAGTAGACGTGGCCTTAACTGAAAACATCATCAGAGTCTTATTCACCTTCTTCCTTAGCTTGGTTCACCTCACGATATTGGATCTTGTTCTTCAAATCAAAGTTTCTCAACAAGCTCTGATACCACTTGTTGATCCCAAACTTAGATCGATTTAGCTTTGTGTTAACGAGACTAAATCAAGTTTAACAAGTAGAGAAACTTTGTTGTATTGAACAAACTAAGTGTTATGCGGAATTTAACACTTAGAACAAAGAACAAAACAAAGTAAACAAAACTTTCACTTTGATTAATAATATAAATGAATGATTACAATGAAAGTGTTTTGAGATATGTGGAAGAGGTGTGTGAAAAAGATGTGTCTTATGTCTAACCCTAAGGCCTCCTTTTATAGGTTTAAGGAGCCTTGTACAAAAAGTTAAGATCAACTATTTTAGGCAAAGACATAAGATAAACATAACTTATTGACTAAATCTTTTTAAACGTTAAGAATATATTCTGAATTCTTATCTTCATATTTTGTCCACCAGCTTGAAGAATTCATCATTGGCAGATTTATTCCTTGTCTTTGTCTTTAAGATTCTTCTTGTCAACGCCTTGATAATTCTTATCAGCGTCTCATCTGTCAGCGCCTCGTTTACTCTTGTCAGCGTCCAATTTCCTCTTATCAGCGTTCCAGTGACTTAGCTAATTTTATTCCCAACAAAAATAGGTGTGGGTATTTAGCACGAATCTGATCTTCGCGTTCCCAGGTAAATTCTAGGCCTCTTTTTGAGTTCCATAGTACTTTGACAATAGGGATACGACTTTGTTTAAGTTGTTTGACCTCTCGGTCCATGATTTCCACAGGTTCTTCTATGAAATTGAGCTTATCGTCAAGCTGAAGTTCTTTCATTGGAATGATAAGAGATTCGTTTGATAGACATTTCTTGAGATTAGAAACGTGGAAAGTATTGTGTACAGTACTGAGCTCTTCAGGGAGCTCAATTCTGTATGCTACTGGGCCAATCCGTTCAAGGATTTTAAATGGTCCAATGTATCGTGGATTAAGCTTTCCTCGTTTTCTAAAACGAATGACACCTTTTCGAGGTGATACTTTCAACATAGCACGATCTCCAACTTGGAATTCTAAAGGTTTTCGTCTTATGTTGGCATAACTTCTTTGTTGATCTCTAGCGGTTTGTAAGCGTTGTCGAATTTGAAATATCTTCTCGGTGGTTTCATGGATTATTTCTGGTCCTGTAAGTTGAACATCTCCAACTTCAGCCCAGCAGACCGAAGATCTGCACTTTCGACCATAAAGTGCTTCGAATGGAGCCGCTTTGATACTGGCGTGATAACTGTTATTATAGGAGAATTCTATCAACGGTAGATGTCTTTCCCACCCTTTTCTGAAGTCAATAACACAAGCTCGGAGCATGTCTTCAAGTGTCTGAATAGTTCTTTCACTTTGACCATCGGTTTGAGGATGATAGGCTGTACTCATGTCTAACTGAGTACCCAAAGCACTTTGTATTGATTTCCAGAATCTAGATGTGAAGTGAGGATCACGATCTGATATGATAGATATTGGCACTCCATGTCGGGAGATGATTTCTTTTATGTATAACCTCGTAAGAGTTTCCATACTATCAATCTCTCGAATGGGAATGAAATGAGCAGATTTTGTAAGACGATCAACAATGACCCATATTGCGTCATGTCCATTAGATGTTCTAGGAAGTTTTGTAACAAAATCCATAGTTATTCTTTCCCATTTCCGCATAGGAATTTCGGGTTGTATCAGTAAACCATATGGCTTCTGACATTCAGCTTTAACTCTGGAACATGTTAAACACGTGCCCACATATTCAGCAATGATTGCCTTCATGTTAGGCCACCAGTAGAGTTTCTTTAGATCCTGATACATTTTGTCAGAACCTGGATGAATGGAGTACTTTGATTTATGGGATTCGTGCATAATCAAGCTCCTCAAATTACCATAATATGGTAACCAACTTCTATTCTTGATGCAACGAGTTCCATCAGGACGTATTTCAAAAGTTTTGTCCATTCCTCTTAAGTTTTCAAACTTAAGGTTTTCTTCTTTGAGTGCTTCGTTTTGAGCTTTAAGGATTTGTCTAGGTAGATTTGGATGGAGAGTCATAACTAGCGATCTGACTCGAAGTGGGTTAATTCGTTCTTTTCGGCTTAAGGCATCTGCTACGACATTAGCCTTTCCAGGATGATAACGAATTTCACAATCATAATCAGCGAGTAGTTCTAACCAACGTCGTTTTCGCATATTTAGATCTTTTTGATCAAGAATATGTTGTAGGCTCTTATGATCGGTGAACACTATACACTTTGTACCATACAAATAGTGTCTCCATATTCTAAGAGCGAACACGACTGCCCCTAGTTCGAGATCATGTGTGGTATAATTTTCTCATGAGTCTTAAGTTGTCGAGATGCATAAGAAATGGCTTTTTCTCTTTGCATCAAAACAACTCCAAGACCTTGATGAGATGCATCACAGTAAACGACAAAATCGTCGTTTCCTTCAGGTAATGCTAGAATTGGGGCTTCACACATCTTTTGTTTTAACAACTGAAAAGCTGTTTCTTGATCTTTTCCCCAGATATACTTTTTGTTCTTCTGGGTTAGTTCAGACAAAGGCTTTGTAATTTTTGAAAAACCTTTGATGAACCTTCGATAATAACCAACAAGTCCTAAAAACTGGCGTATCTCTGTAGGTGTAGTAGGAGATGCCCAATTTTTGACTGCTTCAATTTTTGCAGGATCAACATGGATCCCTTGATTATCAATCAAATGTCCAAGAAATGGCACAACATTGATCCAGAAGTCACACTTTGAGAATTTAGCATACAACTTCTCTTTCTTGAGTAATTCAAGAATTATTCTCAGATTGTTTGCGTGATCTTCTTCATTGCGAGAATAGATGAGAATATCATCGATGAACACAATTACAAACTTATCCAAGTAAGGTTTACACACACGGTTCATGAGATCCATGAATACAGCTGGTGCATTAGTTAACCCAAATGGAATCACTTGAAATTCATAGTGTCCATACCGAGTTCTGAATGCAGTTTTTGGAATATCTTCCTCCCTAACTCTCAGTTGATGATAACCTGAGCGTAGGTCGATTTTTGAGTAAATACTCGAACCTTGAAGTTGGTCGAATAAGTCATCAATTCTGGGTAACGGGTAACGATTCTTTATAGTGAGTTTATTCAAACCTCGGTAGTCGATACACATTCTAAAAGTTCCGTCTTTTTCTTGACAAATAAGACAGGACCCCAAGGTGATGTACTAGGACGAATAAAACCACGATCGGTTAATTCTTGAAGTTGAGTAGATAGTTCCTGCATTTCTGAAGGAGCTAATCTATAAGGTGATCGAGCTATAGGTGCAGCACCCGGAATCAAATCGATTTGAAATTCTACTTGGCGAGTAGGAGGAAGGCCAGGTAGATCTTTGGGAAAAACTTCTGAAAACTCTCTGACTATAGGTATATCTTCAAGTCGCTTCTCGTCAGGCTTGTTCTCAGTTACTTGAATTATGAATACTTGGCAACCTCGAGATATATATCTCTCAGTTTTTATACAAGATACAAGATTTAGTCGGGTTTTACTTCGATCTCCTCGGATAATTAGAGTTTCATCATTTATAGGAATATGAACGACATTCTCGTTACATAGGATTTTGGCATGAGTTTTGGATAACCAATCCATACCAATAACAACATCAAAACTGCCGAGTTGAATTGGCATGAGATCAATTTTGAAAGGTTGTTTTGACAAGGTTAAGGTACAGTTTTGGAGAATAGTATTAGTACTAACTAAGTTTCCATCGGCCATCTCGATATCATAATAGGTACTTAAGGTAATGGGGATAATATTTAGTTTAGAAGGAAGAGATGTAGATACGAAGCTTTTATCAGCTCCAGAATCAAATAATACTCTAGCCAGATGTTGATTAAGAAGGAACATACCCGTAACTACGTTAGGGTCTTGTGGAGCGTTTTTGTCCCTTAACATATAGGCTCTTCCTTGGGCACCATTGTTGTTCTTTCGGCATTGATTTGCATAATGCCCTTTCTCTCCACAGGCATGACAAGTAACTGTCACTGGTAGCTGATTACTTCCGGTGGCTGGTCCCTTGTTTCTACAGTTCTTGGTTAAGTGGCCCGTCTTGTTACAAGTTTGGCATTTAACACTGCAGAGACCGGTATGGTGAAGAGAACACTTTCTACACAGTGGTAGACTTCCGGAATACCTATTAGTCTCAGCTGGAGTAGCAGCATAAGATCTAAACGTTTCTTGCCTTTCTAATGGTGATTTGTGTGAACTTTCTCCTGTTTCGAATACATATGGTGGTGTAGGTGATGGAAAACAAGTTTTCTTATTAGGTGGAAAAGGTTCATCTGGAGTATAGAAATCTGGAGGTGGTGTGGTTGGAGCTTGAGGTGGGATAACGAGATTTTCATTATAGACTTGCATATAGGGATCTTCGGGATTAGGTTGAATAGCTAATGAAGCTATGAAGTATTGATTCCATTGTTCCGATAAATCAGAATCAGAGACATCGTTAGGATTCGGGAAATAGTCAGAATCCAAATCAGGCTCAGATTCAAAATCAAAATCCGAATCACGAGAGAAATCTGGTGAGTTAGGATTCGAATTCACTTCTTCCTTCGGGATTATAGGATTGGGAAACATAGTTCTGTAATAGTTTCGATAGAAAAATAATCATAAGTACATAAATATTTAATACATATATACTTAGGTTATTTACTCTTCATGTAGCGTTTGGGGAAAGCAGTGACACGGAGGACTTTTTCAAAAATTAGTTATAGTTAAGGTAAAAACCTTGTTCTCTATAACTGTGGCGCTGATACGAATCTGTAACACCCTCACTTTAACATATAGCAGCGGAAGCTATTTTGGGGTATTACTTCATGATACACAGTACACAATAATAGAAAACGACTCAAAAGAGACGTTTTTAAAAGAGAGTTATCATTCATTTATTCATCAGAGTATTTACAAACAGAGGTCCCGAAGAACATTTTGAAAACATAAAAGTGAATGATAACAAGTTTGGACGTCCTCATGTCCTTTGCCTCTACGTGCCATAGTCCGTGTGATTTTCAGTTACCTGGGATAAATATGCTCAAAGTCAACACAAAGTTGAGTGAAATTCATAGGTTTGAGTTATAATAGTTTGAATACAAGTTTAATCATCAATGGGATATGTTGTTACACCCGTTAAAATCATAATTATTGCATCTGAGCTCATGACACCCCACGTTAACATTTCCAAGTCCAGTGATGGTACTGCAGACCAATCAATGACTAGAAGTAAGGCGTAACTTGCCAAGGTTACCCTCTTTGTACTCAAATATAGTGCTATTGGTGCCAAAAGTATAGGCAAACCAACAGGAGTCGTCACACTCCAAATAGATCTATTCGCAATATTCGCGTTCACGTTACGGTGATTATGGTTCATGAAATGTATGTTCTAGTGGCAGATCAAGGTACTCGTGCAATAATTTATCAGGATAGCATACCAAAATACTTGTATTCATGTTTAAAGCATATATCCCCCTCACGGGTTTGTAAAGAATTTAAAAGTGAGGCTATGAACTCACCTTAGGTTAGGGATATCTGCTTGATATCAAGAGGGACTTAGGTAGACGGCTTTTACCACGCAACCTGAGGTATCGTATGTCAAGTATTTAGTTAAGTTGTGTTATGTTTCAAAACTTTGTTTAATATAGTTTAAAAGGTTTATTTCTTTGATGAATCTAACTAGCAAACATCGACCGTAAAAAACCCTAATTCTCTCTCTATGGCGATTTCAGCAACCCTAAACCATTCCGCTGCCTAGATCATCCCTGTTGCTTTTCCACTCATTGATTAACGGTTTTATCTATTTCAAATCGCTTGTTCTTACCTTGTCGCTGTTCAGTGTGAGTAAGGTAGGCTTGGGATTCTTTCTCTCCCTATCTTTGCTGTGATCAGTGGACAAACCGGGGGTAGGTTACATTCTGGTGAGATCGGGATAACATCATTAATTAATTCGACGTTAAGCTTAGGGTTTTTTTAGTGCGGCGCTTTTAGGGTTTGTAGTAATAGTCATAGTAGGGTTTCGTTCTCTGATTTATTATTTATTATTATATGTCACTATCATGGAAACAACCTAGAGGAATTTTATTGGCTGGTGTTTTCTAGACCCTAATTAGGGTTTGGATCTTGTGTCGGTTTTGTGAGAGATGGAACAAACTACTATTAATAAGGATACGCGTGGGGCATTCGCCTCAAGGATTCGGAACATTGACGGGAAACCAGGTCAAGAGGGTCTGGTCCGGAAAGCGGTTAGATCTGTACAAACATCGGGTGCGACTGTCACGTTTACGCCCTTGAATGATGTTGTACAACCCATAAATAATACAACAGACGCGGCTGGTCGTTCTTTTGCGGCTGTTGCTTCACAACCATGCAAAAAAACAGTTCATATCCATGAGTTACATAATGATGAGGTTGTGGAAGGGGCACATGTTGCTCTACCTGCTGCAGCAATGGAGGAGGTCACAGCTCGCTTTTCGAATACTCTATATGGGTACTTCCTGGGAAAAAGACTAGCATTTCCACTCGTGGAAAACTACGTTAAGAACACATGGGCGAAATACGGACTCAAGCGAGTTATGCTGGATGACGGGTTTTTTTTGTTTCAGTTTGATACTAAACATGGGATGGAGAGTGTGATGAAAGATGGTCCTTGGTTGATTCGACTTGCACCATTATTTCTGAATGTTTGGACACCTAATACTAGCTTGAAGAAGGAGGAAATCAAACATGCTCCAGTGTGGATTAAAATGAGGCATGTGCCTATTGTAGCATACTCGGAGGTTGGTCTGAGTTTAATCACGACACAGGTTGGACGACCGATAATGCTGGATACGTACACGAGTAACATGTGTGTTCGTTCGTGGGGAAAAAAGGAGTACGCAAGGGCCCTTGTCGAAATTTCTTCTGAAAATGAGCTAAAAGACTCCATTGTTATTGCTATTCCGATTACAAATGGTGAGGGGCATTCGCTGGCCAAAGTTGAAATAGAATACGAATGGAAACCCCCGCGATGCACTACGTGTAAAACATTTGATCACAATGATGAACAGTGTCCAAAACGTCCTATTGAGGTTCCGATTGTAGTTGTTGCTGATAATGACGGTTTCAAAGAAGTTTCCAAAAAGAAGAATAAGGGTAAAGCTAAGCAAGTTTCGGGTATCAAACTTACTAAACCAGCTGTGAATCTGCAATATAAGAAGGTTGACAAGGGACAATCATCTAAGTCCAATAATAATGCTGCTCAACAATCTGTATCGTCTCAAGGGGTTCCCAACATTGCTTCAGAATCTGGTGTTGTACCAGGTCCGGAGGTAAATGTTACTAATGCTTTTGCTAGTTTGGCTGGTGATGATTCGGAATGGGATGATGCTGCGGGCCTTAATATTAAACAGACGATGAATATTGTTAATGAAAGCGATACGGAAGATATTGAAGGGTCGGTTCAAACGGAGACTCATAACTTAGGGGCAAGCACTCCTTCGAATCCGGGTACTCATGTTTAATGTGGCATCATGGAATATACGGGGGTTGAACTTCTCCCCCAAACAGAATGAAGTTAGGAATGTCATTTCGGAGAATAATCTTTCAGTTTGTGCCATTTTAGAGTCCCATGTGATTACGTCCAATCTGCAGAGCGTGTGCTCTTCGGTTTTTCGTCATTGGGATTGGTCTTCTAATGGTAGTTTATGTTCGAGGGGTACTCGAATTATTTTGGGCTGGAATCATAATATTGTTGATGCTATGGTTATTTCATACAGTGATCAGGCTATTCACACGCGGTTATGGCTCAAAATGGAACAAAAGGAGATGTTTTGTACCTTTGTGTATGCGCATAACAGGTATACGCAAAGACGAGAGTTATGGCACAATTTATTAGTCCATCATGCTTTCATTAATGATAGACCGTGGTGCTTACTTGGAGATTTTAATTCGGCATTGTTTTTAGACGACACAACCTCAGGTATGTCTACTGTTGATATTTCGATGCGTGAGTTCAAAGATTGTGTTAACTCCATCCAAGTGTCTGATGTTAAGAGTTCGGGCTTGCATTTTACGTGGAACCAGAAACCAAGAGGAAGGGATGGTATTCTTAAAAAGATAGATCGTGTTATGGCGAACCTTGGTTTCTTTACTACATTTATTGGTACTTTTGCTGTGTTCAAGCCATATCGAATTTCTGATCATGCTCCAGCGGTGCTTAGCATTCCTAATTTGGGGAAGTCGAAACCAAGGCCTTTTAAATTTTTTAATATTATCACTCAAAGTGATAAGTTCAGAAATGTTGTTATGGAGCAGTGGGCACGTCAGGTCAGTGGTTTTGATATGTTTAAGATTGTTACTAAACTAAAGTACCTAAAGAAGCCTTTTCGAAAGATTCTGTTTGATAAAGGTAATATTCACGCGAATGTTATCAAGCTGCGGGAGGATTTGGACCATGCTCAAACTGTTTTGGACAAGGATCCCTCTAACAGTAAGTTTAGGGAGAATGAAGTAGTGGCTGTTGAAGCTTATAATAATGCTCTTCTTTTACAAGAACAGTTCCTTCGCCAAAAGGCCAAAACGAATTGGCTCCGTGATGGTGATTCGAATTCGGCGTATTTTTACAAAGCGGTTAAAAGTCAAATTATCAGAAACCGTATTGATGTTGTTGCTAATAATGAGGGTGTCGTTTTTGAAAATGCTAATGTTCCTCAGGCATTTGTTATGCACTATGAACAGTTTCTTGGTCTTGCAGGTGATCCCATTAGTTTTGATACTAGCAATTTATTTGTATCATCTGTTTCGGAAGAAGATGCTCGTCATATGTCTCGTATGGTCACTAGACAAGAAGTAAAGGAGGCGATTTTTTCTATGGGCAATGATAAGGCTCCGGGTCCGGATGGGTATACAGCGGCGTTTTTTAAAGAAGCTTGGGATATTATTGCGGATGATGTTACTAAAGCGGTTTCGGAATTCTTCACTAATGGTAATCTCCTCAAAGAGTTAAATCACACCATCATTACGCTTATTCCTAAAGTTCGAAATCCTGCTCGTATCAATGACTATCGGCCGATTTCATGTTGCAATGTTCTTTTCAAATGCATTAGCAAGATCATTGCTAACCGTATTAAGGAGAGTTTGAAGACAATTATTAGCCCTAATCAATCTGCATTTGTTCCCGAACGAAGTATTTCTGATAATATACTCCTTACTCAAGAATTAATGCATAACTATCATTTGGACCGTGGCATTCCTAGATGTGCGTTTAAAGTCGACATTCAAAAGGCTTATGATACGGTTGATTGGAACTTTTTACGAACAATTCTGGTGGGTTTTGGATTTCATCCTCGTGTGGTTCATTGGATCATGGAGTGTGTTTCTACGGCGTCATACTCGATATGTATAAATGGTGAGCTTCATGGGTTCTTTAAAGGGCAGCGTGGTCTTCGTCAAGGTGACCCGTTGTCGCCTTATTTATTTACTATGGTTATGGAGATTCTGACGCTCATGCTTAAGCGAAAGGTGATGTTGAGTTCTTCATTTACTTATCATCGCTACTGTTCTAAGCTTGATTTGATTAACCTGTGCTTTGCGGATGACCTTTTCCTCTTTGCGCATGGTGATGTGCATTCTGTGACCGTCATTAAAAACTCTTTGGAGGAATTTAAAATAGCGTCAGGATTAACTCCGAGTATCCCTAAGAGCACCGCTTACTTCTGTAATGTTCTTAACAATGTAAAGCTTGCTATTCTTGATATTCTTCCTTTCGCTGAAGGAAGGTTTCCGGTTAAATACCTTGGAGTTCCTTTAATTTCTACAAGGCTTGTTTTTAATGATTGTAAGGAGTTGAAGGAGAAAATTGAAGATCGGCTCTTGAAATGGAAGCATAAAGCGCTTTCGTTTGCTGGTCGTTTGCAACTTATAAAATCGGTGATTAGTGCTTTGCATATTTATTGGGCGTCCGTGTTCATTCTTCCTACTCGTGTCCTTCATGATTTAGAACAGATGATGCGATTGTTTTTATGGAGCCAAGATATGCGGAAAAGAAAATCTAAAATTGCTTGGGAAATTGTTTGTTTACCTAAGAATGAAGGTGGTCTTGGCATCCGTAGACTTGAAGTGTTTAACCAAGCGTTAATGATTTCGCATATATGGAAGCTGTTGGCTGGGAAGAATTCGCTGTGGGTCCGCTGGGTTCAAGCTTATAAGCTCAAAGGCAGAAGCTTTTGGGACATCCCGTCTCGTGGTAACATGTCTTGGGGTTGGCGCAAGATTCTTCAACTTCGCCCCCTAATTCGTAATTTTGTTTGGAATAAGGTAGGTAATGGTCTGTCTACGTTTATGTGGGCGGACAATTGGCACGTGGAAGGCCCGTTGTCTAACATGGTCTCTTCACGTGATATCCATGCTGCAGGTTTGAACACTAATTCTTGCATTCGTGACTTATATCAGAATGATGCGTGGAACTGGCCGCATTCTATTATTACGAAGTACCCTTTTATTGCTGCGTTAAATATGCCTACGTTGTCTGATGTTCCGGATAAAGTTGTTTGGCGTGATGTTGATGGTAAGTGCTCGGAGTTTTCGGTTACTTTGGTCTGGAATACAATTCGGTACAGCAGTCAGATTGTTCCATGGAGTGATATTGTTTGGTTTCCTACTTGTATTCCCAAACATGCTACTAATTTATGGCTAATTTTTTGGCGAAGATTGAAGACGCAAGACAGAATTCGCGTTTCAGAAGTTAATCAGAACATGGTTCAAGTATGCTCGTTGTGTGAATTGGTCCCGGATTCCCATGATCACCTCTTTTTTGAATGTTCATTCTCTCGGCAGATTTGGAACCGATTGAAGAAATTTGCTGGTATGGATTCTATTGATCCAGTCTTTAGTCATATTACTTCATTTGTTCAGCCATTTGCCAAGCGGAGGTTATTTAAAAGTATTGTTTCTAAGCTTATCCTGGCTGCGTGTGCCTACTTCATTTGGCAAGAGCGAAATGTTCGATTATTTACCAAGGTCAAGAGGCAAGTGCCAGAGCTAGTTCAAGCCATTTGGAACGAGGTGCGGCTGAAGCTTCTTTCTTGTAAGTTTAAGCGGTCGGTGGATGCGCTTATGTTCGCTTGGAAGCTGCCCGATTCTAGTTTTATTTCTTAATGTTGTTTGTTAAGTGGTTCTTTCCTATTGGTGTTATTGTTTTTGTACGATAGGATTTTCATATGAGTTGTCGTATGAGTAGATAGTTGTTCAAGCTTGGCTTGAGGTTAATGTGACATTCAGTCACATTCCATTGTACTTCATTGTTTTTGGGATTAATATATTTTACCGGGAAATGCCCCTTTACCCAAAAAAAAAAAGGTTTATTTCTTTGATTCATTAGTTTATGAATATCGTTGTATCACTATTCGGGTCATCATATGTCAGAAGCCATTCTATAAACGTTTGAGGAGCGAGGGCACTTTAACTCGTAAACCCAACCACTCAGTCAGAACGTAATATCGAGATGGAACATCTTAATATGAAATTCCCTAGTAGTAGGATACGTCTGTGTGTTAAGGAAAATAGGTTTTGAGGTTTCTTTAAAAGTTATTCGATAATAAGTTATGTTTATATTTATAATGTATTTAGAGTTTATATATGTTTTAATCAATGTATAAAAAGGATTATTTGTATTTAGTTTATAAAATATCAAACCTTATAGGATTATTATATATTTTTCAAAATATCTCATTTATACCTTTAAGTTTAAAAAAAAGGGCAAAATATACCCTTGTAGTTATAACTTATACAAGTTTTGTCTTTTATGGATACATATATGTAATATAAACCTTTTACTTTCAAACATGGCAAAATAGAAACTTAAATTTAAGTTTATGATCATGGCAAAATAGGTCCTTATAGTTTATAGTTTCAAAAATTACACATTTAGTCCTTTATCTTGAAAATAGTTTCATAACATGTTTTAACACTAAAATAGACTTGTTTTATGAATCAAAAGCTAAAGTAAAGTTTCATTTGTGTTCTTATATGTCTTATAAGACTTATGAACATCTTATAACAATAACATAATAAGTTTAAAACTTTGAAATCAAATTGATCATAAGTAGTAAAAATTTCGGGTTTTCTAGGTTCAATCATAGTTTCATGAATGTTTTAAGGTATCATAAGGCATGTAATCATTATAACAACATCTCTAGGTGTTCTATGACATATATAAGATCAAACATGGGTGTTTAGAACTTACTTGAATACAAATAGAGCAAGAACAAGATGAAAAGGGGAGTATGTGCTAGTTTTGAGGCCTTGATGATCACTGCAACTTGTTAATGGCTTCTAGGTCTTGTACTCTTGGTTTATTTTCTTGTAAACCTTCTTAGAACATCATATCATCCTTAGGCTACTGCTAGTGCTTGGATTGAGAGAGTTTTTAGTGCTTTAGAGAAGTTGAGAATGGAATGAAGAGTTATGTGTTAGTTATGGCTATTTATAAGCAAAGAAAGGCTTCATGGCTAAGTTTTGCAAGGATAGGTGTCAAGTGCTGGATTACATGACAAGGATAAGCTAGGAGGATGATAAGGATAAGCTAGTTGATGAGTATTACAAGCTAGGGATGTAGCTTTGCAAGGTGTAAGCACATGGTGAAGTTTAGGAAGCATGTGGTGGCAAGGTGCTTGTAAGCTACCTTCTTGCTTGCTTAGGATGATGTAGGGAGGTGCTAAGCATGAGGGAGGTGTGTGTTAAGGTGCTAGGATCAGTAGTAGCTTGATCATAGAGGTTCTTGAGGTGTTAGGGTGCTTGGTTTAACAAGGTTATCCTTATACATGGCTGTTTCTGGACAGCCAGCAATAGTCCCGGTAAATTGTTTGTCATTTACAAACCGTGACTCCGTTTAAGCTCAAATTTGTGAGAATTGTTAGATATTTGAGTCCTCTATAACCTTTAGTTTTACATATTCAAGGGTTACTACACAAAATCTTGAGATAATAGTTGTTTACTACAAGTATGCCGAATCTGCGTACCTTTGGCATTTCGGCTATAACTAATTCATATGATGTCGAATCGGGGTGATTCAATTTGCAAAATGACCACAAGACATAGGGATAAAACCTAGTTCTTTTACTTAATACTCAGGTCTTATTGATGTTTCCAGATTCTATGTTTTATTGGCTGGTCATATTCTGAAATTACAAGTATGAACTAGTTTTAGTCATGCCGGGTTTGCTATGGTTTTGTGATTAGGATTTGATGAGTTAGGGTCTTAGTATTTATGTTTAGACAGATTTAGGGATTGTGTTTGAGGTTTAGTAATGATTCACCAAGAGTTTTAAGGGTTTTATTGGGTTAAACTAGGTTAAACTTGAAAACTAGGTCAAACCGGGTAAAACTAGGTTAATGACTTGTTTTAGCTTAGGTCATGTTGAAATCTTGGATTGAGTTTCTATATTGGAGTATAACATGATGTAGAGGTACCGTTTTGGGTTTAGGATCTATAAAATGAGTACTTGTACCTTGTGGTAGAGCGGTGTGAAAGTTTGAACATGATTTAAGACATAAGATGACCAAATTAGGGCTTTATACTTAAATGACTTGTAAATTGTTATTTGAATACTTTCTCAATGATTCAATGAGTGTATCACACTAAACTTTAGTTAAAGTAGCTTTTATATAAGCCTTGCATACTTCAAAACTTGTTTCATTTTGTAATTAGGGTTTTTGAATCAACCGTAAAGGTATAATGCTTGTTTTGGTAAATTGTGGGATATAAGATGTTGTATTGATTGAATATTTAGCAAAATGATCTTTGATATATATATACTTGACATACTTAGGGGTTTACATGATGTAATCATGTATATAATTGGCAATAGTGGTTGCGTAAGCACGTCTAGATTTCTGTAAGTTACTTTACATAGTTGAGATATAGTGAAGCAAAAATTTAACCCATAAAAGTAGTTCTCATATATATAATGAGTGTATATTACATAGAGGAAATTTATGAGTTGTTACAGACATCTCCTATCTGGGCAAGTCGCGCTTGCTAGCAGCTGATGGTTCCTACCTAGGCTAAACATATATACTTTATTTTTCTTTTAAGGATAGTCCGATAAGCTTCCTACTTAAGGGAAAATTTGTTGGGTTTTCCTGATAATGTCTAGTCGCGGGGTCATGAGCTAGTGCAATAATAATATATTGTTTTATGTGGGCGAATAATAATGTAGCTCAGAAAAAGGATCTTGTATTGAAAATATGTTTAAACCTATGAATTCAGTAAACCTTTTTGTTGACCTTGAGCATATATTTCAGGAAATTGTGACTGATTGTATGGAGTAGCACGAGGATGGCATGAAGAGGAACGAGCTTGAAATTATTATCTTAGATTTTGGGAACCTCATATTGTAAAACTCTGAATATTTAATGATATATAATGAAAGTTGAATTTATCACTCTTTTGAGTTGTTTTCTATTATTATGACTTGTGAACTATGAAGTAATACCCCAGATCAATATTCCGCTACGTAAAGGTAAAATGGGGGTGTTAAACTTTACTTCCCCAACTCAGAAATGAGATTCGTGCTGAGGTTCAAGCCAACCACAATCAGTACCAGAATCAGAATCCTCCTCCTCCTCCACCAGTTACTCTTATCACTTGGCTGGAAATGTTCAATAAGCAGCGACCTAAATCCTTTGAGCAGACTAACAGTCCACCTGAGGCTGGGAGCTGGATTTCATACGTTGAGAAGATTCTCGACGCCATAGGGTGTGATCATGTATTCAAGGCAAGGCTTTCTTGTTACAAATTTAAGAGAGACATGCTGGCATGGTGGAAAGCACTTAAGCAGTCGAATGGAGGTGACGATTGGGCTACTGGCTTGACTTGGGCGCAGTTTAAGGAGTTGGTTCTGGGTCAGTTCTTTCCGAAAGCTGAGCAGTATCAGCTCAAGAGGGAGTATCATGGCATTCGACAGAGAGCTGGCGAGAATAGTATGGAAGTTATGCAAAGATTCCTTAGACTTGTTGGTTTCCTTGGCGCAGCAGCCGGGACTGCAGAATAGCAGGCATATGTTGGGTCAGTATTTACTGACCCTGAAGCAACTCTAGGATTTGAATATAAAATCCCCCTAAGTGTTTCATGCTCAGCAGTAAGGCCAGCCTACTGAAGGATGACCAGAGGAACAAAGTTCCTACTGAAGACCTTATAGCTGAAGAAAGTTCAGCACTCCCCTTCCAGTGAACTTAGAAGACAAGGGAGTCTTCGCTTCAAATACTAGGCGGTCTAGTTGTTGAAGTACAAGGACTGAAGAAGGGCTTTCAGTTCAGTTTGGCTTGACAATACCAAACTGAATGATGTCGATCTCCTCTAGGATACTGAAGACTCTTCAGTATTCTGATGGTTTGCATTAGGCGGGAAAAGATTACTTTAAGTCAAAGTAGGTTGCTTGTATACTTAGATATAAGTACAACCTTTATCTTTTCTATAATAGTTTTATTAAGTACTTTGTACTATTTATCCAGCATGGGCATCAACCACCCACTGGATAAACTCATGCATTGGTACATGCAATATGCAAACCCTAATTTACACTGCCTATATAAAGGAGTGTACACTGTAAGAAAAAGGTAACCAATATAAGAGCTTAAACTCTGGAAAACCTTTCTCTCTCGATACCAACTAAACCATATAGCCAAAGATGCATATGAACGTTTAGATTGGAGCTTAGAGTTTAACTTTGGTTAAACGTTTAAGTAGAGGAGATCAAACCCCATTGTCATTCAACTAATTTGTTATTCCGCAAACAAAGTGGGTTATAGATTCTTTATTTGATGCTAATAAAAGTCTATGCGTTGAAAAGTATATTGGTATTGTTGTTTTAATCTTTCATAGTTCTTATCTAATGTTAAAACAACACACTCGACTCAAAGTAATAGTTATTACTTAAGATAATAAGTAATATCTAATTACAAAGGACCAACAAGTGGTATCAGAGCAGTTTGATTAGTTAAACTCTTATTTGATTAAACTGCTCATTTAAAAGTTTTCAAATCAAGATCCAAAATAGCTCAAGTTATACCACAAACCCTAGAATATAGGGGTGGCCAACTTAATGTTGCTCCTGTACTAGAGGTAGCCAACTTTACAAATTGGAAGAAAAGTTTTCTTGTCCACATGGTTGGAATTGAACCTCAATTCCTTGGAATCATTGAAAATGGTCCTTTTGTTCCCATGGTTGGGGACAATAAAAAACCTGAAGTATAATGGACTGCTGATGAGAGAAAAGTTGCTAACCTTGATCAGCGTCTCAAAAGTCTCATCATGTCTGTACTCCCAGATGACCAAATGAATTCTCTTGTAAATTGTAAAACAGCCAAATCAACATGGGAGGACCTTATTATTTACCATGAGGGACCCTCTGATGTAAAAGAAACCAGAATCATGGATTTAAAGTTTCAATACAACACCTTCAAGCACAAAGTAGGGGAAACCCTGACACAGACATTCACCAGATACAAAGCACTGATGAATGAACTTGTGAATGATGGTGGGTGAGCTTTCAAAACTTGAAATCAACACAGTTTTTGTTAATACATTGCCAAAGAAGTGGCTCAGTTTCTGCCAAAGCTTGAGAAATGTTAATCACATTAAAGATTGTGATCTAGCCTCTCTTTTCAGAAAACTAAAATATGAAGAAAACCTAGTTGATAGGATTTATGAAGGCTCAAGAAAGAGTAAAGCATTAACCATTGCTACACCCTTGTCCACAGCCTTCTTCAGTGAAGCTGTCATTCAAGACTACCAAGATAGTCCTGATGATGAGGAAGATACTAGATCTAGTGAGGAGTATTTGAATGACCTCAAAGAGGAATTTCATGAAAGAGCACTTCTAGCCAAGTCTAGAAGGTTCTTTAAGAAAGGAGGCAAGTTCTCCAGCTCCAGAAAAGCTTTAGTTGACACTGAAAGCTACAAATATGGGATGACTGGTCACTATGCTAGGGATTGTTATTCAAAAACATATCTCCCTTCATATTCCTCACCAGCTCAATCAAGACCAACTGGTCAATCATCATTTCAACCAAAACAAATTGCTTCTACTCCATTTCAGCAAAGCATGGTTGAACTCAGGCCTACAAAAGACTTTGAGGCCAAATACAGGGAAATCAAGGCAAGATTGGCCTTAATGAGTAGTGAAAGCTCCTCATCCAACACCCCCAAGCAAGACAAGAACAAAGGTCTTGTTGCTGAAGCATATGAATGGGATCAAGAAGATGTTTCTTCAGATGATGATGAGTTGGTAAATGTGAAAGTGCTAATGGCACTTGCTGATGATGAAGGGGCAAGCTCAAATGTTGTCACCAGAGAAAGTGCTAGAAATGGAGAATGGGTCAATGTCACAATAAAAAAGGTACAAACTCTTCTTGAATTAGAAGATAAAGATGACATTAAATTTGTCTTTGATTACTTGTGCATTGATCTAAAATTTTTTGAAGAGCAAAGAAACAATTTGCTTGAAAAGTTTCACAAACTTGTTCTACAACTTGAAGATTTTGAAAGTAAGCAAATAGAGCTAAAAGAAGCTAAACTTGATATTCTTACTTTTCAACAATTGAACAAAGAAATTGTAACACCCCACTTTGATAAGTAGACCGTTACGCGTAATTATGGCGTGTCATCAAAGCATGCAAGGTAATATGTAGTAAAACATACATGACCATAGAGAAAACCGGAATCAAACATCGGTTCACAAACATAAGCCCAAAACATCAATAAAGGAAATGAACTAGGAAAGACTTAACAATCATAAGTATATGGCAAAAGGAGAAGAAGTCTATGGCAGCTTCCATCTTATGCACTTCCTCTGAATGCTCGAATCCGTCCTTGGGTACCTGCCGTTTTGGGACATGGAAAGGAAAGTAACGGGTGAGCATAACGCTGAGTACACGGATATACGACATAGTATGAATTGTTGAACATAAATAAGACTAAAAGCAGCGGAAATGTATAAGTCCTGGAAAACTTGGAACATGTTTATAAAACTAGTTTTATAGTTTGAAAAGCCTTATGTTTATCTTATAAAAACTGTTTAACATGTTAACCATTAAGCCAATATAGGTCATGAAATATCAACGTGCATGAATACTTGGAGGGGTGACCTCGTCATGCAAATTAGAGGGGCGGCCTCTAATTAATATAACCGTTTGGGTAGGAGGGATCAGCTCCTTGTGAAGGATGCAAGACTAATAAGTGTGAAAACACATATCCTTTTAGCACTTATTTCCAATAATAACAAGACCAAAATGTGTATTTCATGTCGTAAAAGTCGGAATTATGCGTGGTTTGTGTTTTTATTGTGTTTTAGGACCAAAAGATGAAAAGGAAGAAAACACGGGCTTTCACGGGCTTTTATCGAAGAAAACGAGAAAAGACAAAGTCAAAAGATCAAGAGTGCTTAAAAAGACGGATGTCCAAGACCTATCTGAAGATTTATCGAAGAACAAGTCTAAAGACGAAAGTTTAATGAAGACGAAGAACTCGAGTCTAAATAAATGAAGAAATGTTAAGACGAGTTTAATTAATCCCGAGACGACATCGAGAAAGACAAATGAATTAAATCGAGTCGAGAAGAAAAATAAAGAAGGAAGCACCACACATGCACTTCCCAAATCCCTATAAATACCCTCCTAATCACATTAGGAGGGTGGTTAGCAAGTTTTAGTTTTCAATTTTCTTTTTAGTTTTTAGAGAGAAAAAAGTTCTCAACTTTGTCTCACTAAGTTTTTCATTCTTCCTTTCTTTTAAGCTTTCATTAATCTTTGTATTTGATTTTCTTTAATCAAAAGTTTAAGTTTAAGCTTTGTGTTCTTCAATCTCATTCTACATTTCTTGATTTACTTTATCCTTGATCTGATTTGCATTCTTCATGCGTATGATTTGATGATTTCGTGATTGAGGGATTAAGCTTCTTTGTTTATACATAAGCTCTTGAACGTATAAGCTATAAGCTCTTCATGCTTATTAGCTTATTCGATTGTTTGGCTTATTTACTCTTTAAGTTTTTCTAAAAGATTTATTGTTCTCAAATCCGTTTTATGGAAGTTTGAATGTTTTAGATTCCAAAAGTTTTAGAATTTGTGCTTATTTAATCTTTTATAAGTTTGAAAAATGCTTATTGGTTACTGCTTATTGGCTTGAGCTTATTTCCCTTTTGGACGCCTTTGCCATCTTAAGAGGGTTTTACTTGGTCCCGATCTGATTACGATTGCATAGCTACGATCTGGTTCTTTCCCTGGTACGATCCACGCCCACGATCACTTATTGCGATCTGGGGTGCGATCGGGTTTCTCTTCCCTGCTTTGATCGCATTGATTGCGATCGGTTTGTTACGATCCAGAACCACGATCAAGGACCACGATCACTCATTGCGATCGTGGTTACGATCTGGTAGTACGATCGCTCCTCTCATCGTACTGGTGAGTACGATCAGTCTCTTTTGTTGTAATCGCATTGAGTGCGATTGGTGGGTACGATTCCCATTGCGATCAGGTTACGAAGGTAAGTTGCGATGGAGTTGCGATGGAATGGCTGCGATCTGAGTGTGATCGCAGTGCACTTATTTTAGTCTTTGTTCTATTTTCCTAAGTTTCCCACCTTTTGCCTTAGTATATTTTAAACATCTTTTCTAGTTTTAAATCATTTACATTTTAGTTTCCAAGTTTGCAAACTTTTATTTGTAGTTTAATTCTAAGATTCCCATTTTACTCATCGACGACTTTAATTACTTGCATTTAGTTTAAAAATACGATAACTAAACCAAAACAAATCATTTTGTTCACCAAAAGACAATTGAGTCGCACTCTTACCCGGTAATCAATTCGAAAAGACTTGGGACTACGAATTTTGATACTTGGGATAAAATCCGTTTATTAAAGACACACACCACATTCACCTGAATAATCTGCTGAAAACATGTAAACTAGGATGCACCCATACACCCCACATGATAATAATAATAATATGGCCAAAAGCTGAAGGGACGCCACGAGCTATCACTCCGTCGTGGTGGAATCATAACACTGGTGCCTCTAGTGTTATGGTTATGGTACCTCCATAACTAGGTGAAACTGGTCATGCATGTATATGGCTTTAGGTATCTAATTAAACATAAGCAATTCAGAACATATAAAACACATATTGGGGAAAAAAGTTGGCTGCATACGGGAATCCTAAATAAGGAAGAATCCGTACCTTCAGTCCAGTGAACGAAGAAGACGAACGGAAGAGAGTCCTACTTCGATCTCACTAATGCTACATAAATAGTATACGTGTATAAGTGTTCTGCTTACTGAGTGCGTATCATGTCTTAGCTTGTTTTATATGTTCATGTCATGTTTTACTGATTTTAACGTTATGCTGTGTTTATCTTGTATTATGTATATTCTGTTTAAATATTACATGTATTTCTTGTATTATTATACTTGTTATGTAATAATAATTAACTTTCTAAAAATACCAGGTTTCATAAAATAGAAAGTTTCCAAAAATAGATTAACTGCTTAAAATAGATAAGTTTCTAAAAATAGAAAGTTTCTAAAAATGGTAAGTTTCCCTATTTGGAATTAAGCTGGATTAATAAGCTACATAATATAAGCTTAGTTTTACTGATTAATTATACTAAGTCATGTGATTAATAGTATAGTTTATTAATTATAACATGTAAATTAAAAAAAACTATAGGTTATAAGATTTAATTAAATATAACATGATTTAATTAAATAAAAGGTAATAATACTTAGGTTAAAACATGTATTAATATTTATTATTAATATAATCTAAGTCATGGAAATTAATTAATTATAAGTCATATTTTAATAATTAATTAATTACTATAGTCCAAATCACATAAACAAATACTTAGGTTAAAATCATGTATTATCAACTAATTATAATAAACCTAAGTCCATGTTTATTAATTAATTATACGTCATGTTCAATAAATAATTAATATCATCGTGTAAATAAATAATTACATACTTAGGTTAAAACATGTATTAATACATAATAATAATTAACCTAATTTCATGTTTTTATTTAAATTAATTATAGCCATGATTTAATTAATTTAACTTTCTTGGTAAAATAATATGCTTGTAAAAATGTAACTTATATAAGTATTATACTTGTAGAAAATGTGACAGTCCGTCAATTTATGGTCGATATTTTATTCTCAAGTATTATTTAAAAACATTATTTTAATGTTATATTATGAACTCACTCATTTCTGGGAAGAAATTTGGATTTACGTCTTGAAGTAGCATCGACTATGTCTAAACCGGAGGATTCTACCTTACGTGCTTACGCTTACATCCACCGTTTGGTGACAGTCCGACATTTCAGGAAATAAATTTATCCGTGAATATTATTTTGGGATTTTAAATTTGTGTTGGTTCATAAACTCACAAATTTACGAGAAGAGATTAGGACTTACGTGAATAATTTAACGTCCTTTACGACTAAACCGGAAACCTTAGGTTTACGTATTTACGTTTTTGAACTCCGTTTTTGATGAGACAATTTTTATTAGTTTCGTTTTGTGCCGTTGATTCATAATTTATAAAAACGTTTTTCGTAAAACGACCCGAGGGCACGTAAATCGAGGAAACTAGAATCGAGGAATACCCGTAAATTAGTGGGACGAGACAAAACAAGTTTTTCCCCACCCCACTAATATGGGATGGCAACACTTAGCTACAACACCATTAGGTGTCAAAACTTCACAAGGAAGCTTGCACACTTGTCATGTGAGCTTAATAAATAAGCTACACACCATAAAAACCACTAAACTCAAACCATTCTTACATTTCATACATGCAATACCACACACAACTCTCTCCTTCCTCTTTCCTTGTGCCGTCCAAAAACCACCATCAAACACCACTCTTGGTAAATTTTTACCATAAAATCATGTGTTATCTACACACATGATGAAGAACCCTTGAAGCCTTGAAGATTGTAGGTGATTATAACATCCAAGGAGGTGATTTGATGATGTCCAAGGGCTGATTTCTACATGAAGTTTACATTTATTGGTGGCCTTGAAGATTGGTGTTGATCTATCACTAGTTTTGCCATCCAAAATCCAAGCCTTGATCATAAACTACTTAATCTGGGTGGTATAAAGATTGTTCTTCCCATCCTCTTGTTATTTTGATTATGTAATCTTGTATTTTCTTTCTTATTGTATATGTATATGATGAATATATGATGATAAAAATATTGTGTGGGGATTAAGTGTTGATAAATATGGTTAAAATTACATGGTGGAATCAATTTACAGTAATTATAAGATGTCATACACATGTGAGAGTTGGCCATGCAATGGAATCATCAAAATGAGTGAGATATGATCAAAACAAAATTATTATACCAATCTGAATACTCTGTTTTGTAGGGACTGTTAAAGATACTTAGACATTAACGGACCCGTCTAATGTAAACTTTTTAAAAGTCATATACTGATATATAAGTACTTAATACAAGTAAAAACCGATAAAACCCGAACTAAATAACATATGGACATTAACGGGCTAAGTTAGCATTATTGGACTAATAATCCAACTAAATGGGCTAAACACTTATAAATTTACTTATTGGGCTTAACCCACTTGGGCCCAACATGTAAAGTATAATACTGATAATAAAAGTATAATTTGGCTAATGAAAAGTATTGGGCTTGTAATGGGCCTATTGGGACTCCAAAATGTAAACAAGGTTAACTAGTGTAACTAGTATAAAAGTTACCAATACATAACACTAAAATGAGTAAATAAGGTTTATAAACCCACTTGATCATCATCATATTTAAAATCATCATATGTATACATAATTGTTATTTTGTAAAGTCATTGGACAAGAGTCTAAGACAAGTATTATTTGTCTAGGTTTCCGTGATTAAAGCCCGTACCGTACATCCGAATTGCCGATAACCCGCTTTCCCACATCAACGTGAGTTCATAGCCTCACACTCTTTTAAATGTTTTTATGAAATGTTTTATAAACCCGCGAGGGAGATAACATGTTAGTTTTGATAAAATAGGACACCATTTGTCCCGATTGTTTGTTTATTGATTGGACCCGAATGATTGTATGACCCGATGAATGATTATATGACCCGATGTATGGAATAAAATAGATTATTAAAGTTAGGTTATGTCACTAAAAGTCCCATTAGAATGAGTTGTGAACTATCGGGATTTGGTAGACGATTATGCATATAATAGTACTATTTGGGGACGATCACCCCAGTTCGCGCCTTGACGGTTGATCCCCGTCGTGCCACTTTGATTGGTAAGGGAATTTATGTATGAGAAGATTTTCTATATGCGTGATTATTGTGACGACACGCTGTTTTAGATGGGAAAATGATTGTCGGGTTAGCTACCCGTTGTTTGTTGTAGTAAGGTAACAATGTCATGCGGCTTATAATAATCCAAAAATAACGAAATACTGATATACGCACAAAATTACAATATATTGCCTGACTAGCAATACGGGGTCTTATTATTGATATTATGTTCATGTTTTGGTTTTATATAACCATGTTCATATAACGTTTTTTTATTTAATCTATACAACGTTATAAAACGTATTGTATGATGTTTTTACGACAATGGTTCGTATAATGATTTTGAAGGCAAAAGCCTATAGATTTTGATAAGGATTTGTATAAAATGACTTTGGCTATTTTATGGCCTATTATAAAGATTTGTACAAAATAATTTTCGGTAATAATTATATACCGATGATATATTGATGGTTTTATTAAACTCTATGAATTCACTCGGCGTTATCGCTGACCTTTTCTTTTAACATGTTTTATCTCAGGTACTTGAAGGTAATTCTCGGGAAGACGACAAGAATTCATGGCCTGCATTTAAATAATATTTTCCATTCAAATGCATTGTAAAATTTGTATGAAATAATATGAAATGGGACCTATGTAAATCTAATATTTATGAATGGAAATGCTTTATTATTAAACAACGCGATTTTTTAGCGTTGTCTATGATGTGAGCAATGTGTTATCCCGTAACACCAACGAGTCTTCCGCTGTATTGAATTGTGTAATTTTGGGGGTGTTACAGTTTGGTACCAGAGCTCTCGTTATAGAGAACGAAAGATTTTTAAAACCAAGGTTTTGAGTAAAACATTTCAAAATCTTTTAACTATAAACATTTTTCTCAAAATGTCTAAAAAACTTTTGACTACAACAGTGCCGAAGAATTCCCGAGTTACCGACAAGGCCAGACTGAGAAGTGTTATTTTATTATATATATATATAACTTGGATTATATATATATGTTGTAATTTGATTACATGATTGTTTGATGATTATTTCAATATGTATACGAGGTATTTATACGACGTAGATTGTCACAAAGAACCCTAACTCCCCTAGTAAATCAATCGAAGCTATTCCTATAGGAAATCTAGCTATTCTAGATCTAAACCAAGTTGTGGATATTTATGATCCCAACAAAATGGTTGATACCCGTAGAAATGTAGATATTAGTTGATTGTGATATTGAAAAAGAATTGGCAAGATTAAATCTGATATCGATGTCATGACGATCTTTCCTTATAGAGTGGAGTTTGATAAAACGTTACCGTCTGGAAAGGTGTCATCTGATTCGTTGTCACCCAATTCTTAAATTTAAAATCGGAAGGGTGAATGTTGCATTTGAGGCTGTCATTGGAACCATTACCCAAAAGCCTAATGCCACTAGTACCTTTCCGAGAAGTCTAATTGAATGATCGAGTCATTTCATACTAGTGACTCATTTGATAATTATTGTTGTAAGAGATATAGGATTGGAAATTAAGTGTTGATTATATCGAGCTTTTATTGCCCTATTAAGATCTAAGAATAAGGTTGAAAGTATTGGAGAATGAGATAGAATATCGAATTGAGTATAAGTTGATTGAAACTTGAATGAAATAAAATTTAACCTGTATGGAATATAAGATTGTTAAGAGGAAGTCGTTAAGTTCTGTAATTGAATTATAAGGTTTTAATTGATTGTTGATTCGTGTTAAGGGTTGTTCCTAGGCCATTGTCCACTAATGAGGATGCCCAGTGTCCAGGAAATAAATTAAAGAAATCTTCTTCTGAATAAGGACCGATGGATCTTCCAGGACAGGTGGAACCCCCATGACTCTTGTAGATTAGTATTCATTGTGGTATCTTTTAAAAATCCCTAACTTAACTGAGATATCAGTTGGTAGGATGAGTTCTTGGAATTGTATGACATAGTGACACGTAATGTGTTACGGTACAATTTGACTTGTTTGTGATTAATGAAAAGACTACCTTTGATTGCTAAATTCTACATGTATCGATGTTATCTGTCTTCTATTGCTTCATCCTAATGTTCGCATTAGTGACGCAACCATTGAACAAGTACTCATCTCGAATTGAGTTACGTTAAGGATTATTCTCTTTGTATTCCTGAGTGCCATCGAGGTCATGAACCTCATGATTATTTGGTTAAAGCTCATTTCCTAGCATATTGTATTTAGTTCTTGGTGAACAACTTTTCGTCACTCTTTTGCAGATCACTCATTGTTTTATAAGATAAAACAGTATCCCTTGAGAAAAAAAATTTGAATTTTCATCACTATAAGGATTATTCAAAGTGAGATTTATAAGCGATTGTTATTGAAATGAAGTTGTTTATAAAACACCTTGGAAAACTTAATTGTTTTCATAACAAAGAAAATCTTTGTAAATTTATTTTTGATTCTTATTTAAGAATTAAGCATGAAAATGTTTTTATTATAAACATGATGATAAAATTTTGACGAACTGAGTATTGCATCGTTAATCTTGAAATTGTATATAGTTGCGCGCCTACATACTATTTGGAAGGGACCATGCAAGGCTGATTAGTAGTCACCATGAAATTATTAATAAACACTAAATTTTCTTTGAAGATTGTGAAAGATTAAATTTTATGAGATCTGCAAGAAGTGAAAAATAGGGACATATTGATAGGGAAACCTACATATGTGCCCGTACTATTTATTCTTCTGAGTCGAATTTACTCATCTGTGGAACTTGTCTTATTTGACAATTGATATTCCCTTCTTGTCCAATTCTCCCGTGGCCAGATTCTTTGGAAAAATATCTGATTACCGAGTGTTGATACCCGATTGGATGTATCGACGTTCCTATCATTTCTTTTGATTATATTTCATTTGAATGACCTGGGTAACGATCCGAGGAGCTTTCGAATGCGTACTCAAATTATGAAAACATGGGATAGACTCATATTCGTTAATGTTTTCGTCTGTATCTGATTTGAAATTCTCTCGCATAGATTATGCGTTAATCTTACTCTTTTAAGGTTAGTTATGTCTCCAGATATCCTTGAATTTGTGAAGGACTACGAGTTATTATTAGTCTTTTGAGAAGTTCACATCTTATCGACGACAATAAAACTGAAAAGTTGATAGTGCCAGTAGAATAAATTGATTTATTATGACATGACGACATTGTCTTAATTGATGGGAACTCGAGTAGAATTCCCCTAAATGATAAGATGTTGATTATCAAAAGTGATCTAAATAATTCTTGATGGATGACCATATCCTGCATTTAGACTTGAAATTATATCGTGAATGGTTGTGAATTAGTCATAGATATTATAATCTAGAAAGAACCTAATATGAATTTATAAAAAAAAATTGTTCCTGCTATCTGAAACTTTAGGAAGTATTTGTTGGTGAATTACCTACACTTTCGCCATTAAGGCAAGTTGAAATTGGTATTGATTATATTCTCGGTGCTGCACATGTGGCTTGTGCACTGTACGTCAGCACCATCTGAATTAAAAGAATTACCGTACAACTGAGAGAGTTGTCGGAGAAAGCTTTTTTTTCTACCAAGCTCGTCATCATGAAGAGCTATGGTGTTATTATTTCTTATATTTATTGATTACCGTGAACTAGGTAAATTGACGATTAAAAATCTATATCCACTACCCAGGATGATAGATTTGTTTGATAATTTACGAGGTTCTAGCGTATGTTTTAAAAATTTGATCCTCGGCATGGTTATCATCAACTTCGCGTCCGTGAAAAAGATTATCTATTCCAATCACTACATCTAGAACTTGTAATGAACATTATGAGTTTCATGTGATGTCGTTTGGATTGACCAATGCACATGTAGCATCCATAAATTTTGTGAATCACGTGTTGTAGCACCCCCAAATTACCACGCAGCGGAATGCCACTTTTGGGCGTTACTCATAGCACATCACACACAATCATAGAAAACGACCTCAAAAGAGACGTTAAAATATTATACAATCTTGTCTAAAAGGTTTCCCATCCCAATATATATATATAAAATCAGAGTAGCGTCTGGTCCCAAAAACCGTTACCAATCACAACATATACATTAAATGCTTAAAAGCAGTTTGTTCATTTTAAAGGATGGAAAATAATATAAACATTAGACAAGTAAGCACCAACTCCATGCTCCACTGCTATCCATCTTGATTACCTGAAATACATGCTTAAAATCATCAACACAACGATTGAGCAAGTCTATAGGTTTTGAAAATCATCATTTGAACACAAGATTTTTAATCATCTCAAGCTTGTCACACAGACAAGTCATATATATATCGATAAATGCCTTAAGCTCATGCAACTAAAAGTTAACCAACACGTCAAAACGAGTCACTTACGGCTCCCATACAACAGGTAATATTGTCATATACCAGCGCCCTCTTATACATTATATCTCTCTCAGGTGATCACAAGGATACATACCCTAAGATAAGGCTGTCAAACCAAATAGATCTATCATATGTATTAGCGTTTACCTCGCAAGGTAATTAACAGATCATGAAATTCAGGGACTTCATAAGACAATGGTACTTAGGAATTTATCATCATATTCGGGTCCAGCATACCGAAAACAACTTGTGTTCATTTTATAAAACAACATGTATTCCCCCTCGCGGGTTAAAAGCATTTGCAAGATAATATAAAGTGAGGCTATAGACTTACCGGAGCCATGCGGAGTAGTTGTGTGCTTAAAATTTTTAGAACACACCAAAGTTATAGTTTAGGTTTTTCAAAATAGACCTAGTTCTCTATAACTTGTGGCTCTGATACCATTTTGTAACACCCCCAATTTACCACGCAGCGGAATACCACTTTGGGGCGTTATTCGTAGAACATCACACACAATCGTAGACAACGACATCAACAGAGACGTTAAAATAATATACAACCTTGTCTAAAAAGTTTCCCATCCAATATATAAAATCAGAGTAGCGTTTAGTCCCAAAAATCGTTACCAACACATCACATTCATATAAGACTATAAAAGTCATTTAGTTCGTTTTAAAGGATGGAAATAATATAACTTTAGACAAGTAAGCACCAACTCCCTCCTCACATGCTCCGCTGCTTTCCATCTTGATTACCTGAAATACATGCTTAAAATCATCAACACAATGGTTGAGCAAGTCTATAGGTTTTACAAAATCATAATTTGAACACAAGAATTTTAATCATCTCAAGTTTGTCACACAGACAAGTCATATATATATATCGATAAATGCCTTAAGCTCATGCAACTGAACGTTAACCAACACGTCAACCGAGTCACTTACGGCGCCCCTACTACAGGTAATATTGTCATATACCAACGACCTCTTATACATTATATCCCTCTCAGGTGATCACAAGGATACATACCCTAGGATAAGGCTGTCAAACCAAATAGATCTATCAAATGTATTAGCGTTTACCTCGCAAGGTAATTAGCAGTTCATGAAATTCAGGGACTTTATAAGACAATGGTACTTAGGCATTTATCATCATATTCGGGTCTAGCATACCAAAAACAACTTGTGTTTATTTTATAAAACATCATGTATTCCCCCTCGCGGGTTAAACATCATTTACAAGATAATATAAAAGCGAGCCTATAGACTTACCTGATATAGCTATCACACATTTATCAATTAAGAAACATCCAATAGTCGATACAAGACTTCACGAGATATCAGTCGCTCACATATCGAGAACGAGATGCCCAACGGTCAACATATGATCGAACGAGACCTAATAAGCGAGACGCGTCTTAGGCTTGAGACGATAAATATATCATACATATATGTAAATAGTTCACTTTAGTATGTTTGAACATTGCATAAGTTTTATAAAACTTTATGTAAGACTTTTGGTAACAATTTACCATGTATTATCCCATGATGACCTTTAATCCCATTAAGGCCCATTAGTGGCCCATAACCAGTTCTTGTGACTTTAGTCTATATCAATCTCAGTATTGACCTCTAAAATTATTATAAATCTTAGGCCCAGTAATGGCCTAATAGCCATTATAAGTGTAAGTTGGGCTTTTGTGGCCCAAATCCACTTTATATGCATTACAGGTTCTAAAACACCTCATAACGATGTCAAGTTAATGTCCACGATGGTCGGGTCTCGGGTATTCTAGTTATCAATAAATAAACGAGTCTATATTTACTAAAAAGCGGCTCATACCATTTCGATGTTTATAAGAATCATTACGTTTTACGTTAATTAAATATAACCCAATTCTTACAATTTACCCGACATGTCTTGCTAAATAGATCATATCGCCTGAACCGTAAATCATCTAGGCGAGCTATTTATATCAAATTTATTATCAACTTATATACTTTACTGATTATAATTTTAATTACCCCTAAAATATACTTATCATAGCTCAATTGCTCAATTTCTCACTTAGAAGAGTTGGTTGTTTTTCGCAGTCAACTTCAGTTTCACCGTTTTGGCCGCCATTTCCAAACCGTAAGGAATTGGTGGACCATCCAATTGATTCTAGTTCCTCATATTTTTATCTACAATCTATAGTCTTACCTTTTTCAATAGTTCTGAGTTCTTGTTAGAGTTTTCAGTCGGTTTATACAGCATGTTCAGATTTGATACTTTTTATCGTTTCGGCCATATCTAATTCATCGGGTATCATCACGGGATGGGTCACCCGGACAAATCACCACAAAACGCATGCCTATCATTCTTTATTTCTTTTATAGTATTAAAACGCAACATTTATCATGTGTATGTGATAGGTGTGTGTAGAATATTGATAATCAATGAATCTATGAAGGGGTTTGTTAATTTCTAGAGAGAGAAAGTTAGAGAGAGAAAGTGAGAGAAACTATGTGAATTTTATTAAGTGGAAATTAAGAAATGATAACAACCAACCCCTTTCCTTAGTGGAAAGGGGTATTTATAGTTCCAAGTCATAAGTGGACTTGGGCCGGTCCATGACAAGCCCATGGACCGGTTCTTACATAAGTTAATAAGCAAATAACAACTAATTACTAACTACGAGCTATTACAACATAAATCATATTGTGGAGCGACCGATACTTCTAATATACGTTAAAACGTATTTCTAACAATCTCCCCCTAAGGGAGGTCACTCCACGTTACAAAGTTCTAAACCTAGCATACTATACTAAGTCTTCGTTCTTTAGCTCGTAGTCTTTTCTTCTTTTCTTTCTTTTGTTGTGAATATGTTGATTTGATCTTTTTGGCTTTGACTTGAGAGCATTGTTCTTTGGCCTTTCACGTGCGATCTTTGCCTTTCTTGTGAACTTTGCCTCCTCGTGACTTCATGTTCCACACACTTACGTCTTTTTGTTGGATTCTTGAAAGCTTCAGAGTTTGATACAGCGGAAGACTTCATCTTGTACTTTCTTGAATTTTTGTTGCAAAAGACATAAGCATGTGGGAACGACTTTTTCAGGTACACCGCAACACCACCGTCTTCACTGGTACTCAGCAACGCCACCGTCTTCAACAGGTACTCAGCAACGCCACCGTCTTTAGCAGGTACACAGCAACGACACGAATAAAATGGCCTTGAACATTTTATTCTAATTCGGTAGCATTTTACCTCCGGTCGGTGAAGACCGTTGGACGATATTAGATATCGTACCCGTGACGGATAGTTTCAATTAAGTAACTTCCTGACAGGATTTCGCGGGTGAACCCGTTCTCTTTATTCGACCGTCCAAAGCTGACTGCGAACATAAAGAGTGAATCACTTGGATAAATTATCCTTGTGATTAAAAGCCGTCAATTCATGAAACCTGGAACAAGTGAATTTCAATTAAGATTTTCACCATCGTTGCTTTCCAGTTGTCACGAGCTCAATTCATAAAGAACCTTGCACGTTACCTACCAAGTGCTGTTTGATGTTGACACTAGAAGGATTTCCACTCGTCACTGTGGTCAATAAAGAGTCACTCTGAGTGTTCTGGCAAGATCATATGATAATGCGAAGAGGCCTGGAACGAGTTTAAGTTCAATTAAGAATTAAACCACTGTTACCTTCCAGTTTTTCACAAGATTGGTTCTAAAAGAACCGCACGTGTAACCTACCATGAGCTTGTTTGATGTTGGCTCAAGCAGGATTTCCATCTTCATTGTAATACTTACATATTACTCGGATGTTCTGGCAATATTACAAGAATATTGCGTAGGACTCATGAAAATCTCTTACTTTTCACAGTGTGTGAGAAAGCAAGGAATAAATGGAAAGTGTCCTAATGAGACTTTTGATGATCTCTTGGCTCTAGACTCGATTGTGCGTTTTGATTTAGTGAGCGATGGCTGGAGAGGAGTGCCACCTTTTCAATACCAGTTTATTCGGAGTGAATAAACCAATAGATAACGTGTTGATCTCCGTGTGATTAAAACAAATACCTTTTGAGAGATATTTGAGTTAGCTGGGGAAGGGTTGTGCATTGCATCACTGGGTCCATGATGTCTTTCTTCAATACCGAGAATCATTAACAAAAATGACCTCAATAGCATATGTATTGACCCGGTTTATGCCTAAAGTTGTAAGGAGGGCTTCTTTCTTTACACCCTTTATCTTTACATTTCTTTTTCATTCTTCAACCCCTTCAATGCTTACCAATACGTCATCACTAGCACCTTGTTGTGATTGTTCCAGTGCTAGCTTAAGTACTTGGTCGGCATTCAGCTACGTTCACATTCTTTCTCCATCTTTCCTAGGACTTCTAATTCTAACTAGGGAATTGTCCTTGGGAAGATTCCATCGGCTCTGATGAATCATTGGACTAAACCTATTCCTACCACCCTTTTGTCACCACATCCGTCGTGAATTAAGCGTGTTTTGGGAAGGAATTGCCACCATGAAAACATCATTGAAAATCACCTAAGGTACTTGTGATATTAAAATCAAAAGTTTTGTACCTTAGGTGTTTTGATCATCAAAAACGCTCCCCCTTAACACGTGCTTAACACATATTAAGTTGGATTATCATTAAGTCTTTTTCATCTTTTAGCCAAGTATCACTTACGTCTCCTTAATCCCATTTTCTCCCCTTATCCAAAATGTTAACCATTAATATTTGGGATATTGAATGGATTAACCGGTCTTTGGGTAAAAATGAAATTGATGTTTGGCCATAGAACAAGTTATTGCTCCCCCTTAATTTAATAAGGGATAGTTGTAGTGCTTTGGTATGACATATTTTGAAAGATTTAGAATCTCGTGAGAAATTCTTGAAAAATTATCATACCTTATCACTACAACAAGCCATTCAAGCACATTATTCACAAATATACATATTCACAATTGAAAACCAATATAAAGTGACCTGAGATGTACGACCCATCAGATGGATCGTTGCAGTAGCTTGTGGTGCACTAAATACGGTCTTCCACCCACGAATCTTTCCAAGCTCCTCATCAATCTACGTTCACGGAGCTTTTGATCGATCTTTTTGATCACATACTTTGCCATCTGCCGGTAACCCGGATGCCAATCCTCCGTCATCTCTGGCAAAGTCCCACCCGAGTTCAGATGCTCCAACTTATCTCTGACTTGTATAAGAGTGCCATCGCTATACTTGTGGAGCTCCCCCACCCTCATAAACTTCATCAAACCTCGACTGTTCAAGTAGAAAATGCCAGAATTCGGGACAGAAATGCCGGTGTAGGGACATCTTTCTACATGTTGAGGTAGCACTTGATTCACAGGGCGAGTTAAATTGAGCTTCCTCTGATAGCTTTCGACTCCCAACTGAAGATCCTCAACTCGTGACTTGATGACAACGCTTCGTGTGAACATACGAAGTGCTGTATTCAAAGCAATCAGGTCTTCACGAGGAATGTGTGTAAGTTGATCTCTGGTCATCAGAAGCAGCATATCTTCGATATCCTCAAGGCGAATGATGGAAAAATCTCCTTGCTGGATTTTGTATTCCCTGTCATCCTCCCTTTTCAAGCGAATCTCCGTCACATGATAGTAGCCGTTCTTGGCTTCAGTTTTCATTCCTAAGATGCTGGAGATGCGGATGTCGGATCTAACATTGCTTCCAGACTTGACCAGGCAGCAACCCCTGTACGCCCTTCGGACTCGTTCGTCCCAATGAGATGCACCTATGACAGCATACATATCATAATTACGATTCATTTTAGGGACCCAGAGTCGATTTACCTTTTCCTCGATATAGGGTATTGTCCCCCAGTTGGCAGCTTTCAGCAATGTCAGGGAGGTTGCGTATTTTGATGATCCCTTCAGTAGATACTCAAGATCGTTGGTGACGAAGAAGTCAAGAGCAATCTGATTATCTTGAGCAGGATCCATTGGAGGTGGAGCTCTTTCTGATTCATGAAGTCCTGGCCTTTGAACGGTTTTCAAAGCCTTTATGATCTCATCGGCATAATACTCGAACTCCATTCGGGGTAATCGGGTTTTGGCACGCAGTCTCTTATCTTTCATCGCTTTCTTGACCAAGGATGGAGTAACCGAAGTCTTATACTCATGAGCAAGAAATGCACATAAGTCAATCGGACTTCGGATACGCAGATACAGCACATCTTTGTCAGCATCTGTGATCGGATCATATTGAGCTGCTGCCGTGATCCAAGCTTGTGGTGGTGCAGACTCGTCTATCTCCAACGTGTCTTCCCAGGCACGAATGCTTGGTTCAGGAACCGTAGATTGTTGAGCTTGTTGTTGAGGAGTGGAAGTGCGAACATCTACTGGTTCTGTTTCAGGCATTTCGGCAGTGTCGTGAATTGGGGAGTGTTGTGCAGCTTCGGGTTCCGTTACTGATTCTGCAATCACAGGAGTAACAATAGCAGAACTAATGGGGTTAGTTGTAACAGGTAAAGATACAGCGATAGAGATACCGGGAGCCGAAGACGCTGTAGTGGCATTCACATCGTGGCGCCACTTAGTTCGTCTTGATTCCGAGGATGTCGATTTGTCCTTCTGTGCTGCATCTTTTGTGGACTTGGTTCCAGTCTTAGCAGCAGTCTTCTTAGAGCTGGTAACCTTGTCTCCCTCTTTCGGCTTTTCACCCCCATCATCATCCTGATTGTCATCCCCGTTACTATCCCTAACACTCTCCTGATTCTCATCACCACCATCGTCACCATCATCATCATCCTCATCCTCGTCATCATCCTCATCATCCTCATCATCATCACCACCTTCGTCATCGTCTTTCTCCTTTTCACCTTCTTCTTCTTCTTCTTCCTCTTCTTCACCCGTACCCTCTTCTTCACTCTCTTCCCTTTCTTCCTCAGGTAAGATGTGATATGGTACCACACTTCTAAACATTTTGAATAATCTATCATCCTCCATGATAGCATCATTCAGGGATTTATATAGAGCCCGTTGAATCCTCGACTTGTCAAACGACCCCAGTTCCACCATACGAGCCTTAAGGATCTTCTTCAATTCAAAATCCGTCAGGTCATAAGCAATCTTGTAGGCGGCTTCTGAAGGATTGGATGATTTGACCATCAAGTTGTCAGCAGCAAGTGTTTTCAACTCGTCACGAAGCTTAGGCATTAAGGATTCAACGGATTCTTGCACTCTTTCTTTCACAGATGCTTCAAGTGCTTCTTTTTGTTCCTTATATTTATCCCTCATCGCTTGAAGTCTGGTAATGCGTGCAGCATGCTTATCAGCCTCAGCCTGCTTAACTCGAGCAAGTTCTTCTGCATGAGCTTTACGTGTCGCTTCCATGTCTGCAGAGAACTTGGCAATCAACTCTTCTTGAGCTTTCTGAGATACTTCTTCCCTTTGAGCTCGTCTTTGCAACTCTTGGCGAAGGTCATCCATTTCGCGTTTGTGATTGTCAAGCATTTCGGCCATCACTAATGCAGCCATTGCAGATGTTGCAGAGCTGCTCTGGGTTGACTGAATAGGCTCGGTTGTTACTGCTGTACTAAGTATGGGGATTGTGGGTGGTGGAAGAAATGGTGTGGAAGCCGGTCGGGTTGGTCGGGTTGTTAAGGGTTGGATTGGTGGTGGTAGAGTTGCCAAAGGTTGAGTTGTCACCATGATCGTAGGAGCAACAGGTTCTTTTTCGACACTTGTTGAAATAGGGATTGATGGCTCCTTCGAAGTGGAATAGTTTTCAGGTGACCCAAACTCATCAACATCATGCGGTTCCTCGTACTCATCCTCGATATCTACCCTCGCACCTGAACCACTACCGCCTGTATCTTTCCTACTCCTTTTAATAGCAATCTTCATCAGTTGTTGCTCGGATTTATCAAGAGTAGGATCAACAATATCTGCTTCATCACGTAGACGCATCAAATCCTTACCCTTTCCCTTCTTACCCTCTGACTTCTTCTTCTTTGGTTCGGGTTCAGGTAACGCAGCTGGTTGTTTGCGTTTACCTTTACTCTTAACCGTTGTGGATGAGTCTTCTCCAGTTTGAAGGTTTGCTTTCAGCCTCTGGATTTCTAACTGTAGTAGCTTGTAATCTGCAGAACCTTTGATTTTATCAGATAGAAGGTAATCAGGAACAGGACCCGGAATCACACCAATAGACGGTCCTTCATGCCTCAGATCTACAGTATCATCAGCTTCTTCAGTGTGATAGCGACCTCCTGCTCGCCTATCAATAGTAGCATCAAGCTTCATAAAATAATTTATGATAAGCTTAATAAATCGAGGATAAGGAAAGAAGTTTGTCTTCAGCTTCTTGTTGTGGAAGAGTTGAAAGGTGAATTCTTCCCATATCAACAAAGCATAATCTGAATTCGCAGCTTTGTACATGCCATAGAAGAGGTTCATTATCGGACTTCGCAAAGCATCATGTCCACTCGTTTTTGGTGTAAGGCATTTACTGAGAATACCCATCAAAGCTCTCCAGGGTTGTCCTACCTTAGCAGTAGTAAACTCAGATGCAACTCGTATTTCCGGACATCCAAGTGCGTCAAATAACTCCGCGAGTTCATCTTTAGTAGGATCCCTTGAGAAAGACATGCCCTTGGGTGTATCCCGTATACCAAGTATTTTACGGAAGTCTGAAACGGTGAGTGTCTGCTGCTTGTTGTCGATGGTGAAGGTGATCTTGTTCGAAGTGAAATCCTTGGTTGCCCAAAATTCAAACATATACTCATAAGGCACCGAGGCTGTATTCCTAAGGGCGTTCTTAAAGTGAGAGTTATCAAGAATGGCTATGGCGACCTTAAAACCATGGTGAGTGGATTTAGAAACTTGCTTTAGCCTATAGTTGTTGGGTATAAACTTAAGGGTTCGAGTTTTAGCAATATCGGCTTCCCTAGATTCTTGGATAGCTTGTACTGTTGGATTAGTCATTTTATCTGCTCAAGATAAGACATGAAAGGTTGATGCACAAAAACAGATAGATATATACCATTCTTACTTCTAAGCATAACACATTTGATAAGATAAAACAACAAGTACATAGATAGCATGCAAACAATAACAATCAAACAACTCATCCGGAACTTTTCCTCATTCGGAACATTTTCATCCGGAACATTCTTCATTCGGAACTTCTCCTCATTCGGAACTTCTTCATCCGGAAGTTCTTCATCCGGAACTTCCTTCATCCGAAAGTTCTTCATTCGGAACTTCCTTCATCCGGAAGTTCTTCATTCGGAACTTCCTTCATCCGGAAGTTCTTCATTCGGAACTTCCTTCATCCGGAAGTTCTTCATTCGGAACTTCCTTCATCCGGAAGTTCTTCATTCGGAACTTCCTTCATCCGGAAGTTCTTCATTCGGAACTTCCTTCATCCGGAAGTTCTTCATTCGGAACTTCCTTCATCCGGAAGTTCTTCATTCGGAACTTCCTTCATCCGGAAGTTCTTCATTCGGAACTTCCTTCATTCGGAAGTTCTTCATTCGGAACTTCCTTCATTCGGAAGTTCTTCATTCGGAACTTCCTTCATTCGGAAGTTCTTCATTCGGAACTTCCTCATTCGGAAGTCCTTCATTCGGAACTTCCTCATTCGGAAGTTTTTCAGAAGAAATCCTTCATTCGGAAGTTTTCAGCCACGTTCATCCGGAACTTTTACAAACTAAACTCAGATGATTAATCTAGCGCGTTTGTGAGTTTTTAAGGCAAACTAAGGCATATAAACATCATAGCATACAAATCCGCATAAAACCCACCACAAATCCTTAGTTAATTAACCCTAATTTAATCATACACCCTAAATGGATTAAACTGATTAATTGAGCATGTTTAACAGAATAATATGATAAGAACTGTGGATAGGAAGTTAACATGTTGATGAATATACCTTAATTTAGCAGATGAACAGGATCTAGATGAATTAAGCAAGAGATTTGATTATTTAGATCGTGTGTGTGTGTTTATGCAACAATGGCGGCAAAAGATCAAACAAACAGTGAAAGGAAATAAGTGAGGGGCGGGGTGTTTGATTTTTGATTTAGGTCAATTTTGACTAGTTTCAATAAATCACACTTTTAGTCCCTACATTTTCTAAACTTTTCCTTTTTGTTTCTAATTTTTCCATTTCACCTAACTCTTGTTTAACTTACACAACTTAGCAAACGCATCTATTAGCATATCCTCAAGATCTAAAAGCCATGCCTATCACTTAGAACGAACACAAGTCGTTTTCTAAAGCAAAACCACTCAATTACCATGAAGCCCTTAATTTTCACAATCACTTTTGAAGATCAATGTTAATGACGAAGATGATTTTACTATTTTCTCCCCCTTAAACGATGACCCGTTTTCTATTTAAAGAGCTGTAGTCATTGTTTAAAGAGTCAAATAGTGATGAAAGCATTTCCAATTTATCTCTTGAAAAATTTTGATTCGTGGTGTCAATAAGATTTCTCTTATATTAACAAATTAATGCACTGAGACGTACACAAATTCGTGTCAGACCAAGTTATAAAGTAAACTTGATCCCTTTGCATGATTTGGCTTGTAAATCACGCCCGAGAAAATTAATTCCCGTTCTGAGCCAACGTTTTCCAAGGAAATACGTGACTTTAAAATGAAAACCGGGTTGCAGTCTGAAATAACTACAAGCCATTATGGGCATGTTTTAAAAAATGTACAACTTTTATACGGACTCTATTTATGGCACCGTGTCAATATTGATCGACATTTCTAAGGCCGTAAATATTACCGTACTAAAAGACATGCCCGGATTTAAAAAAATATTTTTGGTTTTTCTTGGTTTTATAATTTTTATGGTTTTTCTAGGTTTTATATTTTTTATGGTTTTTGTTGATTTTATATTTTTTATGGTTTTTCTTGGTTTTATATTTTTTATGGTTTTTCTTGGTTTTATATTTTTGTATTTTCTTTTTGTGGTTTATATATTTACGATAATATACATGATCACAACCAAAGGATACTCTGAATAGTTTACCACGACTATTCAGCTAATTCTTCTGCCAACTCTTTGAGAGTCGCTGGAGTGAATGATTTCATGCCAAGCTTGTCGATCAAAAACTCGATTCGTCCTCGATCTAAGGCTTTGGTGAACATATCCGCCAGCTGGTACTCAGTGGTGACAAAATACAGCTCGATCACTCCGTTCTCCACCTGCTCCTTGATGAAATGGTAGCGAATGTCTATGTGCTTGGCCCGGGAGTGTTGAACATAGTTGCAGCAAAGGGCAATGGCGCTCTTGTTGTCACAATACATCGGGATTTTGTTAAATCCCAAACCGTAGTCAGTTAATTGTGATCTCATCCAAAGGACTTGAGCACAACAACCGGACATGGCGATGTATTCAGCCTCCGTGCTTGATATTGCAGCGCTTTTCTGCCTTTTTGAAGACCAACTGATCAATCTATCTCCTAGGAGTTGCACAGATCCAGAAGTGCTACGCCTCGTATCTTGACATCCAGCATGATCGGCATCTGCGTATGATATTAAAGCAATCGAGGAATCTTTCGGATACCATAGACCACGATGAAGTGTTCCTTTTAGATACCGAAAGATCCTTTTAACTACATGTAAGTGCTTTTCGGTAGGCCGAGCCTGATACCGGGCACACATGCATACAGCAAATTGCAAATCAGGCCTGCTAGCAGTCAGATAGAGAAGGGTGCCAATCATTCCACGGTAAAGTTTCGGATCGACAATAATCCCATCCCTATCTTCATCTAACTTGGATTTCTCAACCATTGGAGTGTCTACGGGGTCACAATTCTCAAAATTATATTTCTTAAGAGATTCTAGAGCATATTTGGATTGATTTATAAAGATGCCTCTGGGATTCTGAGAAATCTGTAATCCTAAGAAAAATGAAATTTTTCCCATCATCGACATCTGAAAGCGTGTGGACATTATCTTCTCAAATTGTTTAGACAATTCTTTGTTAGTGGCAGCAAAAATTATATCATCAACATAAATTTGTACCAGAAGCATATCGTTGCCGTCCTTGAGAGTGAATAGAGTGGGGTCCACTTTGCCTTTGGAGAAGCCTTCCGACATGAGATATGTTGACAGGAGATCATACCACGCGCGTGGAGCTTGTTTCAACCCATAGAGAGCCTTCTTAAGCTTGTACACATGGTTAGGAGACTCCGTACTGACGAACCCATCCGGTTGACTAACATAAACCTCTTCCCTTAGTTCACCGTTCAAAAATGCCGTCTTCACATCCATTTGATAGACGATCATGTTCATATGAGCAGCAAACGCAAGGAATAGTCTAATCGCCTCCAATCTAGCCACAGGAGCAAAAGATTCCTCAAAGTCTATACCCAAGGCTTGTTTATATCCTCTAGCGACCAATCTTGCTTTATTCTTCAATACCGAACCCATCTCATCAAGTTTAACCTTATAAACCCATAACAAAGTAAGGATGTTAACCTTGTCAGGGCGAGGAACCAATTCCCATACTTCTAGTCGTTTGAATTCATTGAGTTCCTCCTGCATAGCTTCAATCCAAGATGATTGGGTCATAGCCTGCTGCCAATTTTTGGGTTCAACTTCAGAGAGAAATGCATCAAAGTAACAATATAGTGCACTTTCTTGTAGTTGATGGCGTGTAGAGACTGGTCGATCTAGATCTCCAATAACATTCCTAATTGGGTGATCTTTTGTCCATTTAGTGCTATGGTTTTCAATCCTAGGTGGTCTGGAGTGAACAATAGATGGAGCTTCTTCTGAGGTAGATGCGGCTGAAGGGTTTTCAGGGATCGCTACACCAAAGAAAGGAAGCTCTTGCAAGTGAGCATATTCCAAGTCGTGATCAGTAGTATCCTCTTCTACATCATTAGGCACAAGTAGGGGTGATGATTCAGGTGTAGTTTGAGAATCACTTGGTGAAGGTGCATCAGGTTCAACTTGAATTGTAGATGCATTAGATAAAGGTTCATTATCTTGAGCAACCACTTCAGGTATTGGAGCAATTACTACAGGTACTGGAACTTCATCAGTCGGGGGATCGAAGAATTCATCAAACAACGGTTGAAACAGTTTATCCCACTCGGGCCTTGATGGTGGTAAAAATGATGTAGAAGTAGGATTGTTGGGAACTAATCCGGAACTTATAGCACCGGGTCCCATCTCATGAAGCGCGGGTTCAGAGCTGTGTTGCTCAGAAGCCATCGCTGTCAGCTCGTCGAAATCAGCGTCCATAGTTTCTACAATCTTGCCAAGACGACGGTTATAGATTCGGTATGCTCTTTTGGACGGTGAGTAACCAATGAAAATACCTATATCGGCTTTTGGTTGAAGCTTACCCAAGTTCTCACTATTGATGTTTGGATAACACAGAGCACCAAACACATGGAAAAATGAAACATCGGGTTTGCGGTCATGTAGAAGCTCATAAGGGGTTTTTCCATGGCGTTTCCGAATGATAGAACGGTTTTGGGTAAAACATGCAGTAGAAATAGCCTCTGCCCACAAGAACAATGGAGCGTTCGCATAAATAAGCATGGTCCTAGCAGCTTCCATAAGTGTACGATTCCGTCTTTCAACGACACCGTTTTGTTGTGGAGTGCGTGCAGCGGATGTTTCATGTGATATACCAACTCCTTCATAATAATCACGAAGAGTCTGGTTGACGAACTCTGTACCATTGTCTGTACGGATACGGCGGACAGTGGTATTCAAACGTACCTGGATGAACTTCAGAAAAGTAATGATAGCCTTCGGTGCTTCATCCTTTGTACGTAAAAATCTCACCCATGTAAACCTTGAGAAATCATCCACAATTACCAGAATGAATTTCTTACCGCTCACACTTTCAGTTCTCATCGGCCCACAAAGATCCATATGCAAAAGATGAAGTTTTTCTTGATTGGTGTCTTCAGCTTTGGGCTTGTAAGATTTCTTGGTACTTTTCCCCCTTGAACACGCGGAACATAAATGGTCCTTGTGAAATTTAAGCTTAGGAAGACCACGAACTAACTCGTTTTTAGCCAGATGATTAATAGCATCAAAATTAAGATGAGATAATCTTCGATGCCATAACCAAGACTTGGTCTTAGAAGCTTTAGAGAGAAGACATACTGGAGAAGCGGCCATCATGTCTTGTAAGGACAATGTATATAGATTTGCACCACGAGATCCCTTCAACAAATCTTTTCCTTCCAAGTTGCGGATGAAACAAGTGTGTTGTCGAAAAGCCACCTCAAGGTTGGAATCACAAAACTGTCCTACTGAGAATAAGTTGTGACCAAGACCTTCTACATAGTATACTCTAGAAATCGTCACGTTTCCAATCTGATATTCACCATACCCCATAATCTTTGCTATATGATCATTCCCAAATTTAACCGTACCAAGAAACTTGCTGACGAAATTTCGGAGCATCGAGCGATTTCCGGTCATATGTTTTGAACAACCGGAGTCCAAATACCACAGGATGATTTGGACCACCTGAAAATATCACCACACAAAGACAATGTAGAGGTATCGGAATCTGAGTGTTCCTTGTTATTAGCAGGTACAGATTTAATAATCTTAGATTTGCTAACTCTAGGTTTCTTAGATTTCCTAGCCTTCCTTTTCTTCTTAATTGGTGGTGTAGATTCTAATTGGCTCAAATCCTGAGGTATTTCTTCACTGATAGGCACTACAGTGGGGGCAGACCTAATTAAAGGGCGTTGTTTCCATACTTGAGTGCGAGTGTTCCTAACTAAAGGACGCTCAGACCTAACCTTGATAGATGCATTCCTAGTTAAAGGGCACATTTTTCCATCTAGTGTAAAGGTCCTACCAGTGGGACGCCATTGCCAGCCAACTTGGGTACGAGTTCTACCCGTTGGCTTCCATTCAAGACCATTCTTAATAGCATTCATTTCATTAACGTGATCAATCAGACACAAATCATGACTCTGGGAAAACATACATTCATTACAATTCCAACAATTTAAATCAGAATTCACGAATGGTTTAGGCTGCTGCACAGGCGCAGAGCTCTTAGTCTTAACATGATTCATTATATTTAAAACTGAACTAGCATTCCTATTGTGGACTTCTACTTTCTTCTTTGTGGCACTACTAGTGGAGGGCTTGATCTTAGCTTTCTTGAGTGGCGATCCTTTAGCCTTAGTAGTCTCTTTTAATCCTGTAGAAGGCAAATTGGGAACATTAGCAGCAAATTTTAAAGGTGTCTTACTTGATTGTGCCAATGACGGTTTCGCTCCTGGAGTCTTATTAAATGGAGTGACAGCAATGGGCCTATTATTAAGTAGTGCAGAACCTGGTGTACCTATGTATTGTAAATAAGCCAAGCAATATTGAACTCGCTTAACATATTCATGAGCCGAATAATAGTCGCTACTTGAGGGATCTAAGGCATAAAGATCGTCTAAAATATCCCTAAGAAGATCGACATGCTTAATGGCATTCCTCATATAATCATTGTATACAACCGGGTTTCTCTTATGAAGCGGATTCTTATAAAGCACTACTTTCTTGGTTGTTGGAGCACTAGTGGACGGTGCAGAGTCGGTAGCTAAGTTATCAACAACTTCTTGTCGGGTGAGAAGAAGTGTCTCCTTTAACTCAGCCAAAACCATATTTTTGTCTATGAGCAGGATGTTCAAGTCAGAGATTTCTTCGCACTTTTGGTTCAGTTATTCAACATAATATTGTTGCTGTGCCGCATTAAAAGCGAAGCGTTCTTCCAGTGAACCATAAAGAGCGGATAGTCCCTGCCTTGTCCGATCCATCTCCCCTAGAACAGTTGATAGTCTAATTTCTAAGACCTGGTTTTTAGACTCTGCGGCCTCTAGTTCCATTCTTAATGTTTCCTTTGATGATATCTCTCTCTTCAATCTCATGATTTCTTCCTCTAATGTTTTAACAATTGCAATCATCTTGTCACTTGTCTCAACACCGTTTTCACAAACATTTGATATCAAAAGATTTTCATTTTGAGCTTGTTGTTTTAATTCTAAAGATATACAATGTTGTTCTAGTTGATTAAAGCGTTGAGAAAGTAAATTATAAGAATCTTGTAGCTTTAAAAACTCAGCGTTAGATTCGTGACAAGAATGATTATCTACCTCATTTACAGTTTCAGCAACATTTACAGAAATATCACAAACATCATCACAAATATCGTCACAAATATTCACAGCATCACAATTAATCATAGTGGATGTAAGCTCATTCGAATAATTAACATTTACAGTAGTAAGCACATCACACGAGATTACTTCAGACAAGAATCGGTCATATTCGGTTAAAATCTTTTCCTTTTCAATTAGTTGCAGTTCGTAAGCGGTGTCCATTTCATAAAACACTTTTTGAACTTCCCCAATTTCAAACTGAAGATTTTCCTTAAGAGATGCAAAACTTCCTTTTAGACTTTCGACAAACGGATTGATCTCAGTTTTAAACACCTCGCTCATGTGTTCGAAAGCCCATTCTCCGGCGTTTAAGCCATTTGAAGTCGTACATTCCAAAATGACCTTGTCAAAGTTAGTAAAGTATCGGTTAATCTCTTTCAAGTTTAACCATACAGTGCTAACAGGTGGAAGATTCTTTGGAATTTCCTTAGGACCTTCCATGTTGACAAGTGTAGGAAATGTACTAGGGCTTTCTTTCTCTATCATGTAGGTTGGTGCTGTAATGAGATCTTTATCCATATGGAAGCGAACTCTAAAATCAGTTTTAGCAAGCTCCTTATTCATTTTAAAATAATCACAATCGGGATATTTTGCTGAATTGTATGACCGATCCTCATCAACTAGATCCTTACTTGTTCGATCATTGGGAAAAACAATCGGGTCTAAAGCCAATCCTAATTGAGTTGCATTATAAAGTCTGGGACTATGTCTTAAAGCTTGTTTTGCATATCGTGGATTAGGGGGAAGGCCTTTTAGACGTGATAAGTTAAACTCTGTAAACGAAGCATCAAATAAGTGAACTAGTTGTGAAGCAGCGTATTGTCTTAAAAGCAAGTAGTCTAGACTTCTAATCTTATTAGTAGCATTAATCTCCATTTCAGTCTTCTTAGATTCGAGTAATTCAAAATCAGTTTGAAGTTTTTGAAAATTAGTGACCACTAACTCCTTTTCTTTAAGTTCACTAGACAGATTTGCTCTTAAGTTCTCGATTTCTTGCAAGTGACCCATTTGTTTGTTTCTAAAGTGATCATATTCGGGATTTGTGAGAACACTAGACGAAGGCACTAATTCCAAAGTTTGTACTTTCTCATTGCTTAAGGCAAGCTCATCAGACAAATTCTTATTCTTGGCTAAGGTTTCTAAGAGTGCAGCATTCATTTGGCTAAGTAATGTAGCAGGAACCATGACCAAATCTTGTTGAGCAGGAGTAGGCGTATGCGAAATGGATCCTGGTTGTGATTCACTCAAAATCTGGGGACTCACATTGATATTGCTATCATTGTTTGTCTCCACATTTGAACAACTCACCACCGAAGATTCATTCGAATCAGCACTCTCTTGCCCAACTTGATGTGGTTGAATACTAGCATCAGTGGCATTATCGGTGTTATTAATAAGTACCTCAGATTTCTTATCTGGCCCTAAGCTGGAAAAAGTTGCCATGAAAGCAGCCTTTGCAGTTTGAAAGTCATCACAGTCGGAATCATACGCATCAAGATCATCGGCTTGGTAAGCTGCATTCTGCGTAGTGACAACGTCTTGTTCAGCAATCCCTGGGTCAGCAAGAAATGCAAGCTCCTCTTCATCAAGTTCCCTTCCTTGCGCCTGAGCATTTACCAGATAGATCTTTTCTGCAAACCACTGTCCATCCCTTCTCCTATTGGGTTTCTTACAATCCCTGGACATATGACCCTCTTCCTTGCAGTTATAGCATGTAATCATTCTCAACTTGCCCGTATTAGCCCGTGGAGGGTTGTTGACCATTGGAGCAGGAGCAGGATTGGCGGTGCGAACATTGGTTGATGTGGAAGTTCTCCCCTGATATGGTTGAATTGGCTGAACCATTACCCTGCCATTCTCAATTGTAGCTTGTTGGCGAGAATTGGATGAATTCCTCAACTGATTGTTGGTAGGAGCTGATCCTCTGAATCCTCGTTTGCTTAAAGTTCTTGTGAGATAAGCAGACATAGTAGTTAGCACTTCAACTGGGTCAGCTCCTTGTTGGAATACAGGAACTGGGACTTCCTCATCATCACAATAAAGTGCTTGATCTGGATAAGCTGCATAATCAGTAGAAGGAATACTCATTTGATCAGGGTAGCTTGTCGGATATGCTGCATAAGGTGCAACATTTGCTGGATGAAGTTGTGAAGCATACTGTGGTGAGGGTGCATTGAATCGATATTGTTGCTGATGTGAGGTGGGTGGTTGTGGTAGAATCGAGTATTGGGGAAAGGCTGGTGTCATGTAAGGTGATTGATGATAAGCTTGATGTCCCAAGATATAAGGTGTGTTGTTGTGAGACAAGCTTGGTTGATTCGCCATCAAAGCTAAGGAATCTGGGTACATACCTCGAGGAGAACGGTGCATAATCACATGCTTCTCATGCTGCTGAAGGAAGGCATATATTTGATCCAAATTGCACTTATGCAGATCCCTGGTTAACTTGACATCAGTAATGTACTCACCCCATTCAGCTTGAGGTAGAGTATTCAAGAATTTGGTGTTAACCTGGAATGGTGCGATCACAAGATTGTATACATTCAGATCATTCATGAGTGTGGTGAATCTGAAGTAATAATCGTGAAGTGTTTCCCCTGGGTTGTAGGTGAATCTATCAAATAAATCATACAGCTGACACTCCCTTTCTTGTTTGGTGAGAGACGTGCCTTGTAGCAACACCTTAAGACGTTCCCATAGATCCTTTGCCACCGTATACTGACTCACCATCCTATAGATGTCATGGGGAAGAGCTTGAAGAATTGTTTGAAGAGCTTTTTCATCTGCATCTGCAACAAGTTGTTGAGCTGGAGTAAGTTCTTCAAATTCTCGTGGTCTAGTCACGTTATCAACCGTAATGGTACCATAGTCGAGTGGACCATTCAAAATCGATTTGACCATAAGCCTTCCGTATGTCGGTTTCCCCTTTAGATATTGCATCATTCGACCTTGCCATGCCTCAAACACCTCTTTAATAAGCATCGGTGGACGGCTATCAGTTCCCGTTATGATCGATATATCCGTAAGAGATGTCATCTGAGGCATTACTGAATTTGGATTCATTTTGTTTTTCTTCAAAGAAACAGAGATTATCGGTTGATCGAGCAGTGAAGTAAAGCTTGTGAATTGTGTTGTGTTTTTGTTGTAAGAAACCAAGATTAAATCCTCTAAAAAAATCGTCGAAAAAACAAGCAAAATCACCCTTGATTCGGAACTTTTTGTTGATTCGGAAGTTTGATTCGGAAGATTACCTTGATTCGGAACTTTTTGTTGATTCGGAAGAATACCTTGATTCGGAACTTTTGGGTTGATCCGGAACTTCTTGGTTCGGAAGTACTTGATCCGGAACTTGGCTTGATCCGGAACTTCTTGACTCGGAAGTTCTTGGTTCGGAACTTTAGCTTGATCCGGAACTTCTTGATTCGGAAGTTCTTGGTTCGGAACTTTAGCTTGATCCGGAACTTCTTGACTCGGAAGTTCTTGGTTCGGAAGTTTCTTGATCCGGAACTTCTTGGTTCGGAAGTTTCTTGATTCGGAAGTTTCTTGATCCGGAAATTCTTGGTTCGGAAGTTTCTTGATTCGGAACTTCTTGACTCGGAACTCCTTGATCCGGAACTCCTTGATCCGGAACTTTTACTGAATGAACAGAAACCTTTCCCGATGAACAGTCGAACAGTAAAAAAATGAGATTAAGCCCAGATTTTGACCAAATAACCCAAAAAGTTTTGTGCTTTCGACTAAAATAAGTAACAACTAATACTTATCCACTAATCCCAATCACAAAAACACCAAAAACACCAAGAATCAAGATGATTTTTCTTAAAGAACACTAATACAATCAAAAACTAAAAAACCACACAAATCACCACCTTAAATCACCCCATAGCTCTTGATACCAAATGTAGAATATTGATAATCAATGAATCTATGAAGGGGTTTGTTAATTTCTAGAGAGAGAAAGTTAGAGAGAGAAAGTGAGAGAAACTATGTGAATTTTATTAAGTGGAAATTAAGAAATGATAACAACCAACCCCTTTCCTTAGTGGAAAGGGGTATTTATAGTTCCAAGTCATAAGTGGACTTGGGCCGGTCCATGACAAGCCCATGGACCGGTTCTTACTTAAGTTAATAAGCAAATAACAACTAATTACTAACTACGAGCTATTACAACATAAATCATATTGTGGAGCGACCGATACTTCTAATATACGTTAAAACGTATTTCTAACAGTGTGTAAACACCCATCCTTTTTACCACTTAATTACAATAATAACCGAGCCGAAACGTGTATTTTATGTCTTTTATGTCGGAATTATGCGTGGTTTGTGTTTTTGTTGTGATTTAGGACGAAAAGGTGAAAAGTGGAGAAAACACGGGCATTCACGGGCTTTTATTGAAGAAAAAGATGAAAGACGAAGTCAAGAAGTCAAGAGTGCATAAAGAACGGAAGTCCAAGACCAATTCTGAAGATTTATCGAAGAAAAAGTCAAAAGACGGAAGTTTACTTAAAGACGAAGATCTCAAGGCTAATTTATTGAAGAATTAAAAGACGAGTTCAAAGAAATCCCGAGCCAAAAAGTCATTAAAGTCCAAGATTAAAGAAGATTAGAAGGCTTAAGGACTAATGGTGCAATTAAGAAGAAATGAAAGAGGGGAGGAAGCTTCCTAAGCACTCCTTAATCCTCCCCTATATATAGTCATTAGGATAATCATTTCCATTTTGTTGGCTAATAGTGACAATTAGTTCTTCCATTTTACTTATCTTGTCATTTACTTTTCATGTCCATTTACCTTTATTGTCTTGCACCTTAATTACCATTTAATTTCAAGTAAGTGTTCTTTTAATTCTTGTTAATCATTTATCTTTATTGTTTGATCTCTCATTCTACCTTTTTTTAATCTTTAATCTTTGTCTTTATTGTTCATGTTCATGTTTATGTTTTTGAGTTTTTTTTAAATTTATTAAGTGGGTTTTGATTATTTTGATTAAGTTTTGTTAGTTTGATTGTTTTAGATTGATTGTTTATGATTAATAGATGTTTTGTGGTTAGTTTGATTTAATCTCGTGGTTTATTTTGTTTAGAATTGTTTAGATTCGTGTGTTTTGGTTCTTCCTTGTTCTTCGCTGCAAGTTTCTGTTCCCAGGTACATATTCCGAATCAACTCCAACATTTCGAGTGAAGGATTGTGAAGAAAATATTCCGAATCAAAGGCACTCATCCGGAATAAGTGACATATTCCGAGTAAGGTGTTCTATTCGGAATAACCAAATATTCCGGATCAAAGGTTAGCAAAAGGTTCATCCGGAATATCCAATATTCCGGATAAGGGAATTATTCCGGATAGACAGAACGTTCCGGATAGACCAAACATTCCGGATCAGCAAGAATATTCCGGATCAAGGAGATATTCTGGATAAAGAGCTTCCATCCGGAATAAGTGACATATTCCGAGTAAGGTGTTCTATTCGGAATATTATTCCGGATCAAGAATTATTCCGGATCAACAGCAACATTCCGAATCAAGACCAACATTCCGAATAAAGAAGATTATTCCGGATAGGTGACATATTCCGAGTAAGCCATTTATTCCGGATCAAAGGTTTTGGTGAAATATTCCGACTGAAGAAAAACATTCCGAACGAAGGTGACATTCCGGATGAGTGTTTATTCCGAATGAGGGTATTAATCCGGATGAGCTAATTTTCAGGTTTCTTTAGTTTCAGTTTTTTTTAAGTTTCTGCTTTTAATTTCAAGCTTTATTTTTCCCGCCTTTTCCTTAGTTGCACTTTACGTTTATTTGCCTTAGATTTATTTTAGCCTTGCCTTAGTTTAAGTTTTAGTTTTAGTTGCGTTTTAAGTTTGCCTTAGATAGATTTAAGTTTGCGTCATTTACTTTAATTGCCTTTTAATTTCCGTCACGCTTTTAAATACTTGCCTTTTACTTTAAATTAGATTTAGATTTACTTTTAAGTAATTTACTTTAATTGTTTTGCACATTTTATTTAAAAAAACAACCAAAAATATTTGCTTCACCAAAATCAACTGAGTCATACTTTGAACTGGAAATCAATTCGTTAAGATACCGAGAACACGAACTTTAATTTTTATACGGGCAAAAGCCTTGTATGAAATGGCGCCGCTGCCGGCTCTTTTCGTAAAGATTAACGGTTTTCTGTGAAAGACGCGTTGCTTTTTGGGATCCGTTAACTTGTGAGCGTTATTTTTCTTGCTTAAAAAAGATTCAGAAAACCATAAAAATTAAAATTGTTAAAAATCCATAAAAATTAAAAATTTCAAAAATCCAAAAAGATTTTATCTTTATTGTGTATATATATTCTCTTTGTGTTTGGTTTCTTTTTCTTTTACCTTTGTAGGTGTATGTGTACTAGATCTTCTAATTATCAAGAGCCCGAGACTCAAGAAGATTTAAGTATGGCAGGTGTTAACAACAACAATAATCCACCGCACCTCAACAATAATAACAACAATGTTCTTCCACAGCTCGATCTTCGGACAATGGAGGAGCTTTGTCAACCTACCATGTTTGGACGAGGAGGACCGATTGCGCCGATGCAAATCACGGCTCCGGAGTTTTCGTTTAAGCACCACATGATTCAGCAAGTGCAAACAAATCCTTTTAGAGGAATGCCTGATGATGATGCCAACAAACACCTCGGCAAGTTCATTACAATCACCCAAAGCATGAAGTTGCCCGGTGCCACAATGGATGTGCTTCGCCTTCAACTCTTCCCACATACTTTATCACATCATGCCGAGAAATGGTTTGATCGTCTCCCGAAGAATTCAATTCATACTTGGGATGACATGACTCAACGCTTTTTGTCGCGCTACTTTCCACCATCCATGGTCACGAGCCTTCGCAATCAAATCAGCGGTTTCATGCAAGATCCCGATGAATCTCTTTTGATGCTTGGGAAAGATATAATATCTTGATCGATCGTTGTCCAAACCACAACATGCTGCCAGTCATATTGATTGATACTTTCTACAACGGTTTGACTTTTCGTGATCGTGATAGGATTAATGCAGCCGCCGGTGGCACATTTATGAAAAGGAGACCCGAGGAGTGTAGAGAGCTTATTGAGAACATGACTACTCACCACAAAAACTGGGATTCCTCCGCTTCTTCAAGGAACAACCCGAGAGTCAATGTTTCTTCTACTTCAGCAAGCCCCGACATGACCGAATTCACCCGCATGATGACTGAAATGAACAAAAGTATCTTGCTTCTCGCTTCAAACCAACAACAACAAGTTAAAGCGGTTGCACCTTCTTGTGCAACATGCGGCGTTCCACACTCATACACCGATTGTCCTTCTACTCAAGGAAATCCAGAAAATGTGTATGCAGCTTATGGTAATTATTCACCAGAAAATTACCAAGCTCGACCTCAAGGGGATCGAAATTTGCTGAGTTACCGATCTAACAACTACCTTTCACCCGGTTTTTCTCCTCAAAACCAAAACCCCGCCAACAACTACAATAGAAGCAACCAAATCCCACCAAGAGCCTCTAATCCTTATCACCCACCCACACAACAAGCCCCACCCATTAACCCCGATGTTGAAGCCATAATGAGAACCCAAGGTGAGCAAATCAAGAATCTTCAGAGCCAAATTATCAATTTAAAAGGAGATATTACCAAGCAAGGGAATGAGATAAGATCCGAGCTTCGAGATAATATTCGATCCTCCTTCAGCACTCAAACGAATGATATTAAGAATATCCTGTCTAGTTTCTTGCCCACAGCTCAACCTTCTACTTCAAGTTCTCTACCTTCGAACACCGTCACCAATCCGCGAGCAAATGTGAGTGCTATTACTACCCGTAGTGGAGTCACAATAGTAGGACCACCTATACCACCCCATCATCTACACCTCCTCCACAACCATTTATCCCTACTCCTCCTACACCTAGTATTAGTACACCATTACCGTCTCCGCCTCGTCATGACGATGTTCCAAAGAAGAACCCTTCAACATCTCAACCTTTACCTACACCTGCACCTTCACCAACCAAACCTAATATCCCTTATCCTTCACGGTTGGGCAAGACCAACGAGCTAACCAAGAATGATTCTCAAGTGTCGAGCTATATGAAGATGCTCTCTCAAATGAACATCAACATTAGCCTTGTTGAAGCACTTGTCCACATGCCGAAATTTTCAAAGCATTCAAGGAATTGCTTAACAAGAAGGAGAAGTTGATTGAGCTCGCCAACACACGCTTAAATGAAAACTGTTCTGCAGTTATTCTTAAAGAACTTCCGGAAAAACTTGGAGATCCCGGTCGTTTTGTGTTGCCTTGCATATTCAACAAAACTGAAGAATTTACTGCCCTTGCTGATCTCGGGGCCAGTATTAATCTTATGCCTTTGAGTGTTTGGAAAACACTATCATTACCCGACCTTACTCCAACAAGAATGACTCTTGAGCTTGCAAATCTCACTCTCGCTTACCCCGTTGGTATAGCCGAAGACGTGTTCATCAAAGTTGGAACATTTACTTTCCCGGTCGACTTTGTCATTGTTGATTATGAAATGGACCCTCGTATTCCTTTAATACTTGGTGGGCCATTCTTGAGAACCGGACGATCTCTAGTTGATATTGCCGAAGGTGAGTTAATCTTAAGAGTCGGGGATGATGCACAAGTTTTTAAAATGGGGAAGCTTACAAGCAAATCCTTTGGAAGAGAATCTGTGAATATGATTAATGTGCTCGATGATTTTGTCATCTACAACAATCCTCTATTCGAGTCTTGCAATGATAATCCACTCTTTCAAGATAATGTGGATGCTTCTCTCTCCAATTTGGAACCTTCCCCCATTTATGATTCTCCACCGATCTTTGATGCTTATGATGATGATTCTAGCTTAGATTCGGATGATTTTGATGATCTTACCTCCGAGTATCCCGACCTGCCCATTTATGATGATTTTGATGAGGCCGATACTCTCTCGAGCGATTCTTCTCATGATGAAGATCCTCCTCCATCACTTAATCCTACTTTGGATGATTACTCATTTGAGGACGACTTTTCAACTTTTCTCAATACTTACTTCCTTCATGAGAGTGATGCACCTCCTTTAGATTTTGAAGATTATCGTCTTGATCCTACTTTGGATTTGAAGAAAATTATTTCAAAGGAGAAGCAACCGGTCGACACCAACATCGGCAGCACATATGATTTGACACCTCTTTGTCCACCTTCTGAGGAAGAGGTTGTGCATTTTCTTCGCGGATCATCTTCACATTCTGCTGAGCCTGAGTGCTATTTTCCCTTAATGGAAAAGGTGTTCGACCCCGGTATCGATATTCTGCAGCCATCTCAGTATCCATCTTTGGAACTTATGGCAATCTGCTTGCACCACTTCACCCTTGCTCCCACCGTGCTCCATCGCTGCTTAAGGGAACCTTGCCTACTCTTCTTTGGCTTGCCTTGTTCGCCTTAAGCTTGTGCTACTTGATGGATGAAAACTATGTCTTTGATCCTGGTGGATATGTTTCATGCTTCTTCCTCTACTAATCAAGGTCGAGTCAAACTCACGACTCGGTAAACAAAGATCAAGCGCTTCTTGGGAGGCAACCCATGCATCTATCTTTTAGCTTTCTTTATCCTAAGTGTAGGGGAGACCCGTTGGTTTTCTATTTCCTCTCCTCTACTAATCATGGATTCGAGCGCTCAATGATCCACTCTTGATGATTATTGATGACCCGTGATTCCGTGTTCCCATTTTCCCGGTTCTATCCTAAACTCTTTTCGATTCACTATTTTATATTTTCTCAATATTAAAATAGGAATCTCGTTAGTTGTCTTTTCCTTAGCGAGATTTAAAAAACGTGCACAATGTCCTAAGTGTAGGGGAGTTTACTCCCACATGCTTAAACATTGAGGAAAATGTTTATATTAAGTGTAGGGGGGACTTCTATCGAAGTTAAGTGGCCTTTTCCTTGTATTTGTCCTCATTTTAACCGGAAAATCAATTTTTTCCACATTTTTCAAAATTTTTGATCTATTTTGGCCCATTAGTTTTTCCTTTTGTATAGTTATTTTCTTCCTTTACTAGAATAACTTTTGAATAAAGTGGTTTTAATTTTCAAACGTTGTGAATCTTTTGACTCAACCCGAGTTTACTCTAGCTAGTATCCTTAACGTGTTTAAGTCAAGTTTTGCTAGGCTTTTATATAGGGAGCTATAAAACGCGAAGGTCTTAACTCTCACGGGTTAAGAACAAGAACTTTTCGCAAGTTGCTATAATTGATCCTAGAGAGTTATTTATCAAGGGAACATTAAAATGTGATTTCTAAACTTTAAAAAGTCTAAGAATTTGCAAGATCCTATAGGCGACTCGAAAACCCAAAACATTGATTTAATAGGCTAAGCATCCACGAGTCTCATTCCTTGAGATTTTAAACTGTGGAGAACGAGAGATGATAGAGCCAATTATAAGTTCGGTATTCTTTCGTGAATTTATGTGAGTTAATTATAAGCCTATTCTCCCATCGCCTGCTAATAAATTTATCTGCAATAAATAAGGTTGTACGATTTGAAAAGTTACTTAGCTTCTAGCCCAAGATCGTTTAAAAGTTGCTCGGTATGGATTAGAGTTCATAGCCAAGGCATAACTTATTGAAGCGGGAAGCGAAGATTGGCGAGTCCGAAAAGGTCCTAACAAGGCATGAGGGCTACATTTTGTTGCTAAAGATCCAAAGTGATGTGAAGAATCATTTATCGAAAATCAATATGAAGGATCGAGACACACGACGAAAAGCAAAAACTCCCCAAAAGTCATGGAGAAGTGTATCCGAAAAGACCCTAGCAAGGTATGAGGATAAATAGATCCAAGTCATAAAAGGAGGCGGATCGTTGTATATCAAATTCCAAAATAATGATTGGAGAAAAATGAAGAGGTCGTGGTCCGAGTATGAATCTCTCAAAACTTCAAGTGAAGAAATTCCTATTATGAAGAGAAGGCCATTATTTCATGAACATCTCTGAAGGTTTGAAGTATGAAGTCGCTGCCAAATATCGGTCCGAGAAAGGTCTCAAATCACGAACCGAGTTATGCCAAGATATGAACTTTATGAGGTCCCGAGAAGCAGTTTTAAAAGATTTTGTCCTTTAGCTAACTATTGATTAAATCGTTCACTTTATTTTCGGCCTAAATAACTATCGAAATAAGTCAACAATGCATCCTCGTGATCATTCAAGACAAAAATAAAATATAAGAGATACACCTAGGAATAAGGGAGTCTAAGTGAATAATTGGCCCACATGAGTTCGTGTTAGTTTGCTAACTTATAATAACAATGATCTTGTTTTTAAGCTTGGTTTGGAGAAAGTGAAAACATTAGGATGATGAATATTCATGACATTTCCAAAACCCAAGGTATGTTTTTGATTTCTTTACTTTGAATGTTTATAGTTTTCTATCTCTTTAATAAAGGCCAATGTGGATTGATTATGATGAAAAGTGTAAACGTGCTTTGTAACTAATGCATTGCATGAGGACATTGCAATGGTCAAGTGTAGGGGATTTGATAGGTGTGTAAACACCTATCCTTTTTACCACTTAATTACAATAATAACCGAGCCGAAACGTGTATTTTATGTCTTTTATGTCAGAATTATGTGTGGCTTGTGTTTTTGTTGTGATTTAGGACGAAAAGGTGAAAAGTGGAGAAAACACGGGCATTCACGGGCTTTTATTGAAGAAAAAGATGAAAGACGAAGTCAAGAAGTCAAGAGTGCATAAAGAACGGAAGTCCAAGACCAATTTTGAAGATTTATCGAAGAAAAAGTCAAAAGACGGAAGTTTACTTAAAGCCGAAGAACTCAAGGCTAATTTATTGAAGAATTAAAAGACGAGTTCAAAGAAATACCGAGCCAAAAAGTCATTAAAGTCCAAGATTAAAGAAGATTAGAAGGCTTAAGGACTAATGGTGCAATTAAGAAGAAATGAAAGAGGGGAGGAAGCTTCCTAAGCACTCCTTAATCCTCCCCTATATATAGTCATTAGGATAATCATTTCCATTTTGTTGGCTAATAGTGACAATTAGTTCTTCTATTTTACATATCTTGTCATTTACTTTTCATGTCCATTTACCTTTATTGTCTTGCACCTTAATTACCATTTAATTTCAAGTAAGTGTTCTTTTAATTCTTGTTAATCATTTATCTTTATTGTTTGATCTCTCATTCTACCTTTCTTTAATCTTTAATCTTTGTCTTTATTGTTCATGTTCATGTTTATGTTTTTGAGTTTTTGTTAAATTTATTAAGTGGGTTTTGATTATTTTGATTAAGTTTTGTTAGTTTGATTGTTTTGGATTGATTGTTTATGATTAATAGATGTTTTGTGGTTAGTTTGATTTAATCTCGTGGTTGATTTTGTTTAGAATTGTTTAGATTCGTGTGTTTTGGTTCTTCCTTGTTCTTCGCTGCAAGTTTCTATTCCTAGGTACATATTCCGAATCAACTCCAACATTCCGAGTGAAGGATTGTGAAGAAAATATTCCGAATCAAAGGCACTCATCCGGAATAAGTGACATATTCCGAGTAAGGTGTTCTATTCGGAATAGCCAAACATTCCGGATCAAAGGTTAGCAAAAGGTTCATACGGAATATCCAATATTCCGGATAAGGGAATTATTCCGGATAGACAGAACGTTCCGGATAGACTAAACATTCCGGATCAGCAAGAATATTCCGGATCAAGGAGATATTCCGGATAACGATCTTCCATCCGGAATAATTGACATATTCCGAGTAAGGTGTTCTATTCGGAATATTATTCCGGATCAAGAATTATTCCGGATCAACAGAAACATTCCGAATCAAGACCAACATTCCGAATAAAGAAGATTATTCCGGATAGGTGACATATTCAGAGTAAGCCATTTATTCCGGATCAAAGGTTTTGGTGAATATTCCGAGTGAAGAAAAACATTCCGAACGAAGGTGACATTCCGGATGAGTGTTTATTCCGAATGAGGGTATTAATCCGGATGAGCTAATTTTAAGTTCTTTTATTTCAGTTTTTTTTAATTTTCTGCTTTTAATTTCAAGCTTTATTTTTCCTGCCTTTTTCCTTAGTTGCACTCTACGTTTATTTGCCTTAGATTTATTTTAGCCTTGCCTTAGTTTAAGTTTTAGTTTTAGTTGCGTTTTAAGTTTGCCTTAGATAGATTTAAGTTTGCATCATTTACTTTAATTGCCTTTTAATTTCCGTCACGCTTTTAAATACTTGCCTTTTACTTTAAATTAGATTTAGATTTACTTTTAAGTCATTTACTTTAATTGTTTTGCACATTTTATTTAAAAAAAACAACCAAAAATATTTGCTTCACCAAAATCAACTGAGTCATACTTTGAACTGGAAATCAATTCGTTAAGATACCGAGAACACGAACTTTAATTTTTATACGGGCAAAAGCCTTGTATCAGTATGTTATTGCATTTAAATATTAGACTTCAAACATATTAATGTTGCTTTTAATAAGGATACATAATAGAATCTCCAAACAGTGGTTGCGTTTTGGGTTACCAATTTGTAGTTGCTATACAAGTAAATTATAGTTCAATTGATACCTTCACTTTATGCGGAAATAAGAATGAGTCGGATTCGAGATACAGGAGTATAAACACCGAAGTAAACACCGACGTTAAATCCACTTGAGAGTCAAACCAAAATATGCATTAAATCCCGTTGCTAATGAACTAGGAATCATTTGATATCCGAAATTCATTTGAAGTCGTGTGACCATCTTTAGTCATGATTACGGTTATTACCAAGTTAACTTTTCTTGCTTTTATTCATAGTCTAATTTTCTAATGTCACCATCTGATTATTTTAAGATTTCAAGTTATACACGTAGCAAATGAAGAGACGTGTTAAATTTTAAATTTGCATACCTATTTGATGCATAGTAAAAAGGTTGAGTCTTGATATCTTCTAATGTGTGCTATTTATTTATTGTCTTACTAGATAAATATTGAATAAGCAGGTATAGTCAAATTCCGATATTTTAAAAGTTACACGATTTGAAAAATACGCGTTAAACACGAAAATTAAACGCTCGATATAAAATAAAAACTTCGACGATCGGATAAAATTAAAATTTTAATAAATAAATGAGGGCTTATAAATTAATATATGTTAAAGGGTCGTATAAACGAATGATGCTTAGACGCTTAACGTAAATTACGAAGAAGGCTCGTAAAACGAGAAATTAAAACGACGACAATAGAAAATATTTCTATGTCATAACAAAAATGTTCACGGTCGATGGCGGACATAGACTTTTTTGATAAATAATAAATGACATGTATTCGATACATTAAATCCCTAACCTCTCTGGTTAGCCGAAAAATCAATATTATTCGTCGAACGAATATCACAAATAAAAGTCGAGTAATAAATATTGATCCGAATACTAGAAATTAGATTAGATCTCGGTCTAAATGTTGATTTTAAAGTACGGGTATTGTTCAATGACGTCCGATCATGGAGAACGTGTACCATATAATATCTTTTGACCTCCTTGGAAACCTAGACCATGACTTGTCTGTTTTTCACTCTTCACTGATAGACTAAAGACCATTGAGACGAATTAAGCGTCGTGACGTCGCTTCCTAAAGGGTTAGATGATGTAATAACCCGTACTTTAAAATCAACATTTAAACCGAGATCTAATCTAATTTCTAGTATTCGGATCAATATTTATTACTCGACTTTTATTTGTGATATTCGTTCGACGAATAATATTGATTTTTCGGCTAACCAGAGAGGTTAGGGATTTAATGTATCGAATACATGTCATTTATTATTTATCAAAAAACTCTATGTCCGCCATCGACCGTAAACATTTTTGTTATGACATAGAAATATTTTCTATTGTCGTCGTTTTAATTTCTCGTTTTACGAGCCTTCTTCGTAATTTACGTTAAGCGTTTAAGCGTCATTCGTTTATACGACCCTTTAACGTTTATTAATTTATAAGCCCTCATTTATTTATTAAAATTTTAATTTCATCCGATCGTCGAAGTTTTTATTTTATATCGAGCGTTTAATTTTCGTGTTTAACGCGTATTTTTCAAATCGCGTAACTTTTAAAATGTCGGACTTTGACTATACCTGCTTATTCAATATTTATCTAGTAAGACAATAAATAAATAGCACACATTAGAAGATATCAATACTCAGCCTTTTTACTATGCATCAAACACGTATGCAAATCTAAAATTTAACACGTCTCTTCATTTGCTACGTGTATAACTTGAAATCTTAATATATTTAGATGGTTAGATTAGAATATTAGAGTATGAAAAAAAGCAAGAAAAGTTAACTTAGTAATAACCGTAATCGTGACTAAAGATGGTCACACGACTTCAAATAAATTTCGGATATCAAATGATTCCTAGTTCATTAGCAACGGGATTTAATGCATATTTTGGTTTGACTCTCAAGTGGATTTAACGTCGGTGTTTATACTCCTGTATCTCGAATCCGACTCATTCTTATTTCCGCATAAAGTGAAGGTATCAATTGAACTATAATTTACTTGTATAGCAACTACAAATTGGCAACCACTGTTTGGAGATTCTATTATGTATCCTTATTAAAAGCAACATTAATATGTTTGAAGTGTAATATTTAAATGCAATAACATACACATGAAAATGTTGCGTTTTAATACTATAAAAGAAAGAAAGAATGATAGGTCTGCGTTTTGTGGTGATTTGTCCGGGTGACCCATCCCGTGACGATACCCGATGAATTAGATATGGCTGAAACGATAAAAAGTATCAAATCTGAACATGCTGTATAAACCGACTGAAAACTCTAACAAGAACTAAGAACTTTCAAAGAAGGTAAGACTATAGATTGTAGATAAAAATATGAGGAACTAGAATCAATTGGATGGTCCACCAATTCCTTACGGTTTGGAAATGGCGGCCAAAACGGTGAAACTGAAGTTGGCTGCGAAAAACAGCCAACTCTTCTAAGTGAGAAAATGAGCAATTGAGCAATGATAAGTATATTTTAGGGGTAATTAAAATTATAATCAGTAAAGTATATAAGTTGATAATAATTTTGATATAAATAGCTCGCCTAGATGATTTACGGTTCAGGCGATATGATCTATTTAGCATGACATGTCGGGTAAATTGTAAGAATTGGGTTATATTTAATTAACGTAAAACGTAATGATTCTTATAAACATCGAAATGGTATGAGCCGCTTTTTAGTTAATCTAGACTCGTTTATTTATTGATAACTAGAATACCCGAGACCCGACCATCGTGGACATTAACTTGACATCGTTATGAGGCGTTTTAGAACCTGTAATGCATATAAAGTGGATTTGGGCCACAAAAGCCCAACTTACACTTATAATGGCTATTAGGCCATTACTGGGCCTAAGATTTTTAATAATTTTAGAGGTCAATACTGAGATTGATATAGACTAAAGTCACAAGAACTAGTTATGGGCCACTAATGGGCCTTAATGGGATTAAAGGTCATCATGGGATAATACATGGTAAATGGTTACCAAAAGTCTTACATAAAGTTTTATAAAACTTATGCAATGTCCAAACATACTAAAGTGAACTATTTACATATATGTATGATATATTTATCGTCTCAAGCCTAAGACGCGACTCGCTATATTAGGTCTCGTTCGGTCATATGTTGACCGTTGGGCATCTCATTCTCGAGATGTGAGCGACTGATATCTCGTGAAGTCTTGTATCGACTATTGGATGTTTCTTAATTGATAAATGTGTGATAGCTATATCAGGTAAGTCTACAGCCTCGCTTTTATATTATCTTGTAAATGATTTTTAACCCTCGAGGGGGAATACATGATGTTTTATAAAATGAACACAATTTGTTTTTGGTATGCTGGACCCGAATATGATGATAAATGCCTAAGTATGTGACAACCCTAGATTTTGGATTTTTCACTTTTGACTGTTTGATGTTGATTATGTGTTTAGTGTGCGTTTATGTGCTATATGTTTATATTTGAGCATTTGATTTGATGTTAGACATCGTACATGTAGTGCGTGGTACGTTATATGATGATGTGATGGGGTTGTTTCGTGCTCATGAGTTCACATGAATGTGTAAATCATGGTATAAGTTAGAAATGAAATGAAATGAGTTTAGAAATGAACTGCAGAAAAGTTCGGGTAGCGTTTTTATAAGGTTTCGTTTACGTATCGTATGTTTTATGTATTAAGTATATATAATATGGTTAGGATAAGTTTTATAGTTTCTATATTTAGAAACTATTAGAAATGAAGGCTAGTTCAAAAATAGCGTAAAAAGTCAAAAAATTAGCAAAAGGGTGCCCGGTTTGGTCCTGAAAGTGTATTGGAGTATAAGTAAACATAAAATAGGAGGGGGAGAGTGTAAATATGATAAAATACAGAGGGGAGTCGAATTTGTGGGTCCCATAGCTGAAATTTTAAATATTAAATTAATAAAAATAAGATAATTACCATTTAAAAGTCCTAATTGGGCCTAAACTTGTCCAGAAGGTTACCAAGACCTATATAAACACCCCTAGACCCCTAAAAACGACTAATAACCCTAAATAAACCTAAAATAAGTCTAAATCTTCCATGTATATCAAGAGGAGTCGAAATTATGATTAGGGTTCATTAATTTTTCTTGTTTCAAGGTAAGTGATCAATTCAACCTTAATATAATTCATGTTTTTATTATTTAATCATAACTGGAAAGTTAATTAACCATCATTGAGATGATTAGGGTTTTGTTAAATTTCTGAGAATTATAGTTATTTATATTTATTAATGATTTTAGGGTTTGTGTTAAGTATTTAGGGATAATTAATGATGTTTAGAGGGTTAGTCCATAAAGGTGTAAAACAGTCTGATTTTTAGGGCTGTCTTGTGTGTCGACTGTTCCGGGCAGTAGGTAGCACCTTTGGTCGAGTTTCTTTTTTTTAATATTAATTTCAGAGAGTCTTCTTTTCAAAAATGTAAGGTTGGTCGAAAATGGAGTTCGGGAAGGTTGTCAAACAATTTTTTACAAAAACAGTGCACTGTTTAGGAATAAATTTGGATTTCGGGAATTTGAGTCAAAACCTAACCAAACGCATGAGATATCCAAAGATTTTTGATTTGGGAACTCTTTATAATATATATGAAAGTACTGGAGGATTTCAATAAAAATTATGGTGTGTAGGTCGGGCTTTTGGTGTCGAACATTTAGCATGTACAGAAAATCAGTTTTGGTGAAAACGACTTTTGGCGTAAAGACAAAACGGAAGGGTTAAATGTGTAAGTTGGAAGTAAAATTGGTTTTTGGAGTTCTTAGATCATATAACAACATAAATCCAGTAGGGTAGGAGCCATGTGTGGTGTTAAGTTCACTTCATGTGGTCGTTTAATGACTAGTAAACCGTACCGGGAAAAACTGAATTTTTACGTATAGAATAACTTGTAGTGTGAGAACTAGATAGCGAGGATTGGGAAATTAGATTCATCTTCGTGGTTGTTACTTAACTTGGCTGTTAGGACCTGAGCTAAGTGTGTTGTGTATGATTTTATAGGTTTGCAAGAGTGCTAGCTTGTTGTGCTATCAAGTGTGTTCATAGTCCCCTTTTTGCTATGTTTTTAAATGTTTTTCCAGTATGGGATGGAGATGACACTTGCAATGTTATTTAACATGATTTAGTACTATGTTTTAAAATGTGTGGACATAAATGTGCTATTGTGTGACTTGCGTGCTTATGTGTTCTCATATGTGCTTTGATATGTGTTCTGATATATGAATCTTGATTGTGTTATGATTGGGATTGGTACATAGATGTATGGGCGTCTATGGGACCAGTTGTGATGTGTGTGGAGCATAGGGCACGATCCGTCCTGAGTTCTTGGTTCATGGGGCACGATCCGTCCTGAGTTCTTGGTGCGTGGGGCACGATCCGTCCTGAGTACTTGTGCATCGTCTCTTCGGAGGCAAGATATCTCGACAGGGATATAGTTCATCTTCCACAAGTGGTGTGGGAAAGATCCGGATAGTGTGGTGTGTGTTCTTGTGTGTGTGACGGGATACTTCTTGATTGTTATAGTGTGCTTTGTGAATTGTAGATGTGATCGGTACTTGGTTTAAGTTTTGTTGTGGATGCATGTAACATGATTATCACATTATCGTCCATTACTATAAAAAAAATTTCTTCAACTTATTTACAGCGGATGTCAAGGTTTCATATGATGTTCTAGATAAACTAAACCTATGTTCTCACCAACTTTATGTTGACAGATTTTAGTGTCATTTTCAGGTGAGGTAGTTGTGCAAGATGAGGTTAGAAGTGGCTAGAGTATAGAGGCTGCTAGGATTGCATTAGGAGGAATCCCTTTCCTCTTAGATTTTATTTTGTCTTTTGATTTAATAAATTGTTTGATACCTATATGTTGATGTGTGTTATTTGAATGTCTTTCGTAAGAGGTAGGCCTGTTACCTACTTACCTGGACGCCTGCATCGTTTCAGATATTGTCATGACATTGTGTTACCTTTTTATGACATTTCTATTTCATTTAGTTAACTCTATAGACACGCTATTGTTGTGATGATATCCATACGTCGTGACCCATATTCCGCCATGGTGGGGTGTGACAGAATTGTATCAGAGACAATGGTTATAGAGAATTAGGTTGCCTAGTCGCGTAGCCTAGTCTATAGCTTAAGGGTCCCTTCATATAGGCGTCATAGGAGTATGTGTGCATTTTATAGTAATTGATGTGTTTGAGAGTTATTTTCGCAGTATTTGTTAGGTTATGAACTACTATGGTTCATACTTAGCTACATGTTATTTCTTTTCGAGTTTTGAATAGTGCGGGTTGAACTATAGTCGTATACGCTAGTCATTGTTGGATTTCGTTTAATTACGTTTTCATGTTCTTTATACATTTTGAATTTTGTCTACGGTGGTTCAGTTGGATTACGAGTTTATATGTTTCATGCATTGACTACGTTATTTTAATAAATGGATTTTGGATCTTATTTTATGTTGTGGTTATGTGCTTATATGAGTTGTAGGATCTATGTGCTTATTTGAGTTGGTAGACCGATATGTTATGTGTAGTATTAATTCTTATAAGTGTCATCATAGGAGGGAGTGCATTGGCGAAAGGGGACTTGTATAAGTATGGTGGCCAACATAGTTACACAAGTACCACAACATCAATGGATTCCTGAGTATGGTTGCATGAAAGAGGGTTAATACATGTTTGTATAGTATACGTTGGATGAATTTGAGTGTATGTATATATATGCCTATATATGTATAATTCCCTTCTATTTATCGGTTGTTTTCTTGTGATGGTTTGCTAGCTCGTTCCTCTTCGAGATGTTTAACTTCAGTAGTAGCGCATTTATCGAGTCCTCATTTCACGTGTTTGTTTGTACGGTACTTTTGGTGTAGAAGCTATTGAGAGGGTGGAGATTTATTTTGGAATAACGATATCTTTTGTATTGAGTCTCACATGGTAAAAGAAAAAAAAACTTGCAAATAGTAAAATAAAAATAGTTGTTGGTAGTCGATAAAATGAGGGTAAAGTGTCGAAAACGTGTTTGAAATAAGGTGGAATATAAATTCTTTAACATATAAGCATGGCTTATTTATTTTTTTTTAAATATTTTGGTTTTGATCACCTAAAGTTATTGTTCTTTAGTTAAAATTTTGTTCTTATTTAGTTAAATATGTTAAAATCATGTAATTAATCATATGATGGGTGGGAGTTTTAATTTTCTGGAATTAAAATAAATTAGGTTTTAAATTTGGTAATTAATGAGTGGTTTTAGGGTTTAAAAAAATCGTTTTTTGGTATAAATCGGAGTAGGCAGAAACTGTCGCTAAACTGTCAAAATATGTCGCTAACTGTCAGAAACTGTCGCCAATGCCTAGGCAGATTTTGAGTAAAAATCGTTTTGGTTATAAATTATTCGTTTTTAAAGCTTTTTGGGTGATTCAAAAGCCTAAAATTATGTAATCGGAACTTACTTTTCAAATATTCAGAAAGTTTAGTAATTGGAGTTCAGTAGCTTGGTCGAATTAATTGTACAAGTGTCGGGTTCAAGATTAATTTTCAAACAACATGGTTTAAACTTGTGTTTTGGGTATTTTGGGATAGTGGACACTTAGAGGGCTAACATAGGGCTGCATTGATGAAGGATGTAGGTTCTAGAGTCAATTTTGACGTGTGACATTGTGTTGTGTGCTTTAGAGAATTGATCGTTCGTGAAGAGACTTTAGATTGATTTTCGTCAGATGATTACATAAATTACTAATGTGGTACCATGGTTTTAGAACAACTAATATAAAATTACATTACAAAATCCATTAGGGGGTAAAATTTGGTGTTGCACAAGGTTTTAATAGTATGTCACAGGTCGTAATACATTTCAGTTGTCGTTGGGTGCTTGTTGTCATTGATTCGTTTCCATGGTTCGTTGGGAGTCGATACATGTTTTATGTTGAGTATCTTTTGGAGTCTCATGGTTTTGGTTCATATTTTTAAATTTGTTCACGTAAACGTCCGTTAGTTGTCCATGTTAATCCGAAGTTGGGGGTCCTAAAATTTGTCATGTGCTTATATTCATTGAGAGCGTTGTTGTAGTCATGATCCGGTTACGTTCTTATGAGAGAGATAGCGAGTTGGCTGTGAAATGAAATTATTGAGCTTATGGAGTAAATCTCGGGACGAGATTTCTATTAGGAGGGAGTGATGTGACAACCCTAGATTTTGGATTTGTCACTTTTGACTGTTTGATGTTGATTATGTGTTTAGTGTGCGTTTATGTGCTATATGTTTATATTTGAGCATTTGATTTGATGTTAGACATCGTACATGTAGTGCGTGGTACGTTATATGATGATGTGATGGGGTTGTTTCGTGCTCATGAGTTCACATGAATGTGTAAATCATGGTATAAGTTGGAAATGAAATGAAATGAGTTTTTATAAGGTTTCATTTACGTATCGTATGTTTTATGTATGTATTAAGTATATATAATATGGTTAGGATAAGTTTTATAGTTTCTATATTTAGAAACTTTTAGAATGAAGGCTAGTACAAAAATCGCGTAAAAAGTCGAAAAATTAGCAAAAGGGTGCCCGGTTTGGTCCTGAAAGTGTACAGGAGTATAAGTAAACATAAAATAGGAGGGGGGAGAGTGTAAATATGATAAAATACAGAGGGGAGTCGAATTTGTGGGTCCCATAGCTGAAATTTTAAATATTAAATTAATAAAAATAAGATAATTACCATTTAAAAGTCCTAATTGGGCCTAAACTTGTCCAGAAGGTTACCAAGACCTATATAAACACCCCTAGACCCCAAAAAACGACTAATAACCCTAAATAAACCTAAAATCAGTCTAAATCTTCCATGGATATCAAGAGGAGTCGAAATTATGATTAGGGTTCATTAATTTTTCTTGTTTCAAGGTAAGTGATCAATTCAACCTTAATATAATTCATGTTTTTATTATTTAATCATAATTGGAAAGTTAATTAACCATCATTGAGATGATTAGGGTTTTGTTAAATTTCTGAGAATTATAGTTATTTAGATTTATTAATGATTTTAGGGTTTGTGTTAAGAATTTAGGGATAATTAATGATGTTTAGAGGGTTAGTGCATAAAGGTGTAAAACAGTCTGATTTTTAGGACTGTCTTGTGTCGACTGTTCCGGGCAGTAGGTAGCACCTTTAGTCGAGTTTCCTTTTTTTAATATAAGTTCAGAGAGTCTACTTTTCAAAAATGTAAGGTTGGTCGAAAATGGAGTTCGGGAAGGTTGTCAAACAATTTTTACAAAAACAGTGTGCTGTTTAGGAATAAATTTGGATTTCGGAAATTTGAGTCAAAACCTAACCAAACGAATGAGATATCCAAAGATTTTTGATTTGGGAACTCTTTATAGTATATATGAAAGTACTTGAGGATTTCAATAAAAATTATGGTGTGTAGGTCGGGCTTTTGGTGTCGAGCATTTAGCATGTACAAAAAATCAGTTTTGGTGAAAACGACTTTTGGCGTAGAGACAAAATGGAAGGGTTAAAAGTGTAAGTTAGAAGTAAAATTGGTTTTTGGAGTTCTTAGATCATATAACAACAAAAATCCAGTAGGGTAGGAGCCATGTGTGGTGTTAAGTTCACTTCATGTGGTCGTTTAATGACTAGTAAACCGTACCAGGAAAAACTAAATTTTTACGTATAGAATAGCTTGTAGTGTGAGAACTAGATAGCGAGGATTGGGGGATTAGATTCATCTCCGTGGTTGTTACTTAACTTGGGTGTTAGGACCTGAGCTAAGTGTGTTGTGTATGAATTTATAGGTTTGCAGGAGTGCTAGCTTGCTGTGCTATCAGGTGAGTTCATAGTCCCATTTTGCTATGTTTTTAAATGTTTTTCCAGTATGGGTTGGAGATGACACTTGCAATGTTATTTAACATGATTTAGTACTATGTTTTAAAATGTGTGGACATAAATGTGCTATTGTGTGACTTGTGTGCTTATGTGTTCTCATATGTGCTTTGATATGTGTTTTGATATATGAATCTTGATTGTGTTATGATTGGGATTGGTACATAGATGTATGGGCGTCTATGGGACCAGTTGTGATGTGTATGGAGAGTGGGGCACGATCCGTCCTGAGTTCTTGGTTCTGAGTTCTTGGTTCGTGGGGCACGATCCGTCCTGAGTACTTGTGCATCGTCTCTTCGGAGGCAAGATATCTCGACGGGGATATAGTTCATCTTCCACAGGTGGTGTGGGAAAGATCCGGATAGTGTGGTGTGTGTTCTTGTGTGTGTGACGGGATACTTCTTGATTGTTATAGTGTGCTTTGTGAATTGTAGATGTGATCAGTACTTGGTTTAAGTTTTGTTGTGGATGCATGTAACATGATTATCACATTATGGTCCATTACTATAAAAAAAAATTTTCTTCAACTTATTTACAGCGGATGTCAAGGTTTCTTATGATGTTCTAGATAAATTAAACCTATGTTCTCACCAACTTTATGTTGACAGATTTTAGTGTCATTTTCAGGTGAGGTAGTTGTGCAAGATGAGGTTAGAAGTGGCTAGAGTATAGAGGCTGCTAGGATTGCATTAGGAGGAATCCATTTCCTCTTAGATTTTATTTTGTCTTTTGATTTAATAAATTGTTTGATACCTATATGTTGATGTGTGTTATTTGAATGTCTTTGGTAAGAGGTAGGCCTGTTACCTACTTACCTGGACGCCTGCATCGTTTCAGATATTGTCATGACATTGTGTCACCTTTTTATGACATTTCTATTTCATTTAGTTAACTCTATAGACACGCTATTGTTGTGATGATATCCATACGTCACGACCCATATTCCGCCATGGTGGGGTGTGACAAAGTACCATTGTCTTATGAAGTCCCTGAATTTCATGAACTGTTAATTACCTTGCGAGGTAAACGCTAATACATTTGATAGATCTATTTGGTTTGACAGCCTTATCCTAGGGTATGTATCCTTGTGATCACCTGAGAGGGATATAATGTATAAGAGGTCGTTGGTATATGACAATATTACATGTAGTAGGGGCGCCGTAAGTGACTCGGATGACGTGTTGGTTAACGTTCAGTTGCATGAGCTTAAGGCATTATTCGATATATATATATATGACTTGTCTGTGTGACAAGCTTGAGATGATTAAAAATCTTGTGTTCAAATTATGATTTTTTAAAACCTATAGACTTGCTCAACCGTTGTGTTGATGATTTAAAGCATGTATTTAAGGTAATCAAGATGGAAAGCAGCGGAGCATGCGAGGAGGGAGTTGGTGCTTACTTGTCTAAAGTTATATTATTTTCCATCCTTTAAAACGAACTAAATGACTTTTATAGTCTTATATGAATGTGATGTATTGGTAACGATTTTGGGACTAAACGCTACTCTGATTTTATATTTTGGATGGGAAACTTTTTAGACAAGGTTGTATATTATTTAACGTCTCTTTTGAGGTCGTTGTCTATGATTGTGTGTGATGTGCTACGAGTAGCGCCCCAAAGTGGTATTCCGCTGCGTGGTAATTTGGGGGTGTTACACGTGTGTAGGCTGTAATTTGATAAATTCATGCTTGTGATCATTAAGAACCATATGTTTGTTTATAAGAATAAGAATGAGTTAATAATTATTTATAGGTTGCCCTGAATCTGCCGAACAATGAAAACATGTACCTTGAATAATTAACATGTGATTTAAGACTTAATCCTTTATATTAATTGACCGTGTGATTAATAGATAATGGAATATATTGACTCTTCCAAAATTAGAGCCATTCAAGGCTTTGGGATATACCAAACAGAAAAGTGAAAATATGTTTTGACAAATGTTTTAACAAAGGATTTTTAAGGGATTATTCCCTTATACCCAAATCATTTAACTAAACTCCTGTTTAGTGGTAAATGTTTGTACATACCTCAAGACAACCTAAGAGGGATTGAGGAAACTATATAACTTATGACTTGAAATTTGAAACGACAATTTTTGCTTTTCTACTAAGAAAATTTTGACCAAAGTATAAACAAAGATTTTTCGAACATTTATGGATCTTATTAATTATTTTAATTATTTTAGATAAATCAACAAAAATCTTGTTAATTAAATTCAAATTTATTTTGAACATTTTTATAAAATTGGTCGAACTGAGAAAATTTAAAACTTTTTACGTTTACATTTCATAAAAATTGAATATTTATTATTTAATTACTTGAAATATTTATTGACGCTTTAAACGTCGGATTGAGCAAAACTGATAAAAATAATAGTTGAGACGAGACTAAAACATAGAAAATATGAAGAAAGAATTTTCGAATAAATACGGTCATGATATTTATTCCATCAAGGAAGGTGAACGTAATTACTGACACATTATGTAGAAAGGATAAAGAATCAATTAAGATGTGTTCCTTTGTAATGACTGTGCAAAATACATTGCCGAGCAATTTAAAAATAGGTGATGCTTGTAAAAAGGATAATATAGATAATAAAGGGGTTCGCGGCTAATGTGAACCATTAGAATTGAGAAGTCGATGGCGTTAAATGTATAAAAGGCCGCTTGTGATTGCCTAAATATGGAGATTTAGAGATTTAGTCATATTGAAATCTCACAAGATTAAGTATTCTATTCATGCCATTTCTGACTAAATGTATCTTTATCTGAAGAAGTTGTACTAATGGCAAATTATGAAGGCAGACATCGCCTCATACATTAGTAAACGTTTAACTATTCCAAAGGTTATCATCTGAATTTGATTCGATTTGGGTCATCGTCGACAGACTGACCAAATCTACTAATATCATTTCCGTTAATGATAGATTCTCGATGAAGAGATTGACTCTTTTGTACTTAAAGGAGTTGTGTAAGCATGGTGTGCCTGTATCGATCATCTCTATCAAGATCCTCTCTTCGCATCGAATTTCTAGAGATTTGCTCAGAAGTAATTGGGAACGAACCTTGATGAGAGTACTGTATACCACCCCAATCGAAGGGACGAGGTAAAGTAACGATACAAAACACTAGAAGTGTTGTTTGATGCTTGAATGATTGACCTTTGGTAATAGACCATATAATCGTTTTTTTTCCTTTGGAGAGATTATCATTGATAATTATCGTATTAGGATCGAGATCGAATCTTGTGAGAATCTAAATATAAGAGCATCTGTAAGCAGGAGTTTGGATGAAGACATCCGACATACACCCATTATGAGTTAGACATGTCTTTTAGGTTTAAGGTTGCCTATGATGACAAACCTAACCTTACAAAGTACCCGACCCGCGAGACCTGAAATGGTTGTTGAAATTAGGATCTGATTATTGACTGTCGGTAGTAAGCAGGAGGTTATGTGAATATAAAATGTAGATCTTTAAGTTTCGAATGGGTAGCGAAGTGATGCCAAAAATTTTCACCTTGGAAAAATTAATAGATGATCTGAAAGATCATGGGAAATAAGTCCCCGTTGAATGGGACCATTGAGATGATGTAAAAAGTTGGTTAAAAGGCATATAAGCTGGATCTACCCTAAGTCAACATTAAGCCTGATCTTATTCCCGTAGTTATGTTTGATGAAACTCACGTATTGTAATGAATTACACTTGTGAGAAAAGACCGAATGTGGAGGAAATACCCACATGGCTTTAACTCTATAAGAAGCGAGTAGTAAGATAAATTGATCTTTGAGGACAAAGATCCTGTTTAGGGGTAAATGCTGTGACAATCCGTCAATTTATGGTAGATATTTTATTCTCAAGTATTATTTAAAAACATTATATTAATGTTATATTATGAACTCACTCATTTCTGGGAAGAAATTTGGATTTACGTCTTGAAGTAGCATCGACTACGTCTAAACTGGAGGATTCTACGTTACGTGCTTACGCTTACATCCACCGTTTTGGTGACAGTCCGACATTTCAGGAAATAAATTTATCCGTGAATATTATTTTGGGATTTTAAATTTATGTTGGTTCATAAACTCACAAATTTACGAGAAGAGATTAGGACTTACGTGAATAATTTAACGTCCTTTACGACTAAACCAGAAACCTTAGGTTTACGTATTTATGTTTTTGAACTCTGTTTTTGATGAGACAATTTTTATTAGATTCGTTTTGTGTCGTTGATTCATAATTTATAAAAACGTTTTTCGTAAAACGACCCGAGGGCACGCAAATCGAGGAAACTAGAATCGAGGAATACCCGTAAATTAGTGGGATGAGACAAAACATGTTTTGCCCAACCCCACTAATATGGGATGACAACACTTAGCTACAACACCATTAGGTGTCAAAACTTCACAAGGAAGCTTGCACACTTGTCATGTGAGCTTAATAAACAAGCTACACACCACAAAAACCACTAAACTCAAACCATTCTTACATTTCATACATGCAATACCACACACAACTCTCTCCTTCCTCTCTCCTTGTGCCGTCCAAAAACCACCATCAAACACCACTTTTGATCAATTTTTACCATAAAATCATGTGTTATCTACACACATGATGAAGAACCCTTGAAGCCTTGAATATTGGAGGTGATTCTAACATCCAAGGAGGTGATTTGATAATTTCCAAGGGCTGATTTCTACATGAAGTTTACAAGTATTGGTGGCCTTGAAGATTGGTGTTGATCTATCACAAGTTTTGCCATCAAAAATCCAAGCCTTGATCATTTACTACTTAATCTTGGTGGTATAAAGATTGTTCTTCCCATCCTCTTGTTATTTTGATTATGTAATCTTGTATTTTCTTTCCTATTTTATATTTATATGATGAATATATGATGATAAAAATATTATGTGGGGATCAAGTGTTGATAAATATGGTTAAAAAGATGAAAAACCATAGGTAACAATGTTACAATCTTGCTTAAAATAATGGCTGTATAAAAACAGTAATTAACCAAGTTATAAACTGATAAAATTGCATGGTGGAATCAATTTACAGTAAGAATAAGATGTCATACACATGTGAGAGATGGACATGCAATGGAAACATCAAAATGAGTGAGATATGATCAAAATAAAATTAGTATACCAATCTGAATAGTCTGTTTTGTAGGGACTGTTAAAGATACTTAGAAATGGATTAAGCAGTAGCTATAACTAACTTATTTGTAGAACATAATATGAAGTTTATGTCATCCAAAAATGAGCTTCTATCTCCTTATAGAACTCAAGATATGATAAAAATGGTGAAAGTGAAACGAAAAATCAGATTTTGTGAAATTAAAATTTAATAGTATTATATAAGCACTCAAAATAATATAGTATAAATGTGAAATTAAAACCCACTAACTTATATATTTCATTTATATAAATATGTATAAGGATAAATAAATGGATATTATATAAAAGTGGTAGTTTGATAAGTTTTATAAGTTATAAAAACTATAAACATGATTTTTACGTCTTTTCGGCTAGTACCGTAAAATTAACGTTTTTCGTCAATTAAAACTTAGACGATCGGACCCATCTAATGTAAACTTTTTAAAAGTAATATACTGATATATAAGTACTTAATACAAGTAAAAACCGATAAAACCCGAACTAAATAACATATGGACATTAACGGGCTAAGTTAGCATTATTGGACTAATAATCCAACTAAATGGGCTAAACACTTATAAATTTACTTATTAGGCTTAACCCAACTGGGCCTAACATGTAAAGTATAATACTGATAATAAAAGTATAATTGGGCTAATGAAAAGTATTGGGCTTGTAATGGGCCTCCAAAATGTAAACAAGTTGAACTAGTGTAACTAGTATAAAAGTTACCAATACATAACACTAAAATGAGTAAATGATAATTTATAAACCCACTTGATCATCATCATATATAAAATCATCATATGTATACATAATGTTATTTTATAAAGTCATTGGACAAGAGTCTAAGACAAGTATTATTTGTCTAGGTTTCCATGATTGAAGCCCGTACCGTACATCCGAATTGCCGATAACCCGCTTTCCCACATCAACGTGAGTTCATAGCCTCGCACTCTTTTAAATGTTTTTATGAAATGTTTTATAAACCCGCGAGGGAGATAACATGTTAGTTTTGATAAAATAAGACACCATTTGTCTCGATTGTTTGTTTATTGATTGGACCCGAATGATTGTATGACCCGATGAATGATTATATGACCCGATGTATGGAATAAAATGAATTATTAAAGTTAGGTTATGTCACTAAAAGTCCCATTAGCATGAATTGTGAACTACCGGGATTTGGTAGACGCTTATGCATATAATAGTACTACTTGGGGATGATCACCCCAGTTCGCGCCTTGACGGTTGATCCCTGTCGTGCCATTTTGATTGGTAAGCGAATTTATGTATGACCCTCATGTCCAAGCACCTTTGGAACATCCTTTGTAACAAGGATTCTATTTGGGTTAGGTGGATCAATCTTACTTGGCTCAAAGGTAAGAGTGTATGGAGCATTGGCACTCTTAATCAAAATTCATGGTGTTGGAAGCAATTTTTGGATCTAAGGGAGTTGATTAGGCAGTTTGTTTATACTAGGGGTGGAGATGGCAAAACCTACAACTTCTTGTATGACAAGTGGTTTGATGCTGGTCCATTATGCAGAAAAATAAGCCAATGGGATATCACTCAAGCTCACCTTAACCCTAGTGCTAAGGTTAAAGACATGATAAGAGGGGATGCTTGGAAATAGCCTAGGGAATGGCTGGTTAGGTTCAAAGACTACATACAATTCCCTGTGCCTAAACTTGATACTAATGTTGCTGATAAAGTTGTCTGGGTGGGTAAGGAAGGAAAGGAAAAGAGGTTTAGTATGGCAGAAGTTTGGAAAGGTGTTAGAAGCAATGCACCTAAAGTCATTTGGTACAAACATGTCTGTTTTTCTCAATGTGTTCCAAGGCATTCTTTTGTTCTTTGGATGGCCATTAAAGGGAAGCTCAAAACTCAAGATAGGTTGTCCAAGTGGCTAAACATTCAGGATATGGCTTGCCCATTCTGCAATGTCTGCAAAGACTCTCATAGTCATCTTTTCTTTGAGTGTCATTATGCTAGAAGGCTATGGGAAAGATTAAAGGTGATGGCCAAGCTTGATGATGTTAATCACACTTGGGCTATGATCATTTCTAGTATGGTCAACAAGGTTGCTTCTAACAAGATTTGGAGCATTATACAAAGGCTGGTATTTGGTGCTACTGTGTACTTTATATGGCAAGAAAGGAACTTCAGGCTGTTCAACAAGTCTTTTAGAACTGAAGATAAGCTTTTCACCATTATTACTGATACAATTAGGCTCAAGCTTATGGGGTTAAGTATCTTGAAGAATTCTGCTGATGTTATTGAGGCTGCTAGAATTTGGAAGTTCCCTGTGAGTCTTAAGTCTAAAGATAATACTATGGAGGTATAAGGGGTAGGATGGGTTAACAGGCCTAGGAGGTTCTAGCTTATACAGCTGATAGTTGGGTGCGTGGGTTACTCTTCTAGGGTTGTGAGGTACAGGGAAGGGCCTCACTTTCTTAGTTCTAGTAATGCCAAGATTTTCTGGTGGTGTAGGTTGTGCTAGTCCCCCTAGTTGGTTTACCTGTTTTAAAAGTCTATGAGCCATTGCAGTTGATAGCAGGGTGCTTGGACTACTCTTCTTGGGTTCCATGGTGCAGGGTAGGGCCATGGTTTTTGAGTTCTAGTAGGGTCAAGATTTTCTTGTGTGTAGGCTGTGTTCATAGGCTGCTAAGGTGTGTTTGTTGGTTGGCTTGGTTTGTAGAAGGATGCTGAGCTCTGTTTCCTTTATTGGATCCTTTCTACTTGCATTTCCTTGGTCCCTGGTATAAGCTTCTTCATGAATTTTGTATTGAAGATCTTTCTCTTGGATCATAGTGGCATCTGATATTGAACAACTGCAGTTATCTGACTAGTCTGGTGATTGGTTTCTCTGATGATTCAGTTTATGAATTTATAGTCATTTTTATGTATTTTGTTAAGGTTTTTCCTTGATTATGTTTTATCAAGTATTTGTATTTTGTTTTATAGCATTTCTATGCCCCATGAGTTTTGTTCATGGTTGCCATGGTGGGTTTGTATATTTTTTTGGTAGCTATAATACTTTACCTTTTTTAAAAAAAATGTTTTCCATTCAAATGCATTGTAAAATTTGTATGAAATAATATGAAATGGGACCTATGTAAACTAATATTTATGAATGGAAATGCTTTTATATTAAACGACGCGATTTTTAAGCGTTGTCTATGATGTGAGTAATGTGCTATCCCGTAACACCAACGAGTCTTCCGTTGTATTGAATGGTGTAATTTTGGGGGTGTTACAGAAAACGTGACCCGTACAATGTTTCCGTGACCAAACCCGTGTTTTTAAATTATACTAACTATGAACCGGATCGGCTCCCTTGAACCGGACCGAAACAAACAGCCCTTTGTTGCTCTTAAACTGCCAACCAAACGCCCCCTTAATTCCGTCTAAAACCAAAAACCAAACACCCCCTTACTACCAGTTTTCCCCCTGGCAGTTGTGTCGCTGCCACCGGCAGTAGCCGGTTACCCCTGCTTGTTATAAATTCCCACCGAGACCACTAGGGTCTCGGTTCCCACTGCTTGACCAAACATACCACTGGCCGCAACCAGTGGTTTCCCCTGCTTGGCTGCCATTCCCACTGTTTGTACAAAACCCAGCCAACACCCAATTAGGGTTGCGGCTGGTGGACTTATTTTACCACCGAGACCATGAACGGTCTCGGTTTGTGTGTCAATCGAACACAGCAACACGAAAACCCCCCTTTTATAATTAACTTCCTATTAACATGTTTTAGATCATGTAACAAGGATTCGTGATCAATTTAATCAAGGGAAAAAAATAAAAACGGGATTGAATGATACCTTGTTTTGCGTGTTAGGGTTTAGGATATCAGAAACCGAATGCAATCCTTGATCTTCTGGATTAAAACCACGTTTGTTCCTTGTTTTCTTTTGGTGTAGGTCGACGACAGCAAAGAGGAACCAAGAAAAGAACGGTTGTTTAATATGTTTAGGGTTCTATTTGTTTTTGTGTCTAAATAAAACATATACTCCTCCCCCGTCCTAATTTATGTTAGTCGGTTTGGGCTTCTATATGGGCCACGGCCAATTCTTCATTCTTTCTTGTTTTTCTAATAAACCGACTAACCCATTACACAATGGTTTTCGTTATCGTTTCCGTGTGATCGTAAACCGTATGTATTCGTGTTTAAAATTTCGTGAATGTTCCCATGGTTACTCTAATACTTATAAGATGTAAATATTATGTACGTCATGACGTATCGTGTTTGATTTAACATACGTGAAAATAATCGTGTTCATTATTCGTGTTTACGTGTTACATAATTATTAATTATTCATGTTATTATAATTACCTGTACGTAACGAAATTCATCGTATTAATAAAATACTTAAGTACATAATTATCTGTTCGTGATTCATGTTCATTATTTTATGTTCGTGATTATAATTATTATTGTTAATAGTTATCGTGTACTAACACGTATTTAATACTTATCGTGTAATAATACGTACGTAATTCTTGTAATTAATACTTGTGATACGTTTTCATGTTATATAAGGAAAGTTTAAATCTTGTACGTACGATCATAAGTCTACTATTCACGGTAAAAGCATGCGGGTTTTATAAATCTTCCCCCTAAAAAGAATAATTCCTCCCCGAATTATAGATAACGTAACTGGAAGCATAACTACCCGAATCAAACTGGAAGGGTATGCTAGATAAAAGGAAATGAAGGTGACGTGGTAGAAGGGAATGTAGAACGTGACATGGCTAAAAGTACATGGAACGTGACGTGACTGAAAGGACATATCTAATCGATAATAAAAAAACGGATAAGAAGTCCAGATGAACTTGTCTGTTTCCAAGTGGCTTCCCTCTTGGAACGGTTTCTTTTCAAGGTCTTGACATCATGATAAATCTTGGTTCTCCTGACCTTGACTTGAAATACAAAAACAAGTTGTTGGTTATCAATGTAAGATAGATCCCCTTAATTTGATGGAGGGAATAAGAATTAGCGTGCAAGGGTAACTAAGACGTTATGGTGAAAAACAATCTACTTAACTGATAATTAGCAACGATGCGCGAGACATATAAAAACGTAGTACGTGAAAATTTTTGAACGTGATACGTGAAAATTTTTGAACGTGATACGTGGAGATATGGTGAGTGTAGTATGAGCAAACATATTGTGATCCATGATACGTGTAACATATCGTGAACGTGATATGAGGAACGTGGAATGAACATGACATGTGAAACATATCGTGAACATGTAATACAACTGCGGTAACGTCAAACGCTACAAGGTGAGACTTGGAATGTGACGTGAAACGTCTATCTGAGGATAGAGAGTTTATTAAACGTGAGTCTGGTCTCCCAAGTTCTCTATAAAACTTCCCAGAACGAAAAAAATGGTCGTAACATCGTAAGCCAAGATACGATCATGAACGTGAATAGTGTCATGAACGTGAGTGTGAAAGCAAGTAGTGAAATTAGAACAAGGATGTGAACGTAAATAAGGAGCACAAATGTGAACCTTTGTCTGGCCCGATAGGTGAGGGATTACCAAGTGATCGGATGCGCCTTGGCTGGAACATGTCTGATCTATCTGTTGGTTCTTGAAATCCTTGCGGGTGTAAGGATTTTGCAGACTTGATTAAACTGTTGGCAATAACCCAGATAGCATCTTTCTTCTTCTGAGGTCGCGTTAATATGGTAACCAAAATCCATGGAGATCTTGTCCCATTTCTGTTCACAATTTCTTCTGGTGGAGAAACATCTTAGTTTGTTGGTGTTCTATCTTACCCTGCTGGTATGACAAGCACTTAGATATGAACGTAAATGTATCTTGCTTCGTAGAAATTTGATACTTAGGAGTTTGCGAAACTTGAGTCTCCGATATTAGACTTTTCTTAGCATAGGATTTTCTTGGAACACCTAACGTAGTGTAGGGTTCTCACCTTTATGCATAAGCTGAGTCATGGTAAGATTAACCATGAGAATACACGTGATTCAGCGTGTCACTACAATCAACCAAAATTTATATTGGAAAAATTCAGGGTGAAATTTCTCTTGTCATAGAATTTGCAACATAGTGCAAATATGGTCTTACTGCTCTTCTCTAGTCTTAGAGGTTGTCCTTGAAGAAAACACTGATGAATTTGTTTATGAGTTCATGGAAACCCGTTTTATTAAGTCCATAATGTTGTTGGAGCATTATGAGACTAAAACAAAATCGTGAATCTATCATGACCAAGTCGTGTAAAAATAGCAGTCATGGGCATGTCCTGCTCTTTCACTCGTCACTATTGGCAGCATGATCATGGGTCTGATCTTGGAAAAGTGATTAACACCCTAGAGTTGATAGGACATGTTTTCAATACGTGGAGGAGAATAACGGTTATATTGGTGATTTGCTTTAAATCGACGATAGTTGACACATAATCTCATGCAACCGTCCTTATCCCTAAAGGTTCTTCTAGACAGTATGGGAAGATTTTGGAACAATCAACTTGCTATGCAAAAGGACTTCAGTAGTCGTGTCTTACTGACAGCTAGAAAATTCTAGCAACTATGGCTAACAACGCACATGCTTGTAAGCATAGATAATTTGTACAGTTTTTCATGATGGGAAATCAAGCTGAACGTATTTAGGAGCCTGAACATTACTGTACATAATCATGAATCGCAACACGGTGTGCTGTTCGTAGTCCATAAATAGGATAAAATTCAACTCGCATCTGTCCGAGGTAATGTGTTAGCAGCTTGGATCTTATCATTAGGCTGAAGGAAAACCTTCGTATACATGGGGAATACGAATGGCGTCCTACATGGTCATGAATGTATGAACTATGGTGAAAGAAATGAAAATGTCATCGAGCAAACGTGACTGATCTTACTAATATGCCGGTGATGGTACTGAAGTTCTTGTGGCCTGATTAATACATGCCACAACAAAATGGATATACCCTTTGGAGGGTACCCTGAATTTCTTAGAAATGTTCCAGAATTGGACGTGAGTCATGTATCTTGACTCGTGCCTTGGGAAATATAAGCATGACATGGGTCTTGACTGGTGTCTTGACATGTGTCTTGACTGGTGTCTTGACATGTGTCTTCAGGAAGTATACGTGAGACATGTGTCTTGACTGATGTCTTGACATGTGTCTCAAGATGTGAAACAAATAGAACTACAAATACTAGGTTATTATGCCAGAATTAGCGGATCTGTTGGAATACTGGTCCTTTGTTTTTTTTCTTATCACGTCCGCGGACGGAGCTTCAGTTGCGATTGTTAGGATAGTTGTTGTCATAGTAGTGGTTACTATCGTCTTGTCTGTCAGTTCCATGACGGTCATTCTCATGACTGTGATTCATGTAACTATTCAGCTGAGAGGCCGGCTGGTACCGCTTTGCACTCATATGACTGAAACGACAACTAAATGACGTGTGATATGTAACTAAGAATTAGGACAATGATTGATGAAAATCATCTGATGGTGAAGCATCTTCTCGTCCAATTGCTCTGCTCTAACGCCTTTGTCTTCGTCTTGTAGGATCTCCCGGTTGTAAACAACATCCACATCTCGTAGCGCCTCCAACATCAGCATCATCAACCTTTAGTAACATCTCCAAGTTATGAGCAGCATCAGCAATCTTGTAGAATATCAGTAAGTGAAAATACGTCTGAGATGATTCAGAATCGACTAGCGAATACTCGTGAAGTATTGCAAGTGAAATACACATGGATTAAGGTACGTGTAATACACATGGAAGACGGTACATGGAGTACACATGAAATGCACATGAAATGATCGGTATGGGGTCGATCATTTGTCATGATTTAAAAGGAAGTATAATCGGTTAAACAGTTAGAAAGACCATCATGATAACTTGGCAATGCCATTATATACCTTATTCTGGTTGCATAGAGAAACACTAACGTGCGGTTAAATGACTTTCAACAATGATTTTCCTGAAAACATGACTAGTGAAAACCAACCATGACTATCATGAACGTAGGATTTAAGTGAACTCCAACAGTGTCTTGCATGAAAGCATAAACAACAAAAGAGACATAAGACGTAAACAATATGAAGACGGAATTATCATGAAGAAACATGAAACAACCTAACATGAAGGAGTGTATAACATAATCAGCATGAAACTGAAGGTAACCATGACAGTATGAAAACATACTTGACATAAAAACATAGTAACTTATGAGGGGACATGAAAAAAAATTTATGCCAATAAATCATGAGAAAAACTTTATGCATGAAAACAGTGCATGAATACATGATGTAGTTTATAAAACCTTTATATGCACGAGGGGATGCCTATGGGTCGGTCCCAAAACAAAAGACATGGCGAGGGGACGCCTATGGGTCGGTCCCAAAGTTGAAAGTTTCGATAAAAGCACATGCGACTAAATAGGGCCAGTCCTGTACCAACCATTACTTAGTCAGAATTCCTTCAACAATGATACATGAAACATAAATAAGTAAAAATCATCTGTCAAAACTTATCAGAAAATTTTTTATGTGACTAATTATGAACTGCTGGGGTTCAGTCCACATAGCCACAGTTCACGAGGAACATCATGCATGAAAAAATGACACATAACTAAATATGAATGACGGTTGTCCATCCATATTAGTAAAAGAATATCGATGAACACATCAAGGTTAAAACATCAAGGTGCTGAAAACATCATGGTTAAAACAACAATGCGCTGAACATATCAATACGTGGAATAACAAGCGTTGGCTTAGGAAGCTCCTGGTGACTACCCACTAGTCACAGGTCAATGTTTAGAGTCTACAGGTCGAAGCCTTGGCTCTGATACCATAATTGTAACACCCCACTTTGATAAGTAGACTGTTACGCGTAATTATGGCGTGTCTTCAAAGCATGCAAGGTAATATGTAGTAAAACATACATGACCATAGGAAAAACCAAAATCAAACATCGATTCCCAAACATAAGCCCAAAACATAAATAAAGGAAATGAACTAGGAAAGACTAAACAAGCATAGGTATATGGAAAAAGGAGAAGAAGTCTATGGCAGCTTCCATCCTATGCACTTCCTCCGAATGCTCGAATTCGTCCTTGGGTGCCTGCCATTTTGGGACATGGAAAGGAAAGTAACGGCTGAGCATAACACTCAGTACACAGATATACGACATAGTATGAATTACTGAACATAAATAAGACTAAAAGTAGCGGAAATGTATAAGTCCTGGAAAACCTGGAACATGTTCATAAAACTGGGTTTATAGTTTGAAAAACCTTATGTTTATCTAGTAAAAACTATTCAACATGTTAACCATTAAGCCAATATAGGTCATGAAATATCAACGTGCATAAATACTTGGAGGGGTGACCTCGTCATGCAAATTAGAGGGGCTGCCTCTAATTAATATAATTGTTTGGGTAGGAGGGATCAGCTCCTTGTGAAGGATGCAAGGCACACACCACATTCACCTGAATAATCTGCTGAAAACATGTAAACTAGGATGCACCCATACGCCCCACATGATAATAATAATAATATGGCCTAAAGCTGAAGGGACGCCACGAGCTATCACTCTGTCGTGGTGGAGTCATAACACTGGTGCCTCTAGTGTTATGGTTATGGTACCTCCATAACTAGGTGAAACTGGTCATGCATGTATATGGATTTAGGTATCTAATTAAACATAAGCAATTCAGAACATATAAAACACATACTGGGGAAAACAGTTGGCTGCATACGGGGAATCCTAAATAAGGAAGAATGTCCATACTAAAAGGACCGAGAATCCGTACCTTCAGTCCAGTGAACGAAGAAGACGAATTGAAGAGAGTCCTACTTCGATCTCACTAATGCCACATAAATAATATACGTGTATAAGTGTTCTGATTACTGAGTACGTATCATGTCTTAGCTTGTTTTATATGTTCTTGTCATGTTTTACTGATTTTAACGTTATGCTGTGTTTATCTTGTATTCTAGTTATTCTGTTTAAAAATATTACTTGTATTTCTTGTATTATTATACTTGTTATGTAATAATAAGTAACTTTCTAAAAATAGCAGGTTTCCTAAAATAGAAAGTTTCCAAAAATAGATTAACTGCTTAAAATATATAAGTTTCTATAAAATAGAAAGTTTCCAAAAATGGTAAGTTTCCATATTTGGAATTAAGCAGGATTAGTAAGCTAAATAATATAAGCTTAGTTTTACTGATTAATTATACTAAGTCATGTGATTAATAGTATAGTTTATTAATTATAACATGTAAATTAAATAAACTATAGGTTATAAGATTTAATTAAATATAACATGATTTAATTAAATAAAAGGTAATAATACTTAGGTTAAAACATGTATTAATATTTTTTATTAATATAACCTAAGTCATGGAAATTAATTAACTATAAGTCATATTTTAATAATTAATTAATTACTATAGTCCAAATCACATAAATAAATACTTAGGTTAAAATCATGTATTATCAACTAATTATAATAAACCTAAGTCCATGTTTATTAATTAATTATACGTCATGTTTAATAATTAATTAATATTATCGTGTAAATAAATAATTACATACTTAGGTTAAAACATGTATTAATACATAAAAATAATTAACCTAAGTTCATGTTTTTAATTAAATTAATTATAGCCATGATTTAATTAATTTAACTTTCTTGGTAAAATAATATGCTTGTAAAAATGTAACTTATATAAGTATTATACTTGTAGAAAACGTGACCCGTACAATGTTTCCGTGACCAAACCCGTGTTTTTAAATTATACTAACTATGAACCGGACCGCTCCCTTGAACCGGACCGAAACAAACAGCCCTTTATTGCTCTTAAACTGTCAATCAAACGCCCCCTTAATTCCGTCTAAAACCAAAAACCAAACACCCACTTACTGCCAGTTTTCCCCCTGGCAGTTGCTCGCTGCCACCGGCAGTAGCCGGTTACCCCTGCTTGTTATAAATTCCCACCGAGACCACTAGGGTCTCGGTTCCCACTGCTTGACCAAACACACCACTGGCCGCAGCCAGTGGTTTCCCCTGCTTGGCTGCCATTTCCACTATTTTTACAAAACCCAGCCAACACCTAATTAGGGTTGCGGCTGGAGGACTTATTTTACCACCGAGACCATTAATATTCTTGGTTTGTGTGTCAATCGAACACAGCAACACCAAAACGAAAACCCCCTTTTATATTTAACTTCCTATTAACATGTTTTAGATCACGCAACAAGGATTCGTGATCTATTTAATCAAGAAAAAAAATAAAAACGGGATTGAATGATACCTTATTTTGCGTGTTAGGGTTTAGGATATCAAAAACGAATGCAATCCTTGATCTTCAGGATTAAAACCACGTTTGTTCCTTTTTTTCTTTTGGTGTAGGTTGACGGCAGCAAAGAGGAACCAAGAAAAGAACGGTTGTTTAATATGTTTAGGGTTTTATTTGTTTTTGTGTCTAAATAAAACATATACTCCTCCCGTCCTAGTTTATGTTAGTCGGTTTGGGCTTCTATATGGGCCACGTCCCATTCTTCATTCTTTCTTGTTTTTCTACTAAACCGACTAACCCATTACACAATGGTTTTCGTTATCGTTTCTGTGTGATCGTAAACCGTACGTATTCATGTTTAAAATGTCGTGAATGTTCCCATGGTTACCCTAATACTTATAAGACGTAAATATTACGTACGTCATGACGTATCGTGTTTGATTTAACATACGTGAAAATAATCGTGTTCATTATTCGTGTTTACGTGTTACATAATTATTAATTATTCATGTTATTATAATTACCTGTACGTAACGACATTCATCGTATTAATAAAATACGTAAGTACATAATTATCTGTTCGTGAATTCATGTTCATTATTTTATGTTCGTGATTATAATTATTACTGTTAATAATTATCGTGTACTAACACGTATTTAATACTTATCGTGTAATAACACGTACGTAATTCTTGTAATTAATACTCGTGATACGTTTTCATGTTATATAAGGAAAGTTTAAATCCTGTACGTACGATCGTAAGTGTATTTTTCATGGTAAAAGCATGCGGTTTTACAGAAATTTTGGAGGAAAATAACTCTCTTAGAGTGGAACTAAAAGAAGCAATAGACATTGTTAAATCGTGGCTTAGAAACTCTGATAGGGTAAATCAATGCATAAGTGAACAAATACCTTCTCAAAAGAAGAAAATGCTTAGTGCTGAAGGATCCTCCAACACCAAATCAATTGTCTTTGTCAAAGCCTCAAATGAGGATGGTAGCTCGATCCCTGAGATTGAAAGGTCAGGTGAAGAGAATTTACCCAATCATGACACTGGATGAATCCTTCTTCCTGAGTTACAAGCATGTGTTGACACTTCAGCACCAGTTGAATCCTCAATTACTGAGGATGACTCAGATGATGATATAGAGAATGAAGTAAGTACCCCACTTCCTCCTTTGGAGAAGCTGGCTGGTGCTGAACCCTCTACTGGACCCAAAACTATCCAGTCTATCATCAAGTCACACACCACACACAAAGGTAGTTCTTCCAAACATGTCAAAATTGACACTTCAAAGAACTCTTCAGCTCTTGCTGAAGGTTCATATATGGGAACTACCTCTTCAGTTTTAACAAATAACTGAAGAATGCTAGATCTGAGGAAGATGAGAGAATGTCTCTTGTCATGCAAGATATCTATGATCTTAAATTGCAACTCAGACAACAGCAAACACCAACACGATTCAGAGATGAACCTTCTGACTCTCCTCATTTAAAGTACAAGACACAATTCAAAAGAGCTTGTGAGTTATGTGGTCAAAACAACCATCTCACTCAAACCTGCTTAAGAGTGATTTATTGTACTAAATGTGAAAGAACTGATCATCGCACTTGTGAACACACTCAGTATATGCTGGCCAAAACAAGTGCTGATGCTCACAAATCTGAAGCATCTCATTCCAGGCGAAATATGCCTTTCCCACCATGCATTCATTGTGGTATGGGCAATCATCACTCAGATGACTGCCACTATTACCCTGTTTGCAATATTTGTGGAAGTTATGACCATGACACTCATTGACATAATCGTATCACCTCACTCAAAGGAGGTATTAAACCAAGAAACCCAAACTCTATTACCAAATTTTGTGAGACTTGTGGAAGCGATGTCCACACTACATCTGATCACAACCATATAGAGTGGTTCAGAAGAGGTGAAGCCCTTCAGGCTAAGAAAGCTAAAGCTATTCAAACCTCTTCTTCTGAGCAATCACACATACCCTCAACAAGAGGACCCTTCAGATCTAGAACACCTTCTAGATCTAAAACCCCCACCCAACAAAGGTGGTTTCAAAACGAAACTGACCATTCCCTTAAATTGTGCAGTGTGATCTCAGGAAGCCTATTTGGTACCGAGATAGTGGCTGCTCAAGGCATATGACTGGCACCAAAAGTTATCTGCACAAGTATAAGGAGGAACAAGGTCCTAAAGTTTTTTTGGTGATAACTCATCAGCTACTACTGAAGGATTTGGTTCAGTGAAATGCAATGTTATAGTTTTCTCAAGGGTAGCATATGTAAATGGATTGAAGCACAACCTCATCAGCATAAGTCAACTTTTGTGATGCAAAGTATCTTGTGCTGTTTGATGACAAAAAAGGTACAATCTTCAACTCCAATCATGAAATTGTGATGATTGCTCCAAGAGTCAAAGATGTTTATGTCATGAACATGAAATCTACTCAGTAGACATGCTTCTTTGCTAAAGCCTCAAATATTACCAATTGGCTTTAGCATAAGAGGCTCTCACATCTCAATTTCAAAACAATAACTCTGATGGCAAAACAAAATCTTGTTATTGGTCTTTCCTCACTTGTCTACTCCAAGGACAAACCATGCTCAACATGTGAAAAAGGGAAGCACCATAGGGCCAGTTTTAAAACAAAGCAAACTTTCTCAATCAAAGAAAGTCTTCATTTGCTTCACATGGACTTATATGGCCCAGTATCACCTAGGGCCATTTGTCATGAAAAATATACACTTGTCATTGTTGATGAGTACTCAAGGTACACCTGGGTATATTTTCTGACAAAGAAAAGCCATGCACCAGATGCCATTATGTCATTCATCAAAAGAGTTGAAAATCAAAATGGCACTCATGTCAAAAAACTCAGAACTAACAATGGTACTGAATTCAGAAATCACTCATTGATCAAATTCTATGATGACAAAGGAATTTCCCAAAATTTCTCATCTCCTTACACACCTGAACAAAATGGTGTGGCTGAAAGAAGGAACAGAACTTTGATTGAAGCAGCAAGAACAATGCTTGATGGATCTGCTCTCTCTAAGCATTTTTGGACTGATGCTGTAGCCACTGCTTGCTACACTCAAAATAGATCCATTATTGTGAAGAGACACATGAAGACTCCCTATGAAGTCTTTAGGGGGAGAATTCCAAACATTTCATTCTTACATGTGTTTGGGTGTCCAGTATTCATTCACAATCACAAGGATTACCTTGGAAAGTTTGATGAAAAATCTCATGATGGTTATTTTCTTGGATACTCCCTAGTATCTAAAGCATACAGAGTCTTCAACACAAGAAGACAATGTATTGAAGAAACCTATCACATCACTTTCAATGAAAGTTCCGAAGCTCTCACTTTTTCAAATCCATCAGATGATGAACTTCATATACATGAATCTCACAATTATCCATCTGATGAATTCAATCATTATGAGCCTTCTAAAAAATATCAAACAAGCAATTCAGTCCCTCATATTGATCCATTTGAAGATATGACAAGTCCTACAAAAGGAAATCCTTCAGTATCACATACTGATGGCTGTCAATCAAATAATTGTCAATCTCAAAATGATCAAAATGATTAGCAAGGAAACACAAATGACCAAAATGGTCAGTCTCAAAACAATCAGCATGCTGACACACATGATCAAAATGATCAATCATATGCAGCAGCTGAAGAACAATCTGAGCCCCTTGCTCAAAGCTCTCCTATCATCTCTAGGGAATTAGGTCTTGGATATGCTTCTTCTGACCAAGAAGGAATTCCTCCAATGATTGAACCATTGTCCACTGAATATCCTTCAGTAGACACTAGAGACATTCCAACTGTCATAGACTTCTGGTGAAGGTAGAGTCACTAGATCTATGGCAAAGAAACTGAGTGTTGCTTCATCTAGAGAATGCCTTTATGCAAATTTTCTCTCAGAAATTGAACCTACAAAGGTTTCTGAAGCACTCACACACCCTGGATAGGTGGATGCCATGCAAGAGGAACTAAATATATTTGAAAGAAACGAAGTCTGGAAATTGGTTCCTCTTCCATATGGTAAATCAACCACTAGCACCAAATGGGTTTACAAGCTCAAAAGAGATGAAACCAATGCAGTGACCAAAAATAAAGCTAGGCTGGTGGCCCAAGGATTCAATCAAGAGCCTGGTGTTGATTTTGATCAAACCTTTGCTCCAGTTGCACGTATGGAAGCCATACGAATTTTCCTTGCATATGCCACTTACATGAACTTCATCATCTACCAAATGGATGTCAAAAGTGCATTCCTAAATGGTGACCTAAAAGAAGAAGTTTATGTTACCCAGCCACCTGGCTTTGAAAGTAGTAAATACCCAAATCATGTCTACAAGCTTTATAAAGCTTTGTATGGACTTAAACAAGCTCCAAGAGCATCGTATGAAACTCTCTCAACATTTCTCATTCAACATAAATTTGTCAGAGGAAAAATAGATAGCACCTTGTTTATCTATAAATCTAAAACTGACACCATTATGGTACAAATTTATGTGGATGACATAACCTTTAGTTCTACAAGCTTGAAACTTTGCAAACAATTTGCCAAGCTTATGACCAACAAGTTTGAGATGAGTATGATGGGAGAATTACATACTTCCTTGGTCTTCAGATTAAACAATCTGACCAAGGCATCTCCATCAATTAAGAAAAATATGTCAAGGATCTGCTGAAGAAGTATGATCTCAATTGTGCTTCAGTGAAGACTCCAATGGTACCCCTAACAACTTAGGACCTGATCTCACTGGACAATCAGTCAATGAGACTCAATATAGATGTATGATTGGGTCACTCATGTACTTAACTACAAGTAGACCTGACATTCAATTCTCTGCATGCCTTTGTGCAAGATACCAAGCAGATCCAAAGGAATCACACCTTACTGATGTAAAGAGAATCTTCAGATACCTTAAAGGTACACCAAGTCTAGGTCTTTGGTACCCTAAATCCTCAGGATTTGATCTAAAGGGGTACTCAGATTATGACTATGTTGGTTGCAATTTGGATAGAAAAAGCACTTCTGGTGCCTGCCAATTGCTAGGTGGCAAACTTGTGTGTTGGAGTGCTAAAAAGCAACAAACAGTTTCCATGTCTTCAGCACAAGATGAATATGTGGCAGCTGCTGGATGTTGTGCCAATGTTCTTTGGATGAAAAGCCAACTGGCTGATTATGATATAGAATATGAAAAGGTACCAATCTTTTGTGATAACACTAGTGCTATTGCAATATCCAATAATCTAATCCTCCACTCAAGAACAAAACACATTGATATCATATATCACTTTATCAGATATCACATTGTGAAAGGGGACATTGAATTACATTTCATCCCCACTCAATACAAATTGGTTGATATCTTCACCAAACCATTGGATGAACCAACCTTCAAAAGATTGATAATGGAGCTTGGTATACTGAACATTGATGATACAAAATCTGAACCTTCAGTAGGTACTAAAGAAGTTTGAAGGTTCAGCATTTCATAAAAGAATTTGATTAATGTTAAGTAGCATTGTCTGAGTAAAGGAGTGTGCAATGTCATGTGTCTATTTCACTTTCTGTGATTGTGTATATGATGTTTTGTCGCCTTATCTATTTCATTGAAGCTGAACAAATAATCACCAGTTATCAAAAGATTCCTTCAGCAATGCTGAACAAAATTAAGTTCCTTCTTATTATAAGGTGTCGTAAAGGTTTTAAATACAAATGAGTAGCTAGGCCTGAGTAGAGGAGTGTGCAACGTCATATGTCTTGTTCACTCATGTGAACATGTATATGGGGTTTTGTCGCCTCATTTGGCGCACTGAAGCTCACAAGTATTGCCATCAGCTTCAGTATATCTGAGCAACAGCTTTTAAAACAATTCAATCATGTGACTCAATGGAGTAAATGGCATTAAATTTATTGAGAATAAATACAAAACATTCTTTCAAAAGGTGTCAATTGTTTATTTAGGAATTATCAAGCGTCCATATCACAGTCAACAATTTTCTGACACAATGAGGCGTTTCACTGTTCAAAGAAACAGAAAATCATCATCTTTTTCAGAACATTAATAAGAGAGTTTGTGCCATTTGTTCAAAAGAAACCCTAAAAGTTTCATTCTCTTTTCAAATGTTTTACAAAATTTGACAACTCATTTTAAAAAAGTGTCTACATATATTTTTGAAGATTGATGATTCATATCATTTGCAAAAACTTTAACAAAAAACACACACACAACTCTCTCTCTCTTTTTCAAAAGAAAGCACAAACAACAAATATCGATGGCTGCTGAATCTTCTTCACAACAACAAGAGACTGAGATGACCCTCAATCCTTCCATCCATGTAAACTATCCCATCAAGGACATATTCTTTAAACCCAACAACATCAGCTTGATCAAACCAGAACCCCTAACATCTGAACCAGGAAAACAAGTACTAAACTTTTTATCCAAATGTGTGATTCGTGATGCCTTGTTCAAGGAACCAGGGGTCATGTTTGAAAATGTGTTAAAAGAGTTTTTGTTCACAGCACAAGGGTCAACGAACAAGAAATATATTGAGTTTGTGTCTACTACCTTGGGTATTCATGGGAAAATAAATTTAAAGATGTTTAGAAGGGTTTTAGGGTTAAACTATTTGGAGGATTCTACCAAATATGAGGTTGTTCCCAATGATCTCTCTGTTGACAAAACATTTTTAGAGAAATTGGATACACTGAAGAGATTGGTGATAAATGGGGGTTGAAGATAAGCTGTTTACCACCTAAGTGGAAACTTTTGATGTCCATCTTAATTGAGTGTCTGGGTGGGAAAACTGGTGGGTTTGATCAAATCAACCAAAAGGATGCTCTTATTTTGTATTGTCTGGCAAAGGGCATAAAAGCTGATTTTGGAAAACTAATATTTGAAGATCTCCATGGAAAAATGGAAAAGAAAAATAGGGAGAAGAATGTGGTCTACAACAAATTTTTATCCCTCATTTTTGCTGACCAATTTGGTGAAGAGTACTCTAAAAATGATGGAGTTAAACTTGTTTTCTCAATCTTTGATACCAATCGCTAGAACATTCCAGTCATCACAACTAAACCTCCTTTCACACAGCCCATGCTGGACATTTGTCCAACAAATACTCCAGTAGTGTTCAAAGCTCCAAACGACACTTCTCCAACTGGAGAAGGGGATCTAACAGGCACAAAGTCTGGAGCTTCTTCTGGACCACGTCAAAAGAGCACATCTGCGAATACTCTTAAGTGTAAACGTGCGTCTAATAAAAGGAGGCACCCCGCAGAATCTTCCTCAAAGAAGCATTATGATGATCCCAAAGGCCAAGCTTTGAAGAAACAAAAGTCCCCGGCCAAGGACCAGAACCCAAGCCAGCCGCCACCATCAGTCTCTGCTAAAGGTGGCATGCATCAAGAGGCCCTGAAGGCAAACCATCTCTCAACTTCTTTAGGAGAGAAGGGTGAAGATAGAGCGCACCCTCAGCTCGATAGAGTGGAGTCAACATCGGTAAGCAATTTAAATCTGAATGCATCTCAAATTTCATTACCAATCTCTATCATTTGTCACTCTGAGTCTGCATCAGGGAATGATGTGTCAGTAAATCCAATAGCTGATACTGACCCTGGACTATCTGTTTCTAATGATGTAGTTCCCCCACAACAGGGTTCTACTGAAGGAACCAAAAACATTATCAATGATCTTAACTCATCAGGGACTTCTTCTCAGGACCCATCAGGTAAAACCAACCCTGTTGGTGAAGGACTTGAAACTGACCAGCACGCTGAAGATGGGAATCAACAAACAATGAAGGAAGTGCCTCTCTCCACTGGCGCCAAGGGGGAGATACTTGCCTACATTTATTTTCAACATGTCTGCTGATGACTTGGAAAAGGAGTTGGGACTAAGTGAAAGAGCTCCAGTCAACTTGGATGATAGTGAATCTGAAAATGACCCTGCTGATCAAATTCCCAAGCCTCCATCCCCCATAACCGTTAAGGTAAATGAACTGACAAGTCAGGTGTTGGTTCTACAATCACAGGTGGCCAATCATAAGGAGGAAAAGGCTCTTGCTGATGCTGAACTCGTTACTCTTAAAGCAAGGCCAGTTCCTCCCACTGCTGAACAGATCAGAGATGTAGTTCTCACTGCACTAAAGCCATTGGTGAAGGATGTGGCCACTACCACTTCTATCAAGCAAGAGCTCATCTCTCTCATGGATTCCATTAATACTACATCCTTTGAGCTCCCTATTGAATTCAAGCCAATTCCTACTCAGCTTAATGAGATATGTGATTCAGTATCCAAGATCAAGGATAGGGTGGGCTTGATGGAACAACAAAAACTGAACTTATCAGATGAAGTTCAACAAAAACTAAATGCTCTTGCTAATGTTCTAGCAATGTTGGCCAAGGTATCATCCACCCTAAAATCTCTATGTGCATGCTTGCCTGTTGGGGGTTCATCAGAAGTTGTAGGGCAATCTTCTGCTGAGGGGGAGAAAGTAACTATTTCGTAGCTCTTCAAGAAACATGCACAGAAGAAGGACAAAAAACAACCTTGTGTTTATGTATCTCTGTTCAGTGAAGGCAGTCCAGGTAAGACTAAGGGGGAGTCTTCAGCAAAGGGCACTCATATTGATGGCCTTACCACCAGCACTAAATCATCTGAAAAAGGGTTACCTCCCCTTAAACCCAAAAGCAAAGGTGAATTCACTTTAGATGAAAGAATTATCAGGTCTGGGCTGGTCACTCAAGAAGAACTTGATAAAATTCACAAGCTTCAAAATGATGAAAAGCTCAGAGATCTGAAGATGAGCTTATATGAAAGAATTGGAAAATTTGAAGTTAAAGGCCTCTTCAAAAAAAAGATGTTATATGAAAATTTTTGTATAGAAAGGTTGAACAGAAGATGTCTCTCAGAAATCACAAATGTTGACATGATGACTTACAAGGGAGATATCAATCTAAAGTTCTATAGAGCTGATAGGGTTGATGAGATCATAGATGACTTCCAAGGGAAGGAGCTCTCCTATACTGAATGGCTAGAGATGAACAGAATCATTGAAAAGAAAACATATAGGAGATGGGTAGAAGTTCACACAAGAATTGAACACTTTGTGAGAAATCATGAAAGGCTTGGTCAGCATCTGAACATCAGCAACCAAATCTCACTGGAGGATCAAGATCCAATTCTAGAACTGAACAAGAGAGCCAATCTGGTTCAACCTGGTGTGGGTGATATCTTTTTCACCACCAAGAAATACCAAGATCTTGTTCAGTTTGAAAATCATCTCCCTGGACATGTGTTAGAAGAACCAGAATTGGGAATGATTATGTTCAATCATCGTGAACGACAAGACTTTGTGGGCATTAGTGATCTTGATGATCTGAACAATGAATTTCTTGGAAACATTCAGAAAATCTTCTTTGCTCACCATGGTGGTCCAGGACTGACTAAAGCTGCAAGAACCTTCAGCATGTGCTTACTATCGATACTGGACATCAGAAACTCAGATCCATCAATACAGACCCTTATCATTGAAGAACTTAGGCCAAAGGAAACTGAATAATCATTTGTAATATTTTTTTGTAATTTGTAATGTTATTAAATAAATGATTATCTAATGTTTATAAGTTATTAGTTGATCAGTGCAAGTAAGAAGAAGTTGTTATGCTCACTTACTACTATCATTAGACTTAGGCTAGTTGTATATCCAAATAGGGGGAGATTGTTGGCTCAGTATTTACTGACCCTGAAGCAACTCTAGGCTTTGAATATAAAATCCTCCTAAGTGTTTCATGCTCAGCAGTAAGGCCAGTCTGCTGAAGAATGACCAGAGGAACAAAGTTCCTACTGAAGACCTTATAGCTGAAGAAAGTTCAGCACTCCGCTTCCAGTGAACTTAGAAGACAAAGGAGTCTTCGCTTCAAATACTAGGCGGTCTAGTTGCTGAAGAACAAGGACTGAAGAAGGGCTTTCAGTTAAGTTTGGCTTGACAATACCAAACTGAATGATGTCGATCTCCTCTAGGATACTAAAGACTCTTCAGTATTCTGATGGTTTGCATTAGGCGGGAAAAGATTACTTTAAGTCAAAGTTGGTTGCTTGTATACTTAGATATAAGTACAACCTTTATCTTTTCTAGAATAGTTTATTAAGTACTTTGTACTATTTATCCAGCATGGGCATCAACCACCCACTGGAAAAACTCATGCATTGGTACATGCAATATGCAAACCATAATTTACACTGCCTATATAAAGGAGTGTACATTGTAAGAAAAAGGTAACCAATATAAGAGCTTAAACTCTGGAAAACCTTTCTCTCTCGATACCAACTAAACCATATAGCCAAAGATGCATATGAACGTTTAGATTGGAGCTTAGACTTTAACTTTGGTTAAACATTTAAGTAGAAGAGATCAAACCCCATTTGTCATTCAACCACTTTGTTATTCTGCAAACAAAGTGGGTTATAGATTCTTTATTTGATTCGAATAAAAGTCTATACGTTGAAAAGTATATTGGTATTGCCGTTTTAATCTTTCATTGTTCTTATCTAATGTTAAAACAACACACTTGAGTCAAAGTAATAGTTATTACTTAAGATAATAAGTAATATCGAATTACAAGGGACCAACACATATCACTTTCGTTGGGCTCTTCGTACTTTTGTCGCCAAAAACTTGGTGTGTGCTACATTTACTACTGTGGCGCAGGTGGAAGATGCAGCTCGCAAGCTAGAGATGTTGCAAGAGAGAGACGAGTTTGGTGAAGCAGACAGATCGGAGAAGACGTACATCTGAGTCATCAAACGTTAATCATTTCATTCAATTCAGCACCTTCCATTTTATATCATTCTCTATACAATTGCATCTTTCAAGAAAAAGACTGGAGACCTGTCCCAACCGGCTACCCAACAGTACCAGCCTAAGGGAAACGGCCAGAGTCAAGACCGTTCTGCATCTAATAGGCGTGGCGGTAGTGACAACTACCGTAACAACGCCAACAACTCCGGCAATAGCAGGTCCCTATAAAATTCTCATTTCTATGGTATGTTACCTTATGATTCATAAATTCTGACACTTTAGCATCTATTACCAGGAGCACTGGCAACGGACGGGATCAGGACCACAGAGGTTCACAGCCCAACACAGCCCAACCGTGCAACTTCATCTGGTATTACAATCTAAACTTCTCGTGTAGTCATGTTTGTACCCCAATATTCTTGTCTCATGTATACTTCCTGAAACAGGTTCCCAACCAGCTAGAGCACCTATTGGAGGGTATACTCACCCTCTTTGCACCACATGCAATCGTAGACACCCAGGGTCGTGCCGCCGTGGTAGTGGCACCTGCGTCAAATGTGGCCAGCAGGGCCACATGATGAAAGATTGCAAGAAGGGTGAGATTGAGGGTACTTTTGGGCATGCTGATTCCAAGCCACCTCTGACTACTGAACGTGTGTATACTACAACACGGGACCAAGCAAACAAATCATCAAGTACCATTACTGGAATCTTGTTTATGTATGGTCAAGTTGCTTGTGTTTTGTTTGACACGGGTGCAACTCATTAATTCATATCCACTGTTTATGCTAATCGTGTTAGGATATCCCCTATACCACTAGATAATGTCTTAAACATTTCCACGCCCCTGAGAGACTCTGTACACATCACACATGGGTATAGAGATCTTCCCCTTGAGTTTGACGACATAACTCGTTCAGTTGACGCACTTCCATTGGACATGTGCGAATTCGACATGATATTAAGCATGGACAGGTTATCCAAACACCAAGCCACCATAGATTTCCATTCATATTGGGTTATTTTCGGTGATGTCAACGCGCCAGAGTACATTCACAATGGTTTCATACCAGGAAAGTCTGTACAGATCATTTCAGCCTTACAAGCACGTGCCTTACTGTCACTTTGCTGTGAGGGTTTCTTAGCTACTATTCATGATATTGAGGTTGAATCTCCATCCATTCAGGATCAGCCTATCGTGTCAGAATTCCCCGATGTTTTTCCTGAAGAACTTCCGGGCATAGCACCTGCTCGTGAAGTAGAGTTCGGTATTGAGCTCATCCCAAGAGCTGACCCAATCTCCAAGACTCCTTACCACATGGCTCCCATTGAGCTTAAGGAGTTAACGGAGCAGCTGCAGGAACTTTTGGAGTGAGGTTCAACCGCCCTAGTGTATCTCCATGGGGTGCATCGGTGTTGTTCGTGAAGAAGAAGGATGGTCGTATGCGTCTATGCATTGATTACCGTGAGCTTAATAAGATCACCATCGATAACCGATATCCTTTTTCACGCATAGATGATATGTTTGACCAACTGCAAGGCGCCAAACATTTCTCTAATATAGATCTGGGGTCTGGCTACCATCAGCAACGGGTGAAAGAGCAGGATATCTATAAGACTGCTTTTCGTACACGCTATGGACACTACGAATTTGTAGTCATGCCTTTTGGACTTACCAATGCTCCAGCAGTCTTCATGAATCTAATGAACCGTCTCTTCCATGAGTTTATTGACAAGTTCGTTATCGTATTCATTGAAGACATTATGATTTTCTCTAAATCCGAGGAACACAAAGACAATCTTCGTACATTACTATAGATACTTCGCCAGAAGCAGTTGTATGCCAAGTTCTGCAAGTGCGAATTCTGGTTGTGCAAAGTGGCATTTCTGGGCCACATCGTATCTGCAGAGGGAATAACAATGTATCCTGTGACAATCCGTCAAATTATGGTCAATATTTTATTCTCAATATTTATTTGAAAATATTATTTTATGAACTCACTTATTTTTGGGAAGAAATTTGGATTTACGTCTTGAAGTAGCATCGACTACGTCTAAACCGGAGGATTCAACGTTACGTGCTTACGTTTACATACACCGTCTTTGGTGACAGTCCGACATTTCAGAAAATAAATTTATCCGTGAATATTATTTTGGGATTTTAAATTTGTGTTGGTTCATAAACTCACAAATTTACGAGAAGAGATTAGGACTTACAATTTTAATTTAACGTCCTTTACGACTAAACCGGAAACCTTAGGATTACGTATTTACGTTTTCGAACTCCATTTTTGATGAGACAATTTTTATTGGATTCGCTTTGTGACGTTGATTCATAATTCATAAAAACGTTTTTCGTAAAACGATCCGAGGGCACGCAAATCGAGGAAACTAGAATCGAGGAGTACCCGTAAATAAATGGGGATGAGACAAGTGGGACACTTGTCCCACCCCCACTCAAAACCGGCCTAACTTAACCCACCAACACACTTGATGTGTCAAGTTGTAAGCTAAGCTTACACTTGTCCATCATGCTTACATAATAAGCTACTTCCAACCTCAAAACAACTAACTAAAACCACTTCTCATTTTGCAACATGCAATACCACACAATTTCCTCTCTACTCTCTCTAGGGTGTCGTCCCATATCACCCCATAAACACCACTTTTGATCAAAAACAACCATGAAATCCTATGTTATACTTGCATATGTTGAAGCCCTTTTGAAACCCTATTGATTGGTGCAAGTTATAACATCCAAGGAGGAGTTTCCATGGAGTATTAGGACTGATTTTTCACTAGGAGATTATGAAGATTGGTGGTCTTGAAGATGGTCTTGGCTATGCACAAGTTTCTCCATCAAAATCCATGCTCAAATCACAACCTACATCAACTTGGTGGTATAAAGATTGTCCTCCTCATCTTCTTGTTATTTTGATTATGTAAACATGTATTTTATTTCCTATTGTATATGTATATGATGATTATATGATGATAAAAATGTTATGTGGGGATTTGGTGTTGATAAACATGATTAAAAAGGTGAAAAACTATAAAGAACAAGGCTAAAATCTTGCTTAAAAGTGATGGCTGTATAAAACAGTAAAGAAACAGGTCATGGACTGATAAAATGATGAATTAGAATCCATTTACAGTAAGCTATATGTCTTGTACACATGTGAGAGTTGGTCATGCAATAGAATCATTGTAATGAGTGAGATATGACCAAAACAAGTTTAAGATACAAATCTGATTTCACTGTTTTGGACGATTTTTAGAAACTACTTAGAAGATGATTCAACAGTAGCTATAGTAGAGTTAAATGGAGCACATATCATGTAGTTTATGTGATAAAAATTTGAGCTTCTATCTCCATATAGAACTCAAGATATGGCAGTTTTGGTGAAAGTGAAGATAAAAATCAGATTTTGGAAATTAAAGTATAATACTATTATATAAGCACTCAAAATTTAATAGTATAAAATATAAATTAATACCCACTAACTTATATAATACATTTATATAAATATGTACAATGGTAAATAAGTGAACATTTTGTAAAAATGGTAACTTGTTAAGTTTTATAAGTTATAAAACTATAAACATGATTTTTACGACTTTTTCGGCTAATACCGTAAAATTAACGTTTTTGTTAAATAAAACTTAGATGGTTGGAACCGTCTAATGTAAACTTTATAAAACTTATATACTGATATATAAACATGTATAACAAGTAAAAACCGATAAAACCCGAACTATAGGACATACGGACATTAACGAGCTAAGTAAACATATTGGACTAAATTAACGTTATTGGACTAATAATACAACAAAAATGGACTAAAACACTTATAAACTTATTATTGGGCTTAACCCATTTAGGCCCAACTTGTAAAGTGTAAATACTGATAATATAAGTACAAAATGGATTAAAACAAGTTAAATAACTTATAATAAGCTTATTAGACTTAAAACGTGTAAAACTAGGAAACTAGTATAAAATTTATCGATACATAACACTAAAATGAGTAAACGAGAATATATAAACCCACTTGATCATCATATGTATACATAATTGTTATTTTTATAAAGTCATTGGACAAACGTCTAAGACCGATTATTATTTGTCTAGGTTTCCGTGATTGAAGCACGTACCGTACGTCCGAATTGCCGATAACCCGCCTTCCCACAACAACGTGAGTTCATAGCCTCGCACTCTTTTAAATGTTTTTGTAAATGTTTTATAAACCCGCGAGGGAGATAACATGTTAGTTTTTATTAAATAGGACACCATTTGTCCCGATTGTTTGTTTATTGATTTGGACCCGAATGATTGTATGACCCGATTGTATGACCTGATAAATGATTAAAGGACCCGATAGATGAAATAAAATGGATTATTAAAGTTAGGTTATGTCACTAAAAGTCCCATTAGCATGAATTGTGAACTACCGGGATTTGGTAGACGCTTATGCATTTAATAGTACTATTTGGGGACGATCACCCCAGTTCGCGCCTTGACGGTTGATCCCCGTCGTGCCACATTGATTGGTAAGCGAATTTATGTATGAGAAGATTTCCATAGCGTGACCTTTGTGACGACACGCTACTTTAGATGGGCAAATTGTGTATCGGGTTAGCTACCCGTTGTTGGTTTAGTAAGGTAACAATGTCATGCGGCTTATAATAATCCAAAACTAACGAAATACTACTAGACGCTCCGAATTACGATGTATTGCCTGACTAGCAATACAAGGTCATACTATTGATATTATGTTCGTGTTTTGGTTTTCATAACCATATTCATATAATGTATTTTTTTTATTTGAATTTATACGACGTCATAAGACGTATTGTATGATGTTTTTACGACATTGGCTCGTATAATGATTTTTAAGGCAAATGCCTATATTATGATTTTGATAAAGATTTGTATAAAATGACTTGGGCTATTTCATGGCCTATTAAAATGATTTGTACAAAATGATTTTCAGTAATAATTTTATACTGATATTATATTGATGGATTTTATTAAACTCTATGAATTCACTCGGCGTTATCGCTGACCTTTTCTTTTAACATGTTTTGTCTCAGGTACTTGAAGGTAATTCTCGGGAAGACGACAAGAATTCATGGCCCGCACTTAAACAATATTTTTCCATTCAAATACTTTGTAAAACTTTGTATGAAATATAATGACTTGGGACCGATGTAACTTTGATGTTTATGAATGGAAATGCTTTATTAATAAACGACGCGATTTTTATGCGTTGGCTATGATGTGAGTAATGTGCTATCCCGTAACACCAACGAGTCTTCCGCTGTATTGAGTTGTATAAATTTGGGGGTGTTACAGTTTGGTACCAGAGCTCTCGTTATAGAGAATGAAAGATTTTTAAAACTAAGGTTTTGAATAAAACATTTCAAAATCTTTTTACTAAAAACATTTTTCTAAAAATGTCTAAAAATCTTTTGAATATAACGGTGCCGAAGAATTCCCGAGTTACCGACAAGGCCAGACTGAGAAGTGTTATTTTAATATATATATATAACCTGGATTATATATATATATATATATATATATATATATATATATATATATATATATATATATATTTATATATGATGTAATTTGATTACATGATTGTTTGATGATTATTTTGATATTTATACGAGGTATTTATACGACGTCGATTGTCACAAGGAACCCTAAATCCCCTATTAAATTAATCGAAGCTATTCTCGTAGGAATTCTAGCTATCCTAGACCTAAACCAAGTTGTGGATATTTATGATCCCAACAAATGGTTGATATTCGTAGAAATATAGATATTAGTTGATTGTGATTTTGAAAAAGGATTGGCGAGATTGAATCTGATATCGATGTCATGACGATCTTTTCTTATAGAGTGGAGTTTGACAAAACATTATCACCAGGAAAGATGTCATCTGATTCGTTGTCATCCAATTCTTAAATTGAAATCGAAAGGGTGAATGTTTCACTTGAGGCTGTTATTGGAACCATTACCCAAAAGCCTCATGCCACTAATACCTTTCCGAGAAGTCTAGTTGAATGATCAAGTCATTTCATATTAATGACTCATTTGATAATTGTTGTTGTAAGAGCTATAGGATTGGAATTAAGTGTTGATCATATCGAGCTTTTATTGCCCTATTAAGGCCTAAGAATAAGGTTGAAAGTATGGGAGAATAAGGTAGGATATCGAATTGAGTATAAAATTGGTTGGAACTTGAATAAAGTAAAATTTAACCCGTATAGAATATGAGATTGATAAGAGGAAGTCGTTAAGTTTTGTGATTAGATTATAAGGTTTTTATTGATTGTTGATTCGTGTTAAGTGTTGTTCCTAGGCCATTGTCCACTAATGAGGATGCCCAGTGTCTAATAAATAAATTGAAGAAATCTTCTTCTGAATTGAGACCGATGGATCTTCTGGGACATGTGGAACACCTAATGACTCTTGTAGATTAGCATTAATTGTGGTATCTTTTAAAAACCCCTAACTTAACTGAGATATCAGTTGGTAGGATGAGTTCTGAGAATTGTATGACATAGTGACGCGTAATGTGTTACGGTACAATTTTGGCTTGTTTGTGATTAATGAAAAAGACTACCTTTGATTGCTAAATCCTACATGTATCGATATTATCTATCTTTTATTGCTTCATCCTAATGTTCGCATTAGTGATGCAACCATTGAAGAAGTACTCATCTCGAATTGAGTTACGTTGTAGATTATTCTCTTTGTATTCCTGAGTGTCATCGAGATCATGAACCTCATGATTATTTGGCTAAGCTCATTTCCTATCATATCGTAGTTAGTTCTTGGTGAACAACTCTTCGTCACTCTTTTGCAGATCACTCATTCTTTTTATAAGATGAAACAGTATGCCTTGAGAAAAATTGAATTTTCATCACTATAAGGATTATTCATAGTGAGATTTATAAGTGATTGTTATTGAAATGAGGTTGTTTATAAAACGCTTTGGAAACTTAATTGTTTTCATAACAAGGAAAATCTTTGTAAATTTATTTTGATTCTTATTTAAGAATTAAGCGTGAAAATGTTTTTATTATAAACATGATGATAAAATTTTGACGAACTGAGTATTGCATCGTTAATCTTGAAATTGTATATAGTTGCGCGCCTACATACAATTTGGAATGGACTATGCAAGACTGATTAGTAGTCACCATAAAACTGATTAATAAACACTAAATTTTCTTTGAAGATTGTGAAAGATTAAAATTTATGAGATCTGCAAGAAGTGAGAAATAGGGACATAGTGTTAGGGATACCTACATATGTGCCTGTAGCATCTATTCTTCTGAGTCGAATTTACTCATCTGTGGAAATTATCTTATTTAACAATTGACAATTCTTTCTTGTCCAATTCTCCCGTAGTAAGATTCTTAGGAAAAGTATCTGATTACCGAGTGTTGATACCCGACTGGATGTATTGACGTTCTTACCATTTCTTATGATTTGATTTCATTTGAATGACCTGGGTAACGATCCGAGGAGCTTTCGAATGCGTACTCAAATTATGAAAACATGGGATATATTCATATTCGTTAAATGTTTTCGTCTGTATCTGATTTGAAATTCTCTCGCATAGATTATGCGTTGACCTTACTCTTTTAATGGTAGTTATGTCTCCTGATATCCTTTAATTTGTGAAGGATTGTGAGTTATTATTAGTCTTTTGAGAAGTTCACATCTTATCGACGGCAATAAAACTGAAAAGTTGGTAATGCCAGCAGAATGGATTGATTGATTATGACATGACGATATTGTCTTAATTAATGGGAACTCGAGTAGAATTTCCCTAAAAGATAAGATGTTGATTATCAAAAGTGATCTAAATAATCCTTGATGGATGATTTTATCCTGCATTTAGACTTGAAATTATATTGTGAATGGTTGTGAATTAGACATAGATATTATAATCTAGAAGAAGTTAATATGAATTTATTAAAAAGATAATTCTGTTATCTGAAACTTTAGGAGGTACTTGCTGGTGAATTACCTAGACTTTCGCCATTAAGGCAAGTTGAAATTGGTATTGATTATATTTCCGGTGCTGCACCTTTGGCTTGTGCACTGTACGTCAGCACCATCTAAATTAAAGGAATTACCGTACAACTGAGAGGGTTATCGGAGAAAGATTTTTTTATACCAAGCCTGTCATCATGAAGAGCTATGGTGTTATCATTCCTTATATTTATAGATTACTGTGACTGAGTAAATTGACAATCGAAAACGATATCCATAACTCGAAATGGAAGATTTGTTCGATCATTTACAAGGTTCTAGTGTATGTTTTAAAGATTTGATCCATGGCATGGTTATCATCGACTTCGCGTCCGCGAAAAAGGTTATCTATTCCAATCATTACATCCAGAACTTGTAATGAACATTATGAGTTTCACGTGATGTCGTTTGGATTCACTAATGCACATGTAGTATTCATAAATTTGATGGATCACGTGTGTAGGCTGTAATTTGATAAATTCATGCTTGAGATCATTAAGGACCAATTGTTTGTATATAAGAATAATAATGAGTTAATAATTATTTATAGATTGCCCTGAACTGGCCGAACAATAAAAACAGGTATCTTGAATATTTAACATGTGATTTAAGATTTAATCATTTACATTATTTGACCATGTGAGTAAAAGATCATGGAATCTATATTGACTCTTCAAAAATTAAGAGCCCTTTTAAGACTTTGGGGTTTACCAAAAAGAAAATGGAAATATGTTTTGACAAATGTTTTAACAAAGGATTTTAAGGGATTATTCCCTTATACACAAACCATTTAACTAATCTTCTGTTTAGGGGTAAATGTTTGTGTATACTTCTGGACATCTTAAGAAAGATTGAGGAAACTATATAACTTATGACTTGAAATTTGAAACGACAATTTTTCCTTTTCAACTAAGAAAGAAATTTTTTACCAAAAGTATAAACAAAGGTTTTTCGAACCCTTACGAACCTTATTAAATATTTTCGATAAATCAACAAAAATCTTGTTAATCAAATTCAAATTTATTTTGAACATTTTATATAATCGGTCGAATTAAGAAAATTTAAAATTTTTACGTTTACGTTTCATAAAAATTTAATAATTATTCTTTAATTAGTTGTAATAAATATCGACGCTTTAAACGCCGGATTGAAAAAAAATTTTTTTTGATAAAAATGATAGATGAGACGAAACTAAAACAGAGAAAATGTGAAGAAATAATTTTTGAATAAATACGGACATGATAACTATTTCATCAGGAAAGTGAACGTAATTACTGACACGTTATGTATAAAATATAAAGAACCAATTAGGATGTGTTCCTTAATAATGAAGGTGCAAAAGAAATTGCCGAGCAATATAAAATAAACGATGTTTGTAAGAAGGATAATATAAATAATAGAAAGCGGTTCGCGGCTAATCTGAACCATTAGAATTGAGAATCCGATAGCGTTAAATGTTCTAAAGACCACATGTGATTGTCTAAATATGGAGATTATGAGATGTAGTTATGTTGGAATTTGTAAGTATAAGTATTCTAGTTATGTCGTTTATGACTAAAAGTATCTTTGTCTGAAGAAGTTGTACTGATGGCAATTATGAAGGCAGACATCGCCTCATACATTAGTAAACATCTAGCTATTGCAAAGGTCATCATCTGAATTTGATTCGATTTGGGTCATCGTCGACAGACTGACCAAATCTGCTAATGTCATTCCCGTTAATGATAAATGCAAAAGAGCTATGTAAACATGGTATGCCTGTATCGAACATCTTTATCAAGATCCTCGCTTCGCATCAAATTTCTAGAGATTTGCTCAGAAATCATTGAGAACGAACCTTGATGAGAGTACTATGTACCACCCCAAATCGAAAGGACGAGGTAAAGTAACGATACAAAGTAATATAAGTGCTGTTTTATGTTTGAATGATTGACCTTTGGTAATAGACCGTATAATCGTTTTCCTTTGGAAGGATTACCATTGATAATCATCGTATTAGGATTGAGATCGAATCTTGTTAGGATCTAAATCTTAGAGCATCTGTAAGCAAGAGTTGAGATGAAGACACCCGACATACACCCACTGTGAGTTGGACATGTCTTTTAGGTTTAAGGTTTCCTATGATGGCGAACCTAACCTTGCAAAATACCCGACCCGCGAGATCTGAAATGATTGTTGAAATTAGGATCTGATTATTGACTGTCGGAAGTGGGCAAGAGGATATGTGAATATGAAAAGTAGATCTTGAAGTGCCAAATGGGTAGCGAAGTTATGCACAATTTTTAACCTTGGAAAAATGAATTCATGATCTGACAAATCATGGGATATAAGTCCCCATTGTATGGGACCATTGAGATGATGTAAAAGTTGGGATTGAAAGGCATATAAGCTAGATCTACCCTAGGACTTCAAGGACCGCATGAATTTTGTTTCGTAAATCGAACTTGATGGAATATCTATCAAGTGAGAATCTGATTATTCTTAGTAGAGCTTAGATCGGTGAAAAGTTGCATTCATCAAAAACCCGTGAACATCATGGATAGAGAAAGTAAGTCAACATTAAGCCTGATCTTATTCCCGTAGTTATGTTTGATGAAACTCGCGTATTATAATGAATTGCACTTGTGAGAAAGGACCGAATATGGAGGAAATACCCACATGGCTTTAACTCTATAAGAAGCGAGTAGTAAGGTAAGATGATCTTTGAGGACAAAGATCCTGTTTAGGGGTAAATGCTGTGACAATCCGTCAAATTATGGTCAATATTTTATTCTCAATATTTATTTGAAAATATTATTTTATGAACTCACTTATTTTTGGGAAGAAATTTGGATTTATGTCTTGAAGTAGCATCGACTACGTCTAAACCGGAGGATTCAACGTTACGTGCTTACGTTTACATACACCGTCTTTGGTGACAGTCCGACATTTCAGAAAATAAATTTATCCGTGAATATTATTTTGGGATTTTAAATTTGTGTTGGTTCATAAACTCACAAATTTACGAGAAGAGATTATGACTTACGATTTTAATTTAACGTCCTTTACGACTAAACCGGAAACCTTAGGATTACGTATTTACGTTTTCGAACTCCGTTTTTGATGAGACAATTTTTATTGGATTCGTTTTGTGACGTTGATTCATAATTCATAAAAACGTTTTTCATAAAACGACCCGAGGGCACGCAAATCGAGGAAACTAGAATCGAGGAGTACCCGTAAATAAATGGGGATGAGAAAAGTGGGACACTTGTCCCACCCCCACTCAAAACCGGCCTAACTTAACCCACCAACACACTTTATGTGTCAAGTTGTAAGCTAAGCTTACACTTGTCCATCATGCTTACATAATAAGCTACTTCCAACCTCAAAACAACTAACTAAAACCACTTCTCATTTTGCAACATGCAATACCACACAATTTCCTCTCTACTCTCTCTAGGGTGCCGTCTCATATCACCCCATAAACACCACTTTTGATCAAAAACAACCATGAAATCCTATGTTATACTTGCATATGTTGAAGCCCTTTTAAAACCCTATTGATTGGTGCAAGTTATAACATCCAAGGAGGAGTTTCCATGGAGTATTAGGACTGATTTTCCACTAGGAGATTATGAAGATTGGTGGTCTTGAAGATGGTCTTGGCTATGCACACGTTTCTCCATCAAAATCCATGCTCAAATCACAACCTACATCAACTTGGTGGTATAAAGATTGTCCTCCTCATCTTCTTGTTATTTTGATTATGTAAACATGTATTTTATTTCCTATTGTATATGTATATGATGATTATATGATGATAAAAATGTTATGTGGGGATTTGGTGTTGATAAACATGATTAAAAAGGTGAAAAACTATAAAGAACAAGGCTAAAATCTTGCTTAAAAGTGATGGCTGTATAAAACAGTAAAGAAACAGGTCATGGACTGATAAAATGATGAAGTAGAATCCATTTACAGTAAGCTATATGTCTTGTACACATGTGAGAGTTGGCCATGCAATGGAATCATTGTAATGAGTGAGATATGATCAAAACAAGTTTAAGATACAAATCTGAGTTCACTGTTTTGGACGATTTTTAGAAAATACATAGAAGATGATTCAACAGTAGCTATAGAAGAGTTAAATGGAGCACATATCATGTAATTTATGTGATAAACATTTGAGCTTCTATCTCTATATAGAACTCAAGATATGGCAGTTTTGGTGAAAGTGAAGATAAAAATCAGATTTTGGAAATTAAAGTATAATACTATTATATAAGCACTCAAAATTTAATAGTATAAAATATAAATTAAAACCCACTAACTTATATAATACATTTATATAAATATGTACAATGGTAAATAAGTGAACATTTTGTAAAAATGGTAACTTGTTAAGTTTTATAAGTTATAAAACTTTAAACATGATTTTTACGACTTTTTCGGCTAATACCGTAAAATTAACGTTTTTGTTAAATAAAACTTAGATGGTTGAAACCGTCTAATGTAAACTTTATAAAACTTATATACTGATATATAAACATGTATAACAAGTAAAAACCGATAAAACCCGAACTATAGGACATACGGACATTAACGAGCTAAGTAAACATATTGGACTAAATTAACGTTATTGGACTAATAATACAACAAAAATGGACTAAAACACTTATAAACTTATTATTGGGCTTAACCCATTTAGGCCCAACTTGTAAAGTGTAAATACTGATAATATAAGTACAAAATGGATTAAAACAAGTTAAATAACTTATAATAAGCTTATTGGACTTAAAACGTGTAAAACTAGGAAACTAGTATAAAATTTATCGATACATAACACTAAAATGAGTAAACGAGAATATATAAACCCACTTGATCATCATATATATAAAATCATCATATGTATACATAATTGTTATTTTTATAAAGTCATTGGACAAACGTCTAAGACCGATTATTATTTGTCTAGGTTTCCGTGATTGAAGCACGTACCGTACGTCCGAATTGCCGATAACCCGCCTTCCCACAACAACGTGAGTTCATAGCCTCGCACTCTTTTAAATGTTTTTGTAAATGTTTTATAAACCCGCGAGGGAGATAACATGTTAGTTTTTATTAAATAAGACACCATTTGTCTCGATTGTTTGTTTATTGATTTGGACCCGAATGATTGTATGACCCGATTGTATGACCCGATAAATGATTAAAGGACCCGATAGATGAAATAAAATGGATTATTAAAGTTAGGTTATGTCACTAAAAGTCCCATTAGCATGAATTGTGAACTACCGGGATTTGGTAGACGCTTATGCATTTAATAGTACTATTTGGGGACGATCACCCCAGTTCGCGCCTTGACGGTTGATCCCCGTCGTGCCACATTGATTGGTAAGCGAATTTATGTATGAGAAGATTTCCATAGCGTGACCTTTGTGACGACACGCTACTTTAGATGGGCAAATTGTGTATCGGGTTAGCTACCCGTTGTTGGTTTAGTAAGGTAACAATGTCATGCCGCTTATAATAATCCAAAACTAACGAAATACTACTAGACGCTCCGAATTACGATGTATTGCCTGACTAGCAATACAGGGTCATACTATTGATATTATGTTCGTGTTTTGGTTTTCATAACCATATTCATATAACGGTTTTTTTATTTGAATTTATACGACGTCATAAGACTTATTGTATGATGTTTTTACGACATTGGCTCGTATAATGATTTTTAAGGCAAATGCCTATATTATGATTTTGATAAAGATTTGTATAAAATGACTTGGGCTATTTCATGGCCTATTAAAATGATTTGTACAAAATGATTTTCAGTAATAATTTTATACTGATATTATATTGATGGATTTTATTAAACTCTATGAATTCACTCGGCGTTATCGCTGACCTTTTCTTTTAACATGTTTTGTCTCAGGTACTTGAAGTTAATTCTTGGGAAGACGACAAGAATTCATGGCCCGCACTTAAACAATATTTTTCCATTCAAATACTTTGTAAAACTTTGTATGAAATATAATGACTTGGGAGCGATGCAACTTTGATGTTTATGAATGGAAATGCTTTATTAATAAACGACGCGATTTTTATGCGTTGTCTATGATGTGAGTAATGTGCTATCCCGTAACACCAACAAGTCTTCCGCTGTATTGAGTTGTATAAATTTGGGGGTGTTACATATCCTGCGAAGGTTGAGGCTATTACCAAATGGCCAAGACTGACAACGACGACTGAAGTTCGTAACTTTCTGGGCTCAGCTGGTTACTACCGCAGATTCGTGGAGAACTTTTCACGACTAGCACTGCATTTGACAAAACTGATGCGCAAAGGGGAGAAATTATTCTGGACTGAAGAACTTTGAAGAACTAAAGCAGAAGTTGGTATCTACACCTATTCTTACTCTTCCATCTGGCACAAGCAGATTTCATATCTATAGTGATGCTTCAAGGAAAGGTCTTGGCTGTGTTCTCATGCAACATGGGAAAGTGATTGCTTACGCATCACGGCAGCTTAAGCCTTATGAGGAGAACTATCCTACCCATGAATCGGAGCTTGCAGCAGTTGTGTTTGCACTGAAGACTTGGAGGCATTACTTTTATGGCGAATCATGTGATATCTTCACAGATCACACGAGCCTGAAATATATCTTCACCCAGCGTGAACTGAACATGAGGCAAAGAAGATGGTTAGAATTGCTAAAGGACTACGACATCAATCTTCAGTATCATCCCGGTAAGGCGAATGTAGTGGCAGACGCTCTCAGTAGGAAGTCAGGCATGATCAACGACATTAAGATAGAGGGGGAAATCATACCTGACTTGGAACGACTGGACATCGAGTATATGGTAGGTGGATAGCATGCCTACTGGCCAATCTTTGAGTTGAGTCAAACTTACTCTCTACGATCAAGGAACCTCAAAAGGATGATGGTGAAATCTGGGAAATTATTCAGAACATCGACCAGCAAATAGAGTTTCGGGTAGATGATGACGGTATCTTATGGCAGGGCACTAGACTATGTGTTCTTTGATGATCTTACACTCAGGAAGGCTTTGCTGACTTAACCTCATAGCTGTCCATTCTCTATTCATCCTGGTTTCACCAAGATGTACCACGACATCAAGCAGCATTTCTCGTGGAGTGGTATGAAGCAGGATGTTGCTACCTTTGTCTCTAAATGTCTTACCTGCCAGCAAGTTAAGATTGAGCATCAACGATCTAGTGGTTTACTACAACCATTAGACATTTTAGAGTGGAAGTGGGACAAGATCTCCATGGATTTTGTCACTGGAATTCCGCAGACCAAGAGGAAGCATGATGCCATTTGTGCTATTGTTAATCGATTGACCAAATCAACTCATTTCTTACCAATCCGCAAGGATGACTCGGTTAGAAAATTGGCTGACATCTATCAGAAGGAGATCATGAGACTACATGGTACTCCATCTAGTATCATCTCTGACAGAGATCCTCGTTTTATTTATCGGTTCTGGAAGAGTCTGAAGAAAGCTTAGGGCACCAGACTTAAGCTTAGCACGGCTTTTCATCCTCAGACAGACGGACAGTCGGAGCGTACCATTCAGACACTAGAAGACATGCTTCGAGCTTGTGCTTTAGAATGGACAGGAAGTTTGGACGACTATATCTTCTTAGTAGAGTTTGCAAACAACAACAGTTGGCACGCCAGCATCGAGTGTGCACCGTTTGAGATGTTGTATGGCAGGAAGTGTCGCGCCCCAATCTGTTGGGATCAGGTTGGCGAGTGAATTCTTGAGGGTTCGGAGATGATAGAGGTGACCAATGAGAAGGTTGCCTTTGCCAAGGCAAAACTGCAGGAAGCTCGTGTACGTCAAAAGAGCTATGCCGACAAGCACCATAGAGATTTGTACTTCAACGTGGGTGATCATGTCTTTCTCAAGGTATCACCGGCGCGTGGAGTTAGGCGTTTTGGAATCAAGGGAAAACTTAGTCCTCGATTCACCGGACCGTTCGATATCCACGAGCGTGTTGGTGAGGTATCGTATCGTCTGGCGTTACCTCTGCAGCTATATCACTTCCATAACATTTTCTGTGTGTCATTACTCAGAGGGTACAATTATCATCCCCTGCATATGGTTCAGTATCCACTCGAGCAGATTTGTGAGGATCTTACTTTTATTGAGGAACCAGAACGAGTTCTTGATCGTTAAGAGCGAGTCATGAGGAAGAAGACGATTACATTCGTCAAAATCCTTTGGAGGGACCATCCTGAGCGGGAAGCCACTTAGGAGACGGGGGAGTCTATCCGGACTTCTTACCGTCATTTCCAGTTATGATTCGGGTATGTTTCCTTTCAGTTTATGTTATCCATAATTCGGGGACGAACTATTCTTTTTAAAGGGGAAGAGTTGTAAAACCCGCATATAAATAGCATGAACAGTACATTAAGTAAAACACGAATAAATTAAAGCTTTCCCCTTATAATATATGACACGTGTCACGAACATTAAATACCAAGAACTACGTATATTATTAATGCACATCATGAACAATACACATACGAATAATATTAGTCACGAAAAACAAATGAAAGGTGTTGGGCTTGTGTGTGTGTGTCGCGGCAAAGAGAGAAGGACAAGGGCCTCTTGGCCCGACCCGTTTTAAAAATCCATGTGTAACCAATTAAATCCCTAGGGAAAATTCATTGTGCATTATTTTACAAAAATAAACAAACCCTAGCCCCCTTTGTGTGTTCTTTTGGCCGCGGCATCACAAGGAGACAAGAGAGAGTGTTTTTGGTTTTTCATCTTAAGTTCTTACGTGTTCGTGATCCAAACCTATATTCCATCATGTAGTTGGTATAACATAAACCTTCATCTTTTTATTCTTTTAATTTTAATTATGTTCATGTGTTAGATCTTTAAAAACATAATTAAAACATGTTCATAATATTGAATAAAACAAGAAAGGGTTTTGTTTTGGTTTGGTTTTGGGTTCGGCACACATACAGAGAGCCATAGGCTCTCGGTGGTTGTTTTTGGTCCACAACCGAGACCCCCGTTGGGGCTCGGTGTGGCTTCGGCTCGGGCAGCGGCGACCAAGGCACCCACAGTGGGTACCTTGGTGCGGCAGTGGGTACACAGGTGAGGCAGGGGGAACCGCCGGCTTCGGCCGGTGGGAACCGTGACCCCAGCAGCGGCAACCGCCGGCTGCGCAGCCACTTGACACCAACACAACCGCGACCGTTGGTGGTGAGTTGGTGTCGGGTTTTGTTTTCTCGGGCTTCGGGCTCGGGATACTTTTATTAGTTTATTTTAAGATAATTAATTAAATTAATTTACATGACTAATTAATTTAGTTAGTTAATTAAAACCATGACTTAGGTTATATTATTAAATTAATTGTACATGTTTTAACCTACATATTATCATTTAGACAATTGTTTTATTAATTAATTATTTTACTTAATTTTACATGAACTAGTAATTAATTAATTAATACATGACTTAGGTTATTTTATTTAATTAGATAAATCATTTTATAACCTAAGTATTGTATTAGACTTAATTAAATTGTACCATGACGTGATATATATATTTTTTTGGTAAAGGGTTATCCTGGTAAATATATTAACCAAAAAAACAGTTTACAGAACAAGGAATGTGGCTGAGTAACACATTCACCTCAAGCAAACGCTTGTAAACAAGGCATAATACATGCCGAAATACAATCTAGCCTATCAAATGAATAAACTAGACATGAACCAAGATGAGAACATGAAGCCATGCGAACATCCAACCACCAAGAAGCACCAAGATGGAAGCAAAGGGATTCCAAGTGAGTCTGCCTCCTTAAAAAACCTTGTCAAAGAAAACCCAGTGGAAAAAACCTTGAACAAGGAAAAAAGAGTACAACCCTCACCCGACACTTCCATCATAACCAAAACACGAGTCAGGCATCCTCCACTGATCCAAAAGAGTCCGGGACGCAGTAGTAATCTTCCTAAACCGTAGGGTAGTCAACTTCAGCCTAATAGTTTTACAAATAACGCCAACAAGCTTATCCGCATTCATAGACGATCCCTTGAACACGAGCACTGCATTCAAGCCACAAAAAGTAGGACCTTGCAGCCACCACAAGACGTGCAATGATACCAACTACAGACGTACCTTTAGCCAACGGGATAAGAAACATCATAATATCATCAATCCGAGGAGGAATATTCTCCATTTTGCACAAACCACGCATACTGATCCATACCTGGGAAGAAAATGGACACTCAAAGAAAATATGTGTGTGTGAGTCTTGAGTCATACGACAAAAGGGCATCTAAGCAGATTGATATCAACCGTCAGACCAACATCCCATGTTTGAACTCTATCTTGAGTCTTTAACTTTCGACGAATAACAAGCCATAAGTGAATATCATGCCGAGGAACACAATGGGAGAACCAGACAGCAGGGGCCCAATCCACTTCCAAACCACGAGACCTAATAGTATCCCAGACAAGAGATACCGAAAAATGATTGAGAATACCATTATTACCGCGCCACAAGACTTCATCCTCCTGAGATACATCAATAGCAGGAACTGGCATAGTATAGATATCCGAGAACCGAGTACTCTAATCACTAGGCCAACGCCAACTCCCATCTATAATACCATCATGCACCGTATTCGTGACACAAAAACCTGACCGAGATATAATTCGAGCTGACAAGATGTCTCTTAAAGGACATAATTCAGCCCACCTATCAAACCATAAAGATGTAGTTTTACCGTTATTGATCTTATACCATATGAAGTGACGAATATAAGGACGAATGTTAAGAAGTTTTCTCCACACCCAACTTGAATCACTACGGCATGGAACATCCTAAAAGATTTTATCTTTAAGTTTATGCGTATAGATCCACTTTACCCACAATGAGTTCTTACGGGTTAAAGTACATCAAATATGAGATACCATAAGAGTAATATTAAATTCAGCAATCTTACGAATACCTAGACCCCCCTCATTAAGAGGCAAGCAAACCGCCTTCCAAGAGACCTTGGCCTTCCCCTTCTTTAAAGCTCCTTGACACCAAATAAACCCTCTCATAAGTTGCTCTAAATCAAGAATAATACTAACCGGAAGGAAGAAAACAGAAGCCCAATAAATATGCATGGACGAAAGGACAGATCGGATTAGCTGAAGCCTTCCTGTAAACGACAGCGTCTTGTTCTTCCAATTTTTAATGCGACCTTCCAAGTTCTCTACAAGCACACGCCAATATCTAGTTAAAAGTCTCGATGAAATAAGAGGAACACCCAAATAACGAACTGGAAGAGTACCTTCCTTAAAGGGTAGCATGTCTAATATACTCGCCTCTAATGCCACTTGGACATTACATAAAAAAACCGTACTCTTAGGAATGCTAGGGACAACACCCGAGACATTCATAAATTCTTCTAAGGCATCCACAATAACACGAATAGAAGCCATGTGCCCTTTAGAGAATAAGAATAAATCATCAGCAAAACACAGATTAACAATGCATTGTTGCTCATAGTGAAGATGAAACTGAAAATCTTCCGCGTTTCGAACTGAATGGTTAACAATCAACAAAAGAACCTCCATAACCAAAGTAAAAAGATAAGGAGATAATGGGTCTCCTTGTCTTAAACCCCTTTTACCATGAAACCAGCCACATAAACTACCATTAATACTCACCGAATAAGAAGTAGTAGACACACATACCATGATCCAATCTACCATAGTTGTGTGAAAACCAAACGCAATCAAGATATTACGGAGAAAACTCCAATAAACGGTATCATATGCTTTCTGGATATCAACTTTAAAAGCACACCTAGGAGGCCCTCGATTCTCGTGGTAATTCCTCATTAATTCTTGAGTAAGCATAATATTATCAGAGATTCTCCGACCCGGCACAAAAGTAGATTGGTTAATACTCACTAAAAAATCAAGATCACCTTTAATACGATTAGCAATAATCTTGGTAATACATTTAAAGATAACATTACAGCAACAAATTGGACGATAATCATTAATCTTGCTAGGGACAGTAACCTTCGGAATAAGAGCAATAATTGTATTATTAACCTCCTTTTAAAGCTTACCATTTCGGAAGAAATCATGAATTGCATTCATAAAATCAGCCTTAATAATATCCCATGCCTTCTTAAAAAACGCAGCAGAGAAGCCATCAGGACCAGGAGCTTTATCATCACCCATGGAAAAATTGCCTACTTTATTTCTTCCTTAGAAACCTCACGAATCATATGAACAGCTCTATCACTGCTTAACACTCGATCAATTAATTGATGAGTGTCAAGAGGGATAGTAATACCTTCACACCCAAAAAAAATTCCCAGAATGCGACACAAAGGCCATTTCAACCTCCTTATTCTCAAATAGCACATCATTGGCATCACGAACCATCTCAATTCTGTTTCTAGCATTTCTACTTTTAATCGAGTTGTAAAAGTATTTAGTGTTAGTATCACCCGCAACAAGCCACTCAATCTTAGATTTTTGACGTAAAAAACGCTCCTCATCTAAAGAAGCTTCTTTAAAAGCTAATAAATAATGAGCATGCTCATCTGTTGGGAATAAAATATGGGTCAGATCACTAAACGCTGATAAGAAGAAAGTCAACGCTGATAGATTGACATTGGACGCTGATAGAAGTCAACGCTGACAGCCTTGAAGATTGACACTGATGGAATATCTTTTGTTTATTTGTTTCTTTATTTATGTATGGTAAAGATAAGCACAACATTGTATTTTCTATTATTATCTTTACCTAGAATAGTTGATTCGTAGCTTATTGTACAAGACTTCTTGTTCTATAAAAGAAGGTCTTTTAGGTTAAAGTCATATATCAGTTTTCATAAGTTTTCGATTGTTAAACCCTTTCATTGTAACCAAGTATGATTATTCTAATACAAGTGAAAGTTTGTTTAACATCATTGTGTTTTAGATCAAGTGTTAATTCCGCATAACACTTTGTTACTTTATTCATAAGCAAAGGTTTCTCTACGTGTAGTACTTGATCTAATCTCGTATACACAAAGCTTAATCGATCTAAGTTTGGGATCAACAAGTGGTATCAGAGCTTGTTGAGAAACTTTTGATCTTTAAGTAACGCTAGAACCCTAAAACACCAAAAACCCTAAAAACCCTAAAATTCTCAAAACCCTAAAAACATCATGTCTGGCACAGATCAAGCTGCTGCTTTGCTACAAAACAACTCCTCAAACCCTAGTATCAAAATTCCCATGTTTGATGCCAGGAACTTTGAGCTTTGGAAGTCTAACTTTGAGCAGTATATATCTATTTATGACTATACTCTTTGGGAGATTGTCGAATATGGGAACACATTCGACAAAGCAGCAAAGATTACTGCTGCAATTGCCACAAGATCAGCTGTTCCTAATTGTCCTGAAGCTGATAAGCAGGAAAAGCCTGGAGATGGGAGAGCTGTAGCTGTTGAAGATATAGCCAAGAAGAGGGTGGACATGAAAATCTTAAACATCATGAAACACGCCCTAGGTCATGAGAATCAGCACAAGTACAAACGCTTTGAGTCTGCAAAAGAGCTTTGGGAAGCTCTTGAAGTAGCATATGGTGGCAATGCTGATACAAAAGAAGAAAAGAAGAAGCAACTATTGCATGAGTATGATGTCTTTAAAGCTCAACCTAATGAGAATCTCAGCAGTGTGAGAAGTAGACTTCTTGACATCACAAGTCAACTTTCCTTCATGGGAACACAGATTGATGACCCTGAATTGAATGCTACTTTTCTCAAAAGCCTTGGTGATGTATGGAAGATTGAGACAAGATCCATTCTTGTCAACAACACCCACAAGACCTCCAGGTTTGATGACATCTTCAACAAACTAAGACTGTTGGAGAATGAATGGCAATTGGATAGTGATAATAAATCTTCCAGCAGCAACATGGCCTTCTTCTCACAAAGTGAAGGCCAATTTGATTCCATGAACTTCTATGGACATTCAGCCCCTGGATCTCATTGTGTCAACGCTGGATCTCAGCCTGTCAGCGCTGGATCATATCCTGTCAACGCTTTGTACTCAAGCGCTGACACACACAATCATGGCGCTGATAGAATTAAACCTGCTGGTTTTGATCTAGATACTGTGTGTGCATTCATTGCTTCTTTGCCCAGTGATTCAAGGATTACATATGAAGATCTTGAGCAGATAAGTGATGAACAACTGGAAGAGATGGACATCAAGTGGACTATGGCTCTTGTAAGTTTAAGAGCAAACAGGTTCAATAAAAGGTTCAAGAAGAAGATGACCTTTAATGCTAAGGATGTTGCTGGATTTGACAAGTCCAAGGTTGAGTGCTACAACTGTCATAGGATGGGGCACTTTATGAGGGAATGTAGATCTCCAAGAAGATCTGATGCTGGGAAGCCTTCAAGCCAAATGATTAAGAGCCCAGATCCCAAGGCCATGGTTGCTGTTCAACAAATTGATGGTGTTGGAGAATGGGATTGGAGCTGGATGGCTAAGAATGAGGAAGACGACAGAGCTTTGGTTGCTGAAGTTAAAGAAGAGCATGTTGAATATGCTCTCATGGCACACTCCTCCTCTTCATCAGATAATGAGGTATATGATGATGCTTTCTGTTCTAAGGGTTGTCGTTTAAATACTGAAAAACTAAAACAAGAGATAGTTAAATTATTAGATGAGGCAAGTACTGAAAGATGTAAAGTATCTAATTATCAAATTGCTCTTACCCAAACAGAAAAGACAGTAGCTGAGTATAAGAAAATGGAGTTTGATTTAAAGGATCAAATAAATATCTTAAAACATGAGTTACATCAGAGTAAGGATGTTCAAGATATAGTAAATAGGGTTAATCTTGATTTGATAGCTCAGTTAGAAGAGGCTAACAAAAATAAAGATAATGTGAGTCTTAAAATCCAGAGATTTGATAAGGCCACACAATCCCTAGGAGAGTGTGTTAGTAAACAAAGAGACTCTAAGGATATGAGTGGGATTGGGATGAATAATTATACTGTTGTTCCGCCACCAGCTGGGGATTTCTATGGTGTCCAATCAAAGGACTTATCTTGGACTGGCTTGCCAGAATGCCAAGAGGAGGAATTCATTCCTCCACCTAGAGTGATTTCCCCAGTTGAGGAATACAAGCAAAAACTGACTGACCTAGATGAGTGGAAGAAAGCTAACCACACCTTGTTTGTTAAGGGAGGGTTGTTGTGTGAAAGTCCAAATGAGCCCACACCAAATATGATACCAATTGTGGAGTCCTATAATCCTAAACCTATTAAGATCACACACCCTACCACTGGCAAAACTGTTGACCTTGGCCCACAAAATGTTAGAAAACCTAGTGTTAAGTATGCAGAGATGTATAGGAATACTAGGTCACCAAAAAGCCAAGTTAGTAATCCTGGAACAGGCTTCTTTGCTTCTAGACCTAAGACTATGTCTAGAAAAGCTTGTTACACATGTGGTAGCTTCTCACATTTGGCTTACAGATGTGTCAACGCTTCCAATGTCAACGCTGATAGGAACCATTTCAGCACTGACAAAAGTCAACATAGGTCAAACACTGTCAGACCCAATACCTTTGTGAACAAAAGTTAACAAGTTGTTAGACCAGCCCCATTCTTTTCTAGAGGGTCTAACACACAAGGCCTAAGACCTTTTCAAAAGTCAAACACCTGGTCAAATAGGCAATGGGTTCCTGTAGCAAACCCTAGGTTCAACGCTGATAAAGGCAATCGGGGCGCTGACAAGAGAAATTTCAGCGCTGACAGACACACTGCTAAACCTAGGTATTTGCAACCACAGGGAAATAGGTCTAAAGCTTCTACTAGCTTAACATGGAGACCAAAACAAGACCAAAACCCTGATTCTACTGGTATTTCTATGACATGCAACAGGTTTCATTATATTTCAAAGGCATTGTCAACACCAATTGGGGTTAACTGGGAATTTCATTCAAACAGGGATGAAAATGGGGTTGTTATGAGAACCAAGTCTGTTCTTGTTGAACAACCAAATGAATCCAAGTCTTCCAAGGCTTGGGTTCCCAAAGAAAACTAATGTGTTTTCTTTATGTGCAGGGCATTCAGAAGAAGATCAATGATTATGGATACTGGGATAGTGGATGCTCAAGGCACGTGACAGGAAAAGAAGACTATTTGACCAATTTCTCTCCTATTCAAGATGGTGATAAGGTATACTTTGGAGGGGGCTATGGCACCATTACTGGAAAAGGAACCCTTGTCACCAACAATCTACGGTTTGAGAATGTCTTCTTGGTAAAAGAACTGGATTATAATTTGTTTAGTGTATCACAAGTGTGTGATAACAAAAATAAGGTTCTTTTCACAGATACTGAGTGCTTGGTGTTAAGCAAAGATTATAAGCTCCCTGAAGAAAAATACATAGATTTTAGAACACCAAGGCATAAAGACATATATAATGTGAATCTTAATGGAATTAAGATAAATAATAAAATGTCATGTCTGTATGCTAAAGCCTTAGTAGATGAAAGTAATCTTTGGCACAGGAGATTAGGGCACATAAACTTTAAGAATATTAATAGACTTGTGAGGCTTGGTTTAGTTGATGGTTTGCCTGAAAAGGCTTTCCATAATGACCACTCTTGTATTGCATGTCTTAAGGGCAAGCAGCACAAGGTCTCATTCAGGTCTAAACAGGTGCACTCTAGTTCTAAACCACTTCACTTATTGCATATGGACCTCTTTGGTCCAACTAATATAGAAAGTTTGAAGGGTAAATCATATTGTTTTGTTATCACTGATGATTATTCCAGGTTTACATGGACTTTCTTTTTAGCCAAGAAAAGTGAAACTGTCCAAAGTCTGATTAATTTCATTACCCAAATTGAAAAGAAGAATGGTAATGAGGTCAAAATTATTAGAAGTGACAATGGGGGTGAGTTTAGAAATCAGTTGCTAGATGATTTTTGTGCCAAGAAAGGGATTACTAGGCAGTTTAGCATAGCTAGAACCCCACAGCAAAATGGGGTTGCTGAAAGGAAGAATAGAACCCTTATTGAAGCAGCCAGAACCATGTTGGCTGATGCCCACTTTCCTATAGCCTTTTGGGCTGAAGCTGTTAACACAGCTTGTTATGTTCAAAATAGGGCATTGGTCAACAAGATACATAATAAGACACCTTATGAATTACTTTGGGGAAGGAAGCCCAATATTGGCTTTCTCAAGCCTTTTGGTTGTCATGTAGTTGTTTTAGAAACTAGTGAGGCCCTAGGTAAATTTGATTCAAAAGGTGATGAAGGCTACTTCATGGGTTATTCAGTGCAGAGCAAAGGATATAGGGTTTACATTAAAAAGGAAAAACGTATACTTGAAAAGGTACATGTTAGGTTTTTAGAAAGTAAACCTAGTGATCCTGAAAATGGTCCAAATTTGTTTGACTTAGAACCTTTATCTAGAGCTTTAAATTATATGCCTGTTACTGATCCAGACATTGTGAAGGTAACTTCAAGTGTTTTGGAAAAGAGAATTGGTAATGTTTCAGGTATACAGGTTACTAAGGAGGATGGACCACCAGCAGTTAAATCATCTCCCACACAAGAATATGTTACACTTCCTATATGGACAGATGAGTATTATGCTGCTGCTGCTGCTAGAAAAGATAATGGTGGTTTTCAAATACCACCAAATACAAACGTGCATACTTCTTCAGGCGCTGACAAAGGGAAATCAAGCGCTGACAAGAGCAATTCAGACGCTGATGGATCAGACGCTGACACAAGCAGTTCAAGCGCTGTTAGCCCTAACGCTGACAAACAAGGATCAGACTTTGACAACACCTTTGCACATCTTTTCTCTTCACATTTTGAACAAGGTGGACCTTCCAATGTTCATGAAGAGATTCATGTTGATCAAACAGAGTCAGATGAAGAAGATATTGGCAACATGGAGCGTGAAATTGAGGACACCAGACTTCTTGAAGGAGGAGTTCTCACTTCCACAGCAAAGGATCACCCCACATCTCAGATCATTGGTGATATTATGGCTCCAGTTCAGACAAGAAGATCCCATCAAGGTCTTGGTGGATTTATTGCCAATATACACAAGAAGGTTGATACCCCTCTTGTACAAGCATGTTTGTTTGCCTGTTTTCTGTCACAGGAAGAACCCAAGAAGATTTTTGATGCTCTCAAAGAACCTAGCTGGGTGGAAGCAATGCAGGATGAGCTTCATCAATTTGCTATACAGGATGTTTGGGAGTTGGTTGATTGTCCTAGATATGTGAGACCAATTGGGACAAGATGGGTTCTAAGGAACAAGAAAGATGAAAGAGGCATTGTGGTCAGAAACAAGGCACGTCTGGTAGCTCAGGGTTATACACAAGAGGAAGGAATTGATTATGAAGAAGTTTTTGCACCAGTTGCAAGAATTGAAGCTATAAGAATTTTTCTAGCTTATGCCTCTTGTATGAACTTCACTGTTTATCAAATGGATGTGAAGAGTGCTTTCCTCTATGGGACAATTGTTGAGGAAGTATATGTCATGCAACCTCCTGGTTTTGAAGATCCTGAGAATCCAGACAAGGTTTATAGAGTGAAGAAAGCAATGTATGGACTTCATCAAGCCCCAAGAGCATGGTATGGTACATTGTCCACCTACTTGGTGGAAAATGGTTTCAAAAGGGGCACCATAGATCAGACACTGTTTACAAAGAAGAAAGGAAAACATGTGTTGCTTGTGCAGGTCTATGTTGATGACATCATTTTTGGGTCTACTGATCCAAAAATTAGTGAGGACTTTTCCAAGCTCATGACAGATAAATTCAAGATGAGTGCAATGGGTGAGATGAACTTCTTTCTAGGTTTACAAGTTCAGCAGAAAGAAGATGGTATCTTCATCTCCCAAGACAAGTATGTAGCTGAAATCTTGAAGAAATATGGTTTTTCTCCACATGAAAAGGAGGCTTCCACTCCTATGGATAGGCAACACCCTTGGGGAAAAATTGGAGCTGGAAAGGATGTGGATGTTAGGCACTATAGATCAATGATTGGATCATTGATGTATCTTACAGCCTCAAGACCTGACATCATGTTTGCTGTGTGTGCATGTGCACGCCATCAAGTGACTCCCAAAGAATGTCACCTTTTTGCTGTGAAGAGAATTTTTAGGTACCTAAGGTGTTATCCAGATCTTGGATTATGGTACCCAAAAGATTCTCCATTGGATCTTATTGCATATTCAGACAGTGATTATGGTGGTGACAAGTTTGATAGGAAATCCACAACTGGTGGATGCCAATTTCTTGGGAGCAGATTGATATCTTGGCAATGCAAGAAACAAACAGTGGTGGCAAACTCTACAACTGAAGCAGAATATGTTGCTGCAGCTGCTTGTTGTGGACAAGTCTTATGGATTCAAAACCAGCTGTTGGATTATGGGTATAATTTTATGCATACCAAGATTTTTGTAGACAATAACAGTACTTTGTGCATTATTAAAAATCCTGTACATCATTCTAAAACCAAACACATAGAAATTAGACATCATTTTATAAGAGATTGCTTTGAGAAAGGTTTAATACAACCAGATAGGGTAGACACAGAAGATAATGTGGCTGATTTATTAACTAAACCTTTTGATGCTGGAAGATTTCAATATTTGGTAACAAATATTGGAATGGTTAATCTCACTTAATATGTGTTTTGGAACCTTTTTGTAAAAGTATGTACAGGATAATGCATTGTTATTGGTCTTTGTGATGATTTAGATTTTCCACTTTATTTTTCTAACACTGACAAAGGTAAATGTAACGCTGTCAAGTGTTATTTTGCCGTTGTTGGAGATATTATTGTCTAACGCTGACAAGAGTTCCTTCAACGCTGACAAGTGTTGTCGGGACGCTGTCAGCAACAGATGTTAGTTTTGTGGTTTTCATCTAAATGTGTAGGTGGTGATAGCTTTATGCCATTGGATACAGAGTTGCTTATGGATCTTTGAAGAGCTATTTGGACATGTTTTGTTTATAGATGATGGTTGGAATATTAATATTCCTATCTTGACATAAATTTTTAATGTTCATTTATATATTTTGAGAACTCATGTATCATAGTTTAAGGGGAGGTTTAAGGAACCTTTAGGACCCTTGGGTATTCTTATAATACTCTTATCACAATTCTAGATTGTGTCCACAGGTGAGTATGGGTTAGTTTTACTAAACCATGAGGCACTGTAGCATGCAAAGTTGATAAGCTATGCATGCTGCCAAGACATTTTTGGCCTAGAATTGGTTGTGGTCTGATGGGAGACTTGGGAATACTTTGGTTATGGGTTTACCAGGGAGTTACAAAGAATTTTATGAAATAACTTTGTTGGTAACTATTTTGGTTAGCAAGGGACACTAGAGGTCATTTGTGTCTATCTTGCTTAAGCAAGTGTGCATAAATGGACAGTGCTTGCCGCCCAGTAATTATTATCAACTTGTAAGATATTTCCCTTAGGATAAATTACTTTGTTAAGGTCTTTTTCTTTTTAAATATTTTTATTTTTATTAGACGCTGACAAGTTTTTCTCCAAACGCTGTTACGTCCAATCGTGACGCTGACAAGGCTTTAGGCAAACGCTGACAAGAAAATATAGCCGTTGGGCGCTGATGGGCTATTTTTGACCGTTGACACCTAGTGGACCCTACCCAGTTGTTATTTTTGACTAATCTTTGGCCGTAATTTTGGGGAGAAGTTACTTTTAATTAATGCATAAGATAAGTTATATTTGATTCAAGATTTTCATCATTGCTCTTTGAATATAACCGCCTCATTTTTGACCAATCAAAATCATGCATCTCTCCTATAAATTTGGCTAATCTTTTTATTCTGGGTATTCATATTTTCTTGTCTAACTCTTTTTCTCCTAGATTTTTCCCATATCACATAACCTAAACAGTTTTCAATCATGGCACCCAAATTCAACTCAAAGAATTTAACATTGGAGTTCAAGAGCCAACACAATATGGTAGCTTACTTGACTGCTGATGATGCTTTGTTTCCTCAGTATTCACAAATGGTGGCATTTTTAAATGCATCCTATCTAAGGTATGCACTTTCTCATTCACCATTAGTCCCTGTCGCACACATTAGACAGTTTTGGAACAATGTAAGTTCCACAACAACTAACGGAGTGACCACATTAACATCTACTGTTCATGGAAGAACATGGGTGGTCACTGAAGCCTTGGTTCGCCAAGCTTTGCGTCTTGATGACGCTGATGGTGTGACTACTCTTGCCATTGCAACAATAGAACAGGGTCTTAGGGAATTGGGTTATCCTATTCCTGCTGATGTCACTTTAAATAAATATCATAAGCAGGAATTTCCCTCTGACTGGAAATATTTGATACATGTCCTTTTATAATGCTTAAGTCCAAAATGCACTTCTTTTAATGAAATAAACAGGTCAATAGCAAGTGCTTTGGTTTGTATAACACGTGGGCTTAAGTATAATTTTTCAAAAATGATTTTTGAAGGGATGTGTAAAAACAAGGGAAGTAAAATGACTTTGGCTTACCCTCGATTTTTGCAAATGGTCTTTGATTTACAAGAGTATTGTTCTAGGGATCATGACACTTTTTATGAGATCCCTAAACAACAGAAAACCATTTTTGCTAAAATGAGCTCCACAAATGAATCCATACCTCTTACCCAACCCATGCTTGAAGTAATTCAGGCTGCACAACCACAACCACAACCACAACCACAACCAGACCCTGAACCCCAACTTGAGCCTATTCATGAACCATCACCTTCACCAGAAAACATGGATATTGACCAACTCAGCGCTGACACTCACAATGTGGGCGCTGACACAGCCAATCCCAACACTTATACAATTCCTGAACAATCCCAAACACCCCTTAATCAACCCACACCCACACAATCTACTTCATCTTCTACCCCATTACAATCTAGGTTAACTAAACGCCAAAGGGTTACTGGAGTGTTCTCCTCTAGTGATCCTAGCCTTGTAGCAGAGAGAACCACCTCCACAAGTGTAGCTGGTGAAATGGGTGAGGCTGGGGCTATTGACACAGGCTTAGAAGCTGGTCAAGACAGTCCCAACATCATTAAGACCTCATCCATGCCCCATGATTCTATTTTGGGAGGTCAAATCCCCATTCTAGCTGAGGGCAGATTGGAACCCATGACAATCATTGAATTGACGGCTGCTGTCATTAGCTTGCAAAAGCAAAATGTCAGTCTTGTACAAACTGTCAACAAACAGGGACGTGAACTCCAAGCTTTGAGGGAGAGAGTAACTGTTTTGGAGAATCCAAGTAGCAGGAGTCTAATGGAGGAATCTTCTAAAGGGGAGGATGAAGAGGATGAGGAGGATGAGTTGATTCACACAGCTAGTGAGAAGAGTTCAGAAAAGAGTTCACAATTTAGTGAATCTTTGCAGGTTGCTGAAGCACTCACCAACTTGAAGAAGCACCCAGTTGTTGATACATCCAAGGTGACACCAAAGAACTTGGAAGGATCTTTCAAAGAAACATTGGGCGCTGATACAGGTTTGGACGCTGATAAAGGAGATCGTGGCGCTGATAGGAGCAACTTGAACGCTGACAAGTTTGCAGGTGGTGTTGATGTATTCCAGCCATCAACAATCATCAAAGATGTGTCCACACAGGTTTCTTCTTCCACTTTACCAATTATTGATCCAAAAGACAAAGGTAAAGGTATTTTGATTGAAGAAGATGTTCCAAAGAAAGATGCAGCACAAATTGCTTTTGATGAACAGTTGGCTGCATAACTTATGGAAAAAGAATTGAAGAGGAGTAGAAGATCACCATTTGTTGTTTCTGAGAGTGAGGAAGAAAGTGGTGATGGAAAAGATGGTGATAGCTCAGATTCAAGTATTCAAATTATTGAAGATCCAGAAAGGCTTGAATATGGGGATGAGCTAGCAAAGGAAAGGTTGAGTGAGTTGAAGAATCAGATTGATTGGGACCTACCAGAAATCACCAGAATGTACCATGCTTGGGAAGACAAGGTTATGGACAACCCAGGAATGAGCTTATCAGATCAAATTTGGGGGTTGGAAGTTCTGCTTAGGGTACAAGATGACATAAAGGTGATTATGAGGTTTAATGCACAAGAGGTCAAGACCTGGCTCAAAAGGGATAGAAGGCAGTTATACTATAAGTTGCTTAGATGCCATCAGCCCAGATGGACATACAAGAAGTTGCTGGCCTTGTCTTTTGAGGAGCTAGAGTATAGGGCACATCCTATTTGGAGGAAGGTGCAAGAACAGAATGTCTACCAGTTTCTTTCAGAAGAAAGAAAACAAGAGCTTGCTGAGGAAATGCAGATTCAAAAGGAAATAAGGATTGCTCAAAGACCAGTGAAGAAAGGAGATCCTTTCCAATTTCCTAAGGATATGGATGTGTATTTTCCAACTGAAGGTGTAATAAGGAAGCATCTCAAGCTTTCTCCATTGGAAGCTTCAGATTTGGTAAATGTAGTACCTCTAGATGACAGAAATCCAATCATCAGTTTTGATGAAGATGAGTGTGGATTTTGGAAGATTGGACGATTTGGAAAGGAGGTACATACTTTCACTTCAGTTATTTCTATATTTGCAAGCATAGACAGGGAAGACTTGGTGCATCTATGGAGATTAATAGAGGCCAAGTATACAGCTGAAGCACCTACTTCAGCAAATGGAATAAGACTTTGGAACACATTTATGACTTTGTGTGGTCCAAAAGAAGCAGATCCTGCCATTTGGAAGGATCTTGAAGATGATCTCAGTAATCTTCATTGGAGGCTATATTCTACTTGTGGTGTATTTCATATGAGCTCTACAAAGTTTTCAGAGTATTTACTTGTGGATGCTGACTATTTCTTGTCCAAAGAAGTGTTGGAGAAGATGCTAGAGACACCCTTGGAGATTGATTATACTAGTGACGTGGCCAAGGACTTGATCAGATATGTTTATCACCAACATAAGAAGTTTTTGCAAGATTCCTCCTAAGTCTTAAGTTTTATTCAGAAACTTGATCATTGGAATAGATATCAAGTTTAGGGGAGGATTGTTGGGAATAAAATATGGGTCAGATCACTAAACGCTGATAAGAAGAAAGTCAACGCTGATAGATTGACATTGGACGCTGATAGAAGTCAACGCTGACAGCCTTGAAGATTGGCACTGATGGAATATCTTTTGTTTATTTGTTTCTTTATTTATGTATGGTAAAGATAAGCACAACATTGTATTTTCTATTATTATCTTTACCTAGAATAGTTGATTCGTAGCTTATTGTACAAGACTTCTTGTTCTATAAAAGAAGGTCTTTTAGGTTAAAGTCATATATCAGTTTTCATAAGTTTTCGATTGTTAAACCCTTTCATTGTAACCAAGTACGATTATTCTAATACAAGTGAAAGTTTGTTTAACATCATTGTGTTTTAGATCAAGTGTTAATTCCGCATAACACTTTGTTACTTTATTCATAAGCAAAGGTTTCTCTACGTGTAGTACTTGATCTAATCTCGTATACACAAAGCTTAATCGATCTAAGTTTGGGATCAACATCATCACGTAAAGGGATTGAAGAAGGATCTAAATCAAGGGCTTGTTGAACATCATCAAGCTCAACTCTCAAACGTTGAACACGATCATGAAGATTACCAAAGGAATATAAAAGCTTACGAAAAGGAGACTTCAACCCTTTTAGGCGTTTGACCAGCTTATACATCAAACACCCTTGAACATTGAGACTCCATCTTGTAGAAACAACATCACGAAACCCTTCCTTGTGAACAAGAAAATTTGAAAACTTAAACGGTTTAGGCTTAACCTTACTAACCACCAGAATACGTAAAACGCATGGAGAGTGATCCGAGATTTTGTATGGTTGGAAGATAGAAAAAGAACCTGGAAAACAATCTAAGAATTTAAGGTTAGACATAATCCAATCAATCTTCTTGAGAATACCATCCTCTCCTTGAGGTTTTTCAGTCCAAGTAAAATGAAGGCCCGTAGCATTAAAATCATCAACCTCCATATCATTAACACACGCTTTAAATTCCCGTATTGCAATATTTAGAGAATACCCTCCACAAGAATGGTCTTCCAAATTAAGAGCTGCATTGAAATCCCTTAAAGAGTCACGCATAAAAGATGAATGCATAACCAGATTAGTCCAAAGGGCCCTACGGTTAACATAATAATTATCAGCATAGATAAAAGAACAAAAAATATTACGATTGTCCTGCCGGGTTTAAGTTGACAATGTATAACTTGATTAGTCTGAGATAGTATCATGAGATCAACAATATCATCAATCCATCCCAAAATAATCCGTGTACCCTTGGAACAGATACTACCATTAGACGTCCATTTCCAACTTCTAAAATTTTTATGACAAACATCCTAGACACCTGGAGCATCCACATGAGATTCTAATATCGCACAAACACTTAAATTGTTCTCACGAACAACTTGACGTACCTCTTTTTGCTTAGGGGAATGGCACAATCCCCTTATATTCCATGAAGCTATACTAAACATTGGAAACTGTGCTAGAAGGAGTGCTTGCCCCTTTTTTACTATTAAACATGTTTACAGATTCATCATAATCATTTTCTACATCCTCCTCCTCGTCCTCACCACCACCAGCTTCCTGTTCCATATCATCATTTAACACACCAAAAGTATTAGACCTGGCTACCGTGACAGAAGAAGTATAATTTTTTTTTGTCAGCAATAACAATATTTGTCTGCCCTTGTGTTCCTGGATTCTCCTTAGCTATAGTAGAACCCGAATTCGATGCTTTAGGTTTAAACTGGAAATCACTCCCCATTTGAAACCCTTTTCCTAAAGAAACCCCTTTAGGAATCTGATTTGTATTCTTGTTAGTACGTTTCCAGCTTTTAACTTGCTTAAAACCATCTTCCTGTGTATCATTAGTGGGTACTTGTTTAGACGACTTGTCAACAGCATTCAACGGACACGAATCAATATCATGTCCAAAGACATTACATTTAGTGCATCTTGGAGGTCTCCATACATACTCAACTCTAATATTAGCATTAGAATAACCGTCACCTTCATGTTGAGGAACAGCAATAGTGATTTCATCTTTCAAAGGCTCATCTGCACGAACCTCAATAAGGCATCTCACAAAACTACATCGTCCCCAAGATTCTTTACACATCGTGGTCGTGAAAGAGTCCATCATGATAGGCATTCCAATATAAGACCCAAGAATGCTAATACCTTCATCATCAAAAACTTCCATGGGACATCATGGAATTTAATCCAAACTGGAACGCGGTGTAAATCCTCCTGAAGAAGACTAGTATTCAAAGTCCATTCTTTAAGTACAATGGGCGTATTCCGAATCATCCATGGACCTTCTTCCAACACATTCTCAATCCCAGTTCTAGATTAAAATTTAAAAAAGAAAAACCCTTTATCGTTCATCATAACACGTTTCAAACCAAACTTTGCCCAATTGGTCCTAACATAATATTCAACAACCGGAAACGCCAACCGTTTACCAATAAAATAACCATATATGGTATTTTCAAATCTGGAACTCACATTTTGAACTACTTTACGTGGCATAGTAAGATTCACACCTTCCTGAGACTTATCAACCTGAGCAAACTTAAATGAAGAACTCTTACTTTTGTTAGGATAATTATTGCTCCCACGTGATTTAATTAAATGGTATATGGTAAAGTTTATTAAATGGACCATGACATTTTATTAATTAATAAACCATGCTTTATCGTTATTAATTAACAAGTAATTTAGCCTAAGTATTTAATTTAATAGACTTTACTAATAATCAATCATGACTTATAACTTATGATTAATAAGCACTAGCTTATTTTTTAGACTTATTAATCTAGCTTATTTCTATTTATGGAAACTTACTATTTTTGAAAACTTTCTATTTTAGAAACTTACTATTTTTGGAAGCTTTCTATTTTTGAAAACTTTCTATTCTTGGAAACTTTCTATTTTGAAAACTTTCTATTTTTGGAAACTCTCTATTCTTGGAAACCTGCTATTTTTAGGAAGTTACTCATTATTACACTACAAGTATAGTAATACAATAACGCATGAAATAAATTATCAGAATACATGTAAAACATGAATAAAAATACAAGATAACATTTAAAACAGTAAAACATGACAAGAACATATAAAATAAGTTAAGAACACACATAACCAGTAACACACTCAGTAATCAGACAACTCATACATGTCCCTTATTTATGTAGCACTTGTGAAGTCGGAGTAGGATTTTCCATCTTTTCATCTTTCATCGTTCACTGGACATAAGGTACGGATATTCCGTCCTTCAGTATGGACATTCCTTGGTACGTATGATTAGGATTCCCCGTTTGCAGCCAACTGTTTTCCCCAGTTATTTTATATCTTTTGAATGCTCATGTTTTGTTTTAAATGCCTTACCTATATATACATGCATGCCACGTCATCTAGTTATGGAGGTTCCATAACCATAACATTGGAGGCACCAGTGTTATGACTTCCCCACGATGGAGTGATTGCTCGTGGCGTCCCTTTCAGTTTTGGCCATTTATTATATTATCATGTGGGGCATATGGGTGCATCCTAGATACATGTTTTACAGGATTTTCATGGTGAATGTGGTGTGTGCTTTGCATCCTTTACAAGGAGTTGATCCCTCCTACCCAAACTATTATAATTGGAGGCAACCCCTCTAATTGCATGATGAGGTCACCCCTCTATTTATTCATGCACGGTGAAACCTCATGACCTATATGGGCTCTTTGCTAATTAAAATACAGTTTTCATATAAAAACATAAGTCTTTTCAAACTGTAGAACCAGTTTTATAAACATGTACCATGTTTTCCAGGACTTATACATTTTCGTTGATATTAGTCTTTATTATGCTTATATGATTCATACTATGTTATATATCCGTTCACTGGGCGTTTTACTCAGCCGTTTCCTTTTCATGTTCCCAAACGGCAGGTACTCAGGGACGCTCTTAGGACCTTGAGAGTATGTGCATCTGGACGGAAGCTATCCAACCTCCTTTACCTTATGCATTTTCATACATTATTTCTTTTGGACATTGTATAGTCCTTTTCTTCCAGTACTTATATTCATGTATGTGAGCTTATGTTGGACTACCGATGTTTGTTTATGGTATTTCCTTTTATGGTAATTTAATGCTTTAGAAATTTACCTTGCGTGTTTTGATGACACACTATAATTATCCAGTGATATTCCATTATGTTACACCTCTTAAGGTAGTCGTTGCAAATTTTACCTTATCTCTTAACCAAGTGATCCGTTGGAGCAGGGTACTCGCCGTACTAACTCTCGACTCGGATGGGGTTGTCAACCCCATAGTACTATCAATTGTTTAAGCGGCTATTCCCATCCCACACAAGGATAGAATAGTTAACGGTTCATGAATTTAGGGTCTTCTTCAACTAGGTACTTATCACAATTCAAGCAACATTCGGGTCCAAAGGCAACATTCGGGTCCAAACAATTATTCATGACTTGTGTTCCTTTTATTTCAAATAGCAGGTATCCCCCTCGCGGGTTAAAAACATATAATAGCTACCATAAAGCGAGGCTATAGACTCACCTTGAGTAATAGAAGTAGAGATGATGATCACCGACAATAGAGATGTCTGGAAAACTCAAAAGTCGACACCTAACAAACAAGGCGCGCGTTCATTCAAGATACTCAACTACCGACATGTACTTAGCGTAACAAATAAACACACTCAAAGCCATAATAAATACATACAAATAATTCACACAAGTGATATTTACGAGATGCCTTTCCTTTAGTAACTTTACTAGACAACACTCCCGAAACCATTCTGCCGGTAAATACCAAATATACAAGTTGTTTTCCCTTACTTAGACACATCAAAAATTTATGAAACAACCTGGAGAACTCACTCATAATCTGTAGAAAGCTCTCCTAAAAATTTTTCAAAAGATTTTACCTCTGAGACCTTCTGCTCAATACATCTTTGAACTTGAAAAACCAGACAGATTTGTACCTTTGACTTGTAAAACCATTTTGACCTTCTTAACCAATACCATTTGCAAAACCAACACTTGACTTTAAAAATAGACTCAAAACATTAAGTTTAGAGCCTGAGAACAGCCCTTGACCAGTTGTGAAACTCATTTATAGTCCCCACTATTTGACCCAATATCGACAACAATTTCATATAGTGTCAATACGCATCTCTCGGTACACGAAAATTCAAACTAATGTATCTTCCTCATCGTTTTGAATTGGAAGTACCATTTTGTATCAAATCGAAGATTAGGAAATTCTGTACAACACTATCCTATCATACCAACCTTTCGTCAAAATTAAGACCACGAAAAACAGCCCTAAACCTACTGGTAAAAAATGACTAATTAAAAACCATGTCAAAACACCTTTTTAACCCATTTTAACAAATCCCATACTTCTAATAACACCTCATAACCATCCTAAACAACTCTTATTATTCCTAAACCACTTGCATGTCAAATCCTTAACAAAACCCAATTCAAAAACGTACATGAAATCAATAACAAAAATAGATCAAACACTCATTGTTCATCATGAAATAACTTTGAAAAATAAAAGATCATCCTTTTTGAAATCTTCATTCAAAATTTACACATACATTACTCAAAATCCATGATCAAGATGATAAACAACACATGCATGAACTAAATATAAATCAAACATAGGAAAATTCTTATGAAAATAAAAACATGATGCATATAAACAAACCTTAGATCAAAATGATCACCTTTCAATTTGCAAAATGGGTCTTTGATTAGTCTTTAACAAATCAAGATCAAAATCAAAATTTTTGAGGTGTTTTTCGTTGTTATGGCTCACGGCACAAAGAAGAGAAGAGAGAAAGTTGGTGAGTTTTTATGAAAATAATTATTCAATGTGAAAAGTTAGGGTAAAAAAATGTTTATATAGTGGTGGTTGGGGGTAATTTTTGCAATTTGTGAATTCTTTTGGACCAGAATGTAAAATACTAGTTAAAGATCGGAAAATGACTAATAGTCAATTTTCATAATATTTACAGGACTCGGGTTTCGTAAAAATACTCTTCAAAAGTTAAAACGCACACAAAATATAATAATATAGTTCTGAGATGACTTAATACGCAATTAAAACAAAACTTCCGAAAATATCAAACATCGAAACGATCGATAATAAAACGTAAAATTTCGGGCATCCGTCGGTATCACGGTCACTAGTAGTCCTCGTAACTCATCAAAACGTAAGACTTTCGACATTGGTTTCAACTTAAACCGTCAAACAAAACAACATCCAAACTAATCAAAATTTTAAAAATACTCGTAAAATAGGATTAATTAATGACCTCGGGTTCGGGTTATCACAGTATTAAACTCAAGATCAAAGACTTGATACTATACAAAATGTGTTAATCCAGGTTTGTGTGAGACCAAATTATTATTTGTGAGACTAAGTTGTTTGTTTGTGAATGAAATACATTTGATGTAGCTCAGACTTTACGGATGCCAGGTAAGTTCATAGCCTCACTTTTAAATGCTTTGTAAATGATTTGAAAACCCGTGAGGGGATATATGCTAAAACTAAAATACATGTGTTTTTGAACTGTAAGCTTTTACTGAAATATGTTATTGCACGAGTGCCCAAACTGTTACTTTCTACCCAAATTTCATGAGTCATTAAACACATCCATGTGCGCTAATGGGGTAAATAGATCTATTTGGGTTTAGCGAATCCTGTTTGTGTTACCCGTTATGTGGATAATCAAGCATTTATTTGAAGTAATGGTAACCTGGACCAATGGGTTTCTTGTCATGACCTCCTGTCATGACGGTCACTTCGGTGAATTCCGTTAGTTTTGATGTCATGAGCTTAATGCAATTAAATATTGTTTTATGTGAGTGAATAGTAACGTAGCTCGAGGTGGTAGACATGTATTCAAAACTTTTATTGCAAACTTATGAATTCACTCAACCTTTGTGTTGGCTTTTAAGCATATATTTTAGGAAATTTTGACTGATAACATGGAGAAGCATAAGGACGGCATGAAGACGCACAAGCTTGAAAGTATTGATATGGATTTTAGGAATCTCATATTGTAAAACTCTGATTTTAAATGATATATAAAAAAATTGTATTTAATCACTCTTTTGGGTTATTTTCTATCATTATGACTTATGTTCTATGAAGTAATACCCCAAATTAGCTTCCGCTGCTATAAGATAAAAATGGGAGTGTTATAAATCACGTGGTTCTTGTTGGCAAATGTTGGTCTCCTCACACTTCTGAAGTTATCTCTTGACACCACATGTACGATTGGTATCGTTGTCTTGATACAAATTGTGAACTTGATTATGATGTATTGACACCAATTGAAAGATGACTATTTCGTCTTGGCACCAATAGTTAATACCGACGATTCACAAAGAATCGGCATCGAAGAATCTGAATGCTATACAATTTCTCCCCCTAAATTGTTGACCCGCGTTCTCTCTAAAGAGTTGTAGTCGTCGATTGAGTAGTCGCATCATCGAGTATGTAGATACCAATTGTAAGGATCCTCGATTCGTAGAGATGATAACTTCGTAAAAAACAAGATTTCTCTCGTTTTAAAAAATAAATGCACTGAAGCGTACAGATATTCGTGTTTGATTGTGTTATAACGTAAAGACAATCCCTTACATGGTTATAAAGTAAACCATGCCCGAGAAAATTAATTCCCGTTGTTGATCCAAAGTTTTGATAAGAAATACTTGACATGAATATGAAAACAGGGTTACTATCTAAAATAATAGCAAGCCATTTAGGCATGTTTTATGAAATATTTACAACTTTTATATGAACTCTATTTATTGCGTCGTGTCAACATTAATCGACACTTTGAAGGCCGTAAATGTTATCGTACCAAAAGACATGCCTTAAAACAATGAAAAAGATAGTAAAAAAATATTTTCGGATTTTTCTAAATTTTTCAATTTTTATCGGTTTTATATGGTTTTATATTTTTATATTTTGCTTTTGTGGATAAAAATATAAACATTATATACACATGATCACAAAGGATACGAAGAATAGTTTTACTACCACTATTCTTTCGCTTCATCTGCCAATCCCTTTAGATTCTTGGTCGAGAAAGTTCTGATTCCTAGCTTGTCCAATAATTCAATTCAAGCGTGATCTAAATCTTTCGTGAAAATATCCGCCAATTGATACTCCGGTTTGACAAAGTAAAGCTCGATCACTCCATTTTCCACTTGCTCCTTGATAAAGTGGTAGAGAATGTCAATATGCTTCGACCGAGAGTGTTGGACATTCTTGCAGCAGAGGGAAATGGAACTTTTGTTGCCGCGGTATATCGGAATTTTGTTGAAACCCAGACCATAGTCGTTAATTGCAATCTCATACAAAGAATTTTAGCACAACAACCGGACATGGCTATGTATTCTGCCTTTGTACATGAAATTCCAACATGTTTCTGCCTTTTCATGCCCAACTAATTAGTCGATCTCCTAGTAGTTGCAAACTTCCACTTGTGCTACGCCTTGTATCTTGACAGCCCGCATGATCTGCATCTACATATGCAGTTTTTGAAATCGAGGAGTCCTTCGAATACCAATGTCCCCGATTAATGGTTCCTTTGAGATATCAAAAGATCCTTTTAACAACAACTAAGTGTAACTCAGTAGGCCTAGTTTGATACCGAGCACACATACATATACCAAATTGAAGGTGAGGTCTACTAGTTGTAATATACAGAAGGGTACTGATCATACCACGATAAAGTGTAGGATCAATAGGAATCCCATCTAGATCTACATCTAGCTTGGTTCTCTCCACCATTGAAGTATCCACGGGGTCGCGAGATTCCATCTTACATTTCTTAGGCGATTCAATGGCATACTTGGATTGGTTGATAAATATGCCTCTTGTACTTTGAGATATCTGAAATCCTAAAATGATACATTACCCATCATTGAAATCTTAAATTTTGAAGACATGAGTTTCCCAATTTCATCCGATAAAGTTTCGGTCGAGGGAACAAATATAATATCATCAACATGTATTTGTACCATAATCATGTCTTTTTGGGTAATGGGAAATCCAAACCCCGGTAAAATATATTCCCAAAAGCGTTGAAGTACAAATGAATGTAGCTGCAATGCTACATTAACCTCAAGCAATTGCTTGAACAACCACTACATCTTATGACATGCCATATGATCCTACTAAACAATTACAAAACAAATAACATCACTAGGAAAGAACCACCTAAAGGTGCATGAATAATAAAAATAAAACAAAATCATGGCTAACACTTGGAACGAACATCAGGTTGACGAGAACCATGCCGATCATCAATCGAAATGACTTCTTCAACCTCACTATCACTAGCATTAACCACATCTTCCTTGGTTTTAAAACCATCCTCCCAATCCGTACCTACATCCATGTTGTCCCAAAGAACACCAAAATAGTTATGAGAACTCTTCTCCTTTTAATTAGTCTTAGCTACAAAACTCGAAGTTTTATTATTCAAGAAACCCTTCTTAAGCCTCGGAGTTGCCTTCTTAGGATTCTGACCCGTAGCATTCATTTTTGAGGTTTCAGTTTTCTCGACATTACGATATTGAATATTAAGACCTGGCTTAGTTATTTTAATACTTGCAACTTGTTGTTTCTTCTTCTTACCTTTATTCTTATTGTTCTTAACCACCTCAAACCCATCATCCACCACATCATTAGTAGTATGAGATACCACTTCCTTGTGCAATTTCTGACACATATCGTTAGTATGATAAAAAAATCAAGCATGAAGAACATCTAGGAGGTCTCTATTTGTACTCAATATCAATAGTAACCGATGAATGCCCTTTATCACGTCCATTGGGGACAAAAATTACCATCGAATCCAATAACTCAACATCAGCTGAAACCTCAATGAGCCCCCCCCCCCCCCTCCCCCCCCCCCCCTCCCCCCCCCCCCCCCTCCCCCCCCCCCCCTCCCCCCCCCCCCCCCCCCCCCCCCCCCGAGCATAAGTACTTCGACCCCACGAATTAGCATACATATTACTCGTGTATGAATCCATCATAATAGGTGTGCCAATTTGGGTAGTGATAAGACTAAGACCAACCTCCGAATAAGCAACAATCAGGACATTATGAAGCTTAACCCAAACCAGTGCTTTATTGATCTCCGCCTTTTTCAGATTAGTAGTAGGTGACCAAATATTCAAGATAATAGGAACGGTCCTAATCAACCACGGGTTAGTTTCAAGAACTCCTTCCATTCCTTCCTTCGTATTGAATTGATAAAGAAAGAAATCTTCATGAAGCTAAACGCATTTCAAACCAAACCGTGCCCACGTATTGGTAACATAGTTTTCCACCAGGGGGAAAGCTAAGCGTTTACCAATAAAGTGCCCATATAACGTGTGTGCGAATCGTGATTCAACCTCTTCAATAGCGTACTAAGGAATTGCGATTCGTGTTCCCTCAATATGCTACTCACATCGTAATTCTGATATCTTCAAAATCTTAGTATACCGCTGATTATGGACAACCTCATTTTGATGTTTCGATGCAAATGAACCCATCTGCTGACCTACATACGATTTAGCATGAATCTAATCCTTTAGCGACCCCTCTCTTGCTTATTATTAGCCGTAACATTAGCATCATTAGACTGATCTAAAAACACCCCTGGTCGCGTCTTAATACTTGTATCATAAGTACTATTCATTGGTACACATGCTGATTTCACAACAGTCACATCACCAACATTAGATCGATCATTACCCACTAACGTACCCCCATCAGCTATCACATCAGTAGTTTTAGGACCAACAACAACTTTACAAACATGGACATCATCACTAGCTGATTTAAGATCAGTATCTACTTACGTAACAGCCCCCGTGCCAAATGCCTTCAAACGCACCCTTTGATCAACAGACTCAACATTGCTAGGTGCATCAACCTGCGTCACTTTATCAACAGTTAATTGAGCCTCGTTATTCCCAGCCAACAAAACCCTAGCAACAGGTGATCCAGCCATGGTCTCCCTTAACCACTGCATTCATTTAGTTAGAGCTTCAACATCAACTGTGTTAGTCCCCTCCATAACACAACCCACCATACAAACCCCAAATAGAAAACACAAAGATCACGAAACCTTATAATATTATCCAAAACCCTAGCAGATCTAGGGTTGATGAATAACACACCAGCCTTAAACGACTCCCATAAATAAAATCACGTATAGAACACGTGAATCTTGGAAAAACGAAACCCTGGTAGACGTACAAGAATCCCTAAAAGGATTTGATGGCAACTAGGTAGGTTTTTTAAGAGATCGTAATTACCTCAATACAAATCTTTGAAAATGAAAACCCTAATAAACAAAAAAAAAACGAATCCCTAAACAACCATGAAAAAAACGCGTAAACCCTAAATACTACCTACAAATCAGAATACAATAAAGTAATACCACACAATCAAATATTCTGTAGTAAAAACGAAATTGTATATATTTATATAGTAGACGAATTCTGGATAAAAAACGAATCAGAAGGGATGATTAGTGAATTCGGTGGCTAGAGTGTGATATTTGGGTTTAATTTGACTTTAGTAACCATAATAAGCATAGAAAGTAGCTACCATAATCATGTCTTTCCCTCGTTTCTAAATGAACGACGTTGGATCTACCTTGCCTTTTTGCGAAGCCTTCCGTAATGAGGAATTGTGACAATAGATCACACCACACGCGTGGAGCTTACTTCAACCCATAGAGAGCCTTCTTAAGCCTATACATGTGATTGGGATATTTAGAATTCACAAAACCATGCGGTTGTTGAACATAGACTTCTTCCTTGATTTCACCATTAAGAAATGGCGTCTTAACAACCATCTGATAGACGATCATATTCATATGTCATCATACACGAGGAATAGTCTAATTGCTTCCAAATGGGCAACGGGTCCAAAGGATTCCATTAGTCGATACCCAATAATTGTCGATAGAAACGAGCTACGAATCGAGCTTTGTTCCTCAATATTCCGCCTAACTCGTCAAGTTTCACCTTGTAAACCCATTTCAAAGTGAGTAACATCACTTTATCCGAGCATAAGACAAGTTCTTATACATCAAGACGTTCAAATTCATTAAGTTCTTCTTGCATAGATTCTATCCAACAATATTGTGTAAAAGTTTCTTGCCACGTCTTAGGTTCAACATTAAAGAGAAAGGCATCAAAGTGACAAAACAATGCCGTTTCTTGTAACTAACTACGTGTGGATAGCAGATGATTAGGGTCACAAATAATAGTATCCGTAGGATGATCATTTGTCCATTTATTGTCATGTTCACGAATCCGTGGATTAGAGTAGACCATAGTAGCATCTTCCTCTGAGGTGGATGGTCCCGCCTGATTAGTGTCGGGAATTGGTACACCAAAGAATAGAAGTTCATGCATTTGAGCGAATTCCAGGCTGTGATCATCATCATCAATAAGGATAAGATGGGTAAAGGATTAGGGTATTGGTTAAGAATTACTCGTTGAGGGTGCCTCTTGACCAAATGTAGCTATAGACATATTTGATTGTGCTTCATTTGCTGGAGCGATAATTTCGGTAACCGGAGCTATTACTAAAGGTTCTTGAGCAACAATACTTGAAAGAGTAAAGAACTCATCACAAAACGGTTGAAACAACGAATCTCACTCAGTCCTAGCAGGTGGTGTAAATGATGATGAAGTAAGGTTATTTGGGACAAGACCAGAGTTAATGTTACTAGGTCCCATTTCATGAAGTGCGGGTTCGGAGCTGCTTTGCTCAGAAGCCATTGCTGTCAACTCATCAAAATCAACATTTCATAGTTTCTATGATTTTACGAGAATTACGATTGTAGATTCGGAATGCCTTCTTTGCGGGTGCATAACCAATAAAAATACCGATATCGGCCTTTGATTTAAGTTTCCCCAAATTCTCACCATCCTTGTTCGGATAGCAAAGTGCAACAAACACATGAAGATATGATAAATCAGGTAATTTTACATGTAGAAGCTCATAGGGTGTTTTACCATGGCGTTTATGAATTAATGATCGGTTTTGGGTGTAAACTACTGTAGATACTGCTTCTGTAAAAACAATGGATCCTTTGTGTAAATTAACATCGTTCGAGCTGCTTTCATAAGTGTGCGATTTCGCCTTATAACGACACCGTTTTGTTATGAAGTGCGAGCAACGGATGTTTCATGAGATATGCCAAATTCTTCAAAGTAATTACGCGAAGTTTGATAAACAAAATCAGTTCCATTATCTGTACGAATGCATCGGATAGTAGTATTGAGACGCACTTGAATCATCTTGAGAAAACCGATGATGAATTTAGGTGCCTCATCTTTTGTTGCGAGAAATTTCACCCATGTAAACCGTGAGTAATCATCCATAATGAAGAGGATGTACTTTTTACCACTAAGACTTTCAACACGCATTGACCCACAAAGATCCATCTGCAACAAATAACGTTTCTCTTGGTTGGTGTCTTCCGTCTTGGGTTTGTATGATTTCTTAGTGCTCTTCCCCATTGACACGCGGAACACAAATGGACTTTGTGAAATTTAAGTTTAGGAAGACCGCGAACATGTTTGTTTTTCGCCAAATGATTAATAGCGTCAAAGTTAAGGTGAGATAAACGTCGATTCCATAACCACTACTTAGTCTTCGATGCTTTAGAGAGAAGACATACGGGAGAAGCAGCCATCATGTCTTCTAGAGAAAAAGTATACAAATTATTCCCTCGAGTACCTTTCAACAAATCTACACCTTCTAATTTACGATTGATAGTTGAGTTTTTGCTACCCTTTAGGAAAAGAGCAACAAATAGGGTAAGCACGACGATTTAGGAAAACCGTGTATTAATGACCCTAAAATGAGTTCGTTCTCAAGGAGGCTTAGTGTGTGTGTAATGAATTGATTATCTTTGTGATTATACTTTTAAGAAAGAAAAATAGAAATGAGATTAGAAGAGAATGACGGTTACGAAGACAGATTAAACTAAGACGAAAAAGGTATACACGTAAAACCGTAAAAGTGCTAAAATTAAAATTTTACCCTAAAAATTCCTAAAAATTACCAAAAATCCACAATAATATTCTAAGAGTTTACAAAAAATCTAAACTTGTCAAAACCTTTTAATTAATTAGAATATGACTTTTTAATGCTAATTAAAGCCCTAAAAATCAAAATTAATTATTAAAAAGTCCCAAACAAGATTTTAAAGTTTGTAATCCTCAAAAATACTCTAATTAAGCTAAAAAGTATTTTTCATAATTTTAAAATCACTAAAAACTATTTTTAAACAATTAAAAACTACTAAAATCAATTAAAACTTAAATTAATTCTAGAAAATAATTAAAAGACCCTAAAAATAGTTGGAAAGTTGCAAAAATCCTATTTAAGTGTTTAGAAACTAGGAAAAATATAAAAACTTAGAAAATCAGACTTTTAATTTTTAATAATAAAATAATATTAAAATAATATTAAGAATCCAAAAATCATAAAAAATTCTAAAAACTTGCAAACTAGCTTAATTTAACCTAAATAACACACAAATGAAAGTGAAATTACATAAATACCCCTATTGGGCCTAGAAAATGGGCTAAACCCAAAACAGTACCTTATTGGGCTAAATTTGGGCCCAATAACAAAAAGTGTTCAAAATAAGCCCAAAAAGCACAGGTTGACTCAAAATTTGATTTTAAACAACTTTTTCCAAAGGCCCAAAAGCTGAAAGTGTGAAATAAGCTACCTTATACCAAGCAGCTTATTCTTAATGGGCTTTTTGGCCCATTAAGCTATAAGCCGATGCCATAAGCTAAAATTTGACACACAAGCTTCTTTTGACCTAAATAAGACTTCTGCAAAAAGAAATTTGAAATAAGCCGAAGAAATAAGCCTGAAAATGCAATAAGCAATCTAGAGAAAACGACAAAATAGTCGTTTTTGAGTTCTAGGCCACCCCAAGTGCTTATTCAAGTTTCAATAGCTTCTAAATGACTTAATTAAGCAAAATCAACAAAGAGTTTTCAAAAAAGCTGACTCAATAAGTTGGAAAAAGCAAATAAGCACTTATGTAAAAGTCAAATAAGTTGGTTTTCTAGTAAAAAGTCAAAGTCAAAGTCCAATAAGCTCCAGTCTACTTAAATGGGTCAAATAATGAAGACCTATCACAAAAATAAGTTGTTGCAAGTCTGGATAAGCTAGAATAGCTTATTGATAAGCTGAGTTCAAAATTACACTAGCAGGGGCTAGTTTTGGGTGTTGAGCAGTGGAAACTTTTTCCACTGCTTGACTTGTTTGACTTTTTGTCTTTAGTGGCTATTTTGGAGATTCAGATTACACAAAGGCACCCAAATGATCTTTGGATCATAAGGAGTCAATAACAATCAACAAATCACAATAAGAAACAGCCAAATGATACAGTTAATTCAAACAAGTACCAGATCTGGGCAAAATAAGAACAAGTATAGCAGATATGACCAATAAGCTGTTTTAGCAAGAATAAGCTAACCAAATTGCACCAAAAGCATACACAGGCTAAAATAAACTTAAATGAGCAAGTCTAAACAAGTTTCATGCAAAACTTACAAGATTTGAACAAGATCTAAGCAATTAAAGTTACTGATGAACAAGTTTTAGCCAAATGGTGTTCTTGCTGATATACTTGACCCAAGGCTCAGATTCAAACACTCAAATCTTTCAAGTATGTTATATTAATGAGCTTTAAACAACTTTTACACCTAAGCATGCATAAACCCTAGGTTTTCCCAAAATCTTAGGCAAAAATCAGTAAAACTCAACAAGATATAGCAGATTGAACAATTCAAGGTTTCAAGTCCAAATATTTGCAGGTTTGTGGTCTATTATGAGCATACAACAGATAATAAGCACAAACACAAACTTCGCTTAACACAATAACTCAAAATCAACACAAACAGGTAGACCCAAACACCACTTTATCTTTTCAAAACCAATTTTAAACAAGAAAAAGTGAGATTTAAGACCACCCAAGCATCAATTATCACAAAAACAAGTAAGATTAACAGATTCAAGCAAGTATAAGCCACAAAATACACAAGAACAAAGGCAACACTCAAATATCACAAAAATCCAAAGTTTTATCAAATTTTGGGATTAAGGGTGTGTACCTCATGGATGTACATCCACACCCACGGATTTTGAGCTTATGTGCTAGCAAGAACAAGCACAAGCTTCCACAACAAAGCCTACTAAGATTGAACAAGGTTAAAGCACAATAAATTCAGAAAAATTTCAGAAAATGAAACTTGCTTGATTAATGCAACCAATTGATCCCACACTTGATTATCCCCAAACTTTGAGCTCACAACACCTTGATATTAACAATATCAGGATGTATAGATCACTCTTAGCCCAGAAATTCCAAGATTTGATCAATGACTTAGCAAAATATCAAGAATGAGGAAAATTGCAAACTTTTGCAACCTCCAAGTGAAAACAGGTTTTTAACTTCTAAACTAACAATCATATAACAATAATAAGCAGTAATAAAGATTGGCCAATGACTTTTATTCAATGCTTCAAACACAATTTCATTAAACTGAAATGGGATTTACAAAAGTTGAACAAGGAAAAAATCAAAAGCAGAGACAAATGTAAAATGCTAGACCCTTTATATAGAGGGTCTACATGGTCCTATGAAGCTGAAAATGTAAAAACCCTAAGCATGAAACTTCCAGAAATGCCCTTGAGAATTTTGAATTTTTGCTTGATCATGTGATCTTTTTGGCAGTTTGTGAAGCTGTAAAGTGTGAAGGAATTTGATCAATGGCTCAAAAGAAGCTTAAGTTTGAAGCTAGGATATTGGACGTTGGATTGCTGGCATGTTTTGGCTTTTTCTCCCAAACCGTGTACAAGGGTTTATCATGTGACCATGGTGATGATGTGGCATGGGTTTTGGGAGTTGGGTTATGATTAGGGCGACCCTAATTGTGATTCTAGATAATTTGGTGGTTTAATTTCATGCCATTAGAGAAAACCCAATTCGTGTTCATAGGTGAATAGTGGTTAAGTTTGATCTGTTTTGGGTTTAAGTGTTAGAGTTAGGCGCCAAATTAAACTAATCAGTTAAGATTAGTTTAATATAACTGAGTGGGATGTGAGGTGGAGTAATGGGGGGTTCTGATTGGATGAGGGGGGTTAGTGGGACACGTGTAGGATGGTGGTTGGTTTAGGTTTCTTTCATTGTCTGCCAAGTTTAACCCTCAATCTTTTATACTCCTTTCACTTGCAAATTCAACAGCCAAAAACGTATTCCCTTTGTATTTCAAGTTTTCATTTTCACACTTTTGCCCCAAATACTTTTCCAAAGTATTTTCAGGGGTATTTCTTGCCATTTAATGATTCTTGAAGGGCTGATTTGGTAATTTCTTCAATGGTAATGGTCTTGACTTGTTTGATTGGTATTTTGGAGGACTGAAATTGCCTAGTCATAATGATTAAGGGACCATTTTTGCCAAATCTTCAAAGTTGAGGGTCCTTTTTGTAATTTTGTAATTTTCAAAGGACCACACTTGTAAGTTCTTGTACTTTGAAGGACTTCATGATGTGTTTGAATTTGTAGAGGGTATTGGTTGACAGTTTAGCTTTGTTGAGGGGCTAAACTTGCCAATTCTTCAAAGTGGAGGGTCTTTTTTGTAATTTTGACAAACTTTATGGACCAAACTTGTAATTATGAGGATACAAGGGTATAAAGTGTCAATTCTTCCATATTGGAGGACCCTTCTTCATAATTCTTCAAATCTTCAAGGGTTGATCTTGGTAAAGTCTTCATTAGGGCTTGGTTCATTGTGCGGCTTCGTTTCCCGTGTTCGTTTTTGCATGATTCTTGTGATCTTTTGTCATTTTCTCAATATCCGTACCTAAAATACACAAGCAACAAACACAAGCATATATATGGGTATTTTGATGATATTTAATGCATTTTAAGCCCTATTTGGAAGATGAGACTATGTATAAAAGCAGTCTCATCACTCCCTCATACTAAACCATTGCCGTGCCCTCACGCAATGCTAGAATAAAGTATCGTAGCACCTCTAAAATTCATTTTATTCACTTTATTGAACGATAAACTAGCTACACTACTACTATTGCTACTACTACTTGTGTTTTAGACATAATGTATGATTTTCATCGCAAAATGGGACGTTTAGGTTCATAGAATAAGAACACGTGAATGCTTCGTTAGAAATAATTTCATCGTCCTCGATTTTCACCCCAATTCCATGCCAAGCTTTCAACGAGATCATTGTCATTATAAGTTAGTAATGCTAACACTACTCATATGCCCTAATCACGTACTTGTCCTCCCATTATTCCTAAGTTGTATCTCTTATATTTTATATTGTCTTGAATGTTTCACGAGGATATATTGTTTGACTTATGCGATAATAGAGATTTAGGTCTAAAAATAGAGTCCTAACGGTGTAACTAAGACCATCAAATCAATAACCCCTCCTAATAGACAACGATGTCAAAAAATTAAGTTGACAAGAAGAATCGATAAACACAGTTTTATAACGGTTTTGAACATGAGACTTATTACCAAGACTTTTATACGCCCCCTAACGGAAGGGCCTTATTATCTTTGGTTTACCTCCATCTTTTATTCAACTTCGCCATGAAGCTTTTATTATGACTTCGGTCTTGCCTTGCCTTTTATTATCCACCTCATCGGTAGTTTTATTAGCCAAAGACGTATATCCTCACGCTAAGGCGAATTTTGGATCTTTAAAGCTCCGAAGATTAAGGCTTGATTCACATTCAAAACTGCATAGATTTTTCGGCCTTGTGGGGCTTCAAATTGTTTGTTTGATTTAGGTGAGCACTTGAAATCTTATTATTGAGTGAAGCTTTTGATTATTGGGGTGCCAATACTTCCAAACCGTGACGCTGGCGATACCTTAATGTATTCCCAATTTAATTACACGGAAGCTACTAGAAAAGACTAGAAATCTAACAATCCCAACTAAACCGCTAAGTCATTATTTATTAAGCAAAAAAAATATTTACATGCGAAGGGAGAATAAGCAAACAACGAGAACACATGAGTTTTTGAAAGAATACGAGTACTCTACGTTTAGCATAGTAACTTATAATTAACCCTATCATTTCTCGTCCTCATTTAAGAGTCTTAGCCTAATGTGTAGTTAAGGAATCAAAGCTAAGTGCTCAACACGCACGGTCGAGTCAAAAATTACTCTTATTCTCGCCATCGGAAAACCTACATTCGTGTTTTCAAACACTTATAAAACATGAGAAAAATTTTAAAATTTGGCCATTTTTAGCCTTATTTTGCAACAAAACGATAAACAAAAGGATAAATTTTGGAAAGCGTGAAGGTCTAGCAAGGCAAGTATCTATTCACCCCCCCCCCCCCCATACTAAAGTTAAACATTGTCCTCAATGTTTCGAGTCTAGGGGTGCAAACACCCCCATACTAGAGACGTAGTTGAATGCCTAATCTAGCATGGAAAGGGTATAACCAATAAATTAATAGCCGTTTATGAAGTGTGCTAATAACCTAAGGTTAGAACATCAAAAGGATATATCATGGATATTGAGAAAGTCTTCAAAGCAAACAATCGAGTGCTCTCATAGAACGAACACGAGAGGCTCCAATCGTGAAGATCATGATAATCTAAAGTTCACAATTCACAAACAACCACGGAACAAAGGTTGGAAGGGCACAAATCCCCACACGTTAACTATATTAGAAAGCGATAATATGTACATAGGATAAGCATGGGACTCCCCCACGAGGCTCCTCGTTTTTGATTACCGGGTCATGAGCTCGACTCGATCCCCTCAATACTATTTATCATTTGGGAAAGTGACTTGGTCGAGGTAGTTCAAGGATGGAACTTCCCCACCAAAGTAGTGCTTCAACCTATGTCCATTCACCTTGAAGTTAGGACCATCATCTTGATCTAGCTCGATGGTCCCATACGGAAACACTTGAGTCACGCTGAATGGACCGGACCAACGGGATTTCAACTTACCGGAAAAGATTTTCAAGCGAGAATTAAAAAGCAAAACTTGATCCCCAATGTTAAAAACCCGGTTTTTAATTTTAGAATCATGCAACTTTTTAGTTTTTTCCTTATAAATCAATGAATTTTCATAAGCAATATCTCTCAATTCATCTAATTCATTCAATTGCATTTTCCGGTGTTTTCTCGCGGTCTCCATATCATCATTGCAATGCTTTATGGCCCAATAAGCCTTGTGTTCTAACTCGATAGGCAAATGACAATTCTTTCCATACACAAGCTTATAGGGAGTGCACCCAATGGGCGTCTTATGAGCGGTCCTAAAGGCCCATAAAACATCGTCTAACTTATCCGACCAAGATTGTCGATTTTCCCCAACGGATCTCTCCAAGATCCTCTTCAAAGCTCGGTTTGAAACCTCGACTTGCCCACTCGTTTGTGGGTGATAAGCCGTAGAAATCCGATGTGTAACCCCATATTTCCTTAGGACCCTTTCGAATTGGTCGTTACAAAAATGGGTTCCACGATCGCTTATGATCGCACGAGGGGTTCCAAACCGAGAAAACAAGCTTTTCAAGAATTTGACTACCACACGAGCATCATTGGTGGGCAAAGCCTTAGCTTCCACCCACTTAGATAGGTAGTCAACCGCAACGAGAATGTACTTACTACCACGAGATGATGGGAACGACCCCATAAAGTCTATACCCCAAACGTCAAAGATCTCACACACTTGGATGATGTTTTGTGGCATCTCATCTTTTTGTGAGGCTTTTCCTTGTCGTTGGCATGCATCACATGACTTCACAAGATCTTGTGCATCTCGGTAAATAGTAGGCCAAAAGAAGCCGGCATCAAACACCTTCTTAGCCATGAGATTAGCACCGTGGTGACCACCCGTGGGTCCCTCATGGCAAGCTCTAAGGATGTTAGAAGCTTCGGTGCCAAATACACAACGTCGGATGATTTGATCCGCACAAGTTCGAAACAAGTAAGGGTCGTTCCAAAAGTAGAACTTGACGTCACGAAAGAATTTTCGTTTTTCTTGAGTCGTCATACCCTTAATGATGAAGTTACCCGCATGGTAATTTGCAAAATCCGCAAACCATGGGGTGGAAGAATCAAGCTTAGAATTCACTACACCAAGTGTCTCGAGCGGAAATGTTTCGGTGATTTCCTTGGGCTCGTAAAAACTTTGGTGAGGATCTTCCAAACGAGAAAGATGATCGGCCGCTAGATTCTCGGCTCCTTTTTTGTCAACGATGGTGTGATCAAATTCTTGAAGGAGGAGAATCCAACGAAGTAATCTAGGCTTAGCATCTTGCTTTGCCATGAGATACTTGATAGCCGAATGGTCCGTATACACTATGCATTTAGCTAAGACGAGGTAAGGTCGGAACTTCTCAAATGCATACACCACGGCAAGGAACTCCTTTTCCGTTGTAGTGTATTTTAGTTGAGCCTCGGTCATCGTCTTGCTAGCATAGTGAATAGGCAAGAAGTGCTTATCATGACGTTGCCCTAAAACGGCCCCAATAGCGTAATCACTAGCATCACACATGAGCTCAAAGGGGAGGTTCCAATTGGGAGCAACAAGAATGGGAGCTTCGGTAAGTTTCCTCTTAAGGATTTCAAAGGCTCGTACACAATCTTCGTCAAAGACAAAACGTGCCTCTTTTTCAAGAAGATGTGTAATGGGTCGAGAAATCTTCGAAAAATCCTTGATGAATCGACGATAAAAGCCCGCGTGGCCTAGGAAACTCCTAACTCCCTTAACGGTTTTGGGATGAGGTAATTTGGCGATGACGTCTACCTTAGCTTGATCTACCTCAATCCCGGTTTTCGAGACCTTGTGCCCTAAGACGATTCCACTCTTAACCATAAAATGACACTTTTCCCAATTGAGCACAAGGTTGGTTTCCTCACAACGTTTCAACATTCTCTCAAGGTTCGACAAACACGAAGTGAACGAATTACCAAACACGGAAATGTCATCCATGAAGACTTCCATCGTCTTCTCGATCATGTCATGAAAAATAGCCATCATGCACCTTTGAAAGGTTCCCGGTGCATTGTAAAGTCCGAATGGCATTCTACGATAGGCAATCGTTCCATATGGACACGTAAACGTAGTTTTTTCTTGATCACGAGGATCGATGGGAATTTGGAAGTAAACGGAAAAACCATCTAAAAAGCAATAGAAATCGTTTCCCGCAAGACGCTCCAACATTTGGTCCATGAAGGGAAAGGGAAAATGGTCTTTTCGAGTGGCTTCATTCAACTTACGATAGTCAATGCACACTCTCCATCCGGTCACGAGTTTAGTGGGAATCAACTCGTTGGCATCGTTTGGCACAACGGTCATCCCTCCCTTTTTAGGGACACAATGAATAGGACTCACCCAAGGGCTATCAGAAATAGGGTAAATCATTCCCGCGTCAAGGAGTTTAAGGACCTCCTTTTTGATGACGTCGTGAATTTTAGGGTTCACCCTCCTTTGACTTTGGATTGCGGGCTTGTAATCCTCCTCCATTAAAATTTTGTGGGTACAAAACTTGGGATCGATTCCCTTAATGTCGGATAACTTCCACGCAATTGCCCCTTTGTGATCCTTTAGAACATCGACAAGTGCGGTTTTTTCATCATTCGAAAGTTCCTTCCCAATAATAACCGGCAACTTGTCGTCCTCCTCTAAATAGACATATTCGAGATGAGGAGGTAAATCTTTCAACTCAAGGATAGGTGGTTCCTCAAGTGAAGATTTGGGCTCGATACTCATAACCTCCTCGGGTGGAGGTAATGGGAAATCGTTAAGAAAATCCTTGATAATCGAGAAGTCCTCATCGTTGTCGAGGTCTTCGTCACAAGTACGTGGAACATCGAATTCTTCCAACGTAAAACCACCACCTTCAAAGGGAGTGAAGGTTGGTGTCGAATTATCAAGAATTGGATCCAACATAGTGGGATTGCCACTAGTTTCTTCATCACCAAAACCTAGAACTTCTTGTGAAAATTCCTCGCAAACCACGTCAATCATATCAACGAGGTTTATGGTTGCAACGGAATAAACATGAGAAATTTGAGAGTTTTGAGTTGCGTTTATAACAAGTTCCTCGTCGTTGAAACGTAAGGTGATCTTTCTAGCATGAACATCGATCAAAGCCATAGACGTATCTAAAAACGAACGACCTAAAATGAGAGGAACTTGAGGATCCGTGGGGATATCAACAACGATAAAGTCTACGGGATAGTAGAACTTCCCCACTTTCACAAAAACGTCTTCCGCCAAACCACATGCGGGAATCGTGGAATGGTCGGCCAACTCGATAGACATTAGTGAAGGAGTAAGATTAGGAAGATTGAGCGACTTGAAGATTGCAAGTGGCATCAAGTTAATGCTAGCCCCAAGATCGGCCAAGGCGAAGCATTCCTCCATATCTTGGATTGCACAAGGGATCAAAAATTTACCCGGATCACCGACTTTTTGAGGTATGCGATTAAGATAAACCGACGAACAACTAGACAATTGGTGCAATTTCTCCTTGTTGTTCAACATACTCTTAAAGTTAGCGGCAAATCGAGGCATTATGACCAAAGCATCGGCGAAACTCACATTAAAGTGCAAATCACGAAACATTTTCATAAAAAGCTCAAATTGATAATTGTCGCTCTCTTGACGTTTCTCCTTCCTAAGTCTCGATGGATAGGGCAAAGGTGGTGTGGGTTGAGGCATAGGCATAGCCTTTGGAATCTCGGGTTCCAATGGTGGTAAAGGGTCAACCGTAGGTGTGGCATGAGCTGTACTTCGTGGGATTGGGACATGCTCCTTTTGGACCACCACCTCGGGTTCTTCCTCAATTGCTTCCTCCGTAGGAGCAATTGGTTGAGGATTCGGTTCCTTAAGTGTCTTACCACTACGTGTGGTAATCACTTTCATCTCACCCTTAGGGTTGGATATGGTGTTGCTAGGAAGACTACTCGAAGACGGTTTACACATTATTGCCTCAAACATAGACGAGATTTTATCTTCAAAATTGGATTGCCTTAATACGGCCTCGGTTTGCCTTTTCTCGGCCTTAATCATCTCTTGTTTAATCTCATGTTGCCCTTGTTCCATTTTTTGTTGGTTTTGTTGCAACCTAGTGACATTTCCTTCCATCTTGTTGGTGTTGATTTTAAGTTCATTAGCTAACTCATTTTTCAACTCTTTCTTCAAGTCGTTCTTAAACTCGGATCTTAGGCTAATGATTTCTCTTTGAATATTGTCAAACCTAGCATCATTCCCACTAGCATATTCAACAAACTCACTTGGAATATCTTTCAATGTTTGCAAACCTTTGTTGTTGTTTTGAAAATCATTTTTGTTTGAAACTTGATTATTAGCCCCTTGATTCCCATAGTTTCCCTTGTTGTAATTGTTTTTGAAACCAACTTGATTGTTGCGATAGTTGTTGTTAGCATTTTGATTTGAACCAAAACCCGGTGGAGTCATTTGATTAGAGCGGGAAACTTGACCGTTTTGGTTGTAATTTCCCGTGGCCGCGAAGGCACTCGAAGTGTTACCACCGTTGGTAATGCACTCGGAGAAATCATGACCTCCACCACAATACAAGAAGAAACCTCAACCGCTTTAGCCGTAGCGGGAGCACTTTGTTCACCAACTTTAAACTCAATCAAAAGTCCTTTTAGCTTATCAAAAATCTTGTTTTCCAAGTTCGCCTCAATTTGGCAAGCATCGATGGTAGTAGACAAAGAAGGTGAAGCCGAAGACGAAGCCTTACGAACACTAGACGTGCTACGAGGACTATACACCTTAGATCTATTTTCAATTATCACCAAAGCTTCCTCAACCGTTATACACAAAAAATTACCACCCGCGGCGGCATTCAAATAATCCCTTTCATGATAATTAAGTCCATTGTAAAACGTGTCAATTTGATGCAAGTCGGAAAAACCGTGATGAGGACATTCATGTAACATTTCCTTAAACCTATTCCAAGCCGTTGAAAAAATTTCATTAAACTCTTGTGAAAACTTTGAAATCTCGTTTTTCAAGTGCGTAGTCTTAGAGGGCGGAAAAAATTGATTCACAAACTTAGACACGAGATCCTTCCACGTCAATATAGAATTGGGTGGCTCTTTCTCTAACCAAATTTTAGCGGGCCCCGCTAAGGAATACGGAAAAAGCATCATCTTAATCGAGTCATTAGAGACATCCTTAAACTTGCAAGTGGCGGTAAGACGATTGAATTGGCGGATATGGTTGTGTGGATTGTCCTTCTCATCACCACGGAATTTGTTGTTTTCGATCATCGGCAACAAACCCGTTTTCACCTCAAAATTCTCCGCAAGGATAGCGGGAATCACAATAGCCTCTCCATAACCCTCGGTGGGTGCTTGAAGTAACTCCGTCATAGTTCGATTCGCCATGGTTGGTGCTTCTCTTACAATGGGTTCGTCAATAGGAGACTCCTCACTAGAAATGTTGGGAGTGGGAGTTTTGTTCTTTCGTTTACGTGCACGTCTTGCTTGATTACGAGTTAGCATAAACGTCAAGTACAACGAGGGGACGAGCAAAGAAGATTCTTTTTGGTGTTTTGTATTTTTCAATTTTTTTGTGGTTTTTTTATTGTATTAACCTTTTTTGGATCTTGGTGAATGTATTAAGTAGACACAAATCTACAAATCTCCTCCTTAATCAAATCTCTTGATTAAAGAAGCCTCAAGGAATGAAAACGATCACGTGAAGTGAACGCCTTCGATGACTTTAGAACGTTGGTGGAACACCAAAATATATATGATACTTAGTAATACTTTGGGCGGCAAAACCCTCGATTAGCTCTCAAAATCAAATACTCACAAGCAAGCGGGGAAACGAGGCGACGCGAAGCACTTAAGAGCCTTTTTCCTTAGGATATATTTTATAATATCCGCCTTATACCCACCTTATAGTTTGTATTTTTCAAGATTGAGCTTCACGAAAGTAATTACCTATTTTTGCCTTTTTCTTTGGTTTGAGATTCGAATACAATGATTGGGTAATGACCTCCCAAGTCAAGGTTGTGATTTCTCACGTATTTGGAGTACTTGTGAATTTATTGTTCTACGTATACACTATAGTAATAGTATTCACACAAAAACCGAAAACCGATAATACGTATTAGTAGAGTGCTACTAATACAAATACTATTTATGGTTAGTATGTAAAAACAACAATTCCAATCAAAACACAACACGCCTCCCCGGCAGCGGCGCCAAAATGATAGTTGAGTTTTTGCTACCCTTTAGGAAAAGAGCAACAAATAGGGTAAGCACGACGATTTAGGAAAACCGTGTATTAATGACCCTTCTCAAGGAGGCTTAGTGTGTGTGTAATGAATTGATTATCTTTGTGATTATACTTTTAAGAAAGAAAAATAGAAATGAGATTAGAAGAGAATGACGGTTACGAAGACGGATTAAACTAAGACGAAAAAGGTATACACGTAAAACCGTAAAAGTGCTAAAATTAAAATTTTACCCTAAAAATTCCTAAAAATTACCAAAAATCCACAATAATATTCTAAGAGTTTACAAAAAATCTAAACTTGCCAAAACCTTTTAATTAATTAGAATATGACTTTTTAATGCTAATTAAAGCCCTAAAAATCAAAATTAATTATTAAAAAGTCCCAAACAAGATTTTAAAGTTTGTAAACCTCAAAAATACTCTAATTAAGCTAAAAAGTATTTTTCAAAATTTTAAAATGACTAAAAACTATTTTTAAACAATTAAAACTACTAAAATCAATTAAAACTTAAATTAATTCTAGAAAATAATTAAAAGACCCTAAAAATAGTTGGAAAGTTGCAAAAATCCTAATTAAGTGTTTAGAACCTAGGAAAAATATAAAAACTTAGAAAATCAGACTTTTAATTTTTAATAATAAAATAATATTAAAATAATATTAAAAATCCAAAAATCATAAAAAATTCTAAAAACTTGCAAACTAGCTTAATTTAACCTAAATAACTCAGAAATGAAAGTGAAATTACCTAAATACCCCTATTGGGCCTAGAAAATGGGCTAAACCCAAAACAGTACCTTATTGGGCCAAATTTGGGCCCAATAACAAAAAGAGTTCAAAATAAGCCCAAAAAGCACAGGTTGACTCACAATTTGATTTTAAACAACTTTTTTTAAAGGCCCAAAAGCTGAAAGTGTGAAATAAGCTAGCTTATACCAAGCAGCTTAACCTTAATGGGGTTTTTGGCCCATTAAGCTATAAGCCAATGCCATAAGCTAAAATTTGACACACAAGCTTCTTTGGACCTAAATAAGACTTCTGCAAAAAGAAATTTGAAATAAGCCCAAGGAATAAGCCTGAAAATGCAATAAGCAATCTACAGAAAACGACAAAATAGTCGTTTTTGAGTTCTAGGCCACCCCAAGTGCTGATTCAAGTTTCTATAGCTTCTAAATGACTTAATTAAGCAAAATCAACAAAGAGTTTTCAAATAAGCTGACTCAATAAGCTGGAAAAAGCAAATAAGCACTTATGTAAAAGTCAAATAAGTTGATTTTCTAGTAAAAAGTCAAAGTCAAAGTCCAATAAGCTCCAGTCTACTTAAATGGGTCAAATAATGAAGACCTATCACAAAAATAAGTTGTTGCAAGTCAGGATAAGCTAGAATAGCTTATTGATAAGCTGAGTTCAAAATTACACTAGCAGGGGCTAGTTTTGGGTGTTGAGCAGTGGAAACTTTTTCCACTGCTTGACTTGTTTGACTTTTTGTCTTTAGTGGCTATTTTGGAGATTCAGATTACACAAAGGCACCCAAATGATCTTTGGATCATAAGGAGTCAATAACAATCAACAAATCACAACAAGAAACAGCCAAATGATACAGTTAATTCAAACAAGTACTAGATCTGGGCAAAATAAGAACAAGTATAGCAGATATGACCAATAAGCTGTTTTAGCAAGAATAAGCTAACCAAATTGCACCAAAAGCATACACAGGCTAAAATAAACTTAAAAGAGCAAGTCTAAACAAGTTTCATGCAAAACTTACAAGATTTGAACAAGATCTAAGCAATTAAAGTTACTGATGAACAAGTTTTAGCCAAATGGTGTTCTTGCTGATATACTTGACCCAAGGCTCAGATTCAAACACTCAAATCTTTCAAGTATGTTATATTAATGAGCTTTAAACAACTTTTACACCTAAGCATGCATAAACCCTAGGTTTTCCCAAAATCTTAGGCAAAAATCAGTAAAACTCAACAAGATATAGCAGATTGAACAATTCAAGGTTTCAAGTCCAAATATTTGCAGGTTTGTGGTCTATTATGAGCATACAACAGATAATAAGCACAAACACAAACTTCCCTTAACACAATAACTCAAAATCAACACAAACAGGTAGACCCAAACACCCCTTTATCTTTTCAAAACCAATTTTAAACAAGAAAAAGTGAGATTTAAGACCACCCAAGCATCAATTATCACAAAAACAAGTAAGATTAACAGATTCAAGCAAGTATAAGCCACAAAATACACAAGAACAAAGGCAACACTCAAATATCACAAAAATCCAAAGTTTTATCAGATTTTGGGATTAAGGGTGTGTACCTCATGGATGTACATCCACACCCACGGATTTTGAGCTTATGTGCTAGCAAGAACAAGCACAAGCTTCCACAACAAAGCCTGCTAAGAGTGAACAAGGTTAAAGCACAATAAATTCAGAAAAATTTCAGAAAATGAAACTTGCTTGATTAATGCAACCAATTGATCCCACACTTGATTATTCCTAAACTTTGAGCTCACAACACCTTGATATTAACAATATCAGGATGTATAGATCACTCTTAGCCCAGAAATTCCAAGATTTGATCAATGACTTAGCAAAATATCAAGAATGAGGAAAATTGCAAAACTTTTGCAACCTCCAAGTGAAAACAGGTTTTTAACTTCTAAACTAACAATCATATAACAATAATAAGCAGTAATAAAGATTGGCCAATGAATTTTCTTCAATGCTTCAAACACAATTTCATTAAACTGAAATGGGATTTACAGAAGTTGAACAAGGAAAAAATCAAAAGCAGAGACAAATGTAAAATGCTAGACCCTTTATATAGAGGGTGTACATGGTCCTATGAAGCTGAAAATGTAAAAACCCTAAGCATGGAACTTCCAGAAATGCCCTTGAGAATTTTGAATTTTTGCTTGATCATGTGATCTTTTTGGCAGTTTGTGAAGCTGTAAATTGTGAAGGAATTTGATCAATGGCTCAAAAGAAGCTTAAGTTTGAAGCTAGGATATTGGACGTTGGATTGCTGGCATGTTTTGGCTTTTTCTCCCAAACCGTGTACAAGGGTTCATCATGTGACCATGGTGATGATGTGGCATGGGTTTTGGGAGTTGGGTTATGATTAGGACGACCCTAATTGTGATTCTGGATAATTTGGTGGTTTAATTTCATGCCATTAGAGAAAACCCAATTCGTGTTCATAGGTGAATAGTTGTTAAGTTTGATCTGTTTTGGGTTTAAATGTTAGTGTTAGGCTCCAAATTAAACTAATCAGTTAAGATTAGTTTAATATAACTGAGTGAGATGTGAGGTGGAGTAATGGGGGGGTTCTGATTGGATGAGGGGGGTTAGTGGGACACGTGTAGGATGGTGGTTGGTCTAGGTTTCTTTCATTGTCTGCCAAGTTTAACCCTCAATCTTTTATACTCCTTTCACTTGCAAATTCAACAGCCAAAAACGTATTCCCTTTGTATTTCAAGTTTTCATTTTCACACTTTTGCCCCAAATACTTTTCCAAAGTATTTTCAGGGGTATTTCTTGCCATTTGATGATTCTTGAAGGGCTGATTGGTAATTTCTTCAATGGTAATGGTCTTGACTTGTTTGATTGGTATTTTGGAGGACTAAAATTTCCTAGTCATAATGATTGAGGGACCATTTTTGCCAAATCTTCAAATTTGAGGGTCCTTTTTGTAAATTTGGAATTTTCAAAGGACCACACTTGTAATTTCTTGTACTTTGAAGGACTTCATGATGTGTTTGACTTTGTGGAGGGTATTGGTTGACAATTTAGCTTTGTTGAGGGGCTAAACTTGCCAATTCTTCAAAGTGGAGGGTCGTTTTTGTAATTTTGACAAACTTTAGGGACCAAACTTGTAATTATGAGGATACAAGGGTATAAAGTGTCAATTCTTCCATATTGGAGGACCCTTCTTCATAATTCTTCAAATCTTCAAGGGTTGATCTTGGGAAAGTCTTCATTAGGGCTTGGTTCATTGTGCGGCTTCGTTTCCCGTGTTCGTTTTTGCATGATTCTTGTGATCTTTTGTCATTTTCTCAATATCCGTACCTAAAATACACAAGCAACAAACACAAGCATATATATGGGTATTTTGATGATATTTAATGCATTTTTAGCCCTATTTGGAAGATGAGACTATGTATAAAAGCAGTCTCATCAACGATTGAAGCAGGTATGCTCTCGAAAAACAACTTTTAGGTTTGCATCACAAATTGTCCGATGCAAAATAAATTGTGACCTTGTCCTTCCACATAAGACACTCTTGCATTTATAACATTCCCAATGTGATATTCACCGTAACCCATAATCTTTACAATATGATCATTTCCGAATCGAACCGTACCAAGAAACTTGCTGACGAAATTTCTGAGCTGAGAGCGATCTCCGGTCATATGCTTGGAGAAACCGGAGTCCAAATACCATATGAAGATTTGGACAACCAGTTTTCAACAACAACAATAGACAATGCATTGGAAACTATGGGTTTCTTAGTGTTATCAGATATAGATATACTATCAGAATTGCTAACATTTGTGTTATCCTTAGATTTCTAGCGGTTTTTAATTGGTTTGCAAACAACAGGTACATTAGTTCCAACTTCTTAAGGTTTTGGATTAGTGATAGGTACCATAGTATGAGTAGACCTATTTAAAGGGCACTTGGTTCCTATAGTAGTGTTGGTGTTCCTAGTCAAGGACACGCTTGTGTTTTGGTTGCCTTGGTACTCCTAATTAAAGGGCATGCTCTCTTTGCTTTAGTGGGAGTGATCCTAGTTAAAGAGCACGTATTTCCTACTATAGTGAAAGTTCTATTAATGGGACGCCACATCCATCTAACTTGGTTTAACACTTTCCCTGTCGATTTCCATTCTAAGTTGTGCGTTCGGGCATACATCACATTCACATGTTTGATAAGGAAAGTATCATGAAGACTAGAAAACATGCATTCATTGAAATTCCAACATCTCTAATTATAATTCATTGTAGGCTTAGAATGCTGCATAACTGTAGAGCCTTTAGTTTTAGCTACATGATTCTTTTTATTCAAAACAGAAATAACATTCCTAGGGTGGGCTTCTACTTTCTTCTTCACTTAACTACTAGATGAGGGCACGATCCTATCTTTCTTTGTGCTTCCTTTAAGCTTAAATCTTTGAGCCTTAGTAATGATGTTTAATTATGCAGAAGGCAACATGGGAACATTAAAGGACAATTTTGACTTTATCTTATCTTTTGTGACCAATGATTGAGCTGATTTAATCTTAGGGCCCTTCTAAAGTGGCGTGACGCCAATAAGGTTCCTTTTGATTGCACGAGAGGTTTATGCTGTGACGGTAGATGTCGTATCAACAACTTTCTTACCTTTTAGAGTACGAAGTGTTTCCTTTAACTTAGCCATAGCCATATTTTTATCACAAATTTGTTCTCTCAAATCAGATATTTCCAAAGAGTTTTGATTCAATCATTCAATCAATGATTGATTCTGTGTAGTGGTATTACCACGTGCGGGCTTTACTGAACGAAGAGTTGTGTATTTTTTTTGCTTTAAGTGATCAACTTTGGATAAAATCTTGGAAAATCGTTTATCTAGATCAAGTTTAAAATTCTCAGCAGCCTCAAATACGTTCACACGATGCATCTCCTTAGATTTTTCTATGTCTATTGGCAATGAATTAGCAACCTTGTCACTTGTCTGACGCTGTTTTGATTGTATATTTAATCGAAAAGCCTTTTGAAAATTTGAATCATCTATATTAGCACCTTTGTGTGACGTTTCAAAATCTCTTGAATAAATTGTTTTTCACATTCAAGCGAAATACAATGTTTTTGAATCTCATCAAACGTTTTGAAAGCGAATTATAGGAATCTTGAAGCTTTAAAACTTCAGCGTCAGATCTGCGACAGTTACTATCTACCACATTATCCACATATTCAAGATTATGCACAATATAATCATTATCAACACATTTATTCACACAAACGGATACAATATCATGCGACATCACTTGCTTCAGAAGTTGATCATTTTGGCATAAAATTCGTTCTTTTTCAATTAAATAGTTTTCATAAGCATCATCCATTTCATAAAAAACTCGTTGAACTTCTTGAATTTCCAAAACCTAATTTTGATCAAGATTACTAAAACATGCTTTAATATTTTTCACAAATGGAATAATCTCATCACGAAATGCAGCTCTGGTGTGTTCAAAGTTCCATTCACCTTCGGTTATAGTCATAGCCGTCGTACTTTCCTTAATGGCCTTGTCACATTTGGCAAAATGTTGGTTCATCTCATTCAAGCTTGTAGACACCTTACTTACCAGTGTAATTAACTTAGTTAAATCCTTTTTGACAAGTGTAGGAGACGTACTAGGAAGGTTTTCGTTTGACAAACTTTGGGGCACACATACTGGTACGTGATCTATTTCCTTTTGTGTTTTAAAGTGGGTCTTAAAATCAAAAGCCATGTTATTATGCTTATCATAATAAAAAAATTTAAGATTTTTCGAAAGCATTTTTAATCGACTTTCTTCGGTAAGTGACATCGTCTCCCCATCATCACGAACATATGGAGCCTCTTTCGATTTACAGTTAGGGTCGCATCATAAAGACTAGAATATGTTGTTGAGCTTGTTTTGAATAACCCGGATTAGGTGATAAATCTTGAAGACGCTTAAGTTCTAATTCGTTAATTGATGACGTTAATAAATCAACCTTTTTTGTTGAACAATATTGTTGTAAAAGTTGTGGATCTCTTATTTAAAGAAGTTTGGTAGCATTAATTTCCGATTCAACCTTTTTAGACTCAAGAGTTTCAAAATCCGTTTTAAGTTTTTGAAAATTATTGACAACCAACTCCTTTTCCTTAAATTCAGTAGAAAGAGTAACTCTTAATGTTTCTATTTCCATTAAGTGTTCTAGCCTTTCAAAACGAAATTGGTCAAATTCAGAATAAGTTATTTTCTATGCTTGAGGAACCATTTCAAAAGTTTTTACCTTTTCTTTTTACAGCGCAAGCTCAGCGAATAGTGTCGCATTCATATCTACGGTTTGTCGGACAACCACATTCATATTATCAATTATATGTTTAGGCACCACTACCAAATCATGTTGAGCATAATATTCCATACCCGTCATAGCATTTGGTTGAGGTTCACTCAAATGTGAAAGATTGGATACCCTAGCATTTGAGTTACTATCTACCCAAGACTGTTCGGGGTTGTTATTTTCATGCCCAACTTGATGTAGATTATTATGAACAATATTGGTTTGGTTGGTACCTCACTGGCGGCATTTGAACCGTAGTGAGAAATGTTAGCAACGAGAGTAGCTTGGGCTGAGTGAAGTTCATCACAATCTGAATCATATACATCAATATCATTCGGTTGATATGCTTCATTCAAAGTAGACACGACGGTAAGCCTTCATTATCTATTGCCCCTAGGTCTGCAAGAAATGCTAACTCATCTAAATCAAAAATATTTCCCTTTGATTAAGCTTTGACCAAGAACATCTTCTCCTGAAACTGTGATGCATCCCTTCTCATTTTTGGCTGAGTACATTGCTTAGCTATGTGACCTTGTCCTCAGAAATTATAGCTAGTTACAACCTTTTGAGGACCAATAAAACTTCCATTTCTGCTAGCTGGAGGATTCACAGCTTGAGCATTCACGGTTCTTGTAGTTGGTCCAAATGAATTTTGACTCCCTTGAATGGATTGTACCGTCACTTGACCATCTTGAATAGTGGCTTGTTAACGAAGATTTGAAGAAGTGCGGAGCTGATTGTTGGCAGGTGGAAATCCTCTACTTGCAACAAGTTTTGACAACTAGGCAATGTGATGGTTTAAAACATCAGTTAGAGAATCATTTGCACTGAGGAAAGATACTTGTATTGCTGGAAGTTCATTAGAATATAAGGCTTGTACTAGTGGTGTTTCAATTGGAAAATAACCTTGCTGAGGAGTATAGCCCATTGGAGAATTAATTGCTTATGATGATGATACCTGATGAGTTAGTTGTTGTGTATACGGCTGTTGTAGAACACTTGGTTGTTGAAATGCTTGGTGTGGCATCATTGGTGGTTGATATGACGGTTGTTGTGGTTGCAGATAGGCGTGTTGATGCTGCATATATGATAGTTGTTGATAAGAGTATGCCAAGTTGTGTTGAGGAGTCATTCGTTGAGAAGAAATCATGGCAAGTGGATCATAAACTTGAGATTTAGACAACTGAATCTCTTGCATGTGGCGTTCTTTTTGTTGAAGATAAGCTTGAATTTGACCACGTTGGTTTGATGCAAATCATTAACCAACTTTACATCTGTCACAAACTTGCTCCATTCGAGAGGAAGAGTATTCAAATACTTTTTGTTTAGTTAAACGGCGGTATATTCATGTAAAAAATGTTAAGCTCATTCATCAATAAACTGAATTTCAAATAGTAATCATTAAGAGTCTCCCCTGGAACATAGGAAAACTTATCAAACGTCTCATATAACTTACACTCTCGTTCTTGTTGAGTTAACGAGGTGCCTTGCATCAATGTTCGAATTCTCTCCCATAACGCTTTGGAAACTTTGTAATGACTCACGAGTTTATAAACATCTGGAGGAAGACCTTGGAGAATGATATTTGTAGCTTGAATATCACACTTAGCTTGAATTTTATCATCTCCGGATAAGTCGGCCATTGTGCGAGCATGAGTAACCGTGCTCTCCGTCACGATACCATAATCAAACGGTCCATTTTGAACCGATGCCAAAATGAGATGTCCGTTATCGCGATTCATCATATAAAGTTCTATTCTAACCGTCCATGCCTCGTACATTTCCTTCAGCAACATTGGTGGACGATTATCCGTACCCGAGAGGATGGACTTATCCGTAAGAGAAGTATACTCCATTGCGATAAGTTAAGATTTACAAATTTTGATCGAACAATGAGAGAAAGTAAATGTGCTTGTTGTCGAAAGAACAATACGGAGTATTACAATTTGTAGAGAAACCGAAAAATAAATTCCCGGGATTTGACAAACCACCGAATAAACCGTAAAAGTTCTTGAGTCCTTGATTGGTGATGAAAAGTTGATGAAATCCCCTAAAGTTGTCTTGTTGAAAAAACAAAATCTCCTAGACCAAATTTCTCACGAATAATTGACTAGTACAATTTTGCAATATGCAAATGTTATGATCTCGGAATAATTGACTAGTACAATTTCGGAATAATAGCCAAAGTCTGATTTTGGAATAATTGCCAATTTCAGAATATGCTGATTTAGCAATACTCTTATTTTGGAATATGCTGATTTCGGAATACTCTTATATCGGAATATGCTGATATCGGAATACTCTTATTACGGAATACTCTGATTTCGAGATACTCTGGTTTTGGAATACTCTGATTTCGGAATACTCTGATTATTTCAGAAACTCAGAAAAGCCAATTTCAGAAAAACTAGGGTTTCGCTATTACTGAATAGTTAGGGACCCAACTCGGAATAATACAATAAATAGGCAACTTTTTGTTCTTCGAAAATGAAACTTTTTCAAGTGTTTCCTGCGAAACGACTTGTACTTTTAAGGTATATGGCAACGTAGGGACTTGAAAAAATACGAACTTTTTCAAATTTATGATAAAAAAATTGAAATCAAGATTTGTACTTTTATGAACTTCTTCACCAAAAAATCAATCCAAATAACAAAACAATTTGTGTTTTTAGCCAGAATAAAAAACTCAAATCACTAATAAGAGGTATTAGATAATTTCTAGAAAGATTTGAACCATAAAAACACAAAAAAAAATTAGCCGAGGTTTTTTGAATCAAAATCACACGAATCAATGATAAAACAAACACAAAAACAATACTCTTATTCCATGGCTCTTGATACCATTAGTTAGATTATGTAAATCTATAAATCGAGAGAGAGAAAGTAGAGAGAGAAAAGGTTACACAAACACGTACTTTATAGAGAGAAACTAGAGAAAACACATGTTATTGTGTGTGAAATAAAATGAGCAACCAACCTTCCCCAACTAAGGAGAAGGGTTATATACCTAAGCCCACAAGACGGGCTTGGGCCTTACAATAGGCCGCCACCTATAATAATATAGCTGGGCTTTTGATGGAGGCCCAAGTGTTGAAGAACGGGCTGACTTGTTTCTGGAGGCCCCAGATCGCGTGACGAAGAGAGGTTTAGTAAAACGGGCTTAACTTTTGCATCCTAAGTCCATTTTCAGCCCGTGACCTGTCAAAACGTGCGTAAAAAGGAGGTGGACGACTCTGTAACCACCTTTTAGCTAGTTGCAGATTTTTCAAGGCCCAAAAATCCTTTTTACTATCAGTTTTTTACATATTTATGTTTTTTCACATTCAGTTGGACTTTGTCTTTAGGCTACGGTCCAGCCCGTTGGATTTTTAGGGTTTTTCTTTGTTTGCAATCATTATTTAATGATTCTGTTGTAACCCTAGGAAGAAAGTTATCAGTTTAATAAAAGTTAAACCACTGGCCGTTGTGTTGTCGTGTTTTACCCTAATTTTCGGGCATTCTTCAGAATCAATGATTATTTGCAGAATTGTTTCTGGCATTCTTGTTGAATCAACAGAAACAATTAATTATCTTTGTTACTTTGTTTTTAGTCTACATCAGCTTTGCCATTTTTGTTTAACATAACATTACTAGACTACGAGCTACTAACTAATATATTGTCGGTGTGACCGATTCTTCCTAAATACGTAAAAACATTTTTCCAACATCTTTTAACTAAAAATACAAAAATTTTACTTGTTTGGATTGATTTTTGGTGAAAATCTTTTAGAAAGAAGTACAAATCTTGATTAAAATTTTTCGTCGAAAAATATAAAAAAGGTTGTATTTTATGGTTCTTTGGAGGTTATAATACTTGAAAGTACAAAATCTTTTCGTTGGAAAAGTTCAAAAATTGTCTTTTAGAAGATTCTAATTTTGGTGTTATTTCGGTTTTGCCAAAACCCTAATAAACATAGATATCTCATTCTCAACCGATATACCAAATAAACTTTGAAGACCAGGATAAAAAGCTTATTAGTAATTGGGATACCTACTATTCTAAGACCGATATAAGAGTTGGTTTCTAGAACAGAGATAAAAAATGTGATGGACCGGGATAACTTAAGCTGAAGACCGAGATAAGCCAATTCAGAACTGGGATACAAGTTTTTCATAGAACCAGCATAAAGTGCTTTCAAAACCAGGACAACATGTTTTCTTCTAAACAAGTAATTAGAAATTTTTACTGTTTTTCAGTTGGTTTGTAAAATCCCACGAATTTAATTTCTCGGTTTCTCCAGGAATTGTAAAATCACGTATTGTTCTTTCTACAACAAATAAACTTACTTTCTTTGATCGTTCGATCAACTTTGTAAACCTTAATTTAACGCCATGGAATTCACAACTCTGACGGATAAATCCATATTGTCGGGTACGGATAATCGCCCTCCAATGTTGGTAAAAGAGATGTACGAAGCATTGACGTCGATAATGGAACTCTACATGATGAATCGCGACAATGGACGTGTGATTCTAGAGTCGGTTAAATTTGGACCATTAGTGTATAGTACGATCATGGAGGGTACTGTGACTCATGATCGTGTATTCAAAGATTTGACTACAGAGGATAAGATACAAGCACAATGTGACGTCAAGGCTACCAATATCATTCTCCAAGGTCTTCCACCAGATGTTTACAAACTCGTGAGTCATCTTCGTATAGCAAAAGAGTTATGGGAGAGAATTCACATTTTTATGCAAGGCACCTCGTTAACCAAACAAGAACGAGAGTGTAAGCTACATGACTTGTTTGATAAATTTGCATTTGTTCTGGGGGATTTTCCTCATGATTACTACTTGAGATTCACATTATTGATGAATCAGCTTAATATTTTTGACATAAAGATACCTTAGTTTTAGCTTAACAACAAATATCTTAATAGTCTTCCTCACGAATGGAGAATGTTTGTAACGGACGTCAAGTTGGTAAAAGATTTGCTTATAACCAACGTGGATCAACTTCAAGCTTGAAAGTGGGGGAAGGGATATTCTTTCTTCAATGAAAAAAATGGAGCAGATTTGACACGGCACTTCTTCAATTAGGGAATAGTGCAGATGGATCAATCGCGTGGTTCTCCACGTCCTCCAACTCGCTGTTCGCTCCCCTTCACTTTCTTTGCTGGACGAGAAGATGTGAAGCAGTAGTCGACGAAGCGAGAATGTAGTAACACAAACATTGGTGAGAATACAAAGCCTAAGGGCTCATCCGCAAGGTTCGTCTACTGAGGGTGAGCCCGGCCTTAAGGATCGGAGAATGGCAATCACTCATTCTTAAAACCAGCGCCAAAGAGTCGGCGAAAAATAAAACAACACAAACACCATGTGCATGAGATTCAACAAGTTCATGATCCACTTGATCTAATTGATTCCAACCAAATGACTCCTTACCAAAGCTCGACATATGATATTGAGAGTTTTCGTACACGTTTTAGGAAAAACGCGTATGAGTGGCAAGTATTAAGCCTTACGCTTTAGGAAAAACGTAAAACCGAATAAATGCGGGTTCGTTCTCAAATGAGGTGTGTGCATTAGATGCCAATTATATAAAATCAAGAGTTTGAATTTGTGACGTTTTTGGTTTTAGAAAGAAGAATTAAAGACGAGCTACAACTACAATTAAACTACGACGAGTGACGTAAAACGCGAACGTAAATACGTAAAACGTGAAAAAATTAAAAAAATTAACCTAAAAATTAATTAAAAATGAAAACTAAGTCTAAAATAATATAAATAAGGATAAAAATCCAATAAATAAATTTTAAAACCTTTTATTAATTAAATATTCAAATTTTAATGCTAATTAAAGCCCAAAAATTAAATATAATTAAGGAAAAGCCCAAAATATTATTTTATTGAACAAATAACTCACTTATATTATTCAAAGACTAAAAAGTATTTTTCATAAATTTTCAAAACTATTTTTCTATTTTTAAAACACTAAAAACTATTTTTAAACTAAAATAATAATTAAAAATAATAAAATAATGCTAAAAATAATTTGACTATTTTAAAAATCCTAAATTATACTAATGAACAGTAGAAAAATGAAAAAGTTTGAAAAATGTAAAATTTTTCACTAAAAGACAAAACAGATTTTAATTAAACCTATTTAAACTTAAATTAAATCTAAAAATTAGTAAAAAAGGTGAACAGTAAATATTTTTTTACTAAAAATCTTAAAATCTTTTTCTTATTAAAACTGAAAATATAAAGTTTTTACACTAAAAGACAAAAACAGTGAATAAAAACCTAATTTAAAATGCAATTAAATCTAAAAAATGGAAAATGAACAGTAACTGAAAAATAATTTAAAAAGAAAAAAATAAAATAAGAAAAATCTATACTTTCTATTAAAAAGCAGTTTTTTATGAGGTCATGAATATGATGTGTCAATCAAAGGCCCTTCCACATAGAAAATTATATAGATTAATGACATCATGTTCTTATTTTATTTTTTTCTAATAAATAACACATAAATTCTTAACCGGTTGAGTGGTTTGACTGTGTATTTTTGTGAGTTTCAAAGTGGACCATATTTATCTTTTGTGTAGTCTTTTCTTTACTTTATGACTTTTGTGAGTCTCAAAATAAACAGTATTTTTTTTCTTTTCATTTCAAATTCAAACTCAGGCCTTTTAATCTTCATTTTCAAACTAGATCTCATCCAACTTTGCAGCCATCTTTTTTCAAATTCAAATTATTACACTTACCAATGCATTCTTTGTTTTCAACATTTTTTACTATCTACTTTTAAATTTATTTGAACAATTAGACAGGTAGATCAACGTTTATATTTTTCCATTCATTTCAATCTTTTCTTTGTTTCTGAATCATGTGCATAGTGATGTTTGCTTCTTCTGATATAAATTTTAAATTATAAGAATACTTGGTTTATTTATGACACTTGTTACAGGGTATACATTTTAAGAATACTTTGTTAGTGTTCATGTTGTGTGTATCTTTGATGAAATGTTTGACAAATGGTAAGACTGACAAACACAAAGTAGCCTCCGTATGTTTTCACCATGTATTTATTAACAATGTTTTTTTTGTAGTTAAGATGTTCGTTGAAATGCTTGACAGGATATAAAGATCTGTGACACTGAATAGCTCACTGGAATGGGTCTTCAAAAGTTTTAAAGTTGGAAAAGAAGCTCTTCTAAGGTGCTAATGTAGTATGGTTCTTTTAGTCGGTGTATGCGATAACGGTTTTTTTTGTTTTAGAGTTAAACTTTTATTTTTCTTATGATTTGTATTTAGTTTTCAGTACAGTAGTAGTATCTTATAAATAAGATTAGGAGAAAAGAATGAGAAAATGGACGCAAACCTAAATAAGACGACAAAAGGGCAATTCTTCTTGCGGATATTTTCACACAAGTTCACATATCTTTGTTTTATGGCTTTCAAATAGGTGTCGAAATATGAGCGGCTTGACATAAATGGGCGGTTTTTGGTTAGCTGTTGTTTCTTGGTTGACCTTTATGCTTCAACATTTTTTTTTTGTTTTTGGTTTAAGATTTCAATACATGGTCTTCAATTAAACCATCTACTTGATTTATAAATGAATGGAAATTTGAGTTCAAGTGCGGATGTTATCAATACATGAAAATTTGATTTTGTTTCTACTTTTTAACTGAGAGATTGTATACCATGTTTTCTTTTTGTTTACTATTTGCATTTGTCGGAACTTAGGTTAGGCAAGTGGCCAAATGTGAAAAGAAGTTTTGAGCATTATATACAGCTTAACGCTCTTTCTCGAGTTATTTTTTAAAAGAATAGAAAGGGACATGAGAGGAAGGGGATGGGAAAGGATCATATTAGGAAGGGAACATATGGATTGATTTATGTTCTCAAGTTTATGGTTTTAGTTGGAAGGAAAAGAAAGGGAATGGAACACAATTACTAAATTACCCCCATTTTCTATTGCATACTATATCTACAGCATAAAATCTTCATTTTTTTCCTTATCTATTCCAGGCATCAATATGCATCAACGTTTTCCCAGTAAAAAAAACAATATTTGACTGACAAAGTTTAACTTCCAGCATAAAGTTGAAACTATAAATCGTCTGACTTGAATGACTCAGTAGTACACGTGAGAAACTAGGAACGTGATATACTGTACTGTACTAGGAACAAGTGATATACTGGGAACACCAATATGAAACAGGTAATCAAATTGGTCGTCAGAAGTACACGTGATGTACTAGGAACACCAACATAGGAATATAGTTGACATGTATTGATGTGCATATACTTATACACATGAATGACAATTATCACAGAACATTATCACATATATCTTCACCATTCTAATATTAATATTACTACTAAATAACGGCCCTAACATATATCTTCGATATCACAGACATTATCACAGACCATTGTATACAAGCAAAACAAATAATTTAATGCCTCACAAGAACACAAAAACTACATGGCTTATCAATGACCATTGTATACACGTAAATTAACATATTAATATGAATGAAACACACAACTATTTAGATGTCAACAACTGTATAAACAAGATTAGGGATAAACTTATAAGAGGCCGGTTGAATGATATTTCTGTGCAGTTGTGAGAAGAAAACTATGTCAAAATATATGGTATGTGAAGAATATTAGGGATATAATTGTAATTTTAAATAAGCCCATGATGTTAATAAAACCCTTCCCTTCCTGATCATCCCATTTTTGGACGGAATGAATTTTGTCTATAAAGCCCATACTTTCCTTTCCCTTCCCCTTCCCGTCCCCTGCTGTTCCATCTTTTAAAAAACTTAAGAACACGAAAATTTTACCATTTCCCTTTCTATGCCTTTCCATTCCTTTAAAAATAAACTCGAGAACAAAGTGTAAGTGCTTAAAAAAAATGAGCAAGAAAGGTGCATTCAAAATAATTTCTAATAGATGAGCATCTTTCTTTGATATATTCTCTATAAACCTGCAAATCCTTTTATATTTTTAATGCAAACTTTAATTATTATCTACTATTGCCCGTGTTGAACACGGGTTCTAATCTAGTAACAAAATTAAAATCAAGTTCAAATTCCTAAATTTGACCACTAAAGACAAAAAAGTCAAATTCTGAAAGTGACATGTGGGTTCTTTTTGTCTGTTAGCTCAGCAGTACCAAGTTTTGTACTGTCAGTGGGAACTTGGTTCCCACTGCTTTAAATAAAAAACGAACTGGGCACTTTTGTGCCTGAATCTTGCTTGTTACTTGGTTTTGTGGGCAAACAAAGGCACCCCCACAACCAGTTGGGTTGTGGGGAGTCAAGAAAAAGCTAAAAACAACAAGTCTCTTCACAAAATCAAGCACTAAAGAGCTAATCACAGTCATTGTTATAGGCAATGCGAGTCTGTTGGCTTTTTTCTGATGTGTTGTGCAATTGGGTGAGTTTTGGTTGGCCAAAACTCACTCAATTCACTCACTAGCTTACCCAAATCAAGTCCTAAACCTAAGTCAACCAAAAACCTAACAATCTACAAGATTTGATTAGCAAATTTCACAAAATCAAGGCAGATTTAGGGCTTTACTGATTTTTGAACTAGGTTTTGCCAAAACATGCATGCAACTTTTTCAAAAACTAACTAAATCCAACTCACTAAGCTGATGATACACAAAACTACTAAGGTAAGTGTTTCTAGACTGATTTTAAATCAAATGCATCTCATTAACTGATTTTAAAACCAAGATCCAAACACTCCTTTAAAATAGAAAAATGAAACTTAACAAAGAATTTCTATTCTATCATGCACCAAATCCAATCAAACCTGATCTAACATGTTTCAAACCAACAAACATTCAATATCCCACAATTGTCTATCATACTAACAACCTAATTCTAAAAATCCATAAATCACAAAACACTTAAAACAAGTATAGAGAGGTTAAGTGTTTTTACCTAGTGAGCTTACATCCAAGCTTCACAAAGGCCAGTTTAAGCCCTCTCCATCAAGCAGGTGGCTTGAGCTTATGGGATTAGAAAAGGAAGCTGTTGGTATGAGTAGAAGATAATGAAGATGAACACACAAGATCCACACCTCATTCAATATGCATAATTTGAATGTCTGCCAAGATAAAACAAAGAAAAGAGAGAGAGAGAGTGACCTGGGATACAGCTTGTGAGGTTATAAGCTTGGCTTATTATTTAAGCCAGCTTATTCCTCATAAGCTTGATAAAAAGAAAACTTTTTGAAACTGAAAATCTCTTTCAAATCAAACCAAAGCAAACTGAAACTTGAAGTTTCTTGACAAAAAATTGTCAAAATCAATAGACCATTTCCAAAAAATCCACTTTCACTTCTTTTTTAAAACTGGATTCAAGGTCTTGCAAACTTTTGCCAAAAAAACTTCAAAAAACGTATTTTCTGAAAACTTTCGCTAAAAGTGAAAACTTTTAGCTCTTAAACTATTTTTCAATCAAGAAATATGATGAAACTTAAAACATTAACATGGAACTCAGATTATGCAATTTAATAAATTTTTCATTTTCATTAATAAAATTCAGAAAATACAAAATTTGGAACAACTAAATGAGGCACAAGTCTCCTCATTATATACAACTAATAGAAGCTCCTAGAATGTCTAAAACCCTAATGAAGAAAAACCCTAAAAAGCCCTTGAGTTGAAACCTTTGAAATTCAATCAAAGTTCTTCCCATGTGATTTTGTTGGAGTTTTGTGAATGCCAGCTGTTTGGGATGATCTGAACCGTATGTAGAAGCCCTTGGGAACAAGTTTGAGGTCTAAGTCGTTGATTTCTTGTATAGATGCCCTCTTTGCCTAAAATGGTGAAGCAGGGTTGTCCCATGTGGGGTCTAGGGGTCACGGGTTGGTTGATTTGGGATGTGGGTTTTGTTTAATGGATGATCAATCAAAGATCTGGAGGTTTATAGGGAAAAACCCCTTGGTTTGGGGTTAATTTGGTCTGGGTTTAATTAGGGTTGATAGGGGATTAAGGGAAAGGTTTAATCTGTTTTAGGGAGGGTTATATTTTAAAATCGTGTTTAGGAGGGAAGTTTAATATAACTGAATAATCAATTATATTATTTAAGTGGTGGTGGTGGAATGTAGACGTGGAGGGAGGGGAGTTTCTGATTGGTGGATGGGTGAGTGGGTGATGAGGTGCCGTGTGGTGATTGGAGGATGGGAGTTTCATGTCTGGACATAAGTGACCCCCCATGTTTCATACTTCATTCACTTTTTATTAAACAGCAAAAGTCTCAAATCCCTTTGTAATAAGTTTGGCTGACTTGTCAAACTTGGCACAACAAGTTTTCAAACTTGTTTAAAGGACTATAAATGCAAAATGAGCATTCTTCAAGGGCTTTCTTTGACATGTCTTCAAACTTCAAGGATTCGACTTGTTCAAATGAATTCTCCAAGGACTTTTCTTGCCAAATCTTCAAAAATGAGGGACCAAACTTGACATTCTTCAAAACTTCAAGGGTAATTTTGGAAATTCCATACTTGGGCCCGGTTCTTTGTACGGCTTCGTTTCCCGAGTTCGTTTTTGCTTCATTCTTGTGATCTTTTGTTGATTTCACGATATCTGTTCCTAAAATACACAAGACACAAATACAAGCATATATAGGGGTATTTTGATGATATTTTAAGCGTTTTAAGCCCGATTTGGATGATGAGACTATGTATAATTGCAGTCTCATCACTCCCCCATACTGAACCATTGCCTTTTCCCCACGCAATGCTAGAATTAAGTATCTTAGCACTTCCAAAATTCATTTTATGATGATATTTATTGAAGATGTAAATTTAAATAAACTACTACACGTGTTTTAGACATAATGTATTGTTTTCATCACAATAAGGTTACTATTGGGATCATAGAACAAGAACACGTGAATGCTTCGTTAGAAATAATTTCGTCGTCCTCGATTTTCACCCAATTCCATGCTAAGCGTGCAACGAGATCATTGTTATTATAAGTTAGCAACACGATCATATCTCATGAGTGTTAATTACGAACCTAAACTCCCTTATTCCTACTTGGTATCTCTTATATTTTATTTTTGTCTTAATGATCACGAGGATACATCATCGACTTATGCGTGAATAGAGATTAAGTCTAAAAATAGAGTCTTAACGGTGTAACCAAAATCATCGAATTAATAATTCGCCTTAATAGACAACGATGTCAAAAAATTAAGTCAACAAGAAGGATCGATAAACACGAATTTACAACAGTTTTGAACATGAGACTTATTACCAAGACATTTATACGCCCCCTAACGGAAGGGCCTTATTATCTTTGGTTTACCTCCATCTTTTATTCAACTTCGCCATGAAGCTTTTATTATGACTTCGGTCTTGCCTTGCCTTTTATTATCCGCCTCATAGGTGGTTTTATTGGCCAAAGACGTGTATCCTCACGCTAAAGCGAATTTTGGATCTTTAAAGCTTCAAGGATTAAGGCTTGATTCACTTTCAATTTGGGCATAGATTTTTCGGCCTTGTGAGCTTCAAATTTTTGCTTAATTTAGGTAAGCACTTGAAATCTTATTATTAGGTGAAGCTTTTGATTATTCGGGTGCCAATACTTCAAAACCGTGACGCTGGTGATACCTTAATGTTTTACCAATTTAATTACATAGAAGCTACTAAAACAAATTAGAAACCAACAATAGTGACTAAACCGCTAAATCAATATTTATTAACAATTTATTATAAAAGCGTGGGGAGAATAAGCTAATAATTACTACACATGAGATCGTGAAAGATTACGATACTTATAAATAACACTATCATTTCTCGTCCTCATTTAAGAGACTTAGTCTAAAAGGTTAAGGAATCGAAGCTAAGTGCTCAACACGCACGGTCGAGTCAAAAATTACTCTTATTCTCACCATCGGAAAACCTACATTCGTGTCTTCAAACACTTATAAAACATGAGAAAAATTTTAAAATTTGGCCATTTTTAGCCTTATTATGCAACAAAATGATAAACAAAAAGATAAACTTTGGAAAGCGTGAAGGTTTGGCAAGGAAAGTATCTATTCACCCCCCCATACAAAAGTTAAACATTGTCCTCAATGTTTCGAGTCTAGGGGTGAAACACCCCCATACTAGAGACGTAGTCGAATGCTTAATCTCGAGCATGGAAAGGGTAAAATGAATAACCTAAAAGCCGTTTATGAATTATGCTAATAAGATAAATGTTAGAACATAAAAGGATATCATCGGATATAAGAATCTACAAAGGCAACGATCGAAGCTCGAGTGCTACGTAAAACGAACACGAGAGGCTTCAATGATGTCGATGTACCTAATGAATCACAATCACGAACAACCACGGAACAAAGGTTGGAAGGGCACAAATCCCCTCACATTAAACTAATTAGAAAGCAATAATATGTACATGGATAAGCATGGGTCTCCCCCACGAGGCACCTTGTTTTGATAACCGATTCAAAAGCTCGACTCGAATCCCCATAAATGTGATCATTTAGGGATAATCATGGTTCGGTCATTTTTGGTGGGACTTACATGTAATCAAGGCCCAAAAGCAACCGTGAATAAAGGCAAAGCTTTTATACCGGGATCAAAGATCGTGTCTTCGTTTTTGGATGATAAACGAAACAACACGACTTTAAACATCATCGTCCCAAAAGGGAACCAAGAAAATAAAATAAGAAGAGAAGGGTGGGACATTGGGTGGGCAAACAAATTGAGTTACTCGAGGTAAACTCATACCGTAAGTGTAGAAGGACCTTCTAGTGACTACTTCGGTAAAAGACCGAGATTTTATCTTAAACGTGATACCGGGGTAAAAAATCTCGTCCTCGGTGGAGAAGTGTGAGGAAACAAATGGGGCTTCCCCCCCACTAGATCCACACAAAACGTCGTCAAAAGAAGTAGACGCGTTTGTAGCAAGCTCAATTAAGCGAGGTGATGACGGAGTTAACTTTGGAAAAATTTTCAAATCAATTGTAAAATCTTTTCCTTTTTCATTTTTAACTCTTTGTTACGAAAACCCAAGTTGATTAAATTGAAAATATTTGGTGTTTCTAAAACAATTCTAGGCACACTTAAAATTTTCACATTTATCTTGAAGGCGGGAGGAGGATTTGAATTTTTAAAACGTGAATCGATTAATAAAGCATCCTTCTCCGGGCTAACGCAACGGTCCTCATCAAACTCAAAAATAGAAGGCAGATCATCAAGAATGCATTTGATCTCGGAAAAATCGCCATCGGGATCAAAAACGTCTTCTCTTCCTCGTGGAAGAGGTAGAGCAATAAAATTTTCGATAATCGAGTCGCTAGCTTCAACCATCGTGAAACTAGAAAAAGAAGGCTCTTCGATTGAAGATTTTGCCTTTGTCGTTTCGACCTCGACATCGAAAAACGTATCGATGTGAGAAAGGCCATCGGCGGACTTCTCACATGATAAATCCAAAATCTCACTCGGTGTGGGATTAGGAGTAAAAGGATCGTCTCGTGACGATTTTGCCTTGACGGTTTCAACGTTGTCCTTCGAAGGGATCGAACGTGGGTTTTCAAATATTTTAGAAAAACTACTAACACGTCCCTTCGGAATTAATTTTCGTTCATCTTGTAAAAACGAGGGTTCAACGATTTCCTTTAAAACCTTTTCACATTTTTCTTTTTCAAAATCATTTAATGGAATTTCTTCGTCAAAATTAAGTGTATATTGATTTAGAAAATCCTCAATAATTTCATCCTCATTAGAAAAATTAGGTTTAGAAGGTACAAGATTCAACGTTCCTAAGTATCCTACGAGTTTTTCCTTTGGTTTATTTTCAAAAACATTTTTCAAAACTTCGTTAGATGACGTTTTCGTTTCCTCTATGTTTTTGCAAGACGACGAAGGTAGCACGACTCTAAAATTCGAGAGATATGGATCAATACGAGACGTACGAGTCTTAGGAGTCGATAAGGCTTTAACCTCTCCCTCGGAATTAGGATTGGTGTCTTTTGACGAAGAATTGAATTTTTCCATTAATCCCTCGACTATTAAAAGAATTTTATCTCTCTCACTAGCATGATTTTCCTTAATTTTATCCACTTATCCCTTCCACATCTCTTGACTTTGGTCATACAAACGTTGTTGCTCTTCAAAAAGGGTATCATAATCGTTTTCCATTTTTTTGAAAGTTTCCCTTTGGGTTGCCATTCGTTTATTACAAGTTTCCTTAAGGCTTGTCATTTGTTCTTCCACCATCGTTAATTTCTCATTATTTCGTCACACAAAATCATTAAAGGAATTATGAATAGACTCATCATTAAAAGACGGATCATACGACGAATAAAACGAAGACGATGGGTGACCTTGGTCGTAAGATTGAAAATTGTTACCATGATCACGTGGAGCGGAGTTATAGATATAACCCCCTCGACCTCCAATAACCTCACAATAAAAACAATTGGCACCATCGGGTGGGCCTCCAGAATATGGACACGAATAATATCCACCATTATTTGATATGATGCAACGAGAATGGTGTTACGAGAATTAAACACTAGAGGGTTAGAAATAGAATTATTGGATAAGGGTAAGAAGAATATTTTTGATTTTTCTGTTTTTTAATTTTTTTTTTTAGATTTTTGTTGTATTACGTAGACTCAAATCTACAAATCTCTCCTCGAATCGACTTTCTCGATTAAAGGAGCCTCAAGGAATGAAAACGGCCACGTGAAGTGAACGCCTTCGATGACTTTAGAACGTTGGTGGAACACCAAAACGTTCAAGAGGGTTTAATCTTGAAAACAAGCAAATATATATACGTAGATAATACTATGGTTGGCAAACCCTCGATTAGCCTTTTTTTCTCAAAACACGCACAAGCAAGCGGGGGAAACGAGGCGGCGCTAAGCACTTAAGAGCCTTTTTCCCTTAGGTCGTGAAATACAACCGCCTTATACCCACCTTATAGTTTGTGTTAATTGAAATTAAGCCTCACGAAAGTATTTATCTATTTTGCCTTTAAACTTTTGCTTTGGATTCGAATACAATGATCGAGTGATGAAATCCCGAATCAGGGTTGCGTTTTCACGCTTTTGGAGTACTTGTATATTTATTGTTCTACGTAAGTACAATATAGTAATATATTCACAAAAAAAACGAAAACAATAATGGGATATCTACAATATAGTAAAATGATTGTTGTGTATTTAGTTTAGGAAAACTAAACACAATTTATTTGGATACTATAATATAATAAGGAAAAATAACAAAAATGAGTATGTACGATATTCACGCTTTCCAAAATTTGAAAAGCAAAAACGCACCACTCACACAAACACGATACTAATAATGGCACACTAAAAACACCTCCCCAGCAGCGGCGCCATTTTGATATTGAGAGTTTTCGTACACGTTTTAGGAAAAACGCGTATGAGTGGCAAGTATTAAGCCTTACGCTTTAGGAAAAACGTAAAACCGAATAAATGCGGGTTCGTTCTCGAAGGAGGTGTGTGTATTAGATGCCAATTATATAAAATCAAGAGTTTGAATTAGTGACGTTTTTGGTTTTAGAAAAAAGAATTAAAGACGAGCTACAACTACAATTAAACTACGACGAGTGACGTAAAACGCGAACGTAAATACGTAAAACGTGAAAAAATTAAAAAAGTTAACCTAAAAATTAATTAAAAATGAAAACTAAGTCTAAAATAAAATAAATAAGGATAAAAATCCAATAAATAAATTTTAAAATTTTATTAATTAAATATTCAATTTTTAATGCTAATTAAAGCCCAAAAATTAAATATAATTAAGAAAAAGGCCCAAATTTTATTTTATTGAAAAAATAACTCACTTATATTATTCAAAGACTAAAAAGTATTTTTCCTAAATTTTCAAAACTATTTTTCTATTTTTAAAACACTAAAAACTATTTTTAAACTAAAATAACAATTAAAAATAATAAAATAATGCTAAAATAATTTGACTATTTTAAAAATCCTAAATTATACTAATGAACAGTAGAAAAATGAAAAAGTTTGAAAAATGTAAAATTTTTCACTAAAAGACAAAACAGATTTTAATTAAACCTATTTAAACTTAAATTAAATCTAAAAATTAGTAAAAAAGGTGAACAGTAAAATATTTTTTTACTAAAAATCTTAAAATCTTTTTCTTAATCTAAGAAAATTTTTAAAACTGAAAAATATAAAGTTTTTACACTAAAAGATAAAAACAGTGAATAAAAAACTAATTTAAAATGCAATTAAATCTAAAAAATGGAAAATGAACAGTAATTGAAAAATAATTTAAACAGAAAAATCAAAAATAAAATAAGAAAAATAACAAAATTCAAATCAAATTCAAATTCCTAAATTTGACCACTAAAGACAAAAAAGTCAGATTCTAAAAGTGACATGTGGGTTCTTTTTGTCTGTTAGCTCAGCAGTACGAAGTTTTGTACTGTCAGTGGGAACTTGGTTCCCACTGCTTTCAATAAAAAAACGAACTGGGCACTTTTGTGCCTGAATCTTGCTTGTTACTTGGTTTTGTGGGCAAACAAAGGCACCCCCACAACCAGTTGGGTTGTGGGGAGTCAAGAAAAAGCTAAAAACAACAAGTCTCTTCACAAAATCAATCACTAAAGAGCTAATCACAGTCACTGTTATAGGCAATGGGGGTATGTTGGCTTTTTCTGATGTGTTGTGCAATTGGGTGAGTTTTGGTTGGCCAAAACTCACTCAATTCACTCACTAGCTTACCTAAATCAAGTCCTAAACCTAAGTCAACCAAAAACCTAACAATCTACAAGATTTGATTAGCTAATTTCACAAAATCAAGGCAGTTTTAGGGCTTTACTGATTTTTGAACTAGGTTTTGCCAAAACTTGCATGCAACTTTTTCAAAAACTAACTAAATCCAACTCACTAAGCTGATGATACACAAAACTACTAAGGTAAGTGTTTTTAGACTGATTTTAAACCAAATTGCATCTCATTAACTGATTTTAAAACCAAGATCCAAACACTCCTTTAGTACAGAAAAATGAAACTTAACAAAGAATTTCTATTCTATCATGCACCAAATCCAATCAAACCTGCTCTAACATGTTTCAAACCAACAAACATTCAATATCCTACAATTGTCTATCATCCTAACAACATAATTCTAAAAATCCATAAATTACAAAATACTTCAAACAAGTATAGAGAGGTTAAGTGTTTTTACCTAGTAAGCTGATGACGTATAGTCCCCAGCCGGGTCAGGAACCCGGCCCACGGGTACTACCCGTATCCGGCCCATCACAGGTGGGTGGGAATAATGTCATTTGAGCTTATGGGCTTGGATGAATAGTAACCGCACACATGTATGCGGCTCACGGCCCGGCATGACCGGTACAGGGTTAGATAGAATCATATTCTATCTCTGAATAGGATTCACACCAAAGAAGAGGATATTCACTCACCATAATTAGAAGATAATAATCAACCTAATTCTGGTGCTTATCCTTTCCTTGGGGCCGAAGCATCAGTGACAGCCCATTAGGGTTTCCTTGCCTATAAAAGGAACCCCCAAGGGTTCCATAAAGGTATTACATTCTATACTCTCAACTCACTCAATTCTCATAAACCCTAAACCGATACTTACTCTCACGCCGGAGTCTAATCGTGGGAAACACTCCCACGGTAAGTCTAACGCGCGTTGTTTAGTGTGCAGGATCCCAATCAAACAGTTCACTTGGTGCAGGAACCGGAGCCCAGCCAACCCGAATTAAGCCTAATTCGGGTCTAGCAAGGATCACCCAACTTTTGCATCAACAAGTTGGCGCCATCCGTGGGACCCATTACACTAAGCTAGAGCAAAATCTCATCTTGAATTCCCAATGACGAAGGGGCATCCCCAGGCTAATCCCAGGAACACGAATCCTGGAAATCGGAAGTCCCAAGGGGAAGGGATACTCATCCCCAATTAATCCCCTAGCCGCCCAGCAGGCGGACCAAGTAACCGTGGTGGTTTTCAGTCCATGGGGGTGACGAGCACGATCTCCATAACTCCCCCACCTACTTCAACCCTGGACAACCCTGGACAACCCTGATCCAGGGAGTGCGCCCAATCCCCCTAACAAGGAGCCGCGTAAACCATCGATTGAGGAGGAAGTTGAAGTCCAACCACTCAGCGAGGAGGATCTCACTCGAGTTCTCACGCAGAACTTTGATAGGATCATCCCAGGGATTGCATCAAGGTTGAATCTAGGGAGAAACCTCCAATCTAGACTCAACTTTGGCAATACCGGACCAATCACCTCTTCCCAAAATCAGAGGAAAAGGAAGACTCAGCCTCAGGAGCAGAGCATCTTCGAGGAAACTCCTCAACCTAGGAATGTGTTCGAGCGCATAGGAGACCGCCTCATACAGGAACTAACGCAGTCTCGGGAAGGGGGAGAGAAGTTCGACGGTTCACCGAGCGACCAGGCCGAGAACTGACCAGAGCTGCTCGCCGCACAAGTGTGTGGGATAGGATGGACACTAGGAAGAAGGCTCCTGGCTCTTCTCAAAAGGGTGGTCCTCACCCAAGAGATGGGGCACCACCCCCTTCTCCAGATCCATCAGGAGAGGACTCGGATGACCATCCGCCCAAACGTCACCGACCTAGGCGTACCCCTCCACCACCACCAAACAATGATGAGTATTACGGTGGCCCCTATTATCGAGAGGCAGAAGCGGAGGATCTTTCCCGCCCGTGGTGTGACCCATGGGAAGACCCTAGGCTCACCCGTCCATGGGCGGATCCCAGGGAAGATCCTTTTACTCTCCGTATACGGAACTACTCTGAAGACACAAAGCGTCGCATGCCGGCGTGTGTCAAGACCTATGATGGAACTGGTGATCCGGATGATCACCTCAAAATATTCGATACGCAGGCTAAAATTGAGCGATTGGCCATGCCTATATGGTGTCAAATGTTCAATTCAACCTTGATCGGCAATGCCCGTGACTGGTTTGAGGGACTCCCTCCACGAAGCATCGATAGCTTCACGGAACTACGCACCGCGTTCAAGAATAATTATACTCAGCGGAAGAAGTATAATAGGGATCCGGTCTCATTGGCAACTGTCAAGCAACGGCCGGGGGAGTCTACAGAAGCCATCACTGAACGCTTCAACAACGAGTGCACACGCACAAAGACAATGCTGGAACTCCTGAAAATCTCCGACTACATGCACGACATAACAGATAGGGAGTTAATCAGGCGTCTCAATGACAAGCGTCCAGAGAAGTATGATGATCTCATGGAAAGGGTCAGAAACTTCATAGAGGGAGAAACAGCGGTTGTCGCGGCTTACCCTTCAAAAGGAAACGGCTACGGAATAAAAGACCAGTCCCGGAGACAGTCAGGCGGTCAAAGTAATCAGAACAATAGTAGGGACTCAGACTACAAGAGCCAAAACAAAGGAGGACGGCCGGACGATAAGTTTACCCCCTAAAGATGTCCTACCGGGAGATCTTGCTGACGGAAGGAGCAAATTTTCCGAGACCTCCCCCAATGACAACTCCGCCGGACCGTCGTCAAGGAAATCGTTTCTGTGAGTTCCATAATAACAAGGGCCATGGCATGGAGGATTGTATCCAGCTCAAGAAGCACATTGAGTCACTGATCAAGTCAGGAAAACTCAAGCATTTGGTTAAGGATTGGAAGGATGGAAAAGACAACAAGAAGTATGACAAGAAGGATCCCCAGAAGGACAAACCTTCGACCATCTACATGATCCAATCCAGACAACGCCGCACGAGTTAGAAAATTGGCCAAAAATTTTCACGCGGTAGGGAAATCTCATTCCCTCCCATCACAGCAAGCGATGTGATTGATGCGCCTCTCACTATTGAGATAAGCATTGGAACACACAATGTTCGTCGCATGTATGTGGATGGAGGGTCATCAGCAGAAGTACTGTACGAACACTGTTTTGTGCAGTTACGGCCAGAAATAAGAAGCCAATTAGTACCGGCCACGGCGCCGCTCACTGGCTTTAGTGGAGACACCATCTAGCCGATAGGGCAACTGCGTCTGCTTGTAACCATTGGGAATGAGGAACACTCCACTACTGCGTGGATGAACTTCATGGTGATACACTCACATTCTCCGTACAATGGGATCATAGGCAGACCAGGCATTCTGGCTATACGGGTGGTACCTTCCATGGCACACGGAATGATCAAGTTCCCTGTTGAGGGAGGAATCGTCACCATTTACAACACAATCGTATCAGCATCCGAGTGTCATACCGTGACAACACCGGCTCCACCAGTTCCACCCAAGGGTGGATCACCACCTCCCAATTGGAGGGTGGCAATCCATCCTGACTATCCGGAACAGGAGGTATCCATAGGAGGGGCGCTCTCGGATAGCGACAAAAGGGCCATGTGCTCTCTTTTAAGTGCAAATCTAGATATATTCGCATGGGAGCCAAAGCATATGACAGGCGTACCACGCGCGATAGCAGAACATAAGCTCCAAATCCGCCAGGGGTACCAACCCGTCAAGCAAAAGAAGCGCGGCTAGGCGCCTGAGCGCAGCCAAGCGATATTGGAGGAAGTACGGAAACTAGTGGACGCAGGTATCATGCGCGAGGTATACTACCACGAGTGGTTATCCAATCCGGTCATGGTCAAAAAACATGACGGAAGTTGGCGCATGTGTGTGGATTTCACGGATCTGAACAAATCCTGTCCACAGGATTGTTACCCGTTACCGGAGATTGACTGGAAGGTGGAATCCCTATGTGGATATACCTTTAAGTGCTTCCTAGACGCGTATAAAGGATACCACCAGATCCAGATGGCGGAGGAGGATGCAGAAAAGACGGCGTTCCATACTAGTCAAGGCGTATATTGTTATACGAAAATGCCGTTTGGACTAAAGAACGCCGGTGCTACATACCAGCGGCTTGTGGACAAAGCCTTTGACTCACAGATAGGCCGCAACCTGGAAGTCTATGTGGATGACTTAGTCATAAAATGTCATACGGAGGATGCACTTCTGCGGGATGTCCAAGAGACATTCGACACACTGAGGAGGATTAATATGAAGCTAAATTCAAAGAAATGCACATTTGGGGCAACGGAGGGAATGTTCCTTGGATATATGATTGATCCAAATGGCATCAAACCTTGCCCAGATAAAACAGACGCAGTAATACAGCTGCCATCCCCTCAGACACGGAAGGAGGTGCAATCCTTAAATGGGAAGCTGGCCGGGCTAAATAGGTTCCTATCAAAGTTCGCAGAGAAGTCATTACCCCTATTTAAGACACTCAAGAAGTGCATTAGGAAGGGAGACTTCCGGTGGACAAAGGAAGCCGAGGAAGCCTTTGGTCAAGTCAAGCATCACCTTGCATCTCTCCCTATGCTAGTAGCTCCCCGGGCAAAGGAGGAACTCATTATGTATCTCTCAGCCACACATGGAGCAATAAGTGCGGTACTCATGACGGATAGGGATGCGGTACAAACTCCGGTCTACTTCATAAGTAGAACATTACAAGGGCTGGAGTTGAATTACTCCTCTATGGAAAAATTGGTTTTGGCACTAGTGTTTGCTACAAAGCGGTTGCGCCGATACTTTCAGGCGCACCCAATTACAGTCATTACTGACCAACCAATAAAGCAAGTCATCTCTAGACCGGATGTGGCAGGAAGACTACAAAAATGAAGCATTCTATTGGGGGAGCATAATATATCTTATAGGCCAAGGACGGCTGTTAAAGGCCAGATCTTGGCAGATTTCTTGATAGAGAAGCCGGATGAGGAAGGACCAATCGTAAAACAAGACGAGACTCTAACACAACCATGGGTGTTATTTACGGACGGATCTTCGTGTACGGATGGGTCAGGAGCTGGTCTCATCCTCACAAATCCGAAAGGAATGGAGTTTACGTACGCCCTCGGTTTTGAGTTCACAGCCACCAACAACGAAGCGGAATATGAAGCATTAATTGCGGGTTTAAAAATCGCCGCTAGAATGGGAGTCCGCAACCTTGAGGCCTACGTGGACTCACGGCTTGTCGCGAACCACATCTAGGTGGATATGTGGCCAAGGAGGACCACATGGTCCGATACTTGGAGAAAGTCAAGTCACTCATCGCGGCTTTCAACAAGTTTTCCATCAAGCAGGTGCCAAGAGGTGAGAACAAGAAGGTAGACGCTCTTAGCAAGATCGCATCCACAAGCTTCGCCCACTTGTCCAAGCATGTCTTGGTGGAAATACTCAAGGAGATGTCTATAACAGAAGGGGAGGTCGCTACTATAGTTGAAGAGAATGGACCTACATGGATGACCCCGATCATCAACTATTTGACTAGTGAAACCCTTCCGGACGATGAAAAAGCAGCGCGGCGCATTAGAAGGAAGTCGCAGCACTTCGAACTTTGAGAAGGTATCCTTTATAAGCGCTCTTTCTTGCAGCCGTGGTTGCGGTGTGTTGGACCACGTCAGGCTACTTATGTAATCAGTGAAATACATGAAGGGTTATGCGGCATGCACGCAGGTCCACGATCCGTGGTAGCTCGAGCCCTACGTACAGGATAATATTGGCCTACCATGCATAGGGACGCACGCGACATGATTCGCAAGTGTAGTGATTGCCAAGTGCATAGACCAGTGTCGCGGCACCCGCAGCAGGAGCTTACACCTATTACATCCCCATGGCCATTCTATAAGTGGGGAATCGACATCGCCGGACCATTTCCTGTAGCTGCGGGAGGAGTTAAGTTCTTGATTGTCGCGATGGACTACTTCACACGATGGATAGAGGCCAAGGCAGTCAAATCCATCACAGGCAAACAAGTTAAAAAGTTTGTTTGGGAGAACATTGTGTGCCGTTTTGGCTTACCAGGAGAAATCATCTCGGACAACGGTAAACAGTTCGCAGATAATCCATCAAGGACTGGTGTGCATCATTGAATATCAAACGGCGCTTCGCGTCTGTTAAGCATCCGCAGACAAATGGCCTTGTGGAACGAGCAAATAGAAGCTTGGGAAACGGCATCAAGGCACGTCTGGAGGAACGAAGTGCCAAATGGGTGGATGAGCTACCACATGTTCTATGGGCACATAGGACTATGATCAAAACAACCAACGGAGACACTCTATTTGCATTGGCCTACGGCACTGAAGCTGTTATACCAACAAAAATCGGAATGCCTACCATCCGTACGGCGGAGGTTAATGTTGTCACGAATGACGAGCAGCTGCGAATCACCCTGGATCTGTTGGCAGAAAAAAGGGACATAGCAGCCATTAATGAGGCTAAGTCCAAGGCTAAAATGAAGGCTTATTATGACGCCAAGGTTAAAGGTGTTTCTTTTCGACCGCGAGATTATGTCTATCGTGCTAACGAAGCAAGTCGAGCGGAGAGTACAGGAAAGCTGGGCCCTAAGTGGGAAGGACCGTATGAGGTCATGGAAGCCTTAGGACGAGGCGCGTACAAGTTACGTGACATGGATGGCCGTGATCTGGAACGCACATGGAACATTTCCAATCTCAAAAGGTGCTATCTTTGAAAGCTACGGCTTCCGCATGGGTACTTCGCTATATGTGGCTTTAATGAAGATACATGCACTCTATCTGTTTTGCTTCTTATGTTTTGTCTAGGTTCCTTTTTTGTTTCATAGGACTTATCATTCTTGTTCAAACAAAAAATGTAAACGTTCTAATAAAATGTCGTGGTGCCTAGCTAGCTCCACGGCTTGTTTTGTGCAAATTATTTTTTAGGATTTTGTTAGTCATATGAATTTTAGTTATTATTATAATATGCCATGTTTCATTCATATGCATTCATTCAATCACCGTACATGTACTATACGCCTCCAGGCGGGGTAAGAGGATTAAGTGAACCTAGTAATTCAACTTGCCGCATAAGAGGGATGCAACCCCAGCGGCACGGATCATGTATCCTTACTAGACACCTTACTCACAAGACGTTGTGGTAAGTTTCGTATGCCGTACTCACGCAGTGCTTTGCATAGTAAAGACGCACGTCGCATGTCTGGTAAATTATAGACTTGAATGTATTTTCTCTTTTGGGTAAGACGTGACATGTCATGCAGTATCGGTAATCGATATTTAAGAAAATAAACATACACAAGTTTCCAAATCATAACAAAATGGTCGTGGTTATCACGGACTTACTAACAAAAGACAGTTATCTACCACATCAGTCTTAGCCGTGTACATGCACAGACGAATAAAAACTACAAATGTTTACAAGATAAATTACAAGGGGGGTAGGAATTCCCCTATGTCTTTCTTTCCTTCTTCGACCAGAGCACGGAGGGCCTCCCCACGAGCGTCCTTTCCATCCTGTGCCTTGATCGCAGTCGCATCAAATGCCTCCGCAAGTAGCTTTTCACCTTTCATCACTTTCGATACGGAGTCGTAAGTAGGCAGGGTCAAGGGGATGGGATCCGTAGTAAGCTTGACATTACCACCTCGTTCGGAGCATCCTTAAGCGCCTCGAGTTCATCCAGAAGAGGGTGTTGGATTTCCGCCAGTGCATCCATCGACGCGGTCATATTGTCCGTAGCTGAAGGGTTATGGTAGGGATGCTGCATGATGTATTCGTTCTTACCTATCAATTCCGCAGCCTTGACCAAACCCTCATGCCTACCACGGTCGATTCCATCCGACACGACCCCGGCGAAGGCTTGCAGCAGGTGCAGTGCTTCCATGGCCTTGCTTACGGTAAGGCGCATTCCTTGTCCAATCATCCACCTGCGTCCGACTATGGCGGATAGCAAGGGAGGACAAATTCTTTCAGCACAACTTGTGGTCATCTTGCTCAGCTCCTCCTCAGTCGTTGCAGCTTGCTCTTCCAACTTTGTCCGCGCTTGTGTTAGCTCATCCTTCAGTGCATCGCGCTCTTGGGCGATGTTGAAGGCTTGTACGGTTACGGCCTTGGTAGAAGCTTCGGCCGCGGACACCTGAATATGGAACTTCGGGTTATCACAAGGATAATATGTTTTTTCTTGGGTCAAATAAAAATCGAGGGAAAAATATATGTATAATGTTTTTTTTAAAGCATACCTTCTCGTTCGATGCGGCTACAAGGGCCTCGAGCTCGGCGATACGGTTTTCTCGGCTGTCGGCATGATGAGCTTGTTCTTTCACTGTATCCTCGGCCGTTACCAGCGCCGCTTGCAATGACGCAATGGTCTTCTCATTCTTCACAACCATTGCTTCCCGACGAGCTATCCTTTTGTCGGCCCGCTTCACATTCGCCAGGGCCTTGATCAGGCGGCGCCTTAGAGCGGCACCCACCGTCACTTGATGCGCAGACGACACATCAAACTGCTCCAGCAGGGATTCATGATCCAGCTCGTCTAAGTCTTGTGCAAGGGCTGGAGGGGTAATATGCTCGATAAATTCTGAGCACTCAGATTCCGCCTCCAACCTTGTTAAACTAGAGAGATTCCATGCTAAGCGCATGCTATTTTCTGGTCCTTCGAGGAGTGGCTCCTCAGCGTGTGTCGCAGCAGGGGATGGGGCCTGTTTGATGTTGTGGGGGATGGATTCCTCTCCACCTCCTCCTCTTGAGCTACATTCGACGGATCCGCCCTGTTATTGACATTACAACTTTTGTTTAGGTATTCTATATTTCACAAGCAAAATGACACGACTGACATACGAAGGGTACTTACGTGGTACCAGTCGCAGGTTCTGGGGCGGTGGGCGCTACGGAACTCACAGGGGTAGCTCGCCATACTTGCTCTTCCGTGTGCGGGGTGGGGTTGGCCTGGGCAGTCGCAGTACCACTTCCCTCCTAGTACTGCGGATGGTCCTCCCTCAGTTTCTTTGGGGGAGCATTCGAGGCCCCGGCCTCATCCCCTATCGTCTTTGCCACCCTCCTGGTGGTCTTTCTCTTTCTGGATGTGGGCTGGGCGGACCCGAAAGCTTGAGTGATGTCTTCGTCCTCAAGGTTGAAGAAATCGCTTTCATCTTCCTGGTGCGTCGCGGTTCCCTCCAGCAGCAGCTCTCCACCATCTTCATTATGGAAGTCCAATGGGGATTTCTCGATGATAGGCTCCTCTTCATCTGATCTTTGCTGGGACGTCTCTTCGAGTGGAATGGTACGGTCTGCGGTCGCATCGAGAAGGAGGAGTTCATTCTCCTTCAGAGGGTGGAACCCTTCAGGCACCTTCATTGGGTCGCCCTGGCGCAATAATCCGTGTAGGTTCATTTCTGCGGACATTTATAAATACACGGGTTAGTACGGTTCTGCAATACAAATGAACGTTTATCACATTTACAAAAAGTATAAAGTGCACCTACCCTGTCCACGCTCCGTCAGAAAGCACGGATATAAGTTCTCCCTCCTATAATAACGGCGGCTTAATCCTACTAAGCACAGGAAATGTTCCGGCAACCCCTTATGAAATTCCGTGCGGTGGGTATCTAATATTTCCAGGTCTCTGCTGCTATAGTCTTTGGATTTGGGCGGAGAATATTTGGGTACCCTGGTTTTAAGGACGAAGGGAGTGGGGAATACTTTTTCATCCACAAAAAAGTAATGGTCATACCAGTTCTTATGGGAGTCTAAGGGCTTCCTATACGTCATGGGGGCATTCCCGAATCGTTTTTTAAACGATAACCACCCATTCACTAGTTGGGGGGAGTAAAACGCCCTAAATAGGTTCACGGTCGGGCTTACGTCGCATGTATGGCATGTAATTTCAAACTGGTTGATTTTACACGCCCCTATGCAGTGAAGCTGGGTTATGTGGAAGTCATAATATAAGAGCAGATCTACCAAGAATTTGGACAGGGGGATACGGTAGTTGGCCGAGTCAAATAGGCGCATGTACACGCCTATCTTCCCCTTTGGTGCATCCGTGATTGCCTCACCTTCACCTGGATAGGTGGGGTGTACGCTTTCGGGAATGTAATACTTCGACAAAAAGTCTATGTATTTTTCCGCCGACATCACATTCAGGACATCCGTGATGAGTGGGTTGTCCTTTACCATATTTTATAAAAAGGGTTTGAAAGGCGTGATGATCTAACCTGCGGCGGAGGAAATCCGTGGAATAGAAGGCAAAAGTTTGGAGAATGGAGCTTGGAAATAACAATGGCGGAAGAGAGTATGAATTGTGTGTGTAACAAACACACACACCAACTCTTATATAGGGTTTCCTCGGTTTCCGAGGTAGCGTGGATGTTTGACACGTGTAGGCCACTACGCCTATCCAACGGATGGGATTCCTGACACTTCTGCAAAGTCAGAAGGGGCCCACGGGTCACTTCTTAGCAGTTTTACGTGGCTCAATGGTGGACATTAATGGTGCACTTTTTGCAGAAGTGCGGCTGCCAGTTAACTATCATTAATGCATTTATTCTTATGTCGGGATATGCGGTCTTACGTATGACAATATTTAATGCTACATTTAATTTGTCTCGGCCGTTACGTGCGGCTGAGGTTCTATTGGAATAACATTCCTAGACAGGCAGCCACGTGCGGCCGAAACAAAATCTTACATATCTATCATTCCCTAGGTCTTTCTTGGTACGTCCGGGGAGCATCTTGATAGTCTAGAAGTTACGCCTACGGCTGTAACAACTAGACTGGGGGGACATGATGATGTATAGTCCCCAGCCGGGTCAGGAACCCGGCCCATGGGTACTACCCGTATCCGGCCCATCACAGGTGGGTGGGAATAATGTCATTTGAGCTTATGGGCTTGGATGAACAGTAACCGCACACATATATGCGGCCCACGGCCCGACATGACCGGTACAGGGTTAGACAGAATCATATTCTATCTCTGAATAGGATTCACCCCAAAGAAGAGGATATTCACTCACCATAATTAGAAGATAACAATCAACCTAATTCTGGTGCTTATCCTTTCCTTGGGGCCGAAGCATCAGTGACAGCCCATTAGGGTTTCACTGCCTATAAAAGGAACCCCCAAGGGTTCCACAAAGGTATTACATTCTATACTCTCAACTCACTCAATTCTCATAAACCCTAAACCGATACTTACTCTCACGCCGGAGTCTAATCGTGGGAAACATTCCCACGGTAAGTCTAACGCGCGTTGTTTAGTGTGCAGTATCCCAATCATACAGTTCACTTGGTGCAGGAACCGGAGCCCAGCCAACCCGAATTAAGCCTAATTCGGGTCTAGCAAGGATCACCCAAATTTTGCATCAACATGAGCTTACATCCAAGCTTCACAAAGGCCAGTTTAAGCCCTCTCCATCAAGCAGGTGGCTTGAGCTTATGGGATTAGAAAAGGAAGCTGTTGGTATGAGTAGAAGATAATGAAGATGAACACACAAGATCCACACCTCATTCAATATGCATAATTTGAGTGCCTGCCAAGATAAAACAAAGAAAAGAGAGAGAGTGACCTGGGATAGAGCTTGTGAGGTTATAAGCTTGGCTTATTATTTAAGCCAGCTTATTCCTCATAAGCTTGATAAAAAGAAAACTTTTTGAAACTGAAAATCTCTTTCAAATCAAACCAAATCAAACTGAAACTTGAAGTTTCTTGACAAAAACTTGTCAAAATCAATAGACCATTTCCAAAAAATACACTTTCACTTCTTTTTTAAAACTGGATTCAAGGTCTTGCAAACTTTTGCCAAAAAAAACTTCAAAAAACGTATTTTCTGAAAACTTTCGCTCAAAGTGAAAACTTTTAGCTCTTAAACTGTTTTTCAATCAAGAAATATGATGAAACTTAAAACATAAACTTGGAACTCAGATTATGCAATTTAATAAATTTTTCATTTTCATTAATAAAATTCAGAAAATACAAAATTTGGAACAACTAAATGAGGCACAAGTCGCCTCATTATATACAACTGATAGAAGGTCCTAGAATGTCTAAAACCCTAATGAAGAAAAACCCTAAAAAGCCCTTAAGTTGAAACCTTTGAATTTCAGTCAAAGTTCTTCCCATGTGATTTTGTTGGAGTTTTGTGAATGCCAGCTGTTTGGGATGATCTGAACCGTATGTAGAAGCCCTTGAGAACAAGTTTGAGGTCTAAGTCGTTGATTTCCTGTATAGATGCCTTCTTTGCCTAAAATGGTGAAGCAGGGTTGTCCCGTGTGGGGTCCAGGAGTCACGGGTTGGTTGATTTGGGATGTGGGTTTTGTTTAATGGATGATCAATCAAAGATATGGAGGTTTATGGGGAAAACCCCTTGGTTTAGGGTTAATTTGGTCTGGGTTTAATTAGGGTTGATAGAGGATTAAGGGAAGGGTTTAATCTGTTTTAGGGAGGGTTATATTTTAAAATCGTGTTTAGGAGGGAAGTTTAATATAACTGAATAATCAGTTATATTATTTAAGTGGTGGTGGTGGAATGTAGACGTGGAGGGAGGGGAGTTTCTGATTGGTGGATGGGTGAGTGGGTGATGAGGTGGCGTGTGGTGATTGGAGGATGGGAGTTTCATGTCTGGACAGAAGTGACCCCCCATGTTTCATACTTCATTCACTTTGTATTAAAACAGCAAAAGTCTCAAATCCCTTTGTAATAAGTTTGGCTGACTTGTCAAACTTGGCACAACAAGTTTTCAAACTTGTTTAAAGGACTATAAATGCAAAAAGAGCATTCTTCAAGGTCTTTCTTTGACATGTCTTCAAACTTCAAGGATTAGACTTGTTCAAATGAATTCTCCAAGGACTTTTCTTGCCAAATCTTCAAAAATGAGGGACCAAACTTAACATTCTTCAAAACTTCAAGGGTAATTTTGGAAATTCCATACTTGGGCCCGGTTCTTTGTGCGGCTTCGTTTCCCGTGTTCGTTTTTGATTCATTCTTGTGATCTTTTGTTAATTTCACGATATCCGTACCTAAAATACACAACACACAAATACAAGCATATATAGGGGTATTTTGATGATATTTTAAGCGTTTTAAGCCCGATTTGGACGATGAGACTATGTATAATTGCAGTCTCATCAACATATCCCTATCAATAGCAGTGATATCAATAGCAGCCACAACACATACATCAGCAGCAACCATCGCAATCATATCAACCACAAATATTGCCATATCAATCATTTCAACTACCAATTATGCCATATTAGACTTATACTTAGCAACTCACTCATCAAGCACCTTCATCTTCATCAATCACCTATCAACCGAGGAAAGTATCACAAAATGATTGTTCACATCCAATAATTTCTCCTCGGATGGGCAATACTCCTCAACAAGGTTATTTTCCTATGGAAATGCCACAAGTACAATCTTTCTACTCCAATGAACTTCCAAATGTTAAAATAACCGTGTTCAAAGAAACTGATAATCTTATTGATTCTTTAAACCATCTTACGATTTACATGTCAAAGCTTGTTGCTACTAGAGGATTTCCATCCACAAACAATCAACTCCGCACATCTTCAAGTCCTCGACAACAAGCTACAATTTAAGATGGTCAAGTTACGGTGCAATCAATTCAGGGAAGGAAAAATTCATTTGGAATGGTAATAAGTGTGTAAACACTAATCCTTTTGCCACTAAAATCAAGGAAAAACAAGACCTAATGATGTGTTTTACATCTTAAAAGTCGGAATTACGCATGGTTTTGTGTTTTTGTGTGAAATAGGTACAAATTATCAAAAGAAGAGAAAACACGGGATTTCACGGTCAAATGTTGAAGAAAAGTAAAAAAGAGACGAAGACAAAGTCAAAAGATCAAAAGTGTGCCCAAGATCACGAAACCCAGCAAAATCGAAACGATTTGAAGAAAAGACCAAAATGCCAAAGATCAAGTCGTTTTATTCGGGGATTTAATTTTTACGAAGATTTTGGGCTTAGTGGGTCCCACATTTGCTTAATGGGCCCACAAGCCCATTTAAGAAAATAGATACAATTCAAAAGACGGATCAAAATAACCCAAAATGGATGGATGAAAAATCAAATTAGGGCCCAAGCCCATTTAGTGTTTAACTGTTTAGACAATGTAACGAATTGGGCCAAAGCCCATGTGGTTTATAAACATGAAACGGAAGATTAAAGGATTGCTAGGTAAAAAATTATTGGTTAACCAATTTCCTAGTCAACACCAATTTCACAGTCAACCCATAACTCACAGCCACACCTCACACGTGTTCTACCCTCCCCATATAATTATTAAACGGGTTTACTTCACCCCCACTCACTTGATTTCGATATTAACTATGTGTTTTCACCCACCACTTCATCTTTCTCCCAAAATAATAAACAGCCACCATCTTTTTAACCTATTCCCTAACCCTAATTTACCTTAATTCACCAAAATCACTCATCAAAAATTGGGGATTTTACCTTTATTGTTTAATTCACATAATGGGGAATTAAATCCCCATGAAAACCGGAGATAACACCAACTGTGGTCCTCAAATCCTATCCGACGTGGCAGAAAACCTTGATTTGATTGGTTAAACCAAATCACTATCCCAATCCCTCCAATAATCTTGCTCCACCTCAGCCTAAACAAACACAACAAACACACCAAATACCATCCTGGCAATCCGTGGCTCACAAGAATCATTTTCAACCGTAGATGATGAAGAGAAGAAAGAGAAAGCAAGAAATGACGAATTAAACGGCCTGGATTGATTGCTTAATCAGGAAGCTATGAAGAAGGTTTCCCAAGGGTTTGCCTATAAAAACCCTTTCATCTGTAATTTTTTAGGGAGCACTTTTCTTTATTTTAATTTTTTGCAAATTAGTTTAGATTAATGTAATTTTTAATTTCCAGCAATTGTACTTCTTTTATTAATTAATGAAAAGTAATTTTTAATTATTTAAGTCTCATTTAAATTCCTGTCCAGTTTAATTTTGATCTTTAAATCCTGTTTCTTTTGGTTACTGTTGGTTACTGTTTGTGTTATTTATCATCTTAAATCTGCTTACTATTTACCATTTTTATATCACTGTTCAAGTTTGTCATTATTATTGAAAAAAAAAAAAAATAAATAAATAAAAAGAAAGTGAAAAAGATATTTTCCCCACTGGAAAATATAAAAAAAGTTACTGGTAAGTATTTTTATTCGTTTGGTTCGAGTAGATGTTTGATGGGTTGGATTCGAGATGATGAAGACGGTGTTTGATTTCGGTTCATAAGGGGGTTCAGCACCACCCTTCGTCACAACGGATTCTCCAAAAGGTTTTAATCTCTTCTTTTAATTTCTTGTTAAGTTAATTATTTAATCTGCTTTGTTTGTTTTAAAACTGCTTGTTTAGTTTATAGTTATTGTTTGGATTATAGTTTGTTTGAATCTGCTTACTGTTGGTTTTATTTAGTTTGATTATTTTTGGGTTTTGTAAGTTCAGTTACTGTTCTTTTCTTCGACTGTATTTGATTGTTTTTTAATATTATGCTTATTGAGTTTATTTCTTTTTTAAGTTGCTGATTAGATTATAAGATTCTGCTAGTTGCTTATTTTTAATGCTTATTTGTTCATTCTCTTATTTGCTTATTTGCATTTGCTTTTCTAGGTATATTTGACTGCTTATTTATCTCGACTTCTTTTTGCTTATTTGGTTTAGCTTTTTGCTTGTTTATTTGATATAGCATTTTAATTGTTTATCTGTTATAGTTTCTGGCTTTTTAGCTTTGATGGTTATTTATGTTACAGCAAACAGATCCCTTTGATCTGTTTGTTTTCTAAATTCCAAAAAGTTCAGAAAAAAATATAATAACCAAAAATTAGGTCCTGCTGGGATTCGAACTCAGGACCCTTCGCATAGCAGCCCATCACCTTAACCAGTTGATCTAGCCTTTATTTGTGTTTTACTTTACACCATTTAATTAATATAGGTCTTTTAAGTTTTTGGCAGTTTAGTTTAATAAGATTTAATTAAATGTTTTAGTTTAATAAATTTAAATTTAAAAAAGTTTTATTTCAATTCAGTTTTTATAAAATATAAAAAGATAAAAAAATATTTTAATTTTAATGACTTTTATAATTTTAAATTAGTTTTCAATATAGTTTTAGTTTAAAAATAGTTTTCATTAAAGTCTTTATTTTAGTTTTAAAAAAAAATTAGATTTAAAGTTTTATTTTTATAAAATAGTTTTTTTACATTAGTTTATTCCAATTAATTTAGTTTTATTTTAAAATAGATTTCATTTAAAGTTTTTAAAAGTTTTAATAGTAAAATTAAATTAGCTTTTAATCTAGTAGTTGTTAATTAGTTTAAAATACAAAAAGTTTTTAGACACCAAAAACAAATTAAGTTTTACGTTAATTGGAAATCAAATTCGAGTGACTCGAGGAAAAACGAACAATAATTGTTAATTTGAATTGCAAAACCCTAGTATTAAATGGGTACAAGAACCGTAAATGCAACGACATCTGGAAGTTATACTGGTCCTCAAAATGTTATGATATGTTGTAGAGGAGAAGGCCACATGGAAAGGCAATATACTCAACCAAAAAGGAGAAGGGATGCCTCATGGTTTCGGGAAAAGGTTGCGCTAGTTGATGCTCAAGCAAAGGGTAAGATTCTAGATACAAGGGAATTGGCATTTTTAGTAGACCCAAGGGCAGCAGAAAATAAAGGCATTCAAATAATATCTACTTCAAATGTAGCATATCAAGCAGATGATCTTGACGCATATGACTCATATTGTGATGATCTTCACTCATCTCAATCTGATCTCGTTTCTAATCTGTGCTTGTAGTGGAAATGGGATTTTGTTCCTCCATGAATGGAGTATGGTACAAACTGAGGCCCTCGTAGGATTGATCAGATGTTTGCAAGGTCGTGCCTAAATGGTAGTTAAGAAGTTTCTTTTTACATTGCGTAATCTAGATTAATCATTGACACGAGAAACATAATTTTTAATTCATGAAATGGCATATGATTCATATTCACGATTAATCGTATTAGTAACAAAAATGATGCAATATTATTATTATTACGTTAAAGGGTGAGCTAGTTTACCTAGAAAAACGAACTCATGTTATTTTTGGAGCATTGATAGTGTTGCTAGACTATTTGTCAATGTTAGAATTAAATTACATTATGACGGGTACTTACGCAAGTTGGAGTTGTTTGGATGTGCGTAAGTCATAGTTAGTATTTGATACGACCAAGAGTACATTGGATTAAGGGGTCACACACTTAGACATCGAGATTATCTTTTATTAAAGTATATAATAAATATGGCTATATTTATTGTATATTTAATTTGATAAAAGTTAATACTTAACGGTAATTAATTAATAAGTTAAAAGGTTTAACAAAGATTAATTACTAAGACTTTAAACTATAAAGTAATTAATGTAATTACATAACTAAATTTATAGAAAGTCAAAAAGTCAAACCAATAACACCATAGGGGAGTTAATCGGCCGACCAAGGAGAAAGAAAGGAAGGTGAAATATTTTAGGCTATAGAAGGTTTATTACTTGGAGGTTAAGTTGTATTATTTCCCATAAATAAACCTAAGGCTCAAGTATATAAACAACAGATTTGATTCATTGTTTCATAGCATTAAACCAAACTTTTATACCTCTTTTTCTTCTTGGTGTTCGACAGAAAAGGGAAACCCACAAGGGTTTCGGGTTTTGATTTTTATTAAGTACTTACTTAATCAAGATCTAGCAATCAAAGGTGATTGACTGAGGTGTTGTGTGGACAATTTTGGAGAATATCTAACTTGATATTTCTTTATATTAGTGATTGGTTTTGGTATATTGAAAGTTAGGGTTTGGTTGGTTCATTATTGGTTACTTGATCATCCGTTCTTGGACTTAAGGTATGCATTCTTTATATTTCTTTTTGAGATTTTTGAAAATTTTCTTATCCACTACACGACAAAATAGTCGTGTTTTGGATTGAGACAACTTCAGGACTGGAGAGAGTTGTTACAAAAGGTTTGTAATGGAAAAATAAGGACTATGAAATTGAAAAACTTGAAATAAGCTAAGTTACAAACTTGAAAAATAGAATAAGCACTTGTTTAAAATAGAAATATGTTCGAATCCTAATGAAAACTTAATGATATGAAATAAAAAGCTGGAAATGTAAAAATCAGCTAGAAAAAATAGAATAAGCACTTGTTTCTACACTTTGAACAAAAAGTCAACGCCAAAAAATGAAAGAACAAGTGAAATGGACTTAAATAAGCTGAAAATAGGATGAATGTGAATGTTGTGATGGTGGTTTTGAGGGGAAAACCTTGACTTCTTGTTTTGGCCAGTTAGCCTTGTTTGCTTGTTTTGGAAAGATTGAGATTACTAATAAGCCAATTGGGTTTATAAGCTTTGAGATTCACACAAAACAGCTCAAAAGCACATAATACACACCAATCAAAGCACACAAACACAAGTACAAATCAGATAAATAAAATGCTAGAAAATCCTATAAAAAGGCTTAACATTGGGTAGAACTATGTTGTTTTAGGTTTTATAGCCATTTTGGACTTATCATATAAACTACTATGATCCTCAAAACATTCAGACAACTATGAATAGACCAAAATCATCACCTAAGCTAGTTATGGGGCAAACATTTAAGCCTACAACTAACTATAGAGTTTACAAAACTATCTGATAAATAAAAATGTACAAGGAAATGTTTGTTCAAGTTTCACACTATAATAGCAACCAACATGAAAAAACAAGCATACAAGGCCACCAGATTAGTTAAGTATCTCAAACAAAACACAAATAAATGCTATCAGAAAAAGACAACTATGGTTATCAAACAACTAGGTAGAAAAGAATAAAAACATTCAAACTTGATTTTTCCACTACAAGCACCAAATTAACAGCTGATTAGGGTATGCAATGATTAACCTAAGTGTGCAGGCAATTTACCTCCTAGGATTTGTTGTCAATAAGCACTAAGTAGCAACAACCAAAAACCCCTTATATGCAAAATGCCAGATTTTAACAAAGACTTTTAAATAACAAAGAAAACTTATGCCATGAACTAAGCATGAACAAGTAACAAGGATTAAATTAAGCAAAAATAAACATCTTATAAACACAAATGAGCAACTTATAAGAAAATCACATGAACATATAAACTCAGATAGAATAAGTTGCAAAATGTGAGTTCAAGCTTATACCTAGAGGAATTTACATCCAAACCCCCTTAGAAGTTGATGCAAACAAACTGAGGGCTTTTCTATAGCATACGTGCTTATGAGAGAGCTTGTGCAAGATTGGGGACTACAACAGTCCAACGAAGCAGATGTAATGAGATGGAATGTCTTCTATCTCCTTATCTTGAAACTATCAAATAAACAAGAACACTACAAGTTCGATAAACATTTCTATAAGTTCATTTGTCAGATGAGCTTAACGCAAGCTTATTGAAAAGTGGAAATAAGCAAAAATCAAGATAACTAATTTTTCTGAAAAACCTCTTGGAACCAACTTTTGCTAAGATAAATAAGGAACAAGTAAGGTAACACTAACCTATAATCCTCAGAATAGCTTGATGTGTCAAATCAAAGTACCATTATTGAATTATAGCTTAATAGGTATAAAAGAACTTAGAAATTTTTTTGAAAAAGCCTTTTGATGAAACTGAAGTAACAAATGCATGAAAGTAAAGTTGCAAAAATTTAAAATAAACAAGTAATTAAAATGGAACTCAATCAATACGTTGTTCAAAAGATTTCACTAAATTACTTTGAAAGTTTTGAATTACACTCATTGGAACAAAGTTACATCTGCCTAGTCTAATGCTATATATACACGAATGAGAGGATTCAAGAAAGCTAAAACGATTCCTCATTTGAACTTTGAGGTCTTATTGTACCTCATGTAATCTCTGCCAATACATGTGAAGTGCCATCATAAAATTTGATCTCATCCTTTGGTTTGGTGTGGAGAACACTTAAGCAAATCACATTCATCCAATCTTGGCTTCCTCTTATCATTTTGTTGAAAATGGATTTGGGGAACCTTGGTGTGGGGTCATGTGGTGAGATGGATGAGAATAAATCACATGGAGATGTTTGTTGTATGGTTAATTATAATTCTGGAAACATTCAATCAAAACTCCTTTGTTTTGATTAATCCACTTCTGGAAAAATAGGGTTTAAGTGATAATAGTGCCATCATTGATCTATTTTGGGTTTAATTCGGTTGTTACACGCGTTAATCTTATGTTTAAAACTTGGGCTTAAGTAATAAAAGATGTGTAATAACTGTGTTGGTGGTGTTGGACTCGGGTAAAGTTAGTAATAACTTTTGGACATTGGAAACTTTAATCCCTCCTCCATCTTTGAAGTATTCGTTGTTTGGTCCTTGGAACTATTAACAGCTTTTCCTTTTATAAACAAGTATGAGAAATTCTAACTTTAGTCCTTGTTGTTTTGTAAAACTTATAAAAGGACTTAAAATGTAATTTCTTGATTCATTAAGGGTTGAACTTGTCATATCTTCATACATTAGGAACCCCATTTCACTTTTGGATATCTTAGAGGTATCAAGAGTCTATCTTTGATAGTTGAGGGACCAATCTTGTAAATATTTATTTCTTCATCGGTAAAAGCGTATATTCACCTCCAGCTTTGGTTCTTTTACACGACTTCGTTTCCCGTGTTCATTTTTGCTTGATATCTTTATCTTTAAATGAATACTCGATATCCGTTCCTGTACATACACAAACAAACAATACAAGGGTATTTGGCACGTTTTTGATGATATCTTATCCGTTTTAAGTCTGTTTGAGTATGAAAACATGTATAATATGAGTCTCATCACTCCCCCATACTAAGCCATTGCCATGTCCTTACGCAATGCTAGAATTAAGTATAATAGCACTTTCAAAATTTATTTTTATTCAACATTTATTGAAATTAAACTTATGAAGATGCGTGTTGGACATAATTTATGACTTTCATTACATAATGTGACTTTTAGGATTATAGAACAAGAAAACGTGAATGTTTCATAGAAATAAGTTCGTCGCCCTCGATTGTCAATCAATTCCATGCTAAGCGTGAAACAAGATCATTGTCGTTTATAAGTTAGTAATGCACTACTCATATGTCTTAATCACGTACATAGACTCCCTTATTCCTAATGGGTATCTCTTATATTTTATTTTTGTCTTAATCATCACGAGGATGCATTTTTTACTTATGTGAGTAGAGATTAAGGTCTAAAAATAGAGTCGAAACGGTGTAACCAAAATCTTCAATTAGTAGCTTTTCCTAATAGATAACGATGTTTCTAAATTAAGTCTGTAAGAAAGTTCTGATAAACACGGTTTTACAAAGGATTTGAACATTTAACTTATTACCAAGACTTTTATATGCCCCCTACCGGATGGGATTTATTAACTTTGGTTTACCACGGCTTTTTAGGTCTTCGATCTTCCCTTTTCTTTTATTGCCGCCCTAACCAGATGGGTTTTATTATGGCCAAAGATATGTATCCTCAACCTCGAATGGTAATTTGGGATCTTTAAAGCTTTAAGATTTTAAGGCATTTACTTCGATTTCGCATTGATTTTTAGCCTTGTGAGCTTCAAACTTTTGCTAATTTTGGGTGAGATGAGCTTAAAATTATTATTGGAAAGCTTTCGATTATTCGGGTTGCCAATACTTCAAATCTGTAACGCTGGAGAACTATTAAATGTCTTCCCAATTTAATTACATGGGAGCTACTAGAATTAATTAAAAACCAACAATAACGATCAAAGCGGTAAAAAATATTTATTAACAATTTATTTATATATAAACGATGGAAGAATAAGCAAACAATTAAATTGCATGAGTTTTTAAAAGAATGCGAATACTCTACGTTTAACATAGTAACTTATGATTGACTCTATCATTTCTCATCCTTAATTTAGTGAGACTTAGCCTAATATAGTTAAGGCACGAAGCTAAGGGCTCAACACCCCCGGTCGAGTAAAAAATTACTCTTATTCTCACAAACGGAATACCTACATTCGTGTCTTAAACACTTATTAGCAACAAAACAATAAAAATTGGATAGCGTGAAGACTTAACAAAGAAAGTATCTATTCCCCCCCCCCATACTAAAACTTAACATTGTCCTCAATGTTTAGAGTCTAAGGGTGAAACACCCCCATACTAGAGACGAAGAGTCAAATGCTTAATTCGAGCATGGAAAGGGTATAACGAATGATCTAAAATCTGTTTATAAAGTGTGCTAAAATATAAACGTTAGTAATAAAAGGATATCGTTAGATATCGAGTTCTTCAAAGAAAATGACCGAAGCTCGAGTGAAACGTAAAACGAGCACGAGAGGCTTCAATGACGATGATGATTCCTAGATAATCACATCACCAATAACCATGAAAACAAGGGTCAAAATAGCACACGTCTCGTCACATTAACTACAATTAGAAAGAAATAAAATGTATAAGGATAAGCATGAGATTCCTCTACGAGGCACCTCGTTTTTTTATAACCGAGTAAACAGATCGACTCGAATCCTCATAAATGTGAGCATTTAGGGACAATCATAATATGGTCATAAGTATGAAAACATGAAAAACATGTCACACATGAACTCGGTATTTAAGGACTAGGTCCTTGGATGGTGCGTTTATTGGGGTCGAAGATGACGTCTTCGTTGTCGGATGACAAACGAGATAACGACACTTAGAGCAACACCCCAATGGGTTTAAAGAAAATAGATAAAGAAGACAAGGGTGGGACAATGGGTGGGTAAAAGTATTGAGCTACACGAGGTAAACTCACACCAAGTAAATGAAAAGATTTTCAATTTATTACATCGGCGGAAGACCGATATTTCCATAAAAATGCAATTTCGAGATCAAATATCTCTTCCTCGGTGGAAAAGTTAGAGGACTCAAATAGGGCTTCCCTCACACTAGATCCATACACACCGTCGTCAAAATGGGTAGACGAGGTGGTAGTAGTAAATACCAATTGTGATGACGAGGTTAAATTAGGTACATCATTCAAATTAAGATCAAATTTTTTCCCTTTTAAACCTTCATTATGAAAACCTGATTTTCCATTTATCAAATCAAAGATATTAGGCATCTCTAAAAATTGTTTTGGCACACTACCCTAATAAGGCGTCTCAAAATCAATTGACATACTTAAAAGTTTAGGCGTCTCGAAAACGATATTAGGCACACTAAAAATTCTCACATTTAAGTCACGGGTGGTTTGAGGGGGATTACCAACGCTGCTCTCAAAATGATGGTAAATGAAGAAAACATCCCCTCGGGGTCAACATAGTGGTCATCACTAAACAAAGGATCCTCAATACAATCAACTTCCTCATCAAAGATCGGTTCATTGAGCCATAGTAGCTCAAAACCGTCATCATAGATTATGGAATAGCTCTTGATTGTATTTTGATCACAAAGCTCATTAACATTCTTAATGGGAGACATGTCAATAGCAATAAATTCATCAACTTCCTTGAATAATTCTTCATCATCCCAAATGTGAAACGAAGGAGGATTGATGATTTAGTCATTAATGTTCTTGAACCCTTCATCAAAAAGTAGATTATGATGAAAATGAGGTTCATAAACAGAGTTCGAGAAGGTCGTAAAATTGTCTTCATTCTCGTCATCACAAGAAATCCCCGACATGGTCTCAAAATACTCACTTGAAGGATTTTAAATGGGGAAATCCTTGAGAATGGATGGTGGGTTATGAAGTATGTGCTCAATGTCGGTAAAATCACCATCGGGATCAAAGAAGGAGTCTAAGTGGGCACCCTCTTGGGAAGAATTCTCATAGGTCAAAATCGTAATCTTATGGATCATGGGCCTAGGTTGAAGGGGCTCTTCTATGATGGGCGATTTTGCTTCGATAATGGTCAGTTTGTCCTTCAAAGGTGGTGATAACGTATTCTCATTTGTCATTCTCGTTATGGAACTAACGTTTTCCTTCGGAATTGGTTTGTCATTCCAACCTTCGAATAAATCCCAAAAATCTTTGTCCATACATTTTCATAAACCTTTTTCGATTAATTATACGTACTCTTTGTCACTAAAACCATCATCATTAAAACCATCATCATTAAAACCATTCTTTTATTATTTTCAAAACATTCATCAAGTCGTTTATTTTCAATTGAGAAAGATTGTTTCAAAAAGTATTATTTTCATAATCATTGGTTTTGGTTTTGGCTTGGTCTAGGGATTTATCCGCAAAAAATTTCATCTTATCCTCCCAATATCTTAAAGTTAATTTTTCGCCGAAAACGTCAATTTGGGCTCGAGTTGTCGATAAAAATAGTCTAACTAAAACAATAGGGCACTTAGGATCACACTTGTAGTCGGAAATAACAAAATTCGCGGGAAACGTGAAGTTCCAACTTGCACATATATGTCCTCGGCTATGCCAATTGGTTTGTCAAGGATACAATTTACTAGCTCCGTGACCTTGTTCATGGGGGTAAGATTAGGCAATTTCATCAATTTCCAAATTAACAGAGGCATAAAATTAATGCTTGCAGCGCGGTTGGCTAGTGTTATGCATTCTATAATCTCGGGAAATTCACAAGGGATTAGAAACCGTCCCAGATCTTCTTGTTTCTTAAGCATGTCCTTTTTTGGATTCCTTAGAAAAACCACGGCATAAGTTTCCTTAAGATGCACTTTGGTTAGGTCAATAAATCTCTCTTTTTGAACGGTGGATGGGATATGAGATACGCGAGAGGGTTTAGAAGTAGAAGGAGAAATAGTAGTCTTAAAAGAAAAAGATTATGCAATCTCATCCATGGTCGCCACCTTCTTCCCTTCGACCTCAGAACATGAAGACTTTTTGAGGTTGAGTGTTGAGACGAATGCACAACAGTAAATCCATCAAGGGTAGGGGTAATCACACGACGATTTCCATGAGACGTTGTGGCTTAACTTTTTCCTTCGGATTGGGGACGAGGTTAGTAGGTAACGAAACCGAACTCAAACTCGACGATTTGTTCATTATGGTCGAAAGCATATTCTCAAGTCTACTTTGATTTTCTCAATTTTATTATTTTGACCATTCAAAGTATTGGATAAATCGTTTTTCAACATACCAATTTGGTTTTCTAATCTCTTCATGTCAGCCTAATTTGATTTCATGTAATTTTGAATAGCATTAGACTCATTTTGATTTTGATTAAAACCTTGGTTTTGATTTCCTCCATTGTTAAAATTCCCTTGATTGTTGTTTTGAAAATTCGAACATTGACCTTTGATATTGAGTAAAATCGTACACGTTTTAGGAAAAACGCGTATGAGTGGCAAGTATTTAGTTGCACGTTTTAGGAAAAACGCGAAACCGAATAAATGCGGGTTCGTTCTCGAAGGAGGTGTGTGTATTAATGTGCCAAAATATATAAAATCAAGTTTGGATTAGTGACGTTTTTGGTTGAGAAGAGAAAAATTAAAGACGAGCTATGACTACGATTTAAACTACGACGTTGACGTAAAACGCGAACGTAAATACGTAAAACGCGACAAAATCAAAAAATTAAACTTAAAAATTAATTAAAAGATTAAACTAAGTCTAAAATAATATAAATAAGAATAAAAACCCAACAAATATATTTTAAAACCTTTTATTAATTAAATATTCAATTTTTAATGCTAATTAAAGCCCAAAAATTAAATATAATTAACAAAATGCCCAAAATATGATTTTATTGAACAAATAAGTTACTTATATTATTTAAAGACTAAAAAGTATTTTTCCTAAATTTTAAAACTATTTTTCTATTTTTTAATCACTAAAAACTATTTTTAAATTAAAATAATCCTAAAAATAATAAAATAATGCCAAAAATAATTTGACAATTTTAAAAATCCTAAATTACACTAATGAACAGTAGAAAATTGAAAAAGTTTGAAAAAAGAAAAATTTGCACTAAAAGACAAAACTGATTAATAATTAAACCCTAATTAAACTAATTTAATTATAAAAAATAATTAAAACAGTGAACAGTAAATATTTTTTGAACTAAAAATCTTAAACTAATTTTCTAAATCAAAGAAAAAATTTTAAATCTGAAAAACGTTGATTTTCTACACTAAATTCCAAAACAGAATAGTAAAAAGTTAATTAAAAATAGCAATTTAATCTAAAAATTATCTAATGAACAGTAACATTAAAATAATTTAAACTGAAAAATCAGAAAATAAATAAGAAAAATAATGAAAAAAATTCAAGACTTGAATCCTAAATTTTACCACTAAAGACAAAAAAGTAAGAAGAATGAAAGTGACATGTGGGTTGTTTCTGTCTTCTAGCTAAGCAGTACTAACAACAACACTAGCAGGGGTAACTTAGTTCCCACTGCTAGTGTTTAAAAACGGGTCTGAGCATGTATAAGCTTGTAACTTTCTTGTTGGTTGATTTTGCTTGGACAATTGGGCACCCCCACACTCATGGAAGTGTGGGGAGTCAGAATGAGCAATAAACAACACAGGCACAATACAAATTAAGCACAAAATTTCCAAAAAATCAGTCACTATATAACAGAAAGGTGCATATGGTTTGTTTGCTGATGTGTTTGGTAATTTGGTGACTTTCTAATGGCCAGATTTTACACAAATGACTACCAAACACCCACAAATCAATTCCTAACCCTAGATACTACCCTAATCTAACAGGTCAAGCAAGATGGTGGGCAAATGTACACAAAACAAGGCAGAAACTTGGTTTAACTGATTTTTAAGCTATGTGCCAATTTTTTAGCATGCAATATCTACTTATAAATCCTACTGAACTCAAACCAATTACCTCATAGACTACTACTACCTTAATGGGACATGTCTAAGCAGATTTTAATCTAAGTAAGTAATATTTACTTGTTTAAAGATCTAATCCCAAACACCCCTTAGTTTCTGAAAACTGAAAATTAACAAACTAAATGCCATTCAAATCAACCTAAACTGATTACAAACTACTTGAGCATGCATAATATCACTAATAACTAACATGTAAACATAAACAATTCCAAGAAGCATGCAAAAACAGATAATCACAAAATCACATACACTTCATTCAAAAATCCAAAAAAATTCATAAAAAGGGTTCAAGCCAAACCTTGGGCTGAGGCCTTCTTTAAATGGACTAAATGGACTTATGAGGGCTTGTGAGTAGTGTAGAGAGACCCTGCTGGTAGGTCTACAACAGACCCAGGGTTATCAATATGTCTTCAAAATAAATGAGAAAAATGAAAAGGAAATGAACTTGTCTTCTTGTTCTTCAAACCTGCACAAACACAAACAACAGCCAACAATTTCTTGTCATAAAAAGACCATAAGCTAGAAGCTTATGGCTTTTTATACAGTAATGGTAAGAATAAAAAAATTGAATAAAAACTGATTTTTAAAACCCTTTGGAACCAATCTTTGAAACTTTTTATGAAAACATTTCACCAGCCTGATTTTTATAAGGTGAATCCACTTTCACTTCATCCTCTTATAATCATCAAGCTTAGAAAATCTTTGAACAACAACACTTTGGAACTTAAAAAAACGAATTTCTGAAAAACCTTCTTTCAAACTGCAATCTTGTGAATCCTTTAAACTACTAGCATAAAAAATAAACTTAAACTAGAAAAGACAGTAAAAGAGGAACTCAGTATTGTAATTTATGAAAAGTTCATTTTCATTACTAATTTAGAAAATATACAAAAACTGGAACCACTAGAAAAGGGGTACATGCCACCCCTTTTATACTACACTAGAGAAGCTGCTAGAAAATCATGAAGTTAAGAAACCCTAGCTACAATAAATCCCTATTCTACCCTTGAACTTGAATCTTGAATTTTTCAGTCAAAACCCCCATGTGATGAAGTCTTGATGTACAGCTGTGAAGATTTAATCCTGTGCGTTGATTTGGTCCTTTGGGACCAAGTAAAAAGATTCCACCATTGATGTCACTTTCTTCTTTTGTTTTCTTGCCCAAGTGTAGCAGGGGAGGGTCCAACAGTCATGTGGGGGTGTCGTGGGTTGGTATTCGAGGTGGGATAGTGATGGGGGTATGGTTAATTAGGGATCTGCTAAGTTTAAGGGATTAACCCTTTGTTTTGCCAGCTTAATCAATTAGGGTTTATGTGACAGATTAGGGAACTTTTGGAAAGGATGGGTTAACAGTACTTGTTTGGCGCCCCTAAATAATATACTAAAATCAGTTTAAACTTGATTTAGTTAATATTAAACGAGATGGTGGAATGCTGATGTGGGAGTGGTGAGGTGTCAGCAGGGGTGAGGTGGCAGCAGCTAAGTGGTGGAATGACTTTGGTTGTCTGGCAACTTTCCCCCTCCATGTTTCATAAAATGTGTATAATAAGTTCCACAGCTTTAAACCCAATTCCTTTTGTTATAACTTTGAACAGCTTGTCATTTTTGGCACCAAGGTTTTTCAAAGTTGATTAAAGGATCATTTATGCAATTTTGACTATCTTCAAGGACCATTTTTGCACATGTCTTCAAACTTCAAGTATGTAACTTGTACAAATGATTAGTGGAGGGTCATTTGTGACAAGTCTTCATAAGTTGAGGGACCAAAGTTGCCAATTCTTCAAACTTCAAGGGTATCTTTTGCAAAATCATGATTCGGGTCCGGTTCTTTGTGCGGCTTCGTTTCCCGTGTTCGTTTTTGCTTGATTCCTTTGATCTTTTGGTGAATTCACGATATTGTTGGGTCAAAATTAATATGAGTTGATGTGGCAGAAACTCCAAAACGAAGAAAACATGCTAGACGCTGACACGCCATGTTTGGACGCTGACAGAAGTCTACGGCGCTGATGGAATTTCTATTTACGGAATATATTGGATATATTCTAAATAATATATTCAATATATATCTATAGAAATAGAATATTTAGATGTTTATTTGATTTTATCTCTTGTAGATTCTGTTTCTTCCACTATAAAAGGAACAAGAGTCTTAGGTTTTATTCATATTATTCATTCACAATGTAAACCTAAAGTGTGTGACGCACTAGACGTGGGATTCAATGTATACACGTCTAGTGGTTTTTTGTTATTAATATAATGAGCAACCCGATTGTTTTAATTCATGTGTTCTTTGTGCCTAAACACCTTGTTATGATCATTGTTCTATTCCGCTATGTTATCATATGAACGATGATCAACCTAGATATAATGGTTCATAACCATTGAGTCTAACGATCAATGGACTCCACAATTGGTATCAGAGCCTAAGGCTCTTGATATCTAGGTCCGACAAGGTGTTCGTGTATCGTGAAGAAGAAAAATTCGTATTGAATTTTTCTGGACGTTTTTGTGTGCGCAGCAGTATTCAGAAGGTCATAACTTTTGATTGAACCGTTGGATCGTCACGAAATTTTATATGTGTGTTCTACATACATAGATCTAAACATCCACCGGAGGGATTGTCGAGTTTTATCCCCAGGCAAAAGTTATTAAGCGTCAAAGTCAGCAGCAGGGTATATGCAGTTTTCTGTGGACAGCCATGTTCAAAACACGATCTCTCCTTCGTTAACCGTTGGATCTTCGTGATTTTTGAACTGTAGATTCTTGGCACTTGTGTCTAGAATCTCACCGAAGGGATTTTCGATCTGAGCCCTAATGAAGACGTTATTCAAGGTCGAAGGTTGCTGTTTAAAGGTATTAATGTTTTGCTTTCACATAAAATCATGACCTAGGGTTTCTCAAACCCTAGATCTACATGAAAAGCAGAATATTATGTAGTTTGTGGCTGTTATGATTCAAGGTAACACTTGATCTAAGGTTTATTTATAAACCCTAGTTAGGGTTTCGATGCTTATTCTACAAAACCCTAGATTGATCGATGCTGTGAAGTCTTAGATCATGATTTGGATTTAGGGTTTGAAACCCTAGAATGGTGCAGCCACTATTCAAGAAGAAAAAGGCAGAAAAGAAAAGTACAACATGAGGTATTCGCTACTGTGTTTACACGACCAATATTGGTTGCCATATTTGTTGATTCTCAATATAGAATGGTTACTGTGTATTCACACGGTTAATTAATTCTCATTGGAGGAAAGTTTTCACACGTCCAGAGAGTCACACGTTTGGAAGTTATGTGTTCACATGGATTGACAAATATTCTATTCACACGATTCTAGCCTTTCTATTGGTGGAAGATATTATGTTACTGATATTGTTGAATAGGAAATCGTATACTATAATCTTCTACATGCGTTCACACGGTGCTACAATTCTCTACGTGCTAGTCCATGGTATTCCCATGAGCTACTCCATTCTTATTGGTGGAAAGCTTTTTCTACAACTGTGATTGGAGGATGCAAAAAGCAATTCACAAATTGCATATTTTCTTCACGTGAAGTATTATATTGATTGATGGATTTGTTTGATTATAAGATTGATATGCGCATTACGTGATGTGACAAAGAGATGCAATTTATTGGAAGGCAACGTTGACAGAGTATGTTTTGATGCTGAAAAGATGTGGACGCTGACAAAGCTTACGTAGACGCTGACAGGAAATAGTTTGACGCTGACAGAATAAGTCAACACTGATAGAGTTGACAGTGTTATCCGATATATGAACTTCAACGCTGATAGGTATTGTTCGATATTAGACAATACATCTGTCAAAGATATTGGACAGAAGAAGATATTGGACAACACAAGGTTTGCTGCTGTTTGAGAAAATTGGTACGTTTTGAGCACAAAAAAAAGGAGGATTATACACACGAAGGTACATGGAATCTCCGTTTTAATTTAGAATATCATTATGATATTTATGGCTCGGATATTTTTACATGGAGTAAATGGTTTTTAAGTAAGTTAGCAATAATTCATGAAGACTTTGATTGATATTAGATTATGTAATCGGGATAGCCTTGTGAAAGAGTTATTCGACATCTAACTTTTACATATGAAGATATTGGTTCATTAAGACTTGTCATGAAGAGGTGTTAGCTTAAGGGGAAGAATTCTTATGGTAAGTTTGATGATTGAAGAAGATTTTCGCGAGTTTGTGTTCTATCATATCTTAAAGTCGTGCACTTCCAGTCATAGACTTTAAAGGTAACTTGTTTATGCTTACATGGTTACTGATGAAGTGATACAAGGTCTAGAAATATGTGATTTTTCTTATGGTTCTCTATGCACATATTTGCTATCACTTGAAGGAGTTACATTATCGTGCTCAGTGTCTCACAAAGGATGAGGATTTTTGTATCAGCCACATACTTCATCACATCATCGTACAAGATATGGAACATAGGTTTGGGTTACTCTACTTTTACATCAAGAATACTTTATTTATTTTTCTTCAAGATCATTACACAGAGCCTACATTTGGAGAATCTTCAAAGATTGCATACATTGTTTACTTCCCTGTTGATGTGACAAAAAGAGGAAGATACGCATGCTACACTTGAGGGGAAGCAATTTGAAGATCATGTACAACTTACAAGAGATACACAAAGAGTTTTGCCGACATCAACTAGGGGAAGATTGTTGGGTCAAAATTAATATGAGTTGATGTGGCAGAAACTCCAAAACGAAGAAAACATGCTAGACGCTGACACGCCATGTTTGGACGCTGACAGAAGTCTACGGCGCTGATGGAATTTCTATTTACGGAATATATTGGATATATTCTAAATAATATATTCAATATATATCTATAGAAATAGAATATTTAGATGTTTATTTGATTTTATCTCTTGTAGATTCTGTTTCTTCTTCTATAAAAGGAACAAGAGTCTTAGGTTTTATTCATATTATTCATTCACAATGTAAACCTAAAGTGTGTGTCGCACTAGACGTGGGATTCAATGTATACACGTCTAGTGGTTGTTTGTTATTAATATAATGAGCAACCCGATTGTTTTAATTCATGTGTTCTTTGTGCCTAAACACCTTGTTATGATCATTGTTCTATTCCGCTATGTTATCATATGAACGAGATTAGATCAAGTAATACACGTAGAGAAACCTTTGCTTATGAATAAAGTAACTAAGTGTTATGCGGAATTAACACTTAATCTAGAACACAAAGATGTTAAACAAACTTTCACTTGTATTAGAATAATCGAACTTGATTACAATGAAAGAGGTTTAACAATCGAATACTTGTGAAAACTTATTATGACTGATATCAAACATTAACCTAAAAGATCTTCTTTTATAGATTAAGAAGTTTTGTACAATAAGCTACGAATCAACTATTCTAGGTAAAGATAATAATGAAAAATATAATGTCGAACTTATCTTTACCATATACAAATAAAGAAACAAATAAACAAAAAGATTCGTATGAAGATATATTCCATCAGTGCTAGTCTTCAAGGCTGTCAGTGTTGACTTCTTCAAATGTCAACGCTTGGCTGTCAGCGTCCAATGTCATCTTATCAGCGCTTGAATTCTTCTTATCAGCGTCTAGTGAACTGACCCATAATTTATTCCCAACAATCCTCCCCTAAACTTGATATCTATTCCAATGATCAAGTTTCTGAATAAATACTTAAGGCTTAGGAGGAATCTTACAAAAACTTCTTATGTTGGTGATAAACATATCTAATCAAGTCTTTGGCCACGTCACTAGTAAAATCAATCTCCAAGGGTGTCTCCTTCATCTTCTCCAGTACTTCTTTGGACAAGAAATAGTCAGCATCCACAAGTAGATACTCTGAAAACTTTGTAGAGCTCAAATGAAACACACCACAAGTAGAATAAAGCCTCCAATGAAGACCACTGAGGTCATCTTCAAGATCCTTCCATATGGCAGGATCTGCTTCCCTTGGACCACACAAAGTCAAAAATGTGTGCCATAGTCTTATTCCATTTGCTGAAGTAGGTGCTTCAGCCTTATACTTGGCCTCTATCAATCTCCATAGATGCACCAAGTCTTCTCTGTCTATGCTTGCAAAGATAGAAATAATTGAAGTGAAAGTGTGTACCTCCTTCCCAAATCTGCCAATCTTCCAAAATCCACACTCATCTTCATCAAAACTTATGATTGGATTTCTGGCATCTAGAGATACTACATTAACCAAATCTGAAGCTTCCAATGGAGAAAGCTTGAGATGCTTCCTTATGAAAGTTTCACTTGGATAATACACATCCATATCTTTGGGAAATTGGAGAGGATCTCCTTTCTTCACTGGTCTTTGAGCAATCCTCATCTCCTTTTCAATCTGCATTTCCTCAGCAAGCTCCTGTTTCCTTTCTTCTGAAAGAAACTGTAAGACATTATTTTCTTGCACATGCCTCCAAATAGGATGTGCCCTGTATTCTAGCTCCTCAAAAGATAAAGCCAGCAACTTCTTGTATGTCCATCCAGGTTGATGGCATCTAAGCAACTTGTAATACAATTGCCTGTGATCTCTTTTAAGCCAAGTCTTGACCTCTTGTGCATTATACTTCAAAATCACCTTTATATCATCTTGTACCCTGAGAAGAATTTCCAACCCCCAAATTTGATCTGACAAACTCATCCCTGGGTTGTCCATTACCTTATCTTCCCAAGCATGGAACATTCTGGTGATTTCTGGAAGGTCAAAATCAACCTGCTTCTTCAAATCACTCAATCTTTCTTTTGCCAACTCATCCCCATATTCAAGTCTTTCTGGATCTTCAATGATTTGAACACTTGAATCTGAGCTAGCTCCTTCTCTTTCATCATCACTGACAGAAGTCTACGGCACTGATGGAATTTCTATTTACGGAATATATTGGATATATTCTAAATAATATATTCAATATATATCTATAGAAATAGAATATTTAGATGTTTATTTGATTTTATCTCTTGTAGATTATGTTTCTTCCACTATAAAAGGAACAAGAGTCTTAGGTTTTATTCATATTATTCATTCACAATATAAACCTAAAGTGTGTGTCGCACTAGACGTGGGATTCAATGTATACACGTCTAGTGGTTGTTTGTTATTAATATAATGAGCAACCCGATTGTTTTAATTCATGTGTTCTTTGTGCCTAAACACCTTGTTATGATCATTGTTCTATTCCGCTATGTTATCATATGAACGATGATCAACCTAGATATAATGGTTCATAACCATTGAGTCTAACGATCAATGGACTCCACAGATATCCGTACCTGAAATACACAATGAACAAACACAGGCATATTTTTGGGTATTTTGATGATTTTTTTAGCGTTTTAAGCCCAATTTGGACGATGAGACTATGTATAAATACAGTCTCATCACTCCCCCATACTAAACCATTTCCGTGTCCCCACGCAATGCTAGAATTAAGTATCTTAGCACTTCCAAAATTCATTTTATGATGACATTTATTAAAGACATAAATTTAAATAAACTACTACACGCGTTTTAGACATAATGTATTGTTTTCATCATGATTAAGTGACTTTTAGGATCATAGAACAAGAACACGTGAATGCTTCGTTAGAAATAATTTCGTCGTCCTCGATTTTCACCCAATTCCATGCTAAGCGTGTAACGAAATCATTGTTATTATAAGTTAGCAACACGAACACTTCTCATGAGTGTTAATTATGAACCTAAACTCCCTTATTCCTACTTGGTATCTCTTATATTTTATTATGTCTTAATGATCACGAGGATACATCATTGACTTATGCGTGAATAGAGATTAAGTCTAAAAATAGAGTTCTAACGGTGTAACCAAAATCATTAAATCAATAATTCATCCCAATAGACAACGATGTCAAAAAATTAAGTCAACAAGAAGGATCGATAAACACGGTTTTATAACGGTTTTGAACATGAGACTTATTACCAAGACTTTTATACGCCCCCTAACGGAAGAGCCTTATTATCTTTGGTTTACCTCCATCTTTTATTCAACTTCGCCATGAAGCTTTTATTATGACTTCGGTCTTGCCTTGCCTTTTATTATCCGCCTCATCGGTGGTTTTATTAGCCAAAGACGTATATCCTCACGCTAAAGCAAATTTTGGATCTTTAAAGCTTCGAAGATTAAGGCTTGATTCACTTTCAATTTGGGCATAGATTTTTCGGCCTTGTGAGCTTCAAATTTTTGCTTAATTTAGGTGAGCACTTGAAATCTTATTATTAGGTGAAGCTTTCGATTATTCGGGTGCCAATACTTCAAAACCGTGACGCTGGCGATACCTTAATGTTTTCCCAATTTAATTACATGGAAGCTACCAAAACAAATTAGAAACCAACAATAGTGACTAAACCGCCAAATCAATATTTATTAACAATTTATTATGCAAAAGCGTGGGGAGAATAAGCTAATAATTACTACACATAAGATCGTGACGATTACGAGACTTATAAATAACTCTATCATTTCTCGTCCTCATTTAAGAGACTTAGCCTAAAAAGTTAAGGAATCGAAGATAAGTGCTCAACACGCACGGTCGAGTCAAAAATTACTCTTATTCTCACCATCGGAAAACCTACATTCGTGTCTTAAACACTTATGAAAAACTAGAAAAATTTTAAAATTTGGCCATTTTTAGCCTTATTTGCAACAAAATGATAGCAAAAAGATGAATATTGGATAGCGTGGTGACGTAAGCAAGGTGAAGTATCTACTCACCCCCCATACTAAAACTAAACATTATCCTCGATGTTTCGAGTCTAGGGGTGTAAACACCCCAATACTAGAGACGAAGTCGAATGCTTAATCTCGAGCATGGAAAGGGTAAAACGAATAACCTAAAAGCCGTTTATGAATTATGCTAATAAGATAAACGTTAGAACATAAAAGGATATCATCGGATATCGGAATCTCCAAAGGCAACGATCGAAGCTCGAGTGATCCGTAAAACGAACACGAGAGGCTTCAATGATGACGATGAACCTAATAAATCACAATCACAAACAACCACGAAACAAAGGTTGGAAGAGCACAAGTCCCCTCGTTACATTAAACTAGGAAAGCGATAATATTTACAAGGATAAGCATGAGAATCCCCCACGAGGCACCTTTTTTTGATAACCGAGTCAAAAGCTCGACTCGAATCCCCATAAATGTGAACATTTAGGGATAACTTGGTATGGTCATTTTTGGTGGGGCTTACATGATAAACAATGCCCAAAAGTACGTGGAGTACTTTAAAAACCCGATAAACGTATACCGGGGTCAAAGATAGCGTCCTCGTTTTCGGATGAAAGACGAAACAACGCCACTCCAACACGAACCCCAATGGGGTAGAAGAAAAGAGATAAGACGTAGAAAGGTGGGGCAATGGGTAAGGCAAACTTATGAGCTACTCGAGGTAGACTCACACCAAGCAAACAAAAAGATTTTCTATTTATTGCATCGGTGGAAGACCGAGATTTCCCTTTACAAGCAATTCCGGGATCGTAAATCTCGTCCTCGGTGGTAAAGTGTGAGGGAACATTTGGGGCTTCCCCCATACTAAGACCACACCAACCATCGTCAAAAGGAGTAGACGAGGTGGTAGTACTCATAACACGATGTGATGACGGAGTTAAACATGTAGAAAAATCTTTTAAAACATTTTTAAAGTCCTTTCCTTTTTCATCGTTTAAAAACTCTTTATGAAAACCCGATTTGATAATGTCGAAAATATTTGGCGTGTCAAATTCAAAATTAGTCGCGCTAAAAATCCTCACATTTAAGTCGCGGTTAGGGGGTGGTGGATTATATAAGTTCTCAAAACGTCGATCAATAAAGAACACCGCCCCCTCGGGGTCTACATACTCGTCATCTTCATGAACGTCGATCTCATCGATTTCTTCATCAAAGATAGGCTTGTCAAACCACGGTTTGTCATTCCCCTCCTTGAGTATCTTAGAAACTCTCTCGAAGAGATCACGATCAAGCACGAAACCATCATTCTTTTGTGGGGATCGTTGATAAGTTAGATCCTCACGAATGTGGTAAACGTCATTCTCAAATGAGGAGTGTTTATAAGGTAACTCCTCGAGAATGGGACTTGTGTCTATAGCAAGAAAATCATCGACCTCCTTAAAGAATTCTTCATCATCACAATTGTGAAACGAAGGAGGTTCGATGATATGGTCATCAACGTTCTCGAATTCATCATCAAAAATGGGATTATGATGAAAAATAGGTTCGTATACGGAATTCGAGTACGTTGTGAAGGTGTCGTCATTCTCATCATCATAAGAAATTTCCGACATGAGATCGTCCTCTTCATTTGAAGATTTATCAAAGGGTAAATCCTCGAAGATGGATGGCGGATTAGCAAGTATATGCTCGATCTCGGCAAAATCACCATCGCCATCAAAGAAAGTGTCGATGTGAGCAAGTTCTCGAGTGGATTTCTCGAGAGTCACAACCATGGACTTACAAGTCGAATGACTATGCTTAGGTGACATTTCTTTGATGGGTGAGATTGCATTGGGTTGGGCCACTTCCTTAGCCTTAATGGGTTTGGGGCTAGGAGTGGGAGGCACTTCAATGGGTTTAGAAGTATGGGCCTCAAAGTCATGGTCCTTCGAAGATGGTGAAGACGAGCCCATATTGGTCTTTGTCGTGATGGCACTAACGTCGCCCTTCGGAATTGGTGTTTCACTTGTTTCGCTAAAAACATCCCAAAGTGAGTTTTCATCCATAAATTTACACATACCCTTTTGAATTAGGTACACGTATTCTTTATCATTAAAATCATCATCTTTAAAACCGTTTTCTTAATTCTTTCAAAACATGCATCAAGCTTCATTCTTTCCGCTAAAGTAAACATTTTGAAATCATTAGAATTAGAAACATTAGGTTTTGAAACCTCGGCTTTTCCATTATGATCAAAAACTTGGGATTTTCTAGCGAAAAAGTCTATTTTCTCATCCCCATATCTCATAGTAAGTCTCCCCTCGTGAACGTCGATTACGGTTCTAGCCGTCGATAAGAATGGTCGGCCTAAAATAATGGGACATTTAGGGTCACACTCGTAATCGGATATAACGAAATCCGCGGGAAAAACAAACTTTCCAATCCTAACATAGACATCCTCGGCTATTCCAATTGGTATTAACGGAGTACAATTTGCAAGCTCGATTGTCATGTTCGTGGGGGTAAGAGAAGGCAATCTCATCAATTTCCAAAGAGAATGAGGCATGAGATTTATGCTAGCACCTAAATCGGCAAGGGCTAAACACCCCTCAATCTCGGAAAAATCACAAGGTAGTAGAAATTGGCCCGGATCATTTTCCTTTCTCGGCATACGCCTTTTGGGTTTTTTAAGAAGGATCGATGCACAAGTTTCTTCAAGCGTTACTTTGGTAAGGTCGACAAAGCTCTCTTTTTGAACCGTGGATGGAATTTGCGGTACACGAGGGTGTGCACTCTTTTCCTTGGTCGCCACGTTCACCCCATCGACTTTAGAACAAGAAGACGTCTTAGAAGTCGAGGGTTGAGAGGGATAAACAACACGGAATCCTTCAAGGTTAGGGGTAATCACACGACCTTTCTCACGAGACGAGGCGGCTTTACATTGTTCTTTCGGATTAGCAACGGTGTCACTAGGTAACGAACTCGATGACGCACCCGAGGACTTGTTCATTATGGCCGAAAACATCTTTTTTATATCAATTTGCCCTTGCTCAATCTTCGTGTTTTGCAATTTCAATGTATTAGAAAAGTCGTTTTTCAAAGTACCAATTTCTCCCTCTAATCGTCTCATATTAGCCTCATTCGTTTTCAGGTAATTTTGAAAATCGTTTGACGAACTATTTTGATTAGAATTAAAGTTCCCTTGGTTTTGATTGTTTCTTTGAAAATTTCCTTGATTACCACTTGAAAAATTGTTGCCTTGATTGTTGTTGTTTGAAAAATTCGAGTTTTGGTTATTATCTCGATTTTGCCAAGTTATATTACGACCTTGATTATAACCTCCTTGATTTTGATTCGAAAAATTTCCTTGTTGATTATTTCCTTGAAAATTGTTTCGATTTTGAAAATTGTTGCCTTGGTTATAATTTCCTTGTTGTGATGGACCCGCGTTATTTTGATTTTGATTAGAAAAATTGTTGTTTCCATTTAACGCACTCACATTCGACGTTTGGCCATCCGTAGCCGCACACTCGTAATAATTATGAGGTCCACCACAAAACGTACACGAAACCTCAACCGCTTTCACCGTAGCGGGAGCGTCTTTCTTTTGCATCTCAACGAGAAAAGACGTGAACACATTCGTTAACTTGTCGACTTTTGCATCAACTCTCTCAATGTCGCGATTAGAACTACTAACATTGGCGACATTGGCAACACTCGGTGCGTTGCGGAGTTGGTAAACCTTGGATCGGTTCTCGATAATTATCAAAGCATCTTTCGGAGTTTTACACAAAAAGTTGCCACCGGCGGCGGAATTCAACGAGTCTTGTTCGTGAAAATTAAGACCGTTGTAAAACGTATCGATTTGGTGCAACTCGGAAAAACCATGGTGAGGACATTGCCTAAGAAATTCCTTAAAACGATCCCACGCGTCTCTAAAAGATTCATTCGGTTTTTGCTCAAATTTCGTAATCTCGTTTTTGAAAAACGTTGTCTTAGACGGTGGGAAAAAATAATTAACGAACTTGGAAACGAGATCCTTCCACTTAGTTATCGAATTAGGTGGCTCTTTCTCGTACCAATCCTTGGCGGCACCATCGAGCGAGTACGGAAAAAGCATAAGCTTGACGACATCGGTGTCGACGTTCTTAAACTTGCTCGTGGCCAAAAGACGATCAAAATTCCGAATATGGTCGTGAGGATTATCGGCTTCACGACCTCGAAACTTCGTAGCTTGGATCAACGAAAGCATTCCGCTCTTTATCTCAAAATTCTCCACCTCGATAGCGGGAATTACGATCGCGTCTCCATAACCCTCGGTGGGCGCTTGGAGCAATTCCATCATAGAACGATTGTCGGCCATCTCGTCTAAGGTCTCTTCAACAACGATATTAGGAACGTCGGTTTCTAATTCTCGTCTACGTCGTCGATTCCTTCGATTACGATTGCGTCGATTCGAAGCTTCACTAGAATTGGAATAGTCCTTCGATCGAGTGCGCATGCACTAAGCGTAGAATGGGTGGTAGCAAAGAAGATTCTTTTTGCGGTTTTTCGATTTTTCAATTTTTTGGTTTTTGATTGGTTTTTTAATTTTTTTGGATTTTTGAATGTATTACGTAGACACAAATCTACAAATCTCTCCTCGAATCGACTTTCTCGATTAAAGGAGCCTCAAAGAATGAAAACGATCACGTGGAGTGAACGTTCTCGATGACTTTAGAACGTTGGTGGAACACCAAAACGTTCAAGAGGGTTTAATCTTGAAAACACAAGAAAATATAATATACGTAGATAATACTTGGGCGGCAAACCCTCGATTAGCCCTCTTTCTCAAAACACGCACAAGCAAGCGGAGGAAACGAGGCGGCGCAAAGCACTTAAGAGCCTTTTTCCTTTAGGTCGTGAAATACAACCGCCTTATACCCACCTTATAGTTTGTGTTAATTGAAATTAAGCCTCACGAAAGTATTTATCTATTTTGCCTTTAAACTTTTGCTTTGGATTCGAATACAATGATCGAGTGATGAAATCCCGAATCAAGGTTGCGTTTTCACGCTTTTGGAGTACTTGTATATTTGTTGTTCTTACGTAGATACAATATATTAATAATATATTCACAAGAAAAACGAAAACCAATATATCTACAATATAGTAAAAGATTGATTTGTGTTTAATTTAGGAAAACTAAACACGATTTATTTGGATATTATAATATATTAAGGAAAAATAACAAAAATGAGTATGTGCGATATTCACGCTTTCCAAAAATGAAAAGCATAAACGCACTACTCACACAAACACGATACTAATAATAATGGCACACTAAACACCTCCCTGGCAGCGGCGCCAAAATGATATTGAGTAAAATCCTACACGTTTTAGGAAAAACGCGTATGAGTGGCAAGTATTAAGTTGCACGTTTTAGGAAAAACGCGAAACCGAATAAATGCGGGTTCGTTCTCGAAGGAGGTGTGTGTATTAATGTGCCAAAATATATAAAATCAAGTTTGGATTAGTGACGTTTTTGGTTGAGAAGAGAAAAATTAAAGACGAGCTACGACTACGATTTAAACTACGACGTTGACGTAAAACGCGAACGTAAATACGTAAAACGCGACAAAATCAAAAAATTAAACCTAAAATTTAATTAAAAGCTTAAACTAAGTCTAAAATAATATAAATAAGAATAAAAATCCAACAAATATATTTTAAAACCTTTTATTAATTAAATATTCAATTTTTAATGCTAATTAAAGCCCAAAAATTAAATATAATTAACAAAATGCCCAAAATATGATTTTATTGAACAAATAAGTTACTTTTATTATTTAAAGACTAAAAAGTATTTTTCCTAAATTTTAAAAACTATTTTTCTATTTTTTAATCACTAAAAACTATTTTTAAATTAAAATAATCCTAAAAATAATAAAATAATGCCAAAAATAATTTGACAATTTTAAAAATCCTAAATTACACTAATGAACAGTATAAAATTGAAAAAGTTTGAAAAAAGTAAAAATTTGCACTAAAAGACAAAACTGATTAATAATTAAACCCTAATTAAACTAATTTAATTATAAAAAATAATTAAAACAGTGAACAGTAAATATTTTTTGAACTAAAAATCTTAAACTAATTTTCTAAATCTAAGAAAAAATTTTAAATCTGAAAAATGTTGATTTTCTACACTAAATGCCAAAACAGAATAGTAAAAAGTTAATTAAAAATAGCAATTTAATCTAAAAATTATCTAATGAACAGTTCATTAAAATAATTTAAACTGAAAAATCAGAAAATAAATAAGAAAAATAATGAAAAAATTTCAAGACTTGAATCCTAAATTTTACCACTAAAGACAAAAAAGTAAGAAGAATGAAAGTGACATGTGGGCTGTTTCTGTCTTCTAGCTAAGCAGTACTAACAACAACACTAGCAGGGGTAACTTAGTTCCCACTGCTAGTGTTTAAAAACGGGTCTGAGCATGTATAAGCTTGTAACTTTCTTGTTGGTTGATTTTGCTTGGACAATTGGGCACCCCCACACTCATGGAAGTGTGGGGAGTCAGAATGAGCAATAAACAACACAGGCACAATACAAATTAAGCACAAAATTTCCAAAAATCAGTCACTGTATAACAGAAAGGTGCATATGGTTTGTTTGCTGATGTGTTTGGTAATTTGGTGACTTTCTAATGGCCAAATTTTACACAAATGACTACCAAACACCCACAAATCAATTCCTAACCCTAGATACTACCCTAATCTAACAGGTCAAGCAAGATGGTGGGCAAATGTACACAAAACAAGGCAGAAACTTGGTTTAACTGATTTTTAAGCTATGTGCCAATTTTTTAGCATGCAATATCTACTTATAAATCCTACTGAACTCAAACCAATTACCCTATAGACTACTACTATCTTACTGGGACATGTCTAAGCAGATTTTAAGCTAAGTAAGTAATATTTACTTGTTTAAAGATCTAATCCCAAACACCCCTTAGTTTCTGAAAACTGAAAATTAACAAACTAAATGCCATTCAAATCAACCTAAACTGATTACAAACTACTTGAGCATGCATAATATCACTAATAACTAACATGTAAACATAAACAATTCCAAGAAGCATGCAAAAACAGATAATCACAAAATCACATACACTTCATTCAAAAATCCAAAAAAATTCATAAAAAGGGTTCAAGCCAAACCTTGGGCTGAGGCCTTCTTTAAATGGACTAAATGGACTTATGAGGGCTTGTGAGTAGTGTAGAGAGACCCTGCTGGTAGGTCTACAACAGACCCAGGGTTATCAGTATGTCTTCAAAATAAATGAGAAAAATGAAAAGGAAATGAACTTGTCTTCTTGTTCTTCAAACCTGCACAAACACAAACAACAGCCAACAATTTCTTGTCATAAAAAGACCATAAGCTAGAAGCTTATGGCTTTTTATACAGTAATGGTAAGAATAAAAAAATTGAATAAAAACTGATTTTTAAAACCCTTTGGAACCAATCTTTGAAACTTTTTATGAAAACATTTCACCAGCCTGATTTTTATAAGGTGAATCCACTTTCACTTCATCCTCTTATAATCATCAAGCTTAGAAAATCTTTGAACAACAACACTTTGGAACTTAAAAAAAACGAATTTCTGAAAAACCTTCTTTTAAACTGCAATCTTGTGAATCCTTTAAACTACTAGCATAAAAAATAAACTTAAACTAGAAAACACAATAAAAGAGGAACTCAGTATTGTAATTTAAGAAAAGTTCATTTTCATTACTAATTTAGAAAATATACAAAAACTGGAACCACTAGAAAAGGGGTACATGCCACCCCTTTTATACTACACTAGAGAAGCTGCTAGAAAATCATGAAGTTAAGAAACCCTAGCTACAATAAATCCCTATTCTACCCTTGAACTTGAATCTTGAATTTTTCAGTCAAAACCCCCATGTGATGAAGTCTTGATGTACCGCTGTGAAGATTTAATCATGTGCGTTGATTTGGTCCTTTGGGACCAAGTAAAAAGATCCCACCATTGATGTCACTTTCTTCTTTTGTTTTCTTGCCCAAGTGTAGCAGGGGAGGGTCCAACAGCCATGTGGGGGTGTCGTGGGTTGGTATTCGAGGTGGGATAGTGATGGGGGTATGGTTAATTAGGGATCTACTAAGTTTAAGGGATTAACCCTTTGTTTTGCCAGCTTAATCAATTAGGGTTTATGTGACAGATTAGGAAACTTTTGGAAAGGATGGGTTAACAGTACTTGTTTGGCGCCCCTAAATAATATACTAAAATCAGTTTAAACTTGATTTAGTTAATATTAAACGAGATGGTAGAATGCTGATGTGGGAGTGGTGAGGTGTCAGCAGGGGTGAGGTGGCAGCAGCTAAGTGGTGGAATGACTTTGGTTGTCTGGCAACTTTCCCCCTCCATGTTTCATAAAATGTGTATAATAAGTTCCACAGCTTTAAACCCAATTCCTTTTGTTATAACTTTGAACAGCTTGTCATTTTTGGCACCAAGGTTTTTCAAAGTTGATTAAAGGATCATTTATGCAATTTTGACTATCTTCAAGGACCATTTTTGCACATGTCTTCAAACTTCAAGTATGTAACTTGTACAAATGATTAGTGGAGGGTCATTTGTGACAAGTCTTCATAAGTTGAGGGACCAAAGTTGCCAATTCTTCAAACTTCAAGGGTATCTTTTGCAAAATCATGATTCAGGTCCGGTTCTTTGTGCGGCTTCGTTTCCCGTGTTCGTTTTTGCTTGATTCCTTTGATCTTTTAGTGAATTCACGATATCCGTACCTGAAATACACAATGAACAAACACAGGCATATTTTTGGGTATTTTGATGATTTTTTTAGCGTTTTAAGCCCAATTTGGACGATGAGACTATGTATAAATACAGTCTCATCAACCTTGATTTTGAAATTCTCAGCTTTGATTGTTGTTGTTAAAACCTTCATTTTGAAATCTCGAATTTTGCCCTTGATTATAATTTCCTCCTTGATTATTATTTCCTTGAAAATTGTTTTGACATTGAAAATTAACGCTCGACATTTGGCCATCTATAGTCGCACACTCGTAATAATTATGAGGTCCACCATAAAATGTACACGAAATCTCAAACGCTTTCACCGTAGCTAGAGCGTCCTTTCTTTTAATTCACTCACCAAGCTCGTAAAAACTTCGGTCAGTTTGTCGACTTTCACATCAACTTTTTCAATGTCGCGATTAGCATAACTAATATTCACAACATTGGCAACACTCAGTGTGCTATGAAGTTGGAAGATTTTAGCCCTATTCTCGATAATCATTAATGCGTCCCTAGGAGTTTTATACAAAAACTTGCACCCGCAGCGGAATTTAACGAATCTTGCTCATGAGGATTAAGACCGTTATAAAACGTATCGATTTGGTGCAATTCGGTAAATCCGTAATGAGGACATTACCTATGCAATTTCTTAAAATGATCCAACGCCTCTCTAAACGACACATTTGGTTGTTGGGTAAACTGTTTGATTTTATTTTTGAAAAACGTGGTTTTAGACGGCGGGAAAAAATGATTAACAAATTTAGAGACGAGATCGTCCCACGTTAATATGTATCGAGGTGGTTCTTTCTCGTACCAAATTTTGGCGGCTCCATCGAGAGAATAAGGAAAAAGCATGAGCTTAATTGCATCAATAGGGACTTCCCTAAAATTGCAAGTAGTCGTAAGACGAACAAAATTTTGAATATGATCATGAGGATTATCCTTCTCATGACCATAAAACGTTTTTGCTTGAATCAACAATAACATTCCCGATTTGATTTGAAAATTATCCGATAAAATGTTAGTAATCACGATCGCCTCTACATAACCCTAGGTGGGTGCTTGGAGCAAATCCATCATCGTACAATTGTCCGTCGTCGTTTCTTGGGTTTCAACAACAATATTAGGACCTTTGGCTTCTACTTGTCTTTGTTTTCGATTCCTTCGATTTCGTTGACGAAGATTCGTCACGTTGTTTATGATTAGAGTGGGATAATCAGACGAACGAGTGCGCATGCACTAACGAAGAAATTAGATGGGTTGAGAAAATAAATTAGAATGAGATAGCAAAGAAGATTATTTTTTATTTTTCAATTTTTTTCTATTTTGGTATTTTACGTAGATTAACAAATCCACAAAAATCTCTCCTCAAATCAAAGTCTCGATTAGAGAATCCAAAGGAATGAAAGTAATCACACGGAGTGAAAACTTTCGTTCGAATTTGAAATCTTGGTTAAAACCAAACGTTTCAAGGGTTCAATAATATAACCAAACAAATAAGATCAATAATACTTTAGGTTGTCAAACCCTTAATTAATCGTCACTTTCAAAGTACACACAAGCAAGTGGAGAAACGAGGCGGCGCGAAGCACTTAAGAGCCCTTTTCTTTAGGTTGTATTTTATAACAACCGCCTTATACCTACCTTATAGTTTATACTAATCAAGATCAAATTTCTTAAGAGTATTTATCTATTTTGCCTTAAACTTTTCTTTCATCGATACAACCAAAATTACAGAATCGATAGCAAGTGAGGTGAGTTTTCAATCTTTTGGAGATATTTTGTATTCATTGTTTTACGTAATTACAATATGGTATTAACAAAAAAGAACGGAAATGATTTGTTGTAATTAGAGTTCTAATACAATATTTATTGTATGGTAAGTATTAAGTAGACGAAAACGTAAATACGTAGACGAAAACCGAAATTCGATTTCGTTCCTCAAACGGAGAGTTTATGGATGCCAATTAATACATGTTTGGATTAGTTACGTTCTTGGGATTCAAATAATTTAAACATAAAAGAAGAAGCTACACTAAGACGGATTAAAATAAAATCGAATTACGCGGGCACGTAATACGAGACCAAATAAAATTAAAATAATATAAAACAAAAAAAATTAAAAAAAACAAAATAACTAATTTTGACCTAAATAATTTAAAAATGAAACTAAAAATAATTAAAAATGCCTTTATGGGCCTCAAAAAGGCCCAAAACCAAAACAGTCTAACCTAAATGGGCTTTTAGGCCCAAAAATAAAAACTTGGAAAATTTGAAAATCTAAAAAGCCATTCGGACTAAAAAGGTATTTTAAACATTTTTTCTAAAGGCGCAAAAGTTGAAACCTAGCCAAAAGGCCACAAATAAGCAATAAGCTAGCTTATTGGGCCCAATAAGCCAATACTTAAGCTTATAATCTGAAAATGGCCAAGTATCAACATTTTGTGTATAAAAAGAGATTACAAAAATAAATTTTTAAAAAGCTCTTGTAATAAGCTCAAATCAAACAAGTTGTCTTATCCACTACACGACAAAATAGTTGGGTTTTGGATTGAGACAACTTCAGGACTTGAGATTTGTTGCAAAAGCTTTGTAATGGAAAAATAAGGACTATGAAACTAAAAAACTTGAAATAAGCTAAGTTACAAAGATGGAAAATTAGAATAAGCACTTGGTTAATATAGAAAGAAGTTCGAATCCTAATGAAAACTTAATGATATGTAGTAAAAAGCTAGAAATGTAAAAATAAGCTAGGAAAAATAAGATTGACTACCAAAAGTGAAGTTGTGCACGTCTAAATAAGCTGGAACAATCTAATCAGCTAATTGGTCAAGTTTGTACACTTTGACCAAAAGTCAACGCCAAGAAAAATGAAAGAACAAGTGAAATGGACTTAAATAAGCTAAAAATAGGATGAATGTGAATGTTGTAATGGTGGTTTTGAGGGGAAAACCTTGACTTATTGTTTTGGCAAATTGGCCTTTGTCTACTTGTTTTGGAAAGATTGAGAAGACTAATAAGCCAGTTGAGCTTATCAGCTTTAAAATTCACACAAAACAGCTCAAAAGCACAAATTAGATACCAATCAAAGCACACAAACACAAGTACAAAGAAAAGAAATTAAATGCAATAAAATCCTAGAAAAGGCTTAACAGTGGGTATAACTACATTGTTTTAGGTCTTGGCCATTTTGAACTTATCATATAAGCTACTATGATCATCAAAACTTTTAGACAACTATGAACTGACCAAAATCATCACCTAAACAAGCTATGGGATAAACATTTAAGCCTAAAACTAACTCACGAGTTCACAAAACTATCTGATGCAAATGACAGTGTACAAGGAAATGTTTGTTCAAGTTTCACACTCTAATAGCAACCAACATGAAAAAACAAGCATACAAGGCCACCAGATTAGTCATGTATCTCAAACAAAACACAAATAAATGCCATCTGATAACCACAACTATGGTTATCAGGCAACTAGGTAGAAAAGTATAAAACATTCAAATTTGATTGTCCACTACAAGCACCAAATTAATAGCTGATTGGGACTATGGTATGATTAACCTAAGTCTGCAAGCAATTTTCCTCTTAGGACTTGCTGTTAATAAGCACTAAGTAGGAACAACCAAACACCCTTTATAGGCAGAATGCAAGATTTTAACAAAGACTTTTAAATAACAAAGCAAACTTAAGCCATAAACTAAGCATAAACAAGTAACAAGGATTAAATTAAGCTGAAATAAACATCAAATAAACACAAATGAGCAGGTTATAAGAAAATTACATGAACATATAAACTCGGATAGACTAAGTTGCAAAATGTGAGTTTAAGCTTATACCTAGAGGAATTTACATCCAAACCCCCCTTAGCAGCTGATGTAAACAAATTGAGGGATTTTCTATGGCTTATGTGCTTATAAGAGAGTTTGTGAAAGCTTGGGGACTACAACAGTCCAACCAAGCAGATAAAATAAGATGGAATGTCTTTTATTTCCTAATATTGAAAACATCAAACAAACAAGAACACTACAAGCTCAATAAATTGTCTATAAGCTCATTTCTCAAATTAGCATAAAGGAAGCTTATTGAAAAGTAAAAATAAGCAAAAATCAAGATAACTGATTATTCTGAAAAACCTTTTGGAACCAACTTTTGCAAAGATAAATAAAGGAACAAGTAAGGTAACACTAACCTATAATCCTCACAATCGCTTGATGTGTCAAATCAAACTACCATGATCAGGTTATAGCTTAATGGCTCTCAAAGAACTTGGACAAAAATATGAAAAAGCCTTTTGATGAAAATGAAGTAACAAATGCAAGAAAGTAAAGTTGCATAATTTTAAAAGGAACAAGTAATTAAAATTAATCAGTCAATGCATTGTTCAAAAGATTTCACTAAATTACTTTGGAAGTTTTGAATTACAAAAATAGGAACAAAGTTACATCTGTCTAGTCTAATGCTATATACACTAATGAGAGGATTCCGGAAAGCTAAAACCCTAATGAGTATCTTGAACTAATTCCCTTGTCGAATCATGGATATGCTGGAATGATTACTCATTTGAATTTTGAGGTCTTATTATGCCTCATGTGAACTCTGCCAATACATATGGAATGTGAGCATAAATTTGATCTCATCCCTTGGTTTGGTGTGGAGAAAATTGAAGCAAATCACATTCGTCCATTCTCTACTTCCTCTTGTCTTTTGAAAATGTAGCAAGGGAACCTTGGTGTGGGGTCCTGTGGTGAGCTAGATGAGATTGAATCACATGGAGATGTTTGTTGTGTGGTTAATTGTGATTCTGGGTACGTGCAATCAAAACCCCTTTGTTTTGATTAATCCAATTTTTGAAAAAGTATTTAGTGTTTAAGTGATAATAGTGTCATCTTTGATCTATTTTGGGTTTAATTTGGTTGTTACCCGCGTTAATGTCATGTTTAAAAGTTGGGCTTAATTAATAAAACGGGTGGAATAACTGGGTTGGCGGTATTGGACTCGGGTAAAGTTAGTAATAACTTTTGGACATTGGCAACTTCAGTCCATCCTTAATGTTTGAAGTATTGGTTGTTTGGTCCTTGGAACTTTTAACAACTTTCCCCTTTATAAACAAGTATGAAAAATTCCAATTTCAGTTCTTGTTGTTTTGTGAAACTTATAAAAGGACGTGAAATGTAATGTCTTAATCCTTCAACGGTTGAAGTTGTCATATCTTCATACTTCAGGGACCTCATTACACTTTTGGATATCTTAGGGGTATAAACTGTCAATCTTTGAAAGTTGATGGACCAATCTTGTAAATCTTCATTTTTAAGAGTAAAATGGTAAATTCACATCTGGCTCTGGTTCATTTGCATGACTTCGTTTCCCGTGTTCGTTTTTGCTTGATTTTGTGATCTTTAAATGAATTCTCGATATTCGTACATACACATACACAAACAAACAATATAGGGGTATTTGGCATGTTTTTGATGATATTTTATCCGTTTTAAGTCCGTTTTGGGGTGTGAAAACATGTATAATACGAGTCTCATCAGACATATGCCTATAATATTTGAAGTTTTCCAAGCGAAAGCTTGTTTATGGTTTTAAGAATGTCGATTAGATGAGATTTGTTTTCTTTAGAAAGATGAGATGAGATAATTATTGGGAGTACTCTTCGTGAAGGAATGCATATTTCAAATGTTCGGGAAAAGATTTAAGTTCTAAATCTATAGGAGGTTCTTCAACAGATTTCTTAACCTTGAACTCGGTTTCAAAAGTTATACGTTCAAAAGGTACTTCCTTTTCTTCCTCAGGTAATTTAATAGGTTCGGTGGTGTGAACGGCTATGAAAGCGTCAAATTATGCAAAGAGTTTATCGTCGAGGACAGTTCCTTCGATAGAATAAAGAATTTGGCTTCCTTGGTCAAGAAGAGAGTCGAAATCGACTTCAATGACGTCGGCAATGACATTGATACTAAAGAAAGTATCATCATTTGAGTACCAGTGTTTCATTGTTTCGTCAATAAAAAACGTGATTCTATCTTCTCCAACTATAAGGTTGAGTTTTTTTGTTCGACTCGAATTACATCGGTTGTATGCAAGAAAGGACTACCAAGAATTAGTGGAACTTTTTTGTCTTCTTCCATCTCGAGAATAACAAAGTCGACAGGAAAAATGAATTTTCTGACTTCCACTAGCATGTTTTCAGGTATACCCACAAGATATTGAAAAGATCGATCGGCGAGGCGAACACTCATTTTGGTGTGTTTGAGATCATCTTTGATATCTTAGCATATAGAGAATATGGCATAAGATTAATGCTAGCGTCAAGATCGGCCAAGACGTTGCATGAGAATGAGTGAAGGAAAGTACAAGGAATTAGGAAACTTCCAGGATCTGCAAGTTTGGGTGGTACTTTGTTTTGAATGATGGTAGAGCATTCATCGTTAAGAAAAGTTGAAGAAATCCCTTGGATCTTATGTTTGTTCTTTGTTAGCCCTATATTTCATATAGTTGAACAAGAATGTAATAGGTCATCTTAGTTGTTATAAGTCTTGTACTGTAATAGGTTAGTCGGGATAACCGGGCTTGGACTTAAGCTAATATTGTATAAGTTAGGGGCTCTAACCCTAAGACAAGCCAAGCCCGGCCCAAGGAAACAAATCCATAGCCCATGGAAATCCCATGGATTTCGTGGATATATAAACCCTCTTCCATGTGTGGAAGAGGGTGTTGGTCATTGTTACTTTCTCTCTCTAGTAATCAATTTACCTTCCACCATTCTAGTTTCTCTCTCTACTTTCTCTCTCTAACTTCTCTCTATTTTCTATCATATGATTTGTGTTATGGATTGATTTGGGATTAACATTTGGTATCAGAGCCTATAGTGGATAGGTGATTGAAGATTTATGGTTTGTTATTATTGATTTTCGTGACTATTTGATCTAAAATCCCACGATCTAGTTTATTTATTTTTTGTGTTTTTTTGGATTAAACTTCTTTCAAATCATCTACATAGTTGTGGTAGTGATTTGGATTTCTTGTTTTGGTTAAAAACACAAAACTTTTTGCCGTTTGGCTCGATTTTGGTGAAAATATTCGAAATTCTGTGTACTGTCCGAGATCCTATTTTTTTGCTTTATTACGAACTCAGAAACCCTTGATTTTGCGAACTCAACTTTCTCAAAAAAATTGCGAACTCCGCTCTTTTTCAAGAAATTACGAACTCAGCCTTTCTCAAAAAGTGCGAACTCAACTTCAGAAAAATTGCGAAGTCAGCTTTTTCAAAAAAATTGCGAACTCAGCTTTTTCAAAAGAATTGCGAACTCAGCTATTTATAAGAAATTGTGAACTCAGCCTTTCTCAAAAAATTGCGAACTAAGCTTTAGAAATTTTTTGCAAAATGAGGAATATTGTGAAGTGAGAATTTTTGTGGAGTTAGAATAGTGTGAAGTGAGGAATATTGCGAAGTGAGGATTTTTGCGAAGTGAGGATATTGTGAAGTCAGTTTTGCGAAGTAAGGTTTTTGAGAAGTTGGGGTATTATTGCGAAGTCAGTATTGCGAACTCAGCTTTCTCAAATATAGCTAATTGAGACAAAAAAAATTCCAGTAATTTCTAGACTTAGCCACTATGTAGACTAGTTCTGTTGCATAGTTTACCAAAAAAAATGTTGGCGATACTAGTTTTTGGCTATTTCTAACTTGATTTCAAAATTTGGTGATACAAAAAAATTTCGGTCTTTCGTTATATCGGACTGAGGAATTTTATTTCGGACTGAAGAATCTCATAACTTTTCGAAATTTCAACCACACCTCATCACAACACATCTACTAAGATCTGTAAATCCAATCACAATCAGTAAGCATGTCGAACAACACCAACTTTGCGTATAATCTAGTTCGTCTGGAACAATGTGGCAACGGTAATCCACCAGTGTTGACAGCCGGTTTCTACATTCAGTGGAGCTGTCGTTTTCTTTGATTTTTAGACACAAAAGAGAACGTACAACTCTTAATCATTGCCTTGAAAATGCACCTCCTGTCTTTGAATTCAAACCCATCACCACAACGAATGAAGATGGTACTACATTGACTACAAGGCCATGGAGAACTTAGACACATGTCCTCCTAAGAAAAGGAAACTTCTCCAAGCTGAAGCTGATGCTGTGAACTACATACTCACTGGGATTGACAACGATATTTATTCCACGGTTGATGCATGTCCTATTTCAATGGATGTAACGACCCACTTTGACAAGGAGGTCGTTATGTCATAATCATGGCGTGTCATCAAAGCATAATAAAGACATAACGTCATAAAGACATAAAAGACCAACAGGGAAACAGGAATCAAACATCGGCTCCCAACATATGCTCAACATGAATGGAAATAAAGGAAGTCTAAAGGACAAAACGTGTGTCCAACAAGCATAAGTATATAAAATGCATAAAGGAAAGGAGTCTATGGGTAGCTCTCATCCTAAGCACATACTCTAAATGCCCAAATCCTGTCTTTAGGTACCTATCGTATGAGACATGAAAAGAAAATACGGCTGAGCAATACGCTCAGTGAAAGGATATAAATACATGATAAGAATAAATATAACATGAATGATGAATATGAAAGCAGCGTAAATAACGTGCATGTCCTGAGTAAAACCTAGGAGATAATCTATGAAGCATGTAGGATTACCGAAATGTCATGTGTTGTACAAGTAAAAATAAGTGAATGCCCACGAGTTAGTTTAGGTCATAACATGTCATGCATATTATTATCATCAACGTGCGTATGAATAAATAGAGGGGCGACCTCGTCATGCGATATAGGGTTGACCTCAATTAATAGTAACATGGGTGGAGGGATCAGCTCCAATGTCATGGGGTGTACAACACACACCAAACCAATCACGTGTACGTGTAAACATGTAAACTAGGATGCACACATTCGCCCCATAAAAATAATAATGGCCAACTTGTAAATATAACATGTAACATGAAGGGAAGTCACGAGAAATCACTCTCGTCGCGGAAGAGTCATAACATAGGTGCCTCATATGTCATGGTCATGGTACCTTCCTGACTAGGTGGTAAATCATGTATATCATAGTCATGCATGTAAATAGCTCGGGCAATATGTGGGTCATGAAATAAAACAAATGGGAACATGGCAGTCATGGAAAACTTATAACATGAAACTGGGAAGAACATGTGGCATAACAACCGGGGAATCCTTGTAAACCCCGTAAAAATAAGGTCATATTTTACTTTAATTTATAATTTGATTCAAAATTTTATTGAATTGATTAATTATTTTTTGTTGATTTAATTGAGAACCGTTAAACTACAATTTTCGTGAATCATACGGATAGAATTTATCTGATAGTGATCGCGATACTGGTGGATGCCCAAATTTTACGTTTTATTATCGATTATCTCGATATTAAAGATTTTTGAAACTTTTGTTTCATTACGTATTAAGTCGAGTCGAAACCTTACTATTACCTTTCGTGTGCGTTAAATTCTTGAAAAATTATTTTATTGAACGAGACTTTATTTTTATGAAGCCGGGACGAAACCCGACTCCCGTAAAATTTAAAAATTGTGGATTTGCTATTTAGTAATCCGGTGGTCTAGGTGGGTGGTGGAAGGTGGAAGCCATTGATGAGTTGAGAGAAAGAGAGGTTGTGTGTGAAACGTTAAAAAAATGTATTAAATGAAATGAAAAATACAAATGAAACACAATCAACACCCCTCTTTGGAAGCCTTGGAGGGGTATATATAGTCACACACGACACTTAAACTATACAGCGTTTCCTAGTCTAGTCTATGCGTGTGTGACTATGATAACTAATGGGAATTCTTAAATGTCGTCACATAAAGTGAATTTCCAACAATCTTCCCCCATGGGATGACGTGTAGAATTCATTACAATATTTTTCCTAACAAGTACATAATGATTAAGAACAAGAGCTTTCATGAAGCGTCCAATGCTGATGATGTCTTCTGAGGCCTTTGACTTCAAGTCTTCACTTCAAAACGACTCATCTTTAAGGTAACTTGTAGTAGAAATACTGTAACGGCACGAGCTAAGTAATCCATATACTTCTGGTTAAGGAGAAGCTTCTGAATTAACTTCCCCCTAATTCAGGCCACATAAACTTGATGTAGAAGCTTTTAAATAGCTTCCCCCTAAACCGACAATCCTCGTAAGCAACTTCAAAGATTTCAATAAGGCTTAGAATGATTAAGCGCACAGCGGAATTTAAAAAGCAAACCCCATCATATAACATGATAATGTTTCTATGAGGGATTGAAAGTAAGGGGCACACCAAGTAGATCAACAACTTCTCTTCTCACGCTTAAAAAATTCTTCTGAATTTTTCTTCCCCCCTGAGAGTTCAAGTTATGCATACTAGAAAGAATCAAGACATTTCTTCCCCCACATAGTTGAAGAAAATAAATCAATCCCAAGTATGACGCTCAAATATTGAAGTAGACACTTTATCCCATTCATGAAGTTGACATCATAACACCAGAGTCAATTAAGTCCTGGAAATGCACATATCTTCTTCCGGATATGCACCAGAGTCAACTAAGTCCCGGAAGTGCATATCTCTCCATATAGGATAATGATGATGAATAAATGCAACATCCAAACAATTAAACATCGAATTAGTAGTGTACCGTTTAGAGATTGATAACGCCACGAGTTAAAACACTAATTTTCTCTGCGGCTATGACAAATGTCATCCCGGAATGTCTTCAAATCAAAAGAAGTTATGAAGTTTATCACGTGTACTCGTTGTGCGTTTAATGTGTGTTGGGTCTAGTAGATGTAGATCTTGCAGCCTGTCAGGACCGGTGAATGACTTCTGTAGTCACAAGTCAAATCACAAAGAGACTCTATACACAATATGAATGTAGAATACAAATATAATCAAGAAGAACAGAATAACTATTAAGACTTGATCCTTTCTAAGGATTTCTAATATTGATAATGACTAGAACTACGTTTGGTGAAGGTGTATCTAACCCTTCTGTCTAAGGTTCCTTTTATACTACAAGGAAACCCTAATACAGCATTAAAGAAAACGTGTAAAACTGATATGCATATCCTTTCCTAACATATCTCATGCATATCCTAACAGAATATTAAGTAAATAGTAAAGTTTGACTTCGACTAGGACCAGGAGCAGGACTTGCTCCTACTACTACTAGGACCAGGAGGAACTACATACCTCCTAGTCTACCTATTACATTTAACTATTACAATGGTCCTAACAATCCTCCCCTAAACTTGAATTTGACCTGTTGAGTTCAAGTTTCCTGGAAAACGTGCAAATAAAGCCCGAGGATTGTATCAGCAAAACAAATAGCAGCATCATAAAGATAAGAATCAAAGTAACCGCTGCAACATGAAACACTAGAAGCTTCTCCAAAGCTTGGAACAAATCAGCATCGTGTTGAATCTTTTCAGCAACATGAGAAGATTTGATGAGCCTTTACCAAGTAGCTGCTCGCTCTTGGGCTAGCCAGTCTTTCTGGTGGAATAAGCATCACCCTGGGAGACTAGAACGCAGCCCAACTCTTAGAACGTTAATCAATGGTGAGTGGGAGTACCCTGATGATTTTAGGCAAACCATCACAGCCGTCAACGGATTTGATGCGTCTTTACCAGAAGCCGTACCCCTCTGGACTCGCCAACTCTTAGCAATGAAGCATCGGTGAGTTGAAAACCCTATAGCTTTAAGCAAGCTATTACAGCTATCAACGGATTTGATAAGATCTTTACCAAGAGCCGTACCCCCTTGGATTAGCCACTTTTCAGTCCAAGACTATGGCAAGTGAAAACCATCCAGTTTTGGGTAACCTAGCAACCATCAACGGATTTGAGAATCGCACCAGGAGCCGTACCCTCAAGGTGAATCAACTTTTTCTTGTCGATTAGACATGGTAAGTTGAGAACCATTTGTTGTGTGAACCATGTCCAACACCAAGTGAAACCAAGTACCAGTACAAGCACAAATCAGTAACCAGAACCCACAATGTGAAGCAGCCAAGGGTATATTATTCACAAGTATAAAATCCAAGATGTGTTAAAAGTATAAGCAGATATTATATAAAAAGTATATATTTTTTTTAATATTGTTTAAGTTAGTCTAATTTTTGAATGTTTATTATCTTTGTTTTTTTTTTAACTATAAAGAATGAAATTCACCAATAACTGTACATATTGGTGAAAAGAATGAAAATAAGAACAAAGTAACAAAAACATAAAATATAAACACTTACAACCCAAGCACATCACATACCAGAAGCAGCCTTCTTATCGGCTATCAACCGCGCCTGAATCCCTTCCACCAATGTCGTGGCCATAGAGGACTCATTTCCAGATGGAGCAGTAGAAATTTGCAAGTGACTAGCCAACATCGCCTCCATCGAAGAAATTGTCAAAGGATACTCCACATCCGTCAGCATAAAAACCATATGACCAGATTCTAATTCCAACATATGCACACCACATCCTGCATATAACTTCCAGCGCTGAATCACCCATTGCATTTGATCCTTCCATATACCCGAACAGGAGCATGAGGAGGTGCATCCAACATCAGCTTAAGATCAGCCCAGATACGCAGACTAGGCCATGAAGACACAGCCATGGGGTCAAAAGGCATGCTAGAATCCACTAATCCATACAACGCCATAAGATCCATACGGTCAGCCCACGACAACATACCCTGCAAACCCGAAGCCAAACGCACAGACCCATCACTCAAAGTAATTCTATGGGATACCACACCAGGAAGAGTTATGGAACGCTCAACCGTGTAACCAGTAATGTTGTTCCCATTCCCCAACGGCAAGTCAGAATCGCTGTCAGAAGCTGCATCAATCAAATTCTCAGGATCACGCTTCTCAAAAGGGACTGTCTTACCACAGCGAACACGACGAGCTTGTTTCTGGCGAAGCGATCGTCTAGGTGTGGGATCACTAGGTGTGGGTTCAACCTTTACCTTAACCTCAGCAGCAGTAGTGGGAGCAGGAGAAATAGACTCATGAGTTTGCCCACCCGTAGGATCAATAGAAGCTTCATCAGAAGTAGGAATTTGTTGAGTTCCAGGAACCGGTGGTGATGGAGATGGCAGATCAGGTGTAGCAGCAGTAGTCGTGGTGGTAGCAAAGGTGGTGGTTGGTACATGTGTGGTGGTAACAGGTGTGGTGGTAGAAGCATGAGTGGTGGTGGTAGCAGGACCAGCAGAAGAACCCATAGGAGCAACCAAAGGATAAGTAGAAGTACCAACGGTATTAGCAACAAAACTCGAAGAACCAACAGTAGAACCAGGAGTAGGAGCAGATGAAGGACCAGTAGGAGCAGCAGGCGAAGAAGAGGTCACACCACGAGGATGGTAAACAAATCGTTCCGGAATAGGTTGACTCTGACGCTGCACCATACGTTCATAAAGTTCCTTGATCTCATCAAAAGTTAAAGCCCGAACCCGGTCCCACTTCCAAGGAGCATTAAAATGAGCAGCAGACTGATATTTCACATAGCGCTGCATCTGCTTGCGCTCCTCAGTCCTAGATAAAGGTCTGTTCTTTCTTTTTTCCCTAAGTTGTGCAGTAAGGGTCAACTGGTGCTTGCGCATCAATACCATAGCTCTCGGAATACAATTGTTCTCATCAACATCGTCACCCAAAAGATCTATAAACTGAGCATAATCCCTAGTGAGAATAGTCAATACATGCATCCAATCACTATCAGTCCAATGCATGGCATCGTGCTGAACTTGTTCACGCCTCCGCTGTCGAAGCTCCTCTTCCGCAGCCCGTTCAGCCTCATCAATTTCAGCTTGAATCCGACGAGCAGCCTCCTCACCTAGCCTTTCCTCCTCAAGCTGTCGACGGGTACGCTTGCGAGATGGTGATGGAGCATCAGTCATTGGGGCCTTGCCCTTCGAATCATGGGAGGGACCAGCATTGGAACCAGCAGCAGGACCAGCATCACCATCCATATGAGTGGGAATTGCACCAGGAGAAGGAACACTGGAGGATGTCGAAGGAACCGACAAATCATCATACACTTTATCAGCAAAGGCAGCCTTTGCCAACAATGTCAAACCATCCTCAACATGCTCTGTATCCTCCTCTTTAGAATCTGAATGGATCACATGCTTCTTTCGGCGCCGTTGCTGAGTTTCCAAAGCTTTGATGCGATCAGCCAAAGGAAGAACAAACTCCCTAGTAAGTTTCCTGTGTTGGTTCAAATCAGCTTCCAATTAAACCATCCTCTCATGATACCTGCGCATAAGATCAAGCCAGGACATAAGAGTAGTAGGCTCCTCCGCCTGCCCACCAAGAGAACTTGGATCAGGAAAAACGTCATTGGAGCCTGAAGCAACATATGGGTCAACCTGTGAAGTACTAGTACCAAAAGGTGTATCAGCCGAGTGTGGAGCAGGACTAGGAGGTGGAGTCTCCACAAATGGAGACTTGTGTGGGGCTGAAGAAGGACCAGCCTTGGAGGGGGATGGTTTTTCAACCACCATCTCCTCAACCATCTCCTCCTCAACCACATGAGAAGGACCACCAGTAGGAGCCTCCTCCTCCATCGGGTCATCATCAATCACAACAAACTCAGGAGCCTCCTCCTCCTCACCCATAGGACCCGGAGCCAGTCCCAACATAGCCTCAGTCAGGGGCCTCCACTCCCCAGTAAACCCATGGACCATATTGTAATACACTTTTGTAGTAAGCTTAGACGGCACATGCTCAGTCCTATCACGAGGAATGCAAACCAGTATTTGCTGAAGAAACCTAGGATACATAAGAAACTTCTTTCAAGAACCAGCATTAGATAAATTACTAACCATCCCCTCAAACAGATAATGAGAAAAGTTAAAAACTCTACCCTGGGCTAAGCAAATAAGACCAGTAGCCAAAGGAGTAGGGAAAGCATCCCAACTCCCAGACTTGGGACTCATACAATGGATTAGAAAGTGCACCAGAAGCTTCCATTGGGGGGAAAACCTATTTTTCTGGAAGTTAAACTTCCCCCCATGTTCGTATCCTAAAGCAGCCATCCCCTCCAATACCTCCAAATTGGGGATGGACTCAACACCACCCTCATCCTGAAGATGAAGAGAAAAGCGAATAGAAGCCTCAGTCACCACATATACACGTCCATCTATGGTAGCATGGAGTGCACGTGGACGACCAGCCACATTCACAAGTCGAGCAGACGCCCAAAATTGACGAATAACACTATCATAAATAGTGGGACATACAGTAAACGCAAACCTTAGGTTGGAAGCTTCAATGAAATCCAGAATGTCAGCAAAATGTTCACGATGTGGACCATCACCCAGATAAGCAACTCGGTTGTGAGCAGGTTGGTAAGCAAGAGCAGCCATGGATCTTGATTAATTGAAGGAAGAAGGATTGTGATAAGGTTGGAGAGAGTAGGATCGGTTTTGTGTGTGTGTTAATTAGAATGATTGAGTCAAGGGTGTAATTTGACCATAAATAAGGAAAATGGTAACTGTTCATTGACCCCTATTAATGGGGGGTTGCCCTTTCAAATTTATACATAATTACATAGTAACCACTTGCCCTTTTTAACATAATAACCAACTCCCAATTTACCATAGTTAATTAAAAAGATAAATACCAGGATTGGGAGCGTTGACCAAAAGTCAAAGCACACAATGGTCGGACCAAGAGCAAAAACGTGATTAACAAAGGACAAAAGGAATGAACAGTATCCCAGACCAGTACCAGAAGCCAATTACCACTTGACAAGGAAGGATTTTGAACCACCAAAAGCAAAGCAATTATAACTAGGAGCTGACCAAAGAGGACCAGAAGCCAGTCATGTAAGACCATATCCACCAGAAGTGAGTAAAATCCTCCATCAGAAGTACCACACACTACCAGAACCAATAAAATATGTTGTTAAAATCTATCAATACGTTAGTCTGTCCTAATAATATGTACACAAAGCCTCCCCTTAGGCTTAGCCTCCCCTCAATCCTAGACCTCAAGGATTGACCATCCCAATATGAACCACCAAGTGGTTAAACCGAGGACCATCAAATGCTTTAGTCAGCAAATCAGCAACATTATCATCCGTATGAACCTTAAGAACCTGAATCAGCTTCTTCTCATTGGCATCCCGTATAAAATGATGCCGTATTTCAATATGCTTCGTTCGCTGATGAAAAACAGGATTCTTCACAATGCAAATAGTGCTTTGATTGTCAATAAAAATTTTGGTGTTCATAAAATTGAAACCATAATCCAACATCTAATTTTGGATCCACAAAACTTGTCCACAACAACTAGCAGCATCAACGTATTCAGCTTCTGTTGAAGAATTAGCTACTATTGTCTGTTTCTTGCATTGCCATGAAATAAGTCGACGACCCAAAAATTGACAACCACCAGTAGTGGACTTCCTGTCATTATTAGCACCAGCATAGTCACTATCACTATAGGCTTCTAGAACAAAAGGTGATTCTTTAGGATACCATAGGCCCAGTTTAGGTTGAGCCTTGATATACTTGAAAATCTTCTTTACTACATTTAAGTTCGAAACCGTTGGAGTCACCTGGTGTCGAGAACACGCACTTACTGCAAGCATGATATCCGGACGTGATGCAGTCAAATACATGAGGGATCCAATCATAGACCTGTACATGTGAACATTGACCGGGGGGTCTGGCTCATTCTTAAGTTTGATTTTAGCAACTTCATAAGGAGTCGCTGCTGGTCTAAGAGGATCCATGTCAAACTTCTGAAGAATCTCATGAACATATTTATCTTGACTGATGAAAATCCCATCCGATTGTTGCTTGACCTGAAGACCAAGGAAGAAAGAAAGTTCTCCCATCGCACTCATCTGAAATTCGCCTTTCATCAAGTGTTCAAACTCATCACACCATTCCTTCCTAGTAGAACCAAAGATAATGTCGTCCACATAAACCTTAACAAGGATAATGTCCTTGGTATTCCTCCGAAGAAATAGTGTTTTGTCAATAGTACCCCTTCTATAGCCATTTTTTAACAAGAAAGTTGAAAGACGCTCATACCAAGCTCTAGGAGCCTGATGTAATCCATAAAGAGCCTTGACCACCTTGTAAACTTTCTTGGGATGAAGTGGATCTACAAAGCCCTTAGGTTGAGTGACATACACCTCCTCGGTCAATTTTGCCATAGAGAAATGCACTCTTGACATCCATCTGAAACACCGTAAAGCCGACATAAGAAGCAAAAGCCAAAAACAGACGAATGGCCTCTATCCTTGCAACCGGAGCAAAAACTTCAGTGTAGTCAATGCCCTCAATTTGAGTGTGGCCTTGTGCAACAAGCCTAGCTTTATTCCTCACGACAATTCCCCGTGCATCCTTCTTGTTCTTTAGAATCCATTTGGTATTGATAGCTGTCTTTCCATCTGGTAAGTCAACCAGAACCCAAACATTCTGAAACAAGAATTGCTGCATTTCCTCCTGCATATCCTCCACCCAACTTTGATCCTCAAGAGCATGAGAAACTGACCTAGGTTCCACCTGTGAAAGAAAACAAGCAAACAAACAGTGTTGAAAGTCTGTATGATTATTACGCTTTTGATCTTCAATATAGCTCACAAGAGCATGATGATCAGACGAGGCCTTCTTCTGCATTCTGCGTGTCTTAACAGTAGAACCAGGATCGCCAATAATTTGAGTGGTAGGATGATCCTTGTGTGATTGCAAGACTGGATTGGAAGAAACCTCCACTTCTGGTGCCAAGTTATTGAGATCACCAACAAAGTCAGCATCATATGAAGCAGTGTTGAAAATCCCATCTACCGGTTGTTTATGAATATCATCCAGCTTGGTAGAAGCCTTCTTTTGATGGTTCCCCAAATCAGTAGGACTGGAGAAACGAGTATTGGAAGCAGACTCACTAGCAGGAGTACTAGTAGATGATAAGCTAGCACTAGGAGCAGAAGCTGGGGTACCAGGAGCAGCTTTGTCAGTAGGAGCATTCAAGGGAAACTCAAAACCGCCTTGATCAGCTGCTGTAGTAGCTTCTTGTTGTTGTTTGAGAAGAGTGTCAAGAGCTACTTGAGAGTCCGGTACATCCAATGGAGTTGCATCACTAGGAGGAGTAGGAGAGACAATGGTGGAGTAGGATGGAACCACAAAAATGTCATCCTCATCATCTGAATCAGAAAGATTAGAAGGAACACCAGTACTAGAAGTTGCAAACACTTGTGGTCCTGTATCATGGTTAGTTTTGAAACGAAAATATCCTAACGAATCACTAAGATAGTCAAGATCAAAATACCATTCAGGACCCTTGCCTTGGATGTTTGACTTCTCTTCAAAATACCTGAGATTTATAGTTTCAATGATCCGCTTGGCTTGGAGATTGTAGACACGATAAGCCCGAGAATGAGCTGAATATCCCACCAAGTATCCTTCATCTTCCTTGCCATCAAACTTCCCCAAATAATCACTAGTGTTCAGAATGGTGACTGGACACCCAAACGGCTTCAAATGAGCAATATTTGGAACTTTGCCTGTTAGAAGCTCATAAGGAGTCTTCTTGTGAGGATTGGTAATAGAAACCCTATTCAAAACATAACTTGCAGTATTAACAGCTTCTGTCCAGAACATGGTTGGAAGCTTGGAATCGACAAGCATAGTTCTTGCTGCTTCTATTAGTGTCCTATTCTTTCGTTCTGCCACGCCATTCTGTTGAGGAGTCCTCGCTGCACTATAATCTCTTTTGATGCCCTTAGCATTACAAAGCGCGATGAGGTCTTTATTTTTAAACTCGGTTCCATTGTCGCAACGAATACCTTTAACTTTCTTGGACAACTGGTTCTCTATCAGGGTAAGAAAATATCTAATAATTGAGTAGGTCTCACTCTTGGCAGCCATGAAGAACACCCACGTAAACCTGCTATATCCATCAGTTACCACCAGACAGAATTGCTTGTGGTCAATGCTTCTAATGGAAGTAGGACCAAATAAATCCATGTGTAGTAGCTGCAATGGTTCAGTTATAAGACTAAGAGCAGTAATGGCCTTGAAGGATGCTTTGTGCTGTTTGCCTTTGCTGCAAGCAATACAATTTATATCATTTCTAAACGACTTGGGAGTTAAACCAGAGACCAGGTTCAGATTTGCAAGTTTGTGAATGGTCTTAAAATTCACATGCCCCATCCTTCTATGCCATTGAGTGGCTTCATCTTCAGAGGATTTAGCAACTAGACATGCTAGCTGACTAGTAGGATTGACTTCATTCAGCTTGATGCTGTAGAGATTGTGTCTTCTAGGGATTCTGAGTAGAACTTGTGAGTCATCCGGAAGCTGAAAGTCTTTGGAGAGCACAAGAGCATCAGTATCGGTGAAGAGAACAAACTGCTTCTTGTCACAAATCTGAGAGACCGATATCAAGTTGAAGTGCTGAAGTGCTTCCACATAATAGACCTGCTCAAAATTTAGATTAGGAGTCCTTATCGTTCCTTTTCCAGTGATCCTACCTTCACCCCCACCAAAATAGACCTTGCCTCCATGAAATGGTACAAAGTTAGAGAGAAGACTTTTATTTCCTGTCATGCTCCTAGAGTAACCACTATCAACAATGCCTAGACTAGGATCTTGGTATGGAGTAACCTACAACAACAAGTTAATAAAACTGCAAAAGTTAGTGTCTTAAGGGGACCCAAACCTTTTCAGGTTTGAGCCTACCTTGTGGATCTTTAGAAGAGTGCCAAGAAGATTGATGAGATCTACCGTTGTTCCTTGGTTGCCAATGCATCATTTGGGTAGTATTATTTGACCAAGAACCACCTGTTGAGGGCTTAACAGCAGTTCCCAAACTTCCCAAACCAAAATACGTGTGGTCCAAATTATGTGGATAGATTGGATTAAAATTTTGAAAATAATTACTGGTGGTTTGGAATCCAATATTTCTCCAATAATCAGAAGCTAAAGGAGAGGACACTCTAGAAGAAGTAAACGTTTGAGCACTAGGATTAAGTCTTCTAGAAGCATATGGGGCAGCTCCTGGTGGACCAGGAGCAGGAAAAGCATGATTAACAAAAGCATGTGTGTCATAATAATCACAATCTTTAATTAAATGAAAGGCACTGCCACAAACAAAACATGTTTTGAAAGACCTTTTATTAGAATGAGATTGTTTCATACTGCCTACTTTATTACACACAATTCTAGGAGAAACATACTTCCTAGGACTCAATAAACTAGGACCAGACACACTTGACATAACAGCAACTCTTTCTTCACACTTCCTAGCACCAGTAGCAGCATGTTCATTCAACTTAGAACTTGTAGGTCTTGACTCTTCACTTGAACCACTAGATGCAGAGTCACCGGCTTTGTCACTGAAAGTACATGAGACAAAGTCATTAGTATTAGTAGAACTTGTTGGGGACTCAAGCATCTGTGATCCATCCAAGTCATTATGCCATGAAGTGGGCATAAAAGTTCCAGTAAGAGGAGGAGGGACAGCATGCATTTCTGCTGCTGGTTTAAACCTATTGTAACTAGGTTTTCCCTCATCCTCTTTGTCGGCATCAAAGACACTTGAAAAAGATAAATCAAATACATCTTCTGAATCAATATATTTTTCAAATCCTAAGCCTCTTTTAGTTCTACCAGACATGCTACTATCAATTAATTTTGAAAGATTTTTAGGTGCCTTTTGCCATTTTTCAAATCTTAGCATTGTAGCATCTAATTTTCCTTGCATCTCCTCTTTTTCTTTGATACTAGCATCTCTTACTGTTTCTGTATATTTAAGCATATTTGTCGTGTTTTCTAAATCGATTCTTAGTATCCTGATTTTATCCTCATACGCACGTTGAGTATCTTGTAACCACCTCTTTTGTTGTTCCAATGTGTTTAATGAAGCCTTATAGGCTTGAACCTCTAAAAAATACTTATCATTTTGATCATTTACTTCATTAAATTGGGACAACAATTCTGAGTATTTATCATGACAACCAAGAGGACAATGTTGTACCTGAGGTGAGATGCCCATAAGGGCAAACTCGTCTGCTTCTTCTGCATCAGAGAGATTCCTAGCAATCATTGCAAACACGTCAGTCGAGGACTCAGCTGATTCCAAAGTAGAAGCCTGATGATCATTCCAGTTGACCATAGAGTCAACAGATACCAATGCCTTCTTGTCATCTTTTATCTCCTGAACCTTGAAAGCGGAGTACCTGCTCTTCTCCTGATCATTCTTGCTAGGGCACTCCCTTGCAAAGTGACCTTGTTGCTGGCAGTTATAGCATCGAATCTTGCTTCTGTCGAATCTTGCTGGCTCCCAAGGGTTGTAATTAAATTTCCGTCCAGCTTTTTTCTCAAACTTGTGAACCCTAAGAGTGAGCATGGCCATCTGCCATTTAAGATCCATTTCATCCGGGTCAAGCTTATCAACCTGTTTGAAGTCATCAAAAGCAAGTTGTTGTTCAGCATTGACATCAGCCACAAAAGAATGAAGAACTGCTTCTACCATACTACCAGACTTGGCAGTAGGATCAGGAGCAGAAGTATGCTGAACAGTATGCTGAGAGGAGACAGTATTGCTTGGGCTACTTGCATATGACATGGGGCTAGATGCCATAGAACTCACAAAGGCAGAATTAGCAGGAGTGGGAAAAGAGTCACTCGAAAATCCTCTCGCATGCGGTTCGAAAGTTCTGAGCCTATGAAACAGATCATCAAAGTTGAGATAGTCAAGCCCACCTTTGGCTTTGAGAGAGATCACCACCTGATTCCATGAGTAGGGTAAGGCTTTAAGAAACCTTGCATTAATATCACCATCATCAGGCTTTGACCGAAGTTGATTCAACTGGCTCAATATCTTCTGGAACCTATCATACCCTTGATGTAGACCTTCAGTTTCTGAGATTTTGAATTCTGTGAATTCATCTCTCAGCATGGATCTTCGCATTTTCTTTGACTCCTCATTCCCACCAAACCGTGCTTTTATGTCATTCCAGATCTCTCTGGCATCATCCAAATGGTAGAAGTCACCCATGTGATCTTCAGGAAGAGATTGAAGCAAAATCGTCTTTGCTTTGACCTCCTTCTGAATAGCTATGATTTCTTCATGAGACTTAGGGTCAAGAAGAGTAATATTACCATTCTTGTCTCTTCCAGTAAGTTTCCTGCTGTTCCCATTCAGAATGATCTTCCAAAGATCTTGATCAGTATTGGTGATCCACCATTCCATCTTTATTGCCCAGTTTTCATATTCACCCTTTTTCAGAAGAGGGAATTTACCATTCGTGTTTGAGACTGTAGCAAGGATCTGCTGAGGTTGCACAATTTTAGGAGTGTTGTCTTCTCCTGTTTGAGTAGAAGTTGAGGCAGACATGATAAACAAAATGTCAGTAATAAGAAAACTTGATTCTTCTTATATAGAGACCCTTCCAGGCTCTGATACCACTTGTTGGGTCTACTATATGTAGATCTTGCAGCCTGTCAGGACCGGTGAATGACTTCTGTAGTCACAAGTCAAATCACAAAGAAACTCTATACACAATATGAATGTAGAATACAAATATAATCAAGAAGAACAAAATAACTATTAAGACTTGATCCTTTCTAAGGATTTCTAATATTGATAATGACTAGAACTACGTTTGGTGAAGGTGTATCTAACCCTTCTACCTAAGGTTCCTTTTATACTACAAGGAAACCCTAATACAGCATTAAAGAAAACGTGTAAAACTGATATGCATATCCTTTCCTAACATATCTCATGCATATCCTAACAGAATATTAAGTAAATAATAAAGTTTGACTTCGACTAGGACCAGGAGCAGGACTTGCTCCTACTACTACTAGGACCAGGAGGAACTACATACCTCCTAGTCTACCTATTACATTTAACTATTACAATGGTCCTAACAATGTGTCTTCTTCTTCCCCCTTGATGGTTTCGAAACTCGGAACCAGCAATAAATCGTATGCACATATACCTGAAACCTCGTGAGAATAATAAATAAGCTGACTTATATATTTTGTGAGAATCAGTTGTTGATCGAAAATCTCTACTCATAAACTCTCCATGGCCATCTTTACCAACCCCCTTGTAGGCAATTTGAAGTGACCACTGATAGAATGATCCAGATACATCAAACGTGAAACTGAATAAAAATCCATTGATCTTGTGACTTAAGCTTGCACAATTGTTGAATGAGGAACGGTGGAGAAATCTCTAAGTACCCAATGCATCACTGAAGAAGTCTATAAGCACAACACCTCTTGAAACTATCCACGTCGACTAAGCGCGTGACACTGAGTACAACAATGTAACCCCTTTAAATGATAGTTATCCGAGTCATCAACCAACCACCCCGAACCCGGAAACTAGATAAACAAGTCTTCATTCTAAGATTAAGCACGAGCAAGTTATCTTTGAAGATAAAATAAATACACGCCTTCGAAAAATCCGTCTTCAACTTCAAATAATAACACCCGATCAAAAATCCGTAGTCACTAAAAGTATACCCATTTTTCTTCGGTCTCGTCAAATAATTTTGTCACTTAGTCTCGTCACTTTGTCACGTCATTTTGTTACTTCTTATGTCTCGTCACTTTTATCACTTTTATATCCCGACCATTTAGCCAATAATCATACAAAAACAATTTTGGTTGATTATGCATGACTAAATTTGTTGATCACTTCACATTCAAATGATTATTGAACATTCGGCAAACAAGGTCAATAATAACCAATATCGAGTTCGGCTAACAACTTAAAGCAATGGCCCAATCACAAACTTAAAACACCCGGCCCAACAAGTTGCATTGACAAAGAAAGGGCCCATGGACAAATTATATGCGTAGACATGGGATATAAGAAGACACGTCCTAAAGATTAGGTCATTTGTTACTCTAATCCCTTTCATCTTAAACATCTCAGCCGTTTTCTTCCACACTACTCTCCACCCCATCTCGTTTAAACCGCCTCAAAGATTATTCACTACTCCCATCAAATCTCAACAATAAACAGTCACAAATCTCGATCTATCCATCACAACCACCAAATCTCATCTAATATCTTCACACAAGTGGATAATCAAACCATTTGGCTTCAAGATCATTTGAACATATGGTCTCGGGTAAGGTTAAACTTTAAAGATGATGGTTTCATGTTGTTGATTTATAAATCGAAACAAAGACTTGGAGTTAATATAATTTTTAAGTCCATTTCTTTAACTTCGAAAATCAAACGGGTTTAACCTAATAAAGATCTGTTAAAGGTCTCTGTTAGATTTTGATGCATGTTCGGTTTTTGATCTAATCGAATAAAAGAGATGAAAATAACAAACTGGTTATGAATCATTCTTTATAATTCGAAAATAAGATACGGGTTCATACCCAACATGGATCTATGATGAAGGATTTATTTTCGTGCATAAGATCTTAATAGATCTATGTATTGCATGTGCAAACACGAAAAATAATGAGTCTGAGATCTTTTTAATTTGTTTTCTGTTTGAGTCTAGATTTGATGGGGGGTTTAGGAGACGATGGAAATTAATTAGATGTTGTGGATTTTATGTTGAGGTGATAAAAGGATGGTGATAGATTTGTTGGTTTTGGTCTCGGGTTGTGTTTAAACAACATGGTCACGTTTTAAACTGGTCACAAAGTCATTCCATTAAGACAATTAGTGTCATCGCAATGCGGTATTTTAAAACCCATCGCAACATTTAACATTGCATCGCAATGTTTTTTTTATAAATCCATCGCAATGATTTTGAACAAGCCATCGGAATGATTCAAAAAAATTTCAGCAGCATGTCGTTTTAATATGCCATTGTGATGGGTCAAACCACCCATCGCAATGTGACTCATCGGAATGAGTCCCATCGCTATAGATAGGTCGAACCCATCGGAATGTGTCAAAAAACAACCCCATCGCAATTCATGCGAATGAAAGTGCCATCAGAATGATAGCATCGGAAAGCCATCGCAATGCTTGTAGAAATCTTATCCATATCTGTACTTTTTCTTGATTTTCAAGATCATGTTTTTGTGGATCTGTTTTTATGTTCTTATCTTCATAGAAAATAAAAAAACCCAGAAAAACAAAAACAAATGGTGATACCAGATCTGTGATTTCTAGTAAAAAAGTAAAAAACTTTAGTACCAATACCAGATCTGTAATGAAAACTGGATAAAATAAAAAACTTAGACCAGATATTGATGAAGCCATGGATAGACGAGACAAGATAATAAAAGTTACTGATTAATCAAATATGACAAAACTGAGACAGAAAGAAAGTAACCATCGTGACAAAAAAATTGTAACAGATTAGACCAGAAAAAATTTTACCCACCGAATCACACAATAAAGACACGACGATCCAAGGAATGAACCGTGGCTCTGATGCCAATTGTGGATTTGCTATTTAGTAATCGGGTGGTCTAGGTGTGTGGTGGAAGGTAGAAGCCATTGATGAGTTGAGAGAAAGAGAGGTTGTGTGTGAAAGGTTAAGAAAATGTATTAAATGAAAAGAAAAAAAACAAATGAAACACAATCAACACCCCTCCTTGGAAGCCTTGGAGGGGTATATATAGTCGCACACGACACTTAAACTATACAACGTTTCCTAGTCTATTCTATGCGTGTGTGACTATGATAACTAATGGGAATTCTTAAATGTCGTCACATAAAGTGAATTTCCAACAAAAAACCGACTAGGTACCATTCCCGCTCTTTAACTATAACTTTGCATACAATGCCAAAATAAGATAGAAATTACACTTTCTACCCTCCTCTCATATAAAAGGAAATTGTTAACACACACACACACACACCGCATTTTATCACTTTCAAAAATCTACTCCTCTATCTTTTGCTCTCTAAAACTCACGGTCACGCCATCACTCCACCACAAACCACCACAAAATTTGATTTTGGAAATTATAATTCAAGACCCATCTCTAAAATCACCTTGTAAATGTTTTACAACAAAATTTTACAACATGCATTAACATTTATTTTCAAGATTTATTTTTGAAAGATTTTTATAAAAGTGATGATTTGATCAAGTTTAACCATTGCATGTTTATTATTTTGTGTTAGGAACAAGTATTTGGTGTTGTTAAATCTTAGAAAAGTTTGGATTTAGTGTTCTTGGTTTTTGATCTTGCTAAATATTTGTAAGGTTCCATATTCATGTTATTATTATTATAATTATTTTTATTTTGAGTACATGTATTGTTTTTAGTTTTTGGTATAATGCATGTGGATCATGAAAGTGAACTAGTTGTTAAACTTTGTTATAGATGATGGGTATAGGGTATTTAAGGTGTTGTTGAATTTGAAAATGGGTCAAAATAAGTTTTAGTATGATTTTAAAAGAGTCATTTTTTACCAGTAGGTTTAAGGTTAATTTTCGTGGGTTTAAGTTTTGGTAAAGGTTGAGATGATGGCAAATTGTTGTAGAGTTTTTCCCAAGGTTCGATTCGGTATAAAGTAGGCCTTCCAATTCAAAACGATGAGGAAGATATGCTAGTTTGAATATTCGTGTACCGGGAGGCGAGTATCGACACAACACGAAATTGTTGTCGATAACTGGTCAAATCTCAGGGACTATAAGTAGAGTTCTAGAAATGTTTAGAGTCTATTTTCAAACTCAAGTATTGGTTTTGCAAACGGAAATAGTTATGAAGGTCAAAATCGTTTTGCGAGTCAAGTGTACAAAACTGTCCGAATTTTAGAGTCTAGAAATGTGTTGAGCAAGTGGTTCTAAAATGTAAATGTTTGGTTGAATCTAAACTGAGTTTTACTCAGATTATAATTGAGTGTTTCACCAAGTTTCAAAAAAATTCGAGTTGTCTAAGTATGGGAAATCAGCGGGTACATTTGGTATATACCGGCTGAGTGCTTTCGGGAGCACTTGTCTTAATAATGTAGTCCTGTAAACGCATCTAGTAAATTCACTTGTGTGGTTTGTTCTTACGTATTTACTATGGTTTTGAGTTTATGTAACTGGTTATGCTGCGTATGTTTCGATACTTGAGTATATTAATGAAGTGCGCGCCTTATTTGGTAGGTTGTGGCTTTCGTGTTTTACCGGGCATCTACATTGTCGGCGATCGTCTTAATCCTACTCTAAATACAAACGTGAGTCTACAGCCTCGTTTGTGTACTTTAATTATTTTTAAAACCCGCGATGGGGAATACATGCTCTTTTATAAATTAAAACACAAGTTATTTTTATGGTATACTTGTTCCGATTATGATTGGACCCGTGGTTGCCTTTGAATTACATTGGGTATATTGCCAATTATAAAATCCTCAATTATGGTCCGTTAACTAGCTTATGATGGGCTAGCCGCTGGTACAATTAATAGATCTATGGGGGAAGCCACCCGGTTCGATGTGTGGGTGATGTTTCTAGAAGCTTATGCCTGAACGCCAACTGTACGGACATATTGTATTGAGAAGTCAGGTATACGGCAATGTACCTATAATATGGAGGTCACTGACAATTAATAAATATGTCGTCTTAATAGAACATTAATGAGAGTGTCTAAAGGTTCGGTTCCATGAGCTTAATGCAATTATTGCTATATACATTTATAGTTGTTGATGCAAATTATTATACAATGCTTGTTGATTCCAAGTCTGCTACCAAATTATAACTTATGCTTGTGTTCAAAATTATTATCTAAATCTATAGATTTCACTCAACATTTTTGTTGATCATTTTTAGCATGTATTTCAGGTAATCAAGGAAGCTAGAGCTTGGGATTCATGGAATCAAGTGTGCATCGTGTTTTGCTAAACTCTTTTTTAAATTACCATTCCATATCAAAACATTTTATATGTTATGTTTAAACTTATCTTTTGGTAACGATTACTTGGGAATATGCTACTCTAAAAACTTTGGAATGGTAAATCTTAAAACGTCTCTTTTGAGTCATTCTTTATATTCTTGTGTGTATTGTACCTTTATTTAGCACCCAAATGTAAGTTTCGTTGCGTGTAGATTTGGGGGTGTTAAAGATTGATATTAAGAGCCATGAGTTATAGAGAACTAGGTTGTTTTATAAAAACCTAAACTATAACTTTTAGTCATTAATTTTAAAAGAGTCGATGCACATGACTTCGCTTGACTTCAGTTCAAGCTATTCCTAGGATTATGATATTACTATGCGTTATTATGTATCCCTTTATTGTCAAGTATTTATAAATAAATACGATGATCCCTTTATTGATATATAAGTGTATCTAGGATCCCCTTACCGATATATACTTATATCGTTAAACTTTTCGATAAAAGTTTATCATTTATTATTTATTAATCTAAATAGATCTTTGATTATTCATTGTATTTATTTTGAAGTATTCAAATTGCTTTTATTGCAAAAAATTTATATTATGACCTTACATACCTTCATCTGCGCATATTATGTTCATTGTTTAACCCTTTGAGATATCTATATAAATATCCAAATCATTTCTGGTTGTTTGTGCTTGGACGTCTTGAAAATTAGTCTCTAGACAATTATGTAACTCAATGTGTCCCTGGAAAAGACTAAACGCCATCATGTGAGTCACACATCTTGAAACATTTCTTAAAATCGTGTTGAATAATATCATGGGGTTTCACAATAATTTATTCATTTTTATATCACCGTTTTACACGGTATGCGAAGATTTAATCCATTGACCATTATACATATCGACTCCGAATTGTATTGTTCCCGTATACCTCGGGAACGTCATCGTCATTTTGTAACTCATTGTCTAGATTATGGAGCTAGATTGGAATACGATTTCACTTCTATAAACTTGTATCATCCCCTTCTATTAACCTTCTTGCTCCCGAAGTGCAACCCATTAATGTTCCATTTTTTCTCGTTATGTTTTGTGTTTTTGGAGAATCATGCCACCAAGGATATTTATCTACCTTACATTTCGAAATCTAAGTTATGGACGTCATGCACCGTTTTGCTTCTTAAATTTCGCGTTGCCTACTTTGAAGCATTTTCTGTTATTTATTATGCTATATTTTATTTATATGCTCATTATACGATTTATTTGTTGTTGTTGTAAAATCCACAAGATATGTATGTATATATATATATATTTTGAGTCGTTAGGAAGTATGGTAAAATATATTAGATTATGGGGAATATAAATTGTGTTATAATTGAAAATTTTATTAAAGTTTGATTGAACTTTGTGATGTGTCAAAAAATACATTTTATATAGAAATTTTGAAATGAGACTTAAGGGTGTCTAGAAAATATTCTTATAAACATTACACTTAAAAATAGGTTAGTACTTGTCGAGACGGTCGTTGGACATAATATTCGACCCGTAACTCTTAAAAGCGAAGATTTTGCTGCTATTGAAATTTAGAAAAGCTTAAAAATAAGATTTTTGAAGATTATATAAAATTTTGATTTGTGCATAAACTGCAGGGGGTATAAACAGGTTAAAACTTAAAAGTAAAACCTGCGTTTTTAAAGTAAAATAGTAAAACCTGCACATAATTTGCTAGGGTATTTTGGTCATTTTATATTGGGTTTTAGGTCTCGGGTAAAATTAGAAAGTTGTCAGAAACGTCGTTTTGCATCAAAATGCTTTAGACTCCGAGTCTTGGAAATCTCATTTAACGGGTCAATTGATCGGGTCAGACCTAAAAGTCAAACTTAACCAAAAAGTCAAAGCTGATAGAAAATTTGGAATATGGTTTTAAGCGTTTTTGAGTTTATTTGAGCAAGTAAAATTTAACGAATATTATTTTAAAACTAACGAACACAGGTTGCATGTGAAAATGTTTAAAAATAGAAATGTTGGGTCCGAATCATACATACATATATCATGAACATATAAAATAGAGTGTCTAGAGAATTAATTTTGTCAAAAAGGTTAACATTTTTATGAGTCAATATTAACGGCTTAAGTTTCAAAACTTTTCAAAGTCTGAAACCTTCCTAATATAGAAACTTTTTAAAAAATAGAAACTTCCCAAAAGTTGGAACTTTCCAAATATATAATTTTTTTTTATAAGTGAGGTAATTAAAAAACGGATAATATACTTTCTTAAAGGCATGGTTATATCGAGTAGCTTATGATGAGTATACATATGGATTGATTTATTCTTTTTATATATATGACTCAATTGTCATTCGATTTTATTTTTATTTTCTTCTAACATACCACTGATTTGGGTTGAGATTGGAAGTTATCGTCTTCGCGTCCTACTACACCATTGATACCATGTGTCCCATGGCGATTCCGTCTAAACCTTATAACCTTTTGAAACCTTATCAACTCGTAACCATTTCATTGGTTGTCTTATAAGCTACTATTTGCTACTCTTTTGCAAACCGTTGCCTATTTTATATGTTGTCATAATGTCACTTTATAAATTAATTTGGTATTGTTTTACGATTTCTTTTCACAATTTTTTTTTACTTTGATCTTATAAAATACTATTTGTAACATTAGAAGTTGCTTATTGAATATCTCGCAAATTACTTGTTTCCTATAAATTTGTAAAATATTTTAAATCCCATTTTACAAATAGCATGGTTTATGTATAAACATAAGAAACGTAATACTAGTTCGACGAAACTGAGCATTGCATTGCTAGTCCTAAATTATACATGGCCTGATCACCTATGTCTAATTTAGAAGGAGCCATGCAAGGCTGAATAGTAGTCATCATAAAAATCTTGATAAGAATCAACTTTTTACTTGTATTTCTAGAAAAGTTAAATAAAATAAAATAAAACGAAGTAAAGCGAAAGAAGTTTTGAAAACTTTTATATGTTATGCAAGTAGTACAAGATCCGCGTATGTTTTCTTACTTTTTCTTGAACGAATTATGCGCTTACGAGTACGTTTTTACTCGACGATCGTTTTTCTACTTGTTACTTCATTTTATCTCATAAATGAATTCTTGTGACCGTTCGTCTAATTACCGACAAATTATACCGGACTTAATATCTCGATGTTTTATCCCTCGATCTCGACCAATCTTCTTTATGCGATTGGGTAGATCTTCGGAATGTCTCCGCACGTGAATAATGAATTATGACAGGAGGGATTCCATATATCCGGGATGACGTTCGTCACTCTCGTTTGTCTCAAAATCTACTCGTGTAAACCGCGTATTGACTTCTCTCTTTAATCGCTAACATTGTTCATTTGATTTATTTCTATTACAAGTGATTATTAAGAATTTTCCTTGATTTGGAAATTATTGTGGGGATTTTATTTTCGATCGTGTATCGACCACCGCGAACTTAATGAGCTGATGTTCGTGAATCACTAATATCCGTTTTTATGTACAATCGTTTCTTTTCGAATCGTGTCGAATTGATATCCAATTTTATTGTTAAGATCTTATTTTTTCGGTTAATAAAACTTGATTTGGTATTTATACTACTTGGCACACAAAACGAAATCCTAATCTATTATATATACTAGTAGGTAATAAGTAGCGAAACAATATAAAATTGCTAAAATAAGAAATGCACGCAAATCAAGGAAAATTACTAATACTAGACGAATACCCGCGCTAAGCGGTTGGATTGCCCGACGACGTATAATTAACGATACGATATTTCGAGATAAAACTAAAATGTAATGAAAAGTCTCGCACCATTATTCTACTCGCCAAACATTGGTCGATGTTGCATCTACTTTTAGGTTAAACGTAGTTTCAAAGAAGAGGAAATTTAATAGTAATTAGTAAATGTTGTTGTACACCATATAAACATATAATCACCTACAGTAAAAACTAAATGCATCATAAAAATTGCTCTAAAACCGTGCTATAAGTATGTTATACTCGCCAAGAACATAATAATTAAGCCTTCCTTTCGGTACTCATTACATTCTTCTTTAGCCTTTTATCGAAATATTTTGTGAGACATCGTCTTTGATCTCCTCCTCTAGTTATTGAACAGTTATCATATACTCATTATTCTACTCGCCAAGAACATAGTAATAATTTAGCCACACTCAAATATAAACCGTATTTTAAATCAAAAAACCGAAACAAAAAAAATTGTCAACAGAAAAATCGAATTACCCAAAACTAAATAACTTCGGTTTTTGGTTTTATAAAAGCAAAATATTTGAGGTCGGTTTTAGTTTTAACCAAAAACCGACTCAAACCGACATATGTATAACTAAGACCCACATCATCGTTTAAAGACTCAACGTAACTCTTATGAACCTAGTGTCATATTTTCTAATTATTATTTTTAGAAATAAAAACTAAAAAGATAACAGCTTGAATAAGTTGCTTTCGGTGAGTCATTAAACGATGTGCAATAAGCGTAATAACACTTGTTAGTTCTTACCATTATGCGAGAAAACATATTTTAGCATGTAGATTTTAAGATGCTTAACTATAGATATAAATCATGACACTCATTTCAAGAAATGATAGCATCTATAACTTATTCGTTGTTCGAATATCCATCCAATTTTATTCTAGAAATTGAATAACATAATAATATACATAAAGAACCACAACACAACTTCATCATTTATAACAAACCTCTAGATATCCCTTAAAAGCATAAATATGTAAACAAAGGAAGATATAAATCGTGAAGGCAATAAACTTGGACCAGCTATGATGTAACTACATCGTACGTCAATAGGCTCTCAAAGAAATTGTTACAGCATTGAGCTGAGTTATTAAACAACATGCATTTCAGAGATGACTAAATAGATATACTTATTCACCAAGTACATATATAGTGTGTTCTTGAGGCTATCATTTCAGAACAAAGTCGGTGCTAATAAGTTTCTAATCTGCCCATGTCTATCTTTTTGTTCATCTCTTCTGTGACACCATGCTTAGCCTTCGTGAAATAAATTCAGTTTTCTATCACAATAGGCAGCACACTATCAAGTACTGCAGTCGTTACGTCAAGCTAATAGAAGTTTTTTTATAGACTGAATTGCACATGTTATGCTCTCTCTGAATTCAACATCTTAATAAAACCTCTTATCCAATTCTTTACATAACACCTATCAGAGAACAAAATGAAAGAGAATGAAGGATCGATATAAATAGCTGAAACCTCCTGATGCATCAGGTTTTATGCAAAATAAACTGGTAGTGGATAATAAAGAGGTCAAATCGGAAAGAAGTTAGATGATCATGTAAGCCATAATATCAACAGCAAGTGCCTGATGGAACATGTCCAAATAGTTCCATTGCTTGCAATGCTTGTAGCTAAAAGATAGTGCAAGTGTGAGATGGAACAAAACATCAACTTTATATGATGTTGGAGAAAATGGGTAGTCATATGCCCATACATGAATCATGAAACAAACAACATTATTTCATTACTATTGATAGATTTTCAAAAGTTTTTCAGAATATCACCCAACTGCAGCTACCTAAATAAGTAGCTCATCTGCATTTGGATGGGTGAAACTTGCAAATCGATACGTGCAATGCATAAAAGAAACAGTTTATAAAAGGTATTTGGTTATACCATAATTTTGGCATTGTGTATTATCTGAATCATTAGGAGACATTGTAGATTAATATGGGGAGTGTTTGTATGCGTGTCTGAAAGTGATAATGCGATTTGGAACAACAGACTCAGATATTCGGCTATAGTAAATATGGGTTGTAAGAGATAATCTATCCACGTGCTTGTAATGCCTAAAGTTGTAATAATATCTGGTAATCATTGGTTTTTATGTTTAACAAATTTAAAAACGTACTCTGTTGATCCACGGATTAAAAACTTATTGCTGCAACTACGATTCAAAATAATCAGATTATCAACTTCAAAATACAAATCCAAACATGCACTATAGCTTGAAGTTGTACCTTTCCTAAGGAGATGTACTCTCCATATTGGAGTTATACAATATCCTTCTTTCTGTCAATGATTTCAAGGCATCCATCAGCGTGGAACCTCCTGATATCCCCAGTGTAGAACCAACGCATCCCAGTTTCATCAACCTACACAACCGATTCATCAACCTAGACAACCAAACCAAATCAGGAAAAAACCTATGGTCGAGTCAACATGAGCAATGGGATGATACAAACCTTGTACACTTCGTTAGTTTCTTGCTCATTATTGAAGTAACCAGCAGTCACACTATACCCACCAATTACAACTTCACCTCGGGGCATTGGCTTGTCCGATGTTAAATACCCGCCTTCATCCCATGAAACAAGCTGCAATACAAGTAAAAATAAATATAGGTATTAACAAAATCCAAAATTAGATTAGTAAATACATTCCTCTTTTTTGTTCATGAATTTTTTTAACCTTGATATACGCACAAGGAAGTGGTGGACCAACACGCCCAACGGAATTATCATCCGCCTCAGATAAAGCAGCTCCAGCACATGTTTCGGTTAGTCCATACCCTTGACCAATTGGAGCCCTAAAAAGTGTAGCGCAAAAATGTGTACAATTAACAGAGTTTTTATTTGTCCAAAAAAACACACATTTTAGATAACCACTGCATGAATAAATAGTGTAAGGTTGATTTTTAGCTCATTCCATAACTACAAGCCAACAAAAAATGATAACAGAATGTAACGATCCATCCCCGTACCATGTCCTATTCCATACAACCAAACAGGCTCAAACATTTAATACAATACCACCTAGAAACTCTACAAAGTTGTGTTTGGGATTTATAAAAGGCAATGTAATATTTACCCGACGCAGACATTAATAAAACTCTGGGTGTCTGGAGCCAAAGGATCACCACCACAAAGCATGAAACGGATGTCTCCTCCAAGTACAGACCTGATCTTCTTAAAAACAATGGCATCCCACAATAGCTTCTCTACCCCCATGCGCCTAACCAACTTCCATCTACTGCTAGCAAGCGTCTTTGGAAAGCAATGTTAAAAAGTTTTTGGCCAAACCTCCCTTTTCTTCAACCTACAATATTTCAATAATAGTAAGCATCAAAATAAAGTTATATGACTTCTTTAGTTGAAAGTCTATTACAGACCTTCTTTACTACTCCATCTCGTACACGATCCAAAATAGTTGGAACAGATGCCATTAAAGTTGCTTTCGACATAGATGCATCTCCCATTGTTCCTTTCTTGATTTTATTTGACGTGTCTGTCAAAGTAAGTGCTGAACCATAACCGATGGAAGTACCTGCTGTCAACATCACAACCTGCACAACAACATCATTCATGGTATCAATAAAATGGACCTGCTAATCCCAGAAGGGCCAAATGGTTCAAAGAAAATAGGTTGATCACACTTGTGATTAATCCCAGAAGGGCCAAATGGTTCAACGAAAATAGTTGGCTACATGGAAACGGGTAAAGAGGTCGACCATGTCAAATGGGTCGAACAAATTGAAAGTTGCTTTAAGTTTCCTTCCTAAACTGATTTATGCAAAGAATCAAACTATTAATTTGATAATATTATTCTTGTGATCAGAATCAAGCACATACATCATAATGATTTTTCTAGCAAATGGAAAAAGAAGTGTCAGCGGGTCAACCCGCCTCGTCTACGAGACATGTACTACATAATAACGCATTTCAACGCAAACCCAGTTTTTGCTCAAACTATGAACTGCCCATGTTGCTACCTCTAGAACTTATACATGAAGTTACCTCAGTAGCCAATTCAAAAATTTGAGCCAGTGGTAAGTATGCCAAGTACACATCGTTGGGCCCCAATGTACGTGATGACAGTCATAACCGCAGCTGCAGTTGATACTACATTCCCATGAGTCATCATCACCCCCTGTAAAAAAAGAATTATGCACCATTAAACATAAGACTAATATTCAGTTGTGATAAGAAAACTAATAATTAAATTAACAGTGAAATCAGAATACAAAACACATATAATGTATTTACCTTATGAGATCATAGTGATTTGAACAAACCTTGTTAATAAGTAGGTGTCGACTCTTCACCCTTTCACCCGATCCTTATTTCGCACCATCAATGTCGCTAGAGAGGATGAGATATATCTCATACCAAATACCATAAACCAGCGAAGCTCTAATTCATCACAACTAATATGTGTGATGATCTGTTGTGGATGAGGTGGCTCACAGGAACCCAAACCAACAAACAATACTCTCAATCAGAACTACCTGAGACCACCTAAACCATCGAAAGATGGTGGCGGATTCGGCAGATCAAGGAGAGGGTAATATGATTGTTGCGGCTGCGATTTTATTTTAGGGTTTAGAGAGAAAATGAAGATGGATACGTTTTGGGTGAGTTATATCAGAGTTTTGGAAAAAAGTCAGAGGTGTTAAAGTTAAAGATGGAAATACTATTAAAAGATTCATATATTTCTATATATGTTTTCTATATTTCCTTGGATAAGTGTACTTAAAAAATAAGTCCTATATCCTTTATAAGTAGTATGGATAATACTCCTAAAACTAAATGGGCCTAAATGATTTAAAATGTAAATGCAGCTAGTGTAGTGTTAATCTAATATCCAAATTATAACTGAAATTAAGCAAATACAAGGAAAATACAAAGCCCACTAACTAACAATCACTTTCACACAAAATTCTAATAGAACTAACAGTGAACTCAATCTAACGGGATTACTAACGGATGAAACTAACAAAGGACGATTACTGTAACAAGACAACAAAAAATGGAGGGTTAAAATGTACAATTACCAAACCTTACCAATTTTATTATCATCACAGATACAAATTCAAGTGTTGTAGCTTAGCTTACCCCTTTTTCTACCACTTATGTTGTAAAAGCTCTATGAACATCTAATCTACAAGCACTACTAACACACTTATTGAAGGAAAATTAATCTCAACATTCATCAAACACACTTAACTAACAGATTGATACGAACCTTATTATCCTAAAGCAACTTTTTATACATCTTTTTTATCTTAAATTTGAGATGAATCGATAGACTAATGATCAAACGACCTTATCGTAGCTAAGCATTACCAACTTACGAATGGATGTTAAACTACTTGAACTCCAATATCACGCTACAAAGTATTCTAATGCTCTGCAATCTACGATAGCTTAAACTATCCTGAACATATAAATTTAATCCGAACTGACCTACTCCAAACATAATTCTCGACCAGAATGTTGAAACTAAAGAAAATCAAAGCTTTCTATCATTATTGTAAACTTATAGCAGCTAGTTACAATCAACAGATTTATCACATTCTCTTACATATCCTTTGATTCAAACATCGGTAAACAGAATTATAAAGGAATTAATAAGCTAACTTCTAAACTATCAAGTACAAAGTGCAAGCAGATAAGCAACCTAAGTAGATAATTAGACTGAGTAACTCAAGTCCACCTATTCACTATAAATACAGCTATTCGAGATATAAGAAAACTTGTAAAAAACAGAAATAAAAACTTCACTGTCTCAAGGCCTCCGCTGATGTGAGAGCTGCTATCGAACTAACAGAAAACTGATATCGAATCGAACCACTTGCTTGATGTGAACAGTAACTCGTAAGAAAATGAACAACAGCTTATGATACGTGCAACAATAAACCTCGTCAGCTTATTTAATAAGCTGATCCAAACGCAGCTCAAACTCACACAAAAACTGTCCACTCCTTATGATCAACTAATCCGAAATTAACACAAACAGAACTGATCATAAAGTTCTTCGAACCAATTCATGAACAAAATTCGAAACCCAAAGAGCTCACAATTAATCTAATCAGTAAGGAAGGGAAAACAGTGAGAGAAAACTTAAAAGCTCTATTAATGGAGATGAAGAAAAGTAGTTACAAATGAAATAACAGAATTCGGTTACATAATTTAACTAACTAACTATACTATTATATAAAGAGGCTAACTCCGATCTTAACTCCGATCTTAATTCTGAACCTAAAATTTCCAAGCGTAACTCCAAACCAAAAATTAAGATATGAAGGTTAAATTTAAACCCTTAGATCATATTTTGTTAAATTGATGTCATCCATCCATATGTTTTTATAACAAACTTTTGTAACAACCTTAGTAACAAACAATTCAAAAAAAAATTATCTTTAAATTGAAATCTATTGATATATTTATTATTTTTATAATCTATTTTCACCATATTTTCTAAATTTTCGTGCTCTTTAATTCAACATTCATTTTGATATAATTTTATTAAATTTTAGTTTCTTTGTTTTTAATGAGTTTATTTAAGTTAATTTATTTTTTTACTACTTCAACCTTAATTTAAACCTTAGTAAAATTGTAATATTTGTTCGCTAAAAAATAGTTATCAGGTACTCGCCGCTGCATTACGCGGGTACGATGCTAGTCTAACTAATTTTTATGAAACTATGTGAAATAACACCTTATCTAGTTGCTTACAAATGAAGTGATTACACGGTATTTATAGAAGATTTAGACGAGTTGATGATGTGTTGTCCACGTGAATTAGGGTTCTTCAAGAATCTTCCAGAATTTTGTGGGTTTTTTCTTTGATGAGTTTTGATCTAATTCATTGATATCAACTTGTAGAGAATGAGATTGTGAACATCTTTTCTTTTATACGCTTCTCTTGAAATCTTGTGATTCGATCTTGAATCTAGCTTGAAGATCTTGGAGGATAGAAAACAACCTTTATGTTTTTTCTCTCTCTTGGACTAATGAAGGAGACGTGTTTGATGCCAGCAATATAAAACTTCTCATTTTTTTTTACTTTTTTTATTAATAGTAAGTAATTTACTTATTAAGTCCTTTGACTTTCATTTTTATTTCACTTTGTATTTTTATCATTTTAAGCTTTTAAGCAAAACACATTTTTTAGTCTTTTATCTTTGTAGATATGGCAATTGTGGTCCTTGAAATAATTTTCTCCTTTTCTTCAGATAAAACCGTAAAAGCTCGTATTTGTCCCAAATGTACATGTTTTTCTTGAAAACACACAAAAACCAAATACACGCGTAATTCTGATAATATTAAGCATAATCTGGTATATTTTGCTTCGTTTTAAGTGTTTATCGGTTATAAAATATGAGTGTTTTCACACTCATTAACCCCCGACCGCACTAACGAAATTTACAACTTGTTTACCATATATTTTATATAGTCGAACAAGAATGTAATATGTCATCTTAGTCGTTAATGGTCTTTTATTGTAATAGGTTAGTCGGGTTAACCGGGCTTTGACTTGAAGCTAATATTGTATAAGTTAGGGGCTCTAAGCCCAAGTCAAGCCAAGCCCGGCCCAAGGAAACAAGCCCATGATCCCATCAAGCTCGTGGGTATATAAACCCTCCTCCATGTGTGGAAGAGGGTGTTGGTTCACTTTCACTTTCTCTCTCTAGTAAAGTTTAACCTTCCACCATCTCTCTAGTTTCTCTCTCTACTTTCTTCTCTTTCTCTCTCTAAATATTGTGTTATGTATTAATTTGGGATTAACATTTGGTATCAAGAGCCTATTGTAGATAGGTGATTGAAGATTTGTGGTTTGTTTTTATTGATTTCGTGTCTGTTTGATCCAAAAACCCACGTCACAAATTTTGTTTTGTGTTTTTTGTGGTTTAGGAATCACCTACATAGTTATGGTAGGAATTTGGTTACTTTGGATCGTCCAAAAACACAAAATTTTGGGGCGTTTGACTCGATTTTGGCAAAAAATCACGTTTTGTACCGTTTTGCGGAATTATTGCAGAATTATTGCGGAATCTACACCTCATAATCTCGCAATAATTAGGGTTCTGAGATCTCCTTATTCCAGAATCTTTATTCCGAGAATTTTTTGAAAATTATTCCGGAATCCTCATCTTTTCCGAGATCTTTTAGAATTATTGCGAGATCTTAGGGATATTGCGAGATCTTTCAGAATTATTGTGACATCTTTGGAATATTGCGAGATCTTTGGGTTATTGCTAGATCTTTCAGTTATTGCGAGATCTTTGGGTTATTGCGAGATCTTTCCATTATTGCGAGATCCTGAAGTTATTGCGAGATCTTTGAAGTTTCGCAATATTGGGTTTATTCCGAGATTATTGTTCGAGTAATTTTTATACTTAGCCACTCTCTAGACTAGTCCCGCATTATAGTTTACAAAAAAAAAAGAGTTAAAATTTTTAGGTCAAGTAAAATCAAATTTTTTCTATACTAGTTCTTGGCTATTTCTAACTCGATTTCAAAATTTGGTGATACAAAATTCTTCGGTCTACCGTTTTGTCAGACTGAGGAATTTACTGTCGGACTGAACAATCTCGCAACACTTCGAAATTTTAACAACACTTCATCACAAAAAATCTACTAAGATCTGTAATCCATTCACAAGCATTTACCATGTCAAACAACAACAACAACAATGTGAACGCTAATCAAGTTCGTTTAGAATGAGGTGGCAACGGTAATCCACCTGTGCTGACAGCCGGTTGCTACGTTAAGTGAAGCGCTCGTTTCCTTTGATTTCTCGACACTAAATAGAACCGAACTGCTCTTCTTTATTTCCTTGAAAATGCACCTCCCGTCTTTGAATTCAGACAAACTACCACATCGAATGCAGATGGTACTACATCAACTACAAGAGTCATGGAGAACTTCGACACATGTCCTCCTGAGAAAAGGAAACTTCTCCAAGCTGAAGTTGATGTTGTGAACTATATACTCACTGGTATTGATAACGATATCTATTCCATGGTTGATGCATGTCCTAATGCTATGGAAATGTAAAATGCAATTCATCGATCGAAGCAAGGTGAGTCGATTAATATTCAAGATCTCGAGACTAATCTACTTAGGGAATTTGGAAAATTCACATCCGAAGATGGTGAATCCATTGACTCATATTACAAGAGATTATACAAAATGATGAATGAGTTTGTCAGAAATCAGTGCACCATCTCCAATCATCATGCCAATGTTTATTTTTTACTTCAACCCAAACCAGAATGGAAAAGGTTTATGACTTTGGTTAAACAAAGGGAATATATCAAGACTATTTCTTATCACAAACTTTATGATATCTTGAAACAACATCAGAATGAAGTGAATGAACTTAGGGCTGAAAAGGCAGAACAGTCTGCTAACTCTATTGCTTTTGTGGCTGCTACTTCAACAAAACTCGTTCACCGTCAACAAGCACCTTTTCATTCCTCAAGGCCATCCATCTCATCCACCAAACCTCTAGCTACTGCTAGAATCAAAGCAAAAGCAATTGTCTCCACTCCACCTCCAAAGTATGACACCGAGTCACATGGAGACAATGAGATGAACAAACTTCAAGGGACAAGAAGATTGAGGAACTCATGTCTTTACTCACCACAACATATAAGAAGTCTACAAACCTACCAACAACAAACTCAGATCATCATCCAATACTAGATATAAGGAAGTTGACAATACTCTAAAGTATGATCGTAATGCAAGGTATGATAACCATAAGTTGTCGAATCAAGTTGGGGCTAGAGAAAATGTAGGCACTCCGGTTGTGCAGAAGACTGGGATTCAATGCTTCAACTACAAGGATCTTGGACATATGGCTAGAGAATGCAAGAAGCCAAAACTTGCTAAGGATTCTGCATATCACAAGGAAAAGATGTTGATGTGTAAGAAAGAAGAAGCAGGGATTCCGCTCACAGTAGATGAAGTTGATTGGCTCGACGACACTGATGATGAATCTGATGATCAAGAGTTGGAGGCACATTATGTGTACATGGCAAAGATTCAAGAAGTGATTCCAAGGACTGCTGACAATTTTCGACCTATCTTTGATGCTGAGCCAGTTGAAAAGGTACCATCATATTATAACTATAATGTCTTTGCTAACGAATGACGACATCCTGAGCAACCCGAAAGCATCAATGACACATATGTAATGGATACTGAGGATAGCAATATCTCTACAGATTCACAGCATATGTGTAATGACGACGGTAATGCTGCTCGGGATACTGAATCGGGTGAGGACCGTGATTTGCTTGAGTCTATTATTGATACTTTGAAACATGAAATTGATGAAAACAAAGAGGCTAATAAACGTTTGAAACAAGCAAACACATACTTAGCCGAGGAGATAGACATGCTTAAAGAGTGTGATTATGTAAAATAAGTTGATCGACGAATTGCTATAGCCAATGGTTTGGTATATGAACGTAAGGTGCTCAACGAACAATATTGTTCTGAAGTAACACATGAAATTCATATATCAAAACAAAAGATATCGGGACTTGAAGAACAACTGCTGCTACATAAACTTCAGATTTCTGAATTAGAGTCGGTTAACAAAGAACAAATTGAGCTTTATAAAACTCGTGAAGAAAAGGATATTGAAAAAGTTCTTTATTGGAAAAAAGAGTTTAAATGTTAAACAACATTGTTTACAAAATGGGTCAGTCTATTCAAACTATGAACATGCTCAATAGAAATATGAAAACGAGTTTTGTTAAGCCTGAATATCTCAAGAGAGTTCAAAGTATCAAGCCTGCTCTTTATAATATCGGTTGTTATAATGATAATCTTGCTCTTATGATTTCCCCTGACCGCGACGATATCATTCGTCATCACGAAGAAAGTCGATCCAACTTAAGTGATTTGATAAACCCTTCTGATTCTAATTATCATACTAAGTTTGTTCCACAAAAAGAACTTTCAAAAGAACAAGAGTTTTTTTCAAATGTTCCACCAACGAGTCATGAAACGGAAGAGAAATTTTCTTTAAAAAGGGGTTTCAAAAAGCAATCAATTTTGTTAGAAAAACAAATTTCTGATCAAAAACGTAAATGGGATGAGAAAAGTAAGTGTTCAGCAATTTGAGTTTACAAAACAAGGGGTTTTAAATTTGTACAAAGGTGTCGTCGATTATGAAAAAGTGTCTAGAGATACCGTTTGGAATATTAAACCTAACCCACAAGTAGAAGTCGTCATTCAACAATGAATTGTTCCAACCATTGATGATCTTTAAAGTAATGTGGAAATGTTTTATAAAGCTCTTACTGAGGAAATGATAACTGATTTAAGATATGTTAACGCTCTTGAAGACGAAGTTGATTTTCTTCAAACTAAATTAAAGACACAAGAACACCAACTTTCTAATGAAATTGATCGACTTTCTAAGGAATACTATTATGCTGACCATATGAATGCTATACTTGGTGTGTATACCGATCTTGATCAATATTGTCATGTAGCATGTCTAGTGTCAAAAACGGTTGTGAAATGTCAAAATCTTGAAGTTGAGCTTACGAAACAAATTCAATCATATAACAAACTTTCGAAAAGTTTTTCCCAACTTGAGAAACACTCCATTTCTCTTGAACTTGCTTTACAAAGTGGTGATAAATCTCATAATCATAAAAGGTGTCAAGAACTTGCAGCTTCTTCGTTTCGTAAATTAAATGAAAAAAGTTTCGAAATAAATGATTTGAAAGCTCAGCTACAAGAAAGGGACATAGCCATCAGTGAGTCACAAAAAATCATTGAGAAAATGAAAGGAAAGTCTGTTTCAGGTAAACCATCCGCCGTTCATCAATCGAATACGGTTAAATGCCCTAAATCATATGTTTTGGGAAAACCCCCCACAGACTTTGCCTAAGCTAGGAACTGATAAGAGCACAAATGTGATAGCACCAGGAATGTATAAGATGAACACTAGGCCCACTCAAACTGGAACATCGCTGTTACCTCATAATCTTAGAAAAACTAAGCAACATGAGTCTTCTTCTACAGGAGTAATTCCTACTACTAGTGTTAGCGGACCACAGCTTAAGAGCACTAGAATGCAAGATAGAGTCATGCCTAACAATAGTTAAGGGAAGAAGATAGAAGTAAAACACCACCGTAGGAATTATAAGTTTTCTAAGAATAAAATGTTTGTAATTGCATGTAATGACAGTTTGAATGTTAAGACTTCGAATGTTGAATTTGCTTGTGTAATGTGGAAAATGTGTTCGTACTTTCAATCATGATGCTTGTGCTTTTAATCATAATGGCGTGAATTCTAGAACTAGGAAGCCTATTCTTGTGCCCACTAGTACTAGAAAACCCACAAGAACTTTAAACCAATCCAATACTTAACCACTTAAGAAACTAAGTGCGTTAGAATCCACTACTCTGCATAAACAAAACAACTTAAAGAAGCTTTATGAGAACATGATTAGGACATGTAAATGGGGGTACTCAAGATTTACAACACCCGGATACAAATGGGTACCTAAGATAACCACTATTGTAATCGGGTCTATGAATCTTATCTTGCCTTTAGGATTTGTATCTAGGCCTACTAATATTTTGGAACCCACTTCTATCAAGGGCTCCCATTTGTCAAACTCTACATTGTCTCCTAATTCTCATGCACCTCGTTGAAATCATTCTCTTCATAATGGACTCTGGGTGCACCAAGCACATGACGGGCAATCTCAATCTTCAAATTAACTTTATGGAGAAGTTTCTGGGTACGATGCGGTTTGGAATGACCAGTTTGCACCGATACTCAGATATGGTGATTTGGTTTATGGGAATATCACTATCAAACGGGTTTATTACGTCGAGGAACTGAATCAGAATTTATTCTCGGTTGGTCAATTTTGTGATGCGGATTTGGAAGTGGCTTTTCAGAAAACTACTTGCTATGTTAGAGACTATGATGGGAATGACCTTCTCACAGGTTCTCGTGGTTCTGATATCTACACAGTAACTCTTCAAGACAAATCTTCAACAAATCCAATTTGCTTAATGGTTAAAGCTTCGTCATCTTAAGAATGGTTATGGCATCAACGAATGTCACATCTCAACTTTGACACCATCAACTTGCTTTCGAAGAATGATATTGTGACCGGTCTTCCTAAGTTAAAATTCGTCAAAGACCATCTTTGTTCTTCTTGTGAGTTAGGGAATGCAAAACGAAATTATTTCAAAACCAAGACAACCCCAAGCTCAAAATGACGATGGGAACTTCTACACATGGATTTATGTGGCCCTATGCGTGTAAACAGTATTAGTGGGAAAAAGTATATTCTTGTGATTGTTGATGGTTACTCCAGATATACATGGACTTCCTTCTTAAGGTCCAAAGACGAAACACCGGAGGTTCTCAAAAACTTTCTCAAGATGATACAATGCAATCTTCAAGCTCAAGTCTTAACAATCAGAACGGATAGGGTACTGAATTTTTGAACAAGACTCTACAAGCCTACTTTCAAGAAGAAGGCATCAAACACCAAACTTTAATTGCTCGAACTCCTGAACAAAACGACGTTGTCGAAAGAAGGAACCGTACTTTGGTTGAGGCATCTCAAACAACTCTTTCTGCATCAAAATTACCATTATTCTTTTGGGCTAACGCAATTGCAACTGCCTGTTATACTCATAATCGTTCTCTCGTAATCCCTAGGCATGAAAAGACACCATACCACATCATCAATGGCAGGAAACCTACTATTAAATTCTTTCACATATTTGGATCTTTATACTACATTCTTAAAGACGATGAGAATCTCGACAAGATGCAAGAATAAGGTGATACATGTATTTTTGTGGGGTATGCTTCATTTTCGAAAGGATATCGAGTCTACAACAAAAGAACAAGGATTATTGTCGAAACAATTCATGTGAACTTTGACGAATTGCCACAAATGGGACTTGATCACAACAGATCAAGTCCCGCACCTCAATGTCCAGCAATGGCACTAACACAAAATAGTGTACGTCCCGTGCAAGAATGTCAAGAAAATCCTACAGCAGACTCGACGGGTAAGACGAAAATGAATGAGTTGGCTGATCATATGATCCAATGTTTGATGAATATTACTATGGAAACAATTAAGTTGTGTCAAAGCCTTCCGCTGTGAATACTACTGATGCACCCGTACCAAGTCAAGAAGACAAAACTACATCTACTTCAGCAACCGTTTCTCAAGAGACAATTCCATTGGATACTCAACAAACTCAAGAAACCGTCATACAACCAACATCGCCAACCGTCAATGCTGCAGGAGAAAACAATGATCAAGCAAACGATGCACAGTCTGGCGAAGACGAATTTATCAACCCATTCAGTACACCGGTACGCGAAGTCAGAGAGTCTTCTACTCAACATGTTGATCCGTCAAACATGCACACATTCTATCAACGATATCCATCCACTCACCATTGGACAAATGATCATCCATTCGTACAAGTTATTGGAAATCCTTCACAACCGGTTCGAACACGCAGACAACTCGAAACCGATGGCGATGTATGTATGTATGCACTCATCATGAGTTTCATTATACCTACGAACATCAAACAAGTCATGACTGATCATGCGTGGATGTAATCAATGCAAGACGAACTTCATCAATTTGAAAGACTTGGAGTATGGGAACTTGTTGACAGACCATATGGAACATCGGTTCTCGACTTCAAATGGATCTATAAAAACAAATTGGATGAAGAACAAACAATCATCAAAAACAAATCTCGTCTTGTGGTTAAGGGATACCGTCAACAAGAAGGAATAGATTTTGATGAATCATTTGCTCTAGTCACTCGTTTGGAAGCAGTTAGGATATTTCTTGCCTATGTTTCACATAAGGGCTTCATGTTTTATCATATGGACGTTAAAACAGCTTTTCTCAACGGCCATTTGAAAAAAGAAGTGTATATGAATCAGCTAGAAGGATTCGTTGATCCTCATCATCCTAAAAAAGTCTACCGTCTCAAGAAGGCTGTATATGGACTTAAACAAGCTCCAAGGGCGTGGTACAAAGAACTATCAAACTTCTTGGTCTCCAAAAGATTCTTCAAAGGTTCTATTGATCCTACTCTCTTTATTAATAAATAAGGGGATGACATATTGATGGTGCGGGTTTATGTTGATGACATTATTTTTGGTTATATGAACCCAAAACTTTCAAAACGTTTTGAAAAACTAATGCACAGCAAATTTGAAATGTCAATGATGGGGGAGCTAAAATTATTTCTAGGCCTCCAGATTAATCAATCCTCGCGTGATATCTTTATTAACCAAGCTAAGTATGCACAAGAGCTACTTAAAAAGCATGATATGACCTCATGTGCTAGCGTTGGTACACCATTGTCGACCTCATCCCTAGACGCTGACTTGTACTCACCTCACATAGATCAAACGCGATATCGCAGTATGATCGGGTCTCTCATGTACCTTACAGCCAGCAGGCCTGATATTCATCATGCCACATGTTATTGTGTACGATATCAAGCTAGACCTAGTGAAAAGCACCTCAAGGAGGTTAAACGGATCTTTCGGTACCTTAAGAATACCATTCACATGGGACTCTGGTATCCGAAGGAAACCGGTTTCATTTAATAGCTTTTGCAGGTTCTCATCATGCAGGTTGCCTTAATAATAGAAAGAGCACCTCTGGTAGCGTAAAATTTATAGGGGAAGACAAGCTCGTGAGTTGGTTGTCAAAGAAGCAGGATTTCACCTCCCTGTCATCCGCAGAAGCAGAGTATGTGTCTCTATCCGCGTGTTGTACTCAAGTCCTTTGGATGAGAACTCAACTCACGGATTATGGCTTCCACTTTGATAAAGTACCTATGTATTGTGACTCAAAGTTGGCTATAACCATCTCTTACAATTTGGTCCAGCACTCCCGCACCAAGCACATCGACATCAGATATCATTTCATCAAGGAACAAGTGGAACGTGGTATCATGGAATTATACTTTGTCAGAACTAAGTACCAAATAGCAGACTTGTTTACAAAATATCTATTGCAAGATAGCTTTAAGTATCTCGTTGGTCATCTTGGTATGAGGTATATGACACCAAAAGACTTGGAGGTTCTGGCAAATGAATCTGCTTGATAATTTCTCACAATGACTTCTAAGTGCATCATAGCTTAGGACTCGGACCTCACATAAAGGAAAGTTTATCACAGACAATAACTTATCCTTCTCTACGAGAAATTAATATTTCTCGGTCATGAGCTTCTCCTAAAAACATTAAGTTTTTAAGTTCATGAAAAACGACTTCTAAGTAAATGTTAACTTAGAACTCGAGCTTCAACTTAAGGGAAGTTTATCACGGATGATAACTTATCCTTCACAACGGGAAATTAATTTTTTTCTCGGTCATGAGCTAGTCACAAAACATTCAAAGTTTTGAGCTCATGTAAATCAGATAGATTTTTAAAACCGTTGAACATAATTTTTCACGAATTTCTCAAAAGGTTTTTCTAGATCTTTCAAAATTCTGTGTTCAACACTCCCTTCCTCATAATAGGTTTTTATATCTCAAAAATGTTATATGTTATTTGGATCAATTTTTTAGGAGAGGCGTTTTAAAATCAAGCCTTTAATGTTGTTAGGTACATCTAAAAATTCTTATATTTTATGTATCCAACACATTCCGAAAATGGTATAAATTGTCAAACGTACTATATTATATCGGATAAGTCATCTCATCTCCGTACCTTAACATATTTTGTGGTGTTTTTTTTCTTATATATTATCAAATTTTGATCAATTAGGACCCACATATATTGTTGAGGGGGAGCTACCTAACTAAAAGTTCCATGATTTAAAATTTTTAAAATGTAACTTACACCATAAGATCGTCAACAATACACATCCAACCATATCTATTAAACTATATTTTTAGGCCCTCTAGTTGAATGCAGAGGGCACTAAATGCGTTTGGAAGAGTTTTTATTTGCTAGGGAAAAAACAGCCATTGTCAAGTTCATTGAAGGGTTGCTGGAATTGTATCTCAACTTAATGAGATCGTCCATTAATTAGCTCCAAGTATGTTAGCAGTCTGTTGATCTAGTATCTCAATCATTATGCAGTTACAAACTCTGCCTCACTATAAATAGGCTGTGCAATGGTCTAGTATCCTTAGTATTGTAACTACACAGCAAAATAAATACCAAATGTTAACTAATTATGTACACAAAGATTTGGCTATGCTGTGTGAGCCTAATTTTATACAACTTGTGGTGAACAGCAAGGCTGCTAGGAGCTCAAGCAAAGGTGTGAGTGCCTCCAAAAATGGTGGGGTTACAAAGCTTGTCTCTAAACATCCAACCAGCAAGAGGACTAAAAAGGTTTCTGGCAATACCCTAGAAATCACCAAAAAATATGTTGGTAAGGAGGTTGCCACTAATGAAACACATGTAGATGAGCCTTTGTATTAGATCAATTGGAGATGAATACTACTGCCTCTATTATTGTTATGGTTGGTAGAGTTTGAGATGTTAATGCTATAAAAGGGACTTATTTGAGTACTGATTTTGTACTCTCTGATGCAAAGGTATATTTTCATAATAGATTAGATACTATTTTAAATAATATGGTTTCCTATGATTATTGTAATTCTTACATTTTTCAGAGTAATACCATTCATTGCACTACAAAAGGGTGTGTGGCTCACAATTTTATGCGTGTAAGAGAGGACGATATATACTTAATCAAGAATTTTATTGTGCACCATAATAAGGTAGAGTATCGAGTGAAGAAAGATGAGACCTTCATGTTGGAGTTTGATGGAGCGTCAGCAGTCAAAAAGGTTTCTGTCAGCCCTAAGGCTTCATTAGATATCCTTTCAACTTTATCCCTTGGGACCAAATTGTGGTTGCAGATGGCAAATATTTTATTGGTAAGATATGTGTAATTAGTTAATATCTTAAAATAATTTAAATTAGTGCATAATAAACTGTTGGGTCAAAACGTTGATGTGGCAGAAACTCAAAAACGAAGAAAACATGAAGGCATTTGTCTAAGCGTTGACAAGTGTATTCCAGGCGTTGTCAAGAACAAATCAGGCGTTGATAGAAGCAAGCATTGTCAAGTGCAATTCAAGCATTGTCACATGCAATCCAAGCATTGACAGAAACATTGACAAGAAGCCTTTGGAAGCTTCTATTTATATAAGTATGCAGAATATATTCTGTATTAGTTTATTTAAACAGAAGATTTACATGTTTATTCATTCTTATCTCTTGTAAACCCTATTCCTTACACTATAAAAGGAACCAAGGGTATTAGGTTTATTCATATCATGCATTCACAATATAAACCTAAAAGCGTGTGTCGACTAGACGTGGGATTAATGTATGCACGTCTAGTGATTGTTTGTTATTAGTATAATGAGCAATCCATTTGTTTAGTTCATGTTCCTTGTGTCCAAACACCTTGTTACTGTGTTGTGTTCTAATTCTGCTTTGATTATCTAATCATATGAACATGATGCATTCCTAGTAGCTAAAAGATCAAGGAAACCAAGGTTTCCACAGTTGGTATCAGAGCCTCGTGGCTTGTGATGCTAGGACCAACAAGGTGTTCGTGTATAGTGAAAAGAAGAAAAATCCGTCTAGGGTTTTTCTGGACGTTTTTGTGTGCGCAGCAGTATTCAGAAGGTCATAACTTTCGATTGAACCGTTGGATCGTCACGAAATCTTTTATGTGTGTTCTACATACATATATCTAAACATCCACCGGAGGGATTGTTCAGATTAGCCCTCAATCAAAAGTTATTAGGCGTCAAAGTTGGTTGTATTATGAGGTACTCACTTTTCTATATATACATAAAATCATGATTAAGGTTTCTATAAACCCTAAATCAACTTAAAGCAGAAAAGTTGAAGGTTTGAAGCTACTAAGTTACGTTTGATTCAATGGTGAATTCGTGATCATGGGATGTAAATTCGTGATCATGATACTAATAAAAGCAGCAAGGGATCGTGGTTGAGCAAGTAGGGTAAAAGACGTATGGATCTGTGTACGTATGGAAGAAAGTTTGTTATTATGAGTTTGTGGTCCCAGGTCTGTTCATACGTCATCACAGTGATCCTAAGTACAATGAATTGCATCGTTGGATATTAAAAGTAAGGAAAGAGACGTGGCTGAAAGATAGATTGCTATTGGCAAAGGAAGGACCAAGCAGACGTAGGTTTTGGAGAGAATGATTCTCAGTTGCTGATTTTTAAGGATATTTTATATCTCTCATATTATGTTTGATAAAATATTCAAGGTATATACGGAAGTTATTATATTTTGTGTATATGTTCCCTAATTTTGTGGAAACAGGGATGGCCGTGATAATTCCTGGTTATTAGGGAATAAAGATTTAGTCGACATAATCTTCTGTCCATACATGGTCTGCTGATTTCATGGAGATTTAGTCTTGATAGAATATGTTCTATCTAGCCACTGCCGAAAGTGACGTAGACACAGATGATAACATTTCTGATCAAGCCGCTGACGTTTGTTCTTTAGCCGCTGATAAGTATTGGTTTGACGCTGACAAGAATAAGTTAAACTCTGTTAAGAAAGCATTGACACTTGTTGTCTGATATATGGTTTTTCAAACACTGTCAAGTGTTGTCCGATATTGGACATTACATAGTGTTGATATCTTGGACAGTGAAAGATGTTGGACAACAAAGGAATAGCTGCTGTCTGAAAATTGATACGATTTTAGCACACGAAAAGGAGGAATTTACACACAAAGGTACATGGAATCTCCGTTTTTATTCAGAATATCAAGTTGATATTTATGGCTCGGATATTTTTAAAATGGATTAATGATTTTAATGTGAGTTAGCAACAATTTGTGAAGAAAATTATTGGATTTGATTATGTAATCGAGGTAGCCTTGCAAAAGAGTTATCCTTCTTTTACTTTTACATATGATATGAAGATTGAGAGTCGTCATGAAGAGGTGTTAGCTTAAGGGGAAGAATTCGTATGGTAAGTTTGATGTTTGAAGAAGATTTTCGCGAGGTTATGTTCTATCATATCTTGAAAGTAATTAGCATGACAACTAACTTTCAAGATAACTTGTTCGTGCTTTAAATGTTTGGTGACGAAGACTTGTCATAACACTTGAAGGAGTTACATTATCGTGCTCAGTGTCTCACAAAGGATGAGAATATTGACAAGGGATCGAGGTCTACTTATACTTTGTACCATGATTATAAGTTCTTTATCACGTGGATAATACAAGACATGGAACATATGTTTGGGTTATTCTACTTCTACATCAAGATTACTTTATTTATTTTTCTTCAAGATCATTACATAGAGCTACATTTGGAGAATCTTCAAGATTTCATACATTGTTTACTTCCCTGTTGATGTGACAAAAAGGGGAAGACATACATGCTACAATTGAGGGGAAGCAATTTGAAGATGATGTACAACTTACAAGAGGTACACAAAGAGTTTTGCCAACATCAACTAGGGGAAGATTGTTGGGTCAAAAAGTTGATGTGGCAGAAACTCAAAAACGAAGAAAACATGAAGGCATTTGTCTAAGCGTTGACAAGTATATTCCAGGCGGTGTCAAGAACAAATCAGGCGTTGACAGAAGCAAGCAATGTCAAGTGCAATTCAAGCATTGTCACATGCAATCCAAGCATTGACAGAAACATTGACAAGAAGCCTTTAAAAGCTTCTATTTAGATAAGTATGCCTAATATATTATGTATTAGTTTATTTAAATAGAAGATTTACATGTTTATTCATTCTTATCTCTTGTAAACCCTATTCCTTACACTATAAAAGGAACCAAGGGTATTAGGTTTATTCATATCATTCATTCACAATGTAAACCTAAAAGCGTGTGTCGACTAGACGTGGGATTAATGTATACACGTCTAGTGATTGTTTGTTATTAGTATAATGAGCAATCCGTTTGTTTAATTCATGTTCTTTGTGTCCAAACACCTTGTTAATGTGTTGTGTTCTAATTCCGCTTTGATAATCTAATCATATGAACATGATGCATTCCTAGTAGCTAAAAGATCGAGGAAACCAAGGTTTCCACATAAACAACTGTTAACATTCATATAAAAAACTCGCAGATGATGTCGGGTATGTGACAAATGTTGGTAGGACAAATGAGATAAAGAAAACACGGTCCAAGAACTTAGATTTCTATCTTGTAAATGATAGGTAGATACTGTTATTGACAATTGTTTTGTCTTTGGTGCTATATCCTAAGTTGTTCCTTTTATTGAATTAGTGGGCACTCAATGCGGGTCACCATATGGGAAGCCCTTGGTGATGTTCTCATATAGAAAAAAACTAAACAAGTTGGTTTATGCCCCATTGTTTTGTCATGTGTGTGTCCCAAGATTTATAATAGTAAGTGCAAATAATTTATATGTGTATTCAAATAATGTATTTACACATGTTAAATGAGGTAGTGTTATTACCTTTTAGGTAAGCTAAATTTTTCCAGCACAACCTCAATCAAAATTTAAGATGATTTGGAAATACCCATTATCCAGGACCTGAAAAAGGCAAACAGGTTAGAAAGTATATGCGTATTTCTATTGGGTTTGAAAAGTTGGTTATATTCTTACATATACCTTGTCGAATGTCAGGTGTGGTGTTCAATCAGGAAAGAGAGTTGGTCCAGCCGATCCATTGAAGCAAGGGAAGGAACGTTGGAAAATCTCCTTATGTGGGCTCGGAACAGAACAAATGATGTATGTTCATTTCGTTTTGATTACTCCTTCTAATATCAGCATGCTGCAATTTAATCTAGATTATTGTGTGTACAGTCTGCGACCTTCCATTGTAGGCTAAACATTGACAACATAAGGACAAGACGAGGCTAGCATTATCCATCGTGTGGGTCTGCTACATGCAAGAAAGGTGCAACGAGGAAGGATGGCTACTTCTATTGCGAAGGCTATCATAAGACTGTTGAATACCCAGTATTAAGGTCTATTGGTCTTCTTAATTTAAATGATTTAAATTTAAAAAAACAAACGACTTATTCCTCACTATTACCTTGTAGATATAGGCTTGAATTGGGCGTGGCGGATGAAAATGGGTATGTTGTGGTTGTTGTATTTGATGAATTAGCGACTGAAATAGTTGGGTGTGCAGTTGATACCATTGCTGATGTTGAAAATGATGGGAATGTTGATTTTCCACCAGCTCTAATGAATCTTATTGGAAATACTTATGTTTTTGAAATCAAGACCCACACTTATTATGAATATGGGTCTTTTGAAAGTTTTACATGTTGGAGGCTCATTGATAATGAGGCATCTGTGGAAAGCGCTGGATCAGGCACGGAAGATGAAGATACTAATGGGAGTGTGGAATTTTTGTCCCAAAACAAATCTGATTCAGCAGAAAACGTATGGCCAGTAGATATTACATCCCCTCAAAAGATTGCTGAATATGAATCTCCTTTGAAGATTGCTCCTCGCTTGAAGCGGCTTTCCAAAGAGCCATCTGCCTCAACTCCTTTGAAGCCTGTTGAAACCAATAAAAAAAATAAGGTTTACATCTCATTTGAACATAATACTCTTTCTGCGCACCCTATAATTATAAATACTAAATTACTGTTCACATTGACATTGTCTAAGAGTGGACCTTGAGGACTCAGATGCGGAGTATGTTGGAAACTCTACTAAAGACGCAAACTATGATGACCATGACTGTTCTACAGCTAAGAATAAAATAAGAAGAAGGTCTGAATAAATTTATTTAGCACCTTTCTTTTGGCCAGCGTAATAACAAAGCATAATCTTACGGTTTAATTGTATTTTTTAGGCTTATTCAATCAAGCACCGATGAATCAATCTCAGCAGAAGATTAGAAGAAACAATCATGATGCAATTAGTTTATAAGATGAAGTTCTTTTGGAGAATAATTCTAAATATTGTCCTAAATGTTTGGAGGACTTTTTTTATGGATTATATGATAGACTCATTATGTTTGATAATGTTCATGGCATTCATGTTATGAGATATTTTGAAAATAACCTATCCATGTCCAATTTACTTTGTTGTCTTAGTTGCAGAATACATTGCCAGCTCAATCAAAAGGCCATACCATGGTTACGATGACCATGCTCCAGCCAAGAAGAAAATAAGAAAACGGTCAGAGCAAATCCAATAATTAGATGTGGTTTGTTCACTCAGGGATTGAACCAGGGTAGATGGACAAAAGTGAAAGCTTCAAGTATATTACAATGAATTTTTGAGATGCACTTTGTATACAAATACTGATAGATCTGGTCTTAGCCCTTTAAGGGACTGTGTAGTTTATTGAACAATGTAATAGAAATCCCCTGTTATGTTTAACAATATTGGTTATCATGGATGTTAATAGAAGTTTTTGAAATAATCCTATTGATGTTCAGTTAGCTTTATTGTTTACCACTGTTAGCCTATTTAGAAAAAACAACCACCAATAAATCAATAAAAAAACCCAGATGAGGGATAAAATTAGATAAAGTAATAATATAGCATGGTTTGGCTTAGAACAAACAAGTTTACATAATTAAAAGGAACAACTAAAATTGACTGTCTATTATATAAGAGCTAAAGCAATGTTACAACAACGTTTTGCCTAAAAAGTCTTATATGTGAAGGAACTTCTATACAGTAGATGTGAAGGAACTTCTATATAGTAAAAACTCACCTTGATAGGTTGACGTTGTTGTATATTTAATAAATAATGTCGCGAAGCAATATTGCTTATAAATTAGCTTCTTGGTATTTTCTTCCATCATAAACCGTTCTTTGTAAATTATCAGATCTTCCTGATTCAAATTATAAGAGAACTATGTTAATTCAGATAGAAAAAGTTATGTACACAGTAATGAATTATATTTCAACCTACTGATATCTTACATTTATTAGAAAACTTATTGATTACATTATACCAAGTGATTCCAAAAGTTTTTTCTATTAAAAAACAGATATTATCTGATCATATTCTACAAGGGTGTCTCTATAATTTTAAAGAATCAAACAGCTTCTCACTATCTGCAACAACTATGGATAAAGGTATATATTTTTTCATACCTTTCTATGAATCCTATGATTTCAAAACTACTTTTATTTATGTTCTATTATTGCCAGATGCTCCACCGCCCAACATTTCTCTTGGCAACATATTCAATAACTCTGTTACCATTCAAGCAATGACAACTATTAGGCAAGATGGTAAGGTGCAAAGTTATTATAGACTAAAACAAAAAGAGGTGTGTTTTGCAGATTCAAATAAATGAATAAACCTATTTGTTTGTTTAAAAATATTCTATAAAACTATTTATATATTGAAAACCCATATATAACAGGTGTTCCATCCTCAGATAGCATACATGGGATAGATCTAGGACACAAAAATGTTGGTGAATGTTCAAAATCTTCACATAAACGTAAAAGCAGGCAATCCGCAAGTATTCTGTTGAATCATCTGTGTGAAAATAGTTTATTCGTAAAAGCATTTTATTATAACATTGATATTTAAATCAAGTATCAACAATCACAGGCCCCGCCTATCTCCATCGTTCTAAAAATAACATAAAAAAAGCTGCACTTACATCTGCAGGTAATGTAATTTTGAACTTTCGATATAGCTACTAATAACTTATTCCTTTATTAATATAAAGACATTTTATGCAAGGTATTCTTATTTCTTACAATAATATTGGATCTTCGTCATATGAATGCCATAACTGTCATGCACAAATGTTGTAAAACCCGCTTTAAAATACCAAGAATATTAAATGCATGAAATCACAATTTAATTGAAACTTTATATTAATTAAATATACGACACGTGTCACGAACATTTAAATCGAAGAAATACGTATATTAATTAATTACTACCAGTATTACGTATTATTAAGTATTACAAACACGACAAGAATTAAAACACGAACATACACTATATTTATCTAAAACACGAAAATCGAAAAACTATGAATGGGGCCTTGTTTGGCCAGCCTAAAAAGGAAAACAAGAAGGATGGGCTAAGCGCGGCCCATGAGCATTTTAATAGCAACAAAATATGTCTAGGGAATCATAATTACAGTTTTAACAAAAAGTAAGAAACCCTAGACTCCATGGAGTTGGTCGCCGGCTGTTATAAAGAAAAGGGGGAAAAATAAAGGTGTTTTGATCTTGATTGTTTACGGGTTATGTTTGTGTTCCTAAACCTTTAATCGCTATGCATTCGGTAATATTTTAATCTTCTGCTTTTAATTATTTTGCTATGATCATGATCTTTAAAAACAAGTATTAAGAACATGTAAATCAAAGATGTAAACAAAAGATTAAACAAGATTCGGGGGTTTGTTTGGTTTTGTTTTTGTTTTGGCCGCACACAAACCGAGACCAAACATGGTCTCGGTGGCGTTTTCTATCCACCAGCCACCACCTAAAGGGTGCGGTGGTGATGCTGTTGTTGTTGGCCGCAAGCCCAGGCCCCCACTAGGGGAAATCTGGTGAAGTTAGTGGCAACTGAGAGCCTCCAAGCTCTCGGTAGGTCTTAGGCAAAAACAGTGGGAACCAGCTGTAGGAAGGTGGGTACTTTGGCTCAGCAGGGGGAACCGGCTAGAGCCAATGTAAACCGTGGACTAAGCAGTGGCAACCGACGGCAAGGCCAAGGCCTTAGCCGCCGGCTAATACACCCAATCACCGGTTGTGGTGTCGAGTTTGGGTCTTTGGTGGTCTCGGGTTTGGGGCTCGGGATTTACAAAATAATTAATATGTTTTGATTGGTTAATTTAATTAATATGTTTTAATTGGTTTATCAGGATTCTCTCGTGTGTGTGGGCGATTCTCTGCTTTCCACCATTTTCGTTTCTTATCCCACATACCAAGATCATCATGATTCTTTTACCCATTCATTAATAACATTCATTTTCCTATCATTCATACTATATTATTTACGATCATCCCATTCCCATTAAATATTAATAAATATCCCATTCACATATTATTTTCACATATCACGTCCCATCCCATTCAATATTAATAATGATCATAACGGATTCTTCTTACTACTTTTACAGATTCAACTTTTTTTATTCCACTAACTGCTTTTGGTTTTGTTTGTCGTGGTTTTCGAGTGGGGTTCGTGTGGTCGTTTCGAGTGGGTTCTGATTTATGGTTTGAGTGGCTTTTGATTGTTGTGGGTTTCGAGTGGTTTTTGATTGTTGATTGGTTCTGAGTGGTTTATGGTTTTTGGTTTCTCTTCTGTTATAGTTGTTTATGGTTGCGGTTTGGCATAGCCTGCAGTTGGTGCTATTGTTTGAGGATTTCGAGTGTTTTATAGTTGTTGGTGGCTGGTTTTGGTTCGTGTTTAGGCTTCATTGTTAGCGGCTGTGAGTGGTTTGTTTTTGTAGGTTCGTTGTGTGTTCGGTTGTGGTTTGATTTTGCTTCATCCTTGTTAGTGGCTGTGATTGGTTCATTTTGGTTCTTGTTACCGGTTGTGTGTGGGACTGTGTGTGGTTGTGTTCGGCTGTGTTTTGGCCCTCGTTAGTGGCTGTGGGAAGTTTACGGGTCGTTGTAGTTGCGTTGTGGATTTGTTGTTTCTTCTTTAGTTTGTAGGTTCATTGTGCGATTGGTTTTGGCTCCATGGTTGGTTTTTCGCTGTTGTGGGAGGTTTATGGTTGTTGTGGGAGATTTTTAGGTGTGTGCTTCATTTAGTTCTCGGGTTTTGGAGTAGGTTGTTGATTTCGAGTAACTTTCGGGTTTTGGGTTTCTTGTCCTGTGTTTTGGTCATGTGGTTTGGTCCTGTGGTTTGCTGTTGTTGTAGGGTTTTGTGAGGCTGGTTGTTGGGTTTGTATGGCGTCCCGTACGGCGAGTTATATTTTGTGTCCTTTGCTAGGTTGTGATGGTTGTAGTGGTGGTCGAGACGCTAGGGGGCTTTGTAGGAGTTATTTTGTCTCCCATTTCAGAACTCAGCACTTTAAGACGGAAGCATTAAAGGCATCTCACAAAGCTCGCATTGCTAGTGATTATTCTTTATTCTCACCTTTGGACATCGCTCTCCATTAGGCGGGTATTTGGTTATGTGGTGATTGTTTTGGTACTCACACGTTCTCTAAGAACTGTAAGCATGGAGATGGTGATTTGGTTTATGCGCTGGCCTTTGAGGATGTTGCTATCTTATGTATTCCCGTACCTATTATTGCGAACCGCTCGGGTTCGGGTGTTACTTTTTGTAAAACCCGCATGCTTTTACCATGAATAGTACCCTTTAGATCATACGTACATGCTTAGAACTTTCCTTTTATAGCACGTTACGTTTCACGTATAAGAATTTCAAGTATTACGTACGTGTTAGAATACGATAATTATTTATTACGTATGAACACGATAATTATTCCAATAATAATTATAATCACGAACATGCGATCATGAAATCATGAACGTAATTTAAACACGAGCTAATATTATTTATGTATATATATTTATTACGAACACGAATAAATATTAAGTCACGATAGTAAACTAATTAGAACACGTAATTTACGAACACGAGAAAACACGAGAACACACTATTATATCTAGACACAGAAAAAGGTACGGGTTACCCCAAGTGGGGCCCCCTACCCGCGGCATACAAAGGAAAACATGGGCTTGGCCCATGTAATTTTTACTAAACAAGAATTAAGGAAAAACTTGTGTCATTTATCATAAAATCAAGAAAATAAGAAAACCCTAATTCTTTTCTTGCTCCTTCTTTTGGCCGCCGGGTTTGATCACCAAAAAGGGGTGTTCGGGTTGATTTTGATCTTGGAAATTTTGCAAGGATTCGTGTGTGTTCGCCATCATTTGATTCACGTATTCGATATATCCTTTTTAACCTTTTCTTTTATGTTTTGAATTAATTAATCACATAAAATCATGATGTTTTTAATTAACTAATTAAAAACCAGTATTTTTAAACATGTTAATGATCATGGGGTAAATCAAACAAGGGTTTTAGGGGTGTTTTGTTCCTAGCCGACGCCTAACCGAGCCCCATGGGGGTCTCGCCTTGGCCTATGTCGCACCACCGAGACCATATGGTCTCGGTATGATGGTGGTGGTCCCACGACAGCAGCAAGGCAAGGGTAAACCCTGACCTTGGTCGGGGTATGGTGTTGGTTACGGGTCCGGTTCATAGGTTTTTAGTCCCGGGTCCGGTTCATGGGTTTTTAGTCATGGGTACGGTTCATGGGTTTTTAGTCACGGGTCCGGTTCATGGGTTTTTAGTCACGGGTCCGGTTCATGAATTATTTTCAAGGTTTATGATTTTCACTAGTTATGTTTTAGACTTAAATTAAATAAAAGCATGACATGATTAATTTGATGTACATGACTTAGGTTATAAATTTAATTAGTAATTCATGAATTTAAACCTAAGTATTTATATTTAATTAGAATTTATAATTAATTAATTATTTAAAACCATGACTATAATTAATTAATTAACATGACTTAGGTTATATTATTAATAGTTAATAACACATGTTTTAACCTAAGTATTTTACCTTTATTTAAATAAATCATGTTATATTTAATTAAATACTTTTAACATATAGTTTATTTAATTTACATGTAATAATTAATCAACTATACCTTATAATCACATGACTTAGAATAATAATCAGAAAACACTTAAGCTTATATAATTAGCTTATTTAACCAGCTTACATCTATTTATGGAAACTTTCTATTTTTAGAAACTTATTTAATTAAGGCAGCTAATCTATTTATAGAAACTTTCTATTTTTAGAAACTTATCTATTTTAAGCAGTAATTCTATTTTTGGAAACTTTCTTATTTTGGGAACTTTCTATTTTTGGAAACTTTCTATTTTTGGTAACTTTCTATTTTTGGAAATTTTCTATTTTAGGAAACCTGCTATTTTTAGAAAGTTACTTATTATTACACAACAAGTATAATAATACATGAAATACAAGTAATACTTAATCAGAATAGATAGAATATACGATAAACACGGTATAAAGCTAAAACAGTAAAACATGACATGAACATATAAAACAAGCCAAGACATGATATAAAACCAGTTACGTATTCAGTAATCAGATACTTATACACGTATGTATTTATGTAGCTTTAGTGATACCGAAGTAGGACTCTCTTCCGTTCGTCTTCTTCGTTCACTGGACATAAGGTACGGATTCCCGTCCTTTCAGTATGGACATTCTTTCCTTATTAGGATTCCCCGTATGCAGCCAACTGTTTTCCCATAGTATAAGTTTATATGTTTGATTGCTTATGTTTAATTAGAATACCTAAACCCATATACATGCATGACCAGTTTCACCTACTTATGGAGGTACCATAACCATAACACTAGAGGCACTGGTGTTATGACTTCCCCACGGCGGAGTGATTGCTCGTAGCGTCCCTTCAGCTTTTGGCCATATTATTATATTTATCAAGTGGGGCGTATGGGTGCATCCTAGTTACATGTTTTCAGCAGATTACTCAGTGTGAATGTTGTGTGTGCCTTGCATCCTTCACAAGGAGCTGATCCCTCCAACCCAAAACCAGTATATTAAATTAGAGGCAGCCCCTCTAATTTGCATGACGATGTCACCCCTCCAAGTATTCATGCACGTTGATTTTCATGACCTATATTGGCTAATGGTAGAATATGTTAAACAGTTTTTATAAGATAAACATAAGACTTTTCAAACTATAAAACCAGTTTTACTAAGACTTAACCGGATTATTCATGACTTAGTTTCTTCCGTTGTTTCATGCTTATATGCTTATATTATTCATGCTTTATTTGTACATCCGTGCACTGAGTGTATTGCTCAGCCGTTTTCCTTTTCATGTTCCCAAAACGGCAGGTGCTCAGGGACGCTCGTAGACTTTAAGCGTACGTGCATATGGACTGGAAGCTTTCTAGCCTTTCTTTACTTTATGCATTATCTATACTTTGATACTCTTTCCATGGACATTGTTTAGTCCTTTCATTTACAGTACTTATGTTTGTGTGTGATGAGCTTTACTTTTGGACTACCGATGTTTGATTATGGTATTTCCTTTTATGGTCATGTAATGTTTTAGACAGTTATCCTTGTATGCTTTGATGACACGCCATAATCACGCGTGACATTCCATTTATCAAAATGGGGTGTTAAAATTATGGTATCAGAGCCAAGGCTTCGACCTGTAGTCTCTCAAAACATGACCTGTGATTAGTGGTAGTCACTATGGTCTTCCTAGAACTGACAGTCGGTTTTCATGCATTCATCATTTTCATGCATACATATATATGTCATTGTCGCAGGTTTATGACTAAGTAATGGTTGGTACAGGACTGGCCCTATTTAGTCGCATGTGTTTTATCGAAACTTTTAAATTTGGGACGACCCATAGGCGTCCCCTTACCATGTCTTTTATTTTGGGTGAACTGACCATAGGCGTTCACTCTCGAGCATACAAAAGTTTTCATAAAACTGCATCATGCATTCATGTACAAATTTTCTTGCATAAAATTTTTCTCATGATTTATTGGTATAAATTTTTTTCATGTATATATATTTTATGTTTTGATCAGTTTAATCATGTATTTTATGTTATACTGTCAGATGGTTCTCACACGCGAGCAGGAACAACTCAATGCAGCAATCCAAGCTGCAATGCAAGCTTTGCTTCCTCAACTGAGGAATGACATCAGGGCTGAGGTTCGGGCTGCCAACAATCAGTAGAAAAACCAAGCATCTCCTCCTCCTCCTCCAGTGACATTAGCAATATGGCTGGAGAGATTCAACAAGCTCTGTCCTCGAGCTTTCGAGAGAACAGATAGCCCCAGTGAAGCTGAAAGCTGGTTGGCTCACATCGAGAAGATCTTCGATGCTATGGGTTGTGACCCCGTCTTCAAGGCGAGGTTGGCATGTTACCGGTTCGAAGGCGATGTGTTAAATTGGTGGTTAGCATTGAAGCAGTCTAAGGGAGGTGATAATTGGTTGGCTGGTTTGACGTGGGCTCAGTTCAGAGATAGGGTGATGGAGCAGTTCTTTCCCAAGGTTGAGCAAGACAAGCTGAAGAGAGAGTACCATGGGATCAGACAGAGAGCTGGGGAGAATAGCAACGAGTTCATGCAGCGCTTTCTTCGCTTAGCTGGTTTCCTTGGTGCAGCGGCAGGTACTCCTGAAGAGCAGGCACACCACTTTAGGTGGGCTCTTCGCACGTCGGTCTCAAACAATCTGGTGTGTGCTACGTTCAACACGGTAGCACAAGTGGCCGATGTAGCACGTACGCTGGAGATGCTGCATGAGAGAGATGAGTTCGGGGAAGCAGAGAAACCCGATAAGAGGCAGAAGACTGGGGACGGTCTCAGCCGGCTACTCAGCAGCAACCTAATCAGCCCAAGGGAAATGGTCAGACTAACGACCGTTCTGCTACAGTTAGGCGTGGCGGTAATGATAATTACCGTAACAACGCTGGACACTCCAACGGCAGCAGGTCCTAATACTTACGCATTTTCTTATGATTTCATGTTATAACTCATAATTCTGACACTTTAGCAAATCTTCTACCAGGAACCATGGAAATGGTAGGGACCAGAACCAGAGAGGTTCACAGCCTAGCCGTCCAGCTATCACTGGTATTCAATCTTACGATTATTCGCATTGTCCTTTGTGTCCTATTATCATGTCTCATGTATAATGTTTTATCAGGGTCTCAGCCAGCCAGAGTACCTGCTGGAGGATATACTCATCCTCTTTGCTCTACTTGCCATCGTAGGCACCTAGGGCCATGTCGTCCCGACAGTGACGCATGCTTCAAGTGTGGTCTTCCTGGCCATCGCATGAAGGACTGCCATAAGGGCGAGATGGAGGGTACATCGGGAGATGCTGATACCAAGCCGCCTCCTACCACTGGACGCGTCTACACGACGTCTCGCGATCAGGCCAACAAGTCTACAGTTACCATCACTGGAATCTTGTATATGTATGGTCAAGCTGCATGTGTTCTGTTTGATACGGGTGCTACTTACTCGGTCATTTCTACTACTTATTCCAAGAATGCTAGGATATTCCCCATGCCACTAGAGAATAGACTCAGTATTTCCACGCCTTTGAGGGACTCTGTATTAATAACCCATGTATACAAGAGTCTTCCCCTAGAGTTTGACGATAAGGTTCGTCCTGTTGACGTACTTCCGCTGGACATGAATGACTTTGACATGATTTTGGGCATGGATTGGCTATCCAAGCATCATGCTACCATAGACTGCTATTCATATCGAGTCATCTTAGGTGATGTTAATGCACGAGCGTACATTCACAACGGGTTCGTACCCGGAAGGTCTGTACAAATCATATCTACCCTGCAAGCACGTGCACTACTGTCACATGGCTGCGAGGGTTATCTAGCTACGGTTCATGACATGGATGCTGAATCCCCATTAAATCAGGATCAGCCGATAGTGTCAGAATTCCAAGATGTATTTCCAGAAGAACTTCCGGGCATACCACCTGCACGAGAAGTAGAATTCAATATCGAGCTCATCCCAGGAGCTGAGCCGATTTCCAAGGCTCCTTATCGCATGGCTCCCATAGAGTTAAAGGAGTTGAAGGATCAACTGCAAGAACTTCTAGAACGAGGTTTCATTCGACCGAGCGCATCTCCATGGGGCGCACCGGTCTTATTTGTTAAGAAGAAGGACGGCAGTATGCGTCTTTGCATAGACTATCACGAGCTCAACAAGATTACTATCAGGAATAGGTAGCCACTCCCACGTATTGACGATCTGTTTGACCAACTCCAAGGGGCCAAACATTTCTCCAAGATTGACCTTAGGTCAGGCTACCATCAGTTACAGGTTAAGGAGCAGGACATCGCCAAGACTGCTCTCCGTACACGCTATGGCCACTACGAATTTGTAGTCATGCCATTCGGCCTGACCAATGCTCCAGCAGTGTTCAAAGATTTGATGAACAGAATCTTCCATGAATTTCTAGACAAGTTCGTCATTGTCTTCATCGATGACATCCTGGTTTCTCAATGTCCAAGGAGGAACACGAAGACCATCTTCGTACAGTACTACAAATTCTTTGCCAGAAGCAGCTGTATGCTAAATTCTCCAAGTGTAAGTTCTGGTTAGACAAGGTGGCATTCTTAGGTCACATTGTATCAGCAGAAGGAATCACTATGGATCCAGCGAAGGTTGAGGCTATTAATAAGTGGCCAAGGCCGACATCAGCGACTGAAGTACGCAGTTTCTTAGGCTTAGCTGGCTATTACCGTAGGTTCGTGGAGAACTTTTCCCGCCTAGCACTACCATTGACCAAACTGATGCGGGAAAGGCAGAAATTTGTATGGACTGAAGAACGAGAGAAGAGCTTTGAAGACCTGAAGCAGAAGCTAGTATCTGCACCTATTCTTACTCTCCCATCTGGTACAGGTGGATTTCAAATCTATAGTGATGCATCGGGGAAGGGACTTGGCTGTGTTCTCATGCAACATGGGAAAGTAATCGCGTACGCTTCACGGCAGCTTAAGCCTTATGAAGAAAATTACCCTACGTATGAATTGGAACTTGTTGCAGGCGTGTTTGCATTGAAGATATGGAGGCACTACTTATATGGATAATCATGTGACATTTTCACGGACCACAAGAGCTTGAAGTATATCTTCACTCAGCGTGAATTGAACATGAGGCAGAGGAGATGGTTAGAGCTGTTGAAGGATTATGACATTAATCTGTTGTATCATCCCGGAAAGGCGAATGTAGTAGCAGATGCACTTAGCAGGAAGTCCGGAATGATCAACGGCATTAAGATTGAGGAGGAAATCATAAGTGACTTGGAGCGACTAGACATAGAGATCATGGTACGTGGACAGCACGGTTACTGGGCTAATCTTAGAGTAGAACCCGAGTTACTCTCTAAGATCAAGGAAGCTCAGAAAGATGATGGAGAAATCTGGGCGATAGTTAAGAATTTGGAAAAGCAGACGGAATTCAGAGTAGATACAGATGGTATCGTATGGCAGGGTACGAGACTTTGTGTTCCTGATGATCAAGAACTCCGGGAAGCATTGTTAGCTGAAGCTCATAGCTCCCTATTCTCTATACATCCTGGTTCGACTAAGATGTACCATGACATCAAGCAGTACTTTTGGTGGAGTGGTATGAAACAGGATGTTGCCACTTACGTCTCCAAATGTCTTACCTGCCAGCAGGTTAAGATCGAGCATCAGCGATCTGGCGGTCTCCTTCAACCGTTAGATATTCCAGAGTGGAAGTGGGACAAAATCACCATGGATTTTGTTACTGGTCTTCCGCCAACCAAGAGGAAGCAAGATGCAATTTGGGTTATCGTAGATTGACTTACCAAATCAGCTCATTTTTACCGATCCGCAAGGAAGATTCGGTCAGTAAACTCGCCGATTCGTATAGAAGAGAGATCATGAGACTCCACGGTGCTCCATCCAGCATCGTCTCAGACAGAGATCCTCGATTCACTTCGCGATTTGGAAGATTCTGCAGAAAGCTTGGGGTACACAACTTAAGCTTAGCACGGTTTTTCATCCTCAAACAGACAGGTAGTCGGAGCGAACGATTCAAACATTGGAATACATGTTGAGTTCATGTGCGTTGGAATAGACGGGTGATTGGGACGATTATATCTGTTTGGTGGAGTTTGCATACAACAACAGTTGGCACACAAGTATCAAGTGTGCTCCTTTCGAGATGTTATATGGCAGAAAGTGTCGCGCTCCAATCTGCTGGGATCAGGTTGGTGAGTGAACACTTGAAGGACCAGAGATTATAGAAATGACTAATAAGAGGGTCGCAGTGGCTAACCAGAAACTTCAAGAAGCACGGTCACGTCAGTAGAGTTACACTGAAAAGCATCGTAGGGACATACATTTTAACGTAGGAGATCACGTTTTCCTTAAGGTTTCACCGGCACGTGGTGTTAGACGCTTTGGGGTTAAAGGGAAGCTCAGTCCTCGTGTCATCGGACCGTTTGATATCATTGAACGAGTCGGTGAAGTATCTTATCGTTTAGCGTTACCTCCGCAGCTTTCGCATGTACACAATGTGTTTCATGTGTCCTTACTCAGAGGGTACCAGTATCATCCCCTTCACATGGTTCAGTATCCACTGAAATGGATACGTGAAGATCTCACTTTTATAGAAGAACCCGAACGAGTTCTTGACAGACAAGAACGAGTCATAAGAAGGAAGACGAATCCATTCGTCAAATCCTTTGGAGGGATCATACCGAGCGGGAAGCCACTTGGGAAACATAGGAGTCTATCCGGGCTTCTTACCCTCATTTCATATTTTGAATTCGGGTATGTTCTTCTTTTCCAGTTTACTTTATCTATAATTTGGGGACGAATTATTCTTTTTAGGGGGGAAGAGTTGGAAAACCCGCATGCTTTTACCATGAATAGTACCCTTTAGATCGTACGTACATGATTAGAACTTTCTTTTTATAGCATGTTACGTTTCACGTATAGTATTACGTACGTGTTAGAACACGATAAGTATTTATTACGTATGAACACGATAATTATTCCAATAATAATTATAATCACGAACATGCGATCATGAAATCATGAACATAACTTAAACACGAGCTAATATTATTTACGTATATATATTTATTACGAACACGAATAAATATATTAAGTCACGATCGTAAACTAATTAGAACACGTAATTTACGAACACGATAAAACACGAGAACATTATATCTAGACACGGAAAAAGGTACGGGTTACCCCAAGTGGGGCCCACTACCCGCGGCATACCAAGGAAAAAATAGGCTTGGCCCATGTAATTTTTACTAAACAAGAATTTAGGAAAAACTTGTGTCATTTATCACAAAATCAAGAAAATAAGAAAACCCTAATTCTTTTCTTGCTCATTCTTTTGGCTGCCGAGTTTGATCACCAAAAAGGGGTGTTCGGGTTGATTTTGATCTTGGAAATTTTGCAAGGATTCGTGTGTGTTCGTCATCATTTGATTCACGTATTCGGTATAACCTTTTTAACCTTTTCTTTTATGTTTTGATTTAATTAATCACATAAAATCATGATGTTTTTAATTAACTAATTAAAAACAAGTATTTTTAAACATGTTAATGATCATGGGGTAAATCAAACAAGGGTTTTAGGGGTGTTTTGTTCCTAGCCGACGCCTAACCGAGCCCCATGGGGGTCTCGGCTTGGCCTATGTCGCACCATCGAGACCATATGGTCTCGGTATGGTGGTGGTGGTCCCATGGCAGCAGCAAGGTAAGGGTAAACCCTGACCTTGGTCGGGGTATGATGTTGGTTACAGGTCCGGTTCATGTGTTTTTAGTCACGGGTCCGGTTCATGGGTTTTTAGTCACGGATCCGGTTCATGGGTTTTTGGTCACGCGTCTGGTTCATGAATTATTTTCAAGGTTTATGATTTTCAATAGTTATGTTTTAGACTTAAATTAAATTAATAAAAGTATGACATGATTAATTTAATGTACATGACTTAGGTTATAAATTTAATTAGTAATTCATGAATTTTAACCTAAATATTTATATTTAATTAGACTTTATAATTAATTAATTATTTAAAACCATGACTATAATTAATTAATTAACATGACTTAGGTTATATTATTAATACTTAATAATACATGTTTTAACCTAAGTATTTTACCTCTATTTAATTAAAATCATGTTATATTTAATTAAATACTTTTAACCTATAGTTTATTTAATTTACATGTAATAATTAATAAACTATACCTATAATCACATGACTTAGAATAATAATCAAAAAACACTTAAGCTTATATAATTAGCTTATTTAACCAGCTTATATCTATTTATGGAAACTTTCTATTTTTAGAAACTTATTTAATTAAGGCAACTAATCTATTTATGGAAACTTTCTATTTTTAGAAACTTATCTATTTTAAGCAGTAATTCTATTTTTGGAAACTTTCTGTTTTTGGAAACTTTCTATTTTTGGAAACTTTCTATTTTTGGATACTTTCTATCTTAGGAAACCTGCTATTTTTAGAAAGTTACTTATTATTACACAACAAGTATAATAATACATGAAATACAAATAATACTTAATCAGAATAGACAGAATATATGATAAACACGGTATAAAGCTAAAACAGTAAAACATGACATGAACATATAAAACAAGCCAAGACATGATATAAAACCAGTTACGTATTCAGTAATCAGATACTTATACACGTATGTATTTATGTAGCATTAGTGATACCGAAGTAGGACTCTCTTCCGTTTGTCTTCTTCGTTTACTGGACATAAGGTACGGATTCACGTCCTTTCAGTATGGACATTCTTTCCTTATTAGGATTCCCCGTATGCAGCCAACTGTTTTCCCATAGTATAAGTTTATATGTTTGATTGCTTATATTTAATTAAAATACCTAAAGCCATATACATGCATGACCAGTTTCACCTAGTTATGGAGGTACCATAACCATAAAACTAGAGGCACGGGTGTTATGACTTCCCCACGGCGGAGTGATTGCTCGTGGCATCCCTTCAGCTTTTGGCCATATTATTATATTCATCATGTGGGGTGTATGGGTGCATCCTAGTTACATGTTTTCAGCAGATTACTCAGTGTGAATGTGGTGTGTGCCTTGCATCCTTCACAAGGAGCTGATCCCTCCTACCTAAAACCGGTATATTAAATTAGAGGCAACCCCTCTAATTTGCATGACGAGGTCACCCCTCCAAGTATTCATGCACGTTGATTTTCATGACCTATATTGGCTAATGGTAGAATATGTTAAACAGTTTTTATAAGATAAACATAAGGCTTTTCAAACTATAAAACCAGTTTTACTAAGACTTAACCGGATTATTCATGACTTAGTTTCTTCCGTTGTTTCATGCTTATATGCTTATACTATTTATGCTTTATTTGTACATCCGTTCACTAAGCGTATTGCTCAGCCGTTTTCCTTTTCATGTTCCCAAAACGGCAGGTACTCAGGGACGCTCGTAGACTTTAAGCGTACGTGCATATGGACTGGAAGCTTTCTAGCCTTTCTTTACTTTATGCATTATGTATACTTTGATACTCTTTCCATGGACATTGTTTAGTCCTTTCATTTACAGTACTTATGTTTGTGTGTGATGAGCTTTACTTTTGGACTACCGATGTTTGATTCCGATATTTCCTTTTCTGGTCATGTAATGTTTTAGACATTTATCCTTGTATGCTTTGATGACATGCCATAATCACGCGTGACATTCCATTTATCAAAATAGGGTGTTACACTTTTGGTACGGTGCATGGTGATTTGGGGTCGTTTGGGTCGTCTCGGGTGTTCGATGGTGTGGTGAGCTCTCTTTGCTTAGATTGTGAGCTTCTTGATCATTTTTTTTTAGGCGTCTGTGTACGGTCAAGTGTATTCCGCCTAAGTTGCGGCTTGGTTTTGCCAGAATCTTTCTCAGTGCTCTTGATAGGGTTCTATCTTGTCCGGGTGATTTAGCCGCGTGGGTTGAGCTTCTTATCTTGTCGTGTTATACTTTAGCTGTTTTTATGCCATCTAGTAGAGCTCAGCGACGGTCCGGTGAGAGGGAGAGGTGTCAATTTGTTAGTATTTCTGGTGCCATTGCTCGTTGGAGGGATCCTGGGGAGAGTCTTGGATTGATTAGGGACTGTTTAGCTGACTCTTCCTCTCCATGGCGTGGGTTGTTGAAGCCTAAAGATTCTATGGAGGCTAATATTTCACAGTGTAAAAGGAAGTTGGGTGATGGTCACTTTTTTGCTGCTATTAAGGTCCTCACTTCCTCGGGTGTTGCTCCTGATTCTCTTGACACTCGGGATGAGTTAGAGTCCAAGCATACCTTTGCACCTCCTCCGGCTGCGCCTGCTTCACCACTTGTGGGGAATGCGTTGATGGTTCATAAGGATTTGGTGTTGAACCAGATTCGGAGTTTCCCCAAAGGTACTTCTTATGGTCGAGACGGGCTTCGGGCTCAGCATTTGTTGGATGTTTTGGGGGGAGCTGCTTCGGTTGTGGCTGACGACCTGCTAGTTTCTATCACTGGAGTTATCAATCTTTTGTCGGGTAAATGTATGGGGCAACTTGGGGAGTTCATTGCTAGTGCTCCTTTGACTCCGCTTGTTAAGCCTGGTGGGGGTATTCGGCCCTTTGCCATTGGTACTGTGTGGAGAAGGCTTGTCTCTAAGGTTGCCTATTCTTCTGTTGGTGAATCGATGTCTTCTTATTTAGATGAATTTCAGTTTGGTGTAGGTGTGCTAGGTGGGTGTGAGGCTGTTCTTCATTTTGTTAGCAGGTTTGTGGAGGCTAGAGGGGATGAGGTTAGGCTTTCTATGATTTTGGTGGATTTTAAGAATGCCTTTCACCTAGTTGATAGGGGTATCATTCTTCAGGAGACTCGGTTGAGATGACCGACTATCTCTCCCTGGGTGGAATTCTGTTATTCTCGGCCTTCGCGGCTTTATTATGGTGATTCGTTTCTTTGGTCTTATCAGGGGGTTCAGTAGGGTGATCCTTTGAGTCCTTTATTATTTTCCTTGGCTCTGCATCCGCTTATTCATACTATTCATCAAGCATGTGAGCTCTCCCTTCAGGCGTGGTACCTTGATGGCGGTTCTATTATTGGTGATACTCTTATGGTTTCTAAGGCTTTAGATATCATTCGTGCTGATGGACCAGCTCGTGGGTTGCATCTGAATGTTGATAAGACTTGGCTTTTTTAGCCAGTGGAGGATCCTCGCAGTCTGAGGGTTGGTCTTTTTCCTGCTTCGTTATCTTGCCCGGTTCATGGTGTTAGGCTTCTTGGGGGGTCTGTTAGCAGGGATTATGAGTTTTCTTGTGATTTTGTTGCGCGGCGAGTTTCCAAATCCATTTCTCTGTTGGATGCTATTCGTAGGCTTAATGACCCGCAGTGTGAGCTTCTTCTTCTTCGCTATTGTGCAGGGGTTGCGAAGTTGGTTTTTGCTTTGAGGACTTGTCCTCCTTGATTTCTTGGTGGCGCTACGGTCGAGTTTGATCAAGCCTTGCATACTTCGTTGGAGGTGATTGTTACTGGTTCAGGTCCCGGGTTTGGAGATTGGTAGTGGAGGCTTGCCACTCTGCCCATTAGACTTGGTGGTCTTGGGGTCTCGTGTGCTGAGGATGTTAGGTTTTTTGCCTTCATTGCCTCTCGTTTGCAGTCTAGTTCTCTACAGGATCGCATTTTGGCTAGGTCTGGGATTGTTTTGCTGGGTTCTATCTTTATGTCTGCCCTGGATGTTTTCTCGACTTTTTGTGGTGTTGATTCTCTCTCTGTTACCACTAGTTCTCCTGCCCCCCAGTTTATGAAGTATTTGGCAATGAGATATTTTGGTATCATTGATGGAGTTCTTTCGTTACGATACAGTTTGAGTAGTCGCCTGGAAGCTCTTCTTATCTGTGTGCGTGCTCCTCATGCACAAGATTATCTCTTTACTATTCCTATTGATGGGCTGGGGCAGCGGATGAACTCACGTCAGTTTAGAGCTGTCATGTGTTATCGTTTGGCGGTTCCTTTGTTTCCTGATGGATCTTCTTGTCCGAGTTGTCACGTCCATCGGTTAGACCAGTGGGGTGACCATGTTGTTCACTGCTCTAGTGAGGTGGGTGTGAAGTTTCGGCATAATCTAGTGCGTGATGTGTTGTTTGATATATGTTCTAGAGTTGGTGTTCCTGTGCGGAAAGAGGCCCCTATGGGATTTGTTTCAGCTGATGGACGAGACCTTCGCCCAGCGGATTTATTGTTGCATAATTGGTCCCAAGGCAAAGACGAATGCTTGGATGTTACGGGTGTCTCTCTGTTTGCTGGTGCGGGTTTGGATTCGTGGGTCCCTAGGATTGCTTTGTGGACTGCTGCTCAGAAGAAAAGGAGGAAGTATTCTTCTATTTGTGTAGAGCACGGTTATTCATTCATCCCTTTTGCCTTCTCTACTTTTGGGGAGCTTGATGAGGAAGCCTTGGTTACTCTTTCGCGTCTCAAGTGCTTATCTGTTTGTCATTCCAATGATGTTAGGAGTGGTTTTTTTCTATTTTCTAGACTTGGTTTCTGTATTCAAAAGGGGGTGGGAGCGCAACTTGTTTCGCGGCTCCCTTTCAATTTTGTGTGATTAATAAATATTAGATTTACTACTAAAAGAAAACAAAAAATTCATGTGTAATTAAATTAACTTTTAACTTAGGTTATATTTATTTAATTTAATAAATCATGAAAATTAACCTAAGTATTTATTTGGATATAATTAAATTAAAAACCATGTTTTTAATTTAATTAAATAAGGTAAAGTTTTATTCAATTAACCATGACCTATTATTAATTAATAAACCATGCATTTTTATTATTAATTAATAATCACTTTAGCCTAAGTATTTAATTGTATAGACTTTACTAATAAATTATCATGACTTATAACTTATGATGAATAAGCACTAGCTTATAAGTTAGACTTATTAATCCAGCTTAATTCTATTTTTGGAAACTTTCTATTTCATGAAATTTACTATTTTTGGAAAGTTCCTATTTTTGTAAACTTACTATTTTTGGAAACTTTCTATTTTTGGAGACGTGCTATTTTTATAAAGTTACTTATTATGACACTACAAGTATAGTAATACAAGAATACATGAAATACATAATCAGAATACATGTAAAACATGAAAAAATACAAGATAACATTTAAAACAGTAAAACATGACAAGAACATATAAAATAAGCTAAGTACACACAGAATCAGCAACACACACAGTAATCAGACAACTCATACACGTCCCTTATTTATGTAATATCTGTGAAGTCGGAGTAGATCGTTCAACTTCCATTCTAGCTTCACTACTGGACATAAGGTACGGATATTCCGTCCTTCAGTATGGACATTCTTTCGTATGTTTGATTAGGATTCACCGTTTGCAGCCATCCGTTTTTCACAGTTATTTAATATTTTTTGAATGCTTATGTTATATTTTAAATGCCTTGAGCTATATACATGCATGCCATTTCATTTAGTTATGGAGGTACCATAACCATAACACTAGAGGCACCAGTGTTATGACTTCCCACGAAGAAGTGATTGCTCTTGGCGTCCCTTTTCAGTTTGGCCATTTATTTATATGATCATTTGGGGCGTACGGGTGCATCCTAGTTACATGTTTCCAGTCAGGATTTTCATGGTGAATGTGGTGTGTGCCTTGCATCCTTCACATTGGAGCTGATCCCTCATACCCAAACCAGTATAACTAAAGGCAACCCCCCTAATTGCATGATGAGGTCACCCCTCTAAGTATTCATGCACATTTTTACCTCATGACCTATATGGGCTATTGGCTAAATTGAAAATATAGTATTCATAAGTTAATCATAAGCTTTTCAAAGTATAAAACCTGTTTTATAAACATGTTCTCGGTTTTCTAGGACTTATACATTTCCGCTGCTTTCAGTCTACTTATATTTCAGTTTTTTATACCATGTATATATATATCTGATCATTGAGCGTATTGCTCAGCCATAATCCAAAACGGCAGGTACCTAAGGATAGACTTGATCATTTGGAGGACACGCATAGGATGGAAGCTGCCTTAGCCTTCTTCTCCTTTTGCCTCTTATACTTATGCTTGTTTGGACACTTGTTTTGTCCTTCTCATTTCATTTACTTTATTTATGTTTTGTGCTAATATTGGAAACCGATGTTTGATTCCGGTTTTCCCTTTTGGTCGTGTATGTATTAGTACATATTACCTTGCATGCTTTGATGACACGCCATAATTACACGTAACGGTCCACTTATCAAAGTGGGGTGTTACAATTATGGTATCAGAGCCCAAGGTTTCGACTTGTAGGCTCTAAAACTTGACCTGTAACTAGTGGGTAGTCACAAGGATCTTCCTAAGCCGACGCTGGTTGTAACACCCCCAAATATTCATACTTTAGTTTGCCTTTCTAAAAAAAATTCATACTTTAGTTCAGCGGAAGAGTCGTTGGTGTTACGGGATAGGACATTACTCAAATCATAGACAACACTTAAAAATCGCGTCGTTGAATAATAAAGCATTTTCCATTCATAAATATCATTTTACATAGGTCCCAAGTCATAGTATTTCATACAATTTTACAAAACATTTAAATGGAAATTTTATCTGAATGCGGGCCATAAATTCTTGTCATCTTCCCGAGAATTACCTTCAAGTACCTGAGATAAAACATGTTAAAAAGGTCAGCGAAAACGCCGAGTGAATTCATAGAGTTTAATAAAAACCATTAATATATCATCGGTATATATACTCGTTATTCAAAATCATTTTTATACAAATCTTTGACATAAATCATAATATAGGCTTTAGCCTTCAAAACCATTATACGAACCATTGTCGTAAAAACATCATACAATACGTTTTATAACGTTGTATAAAGTTTAATAAAAACCGTTATATGAAAATGGTTATGTAAAACCAAAACACGAACATAATATCAATAATAAGACCCCGTATTGCTAGTCAAGCTATATATTATAATTCAATTCGTACATCAGTAGTTTCAATATTGGATTATTATAAGCCGCATGACATTGCTACCTTACTATAACAAACAACGGGTAGCTAACCCGAAATTCATCTGACCATCTAAAACGGCGTGTCATCACAATAATCACGCTTATATAAATCTTCTCATACATAAATTCGCTTACCAATCAATGTGGCACGACGGGGATCAACCGTCAAGGCGCGAACTGGGGTGATCTTCCCCAAATAGTACTAATATATGCATAAGCATCTACCAAATCTCGGTAGTTCACAATTCATGCTAATGGGACTCTTAGTGACATAACCTAACTATAATAATCCATTTCATTTCATTCATCGAGTCATATAATCATTCATCGGGTCATATAATCATTCGGGTCCATATCAATAAGTAAACAATCAGGAAACTGGTGTCCTATTTTATTAAAACTAACATGTTATCTCCCTCGCGGGTTATAAAGCATTTCATAAAACATTTAAAAGAGTGTAAGGCTATGAACTCACGTTGATTGGGAAAGGCGGGTTATCGGCGATTTGGATGTACGGTACGTGCTTCAATCATGTAAACCTAGACAAATAATACTCGTCTTAGACTCTTGTCCAATGACTTTATAAAAATAATGGCTATGTATATATTATGACTTTATAAGTATGATGATGATCAAGTAGGATTTAATCTCTTCATTCAGCATTATAGTGTTATGTGTTAGTAAATTTTTAGACTAGTTACACTAGTTTCAACTTATTTATATATTAAGGCCCAATAAGCCCATTAAAAGTCCAATACATTATATTAGCCCATTTTATAATTTTAATACCAGGCCTATACTCATATGTTGGGCCCAAGTGGGTTAAGCCCATGAGTAAGTCCATTAGTGTTTAGCCAAACTAGTTGGGTCAATAGTCCAATAAGGCTACTTTGGCCCGTTAATGCCCATATGTTATAAAGCTCGGGCTTTATCGGTTTTTACTTGTCAAATGTACTTACATATCAGTAGATGAGTTATAAAAATGTTACATTAGACGGGTCCGACCGTCTAAGTTTTATTTGGCGAAAACGTTAATCTTTCGGTTTTAGCCGAAAAGACGTAAAATCATATATAGTTTTATAACTTTAGAAAACATTTGCGTTTATATTCTTATAAAAATGCCATACTTATTTATCAAAGTATATAACTTATTTTATAAGTATTATCATAAGTTAGTGGGTTTTACATATCGTCACAACCATAGATTTTGGATTTGTCACTTTTGACTGTTTGATGTTGATCATGTGCTTGGTGTGCGTTTATGTGTTATGTGTTCATATTTGAGACTTTATCATGATGTTAGACATTGTTTACGTAGTACATGGTACGTTATATGATGATGTGATGGGGTTGTTTCGTGCTCATGAGTTCACATGAATGTGTAAATCATGGTATAAGTTGGAAATGAAATAAAATGGAATGAAATGAAATGAGTTTAGAAATGAACTGCAGAAAAGTTCGGGCAGCGTTTTTATAAGGTTTCGTTTATGTATCGTATGTTGTATGTATGTATTAAGTATATATAATATGGTTAGGATAAGTTTTATAGTTACTTTCTATATTTAGAAACTTTTAGAAATGAAGGCTAGTTCGAAAATCGCGTAAAAAGTCGAAAAATTAGCAAAAGGGTGTCCGGTTTGGACCCGAAAGTGTATACGAGTATAAGTAAACATAAAATAGGAGGGGAGAGTGTAAATATGATAAAACACAGAGAGGAGTCGAATTTGTGGGTCCCGTAGCCGAAATTTTAATAATTAAATAAATGAAAATAGGATAATTACCATTTAAAAGTCCTAATTGGGCTTAAACTTGTCCAGAAGGTTACCAAGACCTATATAAACACCCCTAAAAACGACTAATAACCCTAAATAAACCTACAATCAGTCTAAATCTTCCATGGGTATCAAGAGGATTCGAAATTATGATTAGGGTTCATTAATTTTTCTTGATTCAAGGTAAGCGATCAATTAAACCTTAATATAATTCATGTTTTTATTAATTAATCATAATTGTATTGTTAATTAACCATCATTGAGATGATTAGGGTTTTATTAATTTTCTGGAAGAATATATTAGTTAAGATCCATTAATGATTTTAGGGTTTGTGATATGAATTTAGGGATAATTAATGATGTTTAGAGGGTTAGTGCATAAAGGCGTAAAATAGTCCGATTTTTAGGGTTGTCTTGTGTCGACTGTTCTGGGCAGTAGGTATCACCTTTGGTCGAGTTTCTTTTTTTAATATTAAGTTCCGTGAGTCTACTTTTCAAAACTGTAAGGTTGGTAGAAAATAGAGTTCGGGAAGGTCGTCAAATAATTTTTACAAAAACAGTGCGTTGTTTAGGAATAAATTTGGATTTCGGGAATTTGAGTCAAAACCTAACCAAACGAATGAGATAGCCAAAGATTTTTGATTTAACTCTTTGTAATATATATGAAAGTACTGGAGGTTTTCAATAAAAGTTATGATGTTTAGGTCGGGCCTTTGGTGACAAACATTTAGCATGTACAGAAAATCAGTTTTGGTGAAAACGACTTTGGCGTAGAGACTAAACGAAAGGGTTAAACGTGTAAGTAGAAAGTAAAATTGGTTTTTGGAGTTCTTAGATTATATAAAAACATAACTCCAGTAGGGTAGGAGCCAAGTGTGGTGTTAAGTTCACTTCATGTGATCATTTGGTGACTAGTAAACCGTACCGGAGAAAAACTGGATTTTACGTATAGAATAGCTTGTAGTGAGAGAACTAGATACTGGGGATTGAGGGATTAGATTCATCTCCTTGATTGTTACTTAACTTGGGTGTTAAGACCTGAGCTAAGGGTGTCGTGTATGATTTTATAGGTTTGCAGGAGTGCTAGCTTGCTATGCTATCAGGTGAGTTCATAGTCCCATTTTCACTGAGTTTTAAAATGTTTATTTCTAGTATGGGATGGAGATGACACTTGTGGTGTTCTTAAAATTTTTTGGTACTATATTTTTATAAATTTTTTGACATAGATGTGTTATTGTGTGACTTGCGTGCTTATGTGTTCTCATATGTGCTTTGATATGTGTTCTGATATGTGAATCTTGATTGTGTTATGATTGGGATTGGTACAGAGATGTATGGGCGTCTATAGGACCAGTTGTGATGTGTGTGGAGCGTGGGGCACGATCCGTCCTGAGTTCTTTGTTCTGAGTTCTTGGTTCGTGAGTCACGATCCGTCCTGAGTTCTTGGTTCGTAGGGCACGATCCGTCCTGAGTACTTGTGCATCGTCTCTTTGGAGGCAAGATATCTCGACGGGGATATAGTTCATCTTCCACAGGTGGTGTGGGAAAGATCCGGATAGTGTGGTGTGTGTTCTTGTAAGTGTGACGAGATACTTCTTGATTGTTATAGTGTGCTTTGTGAATTGTAGATGTGATCGGTACTTTGTTTAAGTTTTGTTGTGGATGCATGTAACATGATTATCATATTATGGTCCATTACAATAAATTGTTTTTCTACAACTTATCTACAGCGGATGTCAAGGTTTCTTATGATGTTCTAGATAACCTAAACCTATGTTCTCACCAACTTTATGTTGACAGATTTTAGTGTAATTTTTAGGTGAGGTAGTTGTGCAAGATGATGTTAGAAGTGGCTAGAGTATAGAGGGTGCTAGGATTTCATTAGAAGGAATTCCTTTCCTCTTAGATTTTATTTTGTCTTTTGATTTAATAAATTGTTTGATACCTATATGTTTGATGTGTGTTATTTGAATGTCTTTGGTAAGAGGTAGGCTTGTTACCTACTTACCTAGACGCCTACATTAGTTGAGATATTGTCATGACACTGTGTCACCTTTTTATGACATTTCTATTTCATTTAGTTAACTCTATAGACACGCTATTGTTGTGATGATATCCATACGTCGTGCCCCATATTTCGCCATGGTGGGGTGTGACAGAATGGTATCAGAGACAATGGTTATAGAGAATTAGGTTGCCTAGTCGCGTAGCCTAGTCTATAGCTTAAGGGTCCCTGCATATAGGCGTCATAGGAGTATGTGTTCATTTTATAGTAATTGATGTGCTTGAATGTTATTTTTGCAGTATTTGTTAGGTTATGAACTACTATTGTTCATACTTAGCTACATGTTATTTTCTTTTCGAGTTTTGAATAGTGCGGGTTGAACTCTAGTCGTATACGCTAGTCATTGTTGGATTTCGTTTAATTACGTTTTCATGTTCATTATACATCTTGAATTTTGTCTACGGTGGTTCAGTTGGATTACGAGTTTATATGTTTCATGCATTGGCTACGTTATTTTAATACATGGATTTTGGATCTTATTTTATGTTGTGGTTATGTGCTTATATGTGTTGTAGGATCTATGTGCTTATTTGAGTTGGTAGACCGATGTGTTATGTGTAGTATTAATTCTTATAAGTGTCATCATAGGATGGAGTGCATTGGTGAAAGGGGACTTGTATAAGTATGGTGGCCAACATAGTTACACAAGTACCACAACATCAATGGATTCCTGAGTATGGTTGCATGAAAGAGGGTTAATACATGTTTGTATAGTATATGTTGGATGGATTTGAGTGTATGTATGCATATGCCTATATATGTATAATTCCCTTCTATTTATCGGTTGTTTTCTTGTGATGGTTTGTTAGCTCGTTCCTCTTCGAGATGTTTAACTTCCGTAATAGCACATTTATCGAGTCCTCATTTTAGGTGTTCGTTTGTACGGTACTTTTAGCGTAAATGTTATTGAGATAGTTTACGAATTCCATTGTCTTTGTTTATTTGGGGTAACGATATCTTTTATTTTGAGTCTTACGTGGTAAAAGAAATGAAATTTGCAAATAGTTAAAATGGTTGTTGGTAGTTGATAAAATAAGGGTAAACTGTCGAAAATGTGTTTGAAATAAGGTGAAATATAAATTCTTTAACATATAAGCATGTCTTATTTATTTTAAAAATATTTTAGTTTTGATCACGTAAAGTTATTGTTCTTTAGTTAAAATTTTGTTCTTATTTATTTAAATATGTTTAAATCAAGTAATTAATCATATGATGGGTGAGAGTTTTAATTTTCTGGAATTAAAATAAATTAGACCTTGAATTTTGTAATTAATAACGGGTTTTTTTGGGTTTAAAATCGTTTTTTTTTGTTTAAATCGGATTAGGCAGAAACTGTCGCTAATGTCTGGGCAGATTCTAGGTAAAAATCATTTTGGTTATAACTTATTCGTTTTTATAGCTTTTTGGGTGATTCAAAATCCTAATGTTATGTACTCGGAGCGTACTTTTCAAATATTTAGAATGTATTGTCAATGGAAGTCAGTAGCTTGGTCGAATTAATTGTACAACTGTCGAGTTCAAGATTAATTTTCGGACAACATGGTTTAAACTCGTGTTTTGGGTATTTTAGGATAGTGGACACTTAGAAGGCTAACATAGGGCTGCTTTGGGATAGGATTGTAGATGTATCCATCATAGAGATTGTTACATTAATGAAGAATCTGGGTTCCGGAGTCAATGTTGACGCGTGATATTGTGTTGTGTGCTTTAGACAATTGATCGTTCGTGAAGAGACTATAAAAAAAATTTCGTCAAATGATTACATAAATTACTAATACAATACCATGGTTTTAGAACAATTAATATACATTACAGTACAAAATCCATTCTGGGATAAAATTTGGTTTTGCACAAGGTTTTAATAGTATGTCATCGGTCGTAATACGTTTCGGTTGTCGCTGGGTGCTTCTTGTGTCATTGGTCTGTTTCCATGGTTCTTTGGGAGTCGATACATGTTTTATGTTGAGTATCTTTTAGAGTCTCATGGTTTTGATTCATATTTTTAAATTCGTCCACGTAAACGTCCGTTAGTGGTCCATGGGCTTGATTGTTTATCCGAAGTTGGGGGTCCTAAAATTTGTCGTGAGCTTATATTCATTGAGGGTGTTGTTGTAGTCATACGGATGATCCGGTTACGTTCTTATGAGAGAGATAGCGAGTTGGTAATGAAATGAAGGTTTTTGAGCTTATGGAGTAAATCTCGGGACGAGATTTCTATCAGGAGGGAGTGATGTGACAACCATAGATTTTGGATTCGTCACTTTTGACTGTTTGATGTTGATCATGTGCTTGGTGTGCGTTTATGTGTTATGTGTTCATATTTGAGACTTTATCATGATGTTAGACATTGTTTACGTAGTACATGGTACGTTATATGATGATGTGATGGGGTTGTTTCGTGCTCATGAGTTCACATGAATGTGTAAATCATGGTATAAGTTGGAAATGAAATGAAATGAAATGAGTTTAGAAATGAACTGCAGAAAAGTTCGGGTAGCGTTTTTATAAGGTTTCTTTTACGTATCGTATGTTGTATGTATATATTAAGTATATATAATATGGTTAGGATAAGTTTTATAGTTACTTTCTATATTTAGAAACTTTTAGAAATGAAGGCTAGTTCGAAAATCGCGTAAAAAGTCGAAAAACTAGCAAAAGGATGTCCGGTTTGGACCCGAAAGTGTATAGGAGTATAAGTAAACATAAAATAGGAGGGGGAGAGTGTAAATATGATAAAACACAGAGAGGAGTCGAATTTTTGGGTCCCGTAGCCGAAATTTTAATAATTAAATAAATAAAAATAGGATAAACACCATTTAAAAGTCCTAATTGGGCTTAAACTTGTCCAGAAGGTTACCAAGACCTATATAAACACCCCTAAAAACGACTAATAACCCTAAATAAACCTACAATCAGTCTAAATCTTCCATGGGTATCAAGAGGAGTCGAAATTATGATTAGGGTTCATTAATTTTTCTTGATTCAAGGTAAGCGATCAATTAAACCTTAATATAATTCATGTTTTTATTAATTAATCATAATTGTATTGTTAATTAACCATCATTGAGATGATTAGGGTTTTATTAATTTTCTGGATGAATATATTAATTAAGATCCATATATGATTTTAGGGTTTGTGTTATGAATTTAGGGATAATTAATGATGTTTAGAGGGTTAGTGCATAAAGGCGAAAAACAGTCCGATTTTTAGGGTTGTCTTGTGTCGACAGTTCTGGGCAGTAGGTAGCACCTTTGGTCGAGTTTCTTTTTTTAAAATTAATTTCAGAGAGTATACTTTTCAAAAATATAAGGTTGGTATAAAATAGAGTTCGGGAAGGTCGTCAAATAATTTTTACAAAAACAGTGCGCTGTTCAGGAATAAATTTGGATTTCGGGAATTTGAGTCAAAACCTAACCAAACGATTGAGATAGCCAAAGATTTTTGATTCGGAAACTATTTGTAATATATATGAAAGTACTGGAGGTTTTCAATAAAATTTATGATGTTTAGGTCGGGCCTTTGGTGACAAACAGTTAGCATGTACAGAAAATCAGTTTTGGTGAAAACGACTTTTGGCGTAGAGACTAAACGAAAGGGTTAAACGTGTAAGTAGAATGTAAAATTGGTCTTTGGAGTTCTTAGATTATATAACAACATAACTCCAGTAGGGTAGGATCCAAGTGTGTTGTTAAGTTCACTTCATGTGATCATTTAGTGACTAGTAAACCGTACTGGAGAAAAACTGGTTTTTTATGTATAGAATAGCTTGTAATGAGAGAACTAGATAGTGGGGATTGGGGGATTCGATTCATCTCCTTGATTTTTACTTAACTTGGGTGTTAAGACCTGAGCTAAGGGTGTCGTGTATGATTTTATAGGTTTGCAGGAGACTAGCTTGCTGTGCTATCAGGTGAGTTCATAGTCCCATTTTCAGTGAGTTTTTAAATGTTTACTTCTAGTATGGGATGGAGATAACACTTGTGGTGTTCTTAAAATGTTTTGGTACTATATTTTTATAAATGTTTGGACATAGATGTGCTTTGATATGTGTTCTGATATGTGAATCTTTATTGTGTTATGATTGGGATTGGTACGTAGATGTATGGGCGTCTATGGAACCAGTTGTGATGTGTGTAGAGCATGGGGCATGATCCGTCCTGAGTTCTTGGTTCGTGGGTCACGATCCGTCCTGAGTTCTTGGTTCGTAGGGCACGATCCGTCCTGAGTACTTGTGCATCGTCTCTTCGGAGGCAAGATATCTCGACGGGGATATAGTTCATCTTCCACAGGTGTGTGGGAAAGATCCGGATAGTGTGGTGTGTGTTCTTGTATGTGTGACGAGATACTTCTTGATTGTTATAGTGTGCTTTGTGAATTATATATGTGATCGGTACCTTGTTTAAGTTTTGTTGTGGATGCATGTAACATGATTATCACATTATGCTCCATTACTATATATTGTTTTTTTTCAACTTATTTACAGCGGATGTCAAGGTTTCTTATGATGTTCTAGATAACTTAAACCTATGTTCTCACCAAATTTATGTTGACAGATTTTAGTGTCATTTTTAGGTGAGGTAGTTATGCAAGATGATGTTAGAAGTGGCTAGAGTATAGAGGGTGCTAGGATTACATTAGGAGGAATTCCTTTCCTCTTAGATTTTATTTTGTCTTTTGATTTAATAAATTGTTTGATACCTATATGTTTGATGTGTGTTATTTGAATGTCTTTGGTAAGAGGTAGGCCTGTTACCTACTTACCTTGACGCCTACATTAGTTGAGATATTGTCATGACATTGTGTCACCTTTTTATGACATTTCTATTTCATTTAGTTAACTCTATAGACACGCTATTGTTGTGACGATATCCATACATCGTGCCCCATATTCCGCCAAGGTGGGGTGTGACACATATGTATTTTATAATAGTATTACTTGAGTGCTTATTTTATAATATATACTTTTATTTCCAAATCTGATTATGAAACTCACTTTCATAATTTTTGCCATATCTTGAGTCCTACAAAGCGGTAGAAGCTCAATTTTGGGCAGAACAAACTAAATAATATGTGCTACAATTAACTCCCTTTTAGCTACTGCTCATTCATCTTCTAAGTGTCCTTAATAATTCGTCCAAAACAGACTATACAGATTTGAACCTTAATAATGTTTTGATCCTATCTTTCTCATTTTATGGATTCCATTGAGTGGCCAACTATCCACATATGTAAAAATCATATACCTTACTGTATATTCAAAAATCCAAGTTATTTTATCAGGTTATCATATGGTTCTTTACTGTTTTATACAGCCTAAAATTTTAGTCAAGATTTAAACATCTTTACATATAGATTTTAGTCTTTTTAACCAAATCTATCAACACAAAATCCCCACATAATACTTTGATCATCATTAGTCATCATATACATATACATTTAGAAAGAAAATACATAATTACATTTACAAAATAACAAGATGATAGGAAAAGATTGATCCCTATACCAATCAAGATGATGAAAAGATGAGATATTAGATGAACAAGGCTTGATCTTGCCACCAAATCTTCAACCTTTTAAGACAACTTCTTGAGTCCTTCAAATGGATGAACACCTCCTTGAAATCAGCCCTTGAACTCCATGTAAACTCCTCTTTAGATGTTAAAATCACCTCCAATCTTCATAACTTCAACTAGGCTTCAACATATGTGAAGTATAGTTTAAGTTTATGGCTAGAACTTTTGATGAATGGTGGTGGTGGTGATGTATATAGACGGCAAAGGCAAGAGGAGGGAGAGAGTTTTGTATGGTTTGCATGAGAGAAAAATGAGAGAATGGTTTTGGTTAGTAGTTTTTGAGGTGTAAATGGTTTTGTAAAGTGCATAGGAAAACTGTCCTATGTATACTTGAAAAATTGACACCAAAGGTGGTGTTGGTGCTTATCTTGGACGCCACATGTATGGGGGTGGGAAAGTGTAAACTTGTCTCATCCCCATTAATTTACGGGTACTCCTCGATTCTAGTTTCCTCGATTTGCGTGCCCTCGGGTCGTTTTACGAAAAACATTTTTATAAATTTTGAATCAACGGCACAAAACAAATCTAATAAAAATTGTCTCATCAAAAACGGAGTTCAGGAACGTAAATACGTAAACCTAGGGTTTCCGGTTTAGTCGTAAAGGACGTTAAATTATGCACGTAAGTCCTAATTTCTTCTCGTAAATTTGTGAGTTTATGAATCAACACAAATTAAAATTCCAAAATAATATTCGAGAATAAATTTATTTCCTGAAATGTCGGACTGTCACAAAAAACGGTGTCTGTAAACGTAAGCACGTAACATAGAGTTCTCCGGTTTAGACGTAGTCGATGCTACTTTAAGACGTAATCCCTTATTTCTTCCCAAAAGTGAGTGAGTTCATAAATTAGTAATAAAATAATGATTTTTAAATAATACTTGAGAATAAAATATCGACCATAAATTGACGGATTGTCACAGTAGTTACCCCTAAAGAGGATCTTTGCCCTCAAAGATCGATTTATCTTACTACTCGCTTCTTATAGAGTTAAAGCCATGTAGGTACTTCCTCCACATCCGGTCTTTCTCTCAAGTGTAATTCATTACAATACACGAGTTTCATCAAACATAACTACGAGAATACGATCAGGCTTAATTTGACTTACTTTTTCTATCCATGATGTTCACGGGTTTCTGATGAATGCAACTTTTTGCCGATCTAAACTTCATTAAGAAACAATCAGATTTTCACTTGATAGACATTTTATCAAGTCCGATATACGAACATAGTTCACGCAGCCCTTGAAGTCCTAGGGTAGATCCAGCTTATATGCCTTTCAAACTAACTTTTTACATTATCACAATGGTCCCATACATTGGGGACTTAATTTCCCATGATCTTTCAGATCATCAATTCATCTTTTCATGGTGAAAATTTTCGGCATAACTTCGCTACCCATCCTGCACTTCAATATCTACATTTCATATTCACATAACCTCCTGCCCACTACTGGCAGTCAATAATCAGATCCTAATTTCAACAATCATTTCAGGTCTCGCGGTCAGGTATTTTGTAAGGTTAGGATTGTCATCATAGGCAACCTTAAACCTAAAGGACATGTCAAACTCACAATGGGTGTATGTCGGGTATCTTCATCCCAAGTCCTGCCTACAGATGCTCTTATATTTAGATCCTCACAAGATTCGATCTCGATCCTAATACGATAATTATCAATGATAATCTCTCCAAAGGAAAACGATTATCCCGTTCATTACCAAAGGTCAATTACTCAAACATAAAACAAGACTTCTGGTGTTTGTATCATTCTTTCACCCTGTCCCTTCGATTGGGGTGGTAAACAGTACTCTCATCAAGATTCGTTCCCAATGACTTCTGAGGAAATCTCTAGAAGTTCGATGCGAAGCGAGGATCTTGATAGAGATGATCGACACAGGCACACCATGCTTACACAACTCCTTTAAATACAAAAGAGTCAATTTCTTCATTGAAAATCTATCATTAACAGAAATGATATTAGCAGATTTGGTCAGTCTGTCGACGATGACCCAAATCGAATCAAATTCAGATGATGACCTTGGAAGATTTGTGATAAGAATCCATGGTGATTCTATCCTATTTTCAAACAGGAATAATAATAATAAGCTATAGAAGCAATCCTAATGGGTTTTGGCGTTCAACCTCAGCCTTCGCAAAAGTTAAACATTTACTAACATATGTTGTGATGTCTGCTTTCACATTTAGCCATCAGTACAACTTCTCTAGATAAGATACATCCAATATAACTAAATCTCAAAATCCTCCATATTTAGGCAATCACAAGTGGCCTTTTAAACATTTAACGCCATCGGCTCTCATTTCTAATGGTTCACATTAGTCGCTAACCCCTTTTTATTATCTATATTATCCTTCTTACAAGCATTAGTTATTTCTAAATTGTTCGGGAAAATTATTTTGCACAGTTCATTACTAAGGAACACATCCTAATTGGTTCTTTGTCCTTTTTTCATAACGTGTCAGTAATTACATTCACCTTCCTCGATAAAATAAATATCTTGACCATAATAACTCAGAAATTATTCTTCATATTTTCTAAGTTTTAGTTTCGTCTCAAATATTATCTTTATTAGTTTTGCTCAATCCGACGTTTAAAGCGTCGATAAATATCACAAGTAATAAAATAATAAATATTTAATTTTTATAAAACGTAACCGTAAAAATTTTAAAGTTTCTCAGTTCGTCCAATTATAGAAAAATGTTCAAAAACAAATCTGAATTTAATTAAAACGATTTTTGTTGATTTATCAAAAATAATTAATAAGATCTGTAAATGTTCGAAAAATCTTTGTTTATACTTTGGTCAAAATTTTCTTAGTTGAAGAGCAAAGATTGTCGTTTCAAATTCCAAGTCATGGTTTAAATGGTTCCCTCAATCCCTCTTAGGTTGTCTTGAGGTATACACAAACATTTACTCCTAAAGGAGTTTAGTTAAATGATGTGGGTATGAGGGAATAATCCCTTAAAAATCCTTTGATAAAATATTTGTCAAAACATATTTGCACTTTCTTTTTGGTAAAACCCAAAGCCTTAATGGCTCTAATCTTTGAAGAGTCAATATAGATTCCATTATTTATTAATCACACGGTCAAATAATGTAAGGGATTAAGCCTTAAATCACATGTTAAATATTCAAGGTACATGTTTTCACTACTCGGCCAACTCAGGGCAGTCTATAAATGATTACTAACTCCTTCTTATTCTTAGAAACAAACAGATGGTCCTTAATGATCACAAGCATGAATCTATCAAATTACAGCCTACACACGTGATTCACCAAATTTATGAATGCTACATGTGTATTGGTCAATCCAAACGACATCACATGAAACTCATAATATTCATTAAGAGTTCTGGATGTAGTTATTGGAATAGATAATCTTCTTCGTGGACGCGAAGTTGATGATAACCATGCCATGGATCAAATTTTGAATTTACGCTAGAACATTGTAAACGATCGAGCAAATCTATTATCTTGGGTAGTGGATATAGATATTGATCGAAAATTTACCTAATTCACGGTAATCAACAAATATAAGGAATAATAACGCCATAACTATTCATGATGACGAGCTCGGTAGAATAAAAGCTTTCTCCGACAACTCTCTCAGTTGCACGGTAATTCTTTTAATTCAGATGGTGCTGAAGTAGGTTGCACAAGCCAAAGGTGCAGCACCGGAAATATAATCAATACCAAATTTAACTTGCCTTAATGGCGAAAGTCTAGGTAATTCACCAGCAAATACCTCCTAAAGTTTCAGATAACAGAAACATCTTTTAATAAATCCACATTAGGTTCTTTCTAGATTACAAGATCTATGACTAGTTCATAACCATTCATGGTATAATTTCAAGTCTAAATGCAGGATATGGTCATCCATCAAGAATTATTTAGATCACTTTTGATAATCAACATCTTATCTTTTAGGGGATTTTTACTCGTGTTCCCATCAATTAATACAATGACATCATGTCATAATCAATCAATCAATCCATTCTACTGGCACTATCAACCTTCCAGTTTCATTACCATCGATAAGATGTGAACTTCTCAAAAGACTAATAAGAACTCATAATCCTTCACAAATTCAAGGATATTTGGATACATAGCAAACATTAAAAGAGCAAGGTCAACACATAATTTACGCGAGAGAATTTCAAATCAGATAAAGACGAGAACACTAACGAATATGAATATATCCCATGTTTTCATGATTTGAGTACGCATTCAAAAGCTCCTCAGATCGTTACCCAGGTTATTAAAATGAAATCTAATCAAAAGAAATGATAGGAATGTCAATACACCCAGTCGGGTGTCAACCCTCGATAATTAGATATTTTTCCAAAGAATCTCACCATGAGAGAATTGGACAAGAAAGGTTTGCCAATTGTCAAATAAGACAACATCCACAGATGAGTAAATTCGACTCAGAAGAATAAATGGTACGGGCACATATGTAGGTGTCTCTAACAATATGTCCCTTTTTTGCACTTCTTGTAGATCTCATAAAATTTTATCTTTCACATGTTCAAAGGAAATATAATGTTTATTAACAATTTCACGGTGACTACTAATCAGCCTTGCATGGTCCCTTCCAAATTTTACGTAGGTGCGCAACTATGCACAATTAAGGATTAACGATGCAATACTCAGTTCGTCAAAATTTTGTCATCATGTTTAAAAGATATTCATGTTTAATTATGAAATAAAAATAAAAATGATTTTACCGAAAGGTTCATCATTATGAAAGCATTCCCATTTACAAGAGGTTTAATAAAAACTTTATTTCGAAAGTAACTACTAATTGTACCGATTTGAATAACTCATATAAAATGATAATTCCATATTTTTCCCCCAGATGGTATCATATTAATTATAAAAACAATGAGTGATCTGCAAAAAGAGTGATGAAAAGTTGTTCACCCAGAACTAACTACAATGAACTTAGCCAAATAATTATGAGGTTCACGACCTCGTTGGCACTCAAGAATACAAAAAGAATAATTCACAACGTAACTCAAATCGAGATGAGTACTTGTTTAATGGTTGCATCACTAATGCGAACATTAGGAAGAAGCAAGAAAAGATAGATAACGCTGATACATGTAAAATTTTGCAATCAAATGTAATATTTTCATTAATCACAAACAAGTCAAAAATTGTACCGTAACAAATTTCGAGTCGCCATGTCATACAATTCCAAGAACTCATCCTACCAACTGATGTCTCAGTTAAGTTAGGGATTTCAAAAGATACCACAATGAATACAAATCTACAAGAGTCATTAGGTGTTTCACCTGTCCTAGAAGATCCATCGGTCCCAGTTCAGAAGAAGATTTCTTCATTTTATTTCTAGGACAATGGGCATCCTCGTCATTGGACAATGGCCTAGGAACAACCCTTAACACGAACCAACAATCATTTAACACCTTATAATTCAATCACAAGACTCAACGAATACCTCTTAACAATCTCATATTCCATACGAGTTAAATTTTACTTAATTCAGGTTTCAATCAACTTATACTCAATGCGACATCCTACCTCATTCTCCAATACTTTCAACCTTATTCTTAGACCTTGAAAGGGAAATAAAAGTTCGACATGAACAACACTTAATTTCCAATCCTATAGCTCTTACAACAATAGTTATCAAATGAGTCACTGGTATGAAATGACTCACACATTCAATTAGACTTCTCGAAAAGGTACAAGTGGCATGAGGCTTTTGGGTAAAGGCTCCAATGACAGCCTCAAGTGCAACATTCACCTTTTCGATTTTCAAATTTAAGAATTGGGTGATAATGAATCAGATGGCACCTTTCCAGGTGGTAAGGTTTTGTTAAACTCCACTCTATAAGGAAAGATCGTCATGACATCGATATTAGATTTATTCTCGCCAACTCTTCTTCAAGATTTCAATCAACTAATATCAACATTTCTATGAATATCAACCATTTTGTTGGGATGATAAATATCCACAACTTGGTTTAGATCTAGAATAGCTAGATTTCCTACAGGAATAGCTTCGATTGATTTTCTAGGGGAGTTAGGGTTTCTTGTGACAATCTACGTCGTATAAATATCTCGTATACGTATTAAAATAATCATCAAACAATCATGTAATCAAATTAAAACATATATATATAACCCAAGTTATATATATATATATTAAAGTAACACTTCTCGGTCTGGCCTTATCGGTAACTCGGGAATTCTTCAGCACCTTTATAGTCAAAAGATTTTTAGACATTTTGAGAAAAATGTTTATAGTTAAAAGATTTTGAAATATTTTAAAAACCATGGCTTTAAAAATCTTTCGTTCTCTATAACGAGAGCTCTGGTACCAAACTGTAACACCCCAAAATATTCATACTTTAGTTCAGCGGAAGAGTCGTTGGTGTTACGGGATAACACATTACTCAAATCATAGACAACGCTTAAAAATCGCGTCGTTGAATAATAAAGTATTTTCCATTCATAAATATCAATTTACATAGGTCTCAATTTGTAAAACCCGCATGATTTTACCATGAATAGTACTCTTAAGATCGTACGTGCTAGATTAAAACTTTCCTTATATAGTATGATCACATTCACGTGCTAGTATTTAAGTATTACATACGTGTATGAACACGATAAGTATCGATTACGTACGAACACATGATAAGTATTTAACAATAATTAATCATAAACGTAATTAAAACACGAACTAATATTAATTACGTATATATATAATTATTACGAACATGAATAAATAATAGTCACGATCAAAAACTAATTAAATTACGTAAACTACGTAACACGTAATCACGGACATTTAAATGATTATTATTATTATGTATATTTAATTTAACACGACAAGTAATTATATACGTAATAATTACGTTTAACACGGGTAATTATAACTAAGAAACTTACGATACTTTAAAATACGATTACGCGTACCATTTAAACAAGTCGCGTATTAAATAGATATTACAAGTGTTTAAGGGGCTGTTTTGACAAAATAGAAAAGAGAAGGACTTGGGCTCAAGGCCCAAGTGGGTAATTTTAGCCGTGTAAAACAATAGGACGAGAGGGAGTAGCTAATATTTTTAGGAAACACAAAACATACTTAAAACCCTAAAAATTAGATCAAGCCGCCAGTTTTTTTGTCTCCTCCTTTCCTCTCTTCTCTGCCGCGACTCACACAAAGAAAAAAGGGAGACCATGGCGTCATGATCCAAGAAGAACAAGTATTGCATTCGTTTGTTTAATCCCAAACCCCAACACGAAGGAAAACAAGGTAAACCCTAGTTCGTTTTTATTCTTCTTTTCTTTTAATCCGAGTTCTTGGGATTTCAAACATGTTAAACGAGTATAATAAGGTGGGTTTGTATTTTGGGATGTTGCTGGCTCGTTTGGGCTGTTTGCACATAAACCGAGACTCATATGAGTCTCGGTGGTGAGTTAATTCCACCTGCCGCAACCCAATTAGGGTTTTGGCTTGGTTTGCTCAAGCAGGGGAAACAGAGAACAAGCAGGGGAAAAACCACAGGTTGCGCCAGTGGTGAATTTGTTCTAACAGTGGGAACCGAGACCATCTAGGTCTCGGTGGGAATGTTATACGGGCAGGGGAAAACCAGCGCTTGTCGGTGGCATCAACAACACTGCCAGTGGAAACTGGCAGTGTGGGTGTGTTTGGCTTTTTGTTTTAAAAACAGTAAGGGTGTATTTGGCAACCAGTGTTATAAACAAGATTAAGGGCTGTTTGGCAACGGGTTTAAGAACATCTTTAAAGGGCTGTTTGGTTCGGTTTATATGTGAAAACACCACGTTTTACATGGGTTTTCACGGGTTCGTTTCACGACACATGTTAATAAATAATACACGGGTTCGGGGTATATATTTTGTACGAGTTAATTAACTTAACATGTACATTAATTACGAGACTATTGGACTAAAATCATGACTTATTATTACGAGAGTAATTAAATTAATTAAACATGTATATAATTAAATTAATTTAAACCATGACTTAGGTTAATTATTTTACTAATAATGCATAGTTAAACCTAAGTATATTAATCATGAAAATTAGACTAAGTAATTAATTAATTATTAAATATGCCTTATAATTAACTAATTATCATGACTTAGGTTATATTAATATTAATATTAATACATGTTTTCAACCTAAGTATATTATACACTTATTTTAATTAAATCATGTTATATTTTAATTAAATACTTTTAACCTATAGTTTATTTAAATTACATGAACTAATTAATAAACTATACATTATATCATATGACTTAAGAAATATGCATGAAAACACTTAAGCTTATATACTTAGCTTATTTAACCAGCTTAATGCTATTTTTAGAAACTCATCTATTTTAAGCAGTAATTCTATTTTAGGAAACCTGCTATTTTTGGAAAGTTACTTATTATTACACAGTACGTAATAATAATGCATGAAATACCAGAAATACTTAATCAGATTAATCAGAATATAAGATAAACACAGATTAAAGCTTAGAACAGTAAAACATGACTTAAAACATATAAAATGAGTTAAGACAAGACATAAAACCCAGTACGTATTCAGTAATTCGATACTTATACACGTATGTATTTATGTAGCATTAGTGATACCGGAGTAGGACTCTTTTCCGTTCGTCTTCTTCGCTCACTGGACATAAGGTACGGATTCCCGTCCTTTCTGTATGGACATTCTTTCCTTATTAGGATTTCCCCGTATGCAGCCAACTGTTTTCCCGTAGTATAGGTATGAGTTTGATTGCTTATGTTTAAATATGATTACCTATAGCCATATACATGCATGACCAGTTTCACCTAGTTATGGAGGTACCATAACCATAACATTAGAGGCACTGATGTTATGACTTCACCACGGCGGAGTGATTGCTCGTGGCGTCCCTTCAGTTTTTGGCCATTTATTTATATTTATCATGTGGGGCGTATGGGTGCATCCTAGTTACATGTTTTTAATCAGGATTACATGGTGAATGTGGTGTGTGTCTTGCATCCTTCACAAGGAGTTGATCCCTCCTACCCAAAACCAGTACATTAAATTAGAGGCAGCCCCTCTAATTTGCAGGATGAGGTCACCCCTCCAAGTATTCATGCACGGTGGATTTTCATGCCCTATATTGGCTAATGGTAAAATATGTTAAACAGTTTTCATAAGATAAACATAAGGCTTTTCAAACTATAAAACCAGTTTTATGAACATGTTCCAGGTTTTCCAAGACTTATACATTTCCGCTGCTATTAAGTCTTTATTATGCTTAGTCATTCATACTATGTCTTTATCCGTGCACTGAGCGTTTTGCTCAGCCGTTACTTTCCTTTCCATGTCCCAAAACGGCAGGTACCCTAGGAAAGATTCGAGCATTTGGAGGACGTGCATAGGATGGAAGCTGCTAGAGACTTCTTTTCCTTTTGCCTTCATATATTTATGCTTGTGTAGTCTTTCATTCATTTTCTTTTGCTTTATTATGCTTTGGGCTTATGTTTGGGAACCGATGTTTGATTCCGGTTATCCCTATGGTCATGTAATGTTTTATACATTTATCCTTGTATGCTTTGATGACACGCCATAATTACGCGTGACATTCCATTATCAAAATGGGGTGTTACAATTATGGTATCAGAGCCAAGGCTTCGACCTGTAGGCTCTAAAACTCGACCTGTGACTAGCGGGTAGTCACCAGGAGCTTCCTAAGCCAACGTCTGTTATTTTACGTATTGATGTTTTCAGCGCATTGTTGTTTTAACCATGATGTTTTCAGCACCTTGAGGTTTTAACCTTGATGTTTTCATCGATATTGTTTTGCTAATATGGACGGACAACCGTCATTCATATTTAGTTATGTGTCATTGTTTCATGCATAATGTTCCTCGTGAACTGTGGCTATATGGACTGAACCCTAGTAGTTCATAATTAGTCACATAAAATTTTTTTCTGATAAGTTTTGATATATGAGTTTCATTTATTTATGTTTCATGTATCATTGTTGCAGGGATTATGACTAAGTAATGGTTGGTACAGGACTGGCCCTATTTAGTCGCATGTGCTTTTATCGAAACTTTTAACTTTGGGACCGACCCATAGGCGTCCCCTCGCCATGTCTTTTGTTTTGGAACCGACCCATAGGCGTTCCCTCGCACATATAAAGGTTTTATAAACTACACTACGCATTCATGCACTGTTTTTCGTGCATAAAATTTTTCTCATGATTTAAATTGGCATAATATTTTTTTCATGTCCCCTCATAAGTTATTATGTTTTTATGTCAAGTATGTTTTCATACTGTCATGGTTAACTTCAGTTTCATGCTGATTATGTTATACACTTCTTCGTGATAGATGGTTTCATGTTTCTTCATGATAATTCCGTCTTCATGTTGATTATGTTTTACGTCTCTTTTGTTATATACGTTGTTCTGCTAGACATTGTTAGATTTCATTGACTCATGCTTTCATGATAGTCATGGTTGGTTTTCATTGATCATGCTGTCAGGCAAATCATCGTTGATTTTTGTGTAACCACACTTTAACGTTTCTGTTATAACTAGAATTATGTCTATGCTAATACTGCTAGGTTATCATGATGGTTTTCCTAACCGTTTAACCGATTTACTTTCATCATGACAAATGATCGACCCCCATACCGATCATTTCATGTACATTCCATGTGTACTCCATGTACCTTATCCCACGTGTGTACTTCCACTTGCTGATACTCTACAAATTGCTGAGGCCACTCATAACTTGGAGATGTTACTAAAGGTTGATGCTGCTGACGTTCGGAGACGCTACGAGATGCGGATGCTGTTCATAACCTGGAGATCCTACAAGACGAAGAAAAGGCGTCGGAGCAAAGCAATTGGACGAGAAGATGCTTCACCATCAGACGATTTCCATCAATCATTGTCCCTAATTCTTAGTTACATGTTACACGTCATTTGGCTGTCATTTCAGCCATATGAGTGCAAACCGGGTACCAGCTGGCCACTCAGCTGAATAGTTACATGAATCACGGTCATGAGAATGACTGTCATGGAACTGACAGACAAGACGATAGTAACCGCTACTATGACAGATTTATCCTAGAAATCGAAACCGAGGCTCCGGCCGCGGACGTGATCAGACATACAAATGATCAGTAGTCCAACCGATCCGCCAATCCTTGCATAATAACCTAATATTGGTAGTTCTATTCATTTTACGTCTCGAGACACATGTCAAGACATCAGTCAAGACACATGTCTCACGTATACTTTCTGAAGACACATGTCAAGACATCAGTCAAGACATATGTCATGCTTATAGTTCCAAGACACGAGTCAAGACACATGACTCACGTCCAACTATGGAACATTTCTAAGAAATTCAGGGTACCCTCCAAGGGTATATCCATTTTGTTGTGCCATGTATTAATCAGGCCACAAGAATTTCAATACCATTACCGGCGCATCAGTGAGAACTGTTACGTTGCCGATGTCACTTTCTTTTCTTTCACCATATTTCATATATGTATGACCATGAAGGACGCCTTTCGTATTCCCACGTATACGAAGGTTTTCCTTCAGCTTAATGATGAGATCCAAGCTGCTAACGCATTTCCTCGGACAGACACGAGATGAATTTTATCCTAATTATGTACTATGAACAGCACACCATGCTACGATTCATAATTATGTACAGTAATGTTCAGGCTCCTGAATACATTCAGCTTGATTTTCCATCAAGAAAATCGGTACAAATTATCTATACTTACAAGCATGTGCGTTGTTAGCCATGGTCGCTAAAATTTTCTGGCTGTGAGTAAGACACGACCACTTAAATCTTTGACACATAGCCAGTTGATTATTCCAAAATCTTCCCATGCATTCCAGAAGAACTTACAAGGAGAAGGACGATACCATGAGATTATGTGTCGACTACCCTCGGCGTAAACAAATCACCATTCATGACCGTTATTATCCTCCACGCATTGACGGCAAGTCCAATCAACCTTATAGTATTAATCATTTTCCAAGATCGAACTCATGATCATGCTGCCAACAGTGACGAGTGGAAAAGCAGGACATGTCCATGACTGCTATTCGTACACGACTTGGTCATGCTAGATTTATGATTTTGATTTAGTCCCATCAATGCTCCAACGGCATTATAGGAATGAGTTTCCATGAACTCATAGCAAATTCATCAGTGTTTTCAGTGTTACGTTCATATCTTCATACCTGTTATACAAACAGGTTAAGATAGGACACCAACAAACTGGGATGTTTTCATCATCTGAAATTGGGAATTGAAATGGGACAAGATCTCCACGGATTTTGGTCACCAGATTAACGCAAACTCAGAAGAAGCATGATGCTATCTGGGTTATTACAAACAGTTTGATCAAGTCTACAGAATCCTTACATCTGCAAGGATTGTAGAACCAACAGATTAATCGGACATGTTCCAGCCAAGGCTCATCCGACCACTTGGTAATCCCTCAACTATCGGGTCAGACAAAGATTCGCAAGTGTACTCCTAAATTACTTCACGTCTTCATTCTGATTCCACGACTTGCTTTCGCGCTCGCGTTCACGACACTATTCACGTTCATGACCGTATTTTGGTTTACGATTGTACGTTCATTTCTTTTCTCATTATAGGTAGTTTGTAAGAACTTGAGAGACCAGACCCAAGTTTAGTATAACTCCCCATCCTCAGATAGACGTTTCTCGTCATAATCTATGTCTCACCTTCTAGCGTTTATCGTTACCGCAATCATATTCTTTGATCACGATATGTTTCACATGTCAGGGTCATTCCACGTTCCTCATATCATGATCAAGATATGTTACCACGTATCATGGATCACGATATGTTGACTCGTACTACACTCGCCATATCTCCACGTAGCACGTTCAAAATTTTTCACGTATCACGTTCAAAAATTTTCACGTACTACGTTTCTTTATGTCTCGCGCATCGTTTCTAGTTAACAGTTAAGTCAGATTTGTCTTTCATCGTAACGTTTCAGTTACTCTTACACGATTAATCCTTATTCCCTCAATCGAATTTAGGGGATCTACATTACGTTAATAACCAAGAACTTCTTCGTATTCCAAGTCAAGGTCAGGAGGACCAAGACTTATCATTTGTGTCAAGATCTTATGAAGGAACCGTTCCAAGAGGGAAGCCACTTGGAAACGGACAAGTTCATCCGGACTTCTGATCTGTTTTTCTCTTATCGATTAGATATGTCCTTTCAGTCACGTCACATTCCATGTCTTTTCAAGACATGTCACATTCCACGTTCCCTTCTACCATGTCACCTTCATTTCCGTTATTATGCATACCTTTCCAGCCTGATTCGGGTATGTTTCGCTTCCAGTTACGTAATCTATAATTCGGGGACGAATTATTCTTTTTAGGGGGGAAGAGTTGTAAAACCCGCATGCTTTTACCATGAATAGTACTCTTAAGATCGTACGTGCTAGATTAAAACTTTCCTTATATAGTATGATCACATTCACGTGCTAGTATTTAAGTATTACATACGTGTATGAACACGATAAGTATCGATTACGTACGAACACATGATAAGTATTTAACAATAATTAATCATAAACGTAATTAAAACACGAACTAATATCAATTACGTATATATATAATTATTACGAACATGAATAAATAATAGTCACGATCAAAAACTAATTAAATTACGTAAACTACGTAACACGTAATCACGGACATTTAAATGATTATTGTTATATGTATATTTAATTTAACATGACAAGTAATTATATACGTAATAATTACGTTTAACACGGGTAATTATAACTAAGAAACTTACGACACTTTAAAATACGATTACGCGTACCATTTAAACAAGTCGCGTATTAAATAAATATTACAAGTGTTTAAGGGGCTGTTTTGACAAAATAGAAAAGAGAAGGACTTGGGCTCAAGGCCCAAGTGGGTAATTTTAGCCGTGTAAAACAATAGGACGGGAGGGAGTAGCTAATATTTTTAGGAAACACAAAACATACTTAAAACCCTAAAAATTAGATCAAGCCGCCAGTTTTTTTGTCTCCTCCTTTCCTCTCTTCTCTGCCGCGACTCACACAAAGAAAAAAGGGAGACCATGGCGTCATGATCCAAGAAGAACAAGTATTGCATTCGTTTGTTTAATCCTAAACCCCAACACGAAAGAAAACAAGGTAAACCCTAGTTCGTTTTTTTCTTATTTTCTTTTAATCCGAGTTCTTGGGATTTCAAACATGTTAAACGAGTATAATAAGGTGGGTTTGTATTTTGGGATGTTGCTAGCTCGTTTGGGCTGTTTGCACATAAACCGAGACTCATATGAGTCTCGGTGGTGAGTTAATTCCACCAGCCGCAACCCAATTAGGGTTTTGGCTTGGTTTGCTCAAGTAGGGGAAACAGAGAACAAGCAGGGGAAAAACCACTGGCTGCGCCAGTGGTGAATTTGTTCTAACAGTGGGAACCGAGACCATCTAGGTCTCGGTGGGAATGTTATACGGGCAGGGGAAAACCGACGCTTGCCGGTGGAATCAACAACACTGCCAGTGGAAACTAGCAGTGTGGGTGTGTTTGGCTTTTGGTTTTAAAAACAGTAAGGGTGTGTTTGGCAACCAGTGTTATAAACAAGATTAAGGGCTGTTTGGCAACGGGTTTAAGAACATCTTTAAAGGGCTGTTTGGTTCGGTTTATATGTGAAAACACCACGTTTTACATGGGTTTTCACGGGTTCGTTTCACGACACATGTTAATAAATAATACACGGGTTCGGGGTATATATTTTGTACGAGTTAATTAACTTAACATGTACATTAATTACGAGACTATTGGACTAAAATCATGACTTATTATTACGAGAGTAATTAAATTAATTAAACATGTATATAATTAAATTAATTTAAACCATGACTTAGGTTAATTATTTTACTAATAATGCATAGTTAAACCTAAGTATATTAATCATGAAAATTAGACTAAGTAATTAATTAATTATTAAATATGCCTTATAATTAACTAATTATCATGACTTAGGTTATATTAATATTAATATTAATACATGTTTTCAACCTAAGTATATTATACACTTATTTTAATTAAATCATGTTATATTTTAATTAAATACTTTTAACCTATAGTTTATTTAAATTACATGAACTAATTAATAAACTATACATTATATCATATGACTTAAGAAATATGCATGAAAACACTTAGGCTTATATACTTAGCTTATTTAACCAGCTTAATGCTATTTTTAGAAAATCATCTATTTTAAGCAGTAATTCTATTTTAGGAAACCTACTATTTTTGGAAAGTTACTTATTATTACACAGTACGTATAATAATGCATAAATACCAGAAATACTTAATCAGATTAATCAGAATATAAGATAAACACAGATTAAAGCTTAGAACAGTAAAACATGACTTAAAACATATAAAATGAGTTAAGACAAGACATAAAACCTAGTACGTATTTAGTAATTCGATACTTATACACGTATGTATTTATGTAGCATTAGTGCTACCGGAGTAGGACTCTTTTCCGTTCGTCTTCTTCGTTCACTGGACATAAGGTACGGATTCCCGTCCTTTCAGTATGGACATTCTTTCCTTATTAGGATTTCCCCGTATGCAGCCAACTGTTTTCCCGTAGTATAGGTATGAGTTTGATTGCTTAAGTTTAAATATGATTACCTATAGCCATATACATGCATGACCAGTTTCACCTAGTTATGGAGGTACCATAACCATAACATTAGAGGCACTGATGTTATGACTTCACCACGGCGGAGTGATTGCTCGTGGCGTCCCTTCAGCTTTTGGCCATTTATTTATATTTATCATGTGGGGCATATGGGTGCATCCTAGTTACATGTTTTTATTCAGGATTACATGGTGAATGTGGTTTGTGCCTTGCATCCTTCACAAGGAGCTGATCCCTCCTACCCAAAACCAGTACATTAAATTAGAGGCAGCCCCTCTAATTTGCATGATGAGGTCACCCCTCCAAGTATTCATGCACGGTGGATTTTCATGACCTATATTGGCTAATGGTAAAATATGTTAAACAGTTTTCATAAGATAAACATAAGGCTTTTCAAACTATAAAACCAGTTTTATGAACATGTTCCAGGTTTTCCAAGACATATACATTTCCGCTGCTATTAAGTCTTTATTATGCTTAGTCATTCATACTATGTCTTTATCCGTGCACTGAGCGTTTTGCTCAGCCATTACTTTCCTTTCCATGTCCCAAAACGGCTGGTACCCTAGGAAAAATTCAAGCATTTGGAGGACGTGCATAGGATGGTAGCTGCTAGAGACTTCTTTTCCTTTTGCCTTCATATATTTATGCTTGTGTAGTCTTTCATTCATTTTCTTTTGCTTTATTATGCTTTGGGCTTATGTTTGGGAACCGATGTTTGATTCCGGTTATCCCTATGGTCATGTAATGTTTTATACATTTATCCTTGTATGCTTTGATGACACGCCATAATTACGCGTGACATTCCATTATCAAAATGGGGTGTTACACAATTCATAGTATTTCATACAATTTTACAAAACATTTAAATGGAAATTTTATTTGAATGCGGGCCATAAATTCTTGTCGTCTTCCCGAGAATTACTTTCAAGTACCTGAGATAAAACATGTTAAAAAGGTCAGCGAAAACGCCGAGTGAATTCATAGAGTTTAATAAAAACCATTAATATATCATCGGTATATATAATCATTACCGAAAATCATTTTTATACAAATCTTTGTTATAAATCTTGATATAGGCTGTAAAACCCGCATGCTTTTATCATGAATAGTACCCTTAAGATCGTACGTACTAGATTAAAACTTTCCTATTATAGCATGATTACGATTACGTGTTAGGATTTTACGTATTACGTACGTGTTAGTACACGATAAGTATTTACTACGCACGAACACGTAATAATTATTTGACAATAATTAATCACGAACGTGCGATCATGAAATCACGAACGTAATTAAATCACGAACTATTATTAAGTATATATATATTTATTACGAGCGTAAATATATATATTAGGTCACGGTAATTATTTAACGAGAATACACAAACACGAACACAAATAAACACGAACAAACACGTAAAACACGAACACGGGAACACACTTATTAATTAGACACGGAAAACATTCGGTTTACCCCTTGTGGGCCCCATTACCACGAAATTAGGGGGAGGATGGGCTTAGACCATCAATTTTTACTAAAAGGGGGTTAAGGGGAAAAACACTACTCATTTTTTTTACAGAAGATTTTATCAAAAACCCTAAAAGTTTTCTTCCTTCTTTCTTGGTTCCTCTTTTGGCCGCCACCCATAAAACACCATGGAGGGGTGTTTGTTTGATTTTGATATTGGTTTTTGGTGCAAGTGTTCGTGTTTGTTCATCCTTGATCGATCCATGTATTCGGTATACCTTTTTAATCCTTTTTCTTTTGTTTTGGATTTATAAGTTAAATAAGAACATGATGTTTTAAAAAACCTAATTAAAAACATAGATCTAACATGTTTATGATTATGGGGTAGATCAAAACAAGGGTTTTTAGGGGTGTTTGTCTAGCCGACACCTAAACCGAACCCCTAAAGGGTCTCGGCTTGGCACATGAACCACCACCGAGACCTCAAGGTCTCGGTTTGGTGGTGTGGGTCCCACGGCAGCAGCAAACAAGGGATACCCCGACCTTGGTTCGGGGTATGGTGTTGATTACGGGTCCGGTTCATGGTTTCTAGTCTAGATCTGGTTCATGGTGTATGTTTAGTTTTTTTTTATTTTATGATCTTATGTTAAAATTAAATTAATAATATGACATGATTAATTTAATAACATGACTTAGGTTATATTAATTATTAAAATCATGAAATTATTAACCTAAGAATTTATATTTTAAGACTTATAATTAATTATTTATTTAAAAACCATGGTTATAATTAATTAATTAACATGACTTAGGTTATATTATTAATAAATAATAATACATGTTTTAACCTAAGTATTTAACTTTATTTAATTAAAACATGTTATACTTTAATTAAATATTTTAACCTATAGTTTATTTTTATTACATGAAATAATTAATAAACTATACATTATATCATATGACTTAGAAAATAATCATGAAAACACTTAGTCTTATATACTTAGCTTATTTAACCAGCTTATTTCTAATTATGGAAACTTTCTATTTTTTAGAAACTTAATTAAATAAGGCAGCTAATCTAATTATGGAAACCTTCTATTTTTAGAAACTTATTTATTTCAGGCAGCTAATCTATTTATGGAAACTTATTTAATTAAGGCAGCTGATCTATTTATGGAAACTTTATATTTTTAGAAACTTATCTATTTTAAGTAGTAATTCTATTTTTGGAAACTTTCTATTTTTGGAAACTTTCTATTTTTGGAAACTTTCTATTTTTGGAAACTTTCTATTTTTGGAAACTTTCTATTTTTGGTAACTTTCTATTTTTGGAAACTTTTTATTTTTGGAAACCTACTATTTTTGGAAAGTTACTTATTATTACACAGTAAGTATAATAATACATGAAATACCAGAAATACTTAATTAGATTAAACAGAATATAAGATAAACACAGTTTAAGGCTTTAAAACAGTAAAACATGGTAAGAACACATAAAATAAGCTAAGACATGACACGAAACCAGCTACGTATTTAGTAAGCAGATACTTATTCATGTATGTATTTATGTAGCACTAGTGATACGGAAGTAGGATTCCGCTCAGTTCATCTTCTTCGTTCACTGGACATAAGGTACGGATTCCCGTCCTTTCAGTATGGACATTCTTTCCTTATTAGGATTCCCCGTATGTAGCCAACTGTTTTCCCATAGTATAAGTTACGTGTTTGATTGCTTATGTTTAATTAAGAATACCTATAGCCATATACATGCATGACCAGTTTCACCTAGTTATGGAGGTACCATAACGATAACATTAGAGGCATTGGTGTTATGACTTCACCACGGCGGAGTGATTGCTCGTGGCGTCCCTTCAGCTTTTGGCCATTTATATTATATTCATCATGTGGGGCGTATGGGTGCATCCTAGTTACATGTTTTCAGTCAGGATTTCATGGTGAATGTGGTGTGTGCCTTGCATCCTTCACAAGGAGCTGATCCCTCCTACCCAAAAAAACCAGTATATTAAATTAGAGGCAGCCCCTCTAATTTGCATGATGAGGTCACCCCTCCAAGTATTCATGCACGGTGGATTTTCATGACCTATATTGGCTAATGGTAAAATATGTTAAACAGTTTTCATAAGATAAACATAAGGCTTTTCAAACTATAAAACCAGTTTTATGAACATGTTCTAGGTTTTCCAGGACTTATACATTTCCGCTGCTATTAAGTCCCTATTTATGTTTTAGTCACTTATACTATGTCTACTCAGCCGTTACTTTCCTTTCCATGTCCCAAAACGGCAGGTACCCTTGGAAGGACTCGAGCATTTGGAGGACGTGCATAGGATGGAAGCTGCTAGAGACTTCTTTTCCTTTTCGCCTTCATACATTTATGCTTGTTTAGTCTTCCATTCATTTCTTTTGCTTTATTATGTTTTGGGATTATGTTTGGGAACCGATGTTTGATTCCGGTTATCCCTATGGTCATGTAATGTTTTAGACATTTATCCTTGTATGCTTTGATGACACGCCATAAGTACGCGTGACATTCCATTTATCAAAATGTGGTGTTACAATTATCGTATCAGAGCCAAGGCTTCGACCTGTAGGCTCTAAAACTCGACATGTGACTAGTGGGTAGTCACCAGGAGCTTCCTAAGCCAACGTTTGTTATTCCATGTATTGATGGTTTCAGCGCATTGTTGTTTTAACCATGACGTTTTCAGCACTGTGAGGTTTTAACCTTGATGTTTTCATCGATATTGTTTTACTAATATGGATGAACAACCGTCATTCATATTTAGTTATGTGTCATTGTTCATGCATAATGTTCCTCGTGAACTGTGTCTATGTGGACTGAACCCCTGTAGTTCATAATTAGTCACATAAAAATTTTTTCTGATAAGTTTTGATAGATGAGTTTCATTTATTTATGTTTCATGTATCATTGTTGCAGGGATTATGACTAAGTAGTGGTTGGTACAGGACTGGCCCTATTTAGTCGCATGTGCTTTTATCGAAACTTTTAATTGGGACCGACCCATAGGCGTCCCCTCGCACATATAAAAGGTTTTTATAAACTACATTACGCATTCATGCATAAAATTTTTCTCATGATTTATTGGCATAAAATTTTTTTATGTCCCCTCATAAGTTATTATGTTTTTATGTCAAGTATGTTTTCATACTGTCATGGTTAACTTCGGTTTCATGTTGATTATGTTATACACTCCTTTATGATAGATCGTTTTATGTTCCTTCATGATAATTCCCTCTTCATGTTGATTACGTTTTACGCCTCTTTTGTTATTTATGCCTTCACGCAAGACATTGTTGGATTTCATTGAATTCTGCTTTCATGATAGTCATGGTTGGTTTTCATTGATCATGCTGTCAGGCAAATCATCGTTGAATTTTGTGTAACCACACTTTAGCCTTTCTCTATGCAACCAGAATGAGGTATATACTGGCATTGCCAGGTTACCATGATAGTTTTCCTAACTGTTTAACCGATATACTTTCCTTAAATCATGATAAATGATCGACCCCATACCGATCATTTCATGTGCATTCCACATGTACTCCATGTACCGTATTCCATGTGTATTACACGTACCTTAATCCATGTGTATTTCACTTGCAATACTTCACGAATATTCGCTAGTCGATTCTGAATCACCTCAGGCGTATTTTCAATTGCTGATATTCTACAAGATTGCTGATGCTGCTCATAACTTGGAGATGTTACTAAAGGTTGATGCTGCTGACGTTCGGAGACGCTACGAGATGCGGATGCTGTTCACAACCTGAAGATCCTACGAGACGAAGACAAAGGCGTCAGAGCAAAGCAATTGGACGAGAAGATGCTTCACCATCAGACGATTTCCATCAATCTTTATCCCTAATTCTTAGTTACATGTCAACGTCATTCGGCTGTCATTTCAGCCATAAGAGTGCAAACCGGTACCAGCCGACCACTCAGCTGAATAGTTACATGCATCACGGTCATGAGAATGACCGTCATGGAACTGACAGACAAGACGATAGTAACCACTACTATGACAAAACTATCCTAGCAATCGCAACCGAGGCTTCGGCTGCGGACGTGATCAGACATACAAAGGATCAGTAGTCCAACCGATCCGCCAAATCTGGCATAATAACCTAATATTGTAGTTCTATTGAATTACGTCTCGAGACACATGTCAAGACATCAGTCAAGACACATGTCTCACGTATACTTTCTGAAGACACATGTCAAGACATCAGTCAAGACAAATGTCTCACGTATACTTTCTGAAGACACATGTCAAGATATCAGTCAAGACATATGTCATGCTTATAGTTCCAAGAAACGAGTCAAGACACATGACTCACGTCCAACTATGGAACATTTCTAAGAAATTCAGGGTACCCTCCAAGGGTATATCCATTTTGTGTGCCATGTATTAAACAGGCCACAAGAATTTCAATACCATTACCGGCGCATCAGTGAGAACTGTCTTGTTGCCGATGTCACTTTCATTCTTGTAACCATATTTCTTATGATTCATGACCATGAAGGACGCCTTTCGTATTCCCACGTATACGAAGGTTTTCCTTCAGCTTAATGATGAGATCCAAGCTGCTAACGCATTTCCTCGGACAGACACGAGATGAATTTTTATCCTAATTATGTACTATGAACAGCACACCATGCTACTATTCATAATTATGTACAGTAATGTTCAGGCTCCTGAATACATTCAGCTTGATTTTCCATCAGGAAAATTTGTACAAATTATCTGTGCTTACAAGCATGTGCGTTGTTAGCCATGGTCGCTAAAATTTTCTACCTGTCAGTAAGACACGGCTACTTAAGTCCTTTTATGCATAGCCAGTTGATTATTCCTAAATCTTCCCATATATTCCAGAAGAACCTTCAAGGAGAAGGATGGTACCATGAGATTATGTGTCGACTACCGTCGACTTAAACAAATCACCATTCATGACTGTTATTCTCCTCCACGTATTGACGACATGTCCAATCAACCGTATAGTGTTAATCACTTTTCCAAGATCGAATTCATGATCATGCTGCCAACAGTGACGAGTGAAAAAGCAGGACATGTCCATGACTGCTATTCGTACACGACTCGGTCATGCTAGATTTAAGATTTTGAATTAGTTTCATCAATGCTCCAACGGCATTATAAGAATGAGTTTCCATGAACTCAAAGCAAATTCATTAGTGTTTTTCATGAGGGTAACCTGATTTCTTCTAAGCCTAGAGAAGAACAGGAAGACCATATTTGCACTATGTTGCAAATTCTATGACAAGAGAAATTCTACCCTGTAAATTTTTTTTCCAATATCAATTCTGTTTGATTACAGTGACACACTGAATCACATGGGTTTCTATGGTTAATCTTACCATGACTCAGCTTATGCGTAAAGGAGAGAACCCTACACTACGTTAGGTGTTCTAGAAAATCCTACGCTAGGAGAAGTCTGGATTCAGAGACTCAGAGTTTTGCAAACTCAGAAGAAGCATGATGCTATTTGGGTTATTGCAAACAGTTTGATCAAGTCTGCAGAATCCTTACATCCGCAAGGATTGTAGAACCAACAGATTGATCGGACATGTTCCAGCCAAGGCTCATCCAACCACTTGGTAAATTCCGCAGCTATCGGGTCAGATAAAGATTCGCAATTGTACTCCTAAATTACTTCACGTCTTCATTCTGATTCCACGACTTGCTTTCGCGCTCGCGTTCATGACACTATTCACGTTCATGATGGTATCTCGTCTTACGATCTTGTGTTCATTTTTTTTTTCTCACTCTGGGAAGTTTTGCAAGAACTTGGGAGACCAGACCCAAGTTTAGTATAACTCCCTATCCTCAGATAGACGTTTCTCGTCATATTCTATGTCTCACCTTGTAGCGTTTGGCGTTACCGCCATTGTATTCTATATCACGATATGTTTCGCATGTCATGTTCATTCCACGTTCCCCATATCATGATCAAGATATGTTACACGTATCATGGATCACGATATGTTTACTCATACTACACTCGCCATATCTCCACGTAGCACGTTCAAAATTTTTCACGTATTACGTTCAAAATTTTTCATGTACTACGTTTCCTCATGTCTCGCGCATCGTTGCTAATTATCAGTAAGTTAGAAGTGTTTTGCATCGTAACGTTTCAGTTACCCTAGCACGTTAACTCTTATTTTCCTCGATCGAATTTAGGGGATCAACCTTCCATTGATAACCAAGAATTTCTTCGTATTCCAAGTCAAGGTCAGGAGGACCAATATTTATCATTTGTGTCAAGATCTTCAGAAGGAACCGTTCCAAGAGGGAGGCCACTTAGAAACGGACAAGTTCATCCAGACTTTTATCCGTTTTCTCTCATCATTTAGATATGTCCTTTCAGTCGCGTCACGTTCCATGTCCTTTCAAGACATGTCACGTTCCACGTTCCTTCTACCATGTCACCTGTACGTTCATTAACCTTACATACCCTCTCAGTTTGATTCAAGTATGTTTCTCTTTCAGTTACGTTATCTATAATTCGGGGACGAATTATTCTTTTTAGGGGGGAAGAGTTGTAAAACCCGCATGCTTTTATCATGAATAGTACCCTTAAGATCGTACGTACTAGATTAAAACTTTCCTATTATAGTATGATTACGATTATGTGTTAGGATTTTACGTATTACGTACGTGTTAGTACACGATAAGTATTTACTATGCACGAACACGTAATAATTATTTGACAATAATTAATCACGAACATGCGATCATGAAATCACGAACGTAATTAAATCACGAACTATTATTAAGTATATATATATTTATTACGAGCGTAAATATATATATTAGGTCACGGTAATTATTTAACGAGAACACACAAACGCGAACACAAATAAACACGAACAAACACGTAAAACACGAACACGGGAACACACTTATTAATTAGACACGGAAAACATTCGGTTACCCCTTGTGGGCCCCATTACCACGAAATTAGGGGGAGGATGGGCTTAGCCCATCAATTTTTACTAAAAGGGGGTTAAGGGAAAAAACACTACTCATTTTTTTTTATAGAAGATTTTATCAAAAACCCTAAAAGTTTTCTTCCTTCTTTCTTGGTTCCTCTTTTGGCCGCCACCCATAAAACACCATGGAGGGGTGTTTGTTTGATTTTGATCTTGGTTTTTGGTGCAAGTGTTCGTGTTTGTTCATCCTTGATCGATCCATGTATTCGGTATACCTTTTTAATCCTTTTTCTTTTGTTTTGGATTTATAAATTAAATAAGAACATGATGTTTTAAAAAAACCTAATTAAAAACATAGATCTAACATGTTTATGATTATGGGGTAGATCAAAACAAGGGTTTTTAGGGGTGTTTGTCTAGCCGACACCTAAACCGAACCCCTAAGGGGTCTCGGCTTGGCACATGAACCACCACCGAGACCTCAAGGTCTCGGTTTGGTGGTGTGGGTCCCACGGTAGCAGCAAACAAGGGATACCCCGACCTTGGTTCGGGGTATGGTGTTGATTACGGGTCCGGTTCTTGGTTTCTAGTCTAGATCCGGTTCATGGTGTATGTTTAGTTTTTTTTATTTTATGATCTTATGTTAAAATTAAATTAATAATATGACATGATTAATTTAATAACATGACTTAGGTTATATTAATTATTAAAATCATGAAATTATTAACCTAAGTATTTATATTTTAAGACTTATAATTAATTAATTATTTAAAAACCATGGTTATAATTAATTAACTAACATGACTTAGGTTATATTATTAATAAATAATAATACATGTTTTAATCTAAGTATTTAACTTTATTTAATTAAAACATGTTATACTTTAATTAAATATTTTACCCTATAGTTTATTTTTATTACATGAAATAATTAATAAACTATACATTATATCATATGACTTAGAAAATAATCATGAAAACACTTAGGCTTATATACTTAACTTATTTAACCAGCTTATTTCTAATTATGGAAACTTTCTATTTTTTAGAAACTTAATTAAATAAGGCAGCTAATCTAATTATGGAAACCTTCTATTTTTAGAAACTTATTTATTTCAGGCAGCTAATCTATTTATAGAAACTAATTTAATTAAGGCAGCTGATCTATTTATGGAAAATTTCTATTTTTAGAAACTTATCTATTTTAAGCAGTAATTCTATTTTTGGAAACTTTCTATTTTTGGAAACTTTCTATTTTTAGAAACTTTCTATTTTTGGAAACTTTCTATTTTTGGAAACTTTCTATTTTTGGAAACTTTCTTTTTTTGGAAACTTTGTATTTTTGGTAACTTTCTATTTTTGGAAACTTTCTATTTTAGGAAACCTGCTATTTTTGGAAAGTTACTTAATATTACACAGTAAGTATAATAATACATGAAATACCAGAAATACTTAATTAGATTAAACAGAATATAAGATAAACACAGTTTAAGGCTTTAAAACAGTAAAACATGGTAAGAACACATAAAATAAGCTAAGACACGACACGAAACCAGCTACGTATTTAGTAAGCAGATACTTATTCATGTATGTATTTATGTATCACTAGTGATACGGAAGTAGGATTCCACTCAGTTCATCTTCTCCGTTCACTGGACATAAGGTACGGATTCCCGTCCTTTCAGTATGGACATTCTTTCCTTATTAGGATTCCCCGTATGCAGCCAACTGTTTTCCCGTAGTATAAGTTATGTGTTTGATTGCTTATTTTTAATTAAGAATACCTATAGCCATACACATGCATGACCAGTTTCACCTAGTTATGGAGGTACCATAACCATAATATTAGAGGCACTGGTGTTATGACTTCACCACGGCGGAGTGATTGCTCGTGGCGTCCCTTCAGCTTTTGGCCATTTATATTATATTCATCATGTGGGGCGTATGGGTGCATCCTAGTTACATGTTTTCAGTCAGGATTTCATGGTGAATGTGGTGTGTGCTTTGCATCCTTCACAAGGAGCTGATCCCTCCTACCCAAAAAAACCAGTATATTAAATTAGAGGCAGCCCCTCTAATTTGCATGATGAGGTCACCCCTCCAAGTATTCATGCACGGTGGATTTTCATGACCTATATTGGCTAATGGTAAAATATGTTAAATAGTTTTAATAAGATAAACATAAGGCTTTTCAAACTATAAAACCAGTTTTATGAACATGTTCCAGGTTTTCCAGGACTTATACATTTCCGCTGCTATTAAGTCCCTATTTATGATTTAGTCACTTATACTATGTCTATATCCGTGCACTGAGCGTTTTGCTCAGCCGTTACTTTCCTTTCCATGTCCCAAAACGGCAGGTACCCTTGGAAGGACTCGAGCATTTGGAGGACGTGCATAGGATGGAAGCTGCTAGAGACTTCTTTTCCTTTTTGCCTTCATACATTTATGCTTGTTTAGTCTTCTATTCATTTCTTTTGCTTTATTATGTTTTGGGCTTATGTTTGGGAACCGATTTTTGATTCCGGTTATCCCTATGGTCATGTAATGTTTTAGACATTTATCTTTGTATGCTCTGATGACACGCCATAAGTACGCGTGACATTCCATTTATCAAAATGGGGTGTTACATAGGCTTTTGCCTTCAAAACCATTATGCAAACCATTGTCGTAAAAACATCATACAATACGTTTTATAACGTTGTATAAACTTTAATAAAAACCGTTATATGAAAATCGTTATGTAAAACCAAAACACGAACATAATATCAATAATAAGACCTCGTATGCTAGTAAAGCAATATATTATAATTCAATTCGTACATAAGTAGTTTCAATATTGAATTATTATAAGCCGCATGACATTGCTACCTTACTATAACAAACAATGGGTAGCTAACCCGAAATTCATCTGCCCATCTAAAACAGCGTGTCGTCGCAATAATCATGCTTATATAGATCTTCTCATACATAAATTCACTTACCAATCAATGTGGCACGACGGGGATCAACCGTCAAGGCGCGAACTGGGGTGATCTTCCCCAAATAGTACTAATATATGCATAAGAGTCTACCAAATCCTGGTAGTTCACAATTCATGCTAATGGGACTTTTAGTGACATAACCTAACTATAATAATCCATTTCATTTCATTCATCGAGTCATATAATCATTCATCGGGTCATATAATCATTCGGGTCCATATCAATAACTAAACAATCGGGACAACTGGTGTCCTATTTTATTAAAACTAACATGTTATCTCCCTCGCGGGTTTATAAAACATTTCATAAAACATTTAAAAGAGTGTGAGGCTATGAACTCACGTTGATTGGGAAAGGCGGGTTATCGACGATTTGGATGTACGGTACATGCTTCAATCACGTAAACCTAGATAAATAATACTCGTCTTAGACTCTTGTCTAATGACTTTATAAAAACAATGGCTATGTATATATGATGACTTTATAAGTATGATGATGATCAAGTGGGATTTTATCTTTTCGTTCAACATTATAGTGTTATGTGTTAGTAAATTTTTAAACTAGTTACACTAGTTTCAACTTATTTATATATTAAGGCCCAATAAGCCCATTAAAAGTCCAATACATTATATTAGCCCATTTTATACTTTCAATACCAGGCCTATACTCATATGTTGGGCCCAAGTGGGTTAAGACCATTAGTTAGTCCATTAGTGTTTAGCCAAACTAGTTGGGTCAATAGTCCAATAAGGCTACTTTGGCCCGTTAATGTCCATATGTTATAAAGCTCGGGTTTTATCGGTTTTTACTTGTCAAATGTACTTACATATCAGTAGATAAGATATAAAAATGTTACATTAGACGGGTCCGACCGTCTAAGTTTTATTTGGCGAAAACCTTAATCTTTCGGTTTTAGCCAAAAAGACGTAAAACTCATATATAGTTTTATAACTTTAGAAAACATTTGAGTTTGTATTATTATAAAAAAGCCATACTTATTTATCAAAGTATATAACTTATTTTATAAGTATTATCATAAGTTAGTGGGTTTTACGTATGTATTTTATAATAGTATTACTTGAGTGCTTATTTTATAATATATATGTGTATTTCCAAATCTAATTATGAAACTCACTTTCACCATTTTTGCCATATCTTAAGTTCTACAAGGAGATAGAAGCACAATTTTGGGCAGAACAAACTACATAATATGTGCTACAATTAACTTCTTTTTAGCTACTGCTCATTCATCCTCTAAGTGTTCTTAATAATTCGTCCAAAACAGACTATACAGATTTGAACCTTAATAATGTTTTGATCATATCTTGCTCATTTTATGGATTCCATTGAGTGGCCAACTCTCCACATATGTAAAAATCATATACCTTACTGTATATTAAAAATCCAAGTCATTTTATCAGGTTATCATATGGTTCTTTACTGTTTTATAAAGCCTAAAATTTTAGTCAAGATTTTAACATCTTTACATATAGATTTTAGTCTTTTTAACCAAATCTATCAACACAAAATCCCCACATAATACTTTGATCATCATTCATCATCATATACATATACATTTAGAAAGAAAATACATAATTACATTTACAAAATAACAAGATGATAGGAAAAGATTGATCCCTATACCAATCAAGATGATGAAAAGATGAGATATTGGATGATCAAGGCTTGATCTTGCCACCAAATCTTCAACCTTTTAAGACAAATTCTTGGGTCCTTCAAATGGATGAACACCTCCATGAAATCAGCCCTTGAACTCCATGTAAACTCCTATTTAGATGTTAGAATCACCTCCAATCTTCATAACTTCAACTAGGCTTCAACATATGTGAAGTATAGTTTAAGTTTATGGCTAGAACTTTTGATGAATGGTGGTGGTGGTGATGTATATCGACTGCAAAGGCAAGAGGAGGGAGAGAGTTTTGTGTGGTTTGCATGAGAGAAAATGAGAGAATGGTTTTGGTTAGTAGTTTTTGAGGTGTAAATGGTTTTGTAAAGTGCATAGGACAAGTGTCCTATGTATACTTGAAAAATTGACACCAAAGGTGGTGTTGGTGCTTATCTTGGACGCCACATGTATGGGGGTGGGCAAGTGTAAACGTGTCTCATCCTCATTAATTTACGGGTACTCCTCGATTCTAGTTTCCTCGATTTGCGTGCCCTCAGGTCGTTTTACAAAAAACGTTTTTATAAATTATGAATCAACAGCACAAAACGAATCTAATAAAAATTGTCTCATCAAAAATGGAGTTCAAAAACGTAAATACGTAAACCTAGGGTTTTCGGTTTATTCGTAAAGGACATTAAATTATGCACGTAAGTCCTAATTTCTTCTCGTAAATTTATGAGTTTATGAATCAACACAAATTAAAATTCCAAAATAATATTCGAGAATAAATTTATTTCCCGAAATGTCGGACTGTCACAAAAACGGTGTATGTAAACGTAAGCAAGTAACATAGAGTTCTCCGGTTTAAACGTAGTCGATGCTAATTTAAGACGTAATCCCTTATTTCTTCCCAAAAGTGAGTGAGTTCATAAATTAGTAATAAAATAATGATTTTTAAATAATACTTGAGAATAAAATATCGACCATAAATTGACGGATTGTCACACTTGTCATTCTACGTATTGACAATTTCAGAACCTTATTGTCTTTTTTTGGGTAAAGGGGACTTACCCCGGTAAATATATTCACACCAAAAAAACCGTTTGAAGTACAATGGAATGTGACTGAGATATCACATTAACCTCAAGCACTCGCTTGAAATCTACTAAATCATATGACACACCATATGATATTTCCTATCAATACAAAAGTAATCACACCAATAGGAAAAAACCATTTAATGATACAACGACTCAACGCAAGTATCATTACTTAAAATAGGAGTTAGGGAGGTTCCACATCCTAGCCCTTTGAGAACTATCAGCAGTCCTTTTGAAACAACAAGATAGCAACTTCAAACGAACTCTAGACAAAATGATCTCCGACACTTGGCTAACACTTCGCTTCTCATCACGAAAGAGCCTTGAATTTCGTTCCTGCCAAATAAAATACGTAGCAGCAGCAACAACAAGCTTTGCAATAGAACTCCTAGAAGTTCTCCTCTTCGCGAATGGCATAAGAGTAGCCATAATATCAGAAAAAACAGGCCTCGTATCACGTAATCCAGCATGAGCTTTTAATGGACTCCCAAACCTGTTTAGAAAATACACATTCAAAAAAGAGGTGATGATGTGAATCCGGTTCCATCTCACACAAAGGGAAAGTCGTAGCCAGGTCCACCGAAACATCCCAAACAGGCACCCTATCTTGAGTTTTGAGCTTCCCATGCACCACAAGCCATAAATGAAAGGCATGTCTAGAGATACAGTGACTAAACCAAACAATTGGATACCAATTCACTTTAAGACTACGAATCCTAATAGTAGACCAAACGTTTCTAACAGTGAACGATTTCAGCTCACCAATCTCATTACACCAATCAAGCTTATCATCCTCCTCCCTTAAAGTAGGCACCTGCAAATGAGAGAGAGTCGGATACTTTTCCTTTAAAAAATCAGGCCATTTCCAGACACCATGCATAATAACCTCCTTAACCGAAGTTGTAGGAGTAAGCCCTGCCCGATGAATATCCCGACGTGTAATATCTAACGACAACGGACCCGCATTACACCATTTATCAAAACATAAAGATGTAGACTCCCCATTACCAATAGCAGACCAAATATGATCACGGATAAAAGGTCGAAGCTGTAATATCTTACGCCATCCCCAAGACATGTTACCACGCATAGGATAGTCCCAAAAATTACGGCCCTTCAACTTATACACATGAATCCACTTCACCCACAAAGACTCTTTAAGATTCAAAAGCTTCCAAACATGAGAAACCATTAGAGCTTTATTAAACAGGTCCAAGCGACGTACACCCAGACCACCTTCATCTCTCGGGAGGCACACAACATCCCATGCAACCTTCGCTTTACCCCTCCTCGTTTTACCTTGGCACCATAAAAAACCCCGCATAATCTGCTCAATATCAAATAAAATACGATAAGGAAGAATAAAAACGGAGGCCCAATATATATGCATCGAACCTATAACCGATTGAATTAACTGAAGACGCCCAGCAGCCGATAAAGACTTACTCTTCCAGTTTTCAACCCGAGATCGAACACGTTCAATAAGCTCCCTACAATCTCTGACCAAAAGCCTGGACGACACAAGGGGCACTCCAAGATACTTTACAAGAAGTCGCCCTTCTTCAAAAGGAAGAATATTCAAAATAGCAATCTTTACCTGATCAAGAACGTTACAAAAATAAGTTGTGCTTTTGGGAATACTTGGAGTAAGACCCGAGGCAAGCGTAAATTCTTCCAACACCTCCTTAACCACCTTAACAGAATGTATATCACCATGCATAAACAAAAAAAATCATCCGCAAAGCAAAGATTGATGACCTGCAACTCATCACAATATCTATGATATCCAAAATCCATTGAATTCTTGACTCGTCTATGTAACATCAAAGTCAGAATTTCCATTACAAGAGTAAACAAGTATGGAGATAGAGGGTCACCTTGCCGAAGACCACGCTTACCCTTAAAAAAACCATGCAGCGCTCCATTTATACTTATAAAAAATGAAGTAGTAGAGACACACTCCATTATCCAGCTAATAAACCGCTCATGGAACCCAAAACCACACAAAATATCTTTCAAGAACTTCCAATCCACCGTATCATAAGCTTTTTGGATATCGATCTTAAAAGCACACCTAGGAACACCCTGATCCAAATGATAATTATGCATTAATTCTTGAGTCAACATAATATTATCCGCAATGCTTCTTCCGGGAACAAAAGCAGATTGGTTGATGCTAACAATCTCCTTCAGGTTGTCCTTAATACGGTTGGCTAAAATTTTGCTAATGCATTTAAACATGACATTACAACAAGAGATGGGGCGATAATCATTAACCCTATTAGGAGTTCTTACTTTAGGAATAAGGGCAATGATAGTGTGATTCAACTCCTTTAACAGCTTCCCATTAGTAAAGAATTCCTTCACCCCATTAATAAAATCAACATCAATTATATCCCATGACTCTTTAAACAACGCTGCTGTAAAACCATCCGAGCCCGGAGCCTTCTCATTTCCCATAGAAAAGAGAGCCTCCTTCACCTCTTGATTACTAACTGGACGAACCATGGCACTCACTTGAGCCTCAGAGATCTTATTAGAAAATAGATTATCAATTTGAAAATCCCCCGTCTCACCAGGCTGCCCAAGAAACTGTTCATAGTTATTGACAAAAATATTAGGAACCGTTGCCCCGTCAGTAGTAGAACCATCAGCCATAGTAACCACATCAATACGAGCTCGAGCCACTTTATCTCTAACAACCTTAAAGAAATAAGCCGAGTTAGAATCCCCTTCGTGGAGCCAATCGATTTTTGCCTTTTGTTTCAAAAATTGTTCCTGCATAATAACAGCATCATTAAAAGCAATAACTGCTGCTGCCTGGTTATCACGTGCAACAACGTTATGAGGATCAGCATCAAGAGCCGTTTGAGCCCTATCCAGATTTTCATGCGCAGTAGTAACATTCAAGTGCACATTACCCTTCTCATATAAAAGCTTACGTAGCGGTTTTTCAACATCTTTAGCCTCTTGGCAACCTTGAACATATGGAAACCACTAACCGGAAGCTCCCAACCTGCCTTAACCACGTCTTTAAAACCATTACAACGAGCGATAACATTAAAGAATTTAAATGGTCTAGGAGCAGGTTTAGAAGCTGTGGGAATAACCAAAACAGAAGGCGCATGATCGGAATTTCTGTATGGCTTAAATATAGCATAAGCACCAACAAACCAATCACAAAAATGAATATTACGCATCACTCGATCAATCTTCTTCAGGAGGCCATCATTCACCTTAGGTTTTTGGTTCCATGTAAAGTGAAGACCTGACTTCTGCACATCAAACACTTCAATCTCCTCAACGCATTCACGAAATTCACCCATAGAAATATCAACCTTAGAAGACCCCACCGATGAATCTTCTATAAAAAGGATAGCATTGAAGTCTCCAAGAATACACCAAGGTCTATTCCTCACATAAACCTTATGCCGACACAAATCATACCATAAAGGGCGACGCTGAGTATATTTGTTATGAGCATACACTATGGAACAAAAAAACTCCTTGCATTCAAGTTTTAACCAAACCCGCAGATGAATACATTGATCACCCATACTAATAATCACTACGTGCACTTCATTATGATTCCATCCTACAATAATCCTAGTGCCTTTAGAACACAAAGAGCCATTCGAAGACCAATCCCAATGACGAAATACCGAAGTACACAACCTTTGGAGATTCAAATTGGAAGCATGAGACTCTAAAATAGCACACAGAGACAATGAATTTTCATAAATAACCTGACAAACTTCAGATTGCTTAGGGGACAAGTTCAAACCCCTTATATTCCAAGAAGCTACATTAATCATAAGGACACATTACCAGAAGGAGTGCTTTCCCCTTTATCCTTCACAGTAGTATAAGTTCTAGTAGCATTAGGACCATCCATTATCAACTCCTCATCCGGTTCTGAATCAACATTAACCGGTTGAGAATTAACATTTGCAATATCCCAATCAGAATCTCCCTCATTTAGAGAACTAAACGAATTTTTCAATTTAACATCTTTAACAACCTTCACATTAGTACCCTTATTACCTTTCTTACTAGTAGTGTTTCCCACCGTTCCACCAGCTTTGTGCATAACCTTCTGCCCATTCCCTTTGGACGATTCACCCTTTTCATTCTTGCGGTAATATAAGTTCAGAGATGGTTTGTTAAGATGCACCCCTTGAATCTGAGTAGACTGGCTGTTTTGTGTCCCCTTATTCTTCTTATTCTTAACAATGGTGAAACCATCATCATTAACCGTAGCCTTAACCGGAGCAGCCTTCTTAGGAAGCTTAGGACATTCACTACTCACATGATCAAAAATCATGCACGTGGAACATCTAGGCGGTGTCCACTCATATTCTACCTCAATGGTAGCCAACGCATGACCCATGTCTTTACCTTTAGGAATCGCGATCGCAAAGCTTTTCATAAGCTCTTTATCCGCAGAAACTTCCACCAGAGCCCTAGCATATGTGCTTCTTCCTCATGAACTTAAACACATATTGCTGGTATAAGAATCCAGCATGATCGGCTTACCAATTTGTGTTGTAATAAGGCCAAGCCCGACTTCCGAATATGCCACAATCGGGACATGGTGTAACTTGACCCAAACTGGAGCACTCCGAATCTCAGCCTTTTGAAGATCCATGGTTGGAGTCCAAACATTTAACATTAGTGGAACAAAACGAATCAACCATGGTCCATCTTCCAATACCCCTTCCAGTCCTTCCTTAGTATCAAACTGAAAAAGGAAGAAATCCTCATGTAACTGAACCCTTTTCAAACCATACTTCGCCCAGTTATTCTTAACATAGTTCTCAACCAATGGAAACGCTAGCCTCTTACCAATAAAATAACCATAGAGGGTATTTTGGAACCTCGTCTCAATCTTTTCAACAGCGTCCAAAGGTAGCGCTGTAAGGGCACCCTCGACAACCTCATTCGTCCTTAACTCCTTGATTTTAACAACTGGTTTTTTAGCCTTCTTGTTTAAAACCGATGCAAGAGTGTTACCATTGGTACTGGTAGATTCTACCGAAATAGCAGTATTCTTATCACCATTAGTATCAGCAACAGATGTAGTCGCATTATCATAGAAAGTAACCTAACGTGAGGCAACCTTCAACGGTTTTCCATCTTTCCCAAGAATCTTACCATCAATGTTCTTAAGGTGATCAAATAAACTGCTCTTAAGGTTAGGACCCTGAGAATCCTTGACCGGTTGTTCTGAACTGTTATCCATCTCTCAAAAATCACTAAAAAAGCGAAAACACACGTAGCGCAGAAACCCTAAAAAATTAGGGTTTAACACACCTCCAACCCAGCCCTAATCTGCCTCCATAATGAAGACAACAATAAAAAATAAATAAACCAATGAAGCCCTAGATCCAACAGCCACCAAACCCTAAAACTAGAAACGATCAACAGACCCTAAGCAATACCAAAACAACCCTAATAACACGTCCAATAAAATAGGGGATAATTACCAAAACCAAGAGAATTTGCAATCCCACGATCCAACTAATCACAAAGAGTGGTAGGGAAGAAATGAATCTAAAGCCTACCCCTTATCACAGCTGGTTGATGAGATGATACAAATCAATGAGGCACAATCAAATCCTCCCCACGAGCGACCTGATCACAAGAAATATTGGGCGAATTAAAGAAGCCAATATCCTATCACAGGATCGTTGATGGAGAAAAGACAAGGTTGTGGAATGATAATTAGGCAATATTCAAAGAAAAGTGAAGATTACGATTGATCATCAAAGCCAGAATGAAGAAGAATGCAGATCGCCCATAGTTGAGAGAAATTAGGGTTTCAAACTCATATTAAGGTTTCATTATTGTCTTTAACCATGATGTTTTTCGCTCAGATTTGTTTTACCAATATGGATTGATCAATACTCATCCATACTTAGTTACATGTCATTGTTTTATGCATGATGTTTCCTTGTGAATTTTGACTAATATGAGCTGAACCACAGCAATTCATATTTAGTCACATGTTTTCTGTTAAGTTTTGACAGTTGGTTTTCTTTGATTTATTTTCATGTATTATTGTTGCAGGTATTTTGACTATGTAATGGTTGGTACAGGACTGGCCATATTTAGTCGCATGTTCTTTTCATTCGAATTTTGTTTGGTGAACCGACCCATAGGCATTCACCCTTGCTCATGTCAATTTTGTTTTGTGAACTGACCCATAGGTGTTCACCCTTGCCATGTCAATTTTGTTTTGTCAACCGACCCATAGGCGTTCACCCTCACTCATGTCAATCTTGTTTTGTGAACCGACCCATGGTCGTCCACACCAGCGATTTTTAGATTTCATTTCATTACAGTCATATTTCTTTCGTGTCCCTTTAATAATTGTTATGTTTCTCTATGTAAATTATGTTTTCATACTTTCATGGTTGACTTTGTTTTCATGCTGATTATGTTTTTATGCTCATTTATGTTAATTTTGTTCCATGTTTCTTCGTGTTGATTTTGCTTTCATGCTAGGCATTGATGGATTGTATTTAACCATGCTTTCATGATAGTCATGGTTGGTTTTCATTAATCATGTTTTCATGCTGGTCATCATTCGATTCCGTTTAATCATGCTTTTGTGCTTCCTACACAACTGGAACTATGTCTACGCTAAATTAGCTGGGCTATTACGTTGTACTGATCAGTTTGGTTTTAACCATTTGATCTGTTACCTACCTTTGATCATATCAGATGGTTGACACCCGTATCAATCATCTCATGTGAATTTCATGTGTACTCCACGTACCGTATTCCATGTGTACTCCACGTACCGAACCACATGTGTACTTCATGTACCACATTCCAGATGTATTCCAGTCACCGCACTCCATGTGTAGTACTAATCGATTCTCTACTTTCCTAGATGTTTTTCCACTTACCAATGTTGTTCAAGAAATGATGTGGCTCGCAGCTTGGAGATTTTACTAAACAAAGACGAAGGCCATAGATCGCCGCAACCAGACTAGAATTATACTTCATCCACCAGACGTTACCATTTTATTCCATACCTTTATATTCTCAGTCATATGTCACGTGCTATTCAGTTGTCTTTTCCAGCATATGAGTAGGAACCGATACCAGTCGGCCACTCAGCTGAATAGTTACATGAATCACAGTCATGATAACGACCGTCATGGAACTAACAAACAAGGAGGTAGTGACAACTACCGTGACAACAAATACTCTAGCAATAACGGTAGAAGCTCCGGTAACAGACGTGATTAGAAATACAAAGGGCCAGCGGTCTAACTGATTCACCAATTCTAGCATGACAACCTAATATTTTCTATTTTATTCGTTTCACATCTCGAGGCACATGTCAAGACATCAGTCAAGACGCATGTCTCTCGTATGTTCTCTGAAGACACATGTCAAGACACTAGTAAAAACACATGTCATACGCATATGTTCTCAATACATGAGTCAAGACACATGACTCATGTATAACTTTGCAACCCGGGCCTAAGAAATTTAGGGTACCCCCCAAGCATTATACCACTCTGTTGTGACATGTATGAGTCAGGCCACCAGAATTTCAGTACCATCACCGGCGTATTATTCACGTTTGGACACGTAGTGTTCGTTCTGTGTAAGACAGGCGAAACACATTCAGTGAAATCTACCACGTCTACTTCATGTATTGACATGGCACTTTCATTTCTCGATCGCATATTTCATATATCCATGACCATATAGGACACCATTCGTAGCACCCATGTGTACGAAGGTTTTCTTTCAGTTTAATAATAAGATCTAATCTGCTAACGCACTTGCCTCGGATAGATGCGAGTTAGATATGAATATGATTATAGACTACGAACAGCACACCACGCTACGATTGATCGCCATTCTTATAAGATTAGACTTAGCGATGTTCAGGCTCCTGAATACATTCATCATGGTTTTACACCAGGAAAATCTATGAAAATTTTTCTACTTCACAAGCACGTGTTTTGTTATCCCATGGCTGCGAAGATCTTCTAGCTATCATTTAGGACACGAATACTGAAGTTCCTTTTTATTCATAATCAGCCAATTATTTCAGAGAATTCCAGATGTATTTCTAGAAGAACTTCTGGGTATACTTCCTATCCACTAGGTGGAACTTAACATCGAGCATGTTAGGAAGCAGAACCAGTTTTCAAGGCTCTCTATAGCATGGTTTCCTTGAGCTAAAAGAGTTAAAGGGTCAACTACAGGAGATGCTTAAACGAAGCTCATTCGCCAGGTGTACCACCATGGTGTGCACCGGTTCTGTTTATTTAGGAGAAGGACGGTAACATGAGATTATGTGTCGACTACCGTCGATTTAAAAAAATCACCATTATGACCGTTATCCTCCTCCACGTATTGACGAAGTGTCCGATCAATTACAGGGTGCAGAGCACTTTCCATGATCGAATTTCTATCATGCTGCCAACAGTGGCGAGTGAAAGAGCAGGACATTTCCATGACTGCTATTCGTACATGAATTGGTCATGTTAAATTCATGATTTTGTTTTGGTCTCACGAATGCTCCAGCAGCATTTATGGACTGGATGGATAAAGTTTCCCCATGAACTCATAAACAAATTCGTATTATTTTCATCGATGAAAACCTGAACTTCTCTAAGTCTAAAGAAGAGCGCAAGGACCATATTCGTACTACGTTGCAAATTCTACAAAAGAAATTTCATCCTGAAAATTTTCCAGTACGAATTCTGGTTGATTATAGTGACACGCTGAATCACATTGATTCTCACGGTTAATCTTACCATGACTCAGCTTACGCGTAAAGGAGAGAAGCCTACACTAAATTATGTGTTCCAGAGGGTCCTACGCTAGGAGTACTCTAATTTCAAAGACTCATAGTTTTCCAAACTTCTATGTATCCAGTTTCTATTAAACAAGATGTAGTTACGTTCATATCTATGTACCTGACATACCAACTGGTTAAGGTAGAACACCAATAGACTAGGATTTAATTCCACCATTAGAAATTTGAACGGAGAAGAGACAAGATCTCCATGGATTTTGTTACAAGATTACCACAGGCTCGGAAGAGGCATGATACCATCTAATTTATGTGCAATCGTTTAACCAAGTCTTCATTTACTTTCCACCTGCAAGAATTTCACAGTTAGCAGATCATCAGACATTTTCCAGCCAAAGATCGTACGATGACTTGGCATTCCTTCGGCTACCAGATCAGATAAAGTTTCACGTTCGTGTTCATCATTTACGTTCACGTCCTTGTTCAATTATATGATTTGCTTCCGCACTCACGTTCATAATATTGTCCATGTTCATGATCGTATTCTAGCTTACGATTTACGTTTCACACTTTGTTCTGGAAAGTTTTGCAGGAAGCTGAGAGATCAGACTCAAGATTTGTAAAATTTCCATACTCAGACTGACGGTTCACGTCACATTTTGCGTCTCATCTCGTATCGTTTGGCGTTACCTCCTCAGTTATCTCATGTTTACGATATGTTTCACATGTCATGTTCATTCCAAGTTTCTCATATCACGTTCACGATATGTTACACGTATCGTCGTCCATCATATGTTTCTCATATTACATTCACCATATCTTCGCGTATCACGTTCACAATTGTTCACGTATCACGTTCACAATTGTTCACGTATTACGGTTCAGTATGTCTCGCGCATCATTGCTCAGACGTAACGAACGTCGGTTATTTCCGGTTATTTTGCATCGTAACATTTCATTTAACCTTGCACGTTATTTCTTACCACTAGATCAGATTCATGAGGATTTATCTTACGTTGATGAACTAGAAACTTTTACGTATTGTCAAGTCAGGGTCATGAAGACCAAGATTTCTACTTCGTCAAGATCTTGTAGAGGAACCGTCCCGGGCGGGAAGCCACTTGGAACGGAGGAGTCCATCCGGACTTTCTATCCTTTTCCTTCCATAATTCAGATATGTTCTTTTCAGTCACGCCATGTTCATGTCCTTTCTAGCTTGTCGTATCTCTAATTCGAGGACGAATTATTCTTTTTAAAGGGGAAGAGTTATAAACCCGCTTTAAAATACCAAGAATATTAAATACACAGAATCAAGATTTAATTGAAACTTTATATTAATTAAATATACGACACGTGTCACGAACATTTAAATCCAAGAACTACATATATTAATTAATTACTACCAGTATTACGTATTGTTAGGTATTACAAACACGACAAGAATTAAAACACGAACATACACGATAATTATCTAAAACACGAAAACCGAAAAACTATGAATAGGGCCTTGTTTGGCCGGCCTAAAAAGAAAAACAAGAAGGATGGCTAAGCCCGGCCCATGAGCATTTTATTAGCAACAAAATATGTCCAGAGAATCATAATTACAGTTTTAACAAAAAGTAAGAAACCCTAGCCACCATGGAGTTGGTCGCCGGCTGTTACAAAGAAAAGGGGGGAAAATAAAGGTGTTTTGATCTTGATTGTATACGGGTTATGTTCGTGTTCCTAAACCTTTAATCTATATGCATTCGATAATCTTTTAATCTTATGCTTTTAATTATTTTGCTATGATCATGATCTTTAGAAACAAGTATTAAGAACATGTAAATCAAAGATGTAAACAAAAGATTAAACAAGATTCGGGGGTTTGTTTGGTTTTTTTTGTTTCGACCGCACACAAACCAAGACCAAACATGGTCTTGGTGGCGTTTTACAGTCCACCAGCCTCCACCCAAAGGGTGCGGTGGTGATGTTGTGCTGTCGGTCGCAAGCCCAGGCCCCCACAGGGGGAAATCTGGTGAAGTCAGTGGCAACCGAGAGCCTCCAAGCTCTCGGTGGGTCTTAGGCAGAAACAGTGGGAACCGACTACAGGCAGGTGGGTACTTTGGCTAGGCAGGGGGAACCGGCTAGAGCCGGTGTAAACCGTGGGCTAAGCAGTGGCAACCGACGACAAGGAAAAGGCCTTAGCCGCCGGCTAAGACACCCAGCCACCAGCTGTGGTGTCGAGTTTGGGTGTTTGGTGGTCTCGGGTTCGGGGCTCGAGATTTACTAAATAATTAATATGTTTTAATTGGTTAATTTAATTAATTTAATTCATGTATAATTAAATTAACTTTTAACTTAGGTTATATTAATTTAATTTAATAAATCATGGAAATTAACCTAAGTATTTATTTGGACATAATTAAATTAAAAACCATGTATTTAATTTAATTAATTATATAAGGTAAGTTTTATTCAATTAACCATGACCTATTATTAATTAATAAACCATGTATTTTATTATTAATTAATAATCACTTTAGCCTAAGTATTTATTTTAATAGACTTTACTAATAAATTATCATGACTTATAACTTATGACTAATAAGCACTAGCTTATGTTAGACTTATTAATCCAGCTTAATTCTATTTTTGGAAACTTTCTATTTCGGGAAATTTACTATTTTTGGAAACTTTCTATTTTTGGAAACCTGCTATTTTTAGAAAGTTACTTATTATGACACTACAAGAATAGTAATACAAGAATACATGAAATACATAATCAGAATACATGTAAAACATGAATAAATACAAGATAACATTTAAAACAGTAAAACATGATAAGAACATATAAAATAAGCTAAGAACACACAGAATCAGTAACACACACAGTAACCAGACAACTCATACATGTCCCTTATTTACGTAGTATCCGTGAAAGTCGGAGTAGATCGTTTAGCTTCCATTCTAGCTTCACTACTGGACATAAGGTATGGATATTTCGTCCTTCAGTATGGACATTCTTTCGTATGTTTGATTAGGATTCCCCGTTTGCAGCCATTTATTTTCCCCAGTTATTTTATATGTTATGAATGCTTATGTTATATTTTAAATGCATGAGCTATATACATGCACGCCAGTTCAACTAGTTATGGAGGTACCATAAGCATAACACTGGAGGCACCAGTGTTATGACTTCTCCATGACGGAGTGATTGCTCGTAGAGTCCTTTTTTAGTTTGGCCATTTATTTATATTATCATGTGGGGCGTATGGGTCCATCCTAGTTACATGTTTTTAGTCAGGATTTTCATGGTGAATGTGGTGTGTGCCTTGCATCCTTCACATTGGAGTTGATCCCTCCTACCCAGACCAATATAATTAGAGGCAACCCCTCTAATTGCATGATGAGGTCACCCCTCTAAGTATTCATGCACGTTGTTACCTCATAACCTATATGGGCTCATAGCTATATTTAAAATACAGTTTTCATAAGTTAATCATAAGCTTTTCAAAGTATAAAACCAGTTTTATAAACATGTTCCAGGTTTTCTAGGATGTATACATTTCCGCTGCTTTTTAGTCTTTACTTATATTTCAGTCATTCATACCATGTTATATATATCTGATCTCTGAGCTTATTGCTCAGCCGTATATTTCCTTTCCATGTCTTAAAACGGCAGGTACCCAAGGACAGACTTGATCATTTGGAGGACGTGCATAGGATGGAAGTTGCCTTAACCTTTTTCTCATTTTGCCTCTTATACTTATGCTTGTTTGGACACTTGTTTTGGCCTTCTCATTTCATTTACTTTATTTATGTTTTGTGCTTATGTTGGGAAGCGATGTTTGATTCCCGGTTTTCCCTTTTGGTCATGTATGTTTTAGTACATATTACCTTGCATGCCATAATTACACGTAACGGTCTACTTATCAAAGTGGGGTGTTACAAATGTGGTATGGAGAAAGAAGTGGGAAATAAAAGAAGTCTGCAAATCCTACCTTGTCATTATGCTGCCAAGATGGAAAAGTGTTGCTGCCCAAATTTAAAGAAACAGTCCAGCCTTTAAATAATCTCCTTGATTATAACACACATGGAACATCAAAATTTAAAGATCAGATTCGTGTATACAATAGTATGTTTTGCTTTACATCTTTTGGAGCAAAAATAGATCTCTAAATTAACACAGGAAGGGATCCATATAGCTTTAGGATAAATGGTCAAAATTATCATAGAATGGGTTCTTTACTTGCTCAACAAGGAATTCAACCAAGATATGCACAGCTTTACTTCTTTGATACAAATAACAAAGTTAGAAACCGTATGGGCGCTTTTATGAATAACGAATCAGAACAAGGAATTGATAGAAACATAGTTGAAACATTGATGGAAATGCTAGACAAATACAGCTCAATAGCAAAGTCATTTCGTATGGCAAGGTATTGGTTTCGGTCACACAATTCAGTTAGCTTTGAATTACGCTTGCTTAGTCCCGAAATACATCAAGGTAGTACAATGCGTCTATTGTATCAGAATTAGATGCGCTCATTACTAATGATTTTGGTGACGCTGATTCTACAAGAGACATCATTATGACTGATAAAGAAGGTAAACCAAAACGAATCTCTGAGTTACATTCAGAGTACATGGCATTACAGTATCCTTTGTTATTCCCGTACGGAGAAGATGGCTACCATGATAAAATCGCTTATCATAGGAACACAGGCGTTCGGAAAACAAAGAGGGAATTTATAACAATGAAAGAGTATTACTTTTATATAATTCAACAAAGAAATGACCAGGGCACTACTTTGTTAAGAGGTGGTCGTCTATATCAACAGTATTTGGTGGATGCATACACTGCTATTGAAGAACAGAGGCTTCAATGGACACGAAATAATAAGGACATGCTTCGTGTAGACCTCTATCATAATCTTTGCAGTGGCTCTATGTCAGGCATATGGCAATCCATACCTGTTCATCACTTTTACTTCCAACCCAAAGTGGACAGAAATAGATGAAATGTTGGCTTATATGCCAGGTCAAAAAATCACATGATCATCCAGAAATTGGCACGCAGGTTTTTAAAATGAAACTTACCTATTTGTTAGATATCTAACTAAATATGAAATTTTTGGCTGATCTTGCGAAGGTATTAAAATTTACTCATACTTAAATTAATTTAATCCTTATAAGGCATACCATTCCTATGACTAAAATACTTATGTTTTATTTCTATAACAGTGGTATATGTGATTGAGTTTAAAAAATGTGGACTCCCCCACGCTCATATTCTCTTATGGCTGGAAGAAGAAGCTACAAGACTGCCAGTCAAGTAGACGATATAATCTCAGCATAACTTCCATCTCCGATTGATGATCCAGAGGGATATAAAGTAGTTTCTGACTTTATGCTCCATGGACATTGCAGGAAAGAGAACAAAAGCGCAGCATGTACAAATGATGGGAAATGATTTAGACATTACCCAAAGTCGTTCTTACCAGAAACAACGATAGATGAAGATTTTACCCTAATTATCATCGTAGGGACAATAAAGTGAATGTTGTGAAAGGTAAATTCACATTCGATAATAAGAACGTTGTTCCTCACAATCGCCATCTTCTCTTGAAATATCAGGCACATATCAACGTTGAGTGGTGTAACAGATAAAAAACAAAAAAGTACTTACTCAAGTACTTAAATAAAGGACCTGATCGAGCAACCATCTTGATAGAAGAAAATGTTAATAATGCACCAAATGAGCGCTCTAAACAGGTATTCCAAGTGGATGAAATAAAAAATTTCTTGAATTGCTGGTTTTTAGCACTATGTGAAGCAGAGTGGCGGCTCTTTTCATATGATATTCATTACTGCTATCCAAGGGTCATGCAGTTGAATTTTAACTTACCAAATCAGAATGCGATCACATTGAGAGATTCAGACCATCTACCCGCTCTACTTCAAAGAGAGATGTCATAATGTTTACTGATTGGTTTGAATTGAACAAGAGGGATGTTGACGTATAGTCAGTATAAGCCCGGCCTAACATAAACGCGACCCAAGAGGCCAGCGACCCAACAGGCCCGTGGCCCATACACCTTACTTATCTTTCACGAAACCCTACTCCTATAAATATAAGGGTAGGGGGCTCATCCTACATCATCAGGTTATCTCCTCTAAACACACCTCTTTTACTATATATCGCACCGATACTTACTTGACCGTCAGAGGTGGACCCGGGGCTCCGGCCTCGGGTCCACGTCTAACCGGTTCTTCTATTGTTTGCAGCATTACTCGGGACCGGGAAGCACGACGAACGGCCAGGAGAGTCGTTGAACCAGTATAGCCAAACTATGCTTCAACAAGTTGGCGCCATCCGTGGGACCCTGAATAAACTATGTTTCGTGGTCTCATACTACCGAAAAGCAAAATCGATGCAAAAACTCGATAACTCTAACCCTTTTTCTGTTAAGCGCATCTAAAGGATCAAACTATTGTTAGTTTATTATTATAATATGTGATAATCACGACATATGTCGTTGTCATACACACTTTTTGAAAGCAAAAGATTTACTAGTTATTTATGCTGATGTATCATCATCTTTCACATGCATCCTAGTAAAAATATTTAATATTGTCGACATAGCATTTGTCGCAAAAATAGTAAAAGGATACTGTCATATGCATTATATGCAATGCAGGCAGCATAACATCGTTGACAATTTAATTTGATAAAGATATTATCCCTTATCTTTTATGTGGATTTGTTAGGCCACTCTTGTTTCAACAATGATTTGATTAAAAAAACTTATGTCGAAGTTTTTCACCAAATTATGAATTATATGTCCTGCTGCCATGCGCATATATTTCTTCTATCTGAATTGAATAGAATACAATCTTAATATGTAAGTCACATATCGCATATTTTCTAAAGATACTAGATGTATGAATAATCTTTATTTATTAAAATTCTTATAAAGGCAAATCGCTTTAGAATATATCCAATGTGTTTATTAGTTATCTTGCTACTCAAGAATATTCTAAGGTTGCACATATTTTTTTTCAAAGATGCTTCTAGTGGAGTAAACTATAATCTCGGATAAATCTTTATTGCTATAGGTAATGAAGTATATGTATATATATATATATATATATATATATATATATATATATATATATATATATATATATATATATATATATATATATTCTTTTTTTATCTGCTGTCAAAGGCATGTCCTTTCGTGATACGCTGCTCGTCTGGATGTCATATTTTAAATTTTATCCACGGTCATGGTGTGTCCAGCCGCGCTCGTCTGCACGATTCAGAATATTTTATTTTTTATCTACAATCATTAGCCGCGCTTTTTCGCGTTATTCTGTATCTTTGGATATAATGTTTATATTATTAACAGATATTGCGGATATCTTTAAACTAATAAAACATATAATTTATCTCTAAATTTGGTAAATGGATATTCTCATATTTTCAAACTTATAAAATATTATGCATATCTTCTTAAATAGGTATTACCATATTACCTATAATTTCAAACTAATAAAAGATATTACCTATATCTTTTATATTTAAAAAAGCTTACTAATAAAAGATTTTTGTTATATTTTAAATTGGGTAAAAGGTATATTCCGTAAAAATATACTATCAATATTTTTTGCTTATCAATACAAGATGTTACATATCTTTTAAAATTGGCAAGGGGTATTATATATATCTTTTGATTTAATTTTTCGTATATGCCACGATCCGACCTCTTTATCCGCAGTCATGGTACGACCAGCCGCACTCATCCGCACGTTTTTAGAATATTTATTTTTGAATGTGGAGTTATGAGTCATGTCCTTTCACGATTAGTCCGCCCTAATAAAAATAATATTTTAATTTGGTCGTTGCGATCCGCACGACCAAACATATTGTTTTATTTAGTTCGGTCGCGGTTATCCACCCGTCCGGACGTATTATTTAGTTTGGTCATTGTGATCCGCGCGACCAAACGTATTATTTTATTTAGTTTGGTCGATGCGAGCCGCGCGCCAAACGTATTATTTTATTTAGTTTGGTCGCTGCGAGCCGCGCACCAAGTGTATTATATTATTTAGTTTGGTCGCTACGAGCCGCAGGCCAAACGTATTATTTTATTTAGTTTGGTCGCTATGATCCGCACGATCAAACATAATATTTTAATTTGGTCGATGCGATCCGCACGACCAATCATATTATTTTATTTAGTTTGGTCGCGGCGGTCCGCCCGGCGGATATATTATTTAGTTTGGTCGTGGAAATCAGCGCGATCAAGCGTATTGCTTTGTTTAAATTTCGCCCCAGTGATCTGCGCGTTAAGACGAATTATTTTGGACTTCATGACTAAAAATTTTCCATACATAACTGTACCTCCGTCATGATTATAACTTACGCATTTCTATATTTGTTGACAACATCTTATGCTTATTATTGTTTAAATTGTGTTTCATACATATTCGCCGTATTAGTGTGTGAAGTTTAATCCCTATAATACACACAAGCCTTGTGTTTTATTTTATAATAAATCTTCACCATATTGTGGGATCCGCCACCTTTCTAGTATGCCTAAGCAATGTGGGCCATATCCCATAGGGTAAGCGTTAAAATTTGTTCAAAATTTTTCGAATACTTTACAAATAATTTTAACACTACTAAGTAGATATACCACCATTAAACCTGAGGGGCTATAGGGGTATCATAATACCATTGATATGATCTTATTTGATTATATTTTGCCATTAATATTTTGAAGCATGTAGAATACTACTTTGTGCATTGTAAATATTATTACGCGGGTCAGGTATCCGTCAGGTCAGGAACCTGCTGTTGTGGATCAGGTATCCACAACTAAGTATGTAACTAGCATTGCAAGCCCGGTACTAAGCCGAATCGCGCGTTCGTAAAATGACGGATCAGGTATCCGCCGCAGGTTCATGCAGGAAATGAACCTCCCTCCCGCATAAGAGGGTTGCAACCCCAGAGTTATCAATGATACGAGTATCTAAGCCTCCGTGCGAGGATTAAGGCGCACTACATGCGCTCCGTAACTATTATGTTACTACAAGATCAGGTATCTTGTGCGGTCATCTGCCACCACAAGACTCTCCGGAGCGCGCATGTTAGGTACATGTGCAAACGATACCGTATACGGTATCAACGGTGTAACATTATACGCTAAAATCTGTATTCGCACTTAGCATGCAAGAGGTCTTGCTAACCTATTGTGTGCTAAAGTCGGATATCGTATTCACACTTATCACGTAAGAGGTATCGCGAGCCCTGTGTTAAGTTGATAACCATAAAGCCTCGCGCTATGCCATATGAAGTGCGTCTTCGGTTGGCCTTAAGCCGAATGCAATATTCGCAATGTGTTGCATCATCAGTGGGTATAAGAAGTTCGCCTTCAAAATATTCATGATGCAACATATGGGTTCACCTCCACCTTTACAAAACCTTCTTATCATCCTCACATTCGAGATGAATAAGAATTATACCTTGCTGATGCTAGTGTTACCCCGGATATAGAATAGGTTTTCTTCTTACGGGGATCTTACCGTTGCATAACGGGAAACCAAGCATTCTAGCACAACCACCCGTCTTACGTATACGGGTTCCCCATTTCTTTTGACATGGATACGCTTATAGGTAGCGGATATGGTGTAGAGTCTAGTAACCTTGATGAAAACCTCGCATACTAGACTAGGGGCATGATGACGTATAGTGGCTGCGCTCACTATTCACATAGTTTTCCCATCATCTTTTTGCTAAAGGTAGCCCACCACGAGGATGTCCTAGCAGCAAGCCATGCGCGTTTATTTGGTAAGCGTGACATATGAGTGAGTCTATCATAACATGGTCAGGAACCATATCATACTAGACCGGGGGACATGTCGACGTATAGTCGGTATAAGCCCGACCTAACATACACGCGACCCAGGAGGCCCGCGACCAACAGGCCCGTGACCCATACACCTTACTTATCTTTCAAGAAACCCTACTCCTATAAATAAAAGGGTAGGGGACTCATTCTACATCATCAGTTTATCTCCTCTAAACACACCTCTTTTACTATATATCGCACCGATACTAACTTGACCGTCAGAGGTGGACCCCGGGGCTCCGGCCTCGGGTCCACGTCTAACCGGTTCTTCTATTGTTTGTAGCATTACTCGGGACCAGGAAGCACGATGAATGGCCCAGGAGAGTCGTTGAACCGGTCTAGCCAAACTATGCTTCAACAAGGGACACGGATGCTAACGCATATACTTACGCCAAAATACCTAAACACTATGAATGGAATGACAAACGAAAAAGTTGGCAGAAGAGGAAACTACAAAAATGCATAGGCAGGATTGTTTACTCAACTCCGGCTTCTGGAGAGCGATATTATCTTAGAATGCTTTTAAATGTTGTGAGAGGCCCCAAAGGTTTCGAACAACTGATGACAGTCAATAAACAATTATGTGCAACGTTCAAAGAAGCATGCTTCTTATATGGTCTCCTTAGCGATGATAGGGAATGGTCACAGGCTATAAAAGAAGCAAGTCAATGGCAATTTGGGCCACAACTCCGTGACATTTTCATTACAATGCTTTTGTTTTGTAATGTCAGCAGGCCTCTACAACTATGAGAAGAAACGTGGGTATACTTATCAGAGGATATCCTATTCAAAAAACGCTAACTTTACAAATACCCATCCATATAATTGACTGGCAAACAGATTCGGAATTATTGCCTTTTAGAAATTGATGATTTGCTAAACAAAATTGGCAGATGTTTAGCGAAATTCCAAGATCTCCCGCGCCCTAATCCAAAGTTATTAACAAAATTGGATAATCGTTTGGTTAGAGAAGCATTGGATTTTGACATGAAAGTAAGTTGGCGTGAACATGAACAGCTGCATTCCAAGTTAAACCCAGAGCAACGTTTAATATATGAGCAGGTTATTGATTCGGTCTATAATCAAAAAGGACAATTCTACTTTGTTTATGGACTAGGAGGGACTGGAAAAAACATTCTTATATAAGACTATCATTTCAAGGTCTAGATCAGAATGAATGATCGTACCTGCAGTTGCATCATCAAGTATTATGCCTATGTATATATATTAACAAATTTCATAAAACAAATTATCAAAGTAATTAAAACCACTAAGTACAAAATTCAATTTATTGCGGGAATTGCTTCATTGCTCCTACCATCATGGAGAACCGCTCATAGTAGGTTTGTGATCCCACTAAAACTAATGGAGAATAGCACGTGTGGAATAAAACAGAACACACAGTTAGCAGACCTAATGCTCGAGGTTCAGCCCATTATTTTGGGATGAAGCGCCAATGACTCAAAAGTATGCTTTTGAAGCATTAAACACAACATTAATAGATATATTAGGCTACAAACATCCTGAAAGAAAGAACATGATTTTTGGAGGCATGACTGAGTTACTAGGGGGTGACTTTAGACAGGTCCTGCCTGTCATACCCAAGGCAAAAAGACAGGAAGTCCTTGATGCCTGTATAAATAGATCAGTGCTTTGGAAAAATTGCACCGTCTTCACCTTGACACGTAGCATGCGAGTAAATGAACAAAGAGAAAATGGGGAGATTGATAATGAGATACAAAATTTCAATCAATGGGTATTAGCTGTGGGGGATGGGAAATTTCCAGCAAAAAGCAAAGAAGAAGAAGATGAGCCTACAAGGATTTAAATTCCCGAAAAGTTTCTTATTAAATCTTGGGATGATCCTATTGGTCGTATTGCTGAAGAAACTTATCCTGATTTTATCATAAGGCAAAAAGACGATGATTATCTAAGAGAAAGGGCAATTTTGACTCCAAGGAACGCTGATGTCGATGGAATCAATGAATACATGTTTAAAAAGTTAGGCGAGGCATTTGTAACTTATAAAAGTACAGATGAAATATCTATGGCATCTACGGATACTCTAGATCAACAAAATCTATACCTTGTTGAGTTCTTGAATACCTTAAATTTCCCGGGCATCCCACCTCATGAATTATAGCTTAAAAATAGAACTACCAATTATGCTATTGCGTAATGTTAATCTAGGCTTAGGACTTTGAAATGGTACTAGGCTTATCATCGTCGAACTTGGTTAATTTGTTATTCATGCAAAGATCCTAACCGACTCAAATATAGGGGATAATCTTGTTATCCGCAGAATCATACTCACGTCATCACAAGCAAAATGGCCGCTTGTACTAAAAAGGAAATAGTTCATGTGAAGCCATGTTCCGTGTTAATAAAAGCCAGGGACAATCGCTAGATTATGTTGTTATATATCTACCCAGCCCTGTGTTCAGCCATGGTCACCTGTATGGGCACTATCTATGGTGACTATTGATGAGACTGCTTTTATACATAGTCTCATCATCTAAATAGGGCTTAAAATGCATTAAATATCATTAAAATACCCAAATATATGCTTGTGTTTGTTGCTTGTGTATTTTAGGTACGGATATTGAGAAAATGACAAAAGATCACAAGAATCAATCAAAAACGAACACGGGAAACGAAGCCGCACGATGAACCAAGCCCTAATGAAGAATTTTCCAAAGAAAGTCCTTGAAGATTTGAAGACTTATGAAGATTGGTCCTCCAATTATGAAGAATTGACACTTTATACCCTTGTATCTTCATAATTACAAGTTTGGTCTCTAAAGTTTGTCAAAATTACAAAAAGGACCCTTAACTTTGAAGAATTGGCAAATTTAGTCCCTCAACAAAACTAAATTGTCAATAATGGTCCTCCAAGAAGTCAACAAACAAGTCAAAGCCTTGAAGTATGAAGACATGTCAAAAACAGTCCTTGAAGAAAGAAGAATTTACATGTTTAGTCCTTGTTTCAAGTTGGAAGTATTTGTGCCAAAAATGACAACTGCCCTAAAGTTGTTACTTGTTATTTAGACGTTGATAGCCATTTAAAACAACATGAACAAAGAATGAAACATGAGGGGCCAATCCTGCCAGACAGCCAAACTCCATCGACCCACTCACAAACTGCCAGATCACCCACTTCCACCCCACACCCAATCAAAATCACCCCTTCCTCTACGTCTGCATTCCACCACCCCCGTTTTATTTGATTAAACTTATTTTAATCTTCCCTCCCAAACACTAATTCAAAATAATTTAACCCCCAATTTGGATTAAACTGGTTCTAATCACCCACTTAAACCCTAATTTTTCCAGGACTAATTACCACCAAACCAAAGGGGTTTTGCTTCTTCTTTTCCAGATTGATAATTAAGCTTTTTGTCACCACTTCCCACACCAAAACCATGACCATAGACCATCCCATGTGGGTGTAGGACCACCCCTGCACCCGTCCCTTTCCCTCAAAACTCTAAAACCGACAAGATGAACGTCTGGATCACACTCCTTGGTCCCCAAGGACTTTTAAACGTCCATGATCACTTTCCAACAGCTAGCCAAGTACAAAGATCACATGAGGAGCATATTGACCAAAAAATCAGTCAAGAACACAAGGGCATTTTTGGGATTTTCAAACCATTAGGGTTTTAGCTTGTATTTTTTTTATTCAAGAGTAACTAGAATGTTCTATCTAGGTCTATATAAGGAGTATGCGTATTGTGCATGACCCTTGTTCTTTTTTCTCCTTTTTCACAACTTTGTAAGTCCTGTTTTTTATGAATGAAAAAAGGTTAAAGATTGTTGATGAGAAGAAAGAGCCAGCTTTATTTTACATTGTTTGATTGTGTTTAAGTTCCAAGTTTGTTTATTTTTCAAGTTTTTAAAATTCAGTTTGGTTTTCAAAGTTTCTGAAATTTTGATGTGGTTTGGTTAAAATCTTGTTCAAGATTTGGTTTCCAAGGTTGTTATCTGGATTTTGTAAGTGTTTTCAAAGGAAGTATAAGGAAGTTTTGTGAAAGGGTTTTTAAAAGAGAAAGAAAAATCAGAAAATCATATTATTGTGCTTGTGCTTGTGTTGTTTTTCTTAGCAGATTGGAGGAACTTGATTGATTGTTAAAGGATCAACATAGGCCCGGGCCTATTGGAGGTGGTTAAGCAACCACTAAGGGTCCTGGATGTAGGACCCTTAAGGTAGCACCCTCATTCCATTTTCATTTTTCAGTTTTATGTTTTTATATGGTGTTTATGTGAATTGCATGAAATTTGCTTGTTTGTTGGTTTAAGTGTTTGAGTTTGCTCATGTTAGGACTTAATGCATGTTAAAAGCTATTTAGATCACTTTGGTTGAGTTTTAAAAGATTTTGGTGTGTTTATTTGCATATTCAGTAAACTTAAGGGGTGTTTGGATTAGGGCATTAGTAGGGTTTAATGTTTTGAATTTAGCTTAAAACCTGTTTAGACATATCTCTTAGGTTGTTATTAAGTGTTAAGTGTGATTGGTTTTTCAGTTTGAACAAGTTTAAACACTTTTGCTTGCTAAAAATTGAAAAACATTGCCTTGATCAGTGAACTGCCTTTTCTGCTTGTTTTGTTGAAATTTTATCCACCAATTTGTGAAGTTTGCTAGATTCTAGGTTATTTTAGGATTGTGAATCATTTACCTGCTATTTGGTGATCTTTTGTGCAAGTAATTGGCCCTTAAATTTCACTTTGGTGCCAAGTATATCAGCAAAACACTCTCAGACATGTGCATAGCTTTTTCAGTAACATTTTGGTGAATTTGTGCTTGATATTGTGTTTCACTTGCCTGTTTTTGTGTTTTAAGTGACTCCCTATACTCAACTGAGTATAGGGGTGCCTTCTTGTCCAACAAACAACACCACAAATCAAGGTTCAAGCCCTCTTGAACCTTCTCTTCACTTGTGAAGAATACACTTGTGTTCATCAGAAACACACTTGTATCTGGGCACGTTTTTGCTTTCCTAAGCATAAATCTTGTTTAATTTTGTTTTGGATTTGTGTTTTTAAGTAAGTAAGAGTATAAAGTTTGAGTTTTAAAAGTTAAAAAGAAAAAAAAAAGTTTACCAAAAAGGACGTGGCCAGGACTCCAACCTGCGCCACTCCTCTCACACACAAACGTCTTAACCATTGCGCCCTAGGGACTTTGACTGATAAGTTTCATTTCATTACTTATTTAAGGGCTTTTGGTTTGTAGCTTATTTTAGCCATCAGCTTATAAATAAGCTTTTTCTGGCTTATTTCTTTGAGGTTTTTACCAATTAGCATTTTTCTTAGGTTTGAATTAGGTTTTAGGACTTTTCTGTCCAAAAAGTTTATTTTTCCTTTTATTAATTATTTTCTAGGATTATTTTAAGTTTTAATTTTAAAAAGTCATTAAAAAGTAGAAATAGGTAATTTAAAAATCTGAAAAAATAGTTTTTAGGTTTTGAATTATATTTTTGAGGTTTACAGCTATTTAAGTTTTCAATTTAGCTTATTTTTGATTTTATTGGATTCTAGGGTTTTTAGCTAACTTTAAAATTTAATATAAAATTATTAAATAGGTTTTAGAAAATTTTGATTGCATTTTTGTCTTAGTTATAATATTCTAGATTTTTGGTAATTTTTTAGAATTTTTTTATGAACTTTGAATTTTTTTGAATATTTAAATATTATTTTATTATTAAAAATTGAATTTTGATTTTTTTTTAGTTTTTTCATTTTTCCTAGGTTAAGGACACTTAATTAGGAGTTTTGTCACTTTCCAAATATTTTTAGGACTTTTCAATTAATTTCTATAATTAATTTAAGTTTTAATTGATCTTAATAGTTTTTAAGTGTTTAAAAATAGTTTAATTTGGTTTTAAAATTTTAAAAAATAGTTTTTAGCTTAACTAGGATATTTTTGAGGTTTACAAACTATAAGATCTTGTTTAGGGCTTTTTAATAATTAATTGTGATTTTTAGGGCTTTAATTAGCATTAAAAAGTCATTATCTAATTAATTAAAAGGTTTTAACAAGTTTGGATTTTTTGTAAACTCTTAGAATATTCTTGGGGATTTTTAGGGATTTTTAGGAATTTTTAGGTTAAAATTTTAATTTTGGCACTATTTACGATTTTACGTGTTCGCCTTTTTCGTCGTAGTTTAATTCGTCTTTGTAACCGTCTTTCTCTTCTAATACCATTTCTTTCTTTCTTTCTCATTCATATAATCACAAATCAATATCAATTCAACACACAACGCACTAGCCTCCTCGAGAACGAACTTACTTTTAGGGTCATTCACACACGGTTTTCCTAAATCGTCGTGCACACTTGCCCTATTTATTGCTCTTTTCCTAAAGAGTGGTAAAATTACCAACATCATTTTGGCGCCGCTTCCGGGGAGGCGTGTTGTGTTTTGGATGAACAATTGTTGTTTTTATATAGCCATAAATAGCTAATTGTATTAGTAGCACTCTACTAATACGTATTATCGGTTTTTCGTTTTTTGTGAATACTATTACTATATTGTATACGTAGAACAATAAATTTACAAGTACTCCAAATACGTGAGAAATCACAACCTTGACTTGGGAGGTCATTACCCAATCATTGTATTCGAATCTCAAACCAAAGAAAAAGGTAAAAATAGATAAATACTTTCGTGAAGCTCGATTTTGAGAAATACAAACTATAAGGTGGGTATAAGGCGATTGTATTTCACGACCTAAAGGAAAAAGGCTCTTAAGTGCTTCGCGCCGCCTCGTTTCCTCCGCTTGCTTGTGCGTATTTTGATTTTGAAAGCTAATCGAGGGTTTTGCCGCCCAAAGTATTACTAAGTATCATATATATTTTCTTGGTTTCTATTGATTAAACCCTCTTGAACGATTTGGTGTTCCACCATCGTTCTAAAGTCATCGAAGGCGTTCACTTCACGTGATCGTTTTCATTCCTTGAGGCTTCTTTAATCGAGAGATTTGATTAAGGAGGAGATTTGTAGATTTGTGTCTACCTAATACATTCCAAAAATCCAAAAAAAGTAAAAACAATCAAAAACCACAAAAAAATTGAAAAAGTAAAAACACCAAAAAGAATCTTCTTTGCTCGCCTTCTCGTTGTACGTGACGTTTATGCAAACTCGCTCTAAAGCAAGACGTGCTCGTAAACGAAGAAACAAATCAATCACTCCTACTAGTGAGGAGTCTCCTATTGACGAACCCATTGTAGTAAAAGAAGCACCCATGGCTAATCGAACTATGATGGAGTTACTTCAAGCACCCACCGAGGGTTATGGAGAAGCGATTGTGATTCCCGCTATCCTTGCGGAGAATTTTGAGGTTAAGACGGGTTTGTTGTCCATGATTCAAAACAACAAGTTTCGTGGTGAAGAAAAGGACAACCCTCATAACCACATTCACCAATTTAATCGTCTCACCGCCACTTGCAAGTTTAAGGACGTTTCAAACGAATCGATTAAGATGATGCTTTTTCCGTATTCCTTAGCGGGGCCCGCAAAAATTTGGTTAGAGAAAGAGCCATCCAATTCTATATTGACGTGGAAGGATCTCGTTTCAAAATTCGTGAACCAATTTTTTCCGCCCTCTAAGACTACGCATTTGAAAAACGAGATTTCAAAGTTTTCACAAGAGTATAACGAGAGTTTTTCAACGGCTTGGAATAGGTTTAAGGAAATGTTGCATGAATGTCCTCATCATGGTTTTTCCGACTTGCATCAATAGACACGTTTTACAATGGCTTGAACGATCATGAGCGTGATTATCTTAATGCCGCCGCGGGTGGTAATTTTTTGTATAAGACGGTCGAGGAAGCATTGTTAATCATTGAGAATAGGTCTAAGGTCTATAGTCCTCGTAGCACGTCGAGTGTTCGTAAGACTTCGTCTTCGCCTTCATTGTCACACACCGTTGATGCTTGCCAAATCGAGGCTAATTTGGAGAACAAAATTTTTGATAAGTTGAAAGGATTGTTAATTGAGTTTAAAGTTGGTGAACAACCCACTCCCGCTACGATTAAAGCGGTTGAGGTTTCTTGTATGTATTGTGGTGGAGCTCACGATTATTCAGAGTGCATTACCAACGGTGGTAACACTTCGAGTGCCTTCGCGGCCGCGGGAACTTATAACCAAAACGGTCAAGTTCCTCGCACTAATCAATTGACTCCACCGGGTTTTCCACCAAATCAAAATGCTAAAAATTATCGAAACAATCAAGTTGGTTACCAAAGCAATCAAAGGAACAATTTCAAGGGTAATAACAACTATGGGAATCAAGGAACTAGTAGCCAATTGCAAAATCAAAACCAAAACCGTAATTTTCAAAACACGAGTCAAGGTCTTCAAAATGTTTACACTAAAGAACTTCTAATGGACTTTTTGAATTACGCCACGGCAAATGATAAGATTTTGGAAAACATTCAAGAGCAATTGGCTAGTCAAGCTAGGGACACGGCTAAAAACACCAAGGAGTTGGCTAATTTTGTGAAAGAAAATCTTAACATGAGAAATGAGTTGAAAAATGATTTTGCCAATCAAATTAGAGGTCAAAACAATAAGATTGAACAAAGTCATGCTAGGCTTGAACAAAGAATTGACCAAAAAGCCGCTAGTCAAGATCTAAAGTTTAATAGTCAAGATGCTAAGCTTAATGCCATTTTAGAAGCCGTTATGGGAAACAAAGCCTCTACTTCGAGTGGTCTACCTAGTAACACCGTTTCAAACCCTAAGGGAGAGATGAAAGTGATTACCACACGTAGTGGTAAGACACTTAAAGAACCGACTCCTCAACCAATTACTCCAACGGTGGAGGAAATTGAGGAAGAACCCGAGGTGGTGGTCGAAAAGGAGCATATCTCAAGCCCACAAAGTACCGCTCATGCCACACCTACGGTCGACCCTTTACCAACATTGGAACCCGAGATTCCAAAGGCTATGCCTATGCCCCAACCCACACCACCCTTACCTTACCCATCGAGACTTAGGAAGGAGAAACGACAAGAGCGCGACAACTACCAATTTGAGCTTTTTATGAAAATGTTTCGTGAGTTGCACCTTAATGTGAGTTTCGCCGACGCTTTGGTCATGATGCCTCGATTTGCCGCTAACTTTAAGAGTATGTTGAACAACAAGGAAAAATTGCACCAAATGTCTAGTTGTTCGTCGGTTTATCTTAATCGCATACCTCAAAAAGTCGGTGATCCCGGTAAATTTTTGATCCCTTGTGCAATTCAAGATATGGAAGAATGCTATGCCTTGGCCGATCTTGGTGCTAGCATTAATTTGATGCCACTTGCAATCTTCAAGTCGCTCAATCTTCCTAATCTTACTCCTTCACGAATGTCTATTGAGTTGGCCGACCATTCCACGATTCTCGCATGTGGTTTGGCGGAAGACGTTTTTGTGAAAGTGGGGAAGTTCTACTATCCCGTAGACTTTATCGTTGTTGATATCCCCACGGATCCTCAAGTTCCTCTTATTTTAGGTCGTTCGTTTTTAGATACGTCTATGGCTTTAATTGATGTGCATGCTAGAAAGATCACCTTACGTTTCAACGACGAGGAACTTGTTATAAACGCAACTCAAAATTCTCAACTTTCTCATGTTTATTCCGTTGCTACCATAAACCTCGTTGATATGATCGACGTGGTTTGCGAGGAATTTTCACAAGAAGTTTTAGGGTTTGGTGATGAAGAAACTAGTGGCAATCCCACTATGTTAGATCCAATTCTTTATAATTCGACACCAACCTTCACTCCTTTTGAAGGTGGTGGTTTTACGTTGGAAGAATTCGATGTTCCACGTACTTGTGACGAACACCTCGACAACGATGAGGACTTCTCGATTATCAAGGATTTTCTCAACGATTTCCCATTTTCTCCACCCGAGGAGGTTATGAGTATCGAGCCCAAATCTTCACTTGAGGAACCACCTATCCTCGAGTTGAAAGATTTACCTCCTCACCTCGAATATGTCTATTTGGAGGAGGACGACAAGTTGCCGGTTATTATTGCGAAGGATCTTTCGAATGATGAAAAAACCGCACTTGTCGATGTTCTAAAGGACCACAAAGGGGCAATTGCGTGGAAGTTATCCGACATTAAGGGAATCGATCCCAAGTTTTGTACTCACAAAATCTTAATGAAGGAGGATTTCAAGCCCACAATCCAAAGTCAAAGGAGGGTGAACCCCAAAATTCACGACGTCATCAAAAAGGAGGTCCTTAAACTCCTTGACGCGGGAATGATTTACCCTATTTCCGATAGCCCTTGGGTGAGTCCTATTCATTGTGTCCCTAAAAATGGAGGAATGACAGTTGTGCCAAACGATGCCAACGAGTTGATTCCCACTAGACTCGTGACCGGATGGAGAGTGTGCATCGACTATCGAAAGTTGAATGAAGCCACTCGAAAAGACCATTTTCCCTTGCCCTTCATGGACCAAATGTTGGAGCGTCTTGCGGGAAATGATTTCTATTGCTTTTTAGATGGTTTTTCCGGTTATTTCCAAATTCCCATCGATCCTCGTGATCAAGAAAAAACTACATTTACGTGTCCATATGGAACGTTTGCCTATCATAGAATGCCATTCGGACTTTGTAATGCACCGGGAACCTTTCAAAGGTGCATGATTGTAAAACCCGCATGCTTTTACCATGAATAGTGCCCTTAAGATCGTACGTCCTAGATTAAAACTTACCTTATTTAGTATTGATCACATTCATGTGCTAATAATCAAGCAAGTGCATACGTGTATGACATGATAAGTATCGATTACGTACGAACCCATGATAAACAGTTAATAAATATGTCACGTGAACGTAATTAAATCATGATCATCATTTAAAATACGAACTAGAATAATTACGTAAATACATATAATATAATTACGAGGGTTAAGATTACGATAAACTACATGATAAAATAAACAGAAACACTTTAAACATGAACACGTTTAACCACGAACGAACACGAAACATCGAGACACGAGAAAAGGTACGGGTACCCCATGTGGGGCCCCATACCCACGGCTACAATCAAGAAATGGGCTAAGCCCATCAAGTTTACATGAAAGGGGGTAAAGGGTAAAAACTACTTTCATTTTTCACTTTTCAAGGAAATAATCACAAAACCTAAAAAAGTTTTCTCTCCTCCTCTTGGTCTCTCTTTGTGCCGCCACCCTTAGGACCACCATAGGTGGTTGTTGATTGATTTTGATCTTGAAAACAAGTGCTAGAAACCGTGTTTGTCCATCCTCTTCCAAGCTACGTATTGGTATATCATTCTAAACCTTTCTTTTTAATTCTTTTAAATCTTTAATTATTTTCATGAACATGTTATTAATATTCTTATTAAAACATGATAATTAAACATTGATCTAACATGTTTTGGAGTAAATTAAAATCAAAGGATGATATAAAAGGGTGTTTGTTTTGGCCGCCTAGTATAACCAACCCGAAGGGGGGTTCGGTTTGCTTATTTCCGCCACCACCAAGACCATTTTTGGTCTTGGTTGGTGCATGTGGGACCCACGGCAGCAAGGGGGCACAAGTACCCCGAGTTTGGCTCGGGGTACGGTGTCGAGTTCATGCCCGATTCATGGTTCGTTGGTTAAATCATGATTTATGCTACATGTTAATTTTTATGAATTATGAACTTAGGATATAAATTAATTAATAACATGAGATATTAATTAAATCATGACTTAGGTTATTTTAATTATTAATTTAGCATGATATTAATTTAACCTAAGTATTTTATGTTATAAGTTATAATTAATTAATTATTTAAAACATGCCTATAATTAATTAATTTAGACATGACTTAGGTTATGTTATTAATAATAATAATACACATTTTAACCTAAGTATTTCATTCCATTTTAATTAAAACATGTTATACTTTAATTAAAATGCTTAACCTATAGTTTAATTAAATACATGAAATAATAATTAAACTATACACTATATCATATGACTTAAGAAATAAGCTTATAAACACTTAGACTTATATGTTAGCTTATGTAACCAGCTTAATTCTAAACATGGAAACTTCTATTTATAGAAACTTAATTAAATAAGGCAACTAATCTAATCATGGAAACCTTCTATATATGGAAACTTATTTAATTAAGACAGCTGATCTATTTTTGGAAACTTTCTATTTTTAGAAACTAATCTATTTTAAGCAGTAAATTCTATTTTAGGAAACTTTCTATTTTTGGAAACTTTCTATTTTTGGAAACTTTCTATTTTTGGTAACTTTCTATTTTTGGAAACTTTCTATTTTTGGAAACTTTCTATTTTTGGAAACTTTCTATTTTTGGAAACCTGCTATTTTTGGAAAGTTACTTATTATTACACAGTAAGTATAATAATACATGAAATACCAGTAATACTTAAACAGATTAATCAGAATACGAGATAAACACAGTTTAAGGCTTTAAACAGTAAACCATGACCTAAAACATACAAAGTAAGCTAAGACGAGACATAAAACCCAGTACGTAATCAGTGAATCGATACTTATACACGTGTGTATTCATGTAGCTTTAGTGATCCAGAAGTAGGAGTCTTTCTTCCGTTCATTCACTGGACTTGAGGTACGGATTCCTGTCCTTTCAGTATGGACATTCTTTCCTTATTAGGATTTCCCCGTATGCAGCCAACTGTTTTCCCCAGTATTTGTTTTATTGTTTTGAACTGCTTATGTTTAATTAGCATAATCTATAGGCATATACAAGCATGACTAGTTTCACCTAGTTATGGAGGTACCATAACCATAACATTGGAGGCACCAATGTTATGACTTCCCTACGGCGGAGTGATTGCTCGTGGCGTCCCTTTCAGTTTTGGCCATATTATTATATCATGTGGGGCGTACGCGTGCATCCTAGTTACATGTTTTATTCAGTATATCATGGTGAATGTGGTGTGTGCCTTGCATCCTTCACAAGGAGTTGATCCCTCCTACCCAAACCAGTATATTAATTAGAGGCATCCCCTCTAATCAGCATGATGAGGTCACCCCTCCAAGTATTCATGCACGTGACCTTTTCATGACCTATATGGGCTATGGTATATTTATGTTAAAACAGTTTTCATAAGATAAACATAAGGCTTTTCAAACTATAAACCAGTTTTATTTATACTTAACCAGTTTACTCAGAACCTAGTCTTCCGCTGTTATATGTTACATGCTTATCCTATTTCATGCTATATTGTACATCCGTGCACTGAGCGTCTTGCTCAGCCGTTTTCCTTTTCATGTTCCCAAAACGGCAGGTACTCAGGGACGCTCGTAGATCTCAAACGTACGTGCATATGGACAGGAAGCATTACTGTCTTTCTTTACTTTATGCATTTCCTTTACTTTAATACAGTTGCTATGGACATTGTTTCGTCCTTTCCTTTTACAGTATTTATGTTTGTGTGTGATGAGCTCTACTTTGGGGTTACCAATGTTTGATTCCGGTATTTCCCTTTTATGGTCAAATAATGCTTAGACATTTACCCTTGTATGCTTTGATGACACGCCATGATTATGCGTAAGATTCCATTTCCAAGATGGGGTGTTACAATTATGGTATCAGAGCCAAGGTTTCGACCTGTAGGCTCTCAAATATGACTTATGATTAGTGGGTAGTCACTACGGTCTTCCTAGAACTGACAGTTGTTTTCATGCATTCATCATTGTTAAGCATACATATACATGTCATTGTTACAGGGTTTTTAACTAAGTAATGGTTGGTACAGGACTGGCCCTATTTAGTCGCATGTGTTTTATCAAAACTTTTAGATTTGGGACCGACCCATAGGCGTCCCCTCGATATGTCTTTTATTTTGAGTGAACTGACCAGAGGCGTTCACTCTCGAGCATCAAAAGTTTTCATAAAACTGCATCATGCATTCATACAAAGATTTTCTTGCATAAAATTTTTCTCGTGAAATTTTTGGTATAAATTTTTTTTTTCATGTATATATATAATATATATTTTATGTTTTGAACTGTTAATATATGTTTTATGTTATACTGTCAGATGGTTCTCACACGCGAGCAAGAGCAGCTCAATGCTGCAATTCAGGCTGCCATGCAAGCCTTGCTTCCTCAACTGAGGAATGACATCCGTGCTGAAGTCCAAGCTGCCAACAATCAGCAGCAGCAGAATCAGGCACCTCCTCCTCCTCCCCCAGTGACACTAGCAGTGTGGTTGGAAAGATTCAACAAGCTCCGTCCTAGAGCTTTTGAAAAGACTGATAGCCCCAGCGATGCTGAAAGCTGGTTGACTCACATCGAGAAGATTTTCAATGCTATGGGATGTGACCCCGCATTCAAGGCGAGATTGGCATGCTACCGGTTTGAAGGCGACGTACTCAACTGGTGGCTAGCCTTGACGCAGTCGGAAGGAGGTGATGATTGGGTCGCTGGTTTGACATGGGCCCAATTCAAGGAGAGAGTGATGGAGCAGTTCTTTCCCAAGGTAGAGCAGGACAAGCTCAAGCGAGAGTACCATGGGATACGTCAGAGAGCGGGCGAGAATAGCAACGAATTCATGCAGCGCTTTCTTCGCTTAGCTGGTTTCCTGGGAGCAGCAGCTGGTACTCCTGAGGAGCAGGCACACCACTTTAGGTGGGCACTTCGCACCTCGGTCGCGAACAATCTGGTATGTGCTACGTTCAATACAGTAGCACAAGTGGCAGACGCAGCAAGGAAGCTAGAGATGTTGCAGGAACGAGATGAGTTCGGGGAAGCTGAAAGACCCGACAAGAGGTAAAACATTTCGTATTCTAACGATAACCAGACCGCATCCTATCATTATATGTTCAATAATCATCTCTAAACTGTATCTTCCAGGCAGAAAACTGGGGACCGGTCTCAGCCGGCTACTCAGCAACAGCCTCATCAGCCCAAAGGAAACGGTCACACTAACGACCATTCTGTTGTGGAAAGGCGTAGCGGTAATGATAATTACCGTAACAACGCTGGACACTCCAACAACAGCAGGTCCTACTATTTTCGCATCTTCTTATGATTTCATGTTATATCTCTCATGCTGACAGTATATTAATCTCTACCAGGAACCACGGTAACGGGAAGGACCAGAACCACAGGGGTTCGCAGCCTAACCGTTCAGCTAACACTGGTGAACATCTTATGACGCATATGTCTTATACTCGTGCATATACTTTATTTTAACACATTTTGTCATCAGCAGGCCCTCAGCAAGCAAGGACTCCTGCTGGAGGATTCACTCATCCTCTTTGCAGTACTTGCCATCGCAGACACCCTGGCCCATGTCGTCGTGATTCCGACGCGTGCTACAAGTGCGGCCTCCCTGGCCATCGTATGAGAGATTGCCGTAAGGGCGAAATGGAGGGTACTTCGGGTCATGTTGATACTAAGCCACCTCCTACCACTGGGCGTGTCTACACGACATCTCGTGATCAGGCAAACAAATCTACAGGTACCATTACTGGAATTTTGTATATGTACGGCCAAGCTGCATGTGTTCTTTTCGACACGGGTGCCACTCATTCAGTTATTTCCACTACGTATGCTAAGAACATCAGGACCCTTCCCTTGCCATTATAAAATAGGCTTACCATTTCCACGCCTTTGAGGGACTCTGTATTAATAACTCATGTATACAAGAGTCTTCCTCTAGAGTTTGACGATAAAGTTCGTGCAGCAGATGCACTTCCCCTAGACATGATTGAGTTCGATATGATTCTCGGCATGGACTGGCTATCCAAGCACCATGCTACCATAGACAGCCACTCATATCGGGTGATCTTCGGCGACATTAATGCCCCAGAGTACATTCATAACGGGTTCATACCCGGACGGTCTGTACAAGTCATATCTACCTTGCAAGCACGTGCATTACTGTCACATGGCTTTGAGGGTTATCTAGCTACGGTTCACGACATGGATGCTGAATCTCCATCGATTCAGGATCAACCAGTAGTTTCGGAATTTCAAGACGTTTTCCCAGCTGAACTTCCAGGCATACCACCTGCACGAGAAGTAGAGTTCAACATCGACCTTGTTCTAGGAGCTGAGCCAATCTCTAAGGCTCCGTATCGTATGGCTCCCATAGAGCTAAAAGAACTGAAGGACCAACTGCAAGAACTTCTTGAACGAGGGTTCATTAGACCAAGCGCATCTCCATGGGGCGCTCCGGTCTTGTTCGTTAAGAAGAAGGACGGCAGCATGCGACTTTGCATAGACTACCGTGAACTTAATAAGATTACCATCCGCAATAGATATCCACTGCCACGTATAGATGATCTGTTTGACCAACTTCAAGGAGCCAAACACTTCTCAAAGATCTATCTAAGGTCAGGCTACCATCAGCTAAGGGTTAAAGAGTAGGATATTGCCAAGACTGCTTTTCGTACCCGCTATGGCCATTATGAGTTTGTGGTCATGCCATTCGGCCTGACTAATGCTCCAGCAGTATTGATGGATCTGATGAACAGAATCTTCCACGAATTCCTTGATAAGTTTGTCATTGTATTCATCGATGACATCCTGATTTTCTCAAAGTCCACGGAGGAACACGAAGACCATCTCCGTACGGTACTACAGATTCTTCGTCAAAAGCAGCTGTATGCGAAATTCTCCAAGTGCGAGTTCTGGTTAAACAAGGTGGCATTCTTAGGTCACATTGTATTAGCAGAAGGGATCACTATGGACCCAGCGAAGGTTGAGGCTATCACTAAATGGCCAAGACCAACGTCAGCGACAGAAGTCCGCAGTTTCTTAGGCTTAGCTGGATATTATCGCAGATTCGTGGAGAACTTTTCCCGCTTGGCATTGCCTCTCACCAAACTGATGCGAAAAAGGAGAGAAATTCGTCTGGACGGAAGAACGAGAGAAGAGCTTCAAAGACCTAAAGCAAAAGTTAGTATCTGCACCTATTCTTACTCTCCCATCTGGTACAGGTGGATTTCAGATCTACAGCGACGCATCAGGGAAGGGACTGGGCTGTGTTCTCATGCAACATGGGAAAGTGATCGCGTATGCTTCACGACAGCTTAAGCCCTATGAAGAAAACTATCCTACGCATGACCTGGTACTTGCTGCAGTGGTGTTCGCATTGAAGATATGGAGGCATTACTTATACGGAGAATCATGCGACATTTTCACGGATCACAAGAGCTTGAAGTATATCTTCACTCAACGTGAATTGAACATGAGACAAAGGAGATGGTTGGAACTGTTGAAGGATTATGATATCAACCTACAGTATTATCCCGGGAAAGCTAACGTAGTAGCAGATGCACTAAGCAGAAAGTCCGGAATGATCAACGGCATGGGAATCAAGGAACAAAACATAAGAGAATTGGAGCGGCTAGACATCGAAATCATGGTACGTGGGCAGCACGGATACTGGGCGAATCTTAGAGTAGAACCCGAGTTACTGTCTAGGATCAGGGAAGAGCAGAAGGATGATAGAGAAATTTGGGCGATAATTCAGAATTTGGAGAAGCAGACAGAATTCAGAATGGACGCAGACGGTATCGTTTGGCAGGGCACGAGACTTTGTGTTCCTGACAATCAAGAACTCCGGGAAGCATTGTTAGCTGAAGCTCACAGCTCCCCATTTTCTATACATCCTGGGTCGACAAAAATGTACCATGACATCAGACAGCACTTTTGGTGGATTGGTATGAAACAGGATGTAGCCACTTATGTTTCCAAATGTCTTACCTGCCAGCAGGTTAAGATTGAGCATCAGCGATCGGGCGGTCTCCTTCAACCGTTGGATATTCTAGAGTGGAAGTGGGACAAAATCACCATGGATTTTGTTACCGGTCTTCCGCCTACCAAGAAGAAGCACGATGCTATTTGGGTCATTGTTGATCGACTCACCAAATCAGCTCATTTCTTACCGATACGCAAGGAAGATCCGGTAAGTAAACTCGCAGATACTTACAGAAGGGAGATCATGAGACTCCACGGTACTCCCTCCAGCATCGTCTCAGACAGAGATCCTCGTTTCACGTCACGATTCTGGAAAGGTCTGCAAAAAGCTTGGGGTACACAACTTAAGCTGAGTACGGCCTTTCATCCTCAAACGGATGGACAGTCGGAGCGAACAATTCAGACATTGGAAGATATGTTAAGGTCGTGTGCGTTGGAATGGACAGGTGATTGGGACGATTACATCTGTTTAGTCGAGTTTGCATACAACAACAGCTGGCACGCAAGTATCAAATGTGCTCCTTTCGAAATGTTGTATGGCTGGAAGTGTCGCGCTCCAATCTGTTGGGATCAAGTGGGAGAGCGAACACTCGAAGGACCAGATATTATAGAAATGACCAATGAGAAGATCGAAGTAGCTAAACAGAAGCTGCAGGAAGCACGGTCACGTCAGAAGAGTTACGCCGATAAGCATCATAGGGACATACATTTTAATGTGGGAGACCACGTCTTCCTCAAGGTTTCGCCGGCACGTGGTGTTAAACGCTTCGGGATCAAAGGCAAACTCAGTCCTCGTTTCATCGGACCATTTGATATCATTGAACGAATCCGTGAAGTATCTTACCGATTGGCGTTACCTCCTCAGCTTTCGCACGTGCATAACGTGTTCCATGTGTCCTTACTCAGAGGGTACAAGTATCATCCCCTTCACATGGTTCAGTATCCACTGGAACAGATACGTGAAGATCTCACTTTTATAGAGGAACCCGAACGAGTGCTCGACAGGTAAGAACGAGTCATGAGAAGGAAGACGATTCCATTCGTCAAAATTCTTTGGAGGGACCATACCGAGCGGGAAGCCACTTGGGAAACAGAGGAGTCTATCCGGGCTTCTTACCCTCACTTCATATTTTGAGTTCGGGTATGTTACTTCTTTCCAGTTTGCTTTATCTATAATTCGGGGACGAATTATTCTTTTTAGGGGGGAAGAATTGTAAAACCCGCATGCTTTTACCATGAATAGTGCCCTTAAGATCGTACGTCCTAGATTAAAACTTACCTTATTTAGTATTGATCACATTCATATGCTAATAATCAAGCAAGTGCATACGTGTATGACATGATAAGTATCGATTACGTACGAACCCATGATAAACAGTTAATAAATATGTCACGTGAACGTAATTAAATCATGATCATCATTTAAAATACGAACTAGAATAATTACGTAAATACATATAATATAATTACGAGGGTTAAGATTACGATAAACTACATGATAAAATAAACATAAACACTTTAAACACGAACACGTTTAACCACGAACGAACACGAAACATCGGGACACGAGAAAAGGTACGGGTACCCCATGTGGGGCCCCATACCCACGGCTACAATCAAGAAATGGGCTAAGCCCATCAAGTTTACATGAAAGGGGGGTAAAGGGTAAAAACTACTTTCATTTTTCACTTTTCAAGGAAATAATCACAAAACCTAAAAAAGTTTTCTCTCCTCCTCTTGGTCTCTCTTTGTGCTGCCACCCTTAGGACCACCATAGGTGGTTGTTGATTGATTTTGATCTTGAAAACAAGTGCTAGAAACCGTGTTTGTCCATCCTCTTCCAAGCTACGTATTGGTATATCATTCTAAACCTTTCTTTTTAATTCTTTTAAATCTTTAATTATTTTCATGAACATGTTATTAATATTCTTATTAAAACATGATAATTAAACATTGATCTAACATGTTTTGGAGTAAATTAAAATCAAAGGATGATATAAAAGGGTGTTTGTTTTGGCCGCCTAGTATAACCAACCCGAAGGGGGGTTCGGTTTGCTTATTGCCGCCACCACCAAGACCATTTTTAGTCTTGGTTGGTGCATGTGGGACCCACGGCAGCAAGGGGGCACAAGTACCCCGAGTTTGGCTCGGGGTACGGTGTCGAGTTCATGCCCGATTCATGGTTCGTTGGTTAAATCATGATTTATGCTACATGTTAATTTTTATGAATTATGAACTTAGGATATAAATTAATTAATAACATGAGATATTAATTAAATCATGACTTAGGTTATTTTAATTATTAATTTAGCATGATATTAATTTAACCTAAGTATTTTATGTTATAAGTTATAATTAATTAATTATTTAAAACATGCCTATAATTAATTAATTTAGACATGACTTAGGTTATGTTATTAATAATAATAATACACATTTTAACCTAAGTATTTCATTCCATTTTAATTAAAACATGTTATACTTTAATTAAAATGCTTAACCTATAGTTTAATTAAATACATGAAATAATAATTAAACTATACACTATATCATATGACTTAAGAAATAAGCTTATAAACACTTAGACTTATATGTTAGCTTATGTAACCAGCTTAATTCTAAATATGGAAACTTCTATTTATAGAAACTTAATTAAAAAAGGCAACTAATCTAATCATGGAAACCTTCTATATATGGAAACTTATTTAATTAAGGCAGCTGATCTATTTTTGGAAACTTTCTATTTTTAGAAACTAATCTATTTTAAGCAGTAAATTCTATTTTAGGAAACTTTCTATTTTTGGAAACTTTCTATTTTTGGAAACTTTCTATTTTTGGTAACTTTCTACTTTTGGAAACTTTCTATTTTTGGAAACTTTCTATTTTTGGAAACTTTCTATTTTTGGAAACCTGCTATTTTTGGAAAGTTACTTATTATTACACAGTAAGTATAATAATACATGAAATACCAGTAATACTTAAACAGATTAATCAGAATACGAGATAAACACAGTTTAAGGCTTTAAACAGTAAACCATGACCTAAAATATACAAAGTAAGCTAAGACGAGACATAAAACCCAGTACGTAATCAGTGAATCGATACTTATACACGTGTGTATTCATGTAGCTTTAGTGATCCAGAAGTAGGAGTCTTTCTTCCGTTCATTCACTGGACTTGAGGTACGGATTCCCGTCCTTTCAGTATGGACATTCTTTCCTTATTAGTATTTCCCCGTATGCAGCCAACTGTTTTCCCCAGTATTTGTTTTATTGTTTTGAACTGCTTATGTTTAATTAGCATAATCTATAGCCATATACAAGCATGACCAGTTTCACCTAGTTATGGAGGTACCATAACCATAACATTGGAGGCACCAATGTTATGACTTCCCCACGGCAGAGTGATTGCTCGTGGCGTCCCTTTCAGTTTTGGCCATATTATTATATCATGTGGGGCGTATGGGTGCATCCTAGTTACATGTTTTATTCAGTATATCATGGTGAATGTGGTGTGTGCCTTGCATCCTTCACAATGAGTTGATCCCTCCTACCCAAACCAGTATATTAATTAGAGGCATCCCCTCTAATCAGCATGATGAGGTCACCCCTCCAAGTATTCATGCACGTGACCTTTTCATGACCTATATGGGATATGGTATATTTATGTTAAAACAGTTTTCATAAGATAAACATAAGGCTTTTCAAACTATAAACCAGTTTTATTTATACTTAACCAGTTTACTCAGAACCTAGTCTTCCGCTGTTATATGTTACATGCTTATCCTATTTCATTCTATATTGTACATCCGTGCACTGAGCGTCTTGCTCAGCCGTTTTCCTTTTCATGTTCCCAAAACGGCAGGTACTCAGGGACGCTCGTAGATCTCAAACGTACGTGCATATGGACTGGAAGCATTACTGTCTTTCTTTACTTTATGCATTTCCTTTACTTTAATACAGTTGCTATGGACATTGTTTCGTCCTTTCCTTTTACAGTATTTATGTTTGTGTGTGATGAGCTCTACTTTGGGGTTACCGATGTTTGATTCCGGTATTTCCCTTTTATGGTCAAATAATGCTTAGACATTTACCCTTGTATGCTTTGATGACACGCCATGATTATGCGTAAGATTCCATTTCCAAGATGGGGTGTTACAATGATGGCTATTTTTCATGATATGATCGAGAAGACGATGGAAGTCTTCATGGATGACTTTTCCGTGTTTGGTGATTCTTTCACTTCGTGTTTGTCGAATCTAGAGAGAATGTTAAAACGTTGTGAGGAAACCAACCTTGTGCTCAATTGGGAAAAATGTCATTTTATGGTTAAAAGTGGAATCGTCTTAGGGCACAAGGTTTCGAAAGCGGGGATTGAGGTAGATCAAGCTAAGGTAGACGTCATCGCCAAATTACTTCATCCCAAAACCGTTAAGGGAGTTAGGAGTTTCCTAGGCCACGCGGGCTTTTATCGACGATTCATCAAGGATTTTTCAAAGATCTCTCGACCCATTACACATCTGCTTGAAAAAGAGGCACGTTTTGTCTTTGACGAAGATTGTGTACGAGCCTTTGAAATCCTTAAGAGGAAACTTACCGAAGCTCCCATTCTTGTTGCTCCCAATTGGAACCTCCCCTTCGAACTAATGTGTGATGCTAGTGATTACGCTAAAGGGGCCGTTTTGGGGCAACGTCATGATAAGCACTTCTTGCCTATTCACTATGCTAGCAAGACGATGACCGAGGCTCAACTTAAATACACTACAACGGAAAAGGAGTTCCTTGTCGTGGTGTATGCATTTGAGAAATTCCGACCTTACCTCGTCTTGACGAAATGCATAGTGTATACGGACCATTCGGCTATCAAATATCTCATGGCAAAGCAAGATGCTAAGCCTAGATTACTTCGTTGGATTCTCCTCCTTCAAGAATTTGATCACACCATCGTTGACAAAAAGGGAGCCGAGAATCTAGCGGCCGATCATCTCTCTCGTTTGGAAGATCCTCACCAAAGTGTTTACGAGCCCAAGGAAATCACCGAAACATTTCCGCTCGAGACACTTGGTGTAGTGAATTCTAAGCTTGATTCTTCTACCCCATGGTTTGCGGATTTCGCAAATTACCATGCGGGTAACTTCATCATTAAGGGTATGACGACTCAAGAAAAACGAAAATTCTTTCGTGACGTCAAGTTCTACTTTTGGAACGACCCTTACTTGTTTCGAACTTGTGCGGATCAAATCATCCGACGTTGTGTTTTTGGCACTGAAGCTTCTAACATGCTTAGAGCTTGCCATGAGGGACCCACGGGTGGTCACCATGGTGCTAATCTCACGGCTAAGAAGGTGTTTGATGCCGGCTTCTTTTGGCCTACTATTTACCGAGATGCACAAGATCTTGTGAAGTCGTGTGATGTATGCCAACGACAAGGAAAAGCCTCACAAAAAGACGAAATGCCACAAAATATCATTCACGTATGTGAGATCTTTGATGTTTGGGGTGTAGACTTTATGGGGCCGTTCCCATCATCTCGTGGTAATAAGTACATTCTCGTTGCGGTTGACTACCTATCTAAGTGGGTGGAGGCAAAGGCCTTGCCCACCAATGATGCTCGTGTGGTAGTCAAGTTTTTGAAGCAATTGTTTTCTCGGTTTGGAACCCCTCGTGCTATCATAAGCGATCGTGGAACCCATTTTTGTAACGACCAATTTGAAAGGGTTCTAAGGAAATATGGGGTTACACATCGGCTTTCTACGGCTTATCACCCACAAACGAGTGGGCAAGTCGAGGTTTCAAACCGAGCGTTGAAGAGGATCTTGGAGAGATCCGTTGGGGGAAACCGACAATCATGGTCGGATAAGTTGGACGATGCTTTATGGGCCTTTAGGACCGCTCATAAGACGCCCATTGGGTGCACTCCCTATAAGCTTGTGTATGGAAAGAATTGTCATTTGCCTATCGAGTTAGAACACAAGGCTTATTGGGCCCTAAAGCATTGTAATGATGATATGGAGACCGCGGGAAAACACCGGAAAATGCAATTAAATGAATTGGATGAATTGAGGGACATTCCTTATGAAAATTCATTGATTTATAAAGAGAAAACTAAAAATTTGCATGATTCTAAAATTAAAAACCGGGTTTTTAACATTGGGGATCAAGTTTTGCTTTTTAATTCAAGATTAAAAATCTTTTCCGGTAAGTTGAAATCCCGTTGGTCCGGTCCATTCACCGTGACTCAAGTGATTCCGTATGGGACCATCGAGCTAGCTCAAGATGATGGTCCTAACTTCAAGGTGAATGGACATAGGTTGAAGCACTACTTTGGCGGGGAAGTTCCATCCTTGAACTACCTCGACCAAATCACCTTCCCCAATGATAATTAGTATTGAGGGGATCGAGTCGAGCTCATGACTCGGTAATCAAAAACGAGGTGCCTCGTGGGGGAGTCCCATGCTTATCCTATGTACATATTATCGCTTTCTAATGTAGCTTATGTGTGGGGATTTGTGCCCTTCCAACCTTTGTTCCGTGGTTGTTTGTGAATTGTGGTTTTTAGATCATGATCTTCACGATTGGAGCCTCTCGTGTTCGTTTTATGGGAGCACTCGATCGTTTGCTTTGGAGACATTTCTCAATATCCATGATATATCCTTTTGATGTTCTAACCTTAGGTTTTTAGCACACTTCATAAACGGCTTTAAATTTATTGGTTACACCCTTTCCATGCTAGATTAGGCATTCGACTACGTCTCTAGTATGGGGGTGTTTGCACCCCTAGACTCGAAACATTGAGGACAATGTTTAACTTTAGTATCGGGGGGTGAATAGATACTTGCCTTGCCAAACCTTCACGCTTTCCAAAGTTTATCTTTTTGTTTATCGTTTTGTTGCAAAATAAGGCTAAAAATGGCCATATTTTAAATTTTTCTCATGTTTTATAAGTGTTTGAAGACACGAATGTAGATTTTCCGATGGCGAGAATAAGAGTAATTTTTGACTCGACCGTGCGTGTTGAGCACTTAGCTTTGATTCCTTAACTACACATTAGGCTAAGTCTCTTAAATGAGGACGAGAAATGATAGGGTTAATTATAAGTTACTATGCTAAACGTAGAGTACTCGTATTCTTTCAAAAACTCATGTGTTCTCGTTGTTTGCTTATTCTCCCTTCGCTTGTAAATATTTTTTGCTTAATAAATATTGACTTAGCGGTTTAGTTAGGATTGTTGGGTTTCTATTCTTTTCTATTAGCTTCCGTGTAATTAAATTGGGAAGACATTAAGGTATCGCCAGCGTCACGGTTTTGAAGTATTGGCACCCGAATAATCGAAAGCTTCACCCAATAATAAGATTTCAAGTGCTCACCTAAATCTAGCAAACAATTTGAAGCCCCACAAGGCCGAAAAATCTATGCAAAAATTGAAAATGAATCAAGCCTTAATCTTCGAAGCTTTAAAGATCCAAAATTCGCTTTAGCGTGAGGATATACGTCTTTGGCTAATAAAACCACCGATGAGGCGGATAATAAAAGGCAAGGCAAGACCGAAGTCATAATAAAAACTTCATGGCGAAGTTGAATAAAAGATGGAGGTAAACCAAAGATAATAAGGCCCTTCCGTTAGGGGGGGCGTATAAAAGTCTTGGTAATAAGTCTCATGTTCAAAACCGTTATAAAACCGTGTTTATCGATTCTTCTTGTCAACTTAATTTTTTAACATCGTTGTCTATTAGGAGGGGTTATTGATTTAATGGTCTTAGTTACACCTTTAGGACTCTATTTTCAGACCTAAATCTCTATTATCGCATAAGTCAACAATGTATCCTCGTGAAACATTTAAGACAAAATAAAATATAAGAGATACAACTTAGGAATAATGGGAGGATAAGTACGTGATTAGGGCATATGAGTAGTGTTAGCATTACTAACTTATAATGACAATGATCTCGTTGCACGCTTGGCATGGAATTAGGGTGAAAATCGAGGACGATGAAATTATTTCTAACGAAGCATTCACGTGTTCTTATTCTATGAACCTAAACGTCCCATTTTACGATGAAAATCATACATTATGTCTAAAACGCAAGTAGTAGTAATAGTAGTAATGTAGCTAGTTTACCTTTGAATAAAAGTGAATAAAAATTAAATTTTGGAGATGCCTTGATACTTTATTCTAGCATTGCGTGAGGGCACGGCAATGGTTTAGTATGGGGGAACGATGAGACTGCTTTTATACATAGTCTCATCGTCCAAATAGGGCTTAAAATGCATTAAATATCATTAAAATACCCAAATATATGCTTGTGTTTGTTTCTTGTGTATTTTAGGTACGGATATTGAGAAAATGACAAAAGATCACAAGAATCAATCAAAAACGAACACGGGAAACGAAGCCGCACGATGAACTAAGCCCTAATGAAGAATTTTCCAAAGAAAGTCCTTGAAGATTTGAAGACTTATGAAGATTGGTCCTCCAATTATGAAGAATTGACACTTTATACCCTTGTATCTTCATAATTACAAGTTTGGTCCCTAAAGTTTGTCAAAATTACAAAAAGGACCCTTAACTTTGAAGAATTGGCAAATTTAGTCCCTCAACAAAACTAAATTATCAATAATGGTCCTCCAAGAAGTCAACAAACAAGTCAAAGCCTTGAAGTATGAAGACATGTCAAAAACAGTCCTTGAAGAAAGAAGAATTTACATGTTTAGTCCTTGTTTCAAGTTGGAAGTATTTGTGCCAAAAATGACAACTGCCCTAAAGTTGTTACTTGTTATTTAGACGTTGATAGCCATTTAAAACAACATGAACAAAGAATGAAACATGAGGGGCCAATCCTGCCAGACAGCCAAACTCCATCCACCCACTCACAAACTGCCACATCACCCACTTCCACCCCACACCCAATCAAAATCACCCCTTTCTCCACGTCTGCATTCCACCACCCCCGTTTTATTTGATTAAACTTATTTTAATCTTCCCTCCCAAACACTAATTCAAAATAATTTAACCCCCAATTTGGATTAAACTGGTTCTAATCACCCACTTAAACCCTAATTTTTCCAGGACTAATTACCACCAAACCAAAGGGGTTTTGCTTCTTCTTTTCCAGATTGATAATTAAGCTTTTTGTCACCACTTCCCACACCAAAACCATGACCATAGACCATCCCATGTGGGTGTAGGACCACCCCTGCACCCGTCCCTTTCCCTCAAAACCCTAAAACCGACAAGATGAACGTCTGGATCACACTCCTTGGTCCCCAAGGACTTTTAAACGTCCATGATCACTTTCCAACAGTTGGCCAAGTACAAAGATCACATGAGGAGCATATTGACCAAAAAATCAGTCAAGAACACAAGGGCATTTTTGGGATTTTCAAACCATTAGGGTTTTAGCTTGTATTTTTTTATTCAAGAGTAACTAGAATGTTCTATCTAGGTCTATATAAGGAGTATGCGTATTGTGCATGACCCTTGTTCTTTTTTCTCCTTTTTCACAACTTTGTAAGTCCTGTTTTCTATGAATGAAAAAAGGTTAAAGATTGTTGATGAGAAGAAAGAGGCAGCTTTATTTTACATTGTTTGATTGTGTTTAAGTTCCAAGTTTGTTTATTTTTCAAGTTTTTAAAATTCAGTTTGGTTTTCAAAGTTTCTGAAATTTTGATGTGGTTTGGTTAAAATCTTGTTCAAGATTTGGTTTCCAAGGTTGTTATCTGGATTTTGTAAGTGTTTTCAAAGGAAGTATAAGGAAGTTTTGTGAAAGGGTTTTTAAAAGAGAAAGAAAAATCAGAAAATCATATTATTGTGCTTGTGCTTGTGCTTGTGTTGTTTTTCTTAGCAGATTGGAGGAACTTGATTGATTGTTAAAGGATCAGCATAGGCCCGGGCCTATTGGAGGTGGTTAAGCAACCACTAAGGGTCCTGGATGTAGGACCCTTAAGGTAGCACCCTCATTCCATTTTCATTTTTCAGTTTTATGTTTTTATATGGTGTTTATGTGAATTGCATGAAATTTGCTTGTTTGTTGGTTTAAGTGTTTGAGTTTGCTCATGTTAGGACTTAATGCATGTTAAAAGCTATTTAGATCACTTTGGTTGAGTTTTAAAAGATTTTGGTGTGTTTATTTGCATATTCAGTAAACTTAAAGGGTGTTTGGATTAGGGCATTAGTAGGGTTTAATGTTTTGAATTTAGCTTAAAACCTGTTTAGACATATCTCTTAGGTTGTTATTAAGTGTTAAGTGTGATTGGTTTTTCAGTTTGAACAAGTTTAAACACTTTTGCTTGCTAAAAATTGAAAAACATTGCCTTAATCAGTGAACTGCCTTTTCTGCTTATTTTGTTGAATTTTTATCCACCAATTTGTGAAGTTTGCTAGATTCTAGGTTATTTTAGGATTGCGAATCATTTACCTGCTATTTGGTGATCTTTTGTGCAAGTAATTGGCCCTTAAATTTCACTTTGGTGCCAAGTATATCAGCAAAACACTCTCAGACATGTGCATAGCTTTTTCAGTAACATTTTGGTGAATTTGTGCTTGATATTGTGTTTCACTTGCCTGTTTTTGTGTTTTAAGTGACTCCTTATACTCAACTGAGTATAGGGGTGCCTTCTTGTCCAACAAACAACACCACAAATCAAGGTTCAGGCCCTCTTGAACCTTCTCTTCACTTGTGAAGAATACACTTGTGTTCATCAGAAACACACTTGTATCTGGGCACGTTTTTTCTTTCCTAAGCATAAATCTTGTTTAATTTGGTTTTGGATTTGTGTTTTTAAGTAAGTAAGAGTATAAAGTTTGAGTTTTAAAAGTTAAAAAAAAAAAAAAAAGTTTACCAAAAAGGACGTGGCCAGGACTCGAACCTGCGCCACTCCTCTCACACACAAACGTCTTAACCATTGTGCCCTAAGGACTTTGACTGATAAGTTTCATTTCATTACTTATTTAAGGGCTTTTGGTTTGTAGCTTATTTTAGCCATCAGCTTATAAATAAGCTTTTTCTGGCTTATTTCTTTGAGGTTTTTACCAATTAGCATTTTTCTTAGGTTTGAATTAGGTTTTAGGACTTTTCTGTCCAAAAAGTTTATTTTTCCTTTTATTAATTAATTTTCTAGGATTATTTTAAGTTTTAATTTTAAAAAGTCATTAAAAAGTAGAAATAGGTAATTTAAAAATCTGAAAAAATAGTTTTTAGGTTTTGAATTATATTTTTGAGGTTTACAGCTATTTAAGTTTTCAATTTAGCTCATTTTTTATTTTATTGGATTTTAGGGTTTTTAGCTAACTTTAAAATTTAATATAAAATTATTAAATAGGTTTCAGAAAATTTTGATTGCATTTTTGTCTTAGTTATAATATTCTAGATTTTTGGTAATTTTTTAGAATTTTTTTATGAACTTTGAAATTTTTTGAATATTTTAATATTATTTTATTATTAAAAATTGAATTTTGATTTTTTTTTTAGTTTTTTCATTTTTCCTAGGTTAAGGACACTTAATTAGGAGTTTTGTCACTTTCCAAATATTTTTAGGACTTTTCAATTAATTTCTAGAATTAATTTAAGTTTTAATTGATCTTAATAGTTTTTAAGTGTTTAAAAATAGTTTAATTTGGTTTTAAAATTTTAAAAAATAGTTTTTAGCTTAACTAGGATATTTTTGAGGTTTACAAACTATAAGATCTTGTTTAGGGCTTTTTAATAATTAATTGTGATTTTTAGGGCTTTAATTAGCATTAAAAAGTCATTATCTAATTAATTAAAAGGTTTTAACAAGTTTGGATTTTTGTAAACTCTTAGAATATTATTGGGGATTTTTAGTAATTTTTAGGTTAAAATTTTAATTTTGGCACTATTTACGATTTTACGTGTTCGCCTTTTTCGTCGTAGTATAATTCGTCTTTGTAACCGTCTTTCTCTTCTAATCCCATTTCTTTCTTTCTTTCTCATTCATATAATCACAAATCAATATCAATCCAACACACAACGCACTAGCCTCCTCGAGAACAAACTCACTTTTAGGGTCATTCACACACGGTTTTCCTAAATCGTCGTGCACACTTGCCCTATTTATTGCTCTTTTCCTAAAGAGTGGTAAAATTACCAACATCAACTATGCCGGAGGGACTAAAAATACTTATGGTTGAAGACAAATATAAAGAGCTAAAAAATTGCACCAGAAATATTGTTTTAAGAGAGGTTTTCAATAATGTATGCTAAAATTTAACTATGGCATTTTGTATTTTCATTTCATCAAGTAGTTATTTAATTAATAATAACATTATCAATTGCAATAAAACCTAATTTCAATACATGCTAATGATAAATTAAACATACCTATGAAACTGCTTTCCATAAATTGTCCAAACCAGCCATCAATTAGGTTAACTGTGATTAAATTATATCTATCATATGGTCATCTGTGGATAATAAGTAAAAAAGTGAACAAGTGATTAATCAAATAAGAACCAATAAGGAATGGAAGAACAAAATGGGGAAAATGATATTGAAACTGTTAAGTAATTAGTCAAACCTTATCTTGACTGTGTATTAGCCTAAACACCATAATCCAAACAACCCTTTCACTTGCAAAATTGCAAAAAAAAAACCACACTCTTATGTAATAAAAAACACTAGAGATGTAGCATGACTAAAAGCATTTGTGTTATCTTCTTCACCATAATTGCATAAGAAATAAAAGGCTAATTGGCCCTAATTATATAAACATACTTATTGAATAATTAAACTAAATGAATACATATGTGTAGATCCCAAACTTAGATCGTTTAGCTTTGTGTTATCGAGATTGAATCAAGAGTAACACGTAGAGAAACTTTGTGTGTATGACAATCTAAGTGTTATGCGGAACTAACACTTAGAATAAAGAACAAATCAAAAACACAATGTATACCAAACTTTCACTTGTATTAATAAACGATGAGGTACAATGAAAGTATTCAGAATTATATAAATACCAAACCCTAAGACCTCCTTTTATAACATAAGGAGACTTGAACAATAATCTATCTATCAACTATTTTAGGAAAAGATAAATATTAAGAATATAATGTAGAACATATCTTTTCCTAAGTATACAAAATATGTTGATTAAGTAGTTGATAATAACTGGGATTTCCTTTTTCAGCGCTTGATTTTGTCTTGTCGGTGCTTATTCTGTCAGCGCCTCAATTACTCTTGTCAGCGTCCAAAATCCTCTTGTCAGCGGCAAAGTGACTTAGCTAGTTTTATTCCCAACAATCCTCCCTTAAATTTGATACTTATACTAAGATTCAAGTTTCTGAATAAAAACAAAATACAAAGAGGATTCTTACAAATAAAACCTACTCCTTAATCTGAGAATATACAAATCTCATAAAGTCTATGCTAACATCTCTGGTGTAATCAACCTCAAGCTTGGTGCAGACCAACTTTTTCAACAATTCTTGTGATAGAGGGTATTCATGATCTATCAACAAGTATTCTGCAAACTATGTAGTCCTTAGATGGTAAACACCAGCAGCTGGATACAAGTGCCACTTCAACTCACTTAAGTCAACTAGATCTAACCATACTGGATCATCAGCATCATGAACAAACATCCTTCTAAATGTTTTCTAGATCTTTATTCCATTCGGATAAGAAGGAGCTTCAACCTCATATACCTCCTTCATCAAAGTCCACAGAGTTTCCACATCCTCTCTATCCAAGCTGGCAAATAATGAAACCAAAGAAGTGAATGTATGTACCTTATCACCAGTCCTGGTGATCTTCCAAAATCCCACATAATCATCTTCAAACTTGATTATTGGATTTCTGAAGTCCATGGGTACAACAGTACCTAGATCAGAATCCATCAATGGAGAAAGCACCATATTCTTCTTTAAGACTGCTTTAGTTGGGTGTAATTGGTCAAGTGTTGGAAACTGCAACTTGAACCCTTTCTTCACTGGCTTTGGCATAACTAAAGCCTTCTTGATCTTTAGCTGTTCTTCAATCTCTTCTTGTCTTTCTACAGACAACAAACTGAATGTGTTTGCCTCACATACAGACTCCCAAATGGGATAGGCATAGTACTCTAGTTGGTCAAATGAAAGCTTCCTCAATTTAGTATAAGTCCACCCTGTTTGATGGCATCTAAGTAGCATGTTGTAAAGCTCCCTTCTCGATGTATTGTTCTCAAATAGTACCTTGTTTTCCCTGTGCTCCAAAATGACTTTACAATCACTTTGAACTCTTAACAGAATCTCCAAACCCCAAATCTACTCAATTAATGACATGTTTGGATTCTTTGCACATACCTCTTCCCATCTGAAATACATTGCAGAAACATGGGTAAAATCTACCTACTTCTTTAACTCCTTGAGCTTTTCCCTTGCTAGCTCATCCTGCCCATACTCTAACTTCTCTAAGTCCACCAAAGTGCTCATATCTGCATTCGAGCTGTGTGAACTTTCATCATCACCAAATCCATCAATCCCATCTCCATCAGATTCAGATGAGAGAATATGGGCTTCAATACTCCCTTCTCAAGCCTTTTCTTTTCTTGCTCTTGCAACTGATGAGCAAGCATAGCATCAACTTGTTGTTGGGCTGCATCCTTGGGAATATCTTCTTCAACCAAAACAGCTTTGCCCTTATCCAATGGATCCATAAGAGGCATAGTAGAAGGTGGTACCTGAGTGGAATGATCCTTGATCATGAATGGTGGTTGGGAGACACCAATCAAAGGAATCCTGTCAGCGGCTGAAATTGATGTGTCAGCGTTCAAATTACCCTTGTCAGCGGCTGAAAGTCTACTGCTTGCAACATCATCTCTGTGAAAGACTGTTGCATATGGGTAACCAAAAGATGAGTAGTTTTCTCCTTCAACCCTGCAAGTGCCTCTACTACTTATTTTGTCCCATAAGAACCTTCATGGGACCTTTATCACTTACATTTTCTGGAGTAGTATGTTCATCCTTCCCTTTGTAAGAATCATGTTCTTGGGACAGCATCATGGCTTTCCTCTTCCTAGATCTAGCATTCTCCAAAACCATAATCCTCTCCTTCAACTGATTGAGTTCAAGGTCTTGAACTGTGACTTTTTGTACAAGATCTACATTAGACTTTTGCAAGCCAATGCAGATAGCCGTCAATTCCAAAATAGTTAGTGGTTACAGACTGCCCTCCTCCAAAATTGGGATTTGACTCATCAACATGGATTCATCAGGCAAAATTCTCTCAGCTTCATGGCTAGGACCACTAGAGGAGAAGACTCCAGTATTACTTTGTCTCTTCTCCAGTCTAAAATCAAAGGGTTCAGAAGATGAAGTGGATTGGTGAACATGTGTATGGGGTGGTGAGGTGACCGCGGGTGTGGGGGTTGTGTCAGTGGCTGAAACGCGAGTGTCAGCGGCTGACGGATGGGGGTCAATGTTCATCTGTTTAACATGGTGGGGAGAAGGTTGTTGTTGTTCTAGTTCAGGCTTAGGCAGTGGTTGTGGGTTTTGGGCTGCTTCATTGACAGCCAGCATAGGAGGGGTCAAAGGTAAGGGTCTAAAAGGTTGAGTGTTCATGGACAGAAAAATCTTTGCTTTTTGAGTAGGGATCTTATAAAAAATTTCATGATCCTTACGATGATAACATTTTTGCTCAAAAACCATTTGTAAAAACCTAGGGTAAGCAAGAGTCATCTTGCTACCCTTGTTGTGCAACATGCCCTCAAAAATCATATGAGAAAAATTGTATTTTTGCCTAGTGGCCATACAAACAAGAACACAAGTGAATGAACGATTGATTTCGCTGAAAGATGTACACTTGGGACTAAGACATTGTAGCAGGACATGTATTAAGAACTTCCAGGCTGGGGGAAATTATTGTTTTGAATACTTGTTTATTTTTCCCTGTAGGGGAAAATCATACCCCAAGCCTCTAAGTCCTTCCTCTATCTGCTCACTGGGAAGGGTAGTCACACCATCAACATCATCAAGCCATAAAGCTTGATGAATAAGAGCTTCAATGACCACCCATTTGGTCCCATGAACAGTCCCGGATAATGTAATCACTCCATCAAGTGTTGCAGAACTAGCAGTGGTCCAAAACTGCTTGATGTGTGTGATAAGAATGAGTGGATCATGAGTCAAAGCATACCTTAGGTTGGAAGCCAAGAGATACTCAATCATTCGAGTATATTGGGGATGATGATCAGGATCAGCCTCAAGATAAGCTATCATATTTTTTTGGGTAAAAGGGACTTATCCTTGGTAAAATATATTACACCAAAAAATCATTAAGTACAATGGAATGTGACTGAAGTATCACATTAACCTCAAGCATCGCTTGAACCACCACTAATTCAAATGACATGCCATTTGAAAACTACCTAAACAATTACATACCCAACAACACCAATAGGAAAAATGATAAGCTAACATATTGTGCTGATCCCTAAATCCTAAAGTAGCACCAGTAGGTTTAAACAATGGAGCCATGAAAACTGTTGTGAAAAGCTTTAACGTGAAGAAAATGGAGAATTTCTGGTTATGGAGAAAGGTAAACTAACAAGCAAGTTACCCTGTTTAAACAGAATGAGCCGTATATGTAGGTGGTAAGCTAAGTTACTATTAGTTAAAAAAGAGGTAAGTTATTCAAAAAGTAATGATTAAAATCTTGAAAAACAATAACTTATCTCTTAGCTTTAAAAGAAATGACCAAATCCAATAACATTACGGCCCAAAATATTGCAAAAGGAACAACTAGGTGGGACCCAATGTTCTTCAATGGTCAAAATATGAGTGTCAGTGGGTAACAGCTATATAACTTTTTCAATTCATGATCAGTTCTACGAAGGGAAAAGTGAGAGTATCAAAATGCAGTTAATGAATCCCATCCCCTAGCGAGTAAAGTGCTTACGCCCCTTTAGAGAGAGGGACCCGCTAGCGCTTGACTAATAGAATAGGAGGCTTTTGTCAGCGTGTAAATTTTTCCATGTCAGGGTTTGATGTGCTTGTCAGCATCTAAACCACTTATGTGTCAACGACTAAAAATAAAAAGTAATAAAATAAAAAGACCTTAACAAAGAGCTTTTCCCTAATGAAGATAACTCTTCCTCTGACAAAGACTGAGATTAGCATTCTCTGTCCAATTATACACACTTGCATAAGCAAAATAGACATAACTGTCCTCAAGTAAACCTTGCTAAAGTAAGTCCATTGGAGTGAAGTTATCTCATATAAACTCTTTCTAACTCCCAGGTAAGCCCATTTTTATTTACACCAAGTCTCCCAACCGACCAATCCCAATTCTAGGTAGAATAGTCTTGGCAACATGCACAGTTATATCAACTTTGCATGCTATAGTGCCTCAAGGTTTAGAAATTCCAACAAATCTTAAAAAGATAAGTCTTCATTATTCCTAACCCCTACTCACCAGCGGACACAATCTAGAATTGTGATAAGAGCACTCTATAAGTACCCAAAGACCTAAAGGTTTCCTAAACCTCCCCTTAAACTTACACAGTTTGCAAAATAAATGAATATGATAAATATTTATTTCAAGATAAGAATGTAAACATTCCAACCATCATAAATAAATATTCTTCATATCTATGAAGCCCATAAGAAACTTTGTATCCTATTGCACAATTCTCAAAATGCCTGTATGATTAGATGAAAAACCACAAAAACTAACATAGGCTGTCAGCGGCTTCTTTCCATTTGTCAGCGGATAAAATGCCTTTATTAGCGGTTAGAAAATATATAGGAAAATCTAACACATTACACAAGTAATAATAACAGTGCACATCATGTACAGACTATACATTAAGTTCAAAAACACATATTTTATGGATTGATCATTCCAATACTTGTTACCAAGTACTGGAACCTCCCAACATCAAAAGGTTTAGTTAAAAGATCAGCCACATTATCTTCTATGTCGACTCTATCTGGATGTATTAAAACTTTTTCTAAACAATCCCTTATAAAATGATGCCTAATTTCTATGTGTTTAGTTTTAGAATGATGCACATGATTTTTAATAACGCAAAGTGTGGTGTTATTATCTACAAAAATCTTGGTATGCATAAAATATACCATAATCTAAAAGCTGATTTTGAATCCATAGCACTTGCCCACAACATGCAGCATCAGCTACATACTTAGCCTTGATTGTTGAATTGGCCACCATTGTTTGTTTCTTGCATTGCCAAGAAATAAGTCTGCTCCCAAGAAATTGACATCCACCAGTTGTGGATTTCCTATCATTGTTGTCTCCTCCATAGTCACTATTTGAATAGCCCACAAGGTCTAAAGGAGAATCTTTAGGGTACCATAATCCTAAAGTGGGATAGCACCTAAGATACCTAAAGATCCTTTTGACAGCATGAAGATCACACACTTTGGGAGTCACTTGATGACGTGCACATACACACACAACAAACATGATGTCAGGTCTAGAGGCAGTAAGATACATCAATAAGCCAATCATTCACCTATAGTGCCTAACATCAACATCTTTTCCATCTCCAATCTTTTCCCAGGGGTGTTCCCTATCCATGGGGGTGCTAGCCCGTTTCTCATGAGGGGAAAAGCCAAACTTCTTCAAAATTTCATCTACATATTTGTCTTGAGAGATGAAGATACCATTTTCTTTCTGTTGGACTTAAAGACCTAGAAAGAAGTTCATCTCTCCCATTGCACTCATTTGAAATTTTTCAGTCATCAACTTGAAGAAATCATCATTCATCCTTTCGTTAGAAGAACCAAAGATGATATCATCAACATAGACCTGTACAAGAAGAAAATCCTTCCCTTCCTGTTTTGTGAACAAAGTTTGATCTATGGTGCCCCTTTTGAAACCATTTTCCACCAAGTATGTAGAAAGAGTATCATACCAAGCTCTAGAGGCCTGATGAAGGCCATACATTGCCTTCTTAACTCTATAAACCTTGTCTCGATGCTCTGAATCTTCAAAACTAGGAGGCTGCATAACATATACTTCTTCCTGAATTGTTCCATACAAGAAAGCACTCTTGACATCCATCTGGTAGACTGTGAAACCCATGCAAGAAGCATAGGCTAGGAAAATCCTTATTGCTTCAATTCTGGCAACAGGTCCAAAAACCTCTTCATAGTCAATGCCTTTGTCTTGTGTGTAACCTTGAGCAACCAGTCTTTCCTTATTTTTGATCACAATACCTCTTTCATCTCTCTTGTTCCTTAGAACCCAACGTGCTCCAATAGGTCTTACATGCTTGGGACAATCTACTAGTTCCTAAACATCCTGGATAGCAAACTGGTGAAGCTCATCCTGCATTGCTTCAACCCAGCTTGGTTCTTGTAGAGCATCAAAAATCTTCTTGAGCTCATTTTATGATAGAAAACAGGCAAATAAAAATTCTTGAACTAAAGGGGTATCATCCTTTTTATGAATGTTGGCAATGAATCCTCCTCTAGGATTCTTCTTTCTTCTTGTTGGAACTGGTGAATTGATGGGACCATTGATTTGGGTAGGAGGATGAACTTTGGATACTTTTGTAAGAATTCCTCCCCCAAACAATGTGTTATCATGCATTGTAGATTCCAAGGTGCCATGATCCTCACCATCATGATTTCCATACTCACTTGAACTATGAAGCACATTGTTAGCATTTGGATTAATGACGCTGACACCTTCATTGGGTATGAAATTTTCACCAAGTTCAAGCACATCTTTATCAGCGGATGAAAGCAATTTGTCAGCGTTTGGATCAGGCTTCTCAGCGGCTGAAATACTTTTGTCAACGGGTGGAAAACTTTCACTGACTTGCTCTTCTTGTTGCTTTCTCTCCACTTCTTTTTCAGCAGCAGATACCTGAATGAATTCTTCACTCCAAATGGGTAAATCCACAAAAGAAAATGTGGGAGTGAACTCATCTGCTTATGATCCTTGCACCTTTGTAGCTTGTATACCTGCATTATCAACAATAGTTTCTTCCACAATCTTTGGAGAGTTCTCCAAGACAACTAGATTAGTAATAGGCAAATATATCATGGACCTAGACAATGGCTCTAAATCAAAAGCCAGTCTGGTCCATTTGCAAGATCACTATGTTTGCTCTCCAAAAAGTCAACGTGTACATTTTCTGTTATGACCTTATCCCTCTTGTGGTAAACCCTTAATAACTAGATTTTACTTAGTTATGAAAGTTCGTTGATTCCAGTCTTTTCGAATTGATTACTAGTTAAGAGTGCGACTTAGTCGTTCTTGGTGGAAAATAAAAAGGTTTTTTTTATTATCTATTTTAAAACTAAGAGCAAATATGAATATGTCGTTGAGTAAAATAAAAGCTTTAAAAATTAAACTAAAAATTACTAAAACTTAAAACTTTGTGAAACTTTAAAAAAAACTTAAACTATCGGAATAATAATAAACCAAATCTGTCGGAATGTAATGCAAGCTGTCGGAATGTAGTGACACCAAAACCATCGGAATAATAGAAAGTAAATTCAATCAGAATAATCTTGATCGGAATCCAAAAGCATCAGAATAAATCTATCTGAATGTCAAGTATCGGAATCCAAGGTATCGGAATAATTAAGATCTGAGCTATCAGAATCCAAGGTTTTCTGTCGGAATGTTGCTAACAAAAATTGGGCAACGTTTCATCTTAATATAACCTTAAGAGCCGTCGCAATGTGCGATCGCAATGAGCGATCGCAATCACGATCGGAATAAGGGGGAAAAACACTTGATCGCAAAGTAAAACCTTAAAGGTTATTACGATCACAATGAGCCCGTCGGAATGTAGCGTCGCAATGAGTAATCCCTAACTTTGCGATGGAAATGATACAATATTCGGATGAATACAATAAGCTAATAAACCAATAAGCACTTCTAAAAGAACACTTAACAAAAACTTAACCAACTCAATAAGCATAAATTTGACAACTTTTAAATTACGAAATAAGCAAACTTTATAAAACAAACTTTAAAAAGACTAAACTTTTTAAGAAAACTAATAAGTAAATAAGCTAAACACAAAATAAGCCAATAAGCATGATAAGCTCAAAGCTTAATCCGTATAAAACTTGTAAATCTTTTAACACACGAATCAAGAAACTCACAAAAGTAAAGAACTATTGTAGCGTCTAAAGAAAGTAGATGAACAAGAATGATGAACACAAAATCGTAACTAACAAGAGAGATTAAAAAGGTGAAGATTGAAACAAGATTAAGCTTAAAAAGTAAAGGTTTGATTAAAACAAGAAAGATAAAAGATGAAGTTTTAGGTGAGAGAAAGTTAAACACTTTCTCTCTCTAAAATGAAACTACAAAAAGGAAAATAAACTAGCTAACTTAACTAACTAACACCCTCCTAATGTGTCATTAGGAGGGTATTTATAGGAGGTGGGAAGGTGCATGTGTTGCTTCCTTCTTTCTTTCTTCTCGACTCGATTTAAATGCTTTGTCTTTCTCGACGTCGTCTCGGGATTTGTCGATACAAATTGAACTTGTCTTATAATTTTCTTCTTCTATTAGACTTGAGTTCTTCGACTTCATTAAACTTCCGTCTTTAGACTTTTTCTTCAATAAATCTTCAGAATAGGCCTTGGACTTCCGTTCTTTTTGCACTCTTGATCTTTTGACTTCGTCTTTTCTCGTTTTCTTCGATAAAAGCCCGTGATAGCCCATGTTTTCTTCCTTTTTCATCTTTTGGTCCTAAAACACAATAAAAACACAAACCACGCATAATTCCGACGTTTACGACATAAAATACACGTTTTGGTCTTGTTATTATTGGAAATAAGTGGTAAAAGGATAAGTGTTTTCACACTTATTAAATCCCCTACACTTGACCATTGCAATGCCCTCATGCAATGCATTAATTTCAAAGCACAGATTAGATTTCTCATCATAGATAACCCACCTTGGCCTTTATTAAAAAGATAGAAATATATACAGAACAAGTAAAGAAATCAAAGACTTACATTGGGGTTTTGGCCGTCATGAATGTTCATCATCCTCAAGTTTCACGTTCCTCAAACCAAGCTTAAAAACGAGATCATTGTTATTATAAGTTAGCAAACTAACACGAACTCATGTGGCCCAATTATTTACTTAGACTCCCTTATTCCTAGGTGTATCTCTTATATTTTATGATTGTCTTGAATGATCACGAGGATGCATTGTTTGACTTATTTCGATAGTTTATTTAGGCCGAAAATAAAGTGGGACGATTTAATCAATAGTTAGCTAAAGGATAAAATCTTTTAAAACTGCTTCTCGGGACCTCATAAAGTTCATATCTTGGCATAACTCGCTTCACGATTTGAGACCTTTCTCGGACCGATATTTGGCAGCGACTTCATACTTAGAATCTTGAGAGACGTTCTTAAAATTATGGTCTTCTCTTCATAATAGGAATTTCTTCACTTGAAGTTTTGAGAGATTCTTCATACTTGGACTACGACTTCTTCATTTTTCTCCAATCTTTATTTAGGGATTTTGATATACAACGATCCGCCTCCTTTTAGGATATGGATCGATTTATCCTCATACCTTGTTAGGGCCTATTTGGATAGACTTCTCCATGACTTTTTGGGGAGTATTTTCTTTTCATCGTGTGTCTCGATCCTTCATATTGATTTTTGATAAATGATTCTTCACATCACTTTTGGATCTTTAGCAACAAAATGTAGCCCTCATGCCTTGTTAGGGCCTTTTCGGACTCGCCAATCTTCGCATCCCGCTTCAATAAGTTATGCCTTGGCTATGAACTCTAATTAATACCGAGCAACTTTTAAACGATCTTGTGCTAGAAGCTAAGTAACCTTTCAAATCGTACAACCTTATTTATTGTAAATATATTTATTAACAAGCGATGGGAGAAAAAGCTTATAATCAACTCACATAAATTCATGAAAGAATACCAAACTTATAATTGACTCTATCATCTCTCGTTCTCCACAATTTAAAATCCCAAGGAATGAGACTCGTGGATGCTTAGCCAATTAAATCAAAGTTTTGGGTTTTCAAGTCATCTATAGGATCTTGCAACTTCTTAGACTCTTTCAAGTTTAGAATTCGCATTTTAAAGTTCCCTTAATAAACGACTTTCTAGGATCAATTATAGGAACTTGCGAAAAGTTCTTGTTCTTAACCCGTGAGAGTTAAGACTTTCGCGTTTTAAAGTTCCCTATATAAAAGCCTAGCAAAACTTTACTTAAACACGTTAAGGATACTAGCTAGAGTAAACTTAGATAAGTAAACTCGGGTTGAGTCAAAAGATTCACAACGTTGAAAAATTTAAAACCACTTTATTGAAAATTTATTCGAACACAAAAAGTAAATAATGATAACAAAGGAAAATACTACTATACTACTAGGCCAAATAGATTAAAAATTTTGAAAAATGTCGAAAATCAAATTTTCCGGTTAAAATGAGGACAAATTCATGGAAAAGCCCACTTACTTCGATAGAAGTCCCCCCCTACACTTGATATAAATATTTTCCTCAATGTTTAAGCATGTGGGAGTAAACTCCCCTACACTTAGGACATTGTGCATGTTGTTTAAGTCTTGCTAAGGAAAGGACAACTATAATGATTTCAATGTGAACATATAAGATATGAAATATTGAATCACGAAAGTTTAGGATAGAACCAAGAAGACGGGTACACGGGATCACGGTTCGTCAAATGTCATCAAAAGTTCTCTTTGAAGCTTTAATCCATGCACATCATAAGAAACAAGACAACAAACACATACGGGGCTCCCCTTACACTTATTATGAAAACGGTAAAGGATAGATCAACGGGTTGCCTCCCGAGAAGCGTTTGTTTTTGTTAACCGAGTCACGAGCCTGAAATGACCCAGAACTAATTCAAGTGAAACGTGGTGAGGGATGGAATCATCTCATGAGAGATGTCCTCACCAAAATACAGCTTCACGTGTTGACCATTTACTTTAAAATTAGGCCCATTTGGCTGAGAAATCTCAATGGTGCCATAGGGGAAGACTTTGGCGACGGTGAATGGACCAGACCAACGGCTCTTCAGCTTGCCGGAGAAGATCTTCAACCGAGAGTTAAAGAGTAAAACTTGATCACCAACGTGGAACTCTCGGTTCTTAATCCTTGCATCATGGATGATCTTGGTTTTCTCCTTGTAGATCAATGAGTTCTCATAAGCTTCATTCCTTAGTTCATTTAGCTCATTGAGTTGAATCTTTTGAAGATCGCTGGCTTTGTTGATGTCAAAATTGGCCCACTTCAAGGCCTAGTACCCCTTATGTTACAGCTCAATAGGAAGGTGGCATACCTTCCCGTACACAAGACGATATGGAGTGCAACCAATCAGCGTCTTATATGCGGTACGGAAAGCCTATAAAGCATTGTCTAACTTATCGGGCCACGAGGCACGATGCTCTCCCACAGTTTGCTCTAATATTCTCTTTAATCCACGGTTAGATATCTCAGCTTGACCATTTATTTGAGGATGATAAGTAGTGGAAAGACGGTGATTGACATCGTACTTAGCCATGACTCGAGCAAATGGATCTTTGCAAAAATGAGTCCCGCGGTCACTGATGATAGCACGAGGAACACCGAATCGAGCAAAAAGCTGCTTCAAAAAGTTCACAACCACCCTCGCATCGTTCGTAGGTAAAGCCTTTGCTTCAACCTATTTAGATACGTAGTCAACGGGTAGGTGTATGTACTTGTTCCCTTTAGATGATGGAAATGGCCCCATAAAGTCGATACCCCATACATCAAAGATTTCACATTCTTGTATGAAATTTTGAGGCATCTCATCTTTATGTGTGATCTTGCCATGTCTTTGACAAGCATCACAATGTTTAACCATTTCATGAGCGTCATGATAAATGGTGGGCCAATAAAATCCAGAGTCGAATACTTTCGTCGCGGTGTAATTAGGACCAAAGTGACCACCGGTGGGTCCTTTGTGGCAAGCTTCTAGGATTAGTAACGCTGCCGGCCCATCAACACATCGACGAATGACAAGATCCGCACATTGTTTGAAAAGGTAAGGGTCGTCCCAAAAATAGTGTTCAATGTCTTTAAAGAACTTTTTCTTTTGATGGGACGTTAACCTTCCTTAAGAATTCTACCCGCTAAGTAGTTTGCAATGTCTGCAAGCCACGGCGTGTCATCAAGATTGGAATTGATAGACATTAAGGCCTCAAGGGGAAAAGAGTCATTGATCTCATGATTCGGATGATTGATGAGACTGTATTTATACATAGTCTCATCGTCTAAATCGGGCTTAAAATGCTAAAAATATCATCAAAATACCCAAATATATGCTTGTGTTTATTCATTGTGTATTTTAAGTACGGATATCATGAAATCAACAAAAGATCACAAGAATAAAGCAAAAACCAACACGGGAAACGAAGCCGCACAAAGAACCGGACCCGATTCATGAATTTCCATTCAAGTCCTTGAAGTTTTGAAAAATGGCAAGATTGGTCCCTCTACTTTCGAAGACTTTTCATATTATACCCTTGTAAAACTCTATTATTGCATTTGGGTCCCTAATATTTCAAGAAAATACCATAATGGTCCTTGATGAATGCAATTTATGCATAAAATACCCTTGGAATAGTTTTTGACAAAATTTGGTGGCCAAAGTTAAAAGATGAAAACTTTATAACAAAGGGTTTAATACATGTGGGCTGTTAAAACTTAAATGACAAGTTTTAGGGAATTCAGGGGCTACTATTGTTAAACACAAAAACTACCATCAACCACTCACAATACGCCATGTCACATCCTCCACCAATCAACTCCCACCACCTCATTCTACTCCCCACGTCATCAATCCACTAACACCAGATTTATTAAAACATTTGAAAAAATGTTTTTTTATTCATTTCCCACTAAACAACTTTATTAAAGCCAAATCGGATCTAAACCCTTTTTCTAATCCTCCCAAGAACACATAAACCCTCAATCCCCTATTCTTAACCTCTTGATAATTAACCCAAAACCTTCCAGAAATACAATTCCTGACACTCTCAACAAAACCCACATCCCAAATCAACCAACACGTGACTCCTTGGACCCCACTTGTGCTCCCCTACTCCACCATTGTGGGTAAGAAACGAATCTGCATACCAATCTACGAACCTGAGCATTTTACTTGGTCCTAACGTTTAAATAAACGGCCAAGATCACTCTTACACAACCTGGCAACATCACATGTTACTGCATCAATCACATGGACTCCACTTTGACCAATTCCTCAAGGGGCAGATTTGGAAACTCAATAGCTAGGGTTACGTTTTTATTTTTTGATTCTAGATTCTTCTTGTAGTAGTATATAAGGAGGACCAAATTGTGGTATCCCCTTTTGTTCCAGTCTTTTGTACCATTTTTAAAAAAAAGTATTGAAAATGAAACTTTTAAATGTGCAAATACTGAGTTCCTCATTCTTGCTTTATTAGTATAATGATTTCAATATTTGCAAATTTAGTCTTAAGTTATTGTTAAAAGTTTTCATCAAAAACGTTTTTTTTTTAGGAATTTCTTAAACTCAAACCTAGGCTAATTGTGGAAGTGAAAGTGGAAGCAATTAGCTTGATTTTCTATTTGAGAGTTACTTATCTCAGTTTGTTAAGAAATTTTCAAAAGATTGGTTTCCACACATTTTTTCAGATTTCTCTCAAAAAATCTCATTTTCATTTTTTTTATCATTTCACTGTAGCAAAAGCTACAACCAAAAGCTTGTAGCTCTTGATACTTGCAGTTTGTTTGTTGGTTTGTGATTGTGTGCAGGTTTCAGGACACAAATCCCATTCATTTTTCCTATTTCCACCATCCATTTGAAGATATTTGTTCTGGCCTTGGGTCCACTTGGATTCCACCAGCAGGCACCTCTACATATTCATTAGCTTCCATAAGCTCTCAAGAGCCCAAGTAGAAGGCACTCAGCCAGGTCAAAAGGCTTGAACCCTACTTGAGTAGTTTTGTGATTTTTATGCAAGTTATATAATTTTGTGAAGTATTTGATTTTTTAAGTTGTTTTATCTGTTCTTAGTTGTTTGATTATGTCTCTTGTGCATGTTTGAGTGCTATTTAATCAGTTTGGTTAAGTTTGAGTAGATTTGGTTTGCAAAAATTGGTTTTCAGAAAATATAGGAGTGTGTGGGATTAGGTTATAAGTTAAAATCTTGATAAGCTTTTGGCCTAAAATTCACCTATACACACTTATATTGCTAATATGACATGTTATCAGTAGTTGGTTTCCACTTTGGTTAGGTTTTAGCAAGTTTGCATGATAATATTTTGGTAAAACATTGAGAAATCAGCAAGCTTATGTTTCTATTTCATTTTGATGAATTATGTCTTCTAATCTTGTTTAGTTGTTAGTATATAGGGTCAATTAGGATTGTTATCTGATTACTTATGGTTTGGTGTGAATTTGAGTAGATTGGCAAGCCTTGAAATTCGTTTTTGTGTCAATTGCACCATACACTGTTCATGAGATACACCATAGCCACATCAGAGACTTTTTTGTGCCTTGTGTGATTGATTTGTGTGAACAACCTTGTGTTTTTATAATTTCTGTGACTCCCCACAACCCAACTGGTTGTGGGGGTGCCAATATTTGCCAAAGAATCCAAGTTAATCACATTACAGCTTAAAAGGTCACCAGACCTTGTTTTTATAACTATCAGTGGGAACTCAATTCCCACTGTTAGTTTTAAAAGTTCCCACTACTACACAAGCAGACAAAGTCCTTGAGATGTCACTATCAGATTCTACTTTTTTTGTCTTTAGTGGTGTTTTTTAAGAGTTAGAACCTGATTTTAATTTTGTACTTTTTCTTATTTTATTCTTGATTTTTCTGTCTAGTTTATTTTCTGTCACTGTTCATCTATTATTTTTTAGATTTAATTGCTTTTTAAATTACTTTTTAATTTTCTGTTTTTGTCTTTTAGTGACAAAAATTTATATTTTTTAGTTTTAAAAATTTTCCTAGACTTAGAAAAATATTTTAAGATTTTTAGTTCAAAAACATTTTATTGTTCACTTTTTAATTAATTTTTAGAATTATTTTAGTTTAATTAGGGTTTTATTATAATCAGTTTTGTCTTTTAGTGAAAATTTTTACTTTTTTCAAACTTTTTCATTTTTCTACTGTTCATTAGTATAATTTAGGATTTTTAAAATTGTCAAATTATTTTTAGCATTATATTAATATTTTATGATTATTTTAGTTTAAAAATAGTTTTTAGTGTTTTAAAAGTAGAAAAATAGTTTTGAAAATTTAGGAAAAATACTTTTTAGTCTTTAAATAGTATAAGTAAGTTATTAGTTCATTAAAATAATATTTTGGGATTTTTCTTAATTATATTTAATTTTAGGGCTTTAATTAGCATTTAAAATTGAATATTTAATTAATAAAAGGTTTTAAAATATATTTGTTGGATTTTTATTCTTATTTATATTATTTTAGACTTAGTTTAATCTTTTAATTAATTTTTAGGTTTAATTTTTAATTTCGTCACGTTTTACGTAACTACGTCATCGTTTTACGTCAATACGTCGTAGTGTAATCGTAGTCGTAGCTCGTCTTTACTTTTTCTCTTCTAAACCAAAAACGTCACTAATCCAAACTTAATTTTATATAATTGGCACACTTAATCCACACACCTCCTTCGAGAACGAACCCGCATTTATTCGACTTGTCGGTTTTCCTAAATCGTCGAGTTTAATACTTGCCCATTATACGTTGTTTTCCTAAACGCGTATTTCTACACCTATCATTTTGGCGCCGCCGCCGGGGAGGTGTTTTTAGTGTGCCATTATTAGTATCATGTTTGTGTGAGTAGTGCGTTTTTCCTTTTCAATTTTTGGAAAGCGTAAATATCGTACATACTCATTTTTGTTATTTTTCATTAATATATTATAGTATCCAAATAAATCGTGTTTAATTTTCCTAAATTAAACACACAAAAATCTTTTACTATATTATAGATATCCATTATCGTTCTCGTTTTTCTTGTGAATATATCACTATATTGTACTTACGTAGAACAATAAATATACAAGTACTCCAAAAGCGTGAAAACGCAACCTTGATTCGGGATTTCATCACTCGATCATTGTATTCGAATCCAAAGCAAAAGTTTAAAGGCAAAATAGATAAATACTTTCGTGAGGCTTAATTTCAATTAACACAAACTATAAGGTGGGTATAAGGCGGTTGTATTTCACGACCTAAGGGAAAAAGGCTCTTAAGTGCTTAGCGCCGCCTCGTTTCCCCCGCTTGCTTGTGCGTGTTTTGAGAAAGAGGGCTAATCGAGGGTTTGCCGCCCAAGTATTATCTTTGTATCATATATATTTGCTTGTTTTCAAGATTAAACCCTCTTGAACGTTTTGGTGTTCCACCAACGTTCTAAAGTCATCGAAAGCGTTCACTCCACGTGATCGTTTTCATTCTTTGAGGCTCCTTTAATCGAGAAATCGATTCGAGGAGAGATTTGTAGATTTGAGTCTACGTAATACATCAAAAATCCAAAAAAATTAAAAAACAATCAAAAACCAAAAAAATTAAAAAAATCGAAAAACCCCAAAAAGAATCTTCTTTGCTACCCCCCATTCTACGCTTAGTGCATGCGCACTCGATCGAAGGATTATTCTAATTCTAGCGACGCTTCGAATCGACGCAATCGTAATCGAAGGAATCGACGACGTAGACGAGATTTAGAAACCGACGTTCCTAATATCGTTGTTGAAGAAACCTTAGACGAGATGACCGACAATCGTTCGATGATGGAATTGATCCAAGCGCCCACCGAGGGTTATGGAGACGCGATCGTAATTCCCGCTATCGAAGCGGAGAATTTTGAGATTAAGAGCGGAATGCTTTCGTTAATCCAAGCTACGAAGTTTCGAGGTCGTGAAGCCGATAATCCTCACGACCATATTCGGATTTTTGATCGTCTTTTAGCCACGAGCAAGTTTAAGAATTTCGACACCGATGTCGTCAAGCTTATGCTTTTTCCGTACTCGCTCGATGGTGCCGCCAAGGATTGGTAAGAGAAAGAGCCACCTAATTCCATAAATACATGGAAGGATCTCGTCTCCAAGTTCGTTAATTATTTTTTCCCACCGTCTAAGACGACGTTTTTCAAAAATGAAATTACGAAATTTGAGCAAAAATCGAATGAATCTTTTAGAGACGCGTGGGATCGTTTTAAGGAATTGCTTAGGCAATGTCCTCACCATGGTTTTTCCGAGTTGCACCAAATTGATACGTTTTACAACGGTCTTAATTTTAAAGAACAAGATTCGTTGAATTCTGCCGCCGGTGGAAACGTTTTGTGTAAGACTCCGAAAGATGCATTGACAATTATCGAAAACCGATCCAAGGTTTACCAACTCCGCAACGTACCGAGTGTCGCCAATGTCGCCAATTTTAGTAGTTCTAATCACGACATTGAGAGAGTTGATGCAAAAGTCGACAAGTTGACGAATGTGTTTACGTCTTTTCTCGTCGAAATGCAAAAGAAAGACGCTCCCGCTACGATGAAAGCGGTTGAGGTTTCGTGTACGTTTTGTGGTGGACCTCATAATTATTACGAGTGTGCGGCTACGGATGGCCAAACGTCGAATGTGAGTGCGTTAAATGGAAACAACAATTTTCAAAATCAAAATAACGCGGGTCCATCACAACAAGGCAATTATAACCAAGGCAACAATATTAATCAAAACCAAAACAATTTTCAAGGAAATAATCAACAAGGAAATTTTTCGAATCAAAATCAAGGTTATAATCAAGGTCGTAATTTGAATTGGCAAAATCGAGACAGTAATCAAAACTCGAATTTTTCAAACAACAACAATCAAGGTAACAATTTTTCAAGTGGGAATCAAAACAATTTTCAAAGAAGTAATCAAAACCAAGGGAACTTTAATTCTAATCAAAATAGTTCGTCAAACGATTTTCAAAATTACATGAAAACGAATGAGGCTAATATGAGACGATTAGAGGGAGAAATTGGTACTTTGAAAAACGACTTTACTAATACTTTGAAATTGCAAAACACGAAGATTGAGCAAGGACAAATTGACATTAAAAAGATGTTTTCGGCAATTATGAACAAACCCTCGGGTGCTTCATCGAGTTCGTTACCTAGTGACACCGTTGCAAATCCGAAGGAAAAATGTAAAGCCGCCTCGTCTCATGAGAAAGGTCGTGTGATTACCCCTAACCTTAAAGGATTTCGAGTTGTTCCTTCTTCTCAACCCTCGACTTCTAAGACGTCTTATTGTTCTAAGGTCGATGGGGTAAACGTGGCGACCAAGGAAAAGAGTGCACACCCTCGTGTACCTCAAATTCCATCCACGGTTCAAAAAGACAGCTTTATTGACCTTACGAAAGTAACCCTTGAAGAAACTTGTGCTTCGATCCTTCTTAAAAAACCCAAAAGGCATATGCCGAGAAAGGAAGAGGATCCGGGCCAATTTCTATTACCTTGTGATTTTTCCGAGATTGAGGGATGTTTAGCCCTTGCCGATTTAGGTGCTAGCATCAATCTCATGCCTCATTCTCTTTGGAAATTGATGAGATTGCCTAATCTTACCCCCACAAACATGACAATAGAGCTTGCAAATTGTACACCACTTATACCAATTGGAATAACTGAGGATGTCTATGTCAAAGTTGGAAAGTTTGTTTTTCCCGCAGATTTCGTTATATCCGATTACGAGTGTGACCCTAAATGTCCCATTATTTTAGGCCGACAATTTTTATCGACGGCTCGAACCGTAATCGACGTTCACGAGGGGAGACTTACTATGAGATATGGGGAGGATAAAATGGACTTTTTCACGAGTAAATCCTAAGTTTTTAATGATAATGAAAAAACCGAGGTTTCAAAACCTAATGTTTCTAAACCTAATGATTTCAAAATGTTCACTTTAGCCGAAAGAATGAGGCTTAATGCATCTTTTGAAAAAATTAAGAAGAACGGTTTTAAAGATGAGGATTTTAATGATAGAGAATACGTGTACCTAATTCAAAATGGTATGTGTAAATTTATGAATGAAAATTCACTTTGGGATGAATTCGAAGAAACAATTGAAACACCAATTCCGAAGGGCGACGTTAGTGCCATCACGATAATGACCAAAATGGACTCGTCTTCACCACCTTCGAAGGACCACGTCTTTGAGGCTTCAACTTCTAACTCCATCGAAGTACCTCCTTTACCTAGCCCAACACCCGTTGAGGCTAAAGGTTTTATCGACATCGATCCTCTCGTCCTTGAAAAGTCACCTAAGCATAGTTATTCGACTTGTAAGACCATGGTTGTGAGTGCTCACATCGACTCTTTCTTTGACGATGACGATGGCGATTTTGCCGAGATTGATCACATACTTCGAAATCCACATGCAATTTTTTATTCTCCTAAAAAGAAACATGTGAAGCATGATGATTATGAGTTTGATCCCGAGATTGAGGAAATCATTGAACGAGAGCTAGCTCTTATGCCTTCACTTCCACCTACGAGTGAGGTCGATCTCTCCAAAATCGAGGATGAACTTAATGAGTTGGAACGTCTTATTTTCGATGACGAACCAACTCATGTGACCACTAAAAATCCAATTCTCGAGGAGTTACCTAATCAACACTCCTCAAATGGGAATTACGTTTACCACATTCGTGAGGATTTAACTTATCAACAATCCCTACAAATGGATGATGGTTTCGTGCTTGATCGTGATCTTTTCGAGAGAGTTTCTAAAATACTCAAGGAGGGGAATGACAAACCTTGGTTTGAAAAGCCTATCTTTGATGAAGAAATCGATGAGATCGACGTTCATGAGGATGACGAGTATGTAGACCCCGAGGGGGCGGTGTTCTTTATTGATCGACGTTTTGGGAACTTATATAATCCGCCACCCCCTCCCACCAATGACTTAAATGTGAGGATTTTTAGCGCGACTAATTTTGAATTTGACACGCCAAATATTTTCGACATTATCAAATCGGGTTTTCATAAAGACTTTTTAAACGACGAAAAAGGAAAAGATTTTAAAAATGTTTTAAATGAATTTTCTACAAGTTTAACTCCGTCATCACATCGTTTTATGAGTGCTACCACCTCGTCTACTTCTTTTGACGATGGTGTGTGTGGTTTTAGTGTGGGGGGAACCCCTTATGTTCCTTCACATTTCTCCACCGAGGACGAGATTTACGATCCCGGAATTGCTTGTAAAGGGAAATCTCGGTCTTCCACCGATGCAATAAATGGAAAATCTTTTTGTTTGCTTGGTGTGAGTCTACCTCGAGTAGCTCATTATTTTGACTTATCCATTGCCCCACCTTTCTACTTCTCATCTCTTTTCTTCTACCCCTTTGGGGTTTTGGCACGTGTTGAAGTGGCGTTGGTTCGTTTATCCCATGAAAACGAGGACGCCATCTTCGATCCCGGTATTTTGCATCATCAAAGGACTTAGTCCTTAGTACTGGTTGCTTTTGGGCATTGTTTATCATGTAAGCCCCACCAAAAATGACCATACCAAGATTATCCCTAAATGATCACATTTATGGGGATTCGAGTCGAGCTTTTGACTCGGTTATCAAAAACAAGGTGCCTCGTGGGGGATTCTCATGCTTATCCTTGTATATATTATTGCTTTCTTAGTTTAATGTAACGAGGGGACTTGTGCTCTTCCAACCTTTGTTCCGTGGTTGTTTGTGATTGTGATTTATTAGGTTCATCGTCATCATTGAAGCCTCTCGTGTTCGTTTTAACGGATCACTCGAGCTTCGATCGTTGCCTTTGGAGATTCCGATATCCGATGATATCCTTTTATGTTCTAACGATTATCTTATTAGCATAATTCATAAACGGCTTTTAGGTTATTCGTTTTACCCTTTCCATGCTCAAGATTAAGCATTCGACTTCGTCTCTAGTATGGGGGTGTTTTCACCCCTAGACTCGAAACCAATGTTTAGTTTTAGTATGGGGGTGAGTAGATACTTCACCTTGCTCACGTCAACACGCAATCCAATATTCATCTTTTTGTTATCGTTTTGTTGCAAAATAAGGCTAAAAATGGCCAAATTTTAAAAATTTTCTTGTTTTTCATAAGTGTTTAAGACACGAATGTAGGTTTTCCGATGGTGAGAATAAGAGTAATTTTTGACTCGACCGTGCGTGTTGAGCACTTAGCTTCGGTTCCTTAAATTTTTAGGCTAAGTCTCTTAAATGAGGACGAGAAATGATAGAGTTATTTATAAGTCTCGTAATCTTCACGATCTCATGTGTAGTAATTATTAGCTTATTCTCCCCACGCTTTTGTATAATAACTTATTAATAAATATTGATTTAGCGGTTTAGTCACTATTGTTGGTTTCTAATTTGTTTTAGTAGCTTCCATGTAATTAAATTAGGAAAACACTAAGGTATCGCCAGCGTCACGGTTTTGAAGTATTGGCACCCGAATAATCGAAAGTTTCACCTAATAATAAGATTTCAAGTGCTCACCTAAATTAAGCAAAAATTTGAAGCTCACAAGGCCGAAAAATCTATGCCCAAATTGAAAGTGAATCAATCCTTAATCTTTGAAGCTTTAAAGATCCAAAATTCGCTTTAGCGTGAGGATATACGTCTTTGGCTAATAAAACCACTGATGAGGCGGATAATAAAAGGCAAGGCAAGACTGAAGTCATAATAAAAGCTTCATGGCGAAGTTGAATAAAAGATGGAGGTAAACCAATGATAATAAGGCCCTTCCGTTAGGGGGCGTATAAAAGTATTGGTAATAAGTCTCATGTTCAAAACCGTTATAAAACCGTGTTTATCGATCCTTCTTGTTGACTTAATTTTTTGACATCGTTGTCTATTAGGGTGAATTATTAAATCGATGATTTTGGTTACACCGTTAAGACTCTATTTTTAGACCTAATCTCTATTCACGTATAAGTCAATGATGTATCCTCGTGATCATTAAGACAAAAATAAAATATAAGAGATACCAAGTAGGAATAAGGGAGTTTAGGTTCATAATTAACACTCATGAGATGTGATCGTGTTGCTAACTTATAATAACAAATGATCTCGTTACACGCTTAGCATGGAAATGGGTGAAAATCGAGGACGACGAAATTGTTTCTAACGAAGCATTCACGTGTTCTTGTACTATGATCCCAAAAGTCACTTAATCATGATGAAAACAATACATTATGTCTAAAACGCGTGTAGTAGTTTATTTAAGTTTATGTCTTTAATAAATGTCATCATAAAATGAATTTTGGAAGTGCTATGATACTTAATTCTAGCATTGCGTGGGGACACGGCAATGGTTTAGTATGGGGGAGTGATGACATTGTATTTATACATAGTCTCATCGTCCAAATCGGGCTTAAAATGCTTAAAATATCATCAAAATACCCAAATATATGCTTGTGTTTGTTCATTGTGTATTTTAGGTACGGATATCGTGAAATCAACAAAAGATCACAAGAATAAAGCAAAAACGAACACGGGAAACGAAGTTGCACAAAGAACCGGACCCGATTCATGAATTTCCATTCAAGTCCTTGAAGTTTTGAAGATTGGCAAGATTGGTCCCTCTACTTTGGAAGACTTGTCATATTATACCCTTGTAAAACTCTATTATTACATTTGGGTCCCTAATATTTCAAGAAAATACCATAATGGTCCTTGATGAATGCAATTTATGCATAAAATACCCTTGGAATAGTTTTTGACAAAATTTGGTGGCCAAAGTGAAAAGATGAAAACTTTATAACAAAGGGTTTAATACATGTGGGCTGTTAAAACTTAAATGACAAGTTTTGGGGAGTTCAGGGGCTACTATTGTCAAACACACAAACTACCATCAACCACTCACAATACGCCATGTCACATCCTCCACCAATCAACTCCCACCACCTCATTCCACTCCCCACGTCATCAATCCACTAACACCAGATTTATTAAAACAGTTGAAAAAATCATTTTTATTCATTTCCCACTAAACACCTTTATTAAACCCAAATCGGATCTAAACCCTTTTTCTAATCCTCCCAAGAACACATAAACCCTAAATCCCCTATTCTTAACCTCTTGATAATTAACCCCAAAACCTTCTAGAAATACAATTCATGTCACTCTCAACAAAACCCACATCCCAAATCAACCAACCAGTGACTCCTTGGACCCCACTTGTGCTCCCCTGCTCCACCATATTGGGTAAGAAACGAATCTGCATACCAATCTACGATCCTGAGCATTTTACTTGGTCCCAACGTTTGTAAACGGCCAAGATCACTCTTACACAGCCTGGCAACATCACATGTTACTGCATCAATCACATGGACTCCACTTTGACCAATTCCTCAAGGGGCAGATTTGGAAACTCAATAGCTAGGGTTACGTTTTTATTTTTTGATTCTAGATTCTTCTTGTAGTAGTATATAAGGAGGACCAAATTGTGGTATCCCCTTTTGTTCCAGTCTTTTGTTCCATTTTTAAAAAAAGTAATGAAAATGAAACTTTTAAATGTGCAAATACTGAGTTCCTCATTCTTGCTTTATTAGTATAATGATTTCAATATTTGCAAATTTAGTCTTAAGTTATTGTTAAAAGTTTTCATCAAAAACGTTTTTTTTAGGAATTTCTTAAACTCAAACCTAGGCTAATTGTGGAAGTGAAAATGGAAGCAATTAGCTTGATTTACTGTTTGAGAGTTACTATCTCAATTTGTTAAGAAATTTTCAAAAGATTGGTTTCCACACGTTTTTTCAGATTTCTCTCAAAGAATCTCATTTTCATTTTTTTTATCATTTCACTGTAGCAAAAGCTACAAGCCAAAAGCTTGTAGCTCTTGCTACTTGCAGTTTGTTTGTTAGTTTGTGATTGTGTGCAGGTTTCAAGACACAAGTCCCATTCATTTTTCCCATTTCCACCATCCATTTGAAGACATTTGTTCTGGCCTTGGGTCCACTTGGATTCCACCAGCAGGCACCTCTACATATTCATTAGCTTCCATAAGCTCTCAAGAGCCCAAATAGAAGGCACTCAGCCAGGTCAAAAGGCTTGAACCCTACTTGAGTAGTTTTATGATTTTTATGCAAGTTATATGATTTTGTGAAGTATCTATTTTTAAGTTGTTTTATCTTTTCTTATTTGTTTGATTATGTCTCTTGTGCATGTCTGAGTGCTAGTTAATCAGCTTGGTTAAGTTTGAGTAGCTTTGGTTTGCAAAAAATTGGTTTTCAGAAAATATAGGAGTGTTTGGGATTAGGTTTTAATTTAAAATCTTGATAAGCTTTTGGCCTAAAATTCACCTATATACACTTATATTGCTAATATGACATGTTATCAGTAGTTGGTTTCCACTTTGGTTTGGTTTTAGCAAGTTTGCATGATAATATTTTGGTAAAACATTGAGAAATCAGCAAGCTTATGTTTCTGTTTCATTTTGATGAATTATGTCTTCTAATCTTGTTTAGCTATTAGAATATAGGGTCAATTAGGATTGTTATCTGATTACTTGTGGTTTGGTGTGAATTTGAGTAGATTGGCAAGCCTTAAAATTTGTTTTTGTGTCAATTGCACCAGACACTGTTCATCAGATACACCATAGCCACATCAGAGACTTTTTTGTGCCTTGTGTGATTGATTTGTGTGAACAACCTTGTGTTTTTATAATTTTTGTGACTCCCCACAACCCAACTGGTTGTGGGGGTGCCAATATTTGCCAAAGAATCCAAGTTAATCACAAGTTACAGCTTAAAAGGTCACCAGACCTTATTTTTATAACTATCAGTGGGAACTCAATTCTCACTGTTAATGTTAAAAGTTCCCACTGCTACACAAGCAGACAAAGTCCTTGAGATATCACTATCAGATTCTACTTTTTTTGTCTTTAGTGGTGTTTTTTAAGAGTTAGAACCTGATTTTAATTTTGTAATTTTTCTTATTTTATTCTTGATTTTTCTGTCTAGTTTATTTTCTGTCACTGTTCATCTATTATTTTTTGGATTTAATTGCTTTTTAAATTACTTTTTAATTTTCTATTTTGTCTTTTAGTGACAAAATTTATATTTTTTAGTTTTAAAAATTTTCCTAGACTTAGAAAAATATTTTAAGATTTTTAATTCAAAAACATTTTACTGTTCACTTTTTAATTAATTTTTAGAATTATTTTAGTTTAATTAGGGTTTTATTATAATCAATTTTGTCTTTTAGTGAAAATTTTTACTTTTTTCAGACTTTTTCATTTTTCTACTGTTCATTAGTATAATTTAGGATTTTTAAAATTATCAAATTATTTTTAGCATTATTTTAATATTTTTTATGATTATGTTAGTTTAAAAATAGTTTTTAGTGTTTTAAAAATATAAAAATAGTTTTGAAAATTTAGGAAATATACTTTTTAGTCTTAAAATAGTATAAGTAAGTTATTAGTTCATTAAAATAATATTTTGTGCTTTTTCTTAATTATATTTAATTTTAGGGCTTTAATTAGCATTTAAAATTGAATATTTAATTAATAAAAGGTTTTAAAATATATTTGTTGGATTTTTATTCTTATTTATATTATTTTAGACTTAGTTTAATCTTTTAATTAATTTTTAGGTTTAATTTTTAATTTCGTCACGTTTTACGTAACTACGTCATCGTTTTACGTCAATACGTCGTAGTGTAATCGTAGTCGTAGCTCGTCTTTACTTTTTCTCTTCTAAACCAAAAACGTCACTAATCCAAACTTATTTTATATAATTGGCACACTTAATCCACACACCTCCTTCGAGAACGAACCCGCATTTATTCGACTTGTCGGTTTTCCTAAATCGTCGAGTTTAATACTTGTCCATTATACGTTGTTTTCCTAAACGCGTATTTCTACACCTATTAATGATCCCCTTGATAAGGATCCTCAAGTCTACTTAGATGATCTGCGGCTAGGTTTTCTGTTCCTTTCTTGTCACGAATTTCAATTTTAAATTCTTGAAGGAGCAAAACCCAACGAAGAAGTCTTGGCTTGGAATCTTGTTTAGTTAACAAGTACTTCAACGCGCAATGATCGGGGTACACGATTGTGGTGGAAAGAACAAGATAGGGGTGGAATTTTTCAAAAGCATACACTACAGCTAAAATCTCTTTTTCGGTAGTGGTATAATGCAATTAAGCCGTCGTCATTGTCTTGCTAGCATAATGGATTGGTTGGAAGTGTTTGTTCACTCTTTCGCCCAAAACCGCTCCAATGGCAAAGTCGCTAACATCACACATCAATTCAAAAGGTAGCTCCCAATTAGGGGTAACCAAGACCGGTGCCTTAGTTAGCTTGTCCTTAAGAAGATTGAAGGATTCAAGACACTCTTTAGAAAAGATAAAAGGAGTATCTTTTTCCAAGAGGTGGGTCATCGGGCGAGCAATATTAGAAAAATCTTGAATGAAACGACGATAGAAGCCTGCATGACCAAGGAAACTTCTCACACCCTTCACGGTTTAAGGTGGAGGTAATTTGGCTATGACATCAATTTTAGCACGTTCCACTTCAAGACCGGGTTTTGAGATTTTATGTCCAAGCACAATGCCTTCTTTTACCATGAAATGGTATTTTTCCCAAATTAGAACAAGGCGAGTGTCTTCACACCGCTTAAGCATGCGTTCCAAATTGGCAAGACAAGAAGAGAAAGAATCACCATAGACCGAGAAATCATCCATGAAGACTTCCATAGTTTCTTCAACCATGTCATGGAAGATAGCCATCATACACCTTTGGAACGTCCCAGGAGCATTGCATAAGCCGAAAGGCATTCTTTTGTAAGCAAATGTTCCATAAGGACAAGTGAATGTGGTTTTCCTCTTGGTCTTTAGGATCGATGGGAATTTGAAAATACCCGAAGAAACCGTCTAAGAAGCAATAATAGTCATTACCCGCTAGACGTTCAAGCATTTGGTCCATAAAAGGAAGGGGAAATGATCCTTTCTCGTAGCATCACTGAGTTTGCGATAGTCTATACAAACTCTCCACCCTGTAACGAGACGAGTAGGAATCAACTCGTTGTTTTCATTGGGCACAACGGTGATTCCGCCTTTCTTAGGCACACAATGGACGGGACTAACCCATGGTGAATCCGAGATAGGGTAGATCATTCCCGCATCAAGAAGTTTGATAACCTCTTTTTTGATAACGTCATGGATCTTGGGATTCACCCTTATTTGGCTTTGAATAGTGGGTTTAAAGTCGTCCTCCATGAGAATTTTATGTGTGCAAAAGTGAGGATCAATTCCACGAATATCAGAGATTTTCCAAGCAATCGCTTTCTTATGATTCTTCAGCACGTTGATAAGTCGAGATTTTTCGTCTTCTTTCAAGTCCTTTGCGATGATGACGGGTGACTTCTTCTTGTCTTCAAGGAAAACGTATTGGAGATGAAACGGTAAACCCTTAAGCTCTAAATCCGGAGGATTTTCGATGGAAGGCGTAGTCAAATTCGGATCATCGATAGAGATATCCTTAGGAGATGGTGGAGAAATATGGTCCTCATTGAGAAGTTTCTCAATGGTACGAATGTCTTCATCCCAATCGGTGGGAGAATCGTCATATTTTAAGTCCACATCTCCCAAAGTTGCTTCAAATTCTTTGAAAAGAAAATCACTTTCTCCAAATGGAGTTAGTGAGGGAGCAATAGAGGAAACGGTCTCAACAATGGGTAGAGAAGAACAACCACTTTTACAAGCGTCTTTGAAATGTTCTTCACAAGCCTCATCAAGAACGTCAATGAAATTAACGCTCTCGTTTTCAGAAGGCTGCTTAGAAAGTTTACCCATGTTGAAGACGATTTTATCGTCACCAACTCTCATGATTAATTCGCCCGCGGCTACATCAATAAGAGTGCGACCGGTCCTCAAGAATGGACGTCCAACGATTAATGGAACACGGGGATCCATCTCGTAGTCAACGACAACAAAATCTGTCGGAAAGGTGAATTTGTCGACACCGACGAATACATCTTCGGCTATCCCCACTGGATAAGCAACCGTACGGTTAGCTAATTCCAGTGTCATTCGTGTGGGGACTAACTCGGGTAGAGACAATTGTTTCCAAACGCTTAAAGGCATTAAGTTGATACTAGCACCTAGATCGGCTAGGGCCATACAATTCTCTACCCTGGGAAAGTTGCAAGGAATGAGGAAACGACCCGGATCACCAAGTTTGGTGGGTAATTTCCTTAAGAGCACTGCGGAGCAATTCTCGTTAAGTTGGGTCTGAGCGATATCAAGAAGTTTCTCCTTATCACTAAGAAGATCTTTAAACATTTTAGCATATTTCGGCATGTGAGCGAGAGCCTCAGCAAAGGAGATGTTGAAATTTAGTTGTTTAAACATTTTAAGAAAGTTAGAAACCTGAATATCATCCTTGTTCTTCAACTTCTCTTTCCTTAACCTTGAGGGATAAGGTATATTGGGTTGAGATGAAGGCTTTGGAATGGAATTCTCACTCACATCCTTGGGTGGTGGAGGGTGGAAGTAGAAGGTGGAGGAATTGGGGAAATAGAAGGTGGAAGGATTGGAGAAGTAGAAGGTGGAGGAATTGGAGAAGTAGAAGGTGGAGGAATTAGAGAAGGGGGCTCGTTTTCCTTTGTCACAATCACCAGTGTAGGTGTAGGAAGCTCGGGTTCCTTTAAACCTTTTCCACTGCGAGTGGTGATTGCTTTCATCTCCCCTCTTGGGTTAGCAACGATGTTACTCGGAAGAAAACCCGAACCAGAGGCTTGATTACTTTGGAAGAAACTAGCCATCATATCCCTTAAGTCATTCGTTTGACTGCTCAAAGAGTTTCGCATATCGGCTCGAAGATCATTTCCTTGTTTCACCATATCTCCTTTCAAGTTGGCCATTTGCCGTTGAAGATTCTGCACTATCGCATCATTAGTCCTCATGTAAGTTTCAACCTCGTGATTAAATGCGGTAGGTTGGTTGGGAGGAAGAGCATGGTAGGCAGGTGGTTGATAAGCGGGTTGTTGGTAAACTTGGTTGTTTCCTTGAGGTGGATATGGGTTTCTTTGGGTTGGATATTGATTTGGAGCTCGAGGTTGGTTTTGATTGTTGCGATTGAGGTTGTTTGGGTTTTGAGGTGGAAAACCGGGTGGTGAAAGAAAGTTGTTTGAAAGATAAGTAAGCAAATTGCGGTCACCTTAAGGACGTGCTTGATAGCCTCTTGTAGAAAAGTTACCGTTGGCGGCATACACATTTTTTGGATTGTCATGAGTCGAAGGACAATCGGTGTATGAATGAGATCCCCCGCATATTTCACATGACTGACTCATAGCATTAACTTGTGCATTGATGGCTTTGGTATTGTTAGCGGTTTGGAGAGCAAGTGTTTCAACAAGCGAAGTAAGCTTATCAATTCTCTTGTCGCTCTCACTAGTGCTAGCACTAGCCACATTAGTCCGAACACTCTTGGTTTGCACTCTAGACTTATTCTCAATAATATCCCATGCGACATTAGAAGATTTAACCAAATTATTACCCCCCGAGGCACTATTTAGTGAATCTTGGTCATTCATGCTTAACCCGTTGTAAAAAGTATTTATTTGATGTACTTTTGTGAAACCATGTTGTGGACACTTTCTTAAAAGTTCCTTAAAACGGTCCCAAGATTCACTAAATGTCTCACCGTACTTTTGTTCAAAGGTAATGATTTCATTCCGCAAAGCGGTAGTACGTGAAGGTGGGAAAAAGTTGTTGATGAATTTAGTCTTTAAATCCGACCACGTAAGAATACTTTGTGGCGATTCCTTATCAAGCCAATGTCGGGCTTGTCCCTCTAAGGAGAAAGGAAAAAGTTGTAAGCGAATTACCTCTTGTGAAACCCCATTATACTTGACCGTATTAGTGAGTTGAAGAAACCGTTTGATATGGTCGTGAGGATCATCAAGTGTACGCCCCAAGAATTGTTGAGCAGAGACCATTTGAATGAAACTGGATTTGAGTTCAAAGTTGTTGGCTCCAATCTCGGGTATAACAATAGCATCGGTGTTGCCCTATACTTGCGATTGCAAAAGCTCGATCATTGGTTGATTGTCTATGGTGACAATAGGTGGAGTAATGACTTCGGCTTGATCTACTTTCTTCTTACGAGGACGAGTACGCATACACACCTACAAAAGGAAAAGAAAAATAGACAAGAAAAATTTTTGGTTTTTTTTATGTTTTTCTATTTTTTTGAAATTTTGAAAATTTTATATTTTTTTTTTTAGGATTTTTGAAAATTTTAAAGCAAGGAAAATAACGTTCAAAAGTGAACGGATCAGAAAATCCAACGCGTCTCTCACTAAAAACCGTTAATCTTAACGAAAAGAGCCGGCAGCGACGCCATTTAATAACTAGATTTTACTTAGTTATGAAAGTTCGTTGATTCCAGTCTTTTCGAATTGATTACTAGTTAAGAGTGCGACTCAGTCGTTCTTGGTGGAAAATAAAAAGGTTTTTTTTTTATTATCTATTTTAAAACTAAGAGCAAATATGAATATGTCGTTGAGTAAAATAAGAGCTTTAAAAATTAAACTAAAAATTACTAAAACTTAAAACTTTGTAAAACTTTAAAAAAACTTAAACTATCAGAATAATAATAAACCAAATCTGTCGGCATGTAATGCAAGCTGTCGGAATGTAGTGACAACAAAACCATCGGAATAATAGAAAGTAAATTCTATCGGAATAATCTTGATCGGAATCCAAAAGCATCGAAATAAATCTATCTAAATGTCAAGTATCGGAATCCAAGGTATCGGAATAATTAAGATCTGAGCTATCGGAATCCAAGGTTTTCTGTCGGAATGTTGCTAACAAAAATTGGGAAGCGTTTCGTCTTAATATAACCTTAAGACCCGTCGCAATGTGCGATCGCAATGAGCGATCGCAATCACGATCGGAATAAGGGGGAAAACACTTGATCACAAAGTAAAACCTTAAAGGTTATTGCGATCACAATGAGCCCGTCGGAATGTAGCGTCGCAATGAGTAATCCCTAACTTTGCGATGGAAATGATGCAATATTCGGATGAATATAATAAGCTAATAAACCAATAAGCACTTCTAAAAGAACACTTAACAAAAACTTAACCAACTCAATAAGCATAAATTTGACAACTTTTAAATTACGAAATAAGCAAACTTTATAAAACAAACTTTAAAAAGACTAAACTTTTTAAGAAAACTAATAAGTAAATAAGCTAAACACAAAATAAGCCAATAAGCATGATAAGCTCAAAGCTTAATCCGTATAAAACTTGTAAATCTTTTAACACACGAATCAAGAAACTCACAAAAGTAAAGAACTATTGTGGCGTCTAAACAAAGTAGATGAACAAGAATGATGAACACAAAATCGTAACTAACAAGAGAGATTAAAAAGGTGAAGATTGAAACAAGATTAAGCTTAAAAAGTAAAGGTTTGATTAAAACAAGAAAGATAAAAGATGAAGTTTTAGTGAGAGAAAGTTAAACACTTTCTCTCTCTAAAATGAAACTACAAAAAGGAAAATAAACTAGCTAACTTAACTAACTAACACCCTCCTAATGTGTCATTAGGAAGGTCTTTATAGGAGGTGGGAAGGTGCATGTGTTGCTTCCTTCTTTCTTTCTTCTCGACTCGATTTAAATGCTTTGTCTTTCTCGACGTCGTCTCGGGATTTGTTGATACAAATTGAACTTGTCTTATAACTTTCTTCTTCTATTAGACTTGAGTTCTTCGACTTCATTAAACTTCCATCTTTAGACTTTTTCTTCGATAAATCTTCATAATAGGCCTTGGACTTCCGTTCTTTTTGCACTCTTGATCTTTTGACTTCGTCTTTTCTCGTTTTCTTCGATAAAAGCCCGTGATAGCCCTTGTTTTCTTCCTTTTTCATCTTTTGGTCCTAAAACACAATAAAAACACAAACCACACATAATTCCGACGTTTACGACATAAAATACACGTTTTGGTCTTGTTATTATTGGAAATAAGTGGTAAAAGGATAAGTGTTTTCACACTTATTAACCCTATACCCTTTGTTGTTCATAGAATAACCCATAAAATATCCCCCAACACCTTTTGAATTAAACTTACCTAGGTTTTCACTAGTATTAAGAATAACTAAAAGACATCCAAAGGGTCTATGAAAATCTATATTAGGTTTTCTATTCCAAAAGAGCTCTTAGGGGGTCTTATTGTGAATCTTGTTGACCAAGACTCTATTCTGAACATAGCATACAGTGTTTACAAGCTCAGCCCAAAAAGGAATGGGTAACTTAGCATCTGCTAACATGGTCCTAGCTGCTTCAATAAGGGTTCTATTTCTCCTGTCAGCTACACCATTTTTCTGTAGAGTTCTAGCTATGCTAAACTCCCTAGTAATCCCCTTATCCACACAGAAGGCATCTAATAGGTCATTTCTAAACTCTCTACCATTATCACTTCTAAGAATGTTAACTGTAAACCCTGATTTCTTTTTCATTTGATTAATAAAGTTAATTAGGGTTTTCGTAGTATCACTCTTTTTGACTAAAAAGAAAGTCCATGTAAACCCAGAATGGTCATCAGTGACCACAAAGCAATAAGATTTACCATTTAAAGTTTTTATATTAGTGGGTCTAAATAAGTCTATGTGAAGCAAGTGTAGTGGTTACGAACCAGAATGAACACTCTTAGACTTAAATGAGGACTTGTGTTATTTGCCTTTAAGACATGCAACAAAATTATGATCATTGTGGAATTCTTTTGAGGGAAATCCTCTCACATGATCATGCCTCACAAGTCTATTCATGTTCTTAAAGTTAATGTGCCCTAACCTTCTGTGCCATAAGATACTCTCATCTACTAAAGCTTTAGCATATAGACATGACAAGTTATTACTCATTTTAATCCCTTGTAGATTAACATTATAAATGTCCTTATGTCTAGGTGTTCTAAATTCAATGAAGTTATCAGCAAGTAACACATAGTCCTTACTCAAAACTAAGCATTCAGTATCAGTAAAAAGAACTTTATTTTTGTTGTCACACACTTGTAACACACTAAACAAGTTATAGTCAAGTTCTTTTACCAGAAAAACTTCATCAAATTGCAAGTTGTTAGTGATAAGAGTGCCTTTGCCTGATATTGTACCAAATCCTCCTCCAAAGTACACTTTATCACCATCTGGAATCAGAGTAAAGTTCGTCAAATAGTCTTCCTTTCTAGTCATGTGCCTTGAACATCCACTATCCCAATATCCATGGTCATTAACCTGCTTTGGAATGTCCTGCACATAGAGAAAACAAATCAGTTTTCTTTGGGAACCCAAGCCTTAGTAGACTTGGATCCATTTAGTTGTTCAAAAATAATGGACTTGTTTCTTGTAACAACCCCTTGTTCATCCCTTTTAACATTAAACACCCAATTTGTCCCAACATGCTTTTCAAGATATTTAAACCTATTGCAAGTCATGAAGACACCATTAAAAGTTGATGACTGTTCTTGTTTTGGTCTCCATGTTAAGTTGGATGATGCCTTAGATCCCTTTCCCTTAGGTTGTAAGTACTTGTTATTACTGGGTCTAACATTGGGTCTGACAGTTGCTAATTATGGTATTTTCATACCAAACCTAATTCTGTCAAGCGACTGGTTTTGCCCTGTCAGCGGATGAATTGTTCCTGTCAGCATTTGAATTAGGGTTTGCTACAGGAACCCACTGTTTGTTAGAATAAGTATTGGTCTTTTGGAAGGGTCTTTGGCCTTGAGTATTAGCTGCCTTAAAGAAGTAAGGAGCTGGTCTAGTGGCATGTGGTCTAGTATGAACATAAGGCTTTGGCTTGACCATAGTTGACCTATTGTCAGCGGTTGGTTTGTATCCGTTGACACACCTATAAGCCAAATGTGAGAAGCTCCCACATGAATAACAAGCCTTTCTAGACATAATCTTAGGTCTAGGTTCATAAACTCCAGTCCCATTAATACTAGCTTGACTCTTTGGTGATCTAGGTTTTCTATACATTTTAGCATACTTAACACTAAAATTTCTTTTAGGTTGTAAGCCAAGGTCAACGGGTTTGCCAATAGTAGGGTTAGTGATGATAATGGGTTTAGGGTCAGTTTGTTCATCACTAAGAAGTTGTTAACATATAAGATTCAAAGCTAAAAGAGGGGATCCGGAGGTCGGGGAGGATAAAAGTGATGGTTAGACATTTTTAGAGAGAGAAAATAACAAGGAAGAAGAAGTGTGTGTATTTTAGAGAGAGAATGAAAATACAACAAATGAAAATCCTCACCCCTCCATGGAAGTATGGAGGGGTATATATAGGCTCGACAAGGAGTGACTTTGACAACTATAGTAGTCACTCCATGTTTTGTCTATCTGAATCTAATGTAATTCTATAAATGGCGCTCACATTTTAGGGCTAACAGAAGTCCTCCTTTAACAAAGAGGGAAGGGTTGGCCTTCTTCCAAAGGTAAAGGTTAGTCACCCTTTGCTTGTATTCCTCAACTGGTGTGAGCACACGTGGTGGAGTAAATTTCTCCACTTGGAACTCTGGAATACCAGTACAAGACAAGTCTTTCTTAGAAACCCCGTAGAAGTAACCTGCTGGGGGTGGAACAACAACATACTCCGTAGAATGCATCCCAATCCCAGACATGTCTTTAGGGTTTCTCTGTTCACTTATAACCTTTTCTAGGTTTTGACTAGCTTTTTCAAACTTTTCAATTTTAAGTCTTACATTCTCCCTAGCTTGAATTGCCTCATCTAGCTTAAGTTTCAATTCATTGTTAGCTTCCATGTAAGAAGCTTTTGCTTTATAAGTAAGTGCTAGATCCCTTTTTAGAACAGTTATTTGATCTTTTAGATTATGTTCAATGTCCTTATACTCTTGCAGCATCCCATCTGATTGTGCAAGTCCCCTTTTGTAGTTAGAAATAGTGATATTTAGCCCAAGAATATCAGATTGTAACTTTAAAAATTCTTTGTTAAGCTTATCAGTATTAAGTCTACAACCCTTACTACAAAACGCATCATCATATGTAACACTCTCAAATTTCATATCGGTACAGCGGAAGAGTCTTTAGAGTGTTACGGGATAGCACAATAACTCCAATCATAGACAACACATAAAAATGGTTGTACAAGGTTTAACATACATTCATTCAAAATAAAAGTTTCAAGTGTACAACAGGTCCCAAATTATACAGGTCATTAAGTTTACAAACATAGATCGAATGAACAGTTTTATTATTATGTGGGCCATCAGAGTCGATCTCCATCTGAATTACCTTCAAGCACCTGAGATAAAAACATGCAAAAATCACATCAGCGAATGCTGAGTGAATTCACAGAGTTTAATAAAACCGTTATATAAAACAATCGTTGAAATCAGAACACAAGTATAATATCAGAAGTAAGTCCTCGTATTGCTAGTCAGTCAATATATAAAGCAAAGCATACATCTTAAACCGTCCATGAGACTGTAGCCTCAATATTACCATTATAGGTAACATTATTAACGGCATTTACATCATTATTGAATTGTATTGGATTATTATTAGCCGCATGACATTGTTACCTTACTATCACAAACAACGGGCCGCGAACCCGACAAACAATTTGCCCATCTAAGTTAGCGTTTCGTCACAAAAATCACGCTATGTAAATCTTCTCATACATAAATTCGCTTACCAATCAATGTGGTACGACGGGGATCAATCATCAACGCGCGAACTGGGGTGATCGTCCCCAAATAGTACTATCATATGCATAAGCGTCTACCAAATCCCGGTAGTTTACAAATTATGCTAATGGGACTTTAAGTGACATAACCTAACTACTAATAATCCTTTTTTATCTCTTTTATTAGGTCATAGCATCATTCGGGTCCATATCATTAAGCATACCATCGGGACTACTTGTGTTCTATTTTTATCAAAAACTAACATGTTATCTCCCTCGCGGGTTTACAAATCATTTTATAAAACATTTAAAAGAGAGTGAGGCTATGAACTCACGTTGATAATGAAAGGCGAATTATCGGCTACGGGCGTGCTTCGGTCACAGAAACCTATATAAATAATAATCGGTCTTAGTCTTTTGTCCAATGACTTTATAGAAATAACAATTATGTATACATATGATGACTTTATAAATATGATGATGATCAAGTGGGATTTTACATTCTCGTATACTCATTTTAGTGTTATGTGTTGGTAACTTTTATATTAGTTTCACTAGTTCATCTTATTTACTTATCAAGGCCCATTAAGCCCATTATAAGCCCATTACCTTATATTAGTCCATTTTACACTTTTAATATCAGTATTATACTTACAAGTTAGGCCCAAGTGGGTTAAGCCCAATAAGTAAGTTCATAAGTGTTTAGCCAAATTAGTTGGATTAATAGTCCAATAAGGCTAACTTGGCCTGTTAATGTCCGTATGTTATAAAGCTCGGGTATTATCGGTTTTTACTTGTAATAGGTACTTATATATCAGTATATGAGTTATAAAAAGTTTACATTAGACGGGTCCGACCATCTAAGTTTAAATTGACGAAAACGTTAATTTTACGGTTTTAGCCGAAAAGACGTAAAAATCATGTCTATAGTTTTATAACTTATAAAACTTACCAAATTACCATTTTTATAAAATGTCCCATTTATTTATTATTGTACATACCTATATAAATGTAATATATAAGTTAGTGGGTTTTAATTTATATTTTATACTATATTTATTTAGTGCTATTATAATACTATTAAACTTTAGTTTCACAAAATCTGATTTTTAGTTTAACTTTCACCATTTTTATCATATCTTAAGTTCTACAAGGAGATAGAAGCTCATTTTTGGATGAAATAAACTTCATATTATGTGTTACAAATAACTTAGTTTTAGCTACTTCTCAATCCAAGTCTAAGTATCCCTAACAGTCCTCACAAAACAGACTATTCAGATTGATATATTAATTTTTGTTTTGATCATATCAAGGTGATCTTGAAGACAAATTTGGTGTACCTCAAGGTGTTGTCCTTAAAACACAATTTATAGTCTTGGTTGGTAAACAAGATCATTCTTCCTATTTCATTGTTATTTTTGTAAATGTAAAATGTATTTTCTTTCCTAATGTGTATGTATATGATGATATTTGATGATAAAAATGTTGTGTGTGGATCAAGTGTTGATAAACATGGTTAAAAAGATGGAAAACCATATGTAAAAAGGTTACAATCTTGCTTAATAAGTTGGCTGTATAAAAACAGTAAACAACCATATGTTAAACTGATAAAATGGCATAGTGGAATCAATATACAGTAAGTACCAAGAATAGTTGTTGAGAAATCAGCCCTAGGACACAAGCAAATCACCTTCTTTGATGTTATAATGATCACCAATTAACAAGGCTTCAAAGGTTCTTCATCATATGTGTAGATAACACAAAGTTTGTGGTTAAAATTGATCAAAATGGGGTGTTTGATGGTGATATGGGACGGCAAGGGTAGAGAGGGTGAGAGAGTTTGAGAGTGGTTTGCATGAGTTGAATGTGTAAATGGTTTAGATGAAAGTGGTTTGATGGTTTTGTAGCTAACCTTGTTAAGTTAGCCTAACAAGTGTAACTTGTAAGCTACAAGATTGACACATCATGGTGTGGTGTCCATGGTTTGGCCGTCCCATAGAGTGGGGTGGGACAAGTGTATACTTGTCTCATCCCACTAATTTACGGGTATTCCTCGATTCTAGTTTCCTCGATTTGCGTGCCCTCGGATCGTTTTACGAAAAACGTTTTTATAAATTATGAATCAACGGCACAAAACGAATCTAATAAAAATTGTCTCATCAAAAACGGAGTTCAAAAACGTAAATACGTAACCCTAAGGTTTCTGGTTTAGTCGTAAAGGTCGTTAAATTATGCATGTAAGCCCAAATTTAAATCCGTAAATTGTGAGTTCATCAACCAACACAAAAATAAGTTTCAATATATTATATAAGAAAATATATTACTACCTGAAAATGTTAGATTGTCACAACTTTTCCTCCTAAGAGGGATCAACGTCCTCGTGATCCATTTCATTTTGATGTCCGTTTCTTATTGAAATCAAAGAGGTGCGGATATTTCTTCCACATTTCATCCTCTCGTTCCCAATAAATTCCGGTCCATGCTTTGAATTCCATCAGATCTTGACAATAGGTATCCGACTTTGTTTCAGTTGCTTTACCTCACGATCCATAACATCTACGGGTTCTTCGATAAAATGCAACTTCTCATCTATTCGAACCTTATCCAACAAAATTTTCTCATCACTCACTGCTAAACATTTCTTTAGATTAGATACATGTAATGTGTCGTGAACACCATGAAGTTCTTGGGGTAACTCTAGTTTGTAAGCCACCGGACCCACTCTAGATAAAATCTTAAAGGGTCCAATATAGCGGGGATTCAATTTCCCTCGCTTTCCAAATCTTATAACGCCTTTCCATGGCGATACTTTCAACATTACTCGGTCACCCACTTCAAACTCCATCGGTTTCCGCCGCACATCCGCGTAACTTTTCTGTCTACTACGGGCAGTCAACAGCCTATTCTTAATCTGAACTATCATCTCCGTAGTCTCCCGGATCAATTTCGGTCCCGTGAGCTGGGTATCCCCAACTTCACTCCAACATACAGGAGATCTACACTTCCTACCATACAAAGCTTCAAACGGTGCAGCCTTAATACTAGCATGATAACTATTGTTATACGAAAACTCTACTAAAGGGAAATGTTTATCCCAATTCTTACCAAAATCTATCACACAAGCTCTCAACATATCTTCTAGTGTTTGTATCGTTCTTTCACTCTGCCCATCAGTCTGGGGGTGATAAGCAGTGCTCATGTCAAGATTCGTTCCCAAAGATCTTTGGAGAGATTTCCAAAAATTCGATGCGAATCTAGGATCTCGATCTGAAATGATCGATACAGGTACTCCATGCTTGCATACAACATTCTCAAGATAAATACGAGTCAACTTCTCCAGTGAGAAATGCTCTTTAACCGGAATGAAGTATGCTGATTTGGTCAGTCTGTCGACAATGACCCAAATCGAGTTATTTCCAGATGATGTTCTAGGAAGCTTGGTGATAAAGTCCATCGTAATTCGCTCCCACCTCCATTCAGGAATCTTTGGTTGTTGAAGTAGTCCTGATGGCTTTTGATGTTCAGCTTTGACTCTAGCGCAAGTCAAGCATTGAAGAACATACATAGCAATATCGGCTTTCATATTCGGCCACAAGTACAACTTCTTCAAATCATGGTACATTTTATCAGATCCAGGATGAATGGAGTATTTAGATTTATGGGATTCTAACATAATCAAATCTCTTAAGCCTCCAAACTTAGGTATCCACATACGACCTCTTAAGCATTTCACTCCATCAGCTCTAACCTCTAAAGGATCGCCTTCTCCTTGGAACCCTTCATTAACAAAATTTTCCTTCTTACAGGCTTCTATTTGCGCATTTCTAATCTGCTCAGGAAAATTATTGTGCACGGTCAAGACTAGAGAACGTACCCTGATAGGCTCTCTATCTTTTCTGCTTAATGCATCGGCAACAACATTGGCTTTTCCTGGGTGATATTTTATATCACATTCATAATCACTTAACAGCTCTATCCATCTTCGTTGCCTCATGTTCAATTCCTTTTGATCGAGAATATACTGTAGGCTTTTGTGATCGGTGAATACCGTACACTTGTTGCCATACAGATGATGTCTCCACAACCTAAGAGCAAAACTACAGCTCCTAACTCGAGATCATTAGTAGTACAATTCTCCTCATTCTTCCTTAATTACCTAGAAGCATAAGCTATTACTTTTTCTCGCGGCATCAAAACATCTCCATAACCTCTAAGAGATGCATCACAATACACTACAAAAGCTTCACTTCCGTCGGGTAATGATAGAATTGGCGCACTACATAATTTTTGCTTCAATATCAGAAATGCTCCATCTTCTTCACTTCCCCAAACGAAAGGTTTATTCTTCTGGGTAAGCTTAGTCAAGGGTTTAGCTATTAAAGAAAATTCTTTAATGAATCGCCTATAATAGCCAGCCAATCCTAAGAACTGTCGCACTTCCGTTGGCGTTGTCGGTGCAGACCAATTCTTAATGGCTTCAACCTTTGTAGGATCAACATGAATTCCATCCTTGTTAATCACATGACCAAGAAATTGCACAGAATCTAACCAAAAATCACATTTTGAAAACTTAGCATACAACCTTTCATCCTTTAACAAACTCAAGATAATCCTTAAATGTTTCCCATGGTCATCTTTATTCTTAGAATAGATTAGAATGTCGTCAATAAACACAATCACAAATTTGTCCAAGTAGGGTTTGCACACTCGATTCATTAGATCCATGAAAACCGCAGGTGCGTTAGTTAACCCAAATGGCATTACTTGAAATTCATAGTGTCCATAACGAGTTCTAAATGCAGTTATAGGAATATCTTCTTCACGGACGCGAACTTGGTGATATCCGGACCACAAATCTATCTTAGAATACACACTAGATCCTTGTAGTTGATCAAACAAATCATCAACCCTTGGTAAAGGATATCGATTTTTAATTGCCAACTTATTCAGTTCCCTATAATCAATGCACATACGGAAAGATCCATCCTTCTTCTTAACGAACAAGACTAGAGCTCCCCAAGGCGACGAGCTCGGTCGAATAAAACCTTTATCAGACAACTCATTAAGTCGCTCAGATAATTCCTTTAATTAAAAAGGTGCTAATCGGTAAGGCGCACGTGCCACCGGTGCAGCACAAAGAATTAGATCGATTCGAAACTCAACTTGCCTTATCGGTGGAAGTCCGGGTAAATATTTAGGAAATACCTCAGGAAATTCACAAATAATAGGTACATCTTCTAATCGTTTCTCTTTAGACTCATTCCCGGTTACTTGAGCTAATTATAACTCACAACCTTTCCTAACGTACTTTTGGACTTTAATACATGAAACGATTTTCAAACGGGATTCACCTCGATTACCATCAATTATTAACGTCTTATTCCTAAGAGGAATATTAACCTTCTTTTATCCACATAAAATTGTAGCATTATTCAACGACAACCAATCCATACCAATGATAATATCAAAACTACCTAATTCTATCAACATTAAATCAATCGGAAAGGAATAGTTCAAGAGATTTAGAGAGCATCCTTCTAATAGCTTATTAGTTTTCACTAATTTACCTTCAGCCAATTCCACCTCGTAACTGGTATTTATCTCAACAGGTTCAATGTCAATAAGGGCACTAAATTTAGTGGATACAAAGCTCCTATCAGCACCCGAGTCAAATAAAGCAACAGCATAATGATTGTTGAGTAAAAACGTACCAGTAACGACATTCGGATCCTCTTTCTTCACCTCGACTGTTCCAAGTTGATAAGCACCACCCTGGGGGTTTCTTCCAGGTACAATCGCTTTCAACTTAGGGCAATCCGATTTCTTATGACCCTCTTTGTTACAGTTGAAGCAAATGATTCCCTTCTTACACCTTTCAACTTTGTGTCCAAGCTTTCCGCAATTTCAGCACTTCCAGCAGTCGCCAGCATGCCTCTTGTTGCCACACTTAGGACATCTTTCATCATTGCGTGGTGTGTTGTTGGTAAGAGCATTTGCATTCCTCTTTCTCTGGTTCTGACGGCGATTGAGATTCTTCCTATTATCACCTCTATCTACACGATTGCCATCACCCTTTCTTTTCTCACCAAGTACGTGCTTCATCTTCCCTATCCTGAATTATCTGCCCAATGAGTTGGTAAGCCATTCGAACAGCATCATCAATGGTCAGTGGTTTTGATGATGTTACGTCCCCCCCGGATGTTCTTGGTCAACCATTCAATATATTGTTCAATTCGGATCTCTTCGGGTTCCACCAATTGAGGACACAACAAGGCAAACTCATGAATCGATTTGTGTAGCTATCAATGTCCACACCTTTCATTCTCAGATGAATCAACTCTTGTTCTAGCCTAATGATCACACTACGGGGACAACACTCCAAAGTCATCCACTTCTTAATTTCAGCCCAAGGAGTAGCATTAGCAGCATCAATACCCATGAAAGCAATTCTCCCGTTCCACCAAGTCAACGCACGACGTTTAACAGTAGCCATAGCAAAAGTCACTTTATCTTCCTCCTTACACTTACTAATCCGAAACACCGACTCAATCTTCTCAATCCACTGGCTTAATCCTACAGCACCTTCAGTTCCAATAAAAGGTAGAGGTTCACACTTCATGAACGTCACATAAGTACAGCCACCGACTTCAGGTTCATTAGTTCTAAGTCCTCCTACATTTCCTCCAGCATTATCATTCACATTATTAGCATTCACATTCACATTAGTACCACCAATTCCACTACCTCTAGCTCCACTACCGCCAGCTCCACTACTGCCAGCTCCATTTCTAGCATTTGCCATAAATTCAGTCATAGATGCGGTAACTTGCTCCGCGATAATCCTACGTACATCATCCTCAGTCACAGCTTTCTTGGGCAGCATGGTTCTATAATTTCATAATTTAAAAGTATTAAGCATTCACCCAATAAGGGATTCACATAAGATGGACTGAATTCATAATCAAAATACAAATAAGGCACAATATGGAATTCAAGACAAGATACATATTTCATTGGATTTGAAACAAAAGCATTGTCTTAATTACATTCCATATCAAAGTTCTAGCACTATACATACTCAAAATTCGTGCCAGATCTACTAACTAATAAGTCGGTTCAGTCAAAGTTACAAAAGGTACAAAAGATACAAAGGTCACTACTAAATATAGACTGGTCTACTGAGAACCGCCAGATGGTCCATCATCCATCGTCTTCTGTATCTTTGTCGGACGATCACAACACACATCTTCAGCTGGGCGCTTACGAATCACTCCTCTTTCAACCATCTCAGCATAAAATCAACTGTTCCAACCAACAAATATGTTCAACTCTTTCTCAGATTTCTCACGCATCGCACGAGCTACACTCAACTGAATCTCCATAGTATTCACCTTTTTCTTCATTGCAGCAAACTCACCACTTTCTAACACAGATAACCTCCTAAAATCCTCATTCAAACCACGCTCTACATCAGTCAAATCCAAATTAAGCAATTCCCGCTCTTTCTCACCAACCTTAGTCTTCGACTCCAAATAAGCAACATGAGTCTGAACAACACCTAATCCAACCTCTGTCATACTACTCTGAGTACGGGAAGCATCTAAATCACGTCTCAAGGCCCAAGGTGCAAGGCCATCAAGATGAGTAGCCTCTCGAACCATAGACGACTCTCCTATCACATGTCTACGAGTAGCAATACCATCAGTACCATCAGGTGCATCATCATCCTCATCATCCTCTGATTCAAAATCAGATTCAGACGATTCAGAAAATTCATCTCTAGGTAGCTCAATCTCAGAATCAGACCAATAAACTGGAGGGGGTAAGGGCTCGCCCTCCGGAACATCATAAGGGTAAATAAGCTCAGCCTCATCATCATCATCAACCTCATCATCTATACCTATCTCCTCCTCGACATCCTCGTCGTCATCCTCATTATCTACATTATCTATCCCAATCTCATCATCATTCTCAATACCAACATTATCATTCTCATTCTCTACCATATCAACCTGAGGGGCAATCTGATCTCCTAGTCCTATCTCGGGCTCGGGATCCTCAAATGGTTCCTCTTCATCATCATCCATATCCTCATTTACATCATAATCCACTAAGTCTAAATAAGGGTTATCATCTACATTAGGTTCGGGAATAGCATGGTTCTCTACAGGAATATTAGGGTCAGCCATGACAATCTGCATTTATATATATCTCGTATTAGCATAACATACTTATTAAACAGTTACATACTGAAACCATGATATATACATATATATAAATTAAATTATATATATCAAAATATATATCTTCTCAATAAGGCTTGTTGGTAACGTCAGAGATCTTTGGCACTGTTATAGTCAAAAGATTTTTCAAATATTTCTCAAATGTTTATAGTTAAAAGATTTTGAAAAGTTTTGTTTAAAACCTTTATTTTTAAAATCTTTCGTTCTCTATAACGAGAGCTCTGGTACCAAAGTGTAACACTCTCAAATTTCATATCGGTACAGCGGAAGAGTCTTTAGAGTGTTACGGGATAGCACAATAACTCCAATCATAGACAACACATAAAAATGGTTGTACAAGTTTTAACATACATTCATTCGAAATAAAAGTTTCAAGTGTACAACAGGTCCCAAATTATACAGGTCATTAAGTTTACAAAACATAGATCGAATGAACAGTTTTATTATTATGTGGGCCATCAGAGTCGATCTCCATCCGAATTACCTTCAAGAACCTGAGATAAAAACATGCAAAAATCATATCAGCGAATGCCGAGTGAATTCATAGAGTTTAATAAAACAGTTATATAAAACAATCGTTGAAATCAGAACACAAGTATAATATCAAAAGTAAGTCCTCGTATTGCTAGTCAGGCAATATATAAAGCAAAGCATACATCTTAAACCGTCCATGAGACCGTAGCCTCAATATTACCATTATAGGTAACAATATTAACGTCATTTGCATCATTATTGAATTGTATTGGATTATTATTAGCCGCATGACATTGTTACCTTACTATCACAAACAACGGGCCACGAACCCGACAAACAATTTGCCCATCTAAGTTAGCTTTGTTAATGCAAGTGATGCCTAAAAACATTATTAGTGTTAACTAATCTTTTATAGTTTTGATCACAACAAACTATACAACACATTTAGTGTAAAACACAAAACGAATTATTTAACTAACACTATCATCAAGGTAATAATCATATCACTAACCTTTCTTAATCATACTTAGTGATCATCAAAATGATTATTCTTAAAACTCACTTTTGTTAATATGACAAAAGACTTTTTAATAAACTTTCTTTTTTAGAAAATGTTTTATTAAAATAGAAAATGAAAATTTGAAAATATCATATTCCATATGTTATTAGAATATCCTTGAAGGCTTCAAATACCTAAGATATTCCTACCCCACTAAAAGACAAAAAACGGAGCGTACTCTAGGGGTGGTACCTTAAGTGGCTAGGCGGTTCCCTAGCGATATGGAACCGCCGGGCTAGATAAGGTACCGCGCACAGATAGCCGTTATATATCTGTTATACTTTGTCTCCTTTAAATAGTGGGTCAAATCTCATTTTCCAACAAGCCTCTTGGACGTTTTTCTCAGCCCCCTTTCTCTTTTCTATAGCATAATCATTAGTAAATGATCACTTAAAGTGTTAAGGATGTTTACATATGATTATCCTCTTGATCCCCTCCTTTACCTTGTCCAATGAGAAGATCACTCACTCCCTAGTGTTGTGATAAAGATGAATCTATGAGCTAGTCATATTCATCATGATACCCTTTTTGTTTTAGGTCAATCCATTGTATTTATGAATACTTGGATTAGTTGTGTTCATCCAAGTTATTTGTGAATACTTGGATTTGTTGTGTACATCCATTGCATATGTGTTTGTTTGGATTTGTGTTGTGTAAATCCAAGCTACATGTGTGTACTTGGATAAGTCTAGTTGAGTTGTAATAGATTTGATTAGTAGTTCTCACTACACTATAAAGTGATGTGGTTGTGTCTTGTGAGTTATCACTAAACTTGAAAGTGATTAGTAGTTGTGTTGTGTGAAGTTCTCACTTAGCTTCAAAGTGAAGAGTCGTGAAGATTGGTTCTAGCTTTGGATTAGAACTCGACATCTAGCCTTGTGTCATAAAATGGTGAAGTAGGCAACGTCGTGAAGATTGGTTCTACCTTAAGATTATAACTCGACATCTAGCCTTGTGTCGTTAAATTATGAAGTAGGCAACGTTGTGTAGATTGGTCCTAGCTAAAGATTAGGTCTCGACATTTAGCTTAGTGTCGGAAAATAGTGTAAGCGACGATGTAAGGTTTTCTCCGCCAAGAAGGGAGCTTGTGGATATAGTGGAAATCTCGAGTAGGTGTACTCGAGGAGTGGAGTAGAAACGAGGATAGAGCCTCGTTGTCGAACCACTATAAATCTTGGTGTATTCCCACTAGGTTGTCTCCTTCCTTACTCTTTACTTATTTCATTATCATTACACTTACCTATTATCTTTGCTAGTGTATTTGAATTGAACCTAATCATTATGCAACTTAGCTTCAAGCAAAAGATAGTTTTGATACAAACCAAATTGAAAGTAATTTTAATTTAGTCACCAATAAAGAGAAACTATTCAACCCCCCCTTCTAGTTTCTACAATTGGTATCAGAGAGATGGTCACTCAAGATCTTTGAAGTATATTGTACTTTGAAACTTGGATCGATCCATTGTCTCCTCAAATTAGAAGGTCAAGTTGTACTAAAGTTTCTCTTTGGTCAAAACTATTTTGTTTTTGAAAAATAGTTTTTTTTAATTGATAATATTGCATCCCACTTAAGATTAGTAGTCTTTATGCATTTTAGATCTACTCTTAAAATGTATCTACTAGTTTGCATCTTGCTTTGTGTAGGTACTCATGAAGATCAATCACTTAATCGGTTGTGGATTGAGTTACTTGCATTTGTAGAGGACTCATCTTCATTGATCTTTAACATATTTGAATGATGATACCAAGATGATTGGGAATGATACTAGTCCTTGAAGACTTAGTACTCATCATATTCATTGTTGGGCATAGCATTGATTTCTTGATGGATTGCTGTTTGTGGCTAAGGTACGCTTTCGTTCTTCCACACGCCCTTTGATCATTCTTTTGATCATTACTTGACTATGTGCTTGCTCTTGGCATCCTTGCCTTGACATTTGTTTGTGGTTTGTGTTTCTTTTCTTTTATCCTCTCAAACCTTCATTGCTTGGATACTTGACTCACTATGGTGATGTAGAGTGAGTTAGTAGTAGCTTAAAGTATCAAGCATGATTTCCATGGTTTGCACCCATACGGTTAGTAGGCCCTTTGTGGGAAAGAAAGTAAATTAATACCTTGCTCATATTTTGGTTTAGACTAAGAATATTATTGAAAGTGATGTTAGTCTATACTTGAATAATTGCTTTGTGTTTATTCATTACCAAAGCCGTTTAACGTTTCGCCGGAAAGGCACGTCTTAAACCATTATATATGACACAAGCTCTTCGTTACCACTACTTGAAGATTGTCATTAATCCCTTGAGCATTGGTCCTAGTCTTGATTCACTTCCCTTGACTTCTCTCCACTTTGCCGTTTTGCTACGAGTAGTCGTTTGTGTGTTTCGGTTCTTTTCGATCTTGATTCAACTCGTAATCCTTCTTTAAAACATATTGCCTAGTGCTTTGATGATCCAATGTTATTCTAAAAGGCTAATGATATATTTTTAAGTATCTTAGAAAAACTTGGTTTTTAAAATTTGGCGTTTTTCAGTAATAAAAACCTGCCTCTGTAGGCGGTTCTTTATCTCGGCGGCTCAAACCCGCGGTTCCTTATCGATAAGGTACTGCGGGTAGTAAAGTTTGTCAGAGCGCCAGTTTGATTATTTTATTCTTTTTCAAACCACTATCTCTCTCTCCCAAAAACACACAGCCGACGTTTTTCATCTTTTCCACTATTCTTGAAGCTTCCAAAACCTTTAATCACTCAAATTAATTGATTCCAAGTTGTGGGCTTCACTCATCCTTCATCTAACATCAATTAATTGTAAGTATTTTCTTTCAATTTCATCTATTTTGTTCTAGGGTTCATCCTTTCATAATTGGGGATTTTTAAAATAAAAATTGAATTAAAACCTTAATAGGAATGTGGGTTGACATGGTTATTTTACTATGATTCCTTAGGTTCATATTCATTAAGATTTCACTAAAACCCACTTGTAGAACAAATCTGAATTTTGGCTAAATGATTTTGGTTAAAAGATGGATTTGAGATGAACCCATGAACAAATAGGTAATGACATTGTTAATGCTTACCTAAAAACTTTGTTTTGAAAAACCAATGTTCTAGTCCATTGTTGATCCAACATAGTTCATATGTTCTTGGTAAATAATGGAATAGCTACATTGTGAACATGAGAATGATGTGGATTCAATCCTTTGTTTGTCAAGAAATTGATATAACACTTTCTCGTATTTTTTTGATTTTTGATTTTACTTTGCATATGAGTGATTAGAAAAATATTATCTTATGTTTATTGAGGTACTAATCATGCCTTCACAATACCAAAAGGATCATCAACTCACCAAACAGTATATGCCAAACCTATCCGACTTTTGTCACTCAACTCACCTTGCCCATACTTTTTCCTCTCTTCAATCTCGTTGCTTTCATGAGGGTAGAGTTGTCCAAAAGGATATCAAGGATTATGTCTACATCAAGTCCATGTTTGAAAACATTGGATTTGATTGTTTGTTGAACATTAAGGAAGACATCTATCCTCGATTCCTATTGGAGTTCTTTAGCACATACTCCGTCATTGAAAACAACGATGGAATATTTGTTAGGTTCATCTTGAAAGATCAACTCATTCAATACTCTCTCGAAGTTTTTGGTCAAATTCTTGATGTCCCATTTGTAGGCACTTGTCACTTCACGGATAAATGGAAGCTTAGTGCTCTCCTTGAATCCTACAATTGTCCTCCAAATGATCATGAGGAAACTGATCTTGACTTCATTGTCGACATTGTCTCTAAAAAGTGTAATCGACCCGTTAAGAGAAGCCTTCATACTAAGGTACGTTCGGTGAAACGTCATGAGGTTCTCTTAAGCGACCTTAATGATAATATGGTTCAATGGACCAATATCCTTAGGGGAAATGTGTTTTGTCTTGGTGGAAACCGGGATCATGTTCCGGCGTGTTTAGTGCATATGTTATATTGCATCTTTACCAACACAAATTACAATTTGGCATATTTTATCGCTCAACGGATTAATTATGCTATTCACAAGCCTAAAACAAACCTCCCTTACGTAATTCTTCTCACTCTCCTTTTTAAAAGGGTTGGCCGTGATTTTCCAAATCTTGATCTTTCTCAGTTTCAACCGGTCAAACGAGTCATGCTACCTATTCAAGAGGTATATAAGAGAAAGACAAGATGTGATCGTAAATCCGACCAACAAGAGTTCAATGATGTGGACATGGACATGCCAACAAGTGATGGTGATGGCATTGGCATAAGTGCTCCTATTAACTCTTCGAGTTCTTCTCACCACTCCACAAACTTATTCGTGGATGGCTTAGATGACATTGCTTCCCCTCCTCACCATTCCTCTAGTGAAGTTCCTAATAATCTCAATTTAGAGGAACTTTACCGTCAAAATCTTCGAACCCAAGGTGATTTGAATGAACACCGGATTGAGTCAAGAAAGGGAATCAAGTACTTGGGAAAAATGATCAAGGTATTAGGAAAGAAACGGAGGTGAAGACTTTGAATTATGTCAAAGTTTACTTGTCTTGTGATGCTTTAAACATTTGCTTATTATTTCTTTGGTTTGGTTGTGTATTGACTTATGCTAAATGTTTGGATTGTTATTTATTTTAATCCTAAATGTTGCTTATGCCATCATGTTTGTGATTTACATAGCTTTGTGCATGCCTTATGATAGTTAGCTTCTTAGATTTTGATCAGTAGTTAACTTTGGCTTGTGAATCCTTTGGTAAAAATCCGGGTTAAGCAAAATTTGGGATGTGAAACTTTTGAAAAACCTCTGGTCGCGGTTCCATATCGACCTGCGGATCCTTATCGATAAGGAACCGCCGGTCCTAGATAAGGAACCGCCGCCACTGTGTCCGACAGCATCTTTTGCTTTACACTATTTTCTTAAATCTGTGTAAACTTTGCATGATTTTTTGCAAAAACCTGCATATTTCCTAAACTAGGTTACCTAAATTCATTATTCACCTAAATGATTTTAACCCATTACTAGTTTGGATCATCCCCTCACCCATTTAAACCCACCTTGTTAGTCATGTTCTTCACACATCAAAACATCCTTCCCTAACCCTTAAACCATCCTTGTCAATCATGGTTTCTATAAAAACCTCAAACACCCCAAGGAAAACACTTAAGATTAGGATTAAGGTACCCCAAGCCTAACTCCTCACCCTTTCACACACCCAAAAATGAGATGGTTTCAATCCTCATTTCCTCATCACCTTCACCACCCCTTGCACCATGCAAGACAACATCCACCCATGGTACTAACCACTCCATTGGTTCTACCTCCTCTTCATTCAACTCAAGAATGAATGAGCTCTCTTCACCCTTCACTTCAAGTGTACCCTTGGATGTGACCACACAACCCCAACCAATCCAAAGCATTCCTTTTATGAATGACTTTGATGACACCTTGGTGACTTCACCATTTACCCCTCCTAACTCACCCATTTCACCAACCTTGGAGAACATACCTCCACACTCGCCCATTTCCCCTTTAGGGAACATGCCTCCACTCTCACCCATATCACCCTTGGAGAACATGCCTCCTCCACCTCCACCTAACTCAAACATTCCAATTTTGGGTGTTCCACTTTCCCTCCTTTTGGGTGATACATACTATGGGTTTCAAGAAACACATAGTCCTAATTGTCCATGTTGTCTTTACAACCACTACATCATCCATAACCTTAGGATGGAAATGTTTGGACTACATAGGAGGTTGCAAGAGTTCTTGCTTGCCTTGTTCTCCGTGCCTCCTCCTAGGAGATGAATGATGAAGTTTTCTAAATAAATGGTTTTCAACAAAACCAAGCCAAAGAAGACTACTAATCTAGATCTAATGTTAAGCTAGCTTTGTAATAGTTATTTGTCTTTCTTTTCTAGTTGTCATTGTAGTTGCTTCCTTCATGTGCGTTTCATGTTGTTGATCTATGGATTTAGCTTTATGTGTTTCTACTCTTATGTGCACATTAATCAACTTTAATTTGAAATTAAAATTGAAGCTAAATCTATCACAACCTCTAAAAACTTGACTAAAATTGGTTCAAAATGATATTCAAATATTTTGTCACCCTTTGTCAAGACATTCTTTGTGAATGTGTTGCTTTATGCAACCCTAGCATAATTTGGTGCTAATAGAGGTAAAATTCCAAGATTTACAACTTTTTGAAAAAGTCTTAGTTTTTCCCAAAACCCTGGAAAAACATGGTTCAATGTCCACTAGATGCGGCTCACTAAAAGTCGCGCGGTTCCTTATGTGATAAGGAACCGTCAGTCCCTTTAAGGTACCGCGGACAGAAATCAACTTTTGACGAACTTTTTGGTCAAAATTCTTTAAACCCTATACCCTGTCAAGATTCCTTGTTTGTTCAATTTGGCTAAACATTCCTTGACACTTCACATTTTGTATTCAAATTCTTACCTTGATTACATTTTACTTATACCCCAACCTTGAGATTTCATTCTCACACCTTCCCAACCTTGAGAATTCATTCTCACACAACCTTGAGATTTCACTCTCACACCCTCACAATGCCTAACTCCTCCATTCCTAACCTTGACATTTCTTTGTCACAACCCCTCTCACCCAAAGCTTCCTCATCCAAGCTTGCAAAGAAACCGAAAATCTCGGTTCGACCTATTTGGGTTAAGAAGAATGAACCATCTTCCTCCAAACCACCCAAAAACCCTACCTTCTCTCCAATCAAGTATTGGAATGAGACTTATACCATTAACCCCATCACCGAAGCTAAAGAAAATGTTCCCCCACCACCACAATCCTTCAATACCCCTCAACTCAATGATCTTTCAACCTTCCCAAACCTCACAAGGTATTGTGAAAACATTTCCAAACCCATTACCCCTCCACACCAAACCCTAGGTTTGATGCCATACCCCCATCAACCGATTTTGTGTTGCATCATGGATCCTCGTGTGCTTGTTGTCGATTTCAACAAATTGAACTTGCTCATGTATAAGAGAAGTTAAATTTCCTTGAATTCCTCCTCACTCGACCTCCTATCCAAGTTTTCGTTCCCGTGGACAAAACTTTGAATGATGCATCGTCGTCTTATTTTTCCAACTAAAGGACTAACTACTCTTAGAGTCTTTATTACTTTAGTTGTTTTAGAGTCTTTTATTTTTTTAAGCAATCTTGGAAAATTATCACTATTAGAATGGTTTATTTTCCATATTTTTTTTTTGCTTTAGATACTCATATTGTGTGTATGACTATCTACCTTGTTATGTCTTTTCTTTTATGTAACCTTTGTGTTGTTTGTGTGTTATTTCCTTAGTTCTCTTTTGAGTTGATCATGGTTAACTTTTACAGTTGCTTATCGGTGATTCTATCAATTCTAAACTTTAACCCATTGACAAGTTTATCATCTTCATTGGATTGAAGCTTGATGTTGTCAATTACCTCTTTGGACATACTTAGCAAAATACTTGCTTCTAATTTGAGATTTCTTCTCTCTCTCCCTCTCAAGTTACTTAGTAGGTAGTGATCATATATACATTGGTTTTTCTTTCCTTTCTACTAACCTTTGTGTAACATGTCACCTTAGCTCACATACTTGGTGCCTCAAGCAAGGGGGAGCAACCACCAAGGGGGAGCTACTAGCAAAGTTCGATGTTCTTCAAAGACTTGTGCTAACCTTTTTGCTACGACAAAGGGGGAGAAATGATAGTGATAAACTCGTTAATAATTATATTTTGTGTTTCTACGTAAATGAGTTTATCGTTTGTCGTAATCAAAAAAGGGGAGATTGTTAATGCAAGTGATGCCTAAAAACATTATTAGTGTTAACTAATATTTCTTAGTTTTGATCACAACAAACTATACAACACATTTAGTGTAAAACACAAAACAAATTATTTAACTAACACTATCATCAAGGTACTAATCATATCACTAACCTTTCTTAATCATACTTAGTGATCATCAAAATGATTATTCTTAAAACTCACTTTTGTTAATATGACAAAAGACTTTTTAATAAACTTTCTTTTTTAGAAAATGTTTTATTAAAATGGAAAATGAAAATTTGAAAATAGCATATTCCATATGCTATTAGAATATCCTTTGAAGGCTTCAAATACCTCAGATATTCCTACCCCACTAAAAGATAAAAAACGGAGCGTACTCTAGGGGCGGTACCTTAAGTGGCTAGGCGGTTCCCTAGCGATATGGAACCGCCGGGCTAGATAAGGTACCGCGCCCAAATAGCCGTTATATATCCGTTATACTTTGTCTCCTTTAAATAGTGGGTCAAATCTCATTTCCCAACAAGCCTCTTGGACGTTTTTCTCAGCCCCCTTTCTCTTTTCTATAGCATAATCATTAGTAAATGATCACTTAAAGTGTTAAGGATGTTTACATATGATTATCCTCTTGATCCCCTCCTTTACCTTGTCCAATGAGAAGATCACTCACTCACTAGTGTTGTGATAAAGATGAATCTATGAGCTAGTCATATTCATCATGATACCCTTTTTGTTTTAGGTCAATCCATTGTATTTATGAATACTTGGATTAGTTGTGTTCATCCAAGTTATTTGTGAATACTTGGATTTGTTGTGTACATCCATTGCATATGTGTTTGCTTGGATTTGTGTTGTGTAAATCCAAGCTACATGTGTGTACTTGGATAAGTCTAGTTGAGTTGTAATAGATTTTATTAGTAGTTCTCACTAAACTATAAAGTGATGTGGTTGTGTCTTGTGAGTTCTCACTAAACTTGAAAGTGATTAGTAGTTGTGTTGTGTGAAGTTCTCACTTAGCTTCAAAGTGAAGAGTCGTGAAGATTGGTTCTAGCTTTGGATTAGAACTCGACATCTAGCCTTGTGTCGTAAAATGGTGAAGTAGGCAACGCCGTGAAGATTGGTTCTACCTTAAGATTAGAACTCGACATCTAGCCTTGTGTCGTTAAATTGTGAAGTAGGCAACGTTGTATAGATTGGTCCTAGATAAAGATTAGGTCTCGACATTTAGCTTAGTGTCGGAAAATAATGTAAGCGACGATGTAAGGTTTTCTCCGCCAAGAAGGGAGCTTGTGGATATAGTGGAAATCTCGAGTAGGTGTACTCGAGGAGTGGAGTAGAAACGAGGATATAGCCTCGTTGTCGAACCACTATAAATCTTGGTGTCTTCCCACTAGGTTGTCTCCTTCCTTACTCTTTACTTATTTCATTATCATTACACTTACCTATTATCTTTGCTAGTGCATTTGAATTGAACCTAATCATTATGCAACTTAGCTTCAAGCAAAAGATAGTTTTGATACAAACCAAATTGAAAGTAATTTTAATTTGGTCACCAATAAAGAGAAACTATTCAACCCCCCCTCTAGTTTCTACAAGCTTGTCATCACAAAAATCACGCTATGTAAATCTTCTCATACATAAATGCACTTACCAATCAATGTGGTACGGCGGGGATCAACTGTCAAGGCGCGAATTGGGGTGATCGTCCCCAAATAGTACTATCATATGCATAAGCGTCTACCAAATTCCGGTAGTTCACAATTCATGCTAATGGGACTTTAAGTGACATAACCTAACTACTAATAATCCTTTTTTTATCTCTTTTATTAGGTCATAGCATCATTCGGGTCCATATCATTAAGCATACCATCGGGACTAAATTGTGTTCTATTTTTATCAAAAACTAGCATGTTATCTCCCTAGCGGGTTTACAAATCATTTTATAAAACATTTAAAAGAGTGTGAGGCTATGAACTCACGTTGATAATGAAAGGCGGATTATCGGCTACGGGCGTGCTTTGGTCACGGAAATCTATATAAATAATAATCGGTCTTAGACTTTTGTCCAATGACTTTATAGAAATAAAAATTATGTATACATATGATGACTTTATAAATATGATGATGATCAAGTGGGATTGTACATTCTCATTTACTCATTTTAGTGTTATGTGTTGGTAACTTTTATATTAGTTTCACTAGTTCATCTTTTTTACTTATCAAGGCCCATTAAGCCCATTATAAGCCCATTACCTTATATTAGTCTATTTTACACTTTTAATATCAGTATTATACTTACAAGTTAGGCCCAAGTGGGTTAAGCCCAATAAGTAAGTTCATAAGTGTTTAGCCAAATTAGTTGGATTAAGAGTCCAATAAGGCTAACTTGGCCCGTTAATGTCCGTATGTTATAAAGCTCGGGTTTTATCGGTTTTTACTTGTAATAGGTACTTATATATCAGTATATGAGTTATAAAAAGTTTACATTAGACGTGTCCGACCATCTAAGTTTTAATTGACGAGAACGTTAATTTTACGGTTTTAGCCGAAAAGACGTAAAAATCATGTTTATAGTTTTATAACTTATAAAACTTACCAAATTACCATTTTTATAAAATGTCCCATTTATTTATTATTATACATACTTATATAAATGTAATATATAAGTTAGTGGGTTTTAATTTACATTTTATACTATATTTATTTGAGTGCTATTATAATACTATTAAACTTTAATTTCACAAAATCTGATTTTTAGTTTCACTTTCACCATTTTTATCATATCTTGAGTTATACAAGGAGATAGAAGCTCATTTTTGGATTACATAAACTTCATATTATGTGTTACAAATAACTTAGTTTTAGCTACTGCTCAATACAAGTCTAAGTATCCCTAACGTTCCTCACAAAACAGACTATTCAGATTGATACATTAATTTTTGTTTTGATCATATCTCACTCATTATAATGATTCCATTGCATTGCCAACTCTCAAATCTGTAAAAGACCTAATACTTACTGTATATTGATTCCACTATGCCATTTTATCAATTTAACATATGGTTGTTTACTGTTTTTATACAGCCAACTTATTAAGCAAGATTTTAACCTTTTAACATACGGTTTTCCATCTTTTTAACCATGTTTATCAACACTTGATCCCCACACAATATTTTTATCATCATATATCATCATATACATATACATTAGGAAAGAAAATACATTTTACATTTACAAAAATAACAATGAAAATGAGAAGAATGATCTCGTTTACCAACCAAGACTATAACTTGTCTTTTGAGGACAACACCTTGAGGTACAACAAATTTATCTTCAAGATCACCTTTCACCAAGAATACTTGTTGAGAAATCAGCCCTAGGACACAAGAAAATCACCTCCTTTGATGTTTTAATGATCACCAATCAACAAGGCTTCAAAGGTTCTTCATCATATGTGTAGATAACACAAAGTTTGTGGTTAAAATTGATCAAATTGGGGTGTTTGATGGTGATATGGGACGGAAAGGGTAGAGAGGGTGAGAGAGTTTGAGAGTGGTTTGCATGAGTTGAATGTGTAAATGGTTTAGATGAAAGTGGTTTGATGGTTTTGTAGCTAACCTTGTTAAGTTAGCTTAACAAGTGTAACTTGTAAGCTACAAGTTTGACACATCATGGTGTGGTGTCCATGGTTTGGCCGTCCCATAGAGTGGGGTGGGACAAGTGTATACTTGTCTCATCCCACTAATTTACGGGTATTCCTCGATTCTAGTTTCCTCGATTTGCGTGCCCTCGGGTCTTTTTACAAAAAATGTTTTTATAAATTATGAATCAACGGCACAAAACGAATCTAATAAAAATTGTCTCATCAAAAACGGAGTTCAAAAATGTAAATACGTAATCCTAAGGTTTCCGGTTTAGTCGTAAAGGTCGTTAAACTATGCACGTAAGCCCAAATTTAAATCCGTAAATTGTGAGTTCATCAACCAACACAAAAATAAGTTTCAAAATATTATATGAGAAAATAATTTACTACCTGAAAATGTTAGATTGTCACATCATATACCTCATTATCTGATGAAGAAGAGGATCTGGTCATGAGAGTATATTGAACATGCTCTTCATCCTTTTCAGCAACCAAAGCTTGATTCTCCACTTCATTCTTGTCAAGAAAGCTCCAGTCAAATCCAACGCCATCAATTCCTTGCATGGCTACCATGGCTTTAGGTTCAACATCTTCAACCTTGATGATCTGTCTAGTATTCTGTCCTCTATCATTCCTGTTGGGAGATCTACATTCTCTAGCAAAGTGTCCTATTCTATAACAATTGAAACATTCAACTTTGGATTTATCAAATCCAGCAGTCTCTTTGCTATTGAACGTCATCTTCCTTCCAAATCTCTTATTCCACCTACTGGCTCTTATACTGCTAAGAGCCATATTCCACTTGATATCCATCTCCTCAGGATCAATATCACTAATTTGTTGAAGATCTTCAAAAGAAATTGATGATCCATTGGGTAAAGAAGCAATATAGGCACATACGGTATCCAAATCAATTTCTGCTGGCTTAAGATTTGGTGAAGCGTTATTGTATGTGTCTGCGTCTGATGAGCTGCTGTCATGAGAAGTTTGTCCGCTGACAAAGCAATAGTTGTCAGCGTCTGAAGTGTCATGGTGGGAAATTAAAGCCATCCTTCTAGAAGGTGTTTTACTTCCTTGTTTAAGCAGAATTTCAGGTTCCATGACCTTCAATTGATTGTAGATATCATCAAAGGTCATAGTCTTGTAAGCTTGTGTGGCCAGTATTGAATTGGCATGAATTTCCCAACCATCTCCAAGAGCTCCAAGGAAAGAAACATTAATGTCATCATCTTCAAACACAATCTCCAAGAATGACAACTTGCAAGTAATGTCTTGAAGACGAATTCTCACCTCGCTTAACTTTTCATTAGGTGGAGCTTTAAAGACTATGAACTCCATTACCAGCTTCTTCTTCCTTTATTTAAGAGTGTCCTCATTACCAAAATAGGTGGTCTCAAGGGCTTCCCAAAGCTCTCTAACAGGTTCATACTTTCTGAATTTGTGTTGGTTTTTGCTTCCAAGAGCCAGTTTGAGAATGCTCAATGCCTTCATGTCAAGCCTTCTATTCGCTATCTCTGCAGCTGAGGTGGCTCTTCCATTTTCAGGTCTTGGAATCAAATCTTCAGGCTTAGCATTGGTTCTCCTCCTTTTGTCAACAGAGTCCAAGATCTTTTGAGCCTGGTTGAACTTGTTTCCAAGCTCAACAACTTCCTAGAGAACATAGTTGTCCACTTGGAGGTATTGCTCAAAATTGAACTTCCAGATTTCAAAGTTATCAGGGTCAAGCATGGGGATTTAAGGTTATGATTTGAGGATCCTGAACTTTAGGTTTCTGAGGTTGAGGTCGACATGATGATTTTAGGGTTTTGGAAAAATTTGGGTTTTATACGATTATGGTTTTGATGTTCTTCTAATCAAAGTTCATCAACAAGCTCTAATACCACTTGTTGATCCCAAACTTAGATCGTTTAGGTTTGTGTTATCGAGATTGAATCAAGAGTAACACGTAGAGAAACTTTATGTGTATGACAATCTAATTGTTATGCGGAACTAACACTTAGAACAAACAACAAATCAAAAACACAATGTATACCAAATTTTCACTTGTATTAATAAACAATGAGATACAATGAAAGATTCAGAATTATATAAATACCAAACCCTAAGACCTTCTTTTATAACATAAGGAGTTTTGAACAATAATCTATCTATCAACTATTTTAGGAAAAGATAAATATTAAGAATACAATGTAGAACATATCTTTTCCTAAGTGTAAAAAACGTGTTGATTAAGTAGTTGATTATAACTGGGATTTCCTTTGTCAGCGCTTGATTTTGTCTTGTCAGTGCTTATTCTGTCAGCGCCTCAATTACTCTTGTCAGAGTCCAAAATCCTCTTGTCAACGGCAAAGTGAGTTAGCTAACTTTATTCCCAACAATATGATTCAGTTCCACAAAAAAAACCATAAGCCCATCATTATTCATGATCAATGATTATGTACAAAGCAATTTCATTACATTCCTTCAACTTGATAATACCACAATCATAAACATCATTCATCAATTGAAAATATCCAAAATACATACATTAAAAGCAAACACAAAAGACACATAACTGATTATTTAAAAAGCTTCACAATTACCAGCTAATCATCATGGGAAGACAAGAGCTCAGAAGTCTGTGCTTTTAGCATCATCCCAGTTCTAGCATTGGCCAATAAAGCATTCAACGAAGCCAACGTTTTGGTATCTCTGTTACAAAGAAACCTCAACTCCTCCAAAGACTCATCAACAAGCTCGATATCATCTTGTCGCTCAAGCTCCCCAATCAGCAAGCAAAGATTCACAAATGAAGACTTAAGCTTATCCGCTTCAGCACGAACAACACCAGCAAACCTTTCCTCCTCCTCCATCATTTGATCAAAGTAAAAAGCTACACTCTTACCTATGCTGTTATCACCTACTACCTCTTTAAGTTCATTTAAAATTACATTTGAAGTTTCAGATTGTGCCATTGTTGGTTAAGATTAGATGAAGATTAGGGTTTTGCTCGAAAAAAGATGAAGATTAGGGATGAATGAAAAAAATGACTGCACGACTTATAGTTATAAATGAACGAAAGTTTAAGAGTTGTGTGGATATAATTAATCCATCGAGTAAATTTAATTACATCGTTTATAATTCTTATCAAGCAAAAAAATACCCGTTACAATTGTTAATGTATATGCATGAATTTGATCAAAATTTTCTAAAAAATACACTATATATCCTTTCAAATATTATTTGTCCAAAATATACCAAAACTACCAAAAAATGCTATTAGTCTTCTAAAATTAAATTTTGTGTGTGCCCATCGTCCCGAATTGCTCTATAAATTCATATACAAGTGTCCCCCACATCTCTCCCTATAGGTTAGCAAGGGTGCTAGCTGAATTATTGTCGGTACCAATCTCGGTCTCATTACAAAACCAGCAAAATCAAATTGAGCTTGAGGTATATCTTGAACTTGAGGAGACATATCTTGAGCTTGAGGCATATCTTAAGCGTTATTTCGAGGCAGAGACATATCTTGATTGAGAATAAAGGATTACCCCCAAATAGAAAAAGAGGCCTTTCTTTATGAGTAGTGAAGAACTAAACGAGAACTTTTGTTGGTTGTTGACCAACGGACAGAAATTGGAATTTTTTGGCGCTCTTGATTCTCCTCTTACGATATTTCGAGTTCCCTTGAAAAACAGATTGTATAATCATAAAAAACAAAATACAAATTAATTACCAACTAAATTAAACAAATTACAAATTTTTTAACCTAACTCAATAAACGTAAATTCATAAAAAGTGTACACAAAGTGAATACAACAGGAAAAAATGTTATGCATTCATGTAAAATCCCGTCATATATTAGAATCAAACATCATGCATTTCAACAACGGGAAAAGTCTCGTGTGCAACGCACAGGTATGCCTGCCTCGTTAAAACAAACAACCGTCCCTCCTTTTTTAAATGAGCCAGGGCATTTGATCTTTTTACCCATTTTTATAATTCACCCTCAAAATTTAAACGCACGTAACTTCCAAACAATAATCTTTTAAGAAAAACCGATTTCACCATAATTTCCAAAATCAAATTCTCTTTAATTTTATATGATTTTTGATATATAAATCACAACAATCTTCTTAAACTTTTTAAGTGGTATGACTTTTCTTGAAATTTTTGGCATTTTCGGTTCTAAATTTGGATAGCTTAAAAGCCAAATTACGCAAATCTAAAAACACGACAGTTGTATATTTTTTGCCATTCTTAACCTAGAAAGTTGAATCACTCAATATCGATATCATATGAGTGAGACATGATACACTAAATTTGACATTTTTAATTATATTTGTTGCATGCAAGGTGTTTGATAAAATGTTTAACTTAGTTTTTTGTGTTTAAATTACGTTAATGCAATACTTTTTGTATAACGACGCACCACAAATCATTTTATTAATATAAGATTTAAAAAGTGATTTTGATATGAGCTTAAACTCATATCCTTTTATCAACAAATAACCCTAAAACATGAAGCAAAATACCCATTTATCTTGTAAAAGGCAGTATTATGTGGTATGTTTGTGTTTGTGTGATCTTATGTAGGTAAAAGGATACAATTTCAAGCAAACAAGGAAAAATCAAGCTCAAATGGATGAAAAAGACAAAAGAGGATCAAAAGTGACAAGACTTTGAAGTTCAAGGACCTATCTTGACAATTTGTGAAAGTTGAAGGACTTAAAGTGCAAATTATGGAAAGTCAAGATTAAAGTCAAATCTGGTCAAACTATCAAGTCAACTCAGTCAAAGGGCTATTTTGTACAAGTTTTGGAAGTTAAAGGACCAAAAATGACAAAGAAATGAAGATCCTAGCTTGAAATGGGAATCTGCCAAGTCAAGGGACCAAATCTGCCAACTTTGGAAAGTAATGCAAAGTTTAATCCAAGTTAAAAGGTTTCAGCCAATGGGAATAAAGAATACACTTCACACGGATCAAGCAATAAATATCCACTCACAGCCGTCTCATTTATTACCATATCTCTACAGTGTGATCCATGTGCAATGTTTTAAACCAACCAGGGAACGCCACGTGTCCTTCTCTTTTACAAAGAATATTGCCAGGATCGGGTTTGAGATTTAAGCCGTTTCAAGAGAAGATCAAAACACCAATTTTGCTCGTTTTGAAGAGAGGAATCCAATGGTGTTATCCAATTAACAAATAATCCATTCAATCAAAAACCCCCAAATCAGTTCATAACCTTCAAAGTGGGATTTGCAGAATTCTTCCACGTGTCAAGCTATGATTGGCCCGAACACGTCACAAACTCCAACAGAATCTCCTATCTTGCCTATAAATACCTAGCTTGTACTTCATTTGTGATAGTAGCTTAAATTTGTAAAACACATAGTTCTTAAATTTCCCTTTCCCTTTTTCCCTCCTTTTCACCTAACTACTCAAGAGTCTGACAAACTCTTGAGTTAGTTAGTTAGTTTGTAGCTTGTAACTACTTTTATAACTGAATTCAATCAATAAAATTTCAAATTCAAGTTTCCCGCCAAATTCTGTTCTTCAATTCTTGCTACTTTCCTGCTGTTGTGTGATTCCATTGTTGCTGTTAGATGTTTGTTATGATCAACCAAAGATCATAACTGACATTGTTGGAGTATTGTTGCTGTTTGATCAGAATTCTAGCATTTCTATTGTTCTTGAAGAATTCATGGCAGTTTGATGATTTGTAGCTGTTTTGATTGTTGATTTTAGTTGATTACTAGTGATAGGTGGTGGTATCACTAGGGCAAGAGAGCTCAGCGCTCCTCTTCTTCCCAAAGGACCTCTACAATAGGTTTCTTAACTTCTGTTTTATGTTCCTCTAAACAAGTCCTTGCATGCTCATTTTTCTAGATAACTTTGATGGCTGCCTGTTTACTTGATAAATAGTTGTTGTTTGAGTGATCTTGATTCTTTTGTAGCTTATCTTGCCTTCTTGTTTACTGAATTGATAGCTTTAGTAGTTTCTGCATACTTTCAGTAACTTTTTAGCTTAATAGCTCACTTTCAATTCTAGTCTTGCTAATTGCTTCATTTCAGTTTCATTAGCTTCCATTTTGTTCACTAAAACAAGTTTGTTATAGCTTTTGAATCAGACTAAACCATTACTCCATTAGTCTTTGTTAAATTTTGTTAAAATCAGATAAAGGTGTGTTTGGGACTAGTTTTCAAGTGATCTTCAAGTGTTAAAAATTGGTGTTTAGTAGTTTGTTTCCAGTCTTTAGTTGATATCAGTTGGTTTTAAGACATTTGCAAGTCATATTAAAGGTCAAACAGGCAATTGGTTAACAAAAAGTTTGGGTCATTCTCCTTAACAGCTAGAAGGAAAATCTACAGTATTAAGAAATAAGCTAGTTATAAGCTTTTTAGCTCAAGCTTGAGCAAATGTCATTCTCTGTGATAAAGAGGTGACTGTTTCACTAGTTCTCTTAATCCACTTCATTAAAGTAGCTGTTTTCTTTCACAATCCTGTTTAGATAGTATTGAATATGAGTTTTTGAAATTTTGAGCTTTTTCACAAAAATCGGTCAACGTTTGGTCAACATAAGCTAAAAAGAGCTTATTTCAAATTTCTTCTTCATTACTGGATGAAAATGGCTCTAATTTGATTTCCCGTTCTTGTAATCAAGTGCTTAATCAGAATTGTCACAAAAATCAGGTTGTGACTGATTGAAATAAGCTGTAGCTTATTTTGTGCTTATTAATAAGCACTCAATTGCTTATTTTGGATTTTTAGCTTATTTCCTTGAACACACGTAGCTAAAATGGGATTTTAAGAGTTTTGCAAGTGATTTCAGCTTATTTGGTTGAGTAATAAGCTCAAACGAGCTTATTCTTCTCTTTGTCCCGTTTTTACTTGAAAAGATTGGTTAATTGCACTTTAGTCCCTAGAATTCTAATCAGTTACTAAACCTAGCTAAACTTCCTAATTTTCTGGATTTTGCATAATTCAGTCCTTTACTTTGAAAAGTTGTTAAATTCAGGTTGTTAAGTTTGTTAGTTTGTTAAAATTTGGTTAGTTTGTTAAAGTTTTTACAAGTTTAGTCCTTATAGTTAACTGTTTTACATTTTTAGTCCTTATAACTTTTAGAATTTACATTTCAAGCATTTTCATTTCATAGAAATTACATTTTCAGTCCTTATAGTTTTATATTTTGCATTTTTATATTTTACTTGAATAAAATTTGGAATTTGCAATTTGTTTTACGTATAAGTAGGTTTATATTTTTCATTTTTAAATAGTTTTGTTTGAATTAGCAATAGATTACCAAGCAAGCTTGAACAACCAAAAACAATTATAAATTTGATATTGATTGGACTTTCTATTAGTTAAGAACTGAGAAAACGAACTTGCATTATACACATTTCAAATGGCGCCGCTGCCGGTTCTTTGACTACACGAGAGACTATCGATTGACGGTTTTCATTGGCTTTTGGGATCCGTTCATTTGGTGAACGTTATTTTTACGTATCATAAATCAAAAACAAATAAAAAATCAAAAATATAAAAATATATAAAAACTAAAAAATTAACAAAACAATTCTTTTCCTAAAGAATTGACCAAAAAAAAAAAATTAAAAAATCCAAAAAGCAATCTTTTTCCTAAGAGATTGCACCCAAAAATATATATTATTGGATTCTCTCGGTTTTTATGTACATATAGTATTTTCCAATAAAAACTCATAAATACAAAAATATTTTCCATATTATTATTATAAGTAAATACGTATACGTATAAGAACAACCAAGTTACCTATCTTCCATAAGTATTGCCGAGGCATTACACCGTGTTGAGGGGCGTTCCGGTCCTTGACACGCGTATCGATCAAACAAAATAAAGCAAGAATAGATAAATACTCTCAATAAGCAATAATTCAAAGAATACGAACATTTAAGTGAATAGAAAGGCGATGTGCTATAAAATGCCATCTAAGGGTCAATAGGTACTTAAGTGCTTCGCGCCACCTAACCCCCCGTTCACTTGGGAGTATTCTAAGAAGGAAAGCTTCATTGAGGGTCTTGCACCCAAAGTAGTATTACATATATTGTTACTTTCTTGGGGATATTTAATATTGAAACTCGAAGAGGATAATCTTATTCTTTTCAAAGTCACACGAGAGCTTCTCTCTCATTCCTCGTATTGAGTTGCATGCTCACTCGCGGGCGTGCACAAATACCGATTGGTGTACAACCTCTTCCTCCGAAAAGGAAGAAAAAGAGAAAGAGTAAGACTACCACCGTCCACCAAGCCGATCACGAGAATCGTGCTTTGTCATCACCACAAGAAGCCATGGCTGTTGATAATCGTACTTTGTATGAACGTATGCAATCCAACGTTCATGGATATGTTAGTGCCATTAAGATTCCCGACTTTCCCGCTAACACATTTGAGCTACATACATCTATGATCAATATGGTTGCTGCATCACCTTTCTTTGGAAAACAAAATGAGGATCCCCATGCTCACCTTAAGAGATTCCTTTCACTTTGCAACACCATTAAGCATAATGGGGTTCCACATGAGGTCATTAGATTGATGTTAGTGTCATTTTCCTTAGATGGGAGTGCTAAGCATTGGTTAGACACCCAACCACCCGATAGTATCACCACATGGGATGATTTTACCACTAAGTTTTTGAACAAATTCTTTCCTCCACAAAAGACTATGGCTTTGAGAAATTTGATTATGGGCTTTACACAAAAACCTAGTCAATCCTTTGGTGATGCTTGGGAAGAGTATAGTGAGTTGTTGAGGCGATGCCCTAATCATGGAATGGATGATCTAACCCAAATCAATACCTTCTATAATGGCCTTAAACCTCACCACCAAGATTCACTAAATGCTTCCGCGGGAGGGAGTATTCATTTCAAGACATACCATGAGGCTTTGACCATTATTGAGACTAAGGCAATGGTTCAAACAAACGATCCAGTTGAAGAAAGAGTTCATGTTATCCAAAACACTTCTCAAATCCCTTTTGACAACCAACTCCTCAAGTTTCAAGAAGCTATTTTTCAAAGGATGGATAGAGAAAGTGAGAGGCATTTGCAAGCACAACAAGACATGCTTCAAACTTTTAAGAGCATGACATTGAACAATTCCTCAAACAATGTGAATGCCATCACCATTTCTTGTGTTACTTGTGGAGGTCCCCACTCTTATGAACAATGTGACAAGGTGCAAGGGTATCAAGGGGAATGCTATGCTTACCAAGAGGAACACCGTGAACACTTCAAGCCTAACATCAATCCAAATAACCTTTCTTACAAATCCCAAAATTACCTTACTCCACCCGGCTTCCCACCCCAACCACCCACCCAAATTCCACAAAATCCTCCTCAAATTTTAGCAAGGAATCAAGGGCAAAAACAACCATACCAAGGCAATAATTACAAAGCACCCAATCAATTTCAACCTCAAGCTAATACCTTTTATCCACCACAACAAGGATTTAATCAACCACTTCCATTTATTCCCAATCAAGCATATGCTCCAATACCAAATCAAGCTTACCCTCAAAATCAAACTCAAGGATATGGGATGCAAGAGACTCAAGAGTATGTTGACAAGAAAATGCGTGACATTGAGAAGAGAATGAATGACCAAGTGAAACGTACAATAGAGGAACAAATCAATAGGGTTTTAGTGGCGGTAACTCAAAGACCACAAGGGGCTTTACCTTCTAACACACAAACAAATCCTAGGGCCAATGTCAATGCCATTACAACAAGAAGTGGTACAACAACAAAGGATCCTTCACCCCCTAAACCTACTATTGTTCAACCCACTTGTGCTCCTACTTGTGATAAGCCTTCTACTTCTACTCCACCTCCTCAAAGTACTCCTATTCACTCAAACACACCTTCTCAACCACCTCATACTTCTCCTTTACCTTCCACACTTCCCAATGAAGAGGCTAACAAAGACAAATCTTCCACTACAACACCTATTCCACCTACACCCAAACCTACTCTTCCATACCCTTCAAGGTTGAAAAAGGACAAGTTAAAGAACAAAGATGACATACAAGTCTCCAATTTCTTAAGGATGTTCAAGCAACTCAATATCAACATATCCTTTGCGGAAGCTCTTGCTTATATGCCAAAGTTTGCTAAAATGTTCAAGGATTTGCTCTCAAACAAAGAAAAATTGGTTGATTTGCCCAACACATCACTTAATGAAAATTGTTCCGCGGTGTTACTTAAAACCTTACCAACAAAACTTGGAGATCCGGGGCGTTTCTTGATACCTTGTAATTTTCCCGGTGTTGAAAATTGCATGGCTTTGGCGGATTTAGGGGCAAGTATAAATCTCATGCCTTTATCGGTTTGGAAACAACTCTCTCTTCCCGAGCTCACCCCCACTAGGATGACTCTTGAACTCGCCAACCGAACCATAGCTCACCCCGTAGGTATAGCGGAAGATGTGTTTGTAGGTGTGGATAAGTTTACCTTTCCGGCCGACTTTGTCGTGGTCGATTATGACATGGATCCTAGAGTGCCTTTGATTGTTGGTAGACCGTTTTTGAGAACGGGTCGTACCTTGATAGATGTGGCGGAAGGAGAATTAATTATGAGAGTAGAGGATGAGAAAGTGGTGTTTAAGTTAGGGAAAGTTTGTGATAGGAAAGAGGTTAAGGAGTCTAGACCTTGTGAGACGATTAACATTGTGGATGTGCTAGATGAAGTGTGTAATGAACACTTTCATGATGCTTGTAAAAATGCTAGTGATGAGATTCCACATGTTGAAACCGTGGCCTCAATTGCTCCCTCTTTAACACCTTTTGGAGAGAGTGATTTTCTCTTGGAGGAATTTGAGTCCAACTTTCTTGGTGATGATGATTCTCCCATTAATTGGGAAGAAGATATTCTTACAATCCAAAAGTTGCTCAATGAGGACCCTATTCCTTCTCCTATTCCACAAGAGATTACCATTGAGGAACCTTCCATAGTAAAACCTTCCATAGAAAATCCACCTCCCATTGAACTTAAGGAACTTCCATCCCACTTAGAATATGCTTTCTTAGAAGGAAAAGACCAATTACCGGTGATTATTGCTAAGGAATTGAAAGAGGATGAGAAGGAGCAACTTATTGAAGTCCTTAAGAAACATAAGAAAGCTTTAGCATGGAAAATATCCGACATAAGGAGAATTGATCCACATTTTTGTACTCACAAAATCCTTATGGAGGATGATTATAAACCCGCCATTCAAAACCAAAGGAGAGTTAACCCAAAAATTCATGAGGTTATTAAGAAGGAAGTGATTAAACTCTTAGATGCGGGTATGATTTACCCCATTTCCGACTCTCCATGGGTTAGCCCGGTTCATTGTGTTCCAAAGAAGGGTGGAATCACCGTGGTGCCTAATGAGAACAATGAGCTTATTCCCACGAGACTTGTAACCGGTTGGAGAGTTTGCATTGATTATAGAAAACTCAATGAAGCAACTAGGAAAGACCATTTCCCGCTTCCCTTTATGGATCAAATGCTTGAACGCTTAGCGGGAAATGAGTACTATTGTTTTCTTGATGGCTTTTCGGGTTATTTCCAAATACCCATTGACCCTAAGGATCAAGAAAAGACCACATTCACTTGTCCATACGGTACATTTGCTTACAAGAGGATGCCTTTTGGCCTATGTAATGCACCGGGGACGTTTCAAAGGTGCATGATGGCGATTTTCCATGACATGATAGAGCAAACCATGGAGGTTTTTATGGATGACTTTTCCGTATTTGGGAACTCCTTTAGCTCTTGTCTCACCAATCTTGAGAGAATGCTTAAGCGTTGTGAGGAAACACGTTTGGTGCTTAATTGGGAGAAATGTCACTTTATGGTGAAAGAGGGGATTGTTTTAGGACACAAGATATCCAATAAGGGATTAGAAGTTGATCGAGCCAAAATTGATGTGATTTCTAAGCTTCCCCCACCCACCTCGGTTAAAGGTGTGAGGAGTTTCTTAGGTCATGCGGGTTTTTATAGGCGCTTTATACAAGATTTTTCTAAGATAGCTAGACCGATGACTCATCTCTTGGAGAAAGAGGCTCCTTTCATTTTTGATCAAGCTTGTTTAGAATCTTTTGAGACACTTAAGGAAAAATTGACAAAGGCTCCCGTTTTGGTTTCTCCAAATTGGGAATTACCTTTTGAGCTTATGTGTGACGCTAGTGATTATGCGGTGGGGGCCGTCTTAGGACAAAGAGTTAATAAGCATTTCCAACCTATACACTATGCTAGTAAAACCATGACCGGTGCACAACTTCATTACACTACCACGGAAAAAGAGTTGCTTGCTATAGTATATGCTTTTGAGAAGTTTAGACCATACCTTGTGCTTTCCAAGACCATAGTGTATACGGATCATTCCGCTCTCAAGTATCTTATGACAAAACAAGATGCTAAGCCTAGGCTTTTGAGATGGGTTTTGTTGCTTCAAGAGTTTAAGATAGAGATTTGTGATAAAAAAGGGGCCGAGAATTTAGCGGCGGATCATTTGAGTAGACTTGAGCATCCTTTTCAAGGAGATTTCCCACATCAAGAAATCAATGAATCCTTTCCATTAGAGGAGCTCATGTCTATCTCTTCCCAAGAGGATGCCACACCTTGGTTTGCGGATATTGCAAACTATCTTGTGGGCAATGTGCTTATTGAGGGTCTTACTTACCAACAAAAGAAAAAGTTTCTTAAGGAAGTTAAGTATTACTTTTGGGATGATCCATATCTTTTTAGGCAATGTGCGGACCAAATCATTAGACGGTGTGTAGATGGGCCCGAGGCATTTAAAATCTTAGAGGCATGTCATAAAGGACCTACGGGTGGACATTTTGGGCCTAACTACACCGCCAAGAAAGTCTTTGATTCGGGTTACTATTGGCCTTCCATTTACAAGGACGCTCAAGAGATGGTGAAATTTTGTGATGTTTGTCAAAGACAAGGAAAAATTACACAACGTGATGAGATGCCACAAAATTTTATCCAAGAGTGTGAGATATTTGATGTATGGGGAATAGATTTCATGGGACCTTTTCCATCCTCTAAGGGAAACAAGTATATACTTGTGGCGGTGGATTATGTGTCCAAGTGGGTGGAGGCTAAAGCCTTACCTACTAATGATGCTAGAGTGGTTGTAAAGTTTTTGAAACAATTGTTTGCTAGATTTGGTGTACCTCGGGCCATCATAAGTGATCGTGGTACGCACTTTTGTAATGATCAATTCACGAGAGTTATGAAGAAATATGGAGTGAATCATAGACTTTCTACCGCGTATCACCCTCAAACAAATGGTCAAACCGAGGTCACAAATCGTGGTTTAAAGAGAATTTTAGAGAGAACGGTGGGAGAGCATAGAGCTTCTTGGTCGGATAAGCTTGATGATGCTTTGTGGGCGTTTAGGACGGCTTTTAAGACACCAATTAGTTGTACCCCTTATAGGCTTGTCTATGGAAAAGCGTGCCACCTCCCATTCGAGTTAGAACATAAGGCATCTTGGGCTCTCAAGTGGGCTAACTTTGATTTAAACCAAGCCGGTTCACATAGGAAAGATCAAATCAATGAGATGGATGAGTTGAGAGCCAATGCCTATGAGAATTCTTTGCTATATAAGGAAAAGACTAAGAAATTGCATGATGCTAAGATTAAGAATCGTGAGTTCAAAGTTGGAGAGCCGGTTCTCCTCTTTAACTCAAGATTGAAGCTTTTTGCGGGCAAGCTTAAGTCGAGATGGTCCGGTCCATTCACTATTGCTCAAGTGTTTCCATATGGAACTCTTGAGTTGTCCCAAAACGATGGTCCAAATTTTAAAGTGAATGGTCACCGTGTTAAGCATTACTTTGGGGAGGACATTTCCGTTGAAATGGTCCAAGAGGTCCCCATTTTCCCCATGAATTAATTCATTGAGGGACGAGTCGAGCTAGAGACTCATTAACTCAAGCATCGTATAACTAGGTTAGAGTGTTGTAGGTTAGAAATAAAGGCATAGATGTGGAGATAAGTGTAGGGGAGACCTTCTTTTGTCCTCATGCTTGTTTATAGGGTTGCTCACTCATCTCATGCCTTGGAGCTTATGGAGGAGGCCCTTGTATCCGGTTCACTTCGTTACTTTAGTGATTTTCCATTGACACCTTGTGCTTAAACATGATTTCACTAATAGTAGTCCTTTCCTTAACTTGGGATAAGCAAAGTCTATTCATTGTCATAAGTGTAGGGGAAGTTTTTATACTTCCATGCTCTTAAACATTGAGGACAATGTTTAGCTTAAGTGTAGGGGGTCTTCTATCGAAGTGACCTTACCTAGAACTTGTCATTGTCTTGCATGATAACATGGAAAATTGAATTTTCAACATTTTTCAAATTTTTGATCTACTTTGGCCACCAAAAATATGCATTCATAATTTTTGCATCAATCATTTTTCATTTGCATATCACACTTGCATTGTATATATTTCTTCTTTTGTTTTTCATCAAAAATATATAAAAAGGAAAATATAATGAAACATGGTTTTAACAAGTTTAGACTTCTTTGACATATTAGGCCCGCCATGGATATTTTGACTCAACCCGAGTTTGCTTATTTTAGCACTCTCTAGCTAGTATCCTTAACCATGTAGTCCTTCATTGGTCTATTAGGCTAAGCTTCCACCAATTTCATTCTTTGAAATTTTAAATTTGTGGAGAATGGGAAATGATAGAGTTGAAGCAAGTGTAAAAGGGCTAGATAGACTTCATGGCAATTACTTGTGGCTAAACCCTTCTCTTCTTTACCTCTACTTTCTTCGCATGTATATAATTGTTAATAAATAATCAAGTACGGTTTTAATTGGTTTGTAATCTCTTATGCATTTTTGGCTAATCATTTATGGTTGATATGAGTACGTCTTAAGATTCTAAGTTAGCACGTTTTATGTGTACTAGACTTGTGTCATGCTCCATATTTAGCGGGTGTTTTTCCTTTTCTTCTTTTCAAATTTCTTTGTGAGGAATAAAGAAAAATAAGAGCGGCTTATGAAAAAAAATGAGTGGCTAGAAAAAAAAGAAAAAAAAAGAAAAAGAAAAAAAATGCAAGACTCCCAAGAGGGGCAGTGTGGTGTTAATTATAGTGACTATTGAGTTCCAATATTACCTTGACGGGTTGCGGGGATTCAATAGATTGCTCCAATCCAATATTACCTTGACGGGTTGCGGGGTTGAAGATCCAAAATCTCAAAAAGATGCGGATGTAAATTATTGCGTGAGTTTTGTTTTTCTTTCCTTAGCGAGTGTGTAGTTACTTATGAAAGCATGACATGAGAATTTTACACATAAGGCGAATGACTTATTACTCTTAATACGGACTTGTATTAATTGTGAGCGGTTTTTCAAGTAATGGATGAGAAGATTACTTAGGATTAAAACCGTGCTTCCTTATTCTTGGATTTTACACTTCTTATATTTCACGCTTGAATAATGACAAATTTGCCCACAAGCAATTTGCTCAATTAATAACCGGTTCCACATTTAATTGTCATGAATAAGTTGATGCACTTTTTACTTGTGAATGCAATGATCCCATTTACTAGCTTGGTATGGGGAAAGTGAAACTTGAGGGTGATAAGTGTCCATGGTATACAAGCCCTAATCCAAGTCATTGAGTTCTTTATGAGTTATTTCCATCAAAACCATTTCAAGAAAAATCAAAAAGATATAGATAGAATTGTATTTTGATTCATTGCATTATTAAAAGTCAAAATCATGCATCATCTAGTTTAGAGTAGTGTAGATGCATCTCATATGGCCAAGGTGGATTAATTATGAGGGAAATGTAAATTTTTAAGCCTTGAAATATATTATTGCATGAGGACATGGCAATGCTCAAGTGTAGGGGAATTTGATATGAGCTTAAACTCATATCCTTTTATCAACAAATAACCCTAAAACATGAAGCAAAATACCCATTTATCTTGTAAAAGGCAGTATTATGTGGTATGTTTGTGTTTGTGTGATCTTATGTAGGTAAAAGGATATAATTTCAAGCAAACAAGGAAAAATCAAGCTCAAATGGATGAAAAAGACAAAAGAGGATCAAAAGTGACAAGACTTTGAAGTTCAAGGACCTATCTTGACAATTTGTGAAAGTTGAAGGACTTAAAGTGCAAATTATGGAAAGTCAAGATTAAAGTCAAATCTGGTCAAACTATCAAGTCAACTCAGTCAAAGGGCTATTTTGTATAAGTTTTGGAAGTTAAAGGACCAAAAATGACAAAGAAATGAAGATCCTAGCTTGAAATGGGAATCTGCCAAGTCAAGGGACCAAATCTGCCAACTTTGGAAAGTAATGCAAAGTTTAATCCAAGTTAAAAGGTTTCAGCCAATGGGAATAAAGAATACACTTCACACGGATCAAGCAATAAATATCCACTCACAGCCGTCTCATTTATTACCATATCTCTACAGTGTGATCCATGTGCAATGTTTTAAACCAACCAGGGAACGCCACGTGTCCTTCTCTTTTACAAAGAATATTGCCAGGATCGGGTTTGAGATTTAAGCCGTTTCAAGAGAAGATCAAAACACCAATTTTGCTCGTTTTGAAGAGAGGAATCCAATGGTGTTATCCAATTAACAAATAATCCATTCAATCAAAAACCCCCAAATCAGTTCATAACCTTCAAAGTGGGATTTGCAGAATTCTTCCACGTGTCAAGCTATGATTGGCCCGAACACGTCACAAACTCCAACAGAATCTCCTATCTTGCCTATAAATACCTAGCTTGTACTTCATTTGTGATAGTAGCTTAAATTTGTAAAACACATAGTTCTTAATTTCCCTTTCCCTTTTTCCCTCCTTTTCACCTAACTACTCAAGAGTCTGACAAACTCTTGAGTTAGTTAGTTAGTTTGTAGCTTGTAACTACTTTTATAACTGAATTCAATCAATAAAATTTCAAATTCAAGTTTCCCGCCAAATTCTGTTCTTCAATTCTTGCTACTTTCCTGCTGTTGTGTGATTCCATTGTTGCTGTTAGATGTTTGTTATGATCAACCAAAGATCATAACTGACATTGTTGGAGTATTGTTGCTGTTTGATCAGAATTCTAGCATTTCTATTGTTCTTGAAGAATTCATGGCAGTTTGATGATTTGTAGCTGTTTTGATTGTTGATTTTAGTTGATTACTAGTGATAGGTGGTGGTATCACTAGGGCAAGAGAGCTCAGCGCTCCTCTTCTTCCCAAAGGACCTCTACAATAGGTTTCTTAACTTCTGTTTTATGTTCCTCTAAACAAGTCCTTGCATGCTCATTTTTCTAGATAACTTTGATGGCTGCCTGTTTACTTGATAAATAGTTGTTGTTTGAGTGATCTTGATTCTTTTGTAGCTTATCTTGCCTTCTTGTTTACTGAATTGATAGCTTTAGTAGTTTCTGCATACTTTCAGTAACTTTTTAGCTTAATAGCTCACTTTCAATTCTAGTCTTGCTAATTGCTTCATTTCAGTTTCATTAGCTTCCATTTTGTTCACTAAAACAAGTTTGTTATAGCTTTTGAATCAGACTAAACCATTACTCCATTAGTCTTTGTTAAATTTTGTTAAAATCAGATAAAGGTGTGTTTGGGACTAGTTTTCAAGTGATCTTCAAGTGTTAAAAATTGGTGTTTAGTAGTTTGTTTCCAGTCTTTAGTTGATATCAGTTGGTTTTAAGACATTTGCAAGTCATATTAAAGGTCAAACAGGCAATTGGTTAACAAAAAGTTTGGGTCATTCTCCTTAACAGCTAGAAGGAAAATCTACAGTATTAAGAAATAAGCTAGTTATAAGCTTTTTAGCTCAAGCTTGAGCAAATGTCATTCTCTGTGATAAAGAGGTGACTGTTTCACTAGTTCTCTTAATCCACTTCATTAAAGTAGCTGTTTTCTTTCACAATCCTGTTTAGATAGTATTGAATATGAGTTTTTGAAATTTTGAGCTTTTTCACAAAAATCGGTCAACGTTTGGTCAACATAAGCTAAAAAGAGCTTATTTCAAATTTCTTCTTCATTACTGGATGAAAATGGCTCTAATTTGATTTCCCGTTCTTGTAATCAAGTGCTTAATCAGAATTGTCACAAAAATCAGGTTGTGACTGATTGAAATAAGCTGTAGCTTATTTTGTGCTTATTAATAAGCACTCAATTGCTTATTTTGGATTTTTAGCTTATTTCCTTGAACACACGTAGCTAAAATGGGATTTTAAGAGTTTTGCAAGTGATTTCAGCTTATTTGGTTGAGTAATAAGCTCAAACGAGCTTATTCTTCTCTTTGTCCCGTTTTTACTTGAAAAGATTGGTTAATTGCACTTTAGTCCCTAGAATTCTAATCAGTTACTAAACCTAGCTAAACTTCCTAATTTTCTGGATTTTGCATAATTCAGTCCTTTACTTTGAAAAGTTGTTAAATTCAGGTTGTTAAGTTTGTTAGTTTGTTAAAATTTGGTTAGTTTGTTAAAGTTTTTACAAGTTTAGTCCTTATAGTTAACTGTTTTACATTTTTAGTCCTTATAACTTTTAGAATTTACATTTCAAGCATTTTCATTTCATAGAAATTACATTTTCAGTCCTTATAGTTTTATATTTTGCATTTTTATATTTTACTTGAATAAAATTTGGAATTTGCAATTTGTTTTACGTATAAGTAGGTTTATATTTTTCATTTTTAAATAGTTTTGTTTGAATTAGCAATAGATTACCAAGCAAGCTTGAACAACCAAAAACAATTATAAATTTGATATTGATTGGACTTTCTATTAGTTAAGAACTGAGAAAACGAACTTGCATTATACACATTTCAGATTTTTTTTAATTTTTAGCTTTTTTATTTTGTGCAAAAATGTATGTATTGCGTTTTAACTAAAAAATTGTCCAAAATTAAAAATTATAAATATAAAAGTTATAGATTTTAGATCAATCTTTACTCAAAATTTTAAATCATTCGAATCTGATGTCATATGAGTGAGATATCACACGTTAAAGATGTCATTTTAGTCATAGTTGATGATAAAAATAAGGTTTATGAACAAAATGAATTATGATGAACAAATGCCGAACATGGATTAAAAACTGTTGAACGACACCAAATGATGAAAAAGACTAACCGAAGAACAAGACTATATTTATGAACAACAATTTTTATTGATGAAAAACATGTAGGTTGTTCTTTTTGATTTGTTAATCAGTTAGTGTTGTTCATCAGTTCATCAACAAGACTGATGATCTGATGAACAAGACTGACTGAAGAACTGATGAAAAAGACTAAATGATTAGTGGTTCATCTTAGTACGAAAAAATTATGTTTTAACACAATTCTAACACTAAAATTATAGGCTAAACATTTTATCAAACACTTTGTGTGCAACAAATATAACAAAAACGTCATATTTAACATGTCATATCTCATTCATATCATATCGGATTAGAGTGATCCAATTTCATATGTAAAGAGCGAACCAAACTCTACACTTTATGGTTTAAGTTTTTCATGAATTAATTTTTTAAAGGTAAACAATAAGGTCGAAAATGCCATACACATCAAGAAAATCAAATATGTAATTTTTTAAAAATAATTAACCAGATTTATACAAAATTAAATAGAATTAAATTTTAGAAATTACGATGAAATCGATTTTTTATAAATTTTTTTCGTTTAAAAGGCATGTGCGTTTGAAAATTGAGGGTGAAAAGAAAAATACAAATAAAATGACCATTTTATCCTTACAAGATTTTATTTGCAAAAAGAAAAGGGTGGGGTACGTGTGAGCTATTGGTTGCTTTTCACACTTTTTATTTACTTTTCATATGATCCGCAACCTGAGATCATGATATGTTTATAGGTTCTGACAATACCAATTTAGTGAATTGTTTGAGTATATTTTTTCCCACAGTCTTCAAAATTAGGTATCATGGCATTCATTCTCGATTACTTGAAACTACGTTGTGTAGGATGCGAATTAAAAACTTGATAAGAAGGTTCTTAAAAAGCAATAACACGTTATAAATTTTCAGACCTAAATCTCTTATCAACCAAGAAAATGCGAGATGCAACTTCTTTTACACGTCCTAATCTTTTAGACATGTTTGTGATGAAACAGTTTTGGGGCATTAAAAACAAAAGACATACAATTTCATGTTTTTTCAATTTACACATCACATCAAAAGTCCAAGTTACTAAAGAAAGATATTTGAAATACAACAACAATTTATGAATGTTTTATATTTTTATATATCATGTAATTTCTTTTACCCATTACACCCATCAAGTTAGGTTTTGCAACTTCTATTATGTATGTCTTATACTTTTATGTACCATGTACTTTCTTTTACCCTTTACACAGATTTTTGCAATTTATTTTCTGTGATTTTATCGTAGACATTATCATAGAATATAATTGTTACATGTGTAGAAAAAAACTTTAGTTAGTATTTAGGTAAAACATGACCTATTGCAAGCCACATGCCCATTTGTCTATCCCGCCCAATAAACGATGAAAAATTGTTTATTTGTATATAGGAACAATATATTTAAAGAATGGAAATACAATGATTATAAGAAAACATGTAAAGTTAAAACGGAATTCAACAGTTAGAGTCGAGTATCATGTCAAAACCGAACTGAAAAAAATCAAACCAAATAGAAACCGACTTCGAGAAAACATCAAACATGAATAAAAAATTGAATCAAAGTGAACCGAGCAAAATCGAACAGAGCAAGACAAAAGTAAATAGATAGTTTAGGCGTATTTTTCTTTGTTCTAACCCGAACCAAAACGAACGAAACCAAAAATCATAAATATACAAAACCAGAAACCAAACCGAAAATTTTAGTTTGGCTTCGATCGATTCCATTTTTGGTTTGTTTTGCTCACCTCTAATTCAACTTTCAATGCTTGGGTTTTTCACTAATCTAATAGTTCAAGATAATTTTTTTTGGTAAAGGGTTTCCCCGGTAAGTATATTAACCAAAAAAAGCGTTGAAGTACAAAGGAATGTGGCTAAGATACCACATTAACCGCATGCTACAGGCAGCATGTTAACACGTGGTTATGTCATGACATAAACACTAACTAATCTAGAACTACAATACAAGTAAACTAGACAGAAACCAAGATGCAAACATGAAGTCACCCATTCTCTTTAGCTTCCACCAACACCACGATAGGAGCAAAAGAAATCCAAATGAGCCTGCCTCCTTAAAAAACCTTGCCAAAGAAAACCTAGTGGGAAAAACCTTGGACAAGGAAAAAAGAGTACAACCCTCACCTGACACTCCCATCGTGAAAAACTCTAAAGCTCGGCACCCTCCATTTGTCAAGCAGCAAACTCGACCTGGTAGACAACTTCTTAAAACGAAATGAAATCAACTTCAATCGAATAGTATCACAAATAATCTGAACAAGCTGATCAACCGCCATCTGCTTTTTCTTGAAAAGTCTTGAATTACGTTCCATCCATATAAAGTACGCAGTAGCAGCCAACACAAGACGTGCAAGGATGCTAGGGCAAGACTTTCCCTTAGAAATTGGAATCACATAAGCTAAAATATCATCAATTCGAGGGGGAACGCTATCCATATCACAGAGGACCCGAACCTTAGACCAAACCTGCATAGAGTAAGAACATTCAAAGAAAAGATGGTCATGAGAATCCGTCACCAATTTACACAGAGGACATCGAAGAAGGCTTAAATCCACCAAAGGGCCAACATCCCATTGCCTAAGCCGATCTTGAGTCTTCAATTTTCTTCTAACCACTAACCACAAATGAATAGAGTGACGAGGAATACAATGAGTGAACCAAACAACATGGTACCAATTAACCATCAAAGCCCTATAACGTATGGAATCCCATGCTAATGAAACTGAAAAAGGATGCAAACCCCCATTTATTTCCCGCCACATCAAATCATCATCCTTATCATCACTAATAACAAAGACATGGATAGAGACAATGTTCATAAATCTAGCATTCCAATCCTGCGGCCACTGCCAAATACCATCAATGATAAGATCCCTAACCTTATTAGAAAGAGAGAGCCCCGATCTTGTGATGCTACGAATCGTAAGAGCGTCCTGTAATAGACACAAATGTGCCCAATTATCAAACCACATAGAAGCAACCTTACCATTATTAATCTTGTACCAAATAAACTGACGAATACGTGGTCTAATCTGGAGAAGTTTTCTCTAGCCCCAACTCATATCACCAATACATGGAATGTCCCAAAAAATTCTATCCTTTAATAGTTCAAGATACTTGAGAAATGCTTGGAGCAAATAAGAAAACATAAATGACATATGATCACTTTAGAGTGCGTTTGGTTTAGGGGTACGAGAAAGAAGAAATGACTTTGGTTCTCAATAAATTTATTTAGTTTACGTTTTTTTTTTCAAAATTAGGTATGAAACCCATAAAAGTAAGCACTTTCTAAACATACTATTGGTCGTGGATTTGTAAAACCAATTATAGTATAAACCAAACGTCATCTTAGAGCATCCATAGTGGGAAAGTGATGAAAAGTTTTTACTATTTTAGGCTGGAGAGAATAAGGGTGAGAAACCTACATCCAACTTAGCGTCACATCAGCTTTCTTTATCATCTTTCACAACTCATCAAAAACTCACATTTTCATTATTATAAAAACAAAAAAATTGACTTTAACCCACCTCCATATCACCTATATTTTATTTAATTAATTATCTTTAAACTAAAAACGTAAACATAAATGAATGAAACTAATAAAACCTAAATAAAAACATATATTCATCAAATAAAAAAAATGATACCTGGATAATTAAAAATATTAAACATACGATATTAAAAACTTAAACCTTAATTAAAAAGGTAAACAAAATTTGGGATATAAGTTACGGACTAGCTTTCAAAATCTCTCAACAATGAAAATGTTTAAACCTCATCTCGACTTCAGTTTCATAGTCATGAAGTGCGTTATTCATGTAATTCGTTTCGTTGACTCCACCTTCCATGCATTACTGTACACTTGAACAAATACGTTGGTGCGTATGACCTTCCATCTTCTGTTTACGCTAAAGTACGTTCGTTTACCCTTTCCCCTGTTTTTTCTTTAATGTATTGCAAAATCTTAGTCTAAAACCCTTGAAATTCCTCGCGTTACCGTACTTTTTTTTTCTTTCTGAAAACAAGAACATAAGTGTTACACAAGGCTATGTCTTCCTCCTTTATCCATGCAACTGTCAACTTTTTTGATGAATTGTGTTTTAAAAAATAGGTGAATTAAAAAGTATTTATAAAAGAAAAAAAAGACGTGATTTTTTTAGTGGCTTTTAAATGCTTACTCACGCGTAAATTTTGAGATGAGAATAAAAAAATCATACGCGACTCACTTCTGAAAAATTCACGTAAATGTCTAGAATTTTTTGATAAGATTGTTAACATTACATAACGAACTTTATAAAAAAGTTCTTACAAAAACTTGAGAAACTATAACATGAAATGAAATCTACATTAATTGCATTGTTGATGTTCTTGCTTAAACAAAATGATCCAATTAAGCCGACCTCAAGCACTCCCTCCATGTGAGATTGGATAGTTTAGTACGATTTGGCGGGGCATGGGATGGGAGTACTGACTAGTAAAGAAACACGTAGTACCACCTTTCTATTTTTAGCCTAACAATTTTCACTCACACACTCATTTCAACCAGTTACGTATTAATTTCAACCAATTTTATTAACAACAATTTCAACCAATTAAATAAAAAATCCCTCACCAACCACCACCACATAACCACCGTTACACCACCAAATGTCCACCGTAACCCTAAACCCAGCTTCCACCACCACCACAACCACCGTGTTCCATCGCCGTCGCACCACCACTACCAAACACCGTACCAGGTTCAGGCCTAAACCTATATTTTCCGCCTTAGCTGAAGATACCAGGCCTAGAGTTATTAAACCTAACAATAATAATAATAATAATAATAATAACAACATTATCAATGGTGACGTGTCATCGGCTATAGTGAGAAACAGAGCTGATGATATCCAAGCTGAGTCTAAAGCATTGGCGCGTGCTGTCAACGCCTCTGTTTATAGTCCTGATTTGCTTAAGTTTAAATACGCTAATCGCCCCTTTAAGGTCTTTATTTGCTTGCTTTATGTTTTCATTCAACTGATTGTCTTCATTTTTATTATAACCACTTTTTTTCTTTTCTCAATTTCACCAAGCTATCCAAGTAAACTTTTCTAAGGATAATTTTTTAGCTTATATGGTTAATTAATGTCATGTAACGTTCTAGTTGTGGATTTAGTACTTATTTCGCTAACCTCTTTCGAAAACTTGAAGAAACCATACATTTCCATACCTTAAATTCAGCAATGAGAAACTCGAATACCTTATTCACATAACCTATTATATTCTTTTGTGCGATTTGTCCTCTATAATTAAGTTACTTACTTTAAGGTAAAATTTGATCTGTTGATGCTTATTTATGATGTTATTGTGCTAATTTACTAATATGTCAATGTTTTTTCAATTATTGTTTTATAGAATTGATTTGTTTAACATATTTATGAAACTATTGTGTTATCAAGTTACATGCTTTGATGATTGTGGTATTGTGGTTATGTTTAGGTGTTAAGGAGGACACTGCAGATACTTGTGGGGTTGGGATCATTTGGGGTGAAGTTATATATAGATCAGTTGCAGGGTCAGCTCGAAAACAATCGAAGGTCCCGAGCAGTCGAGTTAAGGGAGACCTTTACTAGGTTAGGTCCTACTTTTGTTAAGATTGGCCAGGGCTTGTCTACCAGACCGGATCTTTGTCCCCCCGAATTCCTTGAGGAGCTTTCGGAATTGCAGGTAAAACATTGTTTTTCTTTTGAACGCGAATAGTGTGTATTCTTACACGAGCTTTAGTGTATTGTGAATTTGTGATGGTTAGTAGCTTTTAGTTAGTGTTCTTTGCTTGATACAAATGATTGCTTTTTCCTTGTGGGTTGTCGTCGTAGCCTTATAAGTACAAGGTTGAAAAACTCTAGTAACCACTCAGGGTTGAAGATTCTTCTCCATATATATGGGGTTAATGACTCTTATGCACGTTTGTCATTATGTAATCGTGTCATTTTGTTGACTTTTAACATATTGGTTTTATAAGAGGTCAACGAATTCTTACCTACTCGTAAATGGTTAATGATTTGGTAATGTGTTTTAAAATTGACTATGCGATACTGAATAGTTAGTTCAGAACCAGACAATCAAATGTAAAATGGACATTGTAAATATAGTACTTGAATGTCCTTCAGCTGTTTGAGTTATCCTCCGTAACATTGAGTTTATAGGTAAGACCGTAAGATAGCACTAAAAGGCATTTTTTTTTATGACAAAGAAGAGATGCTTTGTCGACTAGGAGTAAAAGTCTAATGATCATTTTAGATTAGAAGGCGAGGTAGTTTTACTTTAATCTTAAAAAAAGGTTTTGTTTTAGCTGTTATGAAACTAATAATGCAAAACTGGTTATCAAATAATAGTATAAGCAGATGCAGAGTATGTTTATCTATTGTTATAAATCGATAATTTGGAAGGCCAGTTCCAAAATTCAAATTGCATTGAGAAGCTACGGGTATCTCCAAGTCCACTAAAACTTATGCACTTACGGAAGTAAAGTAGCTTTGTAGAATATAGATCATAATCTTTACTTCAGAAAGTATTCTTATGAATAAGTACAGCGAAATTAGTCATGTTAGCTCTTCTTTAGTTCTTTTCCTAATATATAGATGTATTTTTTCCGCTTAGGATTTTGTGGTAATCTTTTCGTTTGATTTTGTTTGTGTGCTTATCATTTTATGGTTGGCTCGTTTATGTGACTGAGCAGGATGCTTTGCCGACATTTCCAGATGCAGAGGCATTTGCCTGCATTGAAAAAGAGCTGGGGCTTCCACTTGATTCTATATTCTCATCAATATCAACATCACCAATTGCAGCAGCCAGTTTGGGGCAAGTTTATAAAGCCAAGCTTAAGTATTCTGGGCAACATGTTGCTGTGAAGGTGCAGAGACCTGGTATTGAGGAAGCAATTGGCTTAGACTTTTACCTTATAAGGGGTCTAGGTATCGCTATAAATAAATATGTAGATGTAATTACTAGTGATGTTGTTGCTTTGATCGACGAATTCGCAAGAAGAGTTTATCAAGAGTTGAACTATGTACAGGTTAGTTATTCTTTCCAGTTGCACCAATAATATGTTCTCTCAAATTCCATTTTCTAAAAGTTCCACTCAGGCACTCTAGGGGTTGTTTGGATGTGCATTTAGAAAGTGATTTAAATAATCAGAATTAAACCATCAGCTGTAATAAAACTGGGATAAGAGATTGTGTTTGGAAAGTGATTTATATAATCAGAATTAAACCATCAGCTGTAATCAGAATTCAACCATCAGTCGTAGTAATTAGCTTTTGGCAAATTCCTGATTTAATAGAAAGAAATACATAAATGGTCGTATATGACAGCTTTTATAGAATAAGAGATGCAGGAAGTAAATGTCTCTAAAACCATGTTAAAAGAAGGGATATTGGCTGTTTTTATTAATCTTTCAAAAACCAGCTTTGTTGTAAGTTTTTTTTTGCTAACCATGGTTTTCGACCTTTTGGCTGACTAATCCACGGGGTTTGAAACTGGTTATTTGACCCTTAAATATTCAGTAACAGAACATGACTTCTCTCAGCATTAACTGATTATTACAAATACACGTAGTCGTCTCAGTAATCTGATAATCAGATTGAAAACATAGATTTTTTTTATCTGAACACTAAGAACTGAATATTGTCTGTCATGTGGACAAGATAGCAAAGAGTACGCTTATCGTAACCCGGTAGAGGTTCCTGTGGGTTTGAATGTTAATTTTGACAGGTGTGTGCAGGAGGGGCAAAATGCTAGAAGATTCAAAAAACTATATGCGGACAGAGAAGACGTACTTGTTCCTGACATCTTCTGGGATTACACCAGCGTGAAGGTCTTAACAATGGATTGGATAGAGGGGGTCAAACTCAACGAGCAGGCAATAATTGAAGGTCAAGGGTTAAAAGTCTTGGATCTGGTCAATACGGGGATTCAGTGCAGTCTTAGGCAACTACTCGAGTATGGTTACTTCCATGCAGACCCTCACCCTGGCAACCTGTTAGCTACACCTGATGGAAAACTTGCTTTTCTTGATTTTGGAATGATGAGTGAAACACCAGAAGAAGCAAGGTTTGCAATTATTGGTCATGTGGTTCATATGGTTAATCGGGATTATGAAGCCATGGCTCGTGATTATTATGCTTTAGATTTTTTATCACCTGATGTGGATGTGTCCCCGATTGTACCAGCACTTAGGAACTTTTTTGATGATGCGTTAAATTCTACAGTGAGTGAGCTCAATTTTAAAACAATTGTGGATGGGCTTGGTGCTGTTCTTTACGCGTATCCATTCAATGTCCCAGCTTATTATGCACTAATATTGAGATCACTTACTGTTCTAGAAGGTTTGGCTCTTTACGCTGATCCTAATTTTAAGGTGCTAGCAGCTTCATATCCATATTTTGCCAAAAGGCTTCTCACAGACCCGAATCCATATCTGAGAGATGCGCTTATTGAGTTACTATTCAAGGATGGAAAGTTCAGGTATGTGTTATTTTGTAATTTTTCTTTTTAAATGTGGTCTGTTGTTGCCTTTATATAGAGGCACCAAAATGGGAGGGTCGCGAGTTTGGTAGCATTTCAAATTGGATTGGGCCGAAACGTGTTTTTTTAGTATATGTTGAAACTGACGGATCGGGTTGGGATGAGTGTCTACCCACTAAACACTTTTTTGTCCAATTTATTTTCGATAATTAACTACCAGTAATTATAATTACAGAACAATATATTCAAAGACGTTAAGAAATCTATGATTAAGAATTTACAATATCAAAAAACTCGATGTATAACTTCAATCTGGGAAGCTATGTCTGTTTATGCATTGAAACTACACTTTGAGTTTCTGCTCATTTTGACGCAAGTTATAAATTTTTCATAATTGACTTGTTTACAAGTAAATGGGTCGGAATTTCCATGTTTGCCTATTATGTTCTGAATTGGTCGCACTTTTTGTCCAATTTTATTGAGAAACAGTTAATCTTTATTATTGAAGAAACGATATCATTACAAATTTACAATATAATAGAACTTATTTAACAAAAAGAATTAACATCTATATTATAATGGGTCGAAATTTACCTCTCCATTATATTGTCTAATTTCTTTCATTCCTACAGGTGGAATAGACTTGAAAACCTGCTTGTGCAAGGGAAACAGGATAGAGATTTCTCAGCAAACGAAGCTCTACAACCTGTTTTGAAATTATTATTGGGTCCCGAAGGTGAGGAGTTGAGGACATTAGTTATCAAAGAAGCTATTCGGGTAACTGAAGCAATCACTATTGGCACCATGGTTGATACATACAATTCTATTCCTGCCCCTTTGAAGACATTTATTCCCAATGGGAGTGGAATTGGCACGCCCCTGACTGATGCTGAGATGGCGAGCATGATGGAGCTTAGAGAACAAGTTTTAAGGATATGGGGGCTTTTACGGTCTTCAGATAATATTGATCCTACTATCCTACAGCCAATTGTACAGGTGATAATAGAACTGTTGAAGATAATCCATCTTAGTTGTTTTATGTTTAAAAAAGCTTATATACTAGATACTAGAGTTGGCAATTAGACGGTTCGGGTCAATTGGGTTCGGGTCCAAATAGGAATTTTTTTAATTTGATATATGTCTTTTACATGATTTATCAGATCTCATAAAAAGAATATTATTATATGGCTAGGTACTTCAAGAGCCTGAGGCAAGAAACCTTGGAGGTCGTGTATTTGGTGGCATTACGCAGCGTCTTGCTGCACGAATGCTGCAACAAGTTCTTCGCTCACCCACAACGGTTCGTGCACCAACTGTATAGCGCATTTGACATACCTAAATCTGGGTGAGGATGAACAATGTTATGATCAGAATGTCCGATTATATTCTTTAAATGTGTATAATAGACGTAACGGAAGAGATATAATTTGTTTGTAAAGTAGGACTGTGATTGATAAACTTTTCATACTAAAAATGTTGTGCCTGATACAACATTAGGGCATGTCCTGATATTTAATATTGCTCTTTGGATCATTAATATTGAAAATTTAAAGGAAAGTGATATAGTACAAAATGCTGGTTTTATATAGCGTTTGCAACTTCTATCATATTGCAGCATTTCGATGTACAGGCATGGCTTCTGAAAATCTATCTATAATTTTCCTGAGAACTAGTATCCCTCAAATTGAAAGGTAAAGTGGATTATAAATCTTTAATTTGGTCATCTATATTTATATTTATACTACACATAAATATATATAAATATATTGCCTTAATAGTACTATGTAATATTGAAAATTAACTTACAAACTTTAATGCATGGTGTATAACTTTTAAAAAAATAATTCAAACTTGACAATAGAAATCTATATCTCTACTACTTATAAAGGATGTATCTTTTTTTTCAAAAAACTTTTCATTCCTATAATTACTAACTTTTCTCAACACTGCCTTAATTACATTCTCAACATTTCCACAAAATTTCCAAAAAAAAAAACCTACAGTGGAAAATAGCTGTACGTCACAAGTGAATAAATTTCAAGTAATTATAAAAGGAAACTATTTCAACATCAATGAAAATCTCAAATCTCCAAGCTTTCTCCATACGGTTCATTTTGAAAATCAAAATAAGTCCAGTTTCAAAATCATAATACACAAACTTGATTCAAATCCTCACCACCATCAAAACCCATCACCACCACCGCCGGAATCCCGCCACCATCACAATAACAACAACATTAACCAGAGAACTACGACCACCGGAACCGACGCCCACCCAAAGGGGTTTTCAAGTTTTGAGGTATTTGTTGAGTTTTTATAATTATCAATCAATTTTAAAGGTTTTCTTTTTCTTTTACGCCATCACCTAGCCGGTTGTGGCTTCACAGTCTCCCATTGATAGGGTGTATAGTTTTGCGGGGTGCAATTGGCAATGACATTAAACAAAGTTCATTATTTTTATAATTTTACTCTTTTTTCGAGTGTTGCAGGTTGAGGCTGATGTCTATTTGGAAGCTGAAGGAAGAGGATGAGGATGCACTGAATAGAGTTATACATTTTCACATCTATCTACTGGTAATGTTTGTATGGTTTATATATGATGTGTTTTTATACATTTTTTCCTTTATGATCTTGATTGTTAGTTTTGTGGATATATTGTATTGCTTGAAATCACGGATTCATATTTTTAATGTCATTTTGAAGTCCATTTACATTTATTCCAGAATACATTCATCTCTTATATCTCTTTTTTTCTCATGTTTCGCTGCCGCTTGTTGCTTCGATGCCACCATTCAAGGTGTGTGACGATGGCGATGGGTGTGTTGCGACGGAGAGCAAAAGGAGTGTTGTCGCTGGTGTGAAAACTTGAATAAAAGAAAAAATAGGGTATGATAAAATCAAGGTTCTCATAAAGAAAAAAACAGGGTATTATGAAATATAAAGCGTAAACCAACAAAGTCATAAGCTCACTATATAAACTGAAACAAATTATGTTGCGTAGTTAGTTTTATAAACCAACCTAATGTTAGTGGTTTGTTGACATTCTTCATAGTTTAGTAGACAATAAATAGTCAGATTCAAAACTTATAGCTTTAAAGTGACGTTTAGTTTTTAGTTAGAAATCACAATGAAATTGAGTTTATTATGATTTGTTGAATGGAATTGATTGTTCTTGCCAGTCTCTTTGTGTGTTTGACAGATGTTAAATTGGTGTATGGGACTCTCTATCAAAATGTAACCCTTCTTTGGTTTATTGCAATTGCTAAAGGTTATGTATAGCTTTGGAGTGTTTGGGTTTTTTTATTTTGTGACAGAAGTTTGTTGAAAACTCAAATTTGTTGATAAATGTGTCATTTTTTTTAAAAAAATCTACACGTTTTTGTTTGTTTCCTCCTTGATTAGTGTGAATTGCCACAATAGATCACGATCATGAAGGATTAAGTTAGTGGGAAAGGGGGTGGGGACGGGGCTGCGCAGCGGGTCGTCAGTTATAGTTGTATACATAGGTTTAGGTAACTTGAGCTAGGATTATATATATATATATATATATATATATATATATATATATATATATATATATATATATATATACATAGCGAGCCCCTTAGTATGAAAACAACAGTACTTGCTGCACGAGACAAGCTTGGTGATAAAATCAAAACGAAAACTGCAATAATAAGAATGTTCATGATCAAGTCGAAAAAATTACGTTTGATATAATTAGAAATGATGCCACAATGCGTGTGTATGATTTTTTAATGGTTGATTTAGATGGGGTCTGATATATGAAAAATAATGGTAATAAATTTGAATCCTTTTTCAGGATTCCAAGATGAAAGCTTGCAAATTATGGCCGGAGATATATCAGTGACTATGGATTTTACTGGTGCACTAAGAAGAATTGTTATCCACGATATGTGAAGTATAAATCAAGTATTTATGGGCCACATTAGCAAGTGATCAGAACTTTCAACCGATGCAATGCAAATGGTTACGTTATTTCTAAAGAGGTGATAAAGATTCACTGACTTAGGTTATTTCTAACATTGAATCGGCATGAAGGATAGAAAGTATTTTTATCCACGTGGTTCTATTCCTGCTTAAATAGCTGCACAGATGGGTACCTCATTTCTAAAAGAGGTATGTTTGATGTTCTTACTGCAACTATATTAGATTTTGATATCCTTTTCATTATACTAAAACGAGGTTCGTTATAAGGTCATTAAAAGGTATGTTTCGGTGTTGACATTTAGGTGCTCTTAAGTCTCAAGTTAGTTACGTATTGGTTGGATTGTAATTTTTTTTAAGCAACTTTCTCTACTTTTTCGTATCAAATCTTTGATATCACTAATTTATTCTATCATGCTAAAAGATTTGGTAAATATGCAAAGTAAAACTTTACAACAGTGTACATGCACATGTTTGTCTTGCCTATGATAACAGCTTGGATCAGGTGTTGAATTGGCTATCATATGTCTGGCACATGCGAAACCTTCAAAGGCTGATGGTCATTCTGTTTATGTTCGGATTTTGCCTTTAAATGGAACAGTAGCTGTAACACCCCATTTTGATAAATGGAATGTCACGCGTAATTATGGCGTGTCATCAAAGCATGCAAGGTAAATGTACTAAAACATACATGACCATAGGGAAAACCGAAATCAAACATCGGTTCCCAAACATAAGCCAAAAAATAATAAAGCCAAAAGAAATGAATGAAAGACTAAACAAGCATAAGTATATGAAGGCAAAAAGGAAAAGAAGTCTCTAGCAGCTTCCATCCTATGCACGTCCTCCAAATGCTCGAGTCTTCCCTAGGGTAACTGCCATTTTGGGACATGGAAAGGAAAGTAACGGCTGAGCAAAATGCTCAGTGCACGGATATAGACATAGTATGAATGACTAAGCATAATAAAGACTTAATAGTAGCGGAAATGTATAAGTCCTGGAAAACCTGGAACATGTTCATAAAACTGGTTTTATAGTTTGAAAAGCCTTATGTTTATCTTATAAAAACTGTTTAGCATATTTTACCATTAGCCAATATAGGTCATGAAAATCCACCGTGCATGAATACTTGGAGGGGTGACCTCATCATGAAAATTAGAGGGGCTGCCTCTAATTTAATATACTGGGTTTTGGGTAGGAGGGATCAGCTCCTTGTGAAGGATGCAAGGCACACACCACATTCACCATGAAATCCTGACTGAAAACATGTAACTAGGATGCACCCATACGCCCCACATGATAAATATAATATAAATGGCCAAAAGCTGAAGGGACGCCACGAGCAATCACTCCGCCGTGGTGAAGTCATAACATCAGTGCCTCTAATGTTATGGTTATGGTACCTCCATAACTAGGTGAAACTGGTCATGCATGTATATGGCTTTAGGTATTCTAATTAAACATAAGCAATTCAAAAACATATAAAACAAATACTGGGAAAACAGTTGGCTGCATACGGGGAATCCTAATAAGGAAAGAATGTCCATACTGAAAGCATTGGAATCCGTACCTTATGTCCAGTGAACGAAGAAAACGAACTGAGAGGAATCCTACTTCCGTATCACTAATGCTACATGAATACATACGTGAATAAGTATCTGACTACTAAATACGTAACTGGTTTTATGTCATGTCTTAGCTTATTTTATATGTTCTTACCATGTTTTACTGTTTTAAGCCTTAATCTGTGTTTATCTTATATTCTGTTTACTCTGATTAAGTATTTCTGGTATTTCATGTATTATTATACTTACTGTGTAATAATAAGTAACTTTCAAAAAATAGCAGGTTTCCTAAAATAGAAAGTTTCCAAAAATAGAAAGTTTCCAAAAATAGAAAGTTACCAAAAATAGAAAGTTTCCAAAAATAGAAAGTTTCCAAAAATAGAAAGTTTCCAAAAATAGAAAGTTTCCAAAAATAGAAAGTTTCCAAAAATAGAAAGTTTTCAAAAATAGAAAGTTTCCAAAAATAGAAAGTTTCCAAAAATAGAATTACTGCTTAAAATAGATAAGTTTCTAAAAATAGAAAGTTTCCATAAATAGATCAGCTGCCTTAATTAAATAAGTTTCCATAAATAGATTAGCTGCCTGAAATAAATAAGTTTCTAAAAATAGAAAGTTTCCATAAATAGATTAGCTCCTAAAAATAGAAAGTTTCCATCATTAGAAATAAGCTGGTTAAATAAGCTTAGTATATAAGCCTAAGTGTTTTCATGATTATTTTCTAAGTCATATGATATAATGTATAGTTTATTAATTATTTCATGTAATTAAATGAACTATAGGTTAAAATATTTAATTAAAGTATATCATGTTTTTAAATAAAGTTAAATACTTAGGTTAAAACATGTATTATTATTTATTAATAATATAACCTAAGTCATGTTAATTAATTAATTATAACCATGGTTTTTAAATAATTAATTAATTATAAGTCTTAAAAATATAAAATACTTAGGTTAATAATTTCATGATTTTAATAATTAATATAACCTAAGTCATGTTATTAAATTAATCATGTCATGTTATTAATTTAATTTTATCATAAGATCACAAAAATAAAAAATCTTAACATACACCGTGAACCGGATCTAGACTAATAACCATGAACCGGACATGAAATCGACACCATACCCCGAACCAACTCGGGGTCACCCTTGTCTTGATGTTGCTGTGGGACCCACACCAACCAACCGGGACCATATGGTCTCGGTGGTGGTCAAATGGCCAAACTGAGACCCTCTCGGGTTCGGTTTAGGCGCGGCCAAGAACAAACACCCCTTAAACAACCCTTTCTGATTTATACCAAAACCAATATCATGTTAGATCTATGATTTAATTAGATTTTATAAAAAAACATAACATGTTCTTAATTATTTAAAAGATTAAATCAAAAGAAAAGGGTTAAAGGATTTACCGAATGCGTGGATCTAAAGAACGATGAACAAACACGAACACTAGCACTAACTCCAAGATCAAAGATCAAATCACACCCCTTTGGTGTGTTTGAGGGTGGCGGCCAAAAGAGAAAAAGAAGGAGGAGGAGAAGTTTTAGGTTTTCTCTAAAATCCTCTGTAAAGAAAAATGAGTAGTGTTTTTCCCCTTAACCTCCTTTTAGTAAATTTTGATGGGCTTGACCCATCTTCCTTCCTAATTTCATGGCATATGGGGCCCACATGGGGTAACCCGATCATTTTCCGTGTCTATTTAATAAGTGTGTTCTCGTGTTTGTGTTTTACGTGTTTGTTCGTGTTTATTTGTGTTCGCGTTTTGTGTGTTCTCGTTAAATAATTACCGTGACCTAATATATTTATTTACGCTCGTAATAATTATATATATGTAATTAATAATAGTTCGTGATTTAATTACGTTCATGATTTCATGATCGCATGTTCGAGATTAATTAGTGTCAATTAATTATTACGTGCTCGTGCGTAGTAAATACTTATCGTGTTTTAACACGTACGTAATACGTAAAATCCTAACACGTAATCGTAATCATGTTATAATAGGAAAGTTGTAATCTAGTACGTACGATATTAAGGGTACTATTCATGGTAAAAGCATGCGGGTTTTACAACTCTTCCCCCCTAAAAAGAATAATTCGTCCCCGAATTATAGATAACGTAACTGGAAGAGAAACATACCCGAATCAAACTGAGAGGGTATGTAAGATTAATGAACGTACAGGTGACATGGTAGAAGGAACGTGGAACGTGACATGTCTTGAAAGGACATGGAACGTGACGTGACTGAAAGGACATATCTAATTGATGAGAGAAAACGGATAAAAGTCTGGATGAACTTGTCCGTTTCCAAGCGGCCTCCCTCTTGGAACGGTTCCTTCAGAAGATCTTGACACTAATGATAAATCTTGGTCCTCCTGACCTTGGCTTGGAATACGAAGAGATTCTTGGTTATCAACGGAAGGTAGATCCCCTAAATTCGATCGAGGAAAATAAGAGTTAACGTGCTAGGGTAACTGAAACGTTACGATGCAAGACAATCTGACTTAACTGATAATTAGAAACGATGCGCGAGACATAAAGAAATGTAGTACATGAAAATTTTTGAACGTGATACGTGAAAAATTTTGAACGTGCTACGTGGAGATATGGCGAGTGTAGTATGAGTAAACATATCGTGATCCATGATACGTGTAACATATCTTGATCATGATATGAGGAACGTGGAATGAACATGACATGTGAAACATATCGTGATCATAGAATATAATGGCGGGTAACGCCAAACGCTACAAGGTGAGACGTGGAATATGACGTGAAACGTCTATCTGATGATGGAGAGTTATACTAAACTTGGGTCTGGTCTCTCAAGTTCTTGCAAAACTTCCCAGAACGAAATGAACGTAAAATCGTAAGCCCAGATACGATCATGAACGTGAATAGTGTCATGAACGCGAGCGCGAAAGCAAGTCGTGGAAACAGAATGAGGACGTAAAGTAATTTAGGAGTACAATTGCGAATCTTTGTCTGACCCGATAGCTGAGGGATTACCAAGTGGTCGAATGAGCCTTGGCTGGAACATGTCCGATCAATCTGTTGGTTCTGCAATCCTTGCGGATGTAAGGATTTTGCAGACTTGATCAAACTGTTTGCAATAACCCAGATAGCATCATGCTTCTTCTGAGTTTGCGTTAATCTGGTAACCAAAATCCGTGGAGATCTTGTCCTATTTCAATTCACAATTTCAGATGATGAAAACATCCCAGTTTGTTGGTGTCCTATCTTAACCTGTTGGTATGTCAGGTACTTAGATATGAACATAACTGTATCTTGCTTCGTAGGACTTGATACATAGGAGTTTGCGAAACTCTGAGTTTCTGAATCTAGACTTCTCCTAGCGTAGGATTTTTTATAACACCTAATGTAGTGTAGGGTTCACTCCTTTACGCATAGGCTGAGTCATGGTAAGATTAACCATGCAAGTCCATGTGATCCAGCGTGTCACTGTAATCAACCAGAATTGATATTGGAAATATTTCCAGGGTGAAATTTCTCTTGTCATAGAATTTGCAACATAGTGTAGATATGGTCTTCCTATTCTTCTTCTAGGCTTAAAGGAAATCAGGTTATCCTCAATGAAAACACTGATGAATTTGCTATGACTTCATGGAAACTCATTCTTATAATTTCGTTGGAGCATTGATGAGACTAATTCAAAATCATAAATCTAGCATGACCGAGTCGTGTACGAATAGCAGTCATGGACATGTCCTGCTCTTTCCCTCGTCACTGTTGGCAACATGATCATGAGTTCAATCTTGGAAAAGTGATTAACACAATAAGGTCGATTGGACATGTTGTCAATACGTGGAGGAGAATAACGGTCATGAATGGTGATTTGTTTAAGCCGACGGTAGTCGACACATAATCTCATGGTACCGTCCTTCTCCTTGAAGGTTCTTCTGGAATATATGGGAAGATTTTGGAATAATCAACTGGCTATGCGTAAAAGGACTTAAGTAGTCGTGTCTTACTGACATGTAGAAAATTTTAGCGACCATGGCTAACAACGCACATGCTTGTAAGCATAGATAATTTGTACAAATTTTCCTGATGGAAAGTCAAGCTGAATGTATTTAGGAGCCTGAACATTACTGTACATAATTATGAATCGTAGCATGGTGTGATGTTCATAGTCCATAATTAGGATAAAGTTCATCTCGTGTCTGTCCGAGGAAATGCGTTAGCAGCTTGGATCTCATCATTAAGCTGAAGGAAATCCTTCGTATATGTGGGAATACGAAAGGCGTCCTTCATGGTCATGAATCATAAGAAATATGGTGAAAGAAATAAAAGTGACATCAGCAACGCGACAGTTCTCACTGATGCGCCGATAATGGTATTGAAATTCTTGTGGCCTGATTAATACATGGCACAACAAAATGGAGATACCCTTGGAGGGTACCCTGAATTTCTTAGGAATGTCCCATAGTTGGACGTGAGTCATGTGTCTTGACTCGTGTCTTGGAACTATAAGCATGACATATGTCTTGACTGGTGTCTTGACATGTGTCTTCATGAAGTATACGTAAGACATGTGTCTTGACTGATTTCTTGACATGTGTCTTCAGAAACTATACGTGAGATATGTGTCTTGACTGATGTCTTGACATGTGTCTCGAGACGTAATTCAATAGAACTACAATATTAGGTTATTATGCCAGACTTGGCGGATCGGTTGGACTACTGATCCTTTGTATGTCTGATCACGTCCGCGGCCGGAGCCTCGGTTGCGATTTCTAGGATAGTTCCGTCATAGTAGTGGTTACTATCGTCTTGTCTGTCAGTTCCATGACGGTCATTATCATGACCGTGATTCATGTAACTATTCAGCTGAGTGGCCGGCTGGTACCGGTTTGCACTCATATGGCTGAAATGACAGCCGAATGACGTGTGACATGTAACTAAGAATTAGGGACAATGATTGATGAAAATCGTCTGATGGTTAAGCATCTTCTCGTTCGATTGCTTTGCTCTGACGCCTTTGTCTTCGTCTTGTAGGATCTCCAGATTGTGAACAGCATCCGCATCTCGTAGCGTCTCCGAACGTTAGCAGCATCAACCTTTAGTAACATCTCCCAGTTATGAGCGGCATTAGCAATCTTGTAGAATATCAGCAAATTGAAAATACGCCTGAGGTGATTCAGAATCGACTAGCGAATACTCGTGAAGTATTGCAAGCGAAATACACATGGATTAAGGTACGTGTAATACACATGAAATACGATACGTGGAGTACACGTGGAATGCACATGAAATGATCGGTATGGGGTCGATCATTTATCATGATTTAAGGAGAGTATATCGGTTAAACGGTTAGGAAAACCATCATGATAACCTGGCAATGCCAGTATATACCTCATTCTGGTTGCAAAGAGAAACGTTAAAGTGTGGTAATACAAAATTTAAGATGATTTGCCTGAAAGCATGATCAATGAAAACTAACCATGACTATCATGAAAGCAGAATTCAATGAATCCAACTATGTCTTGCATGAAGCCATAATAACAAATGAGGCGTAAGACGTAATCCACATGAAGACGGAATTATCATGAAGAAACACGAAACGATTTAACATGGAGGAGTGTATAAAATAATCAGCATGAAACTGAGTTTAACCATGACAGTATGAAAACATATTTGACATAAAAACATAGTAACTTATGAGGGGACATAAAAAAATTTATGCCAAAAATCATGAGAAAAATTTTATGCATGAAAAACAATGCATGAATGCGTAATGTAGTTTATAAAAACCTTTATATGTGCGAGGGGACGCCTATGGGTCGGTCCCAAAACAAAAGACATGGCGAGGGGACGCCTATGGGTCGGTCCCAAAGTTAAAAGTTTCGATAAAAGCACATGCGACTAAATAGGGCCAGTCCTGTACCAACCATTACTTAGTCATAATCCGTGCAACAATGATACATGAAACGTAAATAAATGAAACTCATCTGTCAAAACTTATCAGAAAAAATTTTATGTGACTAATTATGAACTACTGGGGTTCAGTCCACATAGTCACAGTTCTCGAAGAACATTATGCATGAAACAATGACACATAACTAAATATGAATGACGGTTGTCCATCCATATTAGTAAAACAATATCGATGAAAACATCAAGGTTAAAACCTCAAGGTGCTGAAAACATCATGGTTAAAGCAACAATGCGCTAAAAACATCAATACGTAGAATAACAAACGTTGGCTTAGGAAGCTTGATAGGTGTGAAAACACCCATCCTTTTACCACTTATTTCTGGCTAAAACAAGACCAAAACACGTAATTAATATCATCTGTTTGGAATTATGCGTGGTTTTTGTGTTTATTGTGTTTTCAGAGTCAACCGGATGATTATTGAAGAAAACATGGGATTGCACGGGTTTTATCGAAGAAAAAGACTCAAGACGAAGTCTATTGTCCAAGAGATGCAAAAGGTTTGAAGTCATTGTGCCTATTTGAAGATTTATCGAAGAATAGAGCCAAAGATGGAAGATTCATATATGTCGAAGAACTCGAGTCTATTAAACAAAAGATCATAAGACGAGTTAGAATTATTCACCGACACTTCTCAAAATCCAAAGTCGGAAACGTTTATTTAAAGAAACGTAAAGACTAAAGAAGAAAGAAGAAAAGAAGCCCAAAACCAAAGCCCATTCACAAGCCCATAATCACACGCCTATAAATAGACTTCACTTCACCATTTGGAGACACTTAGTTAGTCTTAGTTTTAGTTCTTCATTTCTCTAGTTTTAGAGAGAGAAAGTTCCAAACTTTCTCTCACTAAACTTTTTCTTTGTTTTCATCTTTTAAATTTAAGCTTTCTTTAATCTTTGTACTTTGGATTTCATTAATCTTATTCAAGTTAAGCTTTTAAGTTCTTTAATCTTCTTCTACTTTTCTTAGTTTACCTAAATCCTTGATCCGATTGTTTCATTCCATACGGTTTGGATTTGTGGATGAGTTCGTGATCAAAGTTTAATCTTTCTTGTTTCTTTTTAAGCTCTCACACGTATAAGCTATAGGCCTTCTATGTTTATTGGCTTATTGCTTGTTTTAGCTTATTGGTTTTCGGATTTCATCAAGTTTTTAGTCATTCAAAAGTTTCGTTTATAAAGTTTACGTTCTCATGATTTTAAAAGTTGTCAAATTTTAGCTTTTTGAGTTATTTAAAGTCTCGGTTAAAGTAGCTTATTGTATATGCTTATTGAAGTTTCTGCTTATCACCAATTTCGGAACAACATTGCTCCCATCGCAATCCAAGGGTTTTTTACACATTCCGACGGGTTCTCTGGTTTAGATCGCAATAACCCTTAAGGGTTTTACTTTGCGATCGGTTGGCATTTCCCCCTTATTCCGATCTGGATTGCGATCGCTTATTGCGATCGCACATTCCGACGGGACTAAGGTCCTTTTTAAGTCGAAACTCTGGCCAATTTTTATTTACAAAATTCCGATCTGACATTGCGACAAAGGGTTTTTAGATATTCCGATCTGACTTTCCGATCTAGACATCATTCCGACAGCTTGATTTTAATTATTCTGATGGTAACTTACATGAACATTCCGATGGACTCCACTTTGACATTCCGATGGGTTGTTGTAGTTATATTCCGATGCTTATTTCTTTGATGCATTTCGATAGAAATAATTTTCCATATTCCGATAGAACAAGTTTTTAAGTATTAGTTCAATTAAGTTTTCAAAGTATTCGTCTAATCTTTTCTTTACGTTTTCAAGCATTCAGTTTTAACTTGTCAATCTAGTTTAATCTTTTAAAAGCTTTAATTTTACTCTTCGATACTTACTTATTTGTCATTAGTTCAAAATAGATAAACAAACCAAAACCTTTTTATTAACCAAGAACAAATCATTCCACTTAGAACCGTGATCAATTCGAGGAGATACCGAGAAACGAACTTTCAACTAGTAAAATCTTTGTATCAAATGGCGCCGCTGCCGGCTCTTCTCGTTAAGATCAACAGTTTTTTGTGAGAACTTGGATTTTGGGATCCGTTCCCCGTGAACGTTACTTTTTCATAAAAATTTTCAAAAACCCTAAAAAATATAAAATTTTCAAAAATACAAAAAAATTAAAAAACCATAAAAACCAAAAATATTTTTGCTTTGTTTTTGCCTTGTTAGTTCTTTTGCAGGTGCATGCGTACACGATCAACGTCTTATCAAGAGCCCGAGCCTCTCGAAGACTTAGACATGGCCGGTGTACAAAACAACAACAATAACCCACCTAAAAACAATAATAATAACAATAACAATCCACCTTTCAACAACAATAATAACAACAACAATGAGCCTTTACCGGATAATCGCCCGATGATTGAACTTCTGCAAGCACATGTAGATGGTAACGATGATCCAATCGTTATACCCGCGATTGCAGCCAACAACTTTGAGCTCAAATCCGGCTTTATCCAGATGGTCTCTGCTCAACCATTCTTGGGGCGTACCATTGATGATCCACATGACCACATCAAGAGATTCTTGCAACTCACTAATACGGTCAAATTCAATGGTGTTCCACAAGAGGTAATCCGTTTACAACTTTTTCCCTTTTCTTTAGAGGGACAAGCCCGGCATTGGCTTGCTAAGGAACCGCCACAGAGTATTCTTACGTGGACGGATTTGGAGACCAAATTTATCAACTACTTTTTCCCACCCTCTCGTACTACCGCTTTGCGGAATGAAATTATCAATTTTGAACAAAAGTACGATGAGTCTATTAGTGAATCTTGGGATCGTTTCAAAGACCTTTTGAGAAAATGCCCACAACATGGTTTTACCAAAGTGCATCAAATTAACACTTTTTATAATGGTTTAAGCATGAATGACCAAGATTCACTAAACAGTGCCTCGGGGGGGGGGGGGGGGGGGGGGGGGGGGGGGGGGGGTAATATTTTGGCTAAGACTTCTAATGCCGCTTGGGATATTATTGAAAATAAGTCTCGTGTGCAAACCAAGAGTGTTCGGACCAATGTCGCTAGTGCTAGTACTAGTGACAGCGACAAGCGACTTGACAAAATTACTACGCTTCTTGAATCGCTTGTTACCCACACCGCCAACAACACCAACAGCATCAACGCTAAAAACGCTCAAGTCAATGCTGTCAACCAACCATGTGAGATATGCGGGGGTCCTCACTCTTACACCACTTGTACTGCCACCCAAGACTACCCTTCTGAGAATGTGAATGCAGCATACGGCACCTATCCTCCGGCCGCTTATCAAGCTCGTCCTCAAGGTGACCGCAACCTGCTTAGCTACCGCTCAAACAACTATCTCTCACCACCCGGTTTTACTCCTAACAACCCAAACCAACAACAAAACCTTAACCTCCCTCCTCAACAACAACAACCTCGTACACCATACATACCACCTCACAAACAACCATATCCACCTCAAAGAAACAACCAAGTTTACCAGCAACCTGCTTATCAACCACCCGCATACAATGCTCCTCCCAACCAACCCACCGCATTACACCAAGACATTGGAACCTACATGAGGACTAACGATGTGATCATGGACAATCTCCAACAGGAAGTGCGCAACTTGAAAGTATACCTGGTGAAACAAGGGAACGATCTGAGAGCTGATATGAGAAACACTTTGGATAGTCAAACGAATGACTTAAAGAACATGATGGCTAGTTTCTTCCAAGGTAATCAACCCTCTTCTTCGGATACTCTTCCGAGTAACACCGTTGCGAATCCAAGAGGGGAGATGAAAGCAATCACCACTCGCAGTGGCAAAGGTACCAAGGAACCCGAGCTTCCTATACCTCCACCGGTGATTGTGACTAAGGAGAACGAGTCACCTGCTCCTATTCCTCAACCGTCTACTTCCCCAATTTCTCCGCCTCTTACTTCTACCCCTCCTCCACCCAAGGATGTGAGTGATCCTATTCTCCCAAATCCTTCCTCTTCTTCCGATATACCTTATCCCTTAAGGTTGAGGAAAGAGAAGCTCAAAAGCAAGGATGATATTCAAGTTTCGAACTTTCTAAAAATGTTTAAACAATTGAATTTTAACATCTCCTTCGCTGAGGCTCTCGCTCACATGCCTAAATACGCGAAAATGTTCAAAGATCTTCTTAGCGACAAGGAGAAGCTTCTTGATATTGCTAACACCCAACTTAATGAGAATTGCTCTGCAGTGCTCTTAAAGAAATTGCCAACCAAGCTTGGTGATCCGGGTCGTTTCTTAATCCCTTGTAACTTCCCGGGAGTAGAGAATTGCATGGCCCTAGCCGATCTAGGTGCCAGTATTAATCTAATGCCTCTAAGTGTTTGGAAGCAATTATCTCCCCCTGAGCTAGTCCCCACCAAAATGACTTTGGAATTATCCAACCGTACGGTTGCTTATCCAGTGGGGATAGCCGAAGACGTCTTTGTAGGAGTCGACAAATTCACTTTTCCTGCCGATTTCGTCGTCGTCGACTACGAGATGGACCCTCGTGTGCCATTAATTGTTGGTCGTCTATTCCTGAGGACCGGTCGCACTCTCATCGATGTTGAAGCCGGTGAGCTTATCATGAGGGTGGGTGGCGATAAAATCGTTTTCAACATGAGAAAGTTGTCTAAACAACCTTATTCTAACGAGAGTGTTAATTGTATTGACGTTCTTGATGAGGCTTGTGAATAACACTTCAAAGATGCTTGCAAAAGTATTCCTACCTCTCTTCCCAATGTTGAGACCGTTTCCTCTGTCGATTCATCACTATCTCTATTTGGAGAAAGTGATTTCCTTTGGAAAGATTTTGAAGCCACCATGGGAGATGTGAATTTAGCTAATGACGATTCCCCCACCGATTGGGATGAAGATCTTCGCCTCATTGAAAACATTCTTAAAGAAGACAATCTTTCTCCACCATCTACCACGGTTATTGCTATCGATGCTCCGACTTTGAAAACGCCTCCCATCGAAAATCCTCCGGATTTAGAACTTAAGGAGTTACCGCCCCATCTCGAGTACGTGTTCCTTGAAGAAAACAAGAAGTCGCCTGTCATCATCGCAAAGGACTTGAAAGAAGAAGAGAAAACTCGCCTCATCCCCGTGCTTAAAGATCATAAGAAGGCAATTGCTTGGAAAATTTCCGATATCCGCGGAATTGATCCGAACTTTTGTACTCACAAGATTCTCATGGAAGATGACTTTAAACCCGCAATCCAGAGCCAAAGAAGGGTTAATCCTCGCATTCATGACGTCATCAAACAAGAGGTTATCAAACTTCTAGATGCCGGCTTGATTTACCCTATTTCAGATTCGCCGTGGGTAAGTCCCGTCCATTGTGTGCCCAAGAAAGGCGGAATAACCGTTGTTTCCAATGAACACAACGAGTTGATTCCCACTCGTCTCGTTACTGGGTGGAGAGTTTGTATTGATTATCGCAAGCTCAATGATGCCACGAGAAAAGATCACTTTCCTCTTTCCTTCATGGATCAAATGCTCGAGCGTCTAGCTGGTAATGACTATTACTGCTTCTTAGACGGCTTCTCCGGGTATTTTCAAATTCCCATCGATCCCAAGGACCAAGAAAAGACCACATTCACTTGTCCCTATGGAACATTTGCTTACAAACGCATGCCTTTTGGTTTATGCAATGCTCCTGGGACGTTCCAACGGTTTATGATGGCTATCTTCCATGACATAGTGGAAGACACTATGGAAGTATTCATGGATGATTTCTCGGTCTATGGAGATTCTTTCTCTGCTTGCCTTGCCAATTTAGAACGTATGCTTAAGCGGTGTGAAGACACTCGCCTTGTTCTTAATTGGGAAAAATGTCATTTCATGGTAAAAGAGGGCATCGTGCTAGGACACAAGATCTCCAAAGCCGGTCTCGAAGTAGACCGTGCTAAAGTCGATGTTATCGCTAAGTTGCCTCCACCTTCAATCGTGAAGGGTGTGAGAAGTTTCCTTGGTCATGCGGGCTTCTACCGTCGATTCATCAAATATTTTTCTCAAATCGCTCGCCCGATGACCCACCTCTTGGAAAAAGACACTCCTTTTATCTTTTCCAATGAGTGTCTTGAAGCCTTCAACTTGCTTAAGGATAAGCTAACTAAGGCACCCGTCTTGGTTACCCCTAATTGGGAGCTGCCTTTCGAGTTGATGTGCGATGCTAGTGACTTTGCTATTGGAGCGGTTCTGGGCCAAAGAGTGAACAAACACTTCCAACCAATCCATTACGCTAGCAAGACAATGACTGGGGCTCAATTGCATTACACGACAACCGAAAAAGAGCTTTTAGCTGTTGTCTATGCCTTTGAAAAGTTCCGCCCCTACCTTGTCCTTTCCACCACAATCGTTTACACCGATCATTCCGCGTTGAAGTACTTGTTAACTAAACAAGATTCCAAACCAAGACTTCTTCGCTGGGTTTTGCTACTCCAAGAATTTAAATTCGAAATTCGCGATAAGAAAGGAGCTGAAAACCTAGCCGCGGATCATCTCAGACTTGAGGATCCTTACCAAGGGGATCATCTGAACAAAGAGATCAATGACTCTTTTCCCCTGGAGACCTTAATGTCTATCAACTCGACTTCTGATGAAACCCCGTGGTTTGCGGACATTGCAAACTACTTGGCGGGTGGAATTCTCGTCGACGGGCTAACATCCCAACAAAAGAAAAGTTCTTCAAAGACATTAAGACTTACTTTTGGGATGACCCGTATCTATTCAAACAATGTGCTGATTTAATTATTCGCCGATGTGATGATGGACCGGCAGCTTTAGAAATCCTTGACGCTTGCCACAAAGGACCCACCGGTGGTCACTTTGGTCCCAACTACACCGCCAAAAAAGTGTTTGATTCGGGATTTTATTGGCCCACCATTTACCGTGATGCTCACGAGATGGTTAAACGATGTGATGCTTGCCAAAAACAAGGCAAGATCACACATAAAGACGAGATGCCTCAGAATTTCATTCAAGAATATGAAATCTTTGATGTTTGGGGTATCGACTTTATGGGGCCATTCCCTTCATCTAAAGGAAACAAATACATCCTTGTAGCCGTTGACTACGTCTCCAAATGGGTTGAAGCCAAAGCTTTACCCACTAATGACCCAAGGGTGGTTTGTAACTTTTTGAAATCGCTGTTCGCTAGATTCGGTGTGCCTCGTGCCATTATTAGTGATCGCGGGACTCATTTTTGCAATGACCAATTTGCTAGAGTCATGGCTAAGTATGGTGTAAATCATCGTCTTTCCACCGCCTATTACCCACAAACTAATGGCCAGGCTGAAATATCCAACCGAGGATTAAAGCGAATTCTAGAAAGAACCATGGGAGAGCATCGTGCCTCATGGGCCGATAAACTTGATGATGCTTTGTGGGCTTTTCATACCGCATACAATACTCCGATTGGTTGTACACTATATCGTCTCGTGTACGGGAAAGCGTGCCACCTCCCCATTGAGTTGGAGCACAAGGCTTACTGGGCCTTGAAGTGGGCTAATTTTGATATCAACAAAGCCGGTGACCTACGCAAGATCCAACTCAATGAGCTGAATGAACTCCGGAATGAGGCTTATGAAAATTATTTGATCTATAAGGAAAAGACTAAGCTCATTCACGACTTTAAGATTAAGAACCGAGAGTTCCAAGTTGGAGACAAAGTTTTACTCTTTAACTCTCGGTTGAAAATCTTTTCGGGCAAGCTGAAATCTCGTTGGTCCGGCCCATTCACCATTGCCCAAATTTTTCCATATGGTACTCTCGAGCTCGCTCAACCTAATGGACCTAATTTTAAGGTGAATGGCCAACGAGTGAAGTTGTACTTTGGTGAGGACATCTCTCATGAGATGATTCCATCCCTCACCACGTTCCCCATGAACTAATTTTAGGTCGAGTCAGGCTCGTGACTCGGTTATCAAAAACAAGCGCTCTTCGGGAGGCAACCCGAGTATCTATCCTTTTCTGTTTTAACCTCCTAAGTGTAGGGGGACCTATATAGGTGTTTGTATTTGTGTGGCGATGTGATTACAGGGATGAAAGCACTCTTGGAACCTTTGAAGAACCGTGCTCCCTTGTTATCCGAAATCCGGTTCTATCTCTCAACTATCGTTATTCAATTATCTTCATACTCACATTTGAAGTTGATCACTTTAGTCGTCTCTTCCTTAACTTGATTTAACCAACGTGCACAATGTCATAAGTGTAGGGGAGACTTTTCCCACATGCTTAAACATTGAGGACAATGTTTATCTTAAGTGTAGGGGGGGGGGGGGACTTCTATCGAAGTTTTAAGTGGACTTTTCCATGAAAATGCCTTCATTTAACCGGAAAATCATCTTTTTCAACATTTTTCAAATTTTTTATTAACTTTGGCCATATAGTCGTAATTTTTAAATTTTTATCGTTGCTTTCATATGTATATATCCCGCAATAAAGTCAAATTTTAATAAAGTGGTGTAGCTAGTTTAGAAATCTTTGACATATTAGGCTCGTTGCGATTATTTTGACTCAACCCGAATAGACTTATCCAAGTTTATTCTAGCTAGTATCCTTAACCATGTAGACCTTAATTGGTTTATTAGGCTAAGCATCCACGAGTCTCATTACTTGAGATTTTAAATTGTGGAGAACGAGAAATGATAGAGTCAATTATAAGTCGGTATTCTTGCACAAGCTCACTTGGTGTAATTATTTGCCTATTCTCCCATCACTTGCTAATAAATTATCTGCAATAAGTAAGGTCGTACGATTTGAAAAGTTACTTAGCTTCTAGCCCAAGATCGTTTAAAAGTTGCTCGGTAATGATAAGAGTTCATAGCCAAGGCATAACTTATGAAGCGGGGCGCCAAGATTGGCGAGTCCGAAAAGGCCCTAACAAGGCATGAGGATTCCATTTTATTGCTGAAGATCCAAAGTGATGTGAAAAGCATTATTCCCAAAATCAATATGAAGGATCAAGACTCACGACGAAAAGCAATCAACTCCCATAAAGATGATGGAGAAGTCTATTCGAAAAGACCCTAACAAGGTATGTGGATAAATAGATCCAAGTCCGAAAAGGAGGCGGGTCGTTGTATCTCAGAATCCCAATTAGAGATTGAAGAAATAATCATGAATTCGTGGTCAACAAAGTTGGAGTACCCCTAAAAAGTCTCCAAGCGAAGAAACTCTATTAACGAAGAGAAGACCATTATCTCAAGAACGTCTCTCGAAGATATGAAGTATGAAGTACATGCCAAATATCGGCCCGAGAAAGGTCTCAAATCGTGAACCGAGTTATGCCAAGATATGAACTTTTTGATATCCCGAGAAGCAGTTTTAAGAGATTTTGTCCTTTAGCTAACTATTGATCAAATCGTCCTACTTTGCTTTCAGCCTAAATAAACTATCGAAATAAGTCCAAAAAATGCATCTAACATGATCATTCTAAGACAAAAATAAAATATAAGAGATACACCTAGGAATAAGGGAGTTTAAGCATTTAATTAAGCCATGTGTGTAAGTGTTTGATATGCTAACTTATAATAACAATGATCTCGTTTTTAAGCTTAGTTTGAGGAACGTGAAACATGAGGGTGATAAATCTTCGTAGCACCAAAGCCCTAATGTAAGTCCTTGATCTCTTTGCAAGTTATTTCCATCCTTTTGTTTAATTTAAAGTTTTGATTTCTCTTAGCACTTTAATTTTTTGTTTAGTAGTATGTTAATAAGGCCAAGGTTGATTGATTATGAGAAAAGTGTAAAATTGCTTTATCACTAAGCATTGCATGAGGGCATGGCAATGGTTAAGTGTAGGGGATTTGATAGGTGTGAAAACACCCATCCTTTTACCACTTATTTCTGGCTAAAACAAGACCAATTCACGTAATTAATATCATCTGTTTGGAATTATGCGTGGTTTTTGTGTTTATTGTGTTTTCAGAGTCAACCGGATGATTATTAAAGAAAACATGGGATTGCACGGGTTTTATCGAAGAAAAAGACTCAAGACGAAGTCTATTGTCCAAGAGATGCAAAAGGTTTGAAGTCATTGTGCCTATTTGAAGATTTATCGAAGAATAGAGCCAAAGATGGAAGATTCATATATGTCAAAGAACTCGAGTCTATTAAACAAAAGATCATAAGACGAGTTGGAATTATTCACCGACACTTCTCAAAATCCAAAGTCGGAAACGTTTATTTAAAGAAACGTAAAGACTAAAGAAGAAAGAAGAAAAGAAGCCCAAAACCAAAGCCCATTCACAAGCCCATAATCACACGCCTATAAATAGACTTCACTTCACCATTTGGAGACACTTAGTTAGTCTTAGTTTTAGTTTTTCATTTCTCTAGTTTTAGAGAGAGAAAGTTCCAAACTTTCTCTCACTAAACTTTTTCTTTGTTTTCATCTTTTAAATTTAAGCTTTCTTTAATCTTTGTACTTTGGATTTCATTAATCTTATTCAAGTTAAGCTTTTAAGTTCTTTAATCTTCTTCTACTTTTCTTAGTTTACCTAAATCCTTGATCCGATTGTTTCATTCCATACGGTTTGGATTTGTGGATGAGTTCGTGATCAAAGTTTAATCTTTCTTGTTTCTTTTTAAGCTCTCACACGTATAAGCTATAGGCCTTCTATGTTTATTGGCTTATTGCTTGTTTTAGCTTATTGGTTTTCGGATTTCATCAAGTTTTTAGTCATTCAAAAGTTTCGTTTATAAAGTTTACGTTCTCATGATTTTAAAAGTTGTCAAATTTTAGCTTTTTGAGTTATTTAAAGTCCCGGTTAAAGTAGCTTGTTGTATATGCTTATTGAAGTTTCTGCTTATCACCAATTTCGGAACAACATTGCTCCCATCGCAATCCAAGGGTTTTTACACATTCCAACGGGTTCTCTGGTTTAGATCGCAATAACCCTTAAGGGTTTTACTTTGCGATCGGTTGGCATTTCCCCTTATTCCGATATGGATTGCGATCGCTTATTGCGATCGCACATTCCGACGGGACTAAGGTCCTTTTTAAGTCGAAACTCTGGCCAATTTTTATTTACAACATTCCGATCTGACATTGCGACAAAGGGTTTTTAGATATTCCGATCTGACTTTCCGATCTAGACATCATTCCGACAGCTTGATTTTAATTATTCCGATGGTAACTTACATGAACATTCCGATGGACTCACTTTGACATTCCGATGGGTTGTTGTAGTTATATTCCGATGCTTATTTCTTTGATGCATTCCGATAGAAATAATTTTCCATATTCCGATAGAACAAGTTTTTAAGTATTAGTTCAATTAAGTTTTCAAAGTATTCGTCTAATCTTTTCTTTACGTTTTCAAGCATTCAGTTTTAACTTGTCAATCTAGTTTAATCTTTTAAAAGCTTTAATTTTACTCTTCGATACTTACTTATTTGTCATTAGTTCAAAATAGATAAACAAACCAAAACCTTTTTATTAACCAAGAACAAATCATTCCACTTAGAACCATGATCAATTCGAGGAGATACCGAGAAACAAACTTTCAACTAGTAAAATCTTTGTATCAAAGCTCCTGGTGACTACCCACTAGTCACAGGTCGAGTTTTAGAGCCTACAGGTCGAAGCCTTGGCTCTGATACCATAATTGTAACACCCCATTTTGATAAATGGAATGTCACGCGTAATTATGGCGTGTCAATTAAGCATGCAAGGTAAATGTACTAAAACATACATGACCATAGGGAAAACCGAAATCAAACATCGGTTCCCAAACATAAGCCAAAAAAATAATAAAGCCAAAAGAAATGAATGAAAGACTAAACAAGCATAAGTATATGAAGGCAAAAAGGAAAAGAAGTCTCTAGCAGCTTCCATCCTATGCACGTCCTCCAAATGCTCGAGTCTTCCCTAGGGTACCTGCCGTTTTGGGACATGGAAAGGAAAGTAACGGCTGAGCAAAACGCTCAGTGCACAGATATAGACATAGTACGAATGACTAAGCATAATAAAGACTTAATAGTAGCGGAAATGTATAAGTCCTGGAAAACCTGGAACATGTTCATAAAACTGGTTTTATAGTTTGAAAAGCCTTATGTTTATCTTATGAAAACTGTTTAGCATATTTTACCATTAGCCAATATAGGTCATGAAAATACACCGTGCATGAATACTTGGAGGGGTGACCTCATCATGCAAATTAGAGGGACTGCCTCTAATTTAATATACTGGGTTTTGGGTAGGAGGGATCAGCTCCTTGTGAAGGATGCAAGGCACACACCACATTCACCATGAAATCCTGACTGAAAACATGTAACTAGGATGCACCCATACGCCCCACATGATAAATATAATATAAATGGCCAAAAGCTGAAGGGACGCCACGAGCAATCACTCCGCCGTGGTGAAGTCATAACATCAGTGCCTCTAATGTTATGGTTATGGTACCTCCATAACTAGGTGAAACTGGTCATGCATGTATATGGCTTTAGGTATTCTAATTAAACATAAGCAATTCAAAAACATATAAAACAAATACTAGGAAAACAGTTGGCTGCATACGGGGAATCCTAATAAGGAAAGAATGTCCATACTGAAAGGACGGGAATCCGTACCTTATGTCCAGTGAACGAAGAAAACGAACTGAGAGGAATCCTACTTCCGTATCACTAATGCTACATGAATACATACGTGAATAAGTATCTGACTACTAAATACGTAACTGGTTTTATGTCATGTCTTAGCTTATTTTATATGTTCTTACCATGTTTTACTGTTTTAAGCCTTAATCTGTGTTTATCTTATATTCTGTTTACTCTGATTAAGTATTTCTGGTATTTCATGTATTATTATACTTACTGTGTAATAATAAGTAACTTTCCAAAAATAGCAGGTTTCCTAAAATAGAAAGTTCCAAAAATAGAAAGTTTCCAAAAATAGAAAGTTACCAAAAATAGAAAGTTTCCAAAAATAGAAAGTTTCCAAAAATAGAAAGTTTCCAAAAATAGAAAGTTTCCAAAAATAGAAAGTTTCCAAAAATAGAAAGTTTCCAAAAATAGAATTACTGCATAAAATAGATAAGTTTCTAAAAATAGAAAGTTTCCATAAATAGATCAGCTGCCTTAATTAAATAAGTTTCCATAAATAGATTAGGTGCCTGAAATAAATAAGTTTCTAAAAATAGAAAGTTTCCATAAATAGATTAGCTTCCTTATTTAATTAAGTTTCTAAAAATAGAAAGTTTCCATCATTAGAAATAAGCTGGTGAAATAAGCTTAGTATATAAGCCTAAGTGTTTTCATGATTATTTTCTAAGTCATATGATATAATGTATAGTTTATTAATTATTTCATTAATTAAATAAACTATAGGTTAAAATATTTAATTAAAGTATATCATGTTTTTAATTAAATAAAGTTAAATACTTAGGTTAAAACATGTATTATTATTTATTAATAATATAACCTAAGTCATGTTAATTAATTAATTATAACCATGGTTTTTAAATAATTAATTAATTATAAGTCTTAAAAATATAAAATACTTAGGTTAATAATTTCATGATTTTAATAATTAATATAACCTAAGTCATGTTATTAAATTAATCATGTCATGTTATTAATTTAATTTTATCATAAGATCACAAAAATAAAAAATCTTAACATACACCGTGAACCGGATCTAGACTAATAACCATGAACCGGACATGAAATCGACACCATACCCCGAACCAACTCGGGGTCACCCTTGTCTTGATGCTGCTGTGGGACCCACACCAACCAACCGGGACCATATGGTCTCGGTGGTGGTCAAATGGCCAAACCGAGACCCTCTCGGGTTCAGTTTAGGCGCGGATAAGAACAAACACCCCTTAAACAACCCTTTTTGATTTATACCAAAACCAATATCATGTTAGATCTATGATTTAATTAGATTTTATAAAAAAACATAACATGTTCTTAATTATTTAAAAGATTAAATCAAAAGAAGAGGGTTAAAGGATTTATCAAATGCGTGGATCTAAAGAACGATGAACAAACACGAACACTAGCACTAACTCCAAGATCAAAGATCAAATCACACCCCTTTGGTGTGTTTGAGGGTGGCGGCCAAAAGAGAAAAAGAAGGAGGAGGAGAAGTTTTAGGTTTTCTCTAAAATCCTCTGTAAAGAAAAATGAGTAGTGTTTTTCCCCTTAACCCCCTTTTAGTAAATTTTGATGGGCTTGGCCCATCTTCCTTCCTAATTTCGTGGCATATGGGGCCCACATGGGGTAACCCTATCATTTTCCGTGTCTAATTAATAAGTGTGTTCTCGTGTTTGTGTTTTACGTGTTTGTTCGTGTTTATTTGTGTTCGCGTTTTGTGTGTTCTCGTTAAATAATTACCGTAACCTAATATATTTATTTACGCTCGTAATAATTATATATATGTAATTAATAATAGTTCGTGATTTAATTACGTTCATGATTTCATGATCGCATGTTCGAGATTAATTAGTGTCAATTAATTATTACGTGCTCGTGCGTAGTAAATACTTATCGTGTTTTAACACGTACGTAATACATAAAATCCTAACACGTAATCGTAATCATGTTATAATAGGAAAGTTTTAATCTAGTACGTACGATATTAAGGGTACTATTCATGGTAAAAGCATGCGGGTTTTACAGTAGCAGAGCTTGAGACTGAATTTTTGGACCTATAAAGCAAGGTCTGTTATCTAATTGACACACGTAATATTGTGATTATTGCTTTAGGGTGTATTGTAATAATGTTAATTTGCCCAGCAAATGGGATACTATGGCGGTTTTGTTAAATTTCAAGATCTCAACTCCACACCTTAAGAATCTTAAAAAGTTTGAAGATGCTGTAAACTTCTGAGCACAGTACTTGATAGCTTAAAAAAGGTTATAAGGAACTGGTCACATACCTACATGGAATCAAACTCTTGAAATTTTTTTTATTCATGGGAACTGTGGCATATTTTAATGTTTTGGAGTGAACTTAATGAGAATTTTGTTCTCAAATTTGAGAGTTCTTACTGAATGCAATAACAAATCAAATGCACCTTCTCTAACACCTTCATTATAAGATTTTACTTGAGCATGATTCCCCTTTGGGTCACTTTGATAAACATCTTTCTACCCCATCCAATCTATACTTAGGTTTGTGACTTCTTTTCTAGAGCTTACATTACCGGGAGAATATAATGCTCGCCTGATTTAATGGTTTAGTATTCATTTAACTTCTACGTTCGTGTTGGTTTGATACACCCGTCTCAAGGTACATCTAACATGTATAGTACTTATTCCAGGTTGCAACATCTATATTCACTGCTATTATTTGTGGGTATAGTTTATTGTCTAAGAATGGTGCCAAATGTGTATATAAATAAGGTTATACTTCATAGTTTCTAAGAGGAACAAAGGTTTTCATGTCGCTAAATTAAAAGATAGTAATTCATATTTTGTTTTGTATCCTGATCATGATCCTCATTAGAGAATGATTTAAGGCCATTAGTGGCCCCAAGAGATCCTTAATTTGATAAAAAGCTGATCAAGTTTCTATGAACGTATTATTCAGATATTGGATAGGCTTTATAAAACATGTGATCAAGCTTCTGCAGGTATTAGATTATGACTATAGAGGCTCTGCATTTTATGTTTTAATGAGTTGATATCAAATTTATTTCTTATATTTTATTAGACAAGCTTAAAGCTATTTTTGTTTTTTTATCATCAGCTATAGCCATATGCTGGTTTAATTGTAGTTCTAAACAAGTAATAACTTGTGTCTATATTTTTTGAAGCTGGAAGTTGAGGCTACTGCTTAACCAATTCGTTTGGTTGTTTTTGTGATTACACCATAGTATGTTGTTCAAGTCATGAGCACTAGCGCAACGGAAGAAATAGCAAGCACTCAAAATACAGGTTTGTGAATAGAAAGGAAAATGGGACAGACCGACATACATAAAAGTTTGCATTTCAGGAAAATACAAAATATATAAAGCTTACTTAAGAACGAATTTGATGCTTTGTTTATCTGTAACTTACTGGGACTACAATTATCTTATATTTGTATTATTTTGCATTAAAAGCAAATAGTTATTGGAGAGTCGACCGGTTCAAAGAAATAGCTTTCTCATGCTTAAAAGAGGAGTGAGAACGACGACCAGCTATTAACGAAGTTATTCGTGAACTTACCCGAATGGAAAGCATTGAACAGCCATATACCGTAAGATGTGTTAGTATTTTACAACCATATCTCTCATCTAAAATAATAAGGATGTGTTGTATTTCTAGGCAGTGCTAAGCAAGACCCACCAGTTTATATGTGTGAGTCTTTGACATGTATATGTATGGGTCCAAAAAGGCAAGTTAACTATAACTGAGTTGCATAATTAATTACGAGTTAAATATGGCTAGACAAAAACGATGAGATTTTAGTGTAATTTTTATAAAATGTTGAACGTTTTTTTAAATGCCCCATATCGGAAACTCAAATTGCCTCCTACTAACACACCAAAACATAACATTCAACACTCTAAATCCATTTAAATCATTCATTCTCTAAATAATAATTCTCGATTTACTATTTCGTTCCTATTTTTTTTTTCTTCTTTATAAGTATGGCCACAATTGTCAAAAAGAATATTTTAACCCTCCCAGTATGGTTCTGCCACTGGCCACCAGCTATCTCAAGTGTGCACACTCCAATTACTGTTCACGTAAAAAATTTGTTTTTGATACGTGGTCTTGATTTAAACAATTTCCATATATGTTATCCAATGGGTCAAAAAACTTGATTCATTGAAGAATGAGGGTTGATTTAACGAGTAGTAAAATTTGATCCATTTGCATAAAGAATTGTTTCTTTTTTATTATCTTAGTCTTAAATTCTACCATTGAGATGACATAATTTTTGTTACTTTTTCAAAAATATTAACTAGCTTGTCTATATGATAGTTGCGGTGTTGGTATTTTCTTCACAATACCGCATATGATCTTTAGTCTGGCTGACAATAAGATATTGTTTAAAGGAACAGGCAACAACTCTATATTCAATTTTGCTTGTGTTAAAGAAACCTCTATTTCGAATCACTACTAAAAACATATACTTTTTAAAAAAGGCAAATTGTTTTTTTGTACAACTAATGTCAAAGTCATTTAAGTTTGACGTGTACAATTAGGAGCAAAATTAATTCATATCGACAGTTAAAAAAATTGAATTTTTTTCAAAAACTATAAAGTTGGTCACAAGGTTTCACTAAGTGATTTTTTTAAGGGAATGTTTCTGGAGTTCTTGGGTTCAAGACTTGCCGGTCTTTCAGGTGAAGCGGATAAAGAGTTAAACATAACTAGGCAAGGGATCGAAGAAGACATTTTTCCGCTTAGATGTCATTACACGACTCGACCCACTAACCACTAACATTTATCATTCTATAAAAAAGAACCACAAAATATGCTTATTAATATAACAAACAAAAACAAGTTTACAAACATTTCTACTATGCTTATAAAAATAAAGTAAAAAAATAGATTTTTTTAACATCATTATTGAGCAAAATAAATAATTGTGAAACCATGAGTCACAGCATATATTATACTAATATTAGTTTTTAGAAATATTAGATTTGAACCCAAGCTATGGCTCCAATGGTACCTTATATTCACCATGAACAGTAGCTTAATATTAATTACATGCCTCATTTTCTGAAAATTAATAAAAAAGGACATTTTATGCGTAATTCTGACATGTTAGAAAAAAATATCTCGTATTTCTCGCGCATATAAACAACCACTTAAATAAAACGTAAAAAGTTTGTGGTGAAGCCGGAGCCTTAAACAACGAATTATAGGCTATAATGTGCACCTTTATATATAATTAGATTATTGTTTACCCTTCATGTTTATGTCTTATTTGGATGTTGTATATTTGATAAATTGCTATTGAAATGTGATTGTTCTGGAATTGCGGATTTAAGAGACAAAGCACCTGCTCCTTCTATACTACGATCACTGATAAGTTTAAAATATGAGCAATCGAGCTTCAAACTCGATCTTTTCCCTTCACGAAAAAATCTAATCTCCGTGAACCTATGAATATTGTTTGAGAACAAGAACGGTTCTTGCCAATTGCGAATATCACCCAGATCATAAAGCTCGTTTCTCTTCATATTTGTACTCAATTGAAAAAGTTAAACCTTATATTTTTTTTATTGTTCAATATTCACTTTTAAGCACGTCAACTAATTTTCATCCATTTTCCAAGTCTTGTGATATGCCTTTTTGGTATTAATTTATGCATGAGTTTATTACTAACCCATTTTCTCACGTGTCGAACACAACAGAAAAGCAAGAAACCCGATACGAAGCGTGGGCATGTATCCCCGTTTGTAACAAAGAGTGGGAATGCATAAATCTCCTTTAATGTTCTTACATGAATATGTTATTGCTCATTATTATAAAGAAACATTAAAGTTAATGATTATTTGGATTTAAAACTATAGAAAGTTATACTTTGTATTGTTTACTTTGTTATTGCTCAATACACTATCTTACTTATTGATTTTGCAATGTTTGTTTTATTATAAAGAAAAATGTGATCATTGATAACGAGTAGGCTGGCGAGACCTGTTCTCGCTTTCTGCATGTCTTTGAAAATTTAAAGTAGGTGGAATTCCTTAGGTTCTTTAGGAAGAGGCTTTTCAGTTTATAATTTTGATTTATTTTTTAATTTAATAACGTATAGTCAGATATTGGTAACTAACTAATTTCAACTTGATAATTTAAACCATTTTTTTAAATACTTGAATATTATTTACCGGAAGAAAATGATTAAATTAATAATCCTTATTGGTGCAGTAAGATCATTTTCTTGACCTTTTCAAGACTTTTTTTTATTTTGCAAAATCTATTTATAAGATAGATTTGGTAGTTAGATATTATTTGTATCAATGATTTGGTCAATCACGGATAATGCCTTATAAGATGTTATCAATAAGAATTTGATAGTCATTTGGATCTTATTAACAAAAGAGATACGGTTTTACACTATATTTAACTAAGGAGCAATCAAGAATACCCAACAAATTTCAAGAATTCTTGTTATTCACCTCTTATGTATTTGTTAAACTGATTTGATTCATTTCTTTTTAAACTTTACACGAAAAACTTACAATGATATCGCATATCGTTAGTTATCTGCCGTTAGGAGCATCCGCCGCTATGCGCGGGTACTCACCTAGTACCCTATAAAGCATCTATCTCAATTTTTAAAAAAGTTGAAAATTTTCAACATTTCTAATTTGAGAATGTAGCCTTAAAAACTATATATGTGTATATAAATTGGAAATGAGGAATTTTTCAATAATTGGTTATTAAAGGCAACATATTCATGGAAAGGGAATAATGAAAATATTGAAAAGTTAAATACGTATGAATGTTGAACTTGTATATGGAATGTTGAAAATTTAAAATATTTTTGGGAACTTTAAAAGGCTAAAAGTTTAAAACGCTGGAACCAAATTGTTGGAACCTTGAGTGTATGGAAATAATATTACCTGTTTGCCACAATTTTATATCTTGGCTGACTTTTAATTTTTGGAAACTATTTAAGATTATGAACATGGCTGGAAACAATCACATATTTTGAATTTCACACGGCATCTTCTAAACTTTTTGAAATAAAACCCTAATTTCATGTCTATTTAAACCACCATGGAGAAAGTGATGTTTTATTTCACATCAGCCACCATATCCTCCGTTTTTCTCTCTCTCCAAAAGTCACAGCCACCACCCCATCGCCAGTGCCACCATCTTTGCCATTACTACCATCTTTGAAAATTGCCACCACATCCACCATCACTAATGGTGTTTTTGACTGTGGTTTGGTTGGTTTCGATGGATTGGTGGATTTGGCGAATGGTTTAGGTGATGTTGTCGGCTGTAATGATGGTTAGTTTGGTTGTATGTGTTGGTTAATGATGGTTAATTTGATGGTATGGATGGTTTCATGTGTTGATCCAAACATATTTTGATCAAGAACGTGACTGACCAAACACATTCACTGATCCTCTTCCTCCACGATGGTATTAGTTTCTTGCTTTCACTCTTTTCCATTTGATTTTGAACTAACGACTTTGAATTTGTTTCTCTGTGTGGTTTAGTTCAGATGGAGGATATTTTCTTTTCATTAATAATTTTAATTTTTTGTATTCAGATACTTATTTAGGACTGAATATTCTATATGTTGTTGTTATGTTATCTTTTCGTATATTGCATTGCTTTTTATTTTTGAGAAGACGATTTAATCAAAAGGTGGTCTCTAGGTGTGGGTTTGATTGTGTTTGAGTTTGTGGGTTTTAATTTTAGAAGATTTGGTTGAAGCAGCTTTGATTAACTGACAAATTCTAGGTAATTGTTATACTGATTTTTTGGATTGTGTTTCTTTTAGGTTAGCTTCTGATTTTTTCTAATGTTTAATTCTTGAATTTCCATACTCATAGTGGTTTCTTATAATCTCGTACAAGTGCTTTAGCCGAAGCTCGAAACGATTAAGAATAAGGCATGTGTACAACAACCGAAAAGTTACAAATTAAGCTATATCATACCTTCTCACTGTACAATTCGTCCATATAAATGTTTGTTGACATCTTACATCAGTCTCTCTAAAATTCTTTATTTTTATTAATTTATTGTTAAAGGTCTTAAGAGGGGTATTGTTGAATACAAGTTTGAAGTGCAAAAATGGCACAAGCTGGTTCATGATTTTGGAAGATCAGGTGTAAGCTACACATCAATGCTTTCTAAGATATAGAGCTCGAGTGATAAAAGGAGTTGCGTCACGCACGAGAGGATTGCGAATTGATACGCCCACAGACGCTATGCATCTGTCGTTATTTGTTGGTTTGTTTTTTAGTATAATGAAATGTTGAAATGAAAAAACTATGTTTGCATATCCATTGATGAAAAGTGTGGTGAACTATAAATTTTTGAAATTTAAAATTAACTCAAGTTAGTTATGGCAAACTAGGAAAAATGAATATTTTCTAATTCCTTATATATGTTTTAAATTTGGTATATTTTTTTATCAGTGTGGTTGAATATATGTTAGTGCCTTAGAGTTTGGTTTGAACCATCTTCAAAAGTCTATTTTGAGTAACTTAGTAGTTTTTCAAGTATATATTTAACTTATTATAGTAGAGATGCGATAGCACTTCACTAGAAATGTGGGTGAACCCAGCCTCACTTATATTGGAAAAAGGACCTGTTTGACATGTTTCTTAAGTTCCATTTTCTACCATAATTTTGGACTCCATACTTACAACCGGATTATCATCTGGTTGTTATTTATTTTGCTAAGACTACATTCACGTTTGATGTTGGAACCAACAATGAAAACCAGATCATTTCTACAAGTCGTAATGCATACAAACGATATCTTATTGGGTTTGTGAATTTTGGTTAATATCATTCTACCTCCTAGTTTATGGTTCACATTTGAGCTCTGCTTAAAATGTCATGAATATGGTCATGATATTCTTTTAGCTAATTGCTAATTTTCATGAGCATTGTTAGTATATGAAGTGGTGTCGTGGGAGAGTATAGTTCCCTTAGAACTGTGCTCCAGGTGTGTCGTTTTTGTTTTTGTTTATATTTATTCTATATATGCTAAATAGTTGTATAAAAACATGAGAAATAATAGTCTTTGGAAAAAAAAGTTGAAATTATGTTTGATGCCTTATTGAATGATAAAACTTTTTGAGTGTTTTGGATTGTAAGTGCTTGGTTGATGTAAGTTTGTCATGAGACCTTTTTCATTGCAACCTTATGTAATTTATTATTTCAGGTTAGCTTAGAATCCTGATATGAGTGAATCTCATATCAATTAATCAACAAATCACCCTAAAACACATGGAAAATACCTAACTTTTGTGCTATAAAGCAGTATTATGTGGTATGTTTTGTGTTTGTGCTTAAATAGGTAACAAGGATACAATTTCAAGCAAACAAGAGGAAATCAAGCTCATTTATGATGAAAAGACAAGAGAAGGATCAAAGTTGACAAGTCATTTGAAGAAGAAGGACCTATCTTGACAATACTCAAAAGTTGAGGGATTTAAATGAAAACTTTGGAAAAGTCAAGATCAAAGTCAAACTTGGTCAAACTTCAAGTCAACCAAGTCAAGGGAGTCAAATGAACAAGAATGCAAGTCAAAGGACTAAAATTGCCATTGGAATGAAGAATGGAGCTTATTTTGATAATCTACTAAAGATAAGGGGACTGAAAGTGTCAAATATGCATCAAGTTTGATATTGATCCGTGTCACTTGCCTCTTAGCCAATCAAAATACAAGAAACTTGTGTTGCGGATTTCCACTTACATTGCCAGCTCACCCCTTCAATTAATGTACCGTATCCAAAACAATGCAGCGCACTAAGCTCCTCTCAGCCAATCAGATTTAAACATGCAATAATTCATTTTATCCACTAAAGATAATGATCCATGTGAGGGGAAAACATCCAACAAGAACATGACACATATCACTCTCTTCTTCAACGAGCCCAGGACGTGGATTTGGCTACAAAGCGTTTCACAAAATACTTTCTACATGAAAAATACTCGGATTGAGATGACGAATTCAACTGCATAAGTCAATTAAACTGAAACTTAAAGGAGAAGAAAACCCCTTACCTGTTCTTGGAGTCAAATTGGCAATTTACCAGATTGTGACACCTGGCATCTTTCCATTGGTTAAGACACATCAGACTTCCCCAACACATCATCACCAACTCCTATAAATAGCATGTTATTCCTTCATTTTGTTTGTGTAGCTAAGTGTGAAAAAAACACACACTTATATTTTCCTCTCAGTTCTGTTTCTCATTCAGTTAGTTAAACTTCTCTCAAGTGTTTGACACACACTTGAGAGTTAGTTATAGAATTCGTTAAGCAGTTGTAACTGATGAGACTGCTTTTATACATAGTCTCATCGTCCAAATAGGACTTAAAATGCATTAAATATCATCAAAATACCCATATATATGCTTGCGTTTGTTGCTTGTGTATTTTAGGTACGGATATTAAGAAAATGACAAAAGATCACAAGAATCATACAAAAACGAACACGGGAAATGAAGCCACACAATGAACCAAGCCCTAATGAAGAATTTTCCCAAGAAAACCTTGAAGATTTGAAGAATTATGAAGAAGGGTCCTCCAATATGGAAGAATTGACACTTTATACCCTTGTATCTTCATAATTACAAGATTGGTCCCTAAAGTTTGTCAAAATTACAAAAAGGGCCCTCCACTTTAAAGAATTGGCAAGTTTAGCCCCTCAACAAAGCTAAATTGTCAACCATTATCCTCCACAAAGTCAAATACATCATGAAGTCCTTCAAAGTACAAGAAGTTACAAGTTTGGTCCTTTGAAAATCCCAAAATTACAAAAAGGACCCTTAACTTTCAACATTTGGCAAAAATGGTCCCTCAATCATCAAGACTTGGCAAATTCAGTCCTCCAAAATGCCAATCATACAAGTAAAGACCATTATACATCAACAATATGCCAAATCAGCCCTTGAAGTATCACAAAATGGCAAGAAATACCCCTGAAAATACTTTGGAAAAGTATTTGGGGCAAAAGTGTGAAAACTGAAAGTTTGATTACAAAGGAAATTCAGTTTTTGGGGTTAAATCTGCAAATGACAAGAAAAGAGAAGAAAGAGGACTAAAGCTGGCCAGACAACATTGTAACCTTAACCACTATCATCCTTCCACGTGCCCCACTTTCTCCCTTCCACCAATCACATGCCTTCATCCTGCCACCTCACACTCTACTTAACCCGGTTTAAGATTAATTTAATCTTGGCGCCTAAAACAACTTTTTAACATAATTAACTCCTAAAACAGATTAAAACCTATGTTCTTGGTGTTCATACCAGAATTAGGATTTTTCTAATTACCAAGAATTAAGACCTAATTGCTTCTAGATTAATGATTAAAGGTCTTATGATCCTAACCCAACCCCTAAACTCCCATCACTCTCATGCATGTGACATTGCCAACCCTCCCCTGACCCACTCTTCACGTCCAAACAAAACAGGCCAGCAAATCCAACGCTCAAGAACTTGGCTTACTTTTCAAGATTCATCTCCACCCTTGGATGCATTTCCCCTTTGCCAGCTTCAACTAAAGGCCAAGAATTCCTCACAAGACTCCAAGATATTCAAACTACACAAGGGCAAAAATGGGACTTCAGTAGCTAGGGTTACGTTTTTTTCAGCTTTCCTAGACAACATGTATGCCTATATAAAGGCTTAGGACCTCACATTTTTGCTTTGCTCTTGAATTTTCCTAAGTTCACTTTTCTGTAAATCCTTTTCAATATTAATTAAATGAGTTTGAAATGTTGAAGAAAGCTCAAGTGCCATTGTTATAACATGTTTATTATTGTTCTTTGTTCATTATTCTTGAATCAAAAATCTGTTTTCAAAAGAGGAGTGTGCAAAAGTTTGCACATTTTCCATAATTTCTTGATATTTTGCTAAGATCTTGGTCTATCTTGGAATTCTTGGGCTATAGGGCTGATCATAGCACCTTGATATTGTGTTATCAAGGTGTGGTGAAGCTTATAACTTGGGGATAATCAAGTGTAGAGGACAAGAGTTGCATCAATCAAGGATTTTTCATCTTTCTGATTTTATAATTGTGCTTCTAACTTTGTTGATTCTTAGCAGGCTTTGTTGTGGAAGCTTGTGCTTGTTCTTGCTAGCACATAAGCTCAAAATTCGTGGGTGTGGATGTACATCCATGAGGTACACACCCTTAATCTCAAAATTTGAAAATATTTTGGATATTTGTGATATTTGAGTGTTGCCTATGTTCTTGTGTATTTTGTGGCTTAATCTTACTTGAATCTGTTGTTCTCATCTGTTATTGTGTTAATCAACACTTGGGTGGTCTAAAATCTCACTTTTTCTTGTTTAAATTTGGATTTGAAAAGATAAAAGGGGTGTTTGGGATTACCTGTTTGTGATTGAATCTTGTTATTGTGTTTGTGGAAGTTTGTATTTGTGCTCTATATCTGATATACACTTGTTTGAGAGTGTTTTGCTGCAAGTTTTGTGGTTTGAAACCTTGAATCAAAGATTGTGCTATAACTTATTGAGTTTGACTGTTTTTGACCTAAAATTTTGGGAAAACCTAGAGTTTATGCATGTTTAGGGATAAAAGCTGTTTAAACATCATTAATATAACATACTTGATAGATCTGAGGTGTTGAATCTGGCTTGTGTGTCAAATACATCAGCAAAGTGAAAAACTGTATGTGTTAGTGTTCATCAGTAACATTCATTAGCTTGAATCTTGCTTAATTCTTTAAATCATTGCATGAAACCTGTTTAGACTTGCTTATTTGAGTTTAATATAGCTTGTGTATGCATTTGGTTGAATTTGGCTGGCCGATTTGTGCTAAAATTGCTTTCTGAACCTAAACTGCTTACTTGTTCATGTCTATGCAACATCTGGCACTTTATTGATTAAACTGTATCAATTGGGTGATTGTGTTTGTGATCTTTTGATTGTTATTGACTCCTTTTGATCCAAAGATCATTTGGGTGCCTTTGTGTAATCTGAATCTCCAAAAAGTTCACTAAAGACAAAAAAGTCTATAAGTCAAGCAGTGGAAAAAGTTTCCATTGCTCAACACCCAAAACTAGCCCCTACTAGTGTAAAATTGAACTCAGCTTATCAATAAGCTACTTTAGCTTATCCAGACTTGCAACAACTTATTTTTTTGTGATAGATCTTCATTATTTGACCCATTTGACTAGACTGGAGCTTATTGGACTTTGACTTTGACTTTTTGCTAGAAAACCAACTTATTTGACTTTTACATAAGTGCTTATTTGATTTTTCCAGCTTATTGAGTCAACTTATTTGAAAACTCTTTGTTGATTTTGCTTAATTAAGTCATTTGAAAGCTTTAGAAACTTGAATCAGCACTTGGGGTGGCCTAGAACTCAAAAACGACTATTTTGTCGTTTTCTGTAGATTGCTTATTGCATTTTCAGGCTTATTCCTTGGGATTATTTCAAATTTCTTTTTACAGAAGTCTTATTTAGGACAAAAGAAGCTTGTGTGTCTAATTTCAGCTTATGACATTGGCTTATAGCTTAATGGGCCAAAAAGCCCTTTAGAATAAGCTGTTTGGTATAAGCTAGCTTATTTCACACTTTCAGCTTTTGGGCCTTTGGAAAAAGTTGTTTAAAATCAAATTTTGAGTCAAGTAGTGCTTTTTGGGCTTATTTTGGACACTTTTTTTATATTGGGCCCAAATTTGGCCCAATAAGGATCTGTTTTGGGTTTAGCCCATTTTCTAGGCCCATTAAGGGTATTTAGGTAATTTCACTTTCATTTCTAAGTTATTTAGGTTAAATTAAGCTAGTTTGCAACTTTTTAGAATTTTTTTATGATTTTTGGATTTTTAATAATATTTTAATATTATTTTATTGTTAAAAATTAAAAGCCTTATTTTCTAAGTTTTTATATTTTTCCTAGATTTTAGACACTTAATTAGGAATTTTGCAACTTTCCAATTATTTTTAGGGTCTTTCAATTATTTTCTAGGATTAATTTAAGTTTTAATTGATTTTAATAGTTTTTAATTGTTTAAAAATAGTGTTTAGTGATTTTAAAATTTTGAAAAATACTTTTTAGCTTAATTAGGGCATTTTTAAGGTTTACAAACTTTAAAATCTTGTTTGAGACTTTTTAATAGTTAATATTGATTTTTAGGGCTTTAATTAGCATTAAAAAGTCATTATTTAATTAATTAAAAGGTTTTGGCAAGTTTGGATTTTTTGTAAACTCTTAGAATATTATTGTGGATTTTTAGTGATTTTTGGTAATTTTTAGGGTAAAATTTTAATTTTAGTGCTTTTTTGACGGTTTTACGTATACACCTTTTTTGACTTAGTTTAATCCGTCTTCGTAATCGTCATTCTCTTCTAATCTCATTTCTATTTTTACTTTCTCAAAAATATAATCACAAAGATAATCAATTCATTACACACACACTAAGCCTCCTTGAGAACGATTCCCCATCTTGGGTCATTTGTACACGGTTTTCCTAAATCGTCGTACTTAATACTTGCCACTTTTGCTCTCTTTTCCTAAAGAGTAGTAAAACCACTACATCATTTTGGCGCCGCTGCCGGGGAGGCGTGTTGTGTTTTGATTTGGAATTGTTGTTTTTATATACTAACCAAAATAGTATTTGTATTAGTATCACTCTACTAATACGTATTATCGGTTTTCGATTTTTGTGTGAATACTATTACTATAGTGTATACGTAGAACAATAAATTCACAAGTACTCCAAATACGTGAGAAATCACAACCTTGACTTGGGAGGTCATTACCCAATCATTGTATTCGAATCTCAAACCAAATAAAAAGGCAAAAATAGATAAATACTTTCGTGAAGCTCAATCTTGAAAAATACAAACTATAAGGTGGGTATAAGGCGGATATTATAAAATATATCCTAAGGAAAAAGGCTCTTAAGTGCTTCGCGCCGCCTCGTTTCCCCGCTTGCTTGTGAGTATTTGATTTTGAGAGCTAATCGAGGGTTTTGCCGCCCAAAGTATTACTAAGTATCATATATATTTTCTTGGTTTCCATTGATTAAACCCTCTTGAACGTTTTGGTGTCCCACCAACGTTCTAAAGTCATCGAAGGCGTTCACTTCACGTGATCGTTTTCATTCCTTGAGGCTTCTTTAATCGAGAGATTTGATTAAGGAGGAGATTGTAGATTTGTGTCTACTTAATACATTCTCCAAAATCCAAAAAGGTTAATACTGTTATAAGTATTTAAAGTGATGGTCAAAGAAGTGAAGTCACATATTATATGACCACCCCTTAGGGGGAGATTGTTAGAAGTATTTAAAGTGATGGTCATACAATATACCGTTGCGAAGCTCGTGGAAAATGCTATTCAACAGTGTCGAGAGTTCTATGTCATTATTATGCATGAAACGGGAATTAGTCCCGAACACACAAATGAGGAAGGCCTCCTATTCATGTAAGCCTTAGTATAAAAGGCATAACCATCCTCATTTGTGTGTGTGTCTCCCATTGTATCTTTTCTCTTCTTCTTGTTTTAGAGAGAGAAACTCTCCTTAGTTTCTCTCACTAGAATCATCTACCTTGTATCTTTCTAGTTCTTCTTCATCTAATCTAATATTCCATTCTTAGTTTTAATCTTGATCTTATTCATCTTTATTTCTTATTGATATAGTCGTGTGGATCAGTCCAACAAGTGGTATCATTCGCCAAGGGATTCGTGGATAGCTCGTTGGTGTTCTTCAAGTCGTATACCTTCCTTAATCGTGTAGTAGTGATTTGGGCATCTTGGTTTTGGCTTAAAATCAAGTCTTTTGGATCAAAAGTTGAGAAATTTCTTGTTTTTTCATCTTTCCGAAATTCTTGCAAGTTTCTCCATCGGAAAGTACAAAGGGAGTGTGGCCAGATCGCAATAACCCAAGGGTTTTACTTTGCGATCTAAAGATTTCGATACCTATTCCGATCTGGACATTCCGATCGTTCTTTGCGATCTGGGATTCCGACGGTTTTTAAGGAACTTTGAGACGTTACTCTGCCAAATTGATCTTAGCCACATTCCGATCTGAAGATTCCGATCTGAACATTCCGATCTAAGCATTCCGACAGGTCATCATTGCGATCTAGGATTCCGATAGTAGGACATTCCGATAGAAGCACATTCCGATCTAGGATTCCGATCTGCACATTCCGATAGAGGGACATTCCGATAGAGGGACATTCCGATAGAGGGACATTCCGATAGAGGGACATTCCGATAGAGGGACATTCCGATGGATCATTCCGATGGAAATTCTGCTTGAGTAATTTTTAGACTTAGCCACTATCTAGACTAGTCTCGGAACATAACTTACACGAAGATCAATAAAAAAAAAAAAAAAAAAAAAAAAAAAAATTAATTTTGGCGGGAAAACCATAGTAAAATTTAATTTTTCCTAGACCATTTTTAGGCCATTTAAGCTTCAATTTCAAATTTTGGCTATGCGAAAAATTTTTTTGACCAAAAATTCAAATTTTCGGACCAAAATTCAAATTTTTAGGCCAAATTTCAAATTTTTAGGTTTTATTTTTATTAAAAATTTCAATTTTTCAAGTTTTTTCCCTACTAGTTATTGGCTATTTCTAACTCAATTTCAAAATTCAGTGTTTCAAATTTTTTTCGGATTACCGTTTTGTCGGACTGAGGAATTTTTTGTCGGGCTGGAAAATTTTGGCAAACTTTGATTTTGTTGACACCCCAACACACGCTTTCTACGAATTGAGATCCTGTTTTTCACACGACTTCTACTATGAGTTATCAACAAGATAGTGATGCTGCGGGTTTTGAGCATCGTGATAGACATGTAAGAAAGAAGAGGAATCTTGCCCATCTCCAGTCTCAGCTTCTTATAGCGCAAAAGGAAGAAGCAGGAATTCCACTTCTAGCTGAAGAGTTTGATATCATGGCATCTGCAGCAGCATATGATGAGGCAAAAGAGGTGACTCCCGACTCCATCTTGATGGCTAATTCGCAACAATCATCCACATCGGTAGTTCAACCTGACAGAGCTCCTGTGTATGATTCAGACGGTTCCTCTGAGGTACACCTACGTCTCAATGCTAATGAGTTATATAATATGTCTAATCAGGAGGAAGAGTATACTGAGTCACTTGAGCCTTCCACTGAGACACACGGGGTTCAAACGAATAATAGCAATATTATTTCTAATGCACCCAGTGTGAACCTTAGTGAGGATCAAGTTGCCCAACCTACAACCCTTCCTGACGAGACGCATGCGTATTATAAATCATTATTTGATAAGCTTGCCAAGGATGTTGCTCATGCGAATGTGGTTAATAATAAGTTCAGAGAAACTAATGCCAAATTGACCACTGAGCTTGCGGGATATAAGGAACGGGAGAAAAGTTTTGAGATTCATCATGCTAAAATCAAGGAACTTGAACAAGCCCATGCTACATCGGTTTATCAAGAAAAATGCACCACTAAGAAATTAAATGCCTTACATTTGAGTAGTGCTAAAAAGATAAGCGAATTGAATGATGAAATCACATCTCTTAACAAACAGCTTTCAACTGAAAAATCTACCATTTTGGAGTTAAAAGAAGAACGAAAAAAGCTGAAACATGATTTCAAAATTCGAGAAGATGGGCTTCTTGAGGATTTTTGCAAAGCTCAGGATAGGATTAGGGAATTAGATAACCTTTTGGTAAAACGTGGCCAAACTATGCAAACAATAAATATGCTCGCACCAAAAGTGAATGAGATAAACTACACTCGATACAAATTGGCCTTAGGCTGTCCCCTTCCTCCTAATCCAGGATACCTTAAGCAAGTTCAGGCCACAAATGAAACCTTATATAATGGTAGTGTGCTCTTGTCTGATGAGCATGATCCTCCTACTGTGCATGATTCTGAGGAAACTACCGAACTTGCTGTAGAGACTCGTTTAAAAATGCAAAAGCTTAACAAAGAAGTGACACCTGTTTATTATCCGAAAGTTAATCCTCCAACTGTTTTTGTTCGGTCTAAAACGAGTTCTGAAATGCTTTTGCTACCTAGTGCGGAATTGTCTGATGACCCTCCGAAACCGAGTATCACACGTAGGTATCTAAACGAGCTCAAAGATAATTTTGTCATTCTCAAACGGGTTGTTAACGCCAAAATGACTGGAGGAAACTTTACATCACCCGTTCATGTAGAGTTACAAAAAGTGATTCATACTGAAATCAATCCGATTATTAATCAAGTTGATGCGAGGATAGGCAATCTTGAGAACGCTTTTCTAAAAGAACTAGCCAAATTTGTTGAAGACTTCAAATCTTTGGCGAAGGAGGCTGATGAATCTCTTGATAAAATTAAAGTTTTCGAAAGAGACCTTGCATGTCTCTCGAAAGCAAGTGACAGTGGTGATTGTGTTGATAGTAACCCCATTGCGGTAAACATCTCTGTGTCAGACAATGAAACCCTCCAAAATGAGCTTGATCGTACGAAAGAGAAAATGGAGTCTTATGTCATCAAAAAGGACAACGAATTCACCGATCTTTGGAATAAATATGTCAAAAAATGTGATGAATGTAAGGATGACAAACTCTCGTATGATAAAGCTTACAATGAACTGCAACAAACAATCGAACAGCTACGAGCTCAGTTAGGAGGTGAATGTCGCGACAGTGAGCCTTCAACAAATGTTAATCAAAAAGAGTTCACGATTCTTCAACACCGATATGATTTTCTTCAGAAACATTGTCATTCTCTTGAACTTGCTTTGCAAACCAAAGTTGGAAAAGTTCCTGATGACAATAATTTACAAGTAAAACTCTCTGAATCATTTCGTGAATTGAACGAAAAGAGTAAGGATATTTCTGATCTGAAAGCTCAGTTGCAAGACAAAGACATCGCGATTGCTGAGTTGCAGAAACTTGTTGGAAAGATGGGTGGGAAAACTGTGGAAGCTAAGGTTGTAAAATCAGTTGTTAGACAACCCAATGCGTACAAAGTACCAAAGCCATCTATCTTAGGAAAACCGCCTTCTAATGTTTCTAGGTTACCTCCTAATACCGATGTGCCATCGACTGTACCAAAACCAGCCATCTCACCCTATGTTCCTCCATTTAGAAAACCCACTCTTGCTAAACACAACTCTGCGAATGCACCCTGCACTACTCCTAAGAGTACTCCCAAGTGTGTGACTCTTACGCCCACAAAGGAATCTAATGGTTCAAATGACGTTGGTCAAACCAAAAACCTAGGGGATGGTAAGCAAAAAGGGAACATTCAGAAAGTAAACCATGTGTATTCAAAACCTAGTAAACCAACAACCGCTAGAGTTCAACACACACCTAATGGTAATCAACCAAAACCTAGGACCCCTTCCCAACAACCTAGGAATTGGCAATCACCAATAGGTAGCCGTGTTTCGAACATAGTGCCTGAACGGTCAGCAAACCCTAGGTACACAAGACCTTTCGAGAATTCCAAACTCACTGTATGCCCCACGTGCAAAAAGGGCATTCACCATGGAAATCATGCTCATTGCATTCTGCAATACCTCTATCAGGTAAACTCTCGTGCTTTCACACAGAGAAAGAATGCAGAATCCCATAAGCCAACAAGGAGATTCCCACCCGTCACAAAGAAAAGCAATGACAATAAATCCTCAAGGCGGATCAATGCAGGATCTAGTTTCTCTCCAAAGAAGTCTTCCGCTGTGCAAGAGAACACTAATCCTCGATCTAGTCTTCAGTGGAAACCCACGGGTAGGATCTTTAAAGAAGTCGGTCTTAAGTGGATTCCCATCAAAAAGAGTGATGACACCTGCTCCAGCACTAATGCGAGTGTCTTGAATGTAGAAAATGCATTTGTTACTCCTAACACTAGTATTTGTGCAAATTCTTCTTCTGTCATTGCAGGTACTTCAGCGGTTTCTGAATCCATTTCTTCAAAGGGTTCCAATTCTGTACATACAACATCACCCTCTTCTGCTGTACAAAGGTCTATTTTGGATTATTTTAAAAAACATTGAAAATCAAAATACAAAAATATAAAACCTATAAAAACAAAACAAAAAACGAAAAAATCTTTCAAAAATACCAAAAATATTCTTCTCGACATGTCTTTCAGTTTCGATAATATGGACGTGCCTAGAAATGTCGCTCAATAACGACACGGGTGTGTACATAAAGCTCGAATGAAAGTTCAAATGTTTTTCAAAACATGTCATTTCCCCTTTCTTCAAATGATTTGCAATTACCTCAGATTGTGACTCGTGCCTCAAAGAAAGGAAAGTTGATCACGGATGATCACTTATCCTTAACAACGAGAAAATAAAACTTTCTCGGTCATGAGCTTCCGATAAAAACATTCCATGTTTTAAGCTCATGTAAACGACTTACAGTTAAATGTCAGACTGTAACTCGAACTTCAAATAAAGGCGAGTGTATCTTTAACGATAACTTATCCTAATAACGAGTAGAGCAATCTATCTCGGGTTGAGCTTGTCACAAAACATTCAACGTTTTGAGCTCAACATAATGGCTTATAGTCACATGTCAGACTATAACCCGGTCCCCAAAAGAAAGGAAAGTCGTTGACTTATCCTCAACAACGAGAAATTCGCTTTTCTCGGTCATGAGCTTTTATCAAAACATTCAAAGTTTTAAGCTCATGAACCCAATTTTCACGGACTTTTGAGCACAATTTTTCAAGGTATTTCAAAACAATGTGCTCATATACTCCCCTATTTAAATAGAATCTCTTTTCAAGGGGGAGTATAATGATTTCATAAACATTTGTTCCAAAGTTTCATGACACATTATTCTCTCCATGTTTCATCACTAGTTTCACAAAAATTTCAATTTCATGCAATTTTTGAGGGGGAGAATAGTGATTAAAATGTGTTATCTTGAATACGATCTTTGATATAAGTGCTTTCTCTTCCTAATATGTGCAAAAATCTCTCTTTTTATGATGCACATATGTAGGGGGAGCGTTTTTGGTGATATAGAAAACTTTCAAGGTGTAAACATTGATTTCATCAAACACCTTGACTGCATTTTCAAATGATTTTTCTGGTTACGATATCTACACCCTTCAACACATAAATTCACGATGGTATTGGTGTCAAAAGGTGGTTAGGTACTCGTCCTATGATCCAACCAGAACCGGAGGGATCTTCCCAGGGACAATCCATTAGAAAATAGAAGTCCTTAGGAAAGATGGAGTAGTTGAGTGTACGGGAATAATGCCGACTAATGACTTAAGCTAAGCACTGGAACAATCACAACAAGGTGCTAGTTATGACGTCTTGGTAAGCATTGAAGGGGTTGAAGAATGAAAAAGAAATGTAAGGATAAAGGGTGTAAAGAAAGAAGCCCTCCATACAACTTAGGCAGAAACCGGGTCAATACATCTATTATCAGAATCACTTTGATGATTTCTGATACTAAAGACAAAGCATCATGGACCCAGTGATGCAATGCACAACCCTTCCCAGCCTACTCAAGCTTCTCTCAAAAGAAGTTTGTTTTATTGTCACGGAGTTCAACTCATTTCTATCAACTTTCTCACTCCGAGATAGTAGATATTGAATAGGTGGCAGTCTGCTCCAGCCTCCGATCACCAAATAAACGTGCACTTATAGAGTCTAGAGCCAACGAGATTCATCAAAAATCTCATTAGGACACTTATTCCATAGATCAATTGTTGTTCATCATTAGAACACAAGCGATGATTTACAGAGTCCTACGCTCTATCCTTGTGGTATTGCTAGAACATTCAGAGTGATACTCTTTAGTATTCACAGTGATGAATGGAAATCCTTCCAGTGTTAACATCAAACAGCACTGCGGTAGGTCATATGTAAGATTCACTTGAATCAAACATATGTTAACTGGAAAGCAACAGTGGTTTGATTCTTAATTGATTCAAACTCGTTCCAGGTCTCGACGTAATATCTTTATGATCTTGCCAGAACATTCAGAGTAATACTATTCAGTATTTACAGTGACGAATGGAAATCCTTCCAGTGTCATCATCAAACAGCACTGCGGTAGGTAACTTGTGCGATTCTATATGAATCAAACTTGTGTCAACTGGAAAGCAACGATGGTTTGATTCTTAATTGATTCAGACTTGTTCCAGGAAAGTGAATTGACGACTTAATCAGCAGAATGAAACTGCATGATTCACTCCTTACTTTGAATTATCTTTCGATATATTCAAGTATTGAGAACGGCTACCACAGCTGGAAATCCTGTCAAGGAAGTTCTTTGAACTTACCTGATCACAGGTACAGTATTCGTACTGTATAACGGGAAACCGGTGGAATGCAAACGGTGGCGTTATCTCAAGAGTCGCAATTCAAGGCCACATATTCAGGATTATTGAAGAAAGCTCAAGAACATCTAAAGACAAAGACTTCCGCTACTCTGATGATCAAGGGAGATTGTTTACAAGCTTTCAAGTCAACACAAAACATGAGTATGTGGAGAAAGACACAAGAACACAAGCTGGCAAAGCTTCAAGATCAAGTCAAGGAAAAGATCAAAGATCCAAGATCACAAGTCATGAAAGGATCGATGAAAGAACTCTCAAGACAACGAGCTTCAAAGTCTGCAACAACAAAGAAGTGAAGTCACATAATACATGACCACCACTTAGGGGGAGATTGTTATAAGTATTTAAAGTGATGGTCAAAGAAGTGAAGTCACATATTATATGACCACCCCTTAGGGGGAGATTGTTAGAAGTATTTAAAGTGATGGTCATACAATATGCCGTTGCGAAGCTCGTGGAAAATGCTATTCAACAGTGTCGAGAGTTCTATGTCATTATTATGCATGAAACGGGAATTAGTCCCGAACACACAAATGAGGAAGGCCTCCTATTCATGTAAGCCTTAGTATAAAAGGCATAACCATCCTCATTTGTGTGTGTGTCTCCCATTGTATCTTTTCTCTTCTTCTTGTTTTAGAGAGAGAAACTCTCCTTAGTTTCTCTCACTAGAATCATCTACCTTGTATCTTTCTAGTTCTTCTTCATCTAATCTAATATTCCATTCTTAGTTTTAATCTTGATCTTATTCATCTTTATTTCTTATTGATATAGTCGTGTGGATCAGTCCAACAAATACAATCAAAAACCACAAAAAAAAATTGAAAAATACAAAACACCAAAAAGAATCTTCTTTGCTCGTCCCCTCGTTGTACGTGACGTTTATGCTAACTCGTAATCAAGCAAGACGTGCACGTAAACAAAAGAACAAAACTCCCACTCCTAATCTTTCTAGTGAGGAGTCTCCTATTGACGAACCCATTGTATGAGAAGCACCAACCATGGCAAATCGAACTATGATGGAGTTACTTCAAGCACCCACCGAGGGTTATGGAGAGGCTATTGTGATTCCCGCTATCCTTTCGGAGAATTTTGAGGTGAAAACGGGTTTGTTGTCGATGATCCAAAACAACAAATTCCGTGGTGATGAGAAGGACAATCCACACAACCATATCCGCCAATTCAATCGTCTTACCGCCACTTGCAAGTTTAAGGATGTCTCAAATAACTCGATTAAGATGATGCTTTTTCCGTATTCCTTAGCGGGGCCCGCTAAAACTTGGTTAGAGAAAGAGCCACCCAATTCTATATTGACGTGGAAGGATCTCGTGTCTAAATTTGTGAACCAATTTTTTCCGCCCTCTAAGACTACACACTTGAAAAACGAGATTTCAAAGTTTTCACAAGAGTTTAATGAAAGTTTTTCAACGGCTTGGAATAGGTTTAAGGAAATGTTACATGAATGTCCTCATCACGGTTTTTCCGACTTGCATCAAATTGACACGTTTTACAATGGACTTAATGATCATGAAAGGGATTATTTAAATGCCGCCGCGGGTGGTAATTTTTTGTGTAAAACGGTTGAGGAAGCTTTGGTGATAATTGAGAATAGATCTAAGGTGTATAGTCCTCGTAGCACGTCTAGTGTTCGTAAGGCTTCGTCTTCGGCTTCACCTTCTTTGTCTACTACCATCGATGCTTTCCAAATTAAGGCGAACTTGGAAAACAAGATTTTTGATAAGCTAAAAGGACTTTTGATTGAGTTTAAAGTTGGTGAACCAAGTGCTCCCGCTACGGCTAAAGCGGTTGAGGTTTCATGCATGTATTGTGGTGGAGGTCATGATTTCTCCGAGGGCATTACCAACGGTGGTAACACTTCGAGTGCCTACGCGGCCACGAGAAATTACAACCAAAACGGTCAAGTTTCCCGCTCTAATCAATTGACTCCACCGGGTTTTGGTTCAAATCAAAATGCTAACAACAACTATCGCAACAATCAAGTTGGTTTCAAAAACAATTTCAACAAGGGAAACTATGGTAATCAAGGGGCTAATAATCAAGTTTCAAACAAGAATCAAAATGATTTTCAAAACAACAACAAAGGTTTGCAAACATTGAAAGATCTTCCAAATGAATTTGTTGAATACGCTAATGGGAATGATGCTAGGTTTGACAATATTCAAAGAGAAATCATTAGCCTAAGATCCGAGTTTAAGAACGACTTGAAGAAAGAGTTGAAAAATGAGTTAGCAAATGAACTTAAAATCCACACCAACAAGATGGAAGGAAATGTCACAAGGTTACAACAAAACCAACAAAAAATGGAACAAGGGCAACAAGAAATGATCAAAGCCGAGAAAAGGCAATCCGTGTTTGAAGATAAAATCTCGTCTATGTTTGAGGCAATAATGTGTAAACCGTCTTCGAGTAGTCTTCCTAGCAACACCGTATCCAACCCTAAGGGTGAGATGAAAGTGATTACCACACATAGTGGTAAGACACTTAAGGAACCGACTCCTCATCCAATTGCTCCTACGGAGGAAGCAATTGAGGAATAACCCGAGGTGGTGGTCCAAAAGGAGCATGTCCCAATCCCACGAAGTACCGCTCATGCCACACCTACGGTTGACCCTTTACCACCATTGGAACCCGATATTCCAAAGGCTATGTCTATGCCTCAACCCACACCACCTTTGCCCTATCCATCGAGACTTAGAAAGGAGAAATGTCAAGAGCGCGACAATTATCAATTTGAGCTTTTTATGAAAATGTTTCATGATTTGCACTTTAATGTGAGTTTCGCCGATGCTTTGGTCATGATGCCTCGATTTGCCGCTAACTTTAAGAGTATGTTGAACAACAAGGAGAAATTGCACCAATTGTCTAGTTGTTCGTCGGTTTATCTTAATCGCATACCTCAATAAGTCGGTGATCCCGGTAAATTTTTGATCCCTTGTGCAATCCAAGATATGGAATAATGCTTCGCCTTTGCCGATCTTGGTGCTAGCATTAACTTGATGCCGCTTGTAATCTTCAAGTCGCTCAATCTTCCTAATCTTACTCCTTCACTAATGTCTATCGAGTTGGCCGACCATTCCACGATTCCCGCATGTGGATTGGCGGAAGACGTTTTTGTGAAAGTGGGGAAGTTCTACTATCCCGTAGACTTTATCGTTGTTGATATCCCCACGGATCCTCAAGTTCCTCTCCTTTTAGGTCGTTCATTTTTAGATACGTCTATGGATTTGATCGATGTTCATGCTAGAAAGATCACCTTATGTTTCAACGACGAGGAACTTGTTATAAACGCAACTCAAAACTCTCAAATTTCTCATGTTTATTCCATTGCAACCATAAACCTCGTTGATATGATTGACGTGGTTTGCGAGGAATTTTCACAAGAAGTTCTAGGTTTTGGTGATGAAGAAACTAGTGGCAATCCCACTATGTTAGATCCAATTCTTGATAATTCGACACCAACCTTCACTCCATTTGAAGGTGGTGGTTTTACGTTGGAAGAATTCGATGTTCCACGTACTTGTAACGAAGACCTCGACAACGATGAGGACTTCTCGATTATCAAGGATTTTCTTAACGATTTCCCATTTCCTCCACCCGAGGAGGTTATGAGTATCGAGCCCAAATCTTCACTTGAGGAACCACATAACCTCTAGTTGAAAGATTTACCTCCTCATCTCGAATATGTCTATTTGGAGGAGGACGACAAGTTGCCGGTTATTATTGCGAAGGAACTTTCGAATGATGAAAAAACCGCACTTGTCGATGTTCTAAAGGATCACAAGGGGGAAATTGCGTGGAAGTTATCCGACATTAAGGGAATCGATCCCAGTTTTGTACTCACAAAATATTAATGGAGGAGGATTACAAGCCCGCAATCCAATGTCAAAGGAGGGTGAACCCCAAAATTCACGACGTCATCAAAAAGGAGGTCCTTAAACTACTTGACGCGGGAATGATTTACCCTATTTCTGATAGCCCTTGGGTGAGTCCTATTCATTGTGTCCCTAAGAAGGGAGGAATGACCGTTGTGCCAAACGATGCCAACGAGTTAATTCCCACTAGACTCGTGACCGGATGGAGAGTGTGCATTGACTATCGTAAGTTGAATGAATCCACTCGAAAAGACTATTTTACCTTGCCCTTCATGGACCAAATGTTGGAGCGTCTTGCGGGAAACGATTTCTATTGCTTTTTAGATGGTTTTTCCGGTTACTTCCAAATTCCCATCGATCCTCGTGATCAAGAAAAAACTACGTTTACGTGTCCATATGGAACATTTGCCTATCGTAGAATGCCATTCGGACTTTGCAATGCACCGGGAACCTTTCAAAGGTGCATGATGGCTATTTTTCATGATATGATCGAGAAGACGATGGAAGTTTTCATGGATGACTTTTCCGTGTTTGGTAATTCGTTCACTTCGTGTTTGTCGAATCTTGAGAGAATGTTGAAACGTTGCGAGGAAACCAAACTTGTGCTCAATTGGGAAAAGTGTCATTTTATGGTTAAGAGTGGAATCGTCTTAGGGCACAAGGTCTCGAAAGCGGGGATTGAGGTAGATCAAGCTAAGGTAGACGTCATCGCCAAATTACCTCATCCCAAAACCGTTAAGGGAGTTAGGAGTTTCCTAGGCCACGCGGGCTTTTATCGTCGATTCATCAAGGATTTTTTAAAGATTTCTCGACCCATTACACATCTTCTTGAAAAAGAGGCACGTTTTGTCTTTGACGAAGATTGTGTACGAGCCTTTGAAATCCTTAAGAGAAAACTTACAGAAGCTCCCATTCTTGTTGCTCCCAATTGGAACCTCCCCTTTGAGCTCATGTGTGATGCTAGCGACTATGCTATTGGGGCCGTATTGGGGCAACGTCATGATAAGCACTTCTTGCCTATTCACTATGCTAGCAAGACGATGACCGAGGCTCAACTTAAATACACTACAACGGAGAAGGAGTTCCTTGCCGTGGTGTATGCATTTGAGAAATTCCGACCTTATCTCGTCTTGACAAAATGCATAGTGTATACGGATCATTCGGCTATCAAGTATCTCATGGCTAAACAAGATGCAAAGCCGAGATTACTTCGTTGGATTCTCCTCCTTCAAGAATTTGATCACAAAATCGTTGACAAAAAAGGAGCCGAGAATCTAGCGGCCGATCATCTTTCTCGTTTGAAAGATCCTAACCAAAGTGTTTACGAGCCCAAGGAAATCACCGAAACATTTCCGCTCGAGACACTTGGTGTAGTGAATTCTAAGCTTGATTCTTCCACCCCATGGTTTGCGGACTTTGCAAATTACCATGCGGGTAACTTCATCATCAAGGGTATGACGACTCAAGAAAAACGAAAATTCTTTCGTGACGTCAAGTTCTACTTTTGGAACGAACCTTACTTGTTTCGAACTTGTGCGGATCATATCATCCGACGTTGTGTATTTGGCACCGAAGCTTCTAACATCCTTAGAGCTTGCCATGAGGGACCCACGGGTGGTCACCACGGTGCTAATCTCACGGCTAAGAAGGTGTTTGATGCCGGCTTCTTTTGGCCTACTATTTACCGAGATGCACAAGATCTTGTGAAGTCGTGTGATTCATGCCAACGACAAGGAAAAGCCTCACAAAAAGATGAAATGCCACAAAATATCATCCAAGTGTGTGAGATCATTGACGTTTGGGGTATAGACTTTATGGGGCCGTTCCCATCATCTCGTGGTAATAAGTACATCCTCGTTGTGGTTGACTACCTATCTAAGTGGGTGGAAGCTAAGGCTTTACCCACCAATGATGCTCGTGTGGTAGTCAAGTTCTTGAAAGCTTGTTTTCTCGGTTTGGAACCCCTCGTGCGATCATAAGCGATCGTGGAACCCATTTTTGTAACGACCAATTCGAAAGGGTCTTAAGGAAATATGGGGTTACACATCGGCTTTCTACGGCTTATCACCCACAAACGTGTGGGCAAGTCGAGGTTTAAAACCGAGCGTTTAAGAGGATCTTGGAGAGATCTGATTGTGGTAAAATACGTCCTTTAGGAAAAGGAGCGTAAAAGCGGTAAGTATTGAACAAATGATTTTAGGAAAAACCAAGTGTTAATGACCCTTATGAAGTTCGTTTCCCAAGGAGGTATATGTGTGTGAAAAACTTGTTAAATGTTTGTGATTAATGATTGGTTTAGAAGGGAATGAGAAAAGAAGATGACGAAGACGTGAAAATTACTACTAGAATGATAAAACGTAAAACCGTAAAAATTACAAAAATTAAAATTAATTCTAAAAATAACCAAAAAAACACCAAAAATCAAAATTAATAAACTAAGTGTTTACCAATGATCAAAACTTTTTCAAACCTTTTAAATAATTAAATATTCAATTTTTAAATGCTAATTAAAGCCCTAAAAATCAAATAAATTATCAAAAATCCCAAATAAAGATTTTTCAATTGGTAAACCTCTAAAATGACCTAAAAAGATTAAAAACTATTTTTAGAAATTTTTAAATTAATAAAAACTATTTAAAATGATTTAAAAACTATTAAAACTTAAAATAATTATAAAAATTAATCTAAAAGTGATAAAATTATTCTAAAAGTTGCTAAATTCCTATTCTAATGTATTAAAGCTAAGAAAAATGTAAAAAGTTGGAAAATGTGAAATTTGAAAAATAATAATAAAATAATATTAAAATATTATTAAAAATCTAAAAATTATAAAAAATTCTAAAAACTTGCAAACTAGTTTATTTTAACCTAAATAATCAGAAAATCAAAGTTAAATGACCAGAATACCCCTATTGGGCCCTCAAATGGGCCAAAACCAAAAACAGTCAACCTAAATGGGCTTTTGGGCCCAAAAAGTCAAACTTGGCCCAATTGACTTGGGAAAGCCCTATCTGACTTAAAATTTAATTCTAAGAACAAAACTCTAAAGGCCCAAAAGCTGAATGTGAGCTTATCACAGCTTAATAAGCATGCAGCTTATTCTTATTGGGCTTTTCAGCCCATTAAGCAATAAGCCAATGCCATAAGCTCTAATTTGACACACAACCTTCTTTTGGGATGCTTATGAGATCTATAGAAATAAATTTTGAAAAAGCACACTTAATAAGCCAGAAATAAGCAAAGTAAAAATTCACTAAAAGACAAAATAGTCGGGTTTGAGAATTAGGGCACCTCAGAAGCTCTAGTTTGTTGCAAAAGATCACAAATAGCTTAACTAAGAATAATCAATCAAGAAAATCACAAAAAGCCAAGTAGAATAAGCTGTAAGAGCAAATAAGCTGGCTGAAAAAGCCAAATAAGCTAGTTTTCTAGCAAAAGCTTAACCAAAAGACTTGTAACCTTCCAGACTTGTTATTTAGCTAAGAAAAATGATTTATATTACAAAAGCCAAGTTGTTGCATGTGCCAATAAGCAGTTCTAAAAAATAAGCCAATTTGTGCTTATTTGACCAAAAGTCAAAGTACTCCAAAGTTCACCAAATGATCAGGAATGGTATATGGGCTTGTTATAAGCAAATTTTGTGAAGGACTCAAGGAGGAGGCCTTGTGAATCAAGAGGTCAGTTGACCTTTTGATGGCAAATTTTGGCAATAAGGGCTTAATAAGCCAGTTAGCTTATAAGCCAGATACAAAGCACACCAAATAGCAAAATCCACTCACAAGCAGCACATAAACAAGTTCCAAGCAGCAAAATCACAAGGCATACACTAGGATAACAAATGCAAGAACAAAATGAGGTGGTCACTTTGCTGATGCAAATGACCACTTCAGCCAACTTTGATAAGCTATAGCAATCACAATAAGCCACCAAATTCAACAAACAGACAACCAGTAGATAGCTTATCACCTAAATTATTCCCAAACCTGATTTCAGACCTTAGATCCAAGTAACAAAGAAGTTATTGGATCTGATGTGTTTGACCAATTCCAAAACACTTTTTATCAGATTTTTGCAAAACTTCAAATCCCTTTTCCAAACTTTCAGAAAGTAAACCAATGACTAAAACTTGTATATTAAGACTTGTTTAGACCTCCCAAACCCTAAGAACCAAGGGCTCAAGGCCACAAGGCCTTATGAACCAGTAATCCCAAACAGTCCTTAATCAAGCACTTTTCAAACAAACTTCTTAATCCTTCAAACAACCTACTGATTTTAATGATCAAATAGCTACACTAGGTGTCAACTAACAGATCACAACCATAAAACACAAAGCACAAACACAGGAACACCAAATCATATAACAAAATTCAAAACAAACAATAACATATGATTTTTGAGAGGAATCTTAACAAGAGGTTATACCTGCCCTCCACAACATCCTAGGAGGGCCAGCTATGCTCCTTGGACCTTGTTCAACAACTAGAACAAGACAAAGGTACTTCAACAAGGGAGATGCAAGACTGCCTTGGTTGATGGTTCAAAGTAGAACCTCAAGGACTTGATTTCTTCAACACAAGCAGCAAACAACTCAACCAAGGACTCTAACCCCTTCACAAGCTTGGTGTCAACAAGCTTGCAAGAGCTTATAGCTAATGGCTAAGGGTTAGTACACAAAAATAAGCAAAATCAGAAACCTTCTTTCAAGCTTTTTCAAACTTGAAAAACTTACCAAACATAAACGTCCTTGAACCAAATGATTCAAGCACACTTATAACAATCAATGGAACTCAGAATCACCTTTAAACAATACCAACTTTCAAAAACATAAAAAGGAATTACAATTTTCTCAAAATACAAACTTTTATAAATTTCAAAAAGGAATTACAAGTTTAAAAGGTAAATACTGGAACAAAGGGACTCTCACATGTTGAGGTCTCCTTTTATAGGAAAATGCCTGGCTACAATATTCACAAACCCTAGAAGTGAATTCTCTAAAATGCCCTTGAGTCCTTGAGGGCGTTTGTTGTTGATGAGCTGTCCAAAGTGATCCCAAACGTTCATTTTAGCTTTGTGATGAAGCAATGAGTCATAGCTGTTGATTTTGCCACGTTGGATGACTTGAAGGGCAAGTAGTCACATGATTGGTGGACGGGTATTTAGGGGTGGGGTCCATTGTGAGTGGGAGTGAGGGTTTTGAGGTTGGGATAGTTTTCTGCATGTGTGAATCACACATGTGCCAGGGTAATTGAAAACTACCCTTTGTTTTAAGTGAGTAATTTCTGGGGGTGAAGAAGGGTGAATAGTGGTAACTTTGATCCGAAATTGGGGGAAAGTGAGTTGTTTGGCGCAATTTCGTTTCAAATGTTTCTTTTGCACACTTTTGGCCCTTTTGTTTTGGGAAATATGGTAAAACAAGTATTTCAGCCCTAAAAACGAATTCCCTTTGTAAATAACTTTCACAATTTGGTAGTTTTGGCAAAAAACTTTGGAAAAAGGTTTACAAGGGTTGTTTTTGTCATTTTGAGATATTTCAAGGGCTGATCTTGGACATTCTTGATCTTCAAAGATCTTCAATGTATCTTTGGCTTCATGAGGGACCATAATTGGCAATTTGAGTTTGTTGAGGGACTAATCTTGCCATTTCTTCAAAGTTGAAGGACCTTTTGTGTAATTTTGACAAACTTAAAGGACCAAACTTGTAATTATGAATATACAAGGGTTTTAAGTGTCATTTCTTCAATAAATGAGGATCAATATTGTATGTCTTCAAGTCTTCAAGGGTATTTGTTGAATATTCCATGATTTAGGGCCCGGTTCTTTGTACGGCTTCGTTTCTCGTGTCCGTTTTTCCTTGTATGTTGTGATCTATTGTCTTTTTCATGATATCCATACCTAAAATACACAAGTAAACAAACAAAAGCATATATATGGTATATTATGACATTTTTATGCATTTAAAGCCCGAAAAGAACGATGAGATCATGTATAAATGCCATCTCATCACTCCCCCATACTAAGCCATTGCCGTGCCCTCACGCAATGCTAGAATAAAGTATCTAAGCATCACCAAAGTTCAATTTTATTAACCTTTATTGAAGAGTAAAAGACTTGCAACATACTACGAAAATATGTAAATACATAATGTATGATTTTCATCACAAATGTGACTTTTAGGATCAAAGAATAGAAACAAGTAAATGTCCCTTAGAGTAAACTTCGTCATCCTTGATTGTCATACATTCCATGCTAAGTGCAAAAACGAGATCATTGTTGGTACAAGTCACAATGCTAACACTACTCATACGTCTAAATTGTGTAATACTTTTTCTCCCCGCAATCCTAGTTATTATAAAAGGAAATGGGTTACTAGCATTTTTTAACTATTTGTCATGGATCACAAGTGATTCATATTGACTTATTTGAGTAGTTATTAGTCCGAAAGCAAAGTAGCACGATTTGATCAATAGTTAGCCGAAGGACAAAATCTTTTAAAACGGCTTCTCGTGTATCTCCTTAAGTTCATATCTTGGCATAACTCGTTTCACGATTTGAGACCTTTCTCGGACCGATATTTGGCATGTACTTCATACTTCAAATCTTGGGAAGACGTTCTTGAAATTATGGTCTTCTCTTCATATATTTGGAATTTCTTCACTTGACGTTTTTGAGAGATTCTTCATGTTTGGACCACGACTTCATCATTTTTCTTCAATCCTTACTTTGGATTTTGATATACAACGATCCGCCTCCTTTTCGGACTTGGATATATTTATCCTCATACCTTGTAAGGGTCTTTTTGGATAGACTTTCTCCATGATCTTTAGGGGAGTAATTGCTTCTCGTCGTGTGTCTCGATCCTTCATATTGATTTAGGAATAATGATACTTCACATCATCTTGGATCTTTAGCAAAAATAGAGCTCCTCATGCCTTGTTAGGGCCTTTTTGGATGATCGCCAATCTTCGCGTCCCGCTTCAATAAGTTATGCCTTGGCTATGAACTCTATTCAACCCCGAGCAACTTTTAAACGATCTTGCGCTAGAGGCTAAATAACCTTTCAAATCGTACGACCTTACTTATTGCAATTAGATTTATTCCTAATGCATTGATCTTATGGGAAGAAAAAGCCACAATTAAAAACATATGAGTTTTTGAAAGAACATTTTCATGTTCTACGTTTAGCATGATCACTTGTCTAACTCTATCATCTCTCGTTCTTCACTATATAAAGACCTCTAATTAAAGAGACTCGTGAATACTTAGCCATGCAAGTCAAAATTAAGCCAAATTTGGATTAGCTTTTATTAAAACTATATCAAATCAAAGTTTTGGGTTTTCAAGCCACCTATAGGATCTTGCACTTTCTTGGACTTTTTCAAGTTTAGAGAATGCATTTTATAGTTCCCTTGATAAGTGACTTTCTAGGATCAATTATAGGAACTTGCGAAAAGTTCTTGTTCTTAACCCGAATGAGCTAAGACTTTCGCGTTTTAAAGCTCCCTATATAAAAGTCTAGCAAAACTTGAATTGAGCGGGTTAAGGAATGTAAATGGCTCCAAATGCCCATCAAGTCAAAAAATAACTCTTATTCTACCCATCGGAAAATATACATTCGTGTCTTAAAAATACTTATGAAAACTAAGAAAATTTTTAAAATTTGGCCATTTTTAGCCTTATTAGTAACCAAAACATTGAAAGTTGGAAAGCGTGAGGGCGTAGCAAAGCAAGTATCTATTCACCCCCCATACTAAAAGTAAACATTGTCCTCAATGTTTCGAGTCTAAAGGTGGAGCACCCCCATACTAGAGACGAAGAGTCGAATGCTTAGGATCTAGCATGGAAAGGCTGATCAACAATATATCTAAAGCCGTTTATTAAGTTTGCTAAAAGATAATTGTTAGAACAATAAAGGATATGTCATGGATTCGTGAAAAACTTCTTCAAGCAAACGATGAAGGCTCATGTAAACGAACACGAGAGTCTTCAATCATAGATGATGATGATGATCTAGATAACACAATCACAAACAACCACGAGACAACGAGTTGAAAGGGTACAAGTCCCCTTACTAGTGAATAGTAAGCATAAAAGATAAGCATGGGATCTCCCCCACGAGGCACCTCGTTTTTGATTACCGAGTCATGAGCTCGACTCGATCCCCTTAATGCTAATTATCATTGGGGAAGGTGACTTGGTCGAGGGCAACCATTAAAGGAATTTCCCCACCAAAGTAGTGCTTAAGCCTATGTCCATTCACCTTGAAGTTAGGACCATCATCTTGAGCTAGCTCGATGGTCCCATAAGGAAACACTTGTGTAATGGTGAACGGACCCGACCAACGAGATTTCAATTTACCAGAAAATATCTTAAGTCGAGAGTTAAAAAGTAACACTTGATCACCAACGTTAAAAACCCGGTTTTTAATCTTTGAATCATGAAACTTTTTAGTCTTTTCTTTAAAAATTAATGAATTTTCATAAGCATTATCTCTTAATTCATCCAATTCATTCAATTGTATTTTTTGGTGATCTCCCGCGGTCTTCAAGTCAAAGTTTGCATGCTTAAGGGCCCAATATGCCTTGTGCTCCAACTCAATGGGCAAATGACAATTCTTCTCATAGACTAACTTATAAGGAGTGCAACCGATAGGTGTCTTATAAGCGGTCCTAAAGGCCCATAAAGCGTCATCGAGTTTGTCGGACCATGAAGCACGGTTTTCTCTAATTGACCTCTCTAAAATCCTCTTCAAAGCTCGGTTCGAAACCTCGACTTGCCCACTTGTTTGCGGGTGATAAGCCGTAGAAAGACGATGAGTAACTCCATATTTCTTTAGAACCTTTTCGAATTGGTCATTACGAAAATGGGTTCCACAATCGCTTATAATAGCACGAGGGGTTCCGAACCGAGAGAATAGTTGCTTCAAAAACTTCACTACCACACGAGCATCATTAGTAGGCAAAGCCTTAGCTTCCACCCACTTAGAAAGGTAGTCCACCGCGACGAGGATATATTTGTTGCCATGAGACGATGGGAACGGACCCATAAAGTCTATTCCCCATATGTCGAAAATCTCACACACTTGAATTATGTTTTGCGGCATTTCATCACGTTGAGATGATTTTCCTTGACGTTGGCACGAATCACACGACTTCACAAGTGCGTGTGCATCACGATAAATAGAAGGCCAAAAGAAGCCGGCATCGAACACTTTCTTAGCCGTGAGATTAGCACCGTGGTGACCACCTGTGGGTCCCTCGTGACAAGCTCTAAGGATATTAGAAGCTTCGGCACCAAAAACACAACGTCGAACGAGTTGATCCGCACAAACTTGAAAGAGATAAGGGTCGTCCCAAAAATAGAACTTGACGTCACGAAAGAATTTTCGTTTTTGTTGTGTCGTCATACCCTTGATTATGAAATTGCCCGCATGGTAATTTGCAATGTCGGCAAACCATGGGGTGGTGTCTTTAGAATTAACTACACCGAGAGTCTCGAGAGGAAATGTTTCGGTGATTTCCTTGTTCTCGAAAACATCTTTGTGAGGATCTTCTAGACGAGAGAGATGATCGGCCGCTAGATTCTCGGCTCCTTTTTTGTCAAGCACGGTGACATCAAATTCTTGGAGGAGGAGCATCCAACGAAGCAATCTCGGCTTAGCATCTTGCTTAGCTAAGAGATATTTGATAGCCGAATGGTCGGTATACATGATGCTTTTAGTCAAGACGAGATAAGGTCGGAATTTCTCAAAAGCATAGACCACGGCAAGGAATTCCTTTTCCGTTGTGGTGTACTTTAATTGAGCCTCGGTCATCGTCTTACTAGCATAGTGGATAGGACGGAAATGCTTGTCATAACGTTGCCCTAAGACGGCCCCTATAGCATAATCACTTGCATCGCACATGATTTCAAAGGGTAATTCCCAATTAGGAGCGACAAGAATGGGAGCTTCGGTAAGTTTCCTTTTGAGAGTTTCGAAAGCTCTAACACAATCTTCATTGAAGTTAAAAGGAGCATCCTTCTCGAGAAGGTGTGTCATAGGTCGAGAGATTTTCGAAAAGTCCTCGATGAAACGACGATAAAAGCCCGCGTGGCCTAGGAAACTCCTAACTCCCTTAACGGTTTTGGGATGAGGTAACTTGGCGATGACGTCTACCTTAGCTTTATCGACCTCAATCCCCGCCTTCGACACCTTATGTCCTAAGACGATTCCTTGTTTACACATAAAATGACATTTTTCCCAATTAAGCACAAGATTGGTTTCTTCACAACGTTTTAACATTTGCTCGATATTAGATAAACATGACGTGAACGAATTGCCAAACACCGAGAAGTCATCCATAAACACTTCCATCGACTTCTCGATCATATCGTGAAAAATCGCCATCATACACCGTTGAAACGTACCCGGTGCATTACAAAGTCCGAAAGGCATCCTACGATAAGCGAACGTTCCATAAGGACACGTAAAAGTAGTCTTCTCTTGATCACGAGGGTCGATAGGGATTTGAAAGTAACCGGAAAAACCATCTAAAAAGCAATAGAATTCATTTCCCGCAAGTCGCTCCAACATTTTATCCATGAAGGGCAAAGGAAAGTGGTCTTTACGAGTGGCATCATTTAACTTTCGGTAGTCAATACACACCCTCCAACCGGTCACAACACAAGTGGGAATTAACTCGTTGTTTTCATTAGGCACAACGGTCATTCCTCCCTTTTAGGGACACAATGGATTGGGCTCACCCATGGGCTATCAGATATAGGATAAATCATTCCCGCGTCAAGGAGTTTAAGGACCTCCTTTTTAATGACATCGTGAATTTTGGGATTCACCCTTCTTTGACTTTGAATTGCGGGTTTGTAGTCCTCCTCCATTAAAATCTTGTGAGTACAAAATTTTGGGTCAATACCCTTAATGTCGGATATTTTCCACGCAATTGCCCCTTTATGAGCCTTAAGAACTTTCAAGAGCTCGGGTTTTTCTTCATTAGCAAGACCTCTTGCAATAATAACCGGCAACTTGTCATCACCTTCCAAGAATGCGTATTCAAGGTGAGAAGGAAGATCTTTCAATTCCAGGATAGGTGGTTCCTCGATTGAAGATTTTGGTTCAACACTCATAACTTCCATCGGCGGAAGAAATGGTGGAATAGAAGTATCATCACTAATCAACTCCTCATCTTCATTGTCGATCTCATTTGAAGTGAGATCGCCTCCTTGGAATGGAGTGAGAGTTGGTGTGGAATTAGCAAGAATCAGATCCAAGATAGTGGGATTGCCACTTGACGAGCTATCGGAAAAACCTAACACTTCTTGTGAAAACTCATCGCAAACCACATCAACGATGTCAATGTGATTGATGGTAGCGATTGCATAAACATGAGAAGGTTTCGAGTTTTGAGTAGCGTTTATAACAAGTTCCTCTTCGTTGAATCTCAATGTGATAGTTCTCGCATGAACATCGATAAGCGATCTCGAAGTGTCTAAAAATGAACGACCTAAAATTAGAGGAACTTGAGGATCCGCGGGGATGTCAAATACTATAAAATCAACGGGATAGTAGAACTTCCCCACTTTCACAAAAACATCTTCGGCTACTCCACATGCTAAAATCGTAGAATGATCGGCCATCTCGATAGACATGTTCGAAGGAATGAGAGCCGGAAGCGAAAGCGATTTCCAAATGGAAAATGGCATCAAGTTAATGCTCGCACCAAGATCGGCCAAGGCGAGGCATTCTTTCATATCTTGTATGTCACAAGGAATGAGAAACTTTCCGGGGTCACCAACTTTTTCCGGTATGCGGTTAAGATAAACCGAAGAACAATTAGCAAGCTTTGAAAGCTTTTCCTTATCGCTCATCATACTTTTAAAAGTGGAGGAGAAACGAGGCATATATAACAACGCGTCGGCTAAACTCACATCAAAATGCACTTGTTGAAACATCTTTATAAAAAGCTCGATTTGTTGTTTGTTACGTTCTTGCAATTTCTCTTGGTTTCGTCTCGAAGGGTAGGGTAAAGGTGGTGTGGGTTGGTCATTAGGCAACGGCCTTGGAAACTAGGGTTCCACAATTGGTATTGGTTCAACCGTAGGTGTGGTTTGAGCGGTACTTTGTGGGATTGTAATGTGCTCCTTTTCGACCATCACCTCGGGTTCTTTCTCGATTTCCTTCTCCGTAGAAGTACTTGGACGAGAGATTGGTTCCTTGAAAGTTTTACCACTTCGTGTAGTAATAACCTTCATTTCTCCCTTCGGGTTTGCAATGGTATCACTAGGAAGACCACCCGAGGAAGAGGGTTTACACATGATTGCTTCAAACATCTTAGCCATTCGGTCCTCAAATTTTGATTGCCTAGCATCCGCTTTTAATAACTCTTGCTTAATCTCATGTTGTCCGAATTCCATCTTTTGTTGGTTTTGTTGAAGACGTTGGACATTTACTTCCATTTTATTTGCATGAGTTTTTAGTTCATTAGCAAGTTCATTTTTAATCTCGTTTTTCAACTCGGATCTTAAGCTAATCATCTCACGTTGCATGTTATCAAATTTAGCATCATTTGCTTTAGCATAATCCAAAAATTCTCCTTGAGGATTTTTAGTGTGAGCATTTTGAAAACCTTGTGTAGTGTTTTGAAAATCACGGTTTTGGTTTTGATTAGTGACTTGTCCATTCCCATTTTGATAACTCCCTTTGTTGTAGTTGCGTAAATTTCCTTGGTAATTACCACCTTGGTTGTTGTTTCGATAATTATTAGCATTTTGATTTGGTGGAGCTTGATTTTGGCGGGAACCTTGACCGTTTTGGTTGTAAGTTCCCGTTGCTACATAAGCACTCGAAGTGTTACCATCCGCGGTAATGCACTCGGAAAGATCATGAGCTCCACCACAAGACAAACAACTCTTAGCAACCGCTTTAACCGAAGCGGAATTTGAAGCTTCTTGAGCTTTCCAATGGGACATAAGATTAGCAAATCTATCAAAAAACCGATTTTCCTCATTAGCTTCATCATGTAAGGCATTAATGCTACGAGACGATGATGATGAAGACGAACCCAAATTGGCAACACTCGGTGTGTTACGAGGGCTATAAACCTTAGATCTACTCTCGATGATTTGTAAGGCCTCATTTGTCGTCTTGCACAAAAAATTACCACCCGCGGCGGCATTCAAATAATCTCGTTCATGATAATTAAGCCCATTATAAAAAGTATCTATTTGATGCAATTCCGTAAAATCATGGTGTGGACATTCATGTAACATTTCTTTAAAGCGTTCCCATGCCATTGAAAAACTTTAATTATTTCTTTGCACAAATCGTGAAATCTCATTTTTCAAATGTGTTGTTTTAGATGGTGGAAAAAACTTGTTCACAAACTTAGAAACGAGATCGGCCCATGTCAAAATCGAATTTGGCGGTTCTTTCTCAAGCTAAATTTTTGCGGGTCCATCTAACGAGTATGGAAACAACATCATCTTAATGGCGTCATGTGGAACATCCTTAAACTTGCTAGTAGCGGTGAGACGATTAAAATTCCTAATGTGATAGTGCGGGTTGTCTTTCTCATGACCTCTAAACTTATTTGCTTGCAACATCGACATTAAACCCGTCTTAATCTCGAAATTCTCCGCAAGAATGGCGGGAATCACAATGGCCTCTCCAAAACCCTCGGTGGGTGCTTGTAGCAACTCCATCATAGTACGATTAGCCATGACGACTTCTTGTTCTACAATAGGTTCAACAATTGGAGGTTGTTCTTCAATCAACGTCTCTTGATTGGCTTGCTTTTGAAGACGTTTACGAGCTCGTTTTGCTTGATTACGAGTGATCATAAACTTCACGAAGAATGGGAGGTGAGCAAAGAAGATTCTTTTTGGGTGTTTTGTGAATTTTCAATTTTTTTTTTGTGTTTTTGATTGTATTTAATTTTTTTGGGTTTTGGTGTATCTTCGTAGACAACAATCTACAAAATCTCTCCTCGAATCAAACTCTTGATTAAAGAAGCCTCAATGGAATGAAAACGATCACGTGGAGTGAACGCCTTCGAATGACTTTAGAACTTTGGTGAAAACCAAATTGTTCAAGAGGTTTTAATCACAAAGAAACCAAGCAAATATATTATACGTAATAATACTTTGGGCGGCAAAACCCTCGATTAGCCTTCAATCTCAAAATACTCACAAGCAAGCGAGGAAACGAGGCGGCGCGAAGCACTTAAGAGCCTTTTTCCTTAGGGTATATTTTATAATACCCGCCTTATACCCACCTTATTGTTTGTATTTTTCAAAATCGAGCTTCACGAAAGTATTTATCTATTTTTTCCTTTTTCTTTTTGTTTGAGATTCGAATGCAATAATTGAGTGATGAAATCCCAATTAAGGTTGTGTTTTCACACTTTTGGAGATATTGTTTATTTGTTGTGATACTTAATACAATATAGTAATAATATTTTCACAAGAAAAACCAAGAAAATCGATAATACGTATTAGTAGATTTCTACTAATACAAATACTATTTATGGTTAATATTAAAAACAACAATACAAATTAATCACGACACACCTCCCCGACAGCGGCGCCAAATTAATTGTGGTAAAATAAGTCCTTTAGGAAAAGGAGCGTAAAAGCGGTAAGTATTGAACAAATGATTTTAGGAAAAACCAAGTGTTAATGACCCTTATGAAGTTCGTTTCCCAAGGAGGTTTACCAATGATCAAAACTTTTTCAAACCTTTTAAATAATTAAATATTCAATTTTTGAATGCTAATTAAAGCCCTAAAAATCAAATAAATTATCTAAAAGCCCAAATAAAGATTTTTCAATTGGTAAACCTCTAAAATGACCTAAAAAGATTAAAAACTATTTTTAGAAAATTTTAAACTAATAAAAACTATTTAAAATGATTTAAAAACTATTAAAACTTAAAATAATTATAAAAATTAATCTAAAAGTGATAAAATTATTCTAAAAGTTGCTAAATTCCTATTTTAATGTATTAAAGTTAAGAAAAATGTAAAAAGTTGGAAAATGAGAAATTTGAAAAATAATAATAAAATAATATTAAAATATTATTAAAAATCTAAAAATTATACAAAATTCTAAAAACTTGCAAACTAGTTTATTTTAACCTAAATAATCAGAAAATCAAAGTGAAATGACCAGAATACCCCTATTGGGCCCTCAAATGGGCCAAAACCAAAAACAGTCAACCTAAATGGGCTTTTGGGCCCAAAAAGTCAAACTTGGCCCAATTGACTTGGAAAAGCCCTATCTGACTTAAAATTTAATTCTAAGAACAAAACTCTAAAGACCCAAAAGCTGAATGTGAGCTTATCACAGCTTAATAAGCAGCCAGCTTATTCTTATTGGGCTTTTCAGCCCATTAAGCAATAAACCAATGCCATAAGCTCTAATTTGACACACAACCTTCTTTTGGGATGCTTATGAGATCTGTAAAAAGAAATTTTGAAAAAGCACACTCAATAAGCCAGAAATAAGCAAAGTAAAAATTCACCAAAAGACAAAATAGTCGGGTTTGAGAATTAGGGCACCTCAGAAGCTCTAGTTTCTTGCAAAAGCTCACAAATAGCTTAAATAAGAATAATCAATCAAGAAAATCACAAAAAGCCAAGTAGAATAAGCTGTAAGAGCAAATAAGCTGGCTGAAAAAGCCAAATAAGCTAGTTTTCTAGCAAAAGCTTAACCAAAAGACTTGTAACCTTCCAGATTTGTTATTTAGCTAAGAAAAATGATTTCTATTACAAAAGCCAAGTTGTTGCATGTGCCAATAAGCAGTTCTCAAAAATAAGCCAATTTGTGCTTATTTGACCAAAAGTCAAAGTACTCCAAAGTTCACCAAATGATCAGGAATGGTATATGGGCTTGTTATAAGCAAATTTTGTGAAGGACTCAAGGAGGAGGCCTTGTGAATCAAGAGGTCAGTTGACCTTTTGATGGTAAATTTTGGCAATAAGGGCTTAATAAGCCAGTTAGCTTATAAGCCAGATACAAAGCACACCAAATAGCAAAATCCACTCACAAGCAGCACATAAACAAGTTCTAAGCAGCAAAATCACAAGGCATACACTAGGATAACAAATGCAAGCACAAAATGAGGTGGTCACTTTGCTGATGCAAATGACCACTTCAGCCAACTTTGATAAGCTATAGCAATCACAATAAGCCACCAAATTCAACAAACAGACAACCAGTAGATAGCTTATCACCTAAACTATTCCCAAACCTGATTTCAGACCTTAGATCCAAGTAACAAAGAAGTTATTGGATCTGATGTGTTTGACCAATTCCAAAACACTTTTTATCAGATTTTTTCAAAACTTCAAATCCCTTTTCCAAACTTTCAGAAAGTAAACCAATGACTAAAACTTGTATATTAAGACTTGTTTAGACCTCCCAAACCCTAAGAACCAAGGGCTCAAGGCCACAAGGCCTTATGAACCAGTAATCCCAAACAGTCCTTAATCAAGCACTTTTCAAACAAACTTCTTAATCCTTCAAACAACCTACTGATTTTAATGATCAAATAGCTACACTAGGTGTCAACTAACATATTACAACCATAAAACACAAAGCACAAACACAGGAACACCAAATCATATAACAAAATGCAAAACAGAAAATAACATATGATTTTTGAGAGGAATCTTAACAAGAGGTTATACCTTCCCTCCACAACATCCTAGGAGGGCCAGCTATGCTCCTTGGACCTTGTTCAACAACTAGAACAAGACCAAGGTACTTCAACAAAGGATATGCAAGACTGCCTTGGTTGATGGTTCAAAGTAGAACCTCAAGGACTTGATTTCTTCAACACAAGCAGCAAACAACTCAACCAAGGGCTCTAATCCCTTCACAAGCTTGGTGTCAACAAGCTTGCAAGAGCTTATAGCTTATGGCTAAGGGTTAGTACACAAAAATAAGCAAAATCAGAAACCTTCTTTCAAGCTTTTTCAAACTTGAAAAACTTACCAAACATAAACGTCCTTGAACCAAATGATTCAAGCACACTTAAACAATCAATGGAACTCAGAATCACCTTTAAACAATACCAACTTTCAAAAACACAAAAAGGAATTACAATTTTCTCAAAATACCAACTTTTATAAATTTCAAAAAGGAATTACAAGTTTAAAAGGTAAAGACTGGAACAAAGGGACTCTCACATGTTGAGGTCTCCTTTTATAGGCAAATGGCTGGCTACACTATTCACAAACCCTAGAAGTGAATTCTCTAAAATGCCCTTGAGTCCTTGAGGGCGTTTGTTGTTGATGAGCTGTCCAAAGTGATCCCAAACGTTCATTTTAGCTTTGTGATGAAGCAATGAGTCATAGCTGTTGATTTTGCCACGTTGGATGACTTGAAGGGCAAGTAGTCACATGATTGGTGGACGGGTATTTGGGGGTGGGGTCCATTGTGAGTGGGAGTGAGGGTTTTGAGGTTGGGATGGTTTTCTGCATGTGTGAATCACACATGTGCCAGGGTAATTGAAAATTACCCTTTGTTTTAAGTGAGTAATTTCTGGGGGTGAAGAAGGGTGAATAGTGGTAACTTTGATCCGAAATTGGGGGAAAGTGAGTTGTTTGGCGCAATTTCGTTTCAAATGTTTCTTTTGCACACTTTTGGCCCTTGTGTTTTGGGAAATATGGTAAAACAGGTATTTCAGCCCTAAAAACGAATTCCCTTTGTAAATAACTTTCACACTTTGGCAGTTTTGGCACAAAACTTTGGAAAAAGGTTTACAAGGGTTGTTTTTGTCATTTTGAGATATTTCAAGGGCTGATCTTGGACATTCTTGATCTTCAAAGGTCTTCAATGTATCTTTGGCTTCATGAGGGACCATAATTGGCAATTTGAGTTTGTTGAGGGACTAATCTTGCCATTTCTTCAAAGTTGAAGGACCTTTTGTGTAATTTTGACAAACTTAAAGGACCAAACTTGTAATTATGAATATACAAGGGTTTTAAGTGTCATTTCTTCAATAAATGAGGATCAATCTTGTATATCTTCAAGTCTTCAAGGGTATTTATTGAATATTCCATGATTTAGGGCCCGGTTCTTTGTACGGCTTCGTTTCTCGTGTCCGTTTTTCCTTGTATCTTGTGATCTTTTGTCTTTTTCACGATATCCATACCTAAAATACACAAGTAAACAAACACAAGCATATATATGGTATATTATGACATTTTTATGCATTTAAAGCCCGAAAAGAACGATGAGATCATGTATAAATGCCATCTCATCAAGATCCGTTGGGGAAAACCGACAATCATGGTCGGATAAGTTGGACGATGCTTTATGGGCCTTTAGGAACGCTCATAAGACACCCATTGGGTGCACTCCCTATAAGCTTGTGTATGGGAAGAATCGCCACTTGCCTATCGAATTGGAACACAAGGCTTATTGGGCCCTAAAGCATTGTAATGATGATATTGAGACCGCGGGAAAACACCGGAAAATGAAATTAAATGAATTGGATGAAAGGGACATTGCTTATGAAAATTCATTGATTTATAAGGAAAAAACTAAAAAGTTGCATGATTCTAAAATTAAAAATCGGGTTTTTAACATTGGGGATCAAGTTTTGCTTTTTAATTCTCGCTTGAAAATCTTTTCCGGTAAGTTGAAGTCCCGTTGGTCCGGTCCATTCACCGTGACTCAAGTATTTCTATATGGGACCATCGAGCTAGCTCAAAATGATGGCCCCAATTTCAAGGTGAATGGACATAGGTTGAAGCACTACTTTGGCAGGGAAGTTCCATCCTTGAACTACCTCGACCAAGTCACCTTCCCCAATGATAACTAGTATTGAGGGGATCAAGTCAAGCTCATGACTCGATAATCAAAAACGAGGTGCCTCGTGGGGGAGTCCCATGCTTTTCCTATGTACATATTATCGCTTTCTAATGTAGTAACGTGTGGGGATTTGTGCCCTTCCAACCTTTGTTCCGTGGTTGTTTGTGAATTGTGAACTTTAGATGATCATGATCTTCACGATTGGAGCCTCTCGTGTTCGTTTTATGGGAGCACTCGATCATTTGCTTTGAAGACTTTCTCAATATCCATGATATATCCTTTGATGTTCTAACCTTAGGTTTATAGCACACTTCATAAACGGCTATTAATTTATTGGTTACACCCTTTCCATGCTAGATTAGGCATTCGACTACGTCTCTAGTATGGGGGTGTTTGTACCCCTAGACTCGAAACATTGAGGACAATGTTTAACTTTAGTATGGGGGGGGGGGGGGGTAAATAGATACTTGCCTTACCAAACCTTCACGTTTTCCAAAGTTTATCTTTTTGTTTATCGTTTTGTTGCAAAATAAGGCTAAAAATGGCCAAATTTTAAAAATTTTCTCATGTTTTATAAGTGTTTGAAGACACGAATGTAGGTTTTCCGATGGCAAGAATAAGAGTAGTTTTTGACTCGACCGTGCGTTTTGAGCACTTAGCTTTGATTCCTTAACTTCACATTAGGCCAAGTCTCTTAAATGAGGACGATAAATGATAGGGTTAATTATAAGTTACTATGCTAAACGTAGAGTACTCGTATTCTTTCAAAAACTCATGTGTTCTCGTTGTTTGCTTATTCTCCCTTCGCATGTAAATATTTTTTTCTTAATAAATATTGACTTAGCTATTTAGTTGGGATTGTTGGGTTTCTAGTCTTTTCTAGTAACTTCCGTGTAATTAAATTGGGAAGACATTAAGGTATCGCCAGCGTCACGATTTTGAAGTATTGGCACCCTAATAAAAAAGCTTCACCCAATAATAAGATTTCAAGTGCTCACCTAAATCAAGCAAACAATTTGTAGCCCCACAAGGCCGAAAAATCTATGCAAAATTAAAAGTGAATCAAGCCTTAATCTTCGAATCTTTAAAGATCCAAAATTCGCCTTAGCGTGAGGATATACGTCTTTGGCTAATAAAACTACCGATGAGGTGGATAATAAAAGGCAAGGCAAGACCGAAGTCATAATAAAAGCTTCATGGCGAAGTTGAATAAAAGATGGAGGTAAACCAAAGATAATAAGGCCCTTCCGTTAGGGGGCGTATAAAAGTCTTGGTAATAAGTCTCATGTTCAAAACCGTTATAAAACCGTGTTTATCGATTCTTCTTGTTGACTTAATTTTTTGACATCGTTGTCTATTAGGAGGGGTTATTGATTTGATGGTCTTGGTTACACCGTTAGGACTCTAATTTTAGACCTAAATCTCTATTATCGCATAAGTCAAACAATGTATCCTCGTGAAACATTCAAGACAATATAAAATATAAGAGATACAACTTAGGAATAATGGGAGGATAAGTACGTGATTAGGGCATATGAGTAGTGTTAGCATTACTAACTTATAATGACAATGATCTCGTTGCACGCTTGGCATGGAATTGAGGTGAAAATCGAGGACGATGAAATTATTTCTAACGAAGCATTCACGTGTTCTTATTCTATGAACCTAAACGTCCCATTTTGCGATGAGAATCATACATTATGTCTAAAACGCAAGTAGTAGTAGTAATAGTTGTAGTATAGCTAGTTTATCGTTCAATAAAGTGAATAAAAATGAATTTTGGAGATGCTACGATACTTTATTCTAGCATTGCGTGAGGGCACGACAATGATTTAGTATGGGGGAGTGATGAGACTGCTTTTATACATAGTCTCATCGTCCAAATAGGGCTTAAAATGCATTAAGTATCATCAAAATACCCATATATGCTTGTGTTTGTTGCTTGTGTATTTTAGGTACGGATATTGAGAAAATGACAAAAGATCACAAGAATCATACAAAAACGAACACGGGAAACGAAGCCGCACAATGAACCAAGCCCTAATGACGAATTTTCCCAAGAAAACCTTAAAGATTTGAAGAATTATGAAGAAGGGTCCTCCAATATGGAAGAATTGACACTTTATACCCTTGTATCTTCATAATTACAAGATTGGTCCCTAAAGTTTGTCAAAATTACAAAAAGGGCCCTCCACTTTGAAGAATTGGTAAGTTTAGCCCCTCAACAAAGCTAAATTGTCAACCATTATCCTCCACAAAGTCAAATACATCATGAAGTCCTTCAAAGTACAAGAAATTACAAGTTTGTTCCTTTGAAAATCCCAAAATTACAAAAAGGACCCTTAACTTTCAACATTTGGCAAAAATGGTCCCTCAGTCATCAAGACTTGGCAAATTCAGTCCTCCAAAATGCCGATCATACAAGTAAAGACCATTATCCATCAACAATATGCCAAATCAGCCCTTGAAGTATCACAAAATGGCAAGAAATACCCCTGAAAATACTTTGGAAAAGTATTTGGGGCAAAAGTGTGAAAACTGAAAGTTTGATTACAAAGGAAATTTAGTTTTTGGGGTTAAATCTGCAAATGACAAGAAAAGAGAAGAAAGAGGACTAAAGCTGGCCAGACAACATTGTAACCTTAACCACTATCATCCTGCCACGTGGCCCACTTTCTCCCTTCCACCAATCACATGCCTTCATCCTGCCACCTCACACTCCACTTAACCCGGTTTAAGATTAATTTAATCTTGGCGCCTAAAACAACTTCTTAAACATAATTAACTCCTAAAACAGATTAAAACCTATGTTCTTGGTGTTCATACCAGAATTAGGCTTTTTCTAATTACCAAGAATTAAGACCTAATTGCTTCCAGATTAATGATTAAAGGTCTTATGATCCTAACCTAACCCCTAAACTCCCATCACTCTCATGCATGTGACATTGCCAACCCTCCCCTGACCCACTCTTCACGTCCAAACAAAACAGGGCAGCAAATCCAACGCTCAAGAACTTGGCTTACTTTTCAAGCTTCATCTCCACCCTTGGATGCATTTCCCCTTTGCCAGCTTCAACTAAAGGCCAAGACTTCCTCACAAGACTCCAAGATATTCAAACTACACAAGGGCAAAAATGGGACTTCAGTAGCTAGGGTTACGTTTTTTTTTCAGCTTTCCTAGACAACATGTATGCCTATATAAAGGCTTAGGACCTCACATTTTTGCTTTGCTCTTGAATTTTCCTAAGTTCACTTTTCTGTAAATCCTTTTCAATATTAATGAAATGAGTTTGAAATGTTGAAGAAAGCTCAAGTGCCATTGTTATAACCTGTTTATTATTGTTCTTTGTTCATTATTCTTGAATCAAAAATCTATTTTCAAAAGAGGACTGTGCAAAAGTTTGCACATTTTCCACAATTTCTTGATATTTTGCTAAGATCTTGGTCTATCTTGGAATTCTTGGGCTATAGGGTTGATCATCGCACCCTGATATTGTGTTATCAAGGTGTGGTGAAGCTTATAACTTGGGGATAATCAAGTGTGGAGGACAGGAGTTGCATCAATCAAGGATTTTTCATCTTTCTTTGTGCTTCTAACTTTGTTGATTCTTAGCAGGCTTTGTTGTGGAAGCTTGTGCTTGTTCTTGCTAGCACATAAGCTTAAAATTCATGGGTGTGGATGTACATCCATGAGGTACACACCCTTAATCTCAAAATCTGAAAATATTTTGGATATTTGTGATATTTGAGTGTTGCCTATGTTCTTGTGTATTTTGTGGCTTAATCTTGCTTGAATCTGTTGTTCTCATCTGTTATTATGTTAATCAGCACTTGGGTGGTCTAAAATCTCACTTTTTCTTGTTTAAATTTGGATTTGAAAAGATAAAGGGGTGTTTGGGATTACGTGTTTGTGATTGAATCTTGTTATTGTGTTTGTGGAAGTTTGTATTTGTGCTCTATATCTGATATACACTTGTTTGAGAGTGTTTTGCTGCAAGTTTTGTGGTTTGAAACCTTGAATCAAAGATTCTGCTATAACTTATTGAGTTTGACTGTTTTTGACCTAAAATTTTGGGAATACCTAGAGTTTATGCATGTTTAGGGATAAAAGCTGTTTAAACATCATTAATATAACATACTTGATAGATCTGAGGTGTTGAATCTGGCTTGTGTGTCAAATACATCAGCAAAGTGAAAAACTGCATGTGTTAGTGTTCATCAGTAACATTCATTAGCTTGAATCTTGCTTAATTCTTTAAATCATTACATGAAACCTGTTTAGACTTGCTTATTTGAGTTTAATATATCTTGTGTATGCATTTGGTTGAATTTGGCTGGCTGATTTGTGCTAAAATTGCTTTTTGAACCTAAACTGCTTACTTGTTCATGTGTGTGCAACATCTGGTACTTTATTGATTAAACTGTATCAATTGGGTGATTGTGTTTGTGATATTTTGATTGTTATTGACTCCTTTTGATCCAAAGATCATTTGGGTGCCTTTGTGTAATCTGAATCTCCAAAAAGTTCACTAAAGACAAAAAAGTCTATAAGTCAAGCAGTGGAAAAAGTTTCCACTGCTCAACACCCAAAACTAGCCCCTGCTAGTGTAAAATTGAACTCAGCTTATCAATAGGCTATTTTAGCTTATCCAGACTTTAAACAACTTATTTTTTGTGATGGATCCTCATTATTTGACCCATTTGACTAGACTGGAGCTTATTGGACTTTGACTTTGACTTTTTGCTAGAAAACCAACTTATTTGACTTTTACATAAGTGCTTATTTGCTTTTTCCAGCTTATTGAGTCAACTTATTTGAAAACTCTGTTGATTTTGATTAATTAAGTTATTTGAAAGCTTTAGAAACTTGAATCAGCACTTGGGGTGGCATAGAACTCAAAAACGACTATTTTGTCGTTTTCTATAGATTGCTTATTGCATTTTCAGGCTTATTCCTTGGGCTTATTTCAAATTTCTTTTTACAGAAGTCTTATTTAGGACAAAAGGAGCTTGTGTGTCTAATTTCAGCTTATAGCATTGGCTTATAGCTTAATGGGCCAAAAAGCCCATTAAGAATAAGCTGTTTGGTATAAGCTAGCTTATTTCACACTTTTAGCTTTTGGGCCTTTGGAAAAGTTGTTTAAAATTAAATTTTGAATCAAGTAGTGCTTTTTGGGCTTATTTTGGACACTTTTTTATATTGGGCCCAAATTTGGCCCAATAAGGATCTGTTTTGGGTTTAGCCCATTTTCTAGGCCCATTAAGGGTATTTAGGTAATTTCACTTTCATTTCTGTGTTATTTAGGTTAAATTAAGCTAGTTTGCAACTTTTTAGAATTTTTTATGATTTTCTAGATTTTTAATAATATTTTAATATTATTTTATTGTTAAAAATTAAAAGTCTGATTTTCTAAGTTTTTATATTTTTCCTAGATTGTAGACACTTAATTAGGAATTTTGCAACTTTCCAATTATTTTTAGGGTCTTTCAATTATTTTCTAGGATTAATTTAAGTTTTAATTGATTTTAATAGTTTTTAATTGTTAAAAAATAGTGTTTAGTGATTTTAAAATTTTGAAAAATATTTTTAGCTTAATTAGGGCTTTTTTGAGGTTTACAAACTTTAAAATCTTGTTTGGGACTTTTTAATAGTTAATATTGATTTTTAGGACTTTAATTAGCATTAAAAAGTCATTATTTAATTAATTAAAAGGTTTTTGCAAGTTTGGATTTTTTGTAAACTCTTAGAATATTATTGTGGATTTTTAGTGATTTTTGGTAATTTTTAGGGTAAAATTTTAATTTTAGTGCTTTTTTGACGGTTTTACGTATACACCTTTTTCGACTTAGTTTAATCCGTCTTCGTAACCGTCATTCTCTTCTAATCTCATTTCTATTTTTCCTTTCTCAAAAATATAATTACAAAGATAATCAATTCATTACACACACACTAAGCCTCCTTGAGAACGATTCCCCATCTTGGGTCATTTGTACACGGTTTTCCTAAATCGCCGTACTTAATACTTGCCACTTTTGCTCTCTTTTCCTAAAGAGTAGTAAAACCACTACATCAGTAACAAATTTTCCTTCATAAATCAATAAAATCACAAAAATATCCATTTCCTCTTCTCTTATCTCCATTTCACTTACTCAATCCTGCAATCCTGTTACTGTTTGTGCTTTCATTGATCATAACTGATCAATGGAGTTTGTTTGAGACGTTTTTGGAAGTTACATCAAGTTTTCTAGCAAGATCAGTTCATTCCAGTACATGAGTTGCAGTTTGTAGCTGTTTGGTTTGATTTGTTCAGAAAAAGCTTTTGGAGGTGATAATATGGTTACTGGTGGTGAATTGGTGTTGTTCTTGTAGATTCTAGTAGGCTCAGCGCCATACTACTCCATCAAGGGAGGATTCTAGCTAAAAGGTTTCAAAATTCCCATTTTTGGTTCCACTGAATTTTTGTGCATGCTAAATACCTAGAGTAATCATTACTTGATGATATGATGATGTGCTTAGCTTTGTTTTAGTTTAGTATAGTTGATTTGATAGCATTTGAGTAGTCTTATACCATAAATTCTGCATTTACTTGTTTTCACCCTTGATACTCATCAGTCATTAGTTCTTTGAATGAATCTTTTGAAGTAGTCTGTTAATGAGCTTAAGATCAGTCACATTTACTTTCATTTCATTCATTAAACATGCTTTGATAACAGTCATTGTTTGATTTACTCTTTTACTTGTTAAAGTTCTTAACAGTCTTATTAAGTGGTTTGGAATTGTGAAAATTTGTGATTAAAACTTGTTTAAAATTTGCCTTACTTGTTCAGTCACATTCAGTAAGCATTTGGTAACAAGTGTGGTCAGTTTTGAAGTCAAAACAATAGTAAAAAAGGCAAATGGTTTGAAAAAGGTTTGGGTCAAGTTCTAATAACCTTTTCATCAGAAAACTTGCTCAATTCAAATCCATGTCATTTCTTCATTTTTAAACCAATTTGCTTGAAACAAGTTTCTAGTTGTAGCATAACATCTAAAGATCAAGTCTGTGCTAGGAAATTCTACAGTATTCTGTTTTGAATGAAAAATCAGCTTATTAATAAGCTCCTTAGCAAACTCAAGTTTCTGATATAGAAAGTGAACTGTTTTCTTGGATAGCCATTTCTACTTCATAAATGTTCCCATTTTTCTTCATAAACCTGTTTAGAAACATGTCTTGAGTAGTTTTGGAACTTTTCAGCTTTTTCATAATTGTGGTCAAACTTGGTCAAATAAGCTCTTTTCAGCTTAATTCCATTTTCCAGCTTATTCAGTGGATCATTTTAAAAAAGGAAAGACATTCCATACTCTTATTAAGCTGTTTAAAAAGTTTGAGCATAAAAATCTGATTGTGCATGTCTGGATTTTCAGTTAGCTTATTCGTGGCTTATTGGAATAAGCTATCTTGAGTTCTACTTGGTTTTAAGCAGTTTCCTCATACAAGCCTAGTTGATTTTCAATTTTAAGCATTTTAAAACCAGATTGAGCTTATTTGGTCCAGTAATAAGCTCATATGAGCTTATTCTTTGTTGTATGCCCGTTTTTGTTAATGAGTTTTCATTAATTGCATTTTAGTCCTTGTGGATTGTATCTGTTTGCATTTGTAGCTAAACTTGCAAGTTTTTAGGGTTTTCATTAAATCAGTCCTTAAAGTTTCAGAATTTGCTAAATTTGGTTAGGAAGTTTGTTTAGTTTGTTAAAGTTAGTTACAAGTTTGTTAGAATTTACATTTTAGGTCCTTTTACTTTCTGAACTTTACATTTCAAGCTTTGTACTTTCAATTAGTTTACATTTCAAGCACATTACTTTCATGTTTTTACAATTTGAACTTTTGTAATAATATTTGGTAATTGCAAAGTGTTTTACGGATACATAGCTTAATAATTTTCACCCTTTTTACTTGTTGTTTGAAATATACATTGAATATCCAAATACCCTATGAACCAAGAACAATTATAAATTTGAGATTTTTAGGACTTTCAATTGGTCAAGAATCGAGAGAAACGAACTTCAATATACTCAATTTCAAATGGCGCCGCTGCCGGTTCTTTGACTTTACGAGAGACTATTCATTGACGGTTTTCATTGGCTTTTGGGATCCGTTCACCCCGTGAACGTTATTTTTACGTATCATAAATAAAAAACATAAAAAAATATAAAATATAAAAACTAAAAACTAAAAAAATAACAAAAACAATTCTTTTCCTAAAGAATTGACCAAAAAAATAAAAAAATCAAAAAGCAATCTTTTTCCTAAGATATTGCGCCCAAAAATATATATTATTGGATTTCCTCGGTTTTTACGTACATATAGTATTTTCTTTAAAAAACCCAATAAATACAAAAATATTTTCTCTATATTATTATATGTAGATACGTATACATATACGAACAACCAATACACATATCTCCATAAGTATTGCATTTGCAATACACCGTGTTAGGGAGCGTTCCGGTCCTTGACACGTGTATCGATCAAATTTAATTAAGCAAGAATAGATAAATACTTCCAATAGGCAATAATTCGAAGAATACAAACTACAAAGTGAATAGAAAGGTGATGTGCTATAAAATGCCATCTAAGGGTTAATAGGTACTTAAGTGCTTCGCGCCACCTAACCCCCCCGTTCACTAGTGCGTATTCTAAGAAGGAAGGCTTGATTGGGGGTCTTGCACCCAAGTAGTACATACGTATATTATACTTTCTTGTGGATATTTCATATTGAATCTCGAAGAGGATAATCCCTTCTTCTACAAAGTCGAACGAGAGATTCTCTCTCACTGCTTGTATTGAGTTGCATGCTCACTCGCGGGCGTGCACAAATACCATTTGGTGTACAACCCCTTCCTCCCAAAAGGAAGAAAAAGAGAAAGAGTAAAAACACCACCGTCCATCATGCCGATCCCGAGAATCGTGCTTTGATCCACACTCAACAAGAAGCCATGGCTGGCGTTGACACTCGACCTTTGATGGAGCACTTGCAATCCAATGTGCAAGTATATGCCGATGCTATCAAGATACTCGATATTCCCGCAAACACCTTTGAGCTAAAGACATCTATGATTAACTTGGTTTCAAACACATCATTTCTTTTGAATAAAAATGATAATCCACATGATCACCTTAAGAAGTTTCTTGCTCTTTGCAACACCATTAAGTACAATGGAGTTCCCCATGATGCCATTAAGTTGATATTGGTACAATTTTCACTATAGGGCAATGCTAAGCATTGGTTAGATACACAACCACCCGAGAGCATTACTACATGGGATGATTTCACTAAGAAGTTTTTTAACAAGTTCTTTCCTCCATCTAAGACCACGGCTTTGAGAAACTTAATTATAGGCTTTCAACAAAAACCTAGTCAAACATTTAGTGATTCTTGGGAGGAGTTCAAGGAGTTATTGAGGAGATGCCCAAATCATGGATTAAATGAGGTTTACCAAATCAATACTTTCTATGATGGATTAAGACCACACCACCAAGATTCACTCAATTCTTCCGCGGGTGGAAATATTCTTGCTAAATCCATTCAAGAAGCTTGGGACATTATTGAGACCAAATCAATGGTGGAAACTAACACACAATTTGAAGAAAGGGTTCATGTTGTGCAAAATAGTTCTCAAACACCTTGTGATAACCAATTCCTCAAGATTCACCAAGAGATACTCCAAAGATTAGATAGGAATCAAGAGATGCATATTAAGGCAAGTCAAGAATTAATCCAAACCATTAAAGGCCTTTCCTTGAACAATTCCACCAATGATGTGCATGCTATTACTATTTCATGTGAGACTTGTGGAGGTCCCCATTCCTATCAACAATGTGACAAAGTTCAAGGTTATCAAGGAGAGTGGTATGCTTACCAAGAAGAACATCGAGAACATTTCAAACCCAACATTAATCCAAACAATCTTTCTTACAAGTCTCAAAACTACCTTGCTCCACCAGGATTCCCACCCCATCCACCCACCCTTAATTAACCCAATCCCCTCAATTGTTACAAAGGAACCAAGGGCCAAGACCACAATACCAAGGGAACAACTACAAAGCACCCAACATCTTTCAAAATCAAAGAAATAACTTTCATCCACCAAATCAAGGATTTAACCCACCACCACCCTTCCCAAATCAAGGATACCCTCAAGTTCAAAATCAAGGATATGTGCCATATGATAATCATGAGTATGTTGAGAGGAGAATTCGTGAAAGTGAAAAAGAATGCATGAGCAAATGAAACTTATAATGGAGGAGAAAACTAAGAGGCTTTTGATGGCATTTAATCGAAGACCATAAGGGGCTTTACCTTCTAACACACAAACAAACCCGAGGGCCAATGTAAATGCTATCACAACAAGAAGTGGAAAAACGAATAATGATCCTTCACCTCCTACACCTTCTATTGTTAAGCCTACTTTGTTTCCAAATTGTGATAAGCCTTCTACATCTTCTTCACCACCTTCAAGTTCTACTACTTCATCACCAACACCTTTTCAACCTATACCCACTTCTCCTCTACCTTCCACAACTCCCAATGAAGAAGCTAACAAAGAAAAATCTTCCACTACAACACCTACTCCACCTACACCAAAACCAAACCTTCCTTACCCTTCAAGATTGAGAAAGAAAAAATTAAAAAACAAGGATGATATACAAGTCTCAAACTTTTTGAAGATGTTCAAGCAACTCAACATAAACATCTCCTTTGTGGAAGCTCTTGCTTATATGCCAAAATTTGCTAAGATGCTCAAAGATCTCCTCTCCAACAAGGAAAAATTGGTGGATTTGCCTAACACATCCCTTAATGAGAATTATTCCGCCGTGTTGCTCAAAACCTTACCTACAAAACTTGGAGATCCGGGGCAATTTTTGATCCCTTGTAATTTCCCCGAGGTGGAAAATTGCATGGCATTGGCAGATCTAGGGGCAAACATAAATCTCATGCCTTTATTGGTTTGGCAAAAACTCTCTCTTCCTGAGCTCACTCCAACTAGGATGACCCTTGAGTTAGCCAATCGTACCATAGCTTACCCGGTAGGTATTGCGGAGGATGTGTTTGTAGGTGTGGATAAGTTTACCTTTCCGTCCGACTTTGTAGTGGTTGATTATGTCATGGACCCGAGAGTTCCTCTAATTGTTGGTAGACCATTTTTGAGGAAAGGTCATACTCTCATAGACGTGGCTTAGGGAGAACTAATTATGAGAGTTGAGGATGAGAAAGTGGTGTTTAAGCTAGGAAAAGTGACTAAGAAGTCTCAAGCTTGTGAAACCATTAACATAGTTGATGCACTTGCTGAGGTGTGTGATGAGCATTTCCATGACGCTTGTAAGAGTAATAGTGAAGACATGCCTCATGTAGAGACCGTTGCCTCAATTGCTCCCTCCTTAACACCTTTTGGAGAGAGTGATTTCCTCTTGGAGGAATTTGAGTCCAACTTCCTTGGTAATGATGATTCTCCTATTAATTGGGAAGAAGACATTCTCACTATCCAAAAGTTGCTCAATGAGGATCCCGTTCCTTCACCCATCCCACAAGAAGTTACCAATGATGATCCATCCATAGTGAAACCTTCCATAGAGAGTCCACCTACTCTTGAACTTAAGGACCTTCCATCCCACCTAGAGTATGCTTTCTTAGAAGGGAAAGACCAATTACCCGTGATCATTGCTAAAGATTTGAAATAGGATGAGAAAGAAAAACTCATAGAAGTCCTTAAGAAACATAAGCAAGCCATAGCATGGAAAATATCCGACATAAGGGGAATTGATCCAAATTTTTGTACACACAAAATCCTTATGGAGGATGATTACAAACCCGCTATTCAAAGCCAAAGAAGGGTTAACACTAAAATCCATGAGGTCATTAAGAAGGAAGTTATCAAACTCCTTGATGCGGGCATGATTTACCCCATTTCCAACTCTCCATGGGTTAGCCCGCTACATTGTTTTCCTAAGAAGGGTGGAATCACCGTAGTGCCAAATGAGAACAATGAGCTTATTCCTACTAGACTTGTTACGGGTTGGAGAGTTTGTATTGATTATAGGAAGCTCAATGATGCTACTAGGAAAGATAATTTCCCATTGCCTTTTATGGACCAAATGCTTCAACGCTTAGCGGGAAATGAGTACTATTGCTTTCTAGATGGATTTTTGGGTTATTTTCAAATACCCATTGACCCTATGGATCAAGAAAAGACCACATTCACTTGTCCCTACGGTAAATTTGCTTACAAGAGAATGCCTTTTGGCTTGTGTAATGCACCGGGGACATTTCAAAGGTGTATAATGGCAATTTTCCATGACATGATTGAGCAAACTATGGAAGTTTTCATGGATGATTTCTCAATTTTTGGAGATTCATTCACTTCTTGTCTCTCCCATTTAGAACGTATGCTAAAGTGGTGTGAAGAAACACGTCTTGTTCTTAATTGGGAGAAGTGCCATTTCATGGTTAAAGAGGGGATAGTCTTGGGACATAAGATATCCAACAAAGGTTTAGAAATGGAACGTGCTAAGATAGATGTTATTGCTAAGCTTCCCCCACCTACCACGGTGAAAGGAGTTAGGAGATTTTTGGGTCATGCGGGGTTCTATAGACGTTTCATACAAGATTTTTCTAAGATAGCAAGACCGATGACCCACCTCTTGGAAAAAGAGGCTCCTTTCATTTTCAACCAAGAGTGTTTGGACTCTTTTGAGATACTTAAGGAAAAGTTGACTAAGGCTCCCGTTTTGGTTTCTCCAAATTGGGAATTGCCTTTTGAGCTTATGTGTGACGCTAGTGATTATGCCGTGGGGGCCGTGTTAGGAAAAAGAGTGAATAAGCATTTTCAACCTATACACTATGCTAGTAAAACCATGACGGGTGCACAACTTCATTATACCACCACGGAAAAAGAGTTGCTTGCTATAGTCTATGCCTTTGAGAAATTTAGACCTTATCTTGTGCTATCCAAAACCATAGTGTATACGGATCATTCCGCTCTCAAGTATCTCATGACAAAGAAAGATACTAAGCCTAGACTCTTGAGATGGGTTTTATTGCTACAAGAGTTTAAGATATAGATTCGTGATAAGAAAGGAGCCGAAAATTTAGCAGCGGATCACTTGAGTAGACTTGAGCATCGTTTTCAAGGAGATTTTCCTCATAAGGAAATCAATGAATCCTTTCTATTAGAGGAGATCATGTCTATCTCTTCTCAAGAGGATGCCACCCCTTGGTTTGCGGATATTGCAAACTATCTTGTGGGGGATGTGCTAATAGAGGGTCTCACTTCCCAACAAAAGAAGAAATTTCTTAAGGAAGTGAAGTATTACTTTTGGGATGACCCTTACCTCTTTAGGCAATGTGCGGACCAAATCATTAGACGGTGTTTAGATGGGCCCGAGGCATTTAAGATTTTAGAAGCTTGTCATAAGGGACCTACGGGTGGAAATTTCGGGCCCAACTATACCGCCAAGAAAGTCTTTGATTCGGGTTACTATTGGCCTTCTATATACAAAGATGCCCAAGATATGGTGAAATTTTGTTATGTATGTCAAAGACAAGGAAAAATTACTCAACGAGATGAGATGCCACAAAACTTCATACAAGAGTGTGAGATTTTTGATGTGTGGAGAATAGATTTCATGGGACCTTTTCCATCTTCTAAGGGAAATAAGTACATACTCGTCGCGGTAGATTATGTGTCAAAGTGGGTTGAGGCCAAAGCCTTACCTACTAATGATGCTCGAGTTGTAGTGAAATTTTTGAAGCAATTATTTGCTAGATTTGGTGTACCTCAGGCCATCATAAGTGATCGTGGTACTCACTTTTGTAATGATCAATTCACAAGAGTTATGAAGAAATATGGTGTTAATCATAGACTTTCTACCGCATATCACCCTCAAACCAATGGTCAAACCGAGGTCACAAATCGTGGTTTAAAGAGAATTTTGGAAAGAACGGTGGGAGAGCATCGAGCTTCTTGGTCGGATAAGCTTGTTGATGCTTTGTGGGCTTTTAGGATGGCTTTTAAGACACCAATTGGTTGTACTCCATATAGGCTTGTCTATGAAAAAGCATGCCACCTCCCATTCGAGTTAGAGCATAAGGCTTCTTGGGCTCTCAAGTGGGCTAACTTTGATTTAAACCAAGTCGGCTCACATAGAAAGGACCAACTCAATGAAATGGATGAATTGAGAGCCAATGCTTATGAGAACTCATTGCTTTATAAGGAAAAGACTAAGCAATTGCATGATGCTAAGATCAAGAACCGTGAGTTCAAAGTTGGAGAGCCGGTTCTCCTCTTTAACTCAAGGTTGAAACTCTTTGAGGGCAAGCTTAAGTCGAGATGGTCCGGTCCATTCACTATTGCTCAAGTATTTCCATATGGAACTATTAAGTTGTCACAACCCGATGGTCCTAATTTCAAAGTGAATGGTCACCGTGTTAAGCACTATTTTCGGGAGGACATTTCCGTGGAAATGGTCCAAGAGATCCCCATTTTCCCCTTGAATTAATTCATTATGGGAAGAGTCGAGCTAGAGACTCCTTTAATCAAGTTTGAATAACTAGGTTAAGAGGTTTTAGACTTAGAGTGTTTTAGGTTAGAAATAAGGATGAAGAGTTGATGAGAAGTGTAGGGGAGACCTTCCTTTTGTCTTCATGTTGTTTGTAGGGTTGCTCACTCATTACGTGCTTTGGAGCTTATGGAGGAGGCCCTTGTATCCGGTTCACTTTGTTACTATTGTGATTTTTCATATACACATTATGCTTAAAAAATGAATTCACTATAGTTGATCTTTCCTTAGCTTTGGTTAAGCAAAGTCTATTCATTGTCATAAGTGTAGGGGAAGTTTATACTTCCATGCTCTTAAACATTGAGGACAAAGTTTAGCTTAAGTGTAGGGGGGTCTTCTATCCAAGTGACCTTACCTAGATTTTGTCATTGAACTTCATGATAACATGGAAAATTAATTTTTCAAACATTTTTCAAAATTTTGATCTACTTTGGCCACCAAAAATATGCATTCATAATTTTTGCATCAATCATTTTTCATTTGCATAACACATTTGCATTGTATATATTTCTTCTTTTGTTCTTTATGGAAAATATATAAAAAGAAAAATAAAATATAATAAGGATATGGTTTAACAAATTTACATTTCTTTGACATATTAGGCCCGCCATGGATACTTTGACTCAACCTGAGTTTGCTTATCTAAGCTTACTCTAGCTAGTATCCTTAACCATGTAGTCCTTCATTGGTCTATTAGGCTAAGCATCCACCACTCTCATTATTTATGACTTTAAATTTGTGGAGAATGGGAAATGATAGAGTTGAAGCAAGTATAAAAGGGCTAGATAAACTTCATGAGAATTACTTGTGGCTAAACCCTTCTCTTCTTTACCTCTATTTTCTTCGCATGTATATATGTTAATAAATAATCAAGAACGGTTTTAATCGATTTGTAATCTCTTATGCATTTTTGACTAATCATTCATGGTTGGTATAAGTACGTCTTAAGATTCTAAGTTAGAACATTTTATGTGTACTAGACTTATGTCATGCTTAATATTTAGCGGGTGTTTTTCCTTTTATTCTTTTCAACTTTCTTTGTGAGGAATGAAGAAAAATAAGAGTGGCTTTTGAAAAAAAAATGAGTGGCTAGAAAAAAAAAGAAAAAGAAAAAAAAAGAAAAGAAAAAATAATAATTATACAAGACTCCCAAGAGGGGCAGTGAAGTGTTAATTATAGTAACTATTAGATTCTAATATTACCTTGACGACTTGCGGGGATTTAATAGTTGCTCCAATCTAATCCTTGACGGGTTGCGGGATTGAAGATCCATAGTCTTAAAAAGGCGGCGGATGTAAATTATTGCGTGAGTTTTATTTTTCTTTCCTTAGCGAGTATGTAGCTACTTATTAATGCATGACATGAGGATTTTACACATAAGGCGAATGACTTATTACTCTTGAAACAGACTTATATTAATTGTGAGCGGTTTCTCAAGTAATAGATGAGAGGATTACTTAGGATTAAAACCGTGCTTACTTATTTTGGGATTTCACATTTCTTATATTTCACGCTTCAAATAATGACAAATTTGTCTTCAAGCAATTTGCTCAAACAATAACCGGTTCCACATTTAATTGTCATGAATAAGTTGGTGCACTTTTTACTTGTGAATACAATGATCCCATTTTTAAGCTTGGTATGGGGAAAGTGAAACTTGAGGGTGATAAGTGTCCATGGTACCCAAGCCCTAATTTAAGTCATTGATTTCTTTATGAATTTTTCCATCAAAACCATTTCAAGAAAATTCAAAAATATATAAATAGAATTGTTTTCTTTGTATAGCATTGTACAAAATTAAAATCATGCATCATATAGTGTAGAGTAGTGTAAAAACATTCCATATTGGCCAAGGTGGGTTAATTATGAAGAAAATGTACATTTATGCTTTAAAATATAGCATTGCATGAGGTCATGGCAATGTTTAAGTGTAGGGGATTTGATATGAGCAAAATCTCATGTCAATTAATCAACAAATCACCCTAAAACACATGGAAAATACCTAACTTTTGTGCTATAAAGCAATATTATGTGGTATGTTTTGTGTTTGTGCTTAAATAGGTAATAAGGATACAATTTCAAGCAAACAAGAGGAAATCAATCTCATTTATGATGAAAAGACAAGAGAAGGATCAAAGTTGACGCGTCATTTAAAGAAGAAGGACCTATCTTGACAATACTCAAACGTTGAGGGACTTAAATACAAACTTTAGAAAAGTCAAGATCAAAGTCAAACTTGGTCAAATTTCAAGTCAACCAAGTCAAGGGAGTCAAATGAACAAGAATGCAAGTCAAAGGACTAAAATTGCCATTGGAATGAAGAATGGAGCTTATTTTGATAATCTGCTAAAGATAAGGGACTGAAAGTGTCAAATATGCATCAAGTTTGATATTGATCCGTGTCACTTGCCTCTTAGCCAATCAAAATACAAGAAACTTGTGTTGCGGATTGCCACTTACATTGCCATCTCACCCCTTCAATTAATGTATCGTATCCAAAACAGTGCAGCGCACTAAACTCCTCTCAGCCAATCAGATTTCAACATACAGTAATTCATTTTATCCACTAAAGATGATGATCCGTGTGAGGGGAAAACATCCAAAAAGAACATGACACGTATCACTCTCTTCTTTAACGAGCCCAGGACGTGGAATTGGCTACAAAGCGTTTCACAAAATACTTTCTACATGAAAAATACTCGGATTAAGATGACGATTCAACTGCATAATACGATTAAACTGAAACTCAAAGGAGAAGAAAACCCCTTTCCTGTTCTTGGAGTCAAATTTGCAATTTACCAGATTGTGACACCTAGCATCTTCCCATTGGTTGAGACACGTCAGACTTCCGCAACACATCATCACCAACTCCTATAAATAGCATGTTATTCCTTCATTTTGTTTGTGTATCTAAGTGTGAAAAAACACACACTTATATTTTCCTCTCAATTCTGTTTCTTATTCAGTTAGTTAAACTTCTCTCAAGTGTTTGACACACACTTGAGAGTTAGTTATAGAATTAGTTAAGCAGATGTAACAGATTTTCCTTTATAAATCAATAAAATCACAAAATATCTATTTCCTCTTCTCTTATCTCCATTTCACTTACTCAATCCTACAATCCTGTTACTGTTTGTGCTTTCATTGATCATAACTGATCAATGGAGTTTGTTTGAGACGTTTTTAGAAGTTGCATCAAGTTTTCTAGCAAGATCAGTTCATTCCAGTACCTGAGTTGCAGTTTGTAGCTGTTTGGTCTGATTTGTTCAGAAAACGCTTTTGGAGGTGATAATATGGTTACTGGTGGTGAATTGATGTTGTTCTTGTAGATTCTAGTTGGCTCAGCGCCATACTACTCCATCAAGGGAGGCTTCTAGCTAAAAGGTTTCAAAATTCCCATTTTTGGTTCCAGTGAATTGTTATGCATGCTAAATACCTAGAGTAATCATAACTTGCTGATATGATGATGTGCTTAGCTTTGTTTTAGTTTAATATAGTTGATTTGATAGCATTTGAGTAGTCTTATACCATAAATTCTGCATTTACTTGTTTTCACCCTTGATACTCATCAGTCATTAGTTCTTTGAATGAATCTTGTGAAGTAGTCTGTTAATGAGCTTAAGATCAGTCACATTTACTTTCATTTCATTCATTAAACATGCTTTGATAACAGTCATTGTTTGATTTACTCTTTTACTCAAAAATCCTTTGTTAAAGTTCTTAACAGTCTTGTTAAGTGGTATTTGGAATTGTGAAAATTTGTGATTAAAACTTGTTTAAAATTTTCCTTACTTGTTCAGTCACATTCAGTAAGAAATTGGTAACAAGTGTGTTCAGTTTTGAAGTCAAAACAATAGTAAAAAAGGCAAATGGTTTGAAAAAGGTTTAGGTCAAGTTCTAATAACCTTTTCATCAGAAAACTTGCTCAATTTAAATCCATGTCATTTCTTCATTTTTAACCAATTTGCTTGAAACAAGTTTCTAGTAGTAGCATAACATCTAAAGATCAAGTCTGTGCTAGGAAATTCTACAGTATTCTGTTTTGATTGAAAAACTCAGCTTATTAATAAGCTCCTTAGCAAACTCAAGTTTCTGATATAGAAAGTGAACTGTTTTCTTGGATAGCCATTTCTACTTCATAAATGTTCCCATTTTTCTTCATAAACCTGTTGAGAAACATGTCTTGAGTAGTTTTGGAACTTTTCAGCTTTTTCATAATTTTGGTCAAACTTGGTCAAATAAGCTCTTTTCAGCTTAATTTCATTTTCCAGCTTATTCAGTGGATCATTTTCAAAAAGGAAAGACAATCCATACTCTTATTAAGCTGTTTAACAAGTTTGAGCATAAAAATCTGATTGTGCATGTCTGGATTTTCAGTTAGCTTATTCTTGGCTTATTGGAATAAGCTATCTTGAGTTTACTTGGTTTTAAGCAGTTTCCTCATACAAGCCTAGTTGATTTTCATCTTTAAGCATTTTAAAACCAGTTTGAGCTTATTTGGTCCAGTAATAAGCTCATACGAGCTTATTCTTTGTTGTATGCCAGTTTTTGTTATTGAGTTTTCATTAATTGCATTTTAGTCCTTGTGGATTGTATCTGTTTGCATTTGTAGCTAAACTTGCAAGTTTTTAGGGTTTTCATTAAATCAGTCCTTAAAGTTTCAGAATTTGCTAAATTTGGTTAGGAAGTTTGTTTAGTTTGTTAAAGTTAGTTACAAGTTTGTTAGAATTTACATTTTCGGTCCTTTTACTTTCTGAACTTTACATTTCAAGCTTTGTCCTTTCAATTAGTTTACATTTTAAGCACATTACTTTCATGTTTTTACAATTTGAACTTTTATGAATAATATTTGGTAACTGCAAAGTGTTTTACGGATACATAACTTAATATTTTTCACCCTTTTTACTTGTTGTTTGAAATAGACATAGAATATCCAAATACTCTATCAACCAAGAACAATTATAAGTTTGAGATTTTTAGGACTTTCAATTGGTCAAGAATCGAGAGAAAACGAACTTCAATATACTCAATTTCAAATCCCATCGCAACTATACATGAAAGAGATAAATGAAGGATTTATTTTCGTAATGGAGTCATTGTTAATTAGTTTGTTACTGAGTTAACAATGAATATATCTTCTTTGAATAAATCTTTTTTCAGTGTGTGTTAAAGGGTGCCACTTGAAAGTTTTGGTGTATGTTACAGGATGCCACTTGAATCTCATAGGACGATGGAATAATGAAAATATTCGACACATGATTCAACTATCATGTGAAAAGGATAATGCTTTGTAACATAGTCTATTATGACCATTATTCAGAATGTCCAATATCATTAGACAACGTTTTTTTAGTTTATATTAAAATAAAATATCTTATAAAATTTGTGTATTAAGCGGGTATTAAACTATTACTACTACATATTATAATTACGTTTATTTTTTACATACTATTATGTATTATAATTACCTTCATTTCAAAATCCATCATTGTTATGTTCGATATTCGGTGAAATTTGATAGTTTTACATTTAATCTCGTAAATTTCATGGGTCATACATTATACTTTCGTGGGGTATAAAGTGTGTTATTCAGATTTGTCAAATAGATATGTTGGACCTTCTGGTTGTTGCAACAACATTTTTATCGCATTTTACAATAGTTACATTTTGATTTTTTCACATTATATTATATGTTACACGGAACACTTACCACGATATCGCATATCGTTAATTATTTGCCGTTAGAAAATTCTGCTGCTATGCGCGGGTACTCGTCTGTATGATAATACTTACATATATTTACATATTGTATAACCTATATAAACATAATTAAAATTTGATAATTAATACATATAAGGGAAAATTACAAAAAATGTCTGTTGCCTATTATTCTCTCCCCAAAAAACACCTAAAATTTTCTCTTTCTAGAAATGGTCTATTTTTTTGGGGCAATAGGGTAACTGGGTGCAGAATGCGCCACGTGTCCTCTGTTGTCCTATATCTTGGGGCAATCTGTCAGAATTGTCCTATTTCTTTGGACACTTGTCAAAATCTAAATGATTGTTGCCCTATATTCTTGTTGCCCTGGACCGTATCAGGAAAAACATGTTTTTTAGACTCAATCACGAATTGCTCAAAATTGAAGGACTCTTTTGATAACTATCCCAAGAAGTATAAGAGTTGGGATCCATATAAAACTTTACCTCAAAAAATCAAAAAAATCAAAGGATCAAATCCAAACCATTTAATTTTACTTTCATCCAATGGATAAAAATCATTCACCAATCATATAAAAAAACACACACATAAACCACCTTTCAATAATTATCTTACTTTCTCTCTCTAGAAAACACACTCCCACTTTCTCTCTCTACTACCTACATCCATCACATCCACACCCGACCACCCCCAATCACCACCCCTGACCAACACACCACCACCACCACCACCGCATCCTCTTCGCCGGAAATCAACGCATCACCACCTCCTCCACCACCTCCTCCACCACCAAATAGATCTGATTTTGACATGTGATTTGAACAAATAGATATGATTTTGAATAAATAGATATGATTTTGATAAATAGATCTGATTGTGATATGTTATCTGAACATTGCTCTGTATTTGTTCGGTTATTACTAGGCAAAAATCACATGTGATTTTGACAGTATCACATGTATTTTATGGAATGAGTTTAGATTGTTGAAGGATGTAGCAATGGTATAAGCGTTGATGATGTTTGGAAGAGTTTAGGTAATCGAAGAAGGAATACTCGCAATGAAGTTGTTGAGGAAAATTAAAAGTGATTCTTCCCAAAAAGAAAATGTGAAGAATCTGGTTTCATACCAAAAAGACTTTTCGGCTAGTTCCAAAGGTAATAACGGTTGCAAAAGCGATGAATAACACTATTTAAAGTGAAATTCTTTTGACTTCATAAATGCTTTTTATATTTATTTTATTTTAAACATATGTGAATTGTACCTCAACTAAGACTCAGAGATGTTAATTGTTACTTTTAAATGTCCATTAAAACTTGAATAAAAAGATTACATGGACTTTAATTTTCACTTCTACTAAGTTATTTTGTTATAGTTACAAGTTTGTTCAACGTATCTGATAATCATGCTAACACACAAGAAATATGGACAAAATCACATGTAATTTGGCACAAATCACACGTGATTGGGCAGAAATCACAAGTGTTCAAAAAAATCACTTGCAATTTTAACCAAAATTGTGATCTTGGATTTGCTATAAATCACTTGTTGGTTTGTCCTAAATTACTTGTGATTTAGACCAAATCACATGTAATTCATGTATGAATTACATATGATCTATATGTATGAACCATATGTATTTTACCTCAACATTTATACATGTATAAATTAATAAGAAACTAAATAGTTATAATAACACATTCGTTTCATTGAATATGTGTTTGGATCAACTTGTAATTTTTCTACAATCAAAATATTATGTATCAACACATTAATTCATCTAACACATGTGATTTTTCTATGGAATAGGTTTGTTATTAATAAATGGAATTGGGTTGTTGTGAAAATAGAGATTTTACATGCGACTCTGCTTAAAGCACGTGTGATTTTGCATGAAACACATGTGATTTTGCTTAGTCTTTATTTGGTTGTAATAATATTATCATCAAACACATGTGATTCTATGCGATTCTACTAAAAAAACTTATTGTGTTTAACATGATTATAACTGAATCACATGTAATTCAAATAGAATTACATGTGATTCAAACAAAATCACATGTAATTCAGAATGCAAATTGTTTTACATGAATAACAACATACATTTTTATATATTGACAGAATTACGTGTGATTCAAACAAAATCACATATGATTTATCTAAAGTAGTTTTGTAAGAAGTAGTTAATGTTTTGAAAGGCTTGAGTCACATGTAATTCAAGCAGAGTTACATGTGATTCCGTTTGAATCAGTAGCCAATTCCATCATCATTGCAGTTCTAGATGAAGCCATAGAAGTTATTCAAAAGAACACATTACTTGATATAACTTGATTAATAATACTTAGTAATGAATAACATTACAACAGGCTGCATGTAAACTGATACATTTTCTCAAATAGATTTGTAAGAGAGAGAGAGAGAGAGAGAGAGAGAGAGAGAGAGAGAGAGAGAGAGAGAGAGAGAGAGAGAGAGAGAGAGAGAGAGAGAGAGAGAGAGAGAGAGAGAGAGAGAGAGAGAGAGAGTGTTAGGAATAATCACACGACTAATAGAACAATAAAAAAAGATGATGAAGAACAAGATTAACACTAAGAATGGAATATTAGATTAAATGAAGAAGAAGGAAGAAAGATACAAGGTAGATGATTCTAGTGAGAGAAACTAAGGAGAGTTTCTCTCTGTAAAACTAGAAGAATGGAAAATACAATAATGGAAGACCCACACACAAATGAGGATGGTGTGCCTTTTATACTAAGGCTTACAATGTTAGGAGGCCTTCCTCATTTGTGTGTTCGGGACTAATTCCCGTTACATACATAACAATAACATAGAACTCTCGACACCATTAAGTAGCTTTTTCCACGAGCTTCGCAACGGTATATTATATGACCATCACTTTAAATAATTCTAACAATCTCCCCTTAAGGTGTGGTCATATAATATGTGACTTCACTTCTTTGACCATCACTTTAAATACTTCTAACAATCTCCCCCTGAGTGGTGGTCATGTATTATGTAACTTTACTTCTTTGTTGTTGCAGACTTTGAAGCTCGTTGTCTTGAGAGTTCTTTCATCGTTCCTTTCATGACTTGTGATCTTGGATCTTTGATCTTTTGCCTTGATTTGATCTTGTAACTTTGCCAACTTGTGTTCTTGTGTCTTTACCCACATACTCATGTTTTGTGCTGGCTTGAAGGCTTGTTAACAATCTCCCTTGATCATCAGTGTAGCGGAAGTCTTTGTCTTTAGATGTTCTTGAGCTTTCTTCATTTATATGAGCATGTGATCTTGAATTACAACTCTTGAAGTTACGCCACCGTTTGCATTCCTCCGGTTTCTCGTTATACAGTAAGAATACTGTACCTGTGATTAGGTAAGTTCAAAGAACTTCCTTGACAGGGTTTTCGGCTGTGGTAGCCGTTCTCAATACTTGAATATATCGAAAGATAATTCATAGTAAGGAGTGAATCATGCAGTTCCATTCTACTGATTAATTCGTCAATTCAATTTCCTGGAACAAGTTTGAATCAATTATGAATCAAACCATCGTTGCTTTTCAGTTGACACAAGTTTGGTTCATATAGAATCGCACAAGTTACCTACCGCAGTGGTGTTTGATGATGACACTGGAAGGATTTCCATTCGTCACTGTAAATACTGAAAAGTATTACTCTGAATGTTTTGGCAAGATCATAAAGATATTATGTCGAGACCTGGAACGAGTTTGAATCAATTAAGAATCAAACCATTGTTGCTTTCCAGTTAGCATATGTTTAATTCAAAATGAATCGTACATATGACCTACCGCAGTGGTGTTTGATGTTAACACTGGAAGGATTTCCATTCATCACTGTGATAACAAGAGAGTATCACTCTGAATGTTCTAGCAATACCACAAGGATAGAGCGTAGGACTCTGTAAATCAACGCTTGTGTTCTAATGATGAACAACAATTGATATATGAAATAAGTGTCCTAATGATATTTTTGATGAATCTCGTTGGCTCTAGACTCTATAAGTGCACGTTTATTTGGTGATCGGAGGCTGGAGCAGACTGCCACCTATTCAATATCTACTATCTCGGAGTGAGAAAGTCGATAGAAATGAGTTGAACTCCGTGACAATAAAACAAACTTCTTTTGAGAGAAGCTTGAGTAGGCTGGGAAGGGTTGTGCATTGCATCACTGGGTCCATGATGCTTTGTCTTCAGTATCAGAAATCATCAAAGTGATTCTGATAAAAGATGTATTGACCCGGTTTCTGCCTAAGTTGTATGAAGGGCTATTTCTTTTCACCCTTTATCCTTACATTTCTTTTTCATTCTTCAACCCCTTCAATGCTTGCCAATACGTCATAACTAGCACCTTGTTGTGATTATTCCAGTGCTAGCTTAAGTACTTGGTCGACATTTTCCCGTACGCTCAACTACTCCATCTTTCCTAAGGACTTCTAAGTTCTAATGGATTGTCCCTGGGAAGATCCCTCCGGTTCTGGTTGGATCATAGAACGAATACCTAACCACCCATTGACACCATATCGTCATTAATAATTGTGTTGAAGGTATAGATATCATAACCAGAAAAAACTTTCTTAATCACCAAAAACGCTCCCCCTACACATGTGCTTCAAAAAAGGAAGGTTTTTGCTCATATTAGGAAGGGAAAAACACTTATATCAAAGATCTGATCCAAAAATGAAGCAATTTTGATCACATTTTAATCACTATTTAGGGGACTTTAACTTCAGCATTCTGCTTTCTACGAACTGAGATCCTGTTTTCTGTTTTTCACACGACTTCTACTATGAATTATCAACAAGACAGTGATGCTGCGGGTTTTGAGCATCGTGATAGCCATGTAAGAAAGAAGAGGAATGTTGCCCATCTCCAGTCTCAGCTTCTTATAGCATAAAAGGAAGAAGCAGGAATTCCACTTCTAGCTGAAGAGTTTGACCTCATGGCATCTGCAGCAGCATATGATGAGGAAGAAGAGGTGACTCCCGACTCCATCTTGATGGCTAATTCGCAGCAATCATCCACATCGGTAGTTCAACCTAACAGAGCTCCTGTGTATGATTCAGACGGTTCCTCTGAGGTACACCCACGTCTCAATGCTAATGAGTTATATAATATGTCTAATCAGGAGGAAGAGTATACTGAGTCACTTGAGCCTTCCACTGAGACACACGGGGTTCAAACGAATAATAGCAATATTATTTCTAATTCACCCAGTGTGGACCTTAGTGGGGATCAAGTAGCCCAACCTACAACCCTTCCTGACGAGACGCATGCTTATTATAAATCATTATTTGATAAGCTTGCCAAGGATGTTGCTCATGCAAATGTGGTTAATAATAATTCTAGAGAAACTAATGCCAAATTGACCACTGAGCTTGCGAGATATAAGGAACGGGTGAAAAGTTTTGAGATTCATCATGCTAAAATCAAGGAACTTGAACAAGCTAATGCTACATCGGTTTATCAAGAAAAATGCACCACTAAGAAATTAAATGCCTTACATTTGAGTAGTGCTAAAAAGATAAGCGAACTGAATGATGAAATCACATCTCTTAACAAACAACTTTCAACTGAAAAATATATTATTTTGGATTTAAAAGAAGAACAAAAAAAGTTGAAACATGATTTCAGAATTCGAGAAGATGGGCTTCTTGAGGATTCTTGCAAAGCTTAGGATAGGATTAGGGAGTTAGACAACCTTTTAGTAAAACGTGGCCAAACTATGCAGACAATAAATATGCTAGCACCAAAAGTGAATGAGATAAACTACACTCGATACAAATTGGCCTTAGGTTGTCCCCTTCCTCCTAATCCAGGATATCTTAAGCAAGTTCATGCCACTAATGAAACCTTATATAATGGTAGTGTGCTCTTGTCTGATGAGCATGATCCTCCTAGTGTGCATGATTCCGAGGAAACTACTGAACTTGCAGTAGAGACTTGTTTAAGAATGAAAAAGCTTGATAAAGAAGTGACACCTGTTTATTATCTGAAAGTTAATCTTCCAACTATTTTTGTTCGATCTAAAACGAGTTCTGAAATGCTTTTGCTACCAAGTGAGGAATTGTCTGATGACCCTCCGAAACCGAGTATCACACGTAGGTATCTAAACGAGCTCAAAGATAATTTTGTCATTCTCAAGCGGGTTGTTAACGCCAAAATGACTGGAGGCAACTTTACATCACCCGTTCATGTCGAGTTACAAAAAGTGCTTCATACTGAAATCAATCCAATTATTAATCAAGTTGATGCGAGGATAGGCAATCTTGAGAACTCTTTTCTAAAAGAACTAGCCAAATTTGTTGAAGACTTTAAATCTTTGGCGAAGGAGGCTGATGAATCTCTTGATAGAATTAAAGTTTTGGAAAGCGACCTTGCATGTCTCTCGAAATCAAGTGACAGTGGTGATTGTGTTGATAGTAACCTACGTTGAGGTAAACATCTCTGGGTCAGACAATGCAACCCTCTAAAATGAGCTTTATCGTACGAAAGAGAAAATGGAGTCTTATGTCATCAAAAAGGATAACGAATTCACCGATCTTTGGAATAAATATGTCAAAAAATGTGATGAATGTAAGGATGACAAACTCTCGTATGATAAAGCTTACAATGAACTGCAACAAACAATCGAACAGCTGCAAGCTCAGTTAGGAGGTGAATGTCGCGATAGTGAGCCTTCAACAAATGTTAATCAAAAAGAGTTCACGATTCTTCAACACCGATATGATTTTCTTCAGAAACATTGTCATTCTCTTGAACTTGCTTTGCAAAACAAATCTGGAAAAGTTACCGATGACAGTAACTTACAAGTAAAACTCTTTGAATCATTTCGCAAATTGAATGAAAAGAGTAAGGATATTTCTGATCTAAAAGCGCAGTGGCAAGAAAAGGCCATCGCGATTGCTGAGTTGAAGAAACTTGTTGGAAAGATGGGTGGAAAAACTGTGGAACCTAAGGTTGTAAAACCAGTTGTTAGACAACCCAGTGCGTACAAATTACCAAAGCCATCTATCTTAGGAAAACCGCCTTCTAATGTTTCGAGGTTACCTCCTAATACCAATGTGCAATCAACTGTTCCAAAACCAGCCATATCACCCTATGTTCCTCCATTTAGAAAACCCAATTTTGCTAAACCCAACCTTGTGAATGCACCTTACACTACTCCTAAGAGTACTCCTAAGCATGTGATTCTTACGCCCACAAAGGAATCTAAAGGTTCAAATGACGTTGTTCAAATCAACAACCCAGGGGATGGTAAGAAAACAGGGATCATTAAGAAAGTAAACCATGTGTGTTCACCACCTAGTAACCAAACAACCGCTAGAGTTCAAGACACTCCTAATGGTAATCAACCAAAACCTAGGACCCCTTCCCAACAACCTAGGAATTGGTAACCACCAATGATTAGTCGTGTTTCGAACATGGTGCCTGAACGGTCAGCAAACCCTAGGTACACAAGGTCTTTCGAGAATCCCAAACTCCCTGTATGTCCCACGTACAAAAAGGGCATTCACTATGGAAATCATGCTCATTGCATTTTGCAATACCTCTATGAGGTAAACTCTCGTGCCTTCACACAGAGAAAGAATCCCATAAGACAACAAGGAGATTCACACCTATCACAAAGAAAAGCAATGACAAGAAATCTTCAAAGTGGATCAGTGCAGGAACTAGTTTCTTTCCTAAGAAGTCTTCCGCTGTGCAAGAGAACACTACTCCTAGTTCTAGTCTTCAGTGGAAACCAACGGGTAGGATCTTCAAGGAAGTTGGTATTAAGTGGATTCCCATCGAGAAGAGTGATGACACCTGCTCCAGCACTAATACGAGTGTTCTGAATGTAGAAAATACATTTGTTACTCCTAACACTAGTATTTGTGCAAATTCTTCTTCTGTCATTGCAGGTACTTCAGCGGATTCTGAATCCATATCTTCAAAGGGTTCCAATTCTATACATTCTACATCACCTTCTTCTGCTGTACAAAGGTTTATTTTGGATTATTTTTGAAAACATTGAAAATCAAAATACAAAAATATAAAACCAATAAAAAAAGTGAAAATCTTTCAAAATACCAAAAATATTCTTCTCGACATGTTTTTCAGTTTCGATAATATGGACGTGCCTAGAAAAGTCGCTCAATAATGACACGGGTGTGTACATAAAGCTCTAATGAAATTTCAAATGTTTTCAAAACATGTCATTTCTTGTTTCTTCCAATGATTTGCAATTACTTCAGATTGTGACTCGTGCCTCAGAGAAAGGAAATTTGATCACGGATGATAACTTATCCTTAACAACGAGAAATCAAATTTTCTCGGTCATGAACTCTCGATAAAAACATTCCATGTTTTTAAGTTCATGTAAACGACTTACAGTTAAATGTCAGACTGTAACTCGAACTTCAAATAAAGGAGAGTGTATCTTTAAAGATAACTTATCCTAATAACGGGTAGAGAAATCTATCTTTGGTTGAGCTTGTCACAAAACATTCAAAGTTTTGCGCTCAACATCATGGCTTATAGTCACATGTCAGACTATAACCCGGTCCCCAAAGAAAGGAAAGTCTTTGACTTATCCTCAACAACGAGAAATTCGTTTTTCTCTGTCATGAGCTTATATCAAAACATTCAAAGTTTTAAGCTCATGAACTCAATTTTCTTGAACTTTTGAGCATAATTTTTCAAGGTATTTCAAAATAATGTGCTCATATACTCCCCTATTTAAATAGAATCTCTCTTTGAGGGGGAGTATAATGATTTCATAAACATTTGTTCCAAAGTTTCATGACACATTATTCTCTCCATGTTTTATCACTAGTTTCATAAAAATCTCAATTTCATGCAAGGGGGAGAATAGTTATTAAAATGTGATCAAAATTGCTTCATTTTTGGATCAGATCTTTGATATAAGTGTTTTTCTCTTCCTAATATGTGCAAAAACCTTCCTTTTTTGAAGCACATGTGTAGGGGGAGCATTTTTGGTGATTAAGAAAGTTTTTTCTGGTTACGATATCTATACCTTCAACACAATTATTCATGATGATATTGGTGTCAAAAGGTGGTTAGGTATTCGTCCTATGATCCAACCAGAACCGGAGGGATCTTCCCAAGGACAATCCATTAGAACTTAGAAGTCCTTAGGAAAGATGGTGTAGTTGAGCGTATGGGAAAAATGCCGACCAAGTACTTAAGCTAGCACTGGAATAATCACAACAAGGTGCTAGTTATGACGTATAGGTAAGCATTGAAGGGGTTGAAGAATGAAAAAGAAATGTAAGGATAAAGGGTGAAAAGAAATAACCCTTCATACAACTTAGGCAGAAACCGGGTCAACACATCTTTTATCATAATCACTTTGATGATTTCTGATACTGAAGACAAAGCATCATGGACCCAGTGATGCAATGCACAACCCTTCCTAGCCTACTAAAGCTTCTGCAACAACAAAGAAGTGAAGTCACATAATACATGACCACCACTTAGGGGGAGATGTTAGAAGTATTTAAAGTGATGGTAAAAGAAGTGAAGTCACATATTATATGACCACCCCTTAGGGGGAGATTGTTAGAATTATTTAAAGTGATGGTCATATAATATACCGTTGCGAAGCTCGTGGAAAATTCTACTTAATGGTGTCGAGAGTTCTATGTTATTGTTATGTATGTAACGGGAATTAGTCCCGAACACACAGATGAGGAAGGCCTCCTAACATTGTAAGCCTTAGTATAAAAGGCACACCATCCTCATTTGTGTGTGGGTCTTCCATTATTTTATTTTCCATTCTTCTAGTTTTACAAAGAGAAACTCTCCTTAGTTTCTCTCACTAGAATCATCTACCTTGTATCTTTCTTCCTTCTTCTTCATCTAATCTAATATTCCATTCTTAGTTTTAATCTTGTTCTTCATCATCTCTTTTTATTGTTCTATTAGTCGTGTGATTATTCCTAACAGAGAGAGAGAGAGAGAGAGAGAGAGAGAGAGGCTAAAGGTTTTGTAGAGAGATAAAGTAGTGAGAAGGTAGAGAGAAATATGTGTTTATTATGAGAAAATGAACCAAACACCCTCTCCATCAAAGGAGAGGGTTTATATACCCAAGCCCATTACATGGGCTTGGGCCACCGACAAAGACACACCCTTGGGTTCGGGTTTGCTAAAAATGTTATCAATATATTAACTACAAGCCTATAATGCTATTGTTGGAGTGACTGAGTCTTTTAACGGTAAAATCGTACTTCTAACAATCTCCCCTTAAAGGAGGTCACTCTAAGTCACAAAGTTCTAATCCTAGCATACTATACTAGATTTTCATTCCCGTGCTCGTAGTTCCTTCTCTTTCTCTTTTCTTTTTCTTTTTCTTTGTGAATATGTTGTGATAGTCTTTAGGCTTTAGACTTGAAGCATGTTATTTTTACGGCTTGACTTGTATGTGATTATGAGAGCTTCTTCATGTGCGACCTTTTCTTTCTTGTGATTATTTCATCCTCGCGATTTCTTGACCCACATACTGATAACTTGTTGAATTCTGGAAAGATTCAGAGTTTGATACAACAGAAGTCTTGATTTTGAGCTTTCTTGAATGGTTGAAGTAGTGAATGTTGAAAGTATAAGCATGTGGGAACGACTTTTTCTCGGACACTGCAATGCCACAGTCTACATATGCATCGACATATATAGACATGGACGAAATGGCTTTGAACATTTTGTCCTAAGTCGGTTTCATTTTACCTCTGGTCTGTGAAGACCATTAGACGATATTAGATATCGTACATGTGGCAGGTAGTTTTAATTAAGAACCTCCTTGACAGGATTTCGCGGGTGTTCCCGTTCTCTTTACTCGACCGTCTCAAAGCAGACTGCAAACATAAAGAGTGAATCATTTGGATAATATTATCCTTATGATTGAAGCCATCAAGTCAAATGCTTGGAACAAGTTTGATTCAATTAAGAACCGCACTATCGTTGCTTTCTAGTTGTCACGAGCTTGATACATATAAAATCTTTCTTGTCACCTACCGTAGTGCTGTTTGATGTTAACACTAGAAGAATTCCACTCGTCACTGTGAGCACTAAATAATGTCACTCTGAGTGTTATGGCAAGATTACTTAGATATTGCGTAGAGGCCTGTAAAAAGTTTGAATTCAATTAAGAGTCAAACCATCCTTTCTTTCTAGTTATCACAAGCTTAGTTCTTAAAGAACCGCACATATCACCTACCATGAGCTTGTTTGATGTTGGCTCAACCAAGATTTCTGATAACACCCAAATTATAAATATTTAAACTGTTACTATTATCTCATTTTATATGTTAATAAAGGACTTTCGATACTTAAACATTGCGTTTGCTATCCAGGTTGAATGATTGGTAGCCCAAAGTGAAAGAAAGTAAAAATAAAGTCCTTAGTTGCAATAAAGAAGAACAAAGTCAAAAGAACACTCTGGACGCATGAAAGTGTGGCGCACTTGTTCGTAAGTGCGCCGCACAAATGCCACTTCCAATGTGCGGCACACATTTAGGAAAGTGCGGCGCACATCGACCTCCAGACAACACTATAAATAGACGGCTTCTCTTCTCATTTTAGATATCATCTCATTCACAATACTCTCTACTCCGAGTATCTTAGTCATTTTATCATATCTTTAGTATATTTCCACTTTTGGGAAATACTTGTAATAAGAGTATCTTAATCTTTGGTTTGTAGAAACTCGATTCAATCATGACACTTGTGTACTCGTCATTCCATATAATCTAATTATAATTTTCTTTTACTCTTTTCTATTCGATACCTTGATTTCTATGTTAGACTAAGTTATATGTGACTATATGGGTACGTCATTACAATTACTAATGATGCTATGGTATGATCCTTTATAAATCGATTTCAAGCTAATGTCGTGGAACCATGTTGCTACTTAGTTCTCTCATATTTTTTTATCAAAATAGATTTGTTATGATAGCTTGGCGTCCAAGAGGGTCAAGTTGTTATAACAAGTTTTTTAAAGAACTTGTCTATGGTTTTTAAATCTTTGGTTGGAGAGATCCGCTTAGATATTTTGATAAAATATTGAACTTATTGGAAACTTATTTAAGCTTAGCCGCTTAATAGACATAAGTCTTGAATCAAACCAAAGTGAATTGTGAAACGCCATTTTGACAAAAAAGGTTAATTACTTTTTACCTACCTTATCATCTCTCGATTATTATTATCATCATCACGAAATTGTATGAGCTATCCCATTTAGTCATATTTGTCATCATATTATTACCTTAATCATATTTATCTTCGATTAAAATTTTGATTATCAAAAGAAAACTAATTCCTTGCGAACGATCCTAGCTTACCACTACAAAGCTATATTACAAACGAAAGGGTATACTTGCCCGTATTTGTGCTCTAGTCTCTTGTTTGGTCAATCCTTGTTATAAATTTAAGACTTGTGGAACACACATCAAGTTTTTGACGCCGCTGCTGGGGACTTACAATCCTGTTTTATAACCAAGTTTTTCGCAATTCTCGAAGATTAAACCATTTTTCACCATTAAAACAACTCAAAATTTCCTGTTAGTATAGAAAGTACGCCGCACTTTTAGTTTTGCGCCGCACTTCCTGTAGTGTTTCCAAAGTATGCCGCACAATTGTTTTGTGCGCCGCACAAACCCTACTGTTACCCAAATCATTGTTGGATGCACACCCGTTCATCCAGAACCTCGCCGTTTCACCATTATTAGAACCTGAACGTACCCTTAGCCGTAGGTTACGTCGAATTCACCGCCGTGTACCTTTCGATAGGAGACACGCGCAACCACAACAACCTCGAGTGATTTATCAATCATTCGATAACGTATCTCAAGCCCTAATTTTCACTAGACTCATAGAACGTTACGATCTAATGTCGGACACCGATGATGAACTTATGTGGTCAGCCGAAAGAGTTTTCGCACCAACTCCTGGCTCCGTAATTGTTTTACATGAAGTTGCAAATGAATTTGCCATCAAAGGAAACCACTTGCACTTGTAAAAAACAATCAATTTGATGGACACATCAAAACCGATCCTTACAAATCATCCATGAAATTAGCGACATTTGAAAAATGTTCAATTGTGGATAAGGACAAGCTGAAGCCGTACAACTCATGATGTTTCCATCATCTCTCACTGGAGAAGCCAAATCATGGCTAGACGAACTTAACGAAGGAACCATTTGAACATGGGAAGGTCTTAGAATCGCTTTTATTAGCCGATTCTTTCATCATGTCCTATTTGAAAAAGTCCTTGGATAAATCCGAACCTTTTCTTAACACAATCGAGAAACTCTCACTGACGCATGGTTCATAATGAAAGAACTACTCAGAAATTGCCATGATCATGGACTCAATAAAGAAAGTGTAATCAAGATCTCTTATCATGGTCTCGATGATACTACCGAAGATGCCTTGAACGCCTCAGCGGCCGGTATATTCCTTTACAAAACACCAAACCCAGCTTACTAACTTTTGAATGACAAAGTCTTACTCAAGCTTGATTGGTCAAAAAATCATAAAACAAAAAACCCTCGAAATACTATACCTTTTGCCGAGGAAAGTAGTAGCCAATCTGACACTGAAAAAATTATGGCTCGCATGGACAACATGTCTCTTAAAATGGATACCCAATATAAAGAGATGAAAAACAAAACTTGTGAACATTGCAAGCATTGTGGAGGAAACCATCCTTCTAGTGAGTACGATGACGATACACCGATGACGAAAGAAGAAGAAGCAAATTTCATAAAAACCTTTCGCCGTACTCGCTTCTATAATGATTATCGCAACCGTGATCTCGATAATTAGAGATCAAACGATAAACTAAGTTACAACCGAGATGAAAAGAAACAAACCCAAACTGAAGACAAACCCAATCTCGAAAGCAAGATCGATAATTTTATTGAATCTCAAAGAAAAACCAACCGTTTCTTAATAGACACATTCACCAATCTTAAGATAAAGTTCAAAACCTCAAACAAGAACCACCAAGCTTCCATTTAAAAGCTTGAAGCTAAGTTTGATTGCTTTATTGACAAACAATCCAATCGTGCTTCTAGTTCATTGCCAAGCAACACTAACCCAAACCTAAAGAACAACAAATACCAACCATCGTAGGCTCGTAACGAGCATCCGAATGCCGTATTTACACGAAGTGGTTTATCTTACGAATCACCATCCAAACCAACTCAAGACACACCCATTGAAACCCCACTTAGCAGTGATGATGAAGAAGAACTACAACCAACAAAAACCAAAGCCACTGAAATAGATACCCTAACAACTAAACCATACAAACCAAAAGTACCATAGCCTCAACGCTTACGCAAGCAAAAGATACAAGCTAAGTATGGTAAATTTGTCGACGTAATTCAAGAAGTTTGAATAACATGCCTTATGCACGCTCGAGTAAAAAATTACTCTTGTTATCACCATCCGAAAACCTACATTCGTGTCTAAACACTTATGAAAAACGAGAAAAATTTTAAAATTCGGAAATTTTTGCCTTATTTTGCAACAAAAAGATGAAAATTGGATTGCGTGAAGGCGTAGTAAAGAAAGTATCTATTTACCCCCCTCCTCTTGTTGGGTCTAATATTGAGTTGATGTGACAAAACAAAATACAAGGACAACTTTTGCCAAAGTCTAATACTACAAGGTGGTGGAAGAATTACTTGAAGATAATAATTCACTAGATGTTTTATTTATTTAAAGAGATTTAGTAGTGATTTGATATTATCCCTTTGTAAAAAGTCTGTGGTTTCTAGTATATAACGAAACACAAACCGTAGGTTTTTATCATCATCCATTCACAATGTAAGCTACAAAAAAAGTGTATGTTCTAGGCATTGGATTTGATGCATGCATGCCTAAAGGTTATTTGCTTTATTTTTAATGCAAGTAACCATTGGGAAGAATTCATCTTGTATTCAAACACCTTGTTTATGTATTATGTTCTAATTCCGCTATGTAATCTACATATGAACATGATGCATATCCTAGTAGCTAAAAAATCTGGAATCCAAGGATTCCACAATTGGTATCAGAGCCTCGTGGCTCTCGATGCTAGGATCGATAAGGTGTTCGTTCGGGTGGAAAAAGAAGAAAATTCCGTCTAAGGTTTTATGGTCGAATCTTACCGTGTAGTCGTTTTCAAAGAGCGATATCTCCTTCGTTGACCATTGGATCATCGTGAAATTCGCGTTGTGGGTTCTCGGCAAATTTTTATAGGATCTCACCGGAGCGATCGTTGATTTGATCAGTTATGAATGTGTTATTAATCGTCGAAGTTTGCTGTAGAGAATGGTATGGAATTTTCTGTTTTTGTTTTTTTATTATTATTAAGATTTAGGGTTTCTTCCTTTAAACCCTAGATCGACATAAAAAGCAGAAAACTGTGTGGTTTATGGTTGTTGTAATGCGTAATGATACACGATTGAAGGTTGATTTTCAAACCCTAAGTTAGGGTTTTAAAGCTGAGATTAGAATTCGTTTTTTGGGTTTGATATAAACCCTAGATCTGGCAACAAGTTGTAAAGATTGCTTTTTGTTTATTATTGGATATAGTTTGTTTGTGTAGGATATACAACAACAATGGTTGTATGGTGTCGGCACATTAGCACAATGGTACCAAGATATATATTATTGTGATGTGTCGAACAAGAATGTGCAGAAGACAAAAGCAAAGTTGTACTACATTACTTTGTTTTTTATGATCGATGTTATAATATTGTTGGTTGCTGCTGGTCCCATGGTATTAATAGATGGTACAAGGATGTTTAGGGATTCTTATTGGCTGTGCTGAAAAGATGTGTCGATCAAAGTAGCAGAAGACAAAAGTGAGCATGTGACAAGAAAGTATTATGGTTCACGTTTGTATTGATGCTACTGTCCAAGTATGGGAGAGTTAGTACTCGATGCAATTTGATAACCCTTAGAACAAAGAAGTACTACTACATGACAAAGAAAAAGATAGTATTATTATCTGATGATGGTATATGGGTTGTTTGGTTTGATTCGGTGGTAATAGGAAGCTCATAGTTGCTCCTGTTTTCTTGTTGGTCAGAAGAGAGTACAAGCAGCTTTGGTTGAATAAATAAATAGTACTAGTTCTAGTACTCACGAATATTTGATTGTGACATATCAAGTTGGGTATAAAAGAAGTGCTGTCAAGAAAAAGGGTGAATAGGACGAGTAATGAAAGGGTATGTAGTACAGTTTGTTCTCACGTGTGCAAGAACAGTAGGTTTGGGACGTGATGTAAAGTATTATGTTGTGGTCCCATGATGTATGGTTATTCATGTGAAAGAATTCTAGTTCGTGGATGGGCATCGTATCTAATGTTTGCAAATCTTAAAGTTTGCATCCCGTGAATATTACTTTTGCTTTTGGTTTAATGTGATCTATCTTCAGAATATATTATCAAAAGATAGAGACGCTAATATGACTTTCATACTATTCACGTGGAGGATGCAAGTGGGTTTATCGCTTTGATGTGAGAGGTTGTAGCCGCTGACGAATGACAATTGCTAGATCAAGCCGCTGACAATTGAATTTCAGCCTCTGACAGGTACAATGTTGTCCGATATATATTTTCTATCCGCTGACCAGTCTTGTCCGATATTGGACAACACACGCTGAAAGGATATTGGACAAAGAAGGATCTCGAATAAAGAAGGATTTGCTGCTGTTTGGTATTTTGATTGAGATTTGGCACACAAAACAAGGAGGTTACACACACAGGTACATGGGATCTCTTATCATTATGATATTAATGGCTCGAATATATTTCATAGCGAGGTATATGATTAAGGGGAAGAATTTTTATGATAAATTTTATGATTGAAGTAGATTTTCACGGATTGGTGTTTTATCATATCTTAAAGTCGTAAACTTCCAACCACTGACTTCTAAGATAACTTGTTCGTGCTTTAAGTTGTGACAAAGGACTTGATGAAAAGGTAGCAAAGGTACGAGAACTTCCAACCACTGACTTCTAAGAGACTACTCATTATAGCCGTGAGTTTTATAGTCTACTCATTATAACCGTGAGTTTTAGAGTCACATGGGTAGTAGAAGACATATAACACAGATTTGGGTTATTCTACTTCTACATCAAGATTATTGTATTTATTTTTCTTCAAGATCATTACACAAAGCCTACATATGGAGAGTCTTCAAGATTGCATATTTTCACAATACCCCTATTGATATGACAAAAAGGGGAAGAGGTGAACTTAAGGGGAAGCAACTTGGAACATGTGCACAAAGGGATACAAACTTAAGGGGAAGTTTTGTCTTCATCAACTAGGGGAAGATTGTTGGGTCTAATATAGAGTTGATGTGACAAAACAAAAGACAAGGACTACTTTTTCCAAAGTCTAATACTACAAGCTGGTGGAAGAATTACTTGAAGATAATAATTCACCAGTTGTTTTATTTATTTAAAAAGATTTACTAGTGATTTGATATTATCCCTTTGTAAAAAGTTTGTGGTTTCTAGTATATAAAGAAACACAAACCATAGGTTTTTATCATCATTTATTCACAATGTAACCTACAGAAAAAGTATGTTTTCTAGGCATGTGATTCAATGTATACATGCCTAGAGGTTATTTGTTTTATTGTTTAATGCAAGTAACCATTGGGAAGAATTCATCTTGTGTTCAAACACCTTGTTTTTGTATTATGTTCTAATTCCGCTATGTAATCTACATATGAATATGATGCATAACCTAGTAGCTAAAAGATCCGGAATCCAAGGATTCCACACCCCCATACTAAAACTAAACATTGTCCTCAATGTTTCGAGTCTTATGGTGAAACACCCCCATACTAGAGACAAAAAGTCGAATGCTTAATCTCGAGCATGGAAAGGGTATAACGAATGATCTAAAAGCCGTTTATGAAGTGTTATATAATGACATAAAATGTCTCACTCAATTCTTTTCACTGTTATCACATAAGAAAGAAACATGATAAGTATACTCATCGAGATAGAAAGAAGGATCCTTTTTATCAAGATATATCATGGATACTACATGTGCAAACAACACAATACTACCTAAATTCACCAATTAACTCACAAAATAAATAATAAAGACACCTCAAGATAATAAAGGGTAAAAATAGATTGCATCCATAAAATCCGACAAAATCGTGACAAGATCTGTCACTATAGTCACTTACCCTATCAACCTAAACGACAACATGTTCCACCACAGTAATACATCATAAAGTCTGAGTAAATCTGAATACAACACAACAAGTACATAAAGCTAAAATACAAGAAGGATTCATCAATTTATAACTCCATAGGATATGACACATCATTTTCTCCAACTTGACTAGCCTCTACTTCCTCCTCATCTGCATCCAGCTTGCTGCACCTCCCTTCTGGATCATAGCACGGCGGCTCCTCTCCTCCATACTTCAGATACGTACCTTGGCGGATGTCTCATGTAATGAGAATCAACGTATTTCTCAAATTCCTAAAACTTCCAACTCTGTCCAAGAAATGGCCTAATGTGGGCATCCCAATTACTTAACTTGTATAGCCTATCTCTCTCTCTTCCTGAAATGTCCTCAAATCAGTACCTTAGCTTCTCACTTCAGCCCTAATCTCAGTCTTCCCAATTTCGCTCTCAGTCCTCAAATTATCACTCTCAGATTCGACAAAGTCCTTCTTATCGTCCTCGTCATCTATCCATCCACCTTTACCCCCACGGAAATAGAAGACCTTGTTTACCCACATCATATCCATCCCTACTTCTATTAGGTGGTATATCGGCCATTTTCTGCAATCACAGAAAATTCAAGAGTACATAAGGTCATTATTCAAAAATATATATGCAATGCATGGTCATGCAAATGCAAATGTTTTCTGTATGTCAATATATATATGTATGCAATGTAATGCAATGTAATGCAAATGATAATTATGTAATGCTCACAAAAAGAAATTATGATGAAAGTATTCTTTCATTAATATCAATACCTTATCATAGTATTTACTTAATAAATACTCAGGGATTCAGAACAGTTTTGAGGGATACCTCTATAATATAAAGCATAACTAAAAAAAATAATCTTACCGGAGCCTTGCAGACAAGTTGCGTTGCTTTTATAAAATATTTTAGACACCAAAGTTATAGTTTAGGTCATTTTCAAAAATCGACCTAATTCTCTATAACTAAAAGATCTGATTACCAATCTTTCACGCCCCCAAATTACATTGCGCATCGGAAATACACATTTGGGTTCTAAACTCAAACCTCATTACTAAAAACACTTGGTACGATCTCAAAATGAGATATTTAAAATATAAGATAAAACAATACTACCTTTTAGTCTAAAACTTTACAATCCCAATAAATTGATTTTAAAAATATCAGAGTAGTGTTTCGGTACCCCAATGATACCAACCCAATAACGAACTTTTTATCAACTATAAGATTACTCAAAAAAGATTTTTTATAGTTTCATGAAGTCAAAATATAATATTTTATAACGACAGGGAAATAAAACTGTTTCAGACTGAACAACTATAAAAGCGACACCGTAACCTTCCCAAGAAAGCTCCATCATCAACACTTCAGATTACCTGAAATACATGCTTAAACAAATCAACAAATAATGTTGAGTGAATCTATAGGTTTAACAAAACACATTTGAACGCATGATAAAATCAATCATAATCGTTTAATAGCATTGTGGCCATACAATCTATTAATCAGGTATTTTGTCGTATAGCAATAGCTATTGAATTGTATTAAACTCATGACACCGACCCCTTAACTTAGTCACCCACGCCAAATGCCAGCATGACTATATGAATTCCACTGCCCCTACTTGGGTATTAGTTGCAAGTTATACCACTAATTCTCATTCTCATAAATTATCCTTCCCAGAGGTTACTCAGCGTAAAGCCCTGATCTCAGATAGGGTCGTCAGCCCAATAGTACTATCATTTGAATAAGTGGCTATTCCCAACTCACAACAAAGAGTTAGAATATAGTTAATGTTGATGCAAAAGTTGGGTGATCCTTGCTTGACCCGAATTAGGCTTAATTCGGGCTGGCTTGAGCTCCGGCTCCTGCACCAAGTGAACTGTTTGGTTGAGATCCTGCACACTAAACAACACGCGTTAGGCGTACTGTGGGAATGTTTCCCATGATTAGACTCCAGCGTGAGAGTAAGTAATCGGTTAGGGTTTATAGGAGTTGAGTGAGTTGAGAGTATAGAACGTAATACCTTTGTGGAACCCTTGGGGGTTCCTTTTATAGGCAGTGAAACCCTAGTGGGCTGTCACTGATACTTCGGCCCCAAGGAAAGGATAAGTACCAGAATTAGATTGATTTTTATCCTCTAATTATGGTGAGTGAATATCCTCTTCTTTAGGGTAAATCCTATTCATTGACAGAATATGATTCTGTCTAACCCTGTACCGGCCGTGCCGGGCCGTGGGCCGCACACATGTGTGCAGTTACTGTTCATCCAAGCCCATAAGCTTAAATGACATTATTTCCACCCATCTGTGATGGGCCGGATACGGGTAGTACCCGTGGGCCGGGTTCCTGACCCGGCTGGGGACTATATGTCATCATGTCCCCCAGTCTAGTTGTTACAGCCGTAGGCGTAACCTCTAGACTATCAAGATGCTCTCCGGACATACCAAGAAAGACCTAGGGAATGAGAAATATTGAAAATTTTGCTTTGGCCGCACGTTGCTGCCTGCCTTAGGAAAATTATTCTAATAGCACCTCAGCCGCACGTAACGGCCGAGACAAATTAAATGTAGCATTGAATATGGTCTTACGTAAGACCGCACATCCCGACACAAGAATAAATGCATTAATGGTAGTCAACTGGTCAGCCGCACTTCTACAAAAGTGCACCATTAATGCCCACCATTGAGCCACGTAAAACTGCCAAGAAGTGACCCGTGGGCCCCTTCTGACTTTGCAGAAGTGTCAGAAATCCCATCCGTTGGATAGGCGTAGTGGCCTACACGTGTCAAACATCCACGTTACCTCGGAAACCGAGGCAACCCTATATAAGAGTTGGTGTGTGTGTTTGTTACACACACAATTCATACTCTCTTCCGCCATTGTTATTTCCAAGCTCCATCCTTCAAACTTTCACCTTCTATTCCACGGATCTCCTCCGCCGCAGGTTAGATCATCACGCCTTTCAAACCCTTTTTATAAAACATGGTAAAGGACAACCCACTCATCACGGATGTCCTTAACGTGATGTCGGCGGAAAAATACATAGACTTTTTGTCGAAGTATTACATTCCCGAAAGCGTACACCCCACCTATCCAGGTGAAGGTGAGGCAATTACGAATGCACCGGCGGGGAAAATAGGCGTGTACACGCGCCTATTTGACTCGACCAACTATCGTATCCCCCTGTCCAATTTTTTGGTAGATCTGCTATTGTATTATGACTTCCACATAACCCAGCTTCACTGCATAGGGGCGTGTAAAATCAACCAGTTTGAAATTACATGCCATACCTGCGGAGTGACTCCGACCGTGAACCTATTTAGGGCTTTTTACTTCCCCCAACTAGTGAATGGGTGGCTATTGTTTAAAAAACGACCCGGGAACGCCCCCATGATCTATAGGAAGCCTTTAGACTCCCTTAAGAACTGGTACGACCATTACTTCTTTGTTGATGAGAAGGTATTCCCTACTCCTTTCGTACTCAAAACCAGAGCACCCAAATATTTTCCGCCTAAATCCAAAGACTATAGCAGCAAAGACTTAAAAATACTAGATACCCACCGCACAGAATTCCATAGGGGGTTGCCGAAACATTTTCTGTGCTTAGTAGGATTAAGCCGCCGCTACTTTGGGAGGGATGACTTATATCCGTGCTTCCTGACGGAACAGGGAGAGGGTAGGTTTACTTATACCTTGTGAATGTGAAATGTCATTTGTATTGTAGAACCGTACTAACCCGTGTATTTATAAATGTCCGCAGAAATGAACCTACACGGATTACTACGCCAGGGCGACCCCATGAAGGTGCCTGAAGGGTTCCGCACTCTGAAGGAGAATGAACTCCCCCTTCTCGATGCGACCGCCGACCGCACCATTCCACTCGAAGAAACGTCCGAGCAAAGATCAGATGAAGGGGAGCCTGTCATCGAGAAATCCCCATTGGACTTCCACAATAAAGATGGTGGAGAGCTACTGCTGGAGGGAACCGCGACGCACCAGGAAGATGAAAACGATTTCCTCAACCTTGAGAACGAAGACATCACTCAAGCTTCCGGGTCCGCCCCGCTCACATCTAGAAAGAAAAAGACCACCCGGAGGGTGGCAAAGACGATAGGGGATGGGGTCGGGGCCTCGAATGCTCCCCTAAAGAAACTGAGGAAGGACCATCCGCAGTACCAGGAGGGAAGTGGTACTGCGACTGCTCAGGCCGACCCTACCCCGCACATGGAAGAGCAAGTCTGGCGAGCTACCCCTGTGAGTGTCGTAGCTCCTACCGCCCCAGAACCTGCAATTGGTACCACGTAAGTACCCTTCGAATGTCAGTCGTGTCATTTTGCTTGTGAAATATATAATGCTTAAACAAAATTTGCAATGTTAATAACAGGGCAGATCCGTCGGCCGTAGCCCAAGAGGAAGAAGTGGAGAGGAATCCATCCCCCGCACCATCAAACAGACCCACATCCCCTGCTGCGACACACGCCAAGGAGCCACTCCCCGAAGGGCCAGAAAATAGCTTGCGCCTAGCATGGAATCTCTCAAGTCTAACAAGGTTGGAGGCGGAATCTGAGTGTTCAGAGTTCATCGAGCACATCACCCCTCCAGCCCTTGCACAAGACTTAGATGAGCTGGATCATGAATCCCTTCTGGAGCAGTTTGATGTGTCGTCCGCGCATCAAGTGACGGTGGGTGCCGCTCTAAGACGCCGTTTGATAAAGGCCCTGGCGAATGTGAAGCGGGCAGACAAAAGGATAGCTCGTCGGGAGGCAATGGTTGTGAAGAATGAGAAGACCATGGCGTCACTGCAAGCGGCGCTGGTAACGGCCGAGGCCACAGTGAAAGAGCAAGCTCATCAGGCCGACAGCCGAGAAAAGCGCATCGCCGAGCTCGAAGCTCTTGTAGCCGCATCGAATGAGAAAGTACACTTTCAAAAATTTTATACATATACTCTTTCCTTGATTTTATATTTGATCCAAGAAAAAGAACATATTATCCTTGTGATAACTCGAAGTTCCATATGCAGGTGTCTGCGGCCGAAGCTTCCACCAAGGCCGTAACCGTACAAGCCTTCAACATCGCCCAAGAGCGCGATGCGCTGAAGGATGAGCTAACACAAGTGCGGGCCAAGTTGGAAGAGCAAACTGCAACGGCGGAGGAGCAACTGAGCAAGATGGCCACAAGTTGTGCTGAAAGACTATGTCCTCCCATGATATCCGCCATAGCTGGACGCAGGTGGATGATTGGACAAGGAATGCGCCTCGCCGTAAGCAAGGCCATGGAAGCTCCACACCTACTGCAAGCATTCGCCGGGGTCGTGTCGGATGGAATTGACCGTGATAGGCATGAGGATTTGGTCAAGGCTGTGGAATTGATAGGGAAGAACGAAGACATCATGCAGCATCCCTACCATAACCCTTCAGCTGCGGACAATATGACCGCGTTGATGGATGCACTAGCGGAGATCCAACACCCTCTTCTGGATGAACTCGAGGCGCTTAAGGATGCTTCGAACGAGGCGGTAATGTCCAAGCTTACTGCGGATCCCATCCCCTTGACCCTGCCTACTTACGACTCCGTATCGAAAGTGATGAAAGGTGAAAAGCTGCTTGCAGAGGCATTGGATGCGACTGTGGTCAAGGCACAGGCTGGAAAGGACGCTCGCGGGGAGGCCCTCCGTGCTCTGATCGAAGAAGGAAAGAAAGACATAGGGGAGTTCCTACCTCCCTTGTAATTTATCTTGTAAACATTTGTAACTTTTATTCGTCCGTGCATGTACACGGCTAAGACTGATATGGTAGATAACTGTCTTTTGTTTATAGGTCCGTGATAACCACGACCATTTTGTTATTTATTTGGAAACTTGTGTATTTTTATTTTGTTAAATATCGTACACCGATACTGCATGACATGTCACGTCTTACCCAAAAGGGAAAATACATTCAAGTCTATAATTCACTAGACATGTGACGTGCGTCTTTATTATGCAAAGCACTACGTGAGTACGGCATACGGAAACTTATCACAACGTCTTGTGAGTAAGGTGTCTAGTAAGGATACATGATCCGCGCCACTGGGTTTGCATCCCTCTTACGCGGCAAGTTGAATTAGTAGGTTCACTTAATCCTCTTACCCCGCCTGGAGGCGTATAGTACATGTACGGTGATTGAATGAATGCATATGAATGAAACATGGCATATTATAATAATAATTAAAATTCATATGACTAACAAAATCCTAAAAAATAATTTGCACAAAACAAGCCGTGGAGCTAGCTAGGCACCACGGCATTTTATTAGAACGTTTACATTTTTTGTTTGAACAAGAATGATAAGTCCTAAGAAACAAAAAAGGAACCTAGACAAAACATAAGAAGCAAAACAGATAGAGTGCATGGATCTTCATTAAAGCCACATATAGCGAAGTACCCATGCGGAAGCCGTAGCTTTCAAAGATAGCACCTTTTGAGATTGGAGATGTTCCATGTGCGTTCTAGATCGCGGCCATCCATGTCACGTAACGTGTACGCGCCTCGTCCTAAGGCTTCCGTGACCTCATACGGTCCTTCCCACTTAGGGCCCAGCTTTCCTGCATTCTCCGCTCGACTTGCTTCGTTAGCACGATAAACATAATCTCCTGGTCGAAAAGAAACGCCTTTAAACTTGGCGTCATAATAAGCCTTCATTTTAGCCTTGGACTTAGCCTCATTAATGGCTGCTATCTCTCTTTTTTTCCTCCAACAAATCCAGGTTGATTCGCAGTTGCTCGTCGTTCGTGACGACATTAACCTCCGCCGTGCGGATGGTAGGCATTCCGATTTCCGCCTGTATGACAGCTTCAATGTCGTAGGCCAATGCAAATGGAGTGTATCCGTTGGCTGTTTTGATCATAGTCCTGTGCGCCCATAGAACATGTGGTAGCTCATCCACCCATTTGGCACTTCGTTGATCCAGACGCGCCTTGATGCCGTTTCCCAAGCTTCTATTTGCTCGTTCCACAAGGCCATTTGTCTGCGGATGCTTAACAAACGCGAAGCGTCGTTTGATATTCAATGATGCGCACCAGTCCTTGAATGGATTATCCGCGAACTGTTTACCGTTGTCCGAGATGATTTCTCCTGGTAAGCCAAAACGACACACAATGTTCTCCTAAACAAACTTTTTAACTTGTTTGCCTGTGATGGATTTGACTGCCTTGGCCTCTATCCATCGTGTGAAGTAGTTCATTGCGACAATCAAGAACTTAACTCTCCCCGCAGCTACAGGAAATGGTCCTGCGATGTCGATTCCCCACTTATAGAATGGCCATGGGGATGTAATAGGTGTAAGCTCCTGCTGCGGATGTCGCGGCACTGGTCTATGCACTTGGCAATCACTACACTTGCGAATCATGTCGCGTGCGTCCCTGTGCATGGTAGGCCAATAATATCCTGTTCGTAAGGCTCGAGCTACCACGGATCGTGGACCTACGTGCATGCCGCATAACCCTTCGTGTATTTCACTGATTACATAAGTAGCCTGCCGCGGTCCAACACACCGCAACCACGGCTGCAAGAAAGAGCGCTTATAAAGGGTACCTTCTCGAAGTTCGAAGTGCTGCGACTTCCTTCTGATGCGCCGTGCCGCATTTTCATCGTCCGGAAGGGTTTCACTAGTCAAATAGTTGATGATCGGGGTCATCCATGTAGGTTCATCCTCCTCAACTATAGTAGCGACCTCCCCTTCTGTTATAGACTTTTCCTTGAGTATTTCCACCAAGACTTGCTTGGACAAGTGGGCGAAGCTTGTGGATGCGATCTTGCTAAGAGCGTCCGCCTTCTTATTCTCACCTCTTGGCACCTGCTTGATGGAAAACTTGCTGAAAGCCGCGATGAGTGACTTGACTTTCTCCAAGTATCGGACCATGTTGTCCTCCTTAGCCACATATCCACCTAAAACGTGGTTCGCGACAAGCCGTGAGTCCACGTAGGCCTCAAGGTTGCGGACTCCCATTCTAGCGGCGATTTTTAAACCCGCAATTAATGCTTCATATTCCGCTTCGTTGTTGGTGGCTGTGAACTCAAAACGGAGGGCGTATGTAAACTCCAATCCTTCCGGATTTGTGAGGATGAGGCCAGCTCCTGACCCATCCGTACACGAAGATCCGTTCGTAAATAACACCCATGGTTCTGTTGGAGTCTCGTCTTGTTTTACGATTGGTCCTTCCTCATCCGGCTTCTCTATCAAGAAATCTGCCAAGATCTGGCCTTTAACAGCCGTCCTTGGCCTATAAGATATATTATGCTCCCCCAATAGAATGCTCCATTTTTGTAGCCTTCCTGCCACATCCAGTCTAGAGATTACCTGCTTTATTGGTTGGTCAGTAATGACTACAATTGGGTGCGCCTGAAAGTATCGGCGCAATCGCTTTGTAGCAAACACTAGTGCCAAAACCAATTTTTCCATAGAGGAGTAATTCAACTCCGGCCCTTGTAATGTTCTACTTACGAAGTAGACCGGAGTTTGTACCGTATCCCAATCCGTCATGAGTACCGCACTTATTGCTCCATGTGTGGCTGAGAGATACATAATAAGTTCCTCCTTTGGCCGGGGAGCTACTAGCATAGGGAGAGATGCAAGGTGCTGCTTGAGTTGGCCAAAAGCTTCCTCGACTTCCTTTGTCCACCGGAAGTCTCCCTTCCTAATGCACTTCTTGAGCGTCTTAAACAGGGGTAATGACTTCTCTGCGGACTTGGATAGGAACCTATTTAGCCTGGCCAGCTTCCCATTTAAGGATTGTACCTCCTTCCGTGTCTGGGGGGATGGCAGCTGTATTACTGCGTCCGTTTTCTCTGGGCAAGGTTTGATGCCATTTGGATCAATCATATATCCAAGGAACATTCCCTCCATTGCCTCAAACGTGCATTTCTTTAGGTTTAGCTTCATATTAATCCTCCTCAGTGTGTCGAATGTCTCTTGGACATCCCGGAGAAGTGCATCCTCCGTATGACTTTTTATGACTAAGTCATCCACATAGACTTCCAGGTTGCGGCCTATCTGTGAGTCAAAGGCTTTGTCCACAAGCCGCTGGTATGTAGCACCGGCGTTCTTTAGTCCAAACGGCATTTTCGTATAGCAATATACGCCCTGACTAGTATGGAACGCCGTTTTTTCTGCGTCCTCCTCCGCCATCTGGATCTGGTGGTATCCTTTATATGCGTCTAGGAAGCACTTAAAGGGATCTCCACATAGGGATTCCACCTTCCAGTCAATTTCCGGTAACGGGTAACAATCCTGTGGACAGGCTTTGTTCAAATCCGTGAAATCCACACACATGCGCCAAATTCCGTCATGTTTTTTGACCATGACCGGATTGGATAACCACTCGTGGTAGTATACCTCGCGCATGATACCTACGTCTACTAGTTTCCGTACTTCCTCCAATATCACTCGGCTGCGCTCAGGCGCCTGGCCGCGCTTCTTTTGCTTGACGGGTTGGTACCCCTGGCGGATTTGGAGCTTATGTTCTGCTATCGCACGTGGCACGCCTGTCATATGCTTTGGCTCCCATGCGAATATATCTAGATTTGCACTTAAAAGAGAGCATATGGCCCTTTTGCCGCTATCCGAGAGCGCGCCCCCTATGGATATCTCCTGTTTCGGGTAGTCAGGATGGATTGCCACCCTCCAATTGGGAGGTGGTGATCCATCCTTAGGTGGAACAGGTGGAGCCGGTGTTGTCACGGTATGACACTCGGATGCTGGTACGATTGTGTTGTAAATGGTCACGATTCCTCCCTCAACAGGGAACTTGATCATTCCGTGTGCCATGGAAGGTACCGCCCGTATAGCCAGAATACCTGGTCTGCCTATGATCCCATTGTACGGAGAATGTGAGCGTATCACCATGAAGTTCATCCACGCCGTAGTGGAGTGTTCCTCATTCCCAATGGTTACAAGCAGACGCAGTTGCCCTATCGGCCAGATGGTGTCTCCACTAAAGCCAGTGAGCGGCGCCGTGGCCGGTACTAATTGGCTTCTTATTTCTGGCCGTAACTGCACAAAACAGTGTTCGTACAGTACTTCTGCTGATGACCCTCCATCCACATACATGCGACGAACATTGTGTGTTCCAATGCTTATCTCAATAGTGAGAGGCGCATCAATCACATCGCTTGCTGTGATGGGAGGAAATGAGATTTCCCTGCCGCGTGAAAATTTTTGACCGATTTTCTACCTCGTGCGGCGTTGTCTGGATTGGATCATGTATATGGTCGAAGGTTTGTCCTTTTGGGGATCCTTCTTGTCATATTTCTTGTTGTCTTTTCCATCCTTCCAATCCTTAACCAAATGCTTGAGTTTACCTGACTTGATCAGTGACTCAATGTGCTTCTTGAGCTGGATACACTCCTCTGTGCCATGGCCCTTGTCATTATGGAACTCGCAGAAAAGATTTCCTTGATGACGGTCTGGCGGAGTTGTCATTGGGGGGGGGGGGGGGGGTCTCGGAAAATTTGCCCCTTCCGTCAGCAAGATCTCCCGGTAGGACATCTTTAGGGGGGTAAACTTATCATCCGGCCGTCCTCCTTTGTTTTGGCTCTTGTAGTCTGAGCCCCTACTATTGTTTTGATTGCTTTAACCGCCCGACTGTCTCCTGGACTGGTCGTTTGACCGGTAGCCGTTTCCTTTGGAAGGGTAGGCCGCGGCAACCGCTGTTTCTCCCTCTATGAAATTTCTGACCCTTTCCATGAGATCATCATACTTCTCTGGACGCTTGTCATTGAGACGTCTGATTAACTCCCTATCTGTTATGGCGTGCATGTAGTCGGAGATTTTCAGGAGTTCCGGCATCGTTTTTGTGCGTATGCACTCGTCGTTGAAGCGTTCAGTGAAGGCTTCTGTAGACTCCCCCGGCCGTTGCTTGACAGTTGCCAATGAGACTGGATCCCTATTATACTTCTTCCGCTGAGTATAATTATTCTTGAACGCAGTGCGTAGTTCCGTGAAGCTGTCAATGCTTCGTGGAGGGAGTCCTTCAAACCAGTCACGGGCATTGCCGATCAAAGTTGAATTAAACATTTGGCACCATATAGGCATGGGCCATCGCTCAATTTTAGCCTGCGTATCGAATATTTTGAGGTGATCATCCGGATCACCGGTTCCATCATAGGTCTTGACACACGCCGGCATGCGACGCTTTGTGTCTTCGGAGTAGTTCCGTATACGGAGAGTAAAGGGATCTTCCCTAGGATCCGCCCACGGACGGGTGAGCCTAGGGTCTTCCCATGGGTCACACCATGGTCGGGAAAGATCCTCCGCTTCTGCCTCTCGATAATAGGGGCCACCATAATACTCATCATTGTTTGGTGGTGGTGGAGGAGTACGCCTAGGTCGGCGACGTTTGGGCGGATGGTCATCCGAGTCCTCTCCTGATGGATCTGGAGACAGGGGTGGTGCCCCATCTCTTGGGTGAGGACCACTCTTCTGAGAAGAGCCAGGAGCCTTCTTCCCAATGTCCATCCTATCCCACACACTTGTGCGGCGAGCGGCTCTGGTCAGCTCTCGGTCTGGTCGCTCGGGCGAACCGTCAGACTTCTCTTCCACTTCTCTAGACTGCGTTAGTTCCTGTATGAGGCGATCTCCTATGCGCTCGAACACATTCCTAGGTTGAGGGGTTTCCTCGAAGTTGCTCTGCTCCTGAGGCCGGGTTTTCCTTTTCCTCTGATTTTGGGAAGAGGTGATTGGTCCGGCATTGCCAAAGTTGAGTCTAGATTGGAGGTTTCTCCCTAGATTCAGCCTTGATGCAATCCCTGGGACAATCCTATCAAAGTTCTGCGTGAGAACTCGAGTAAGATCCTCCTCGCTGAGTGGTTGGACTTCTACTTCCTCCTCAATCGATGGTCTGCGCGGTTCCTTGTTAGGGGGATTGGGCGCACTCCCCGGATCAGGGTTGTCCAGGGTTGAAGTGGGTGGGGGAGTTATGGAGATCGTGATCGTCACCCCCATGGACTGAAAACCACCGCGGTTACTTGGTCCGCCCGCTGGGCGGCTAGGGGATTGATTGGGGATGAGTATCCCTTCCCCTTGGGACTTTCGATTTCCAGGATTCGTGTTCCTGGGATTAGCTTGCGGATGCCCCTTCGTCATTGAGAGTTGAAGATGAGATTTTGCTCTAGCTTAGTGTAATGGGTCCCACGGATGGCGCCAACTTGTTGATGCAAAAGTTGGGTGATCCTTTCTTGACCCGAATTAGGCTTAATTCGGGCTGGCTTGGGCTCCGGCTCCTGCACCAAGTGAACTGTTTGGTTGAGATCCTGCACACTAAACAGCACGCGTTAGGCTTACCGTGGGAATGTTTCCCACGATTAGACTCCGGCGTGAGAGTAAGTAATCGGTTAGGGTTTATAGGAGTTGAGTGAGTTGAGAGTATAGAACGTAATACCTTTGTGGAACCCTTGGGGGTTCCTTTTATAGGCAGTGAAACCCTAGTGGGCTGTCACTGATACTTCGGCCCCAAGGAAAGGATAAGTACCAGAATTAGATTGATTGTTATCCTCTAATTATGGTGAGTGAATATCCTCTTCTTTAGGGTAAATCCTATTCATAGACATAATATGATTCTGTCTAACCGTGTACCGGCCGTGCCGGGCCGTGGGCCGCACACGTGTGTGCGGTTACTGTTCATCCAAGCCCATAAGCTTAAATGGCATTATTTCCACCCATCTGTGATGGGCCGGATACGGGTAGTACCCGTGGGCCGGGTTCCTGACCCGACTGGGGACTATACGTCATCAGTTAACGGTTCATGAATTTAGGGAATTTTGCAACTTAGGTACTTATACAATTCAAGGCAACATCAGGCAACAATAGGCAACATTAGGTAACATTCGGGTCCAACAATTATTCATGACATGTGTTCATTTAATTTAAATAGCATGTGTTAGCCGTATTTAAAGTGATGGTCATATAATATACCATTGAGAAGCTCGTGGAAAATGCTAATTAACGGTGTTGAGAGTTCTATCATAATGTTATGTATGTAACGGGAATTAGTCCCAAACTCACAAATGAGGAAGGCCTTCCATACATTAGACGTGTAGTATAAAAGGCCCAAGACACCTCATTTGTGGGGTGTGTCTTCCATTTTTCATAGATTGTAGAGAGAGAAACATATGTGTTTCTCTCACTAGGAATTCACAACCATCCTTGTTTTTCTCTTTTTTCTTCATCTAATCTAATCTTTCTTTTTGGTTTAATCTTTATCTTCATTTCTATATCCTATATAGTCGTGTGTATCATTCCTACACGTGGTATCATTCGCCAAGGGATTCGTGGATAGCTCTTTGGTGTTGTCCGTGTTTTTTCTTGACATCCGTGTCCTTTTGATCAAACTTTTTTCGTGTTTTAGTGTTCTAAGTGATTCGTATACCCTCATCATAGTAGTATTCGTGATTTGGGTATTTTGGTTTGGGTTAAAACACAAATCTTTTGGATCAAAGTTGCGAATTTCTTAGGCTTAAAGTTGCGAATTTGATCTTCCCATTGCGACAGACTTCATCGGAATTGCACAGGTAAGTAGAGTTTGATCGCAATAACCTTAGGGTTTTATTTTGTGATCACCAGGTATTGCGATACCCTTATTCCGACGTATATTGCGATCGTGGATTGCTACGGCATTAAGGCTTATTGAAACGTCACTCTACCAAAATTTCATTTGCCTTATTGCGATTGTCCTCATATTCCGATAGGTATTCCGATAGTATATTCCGACGGTTATTCCGACAGGGCATTCCGACAGAGTATTCCGACAGGGTATTCCGACAGGTATTTCGACAGGTATTCCGACAGACTTTCCGACAGGGTATTCCGATATCATTCGGATAGATCATTCCAATCCACATTCCGATAGAATAGTCCGATGGGCATTCCGATGGAAATTTTGTTTGAGTAATTTTTAGACTTAGCCACCATCTAGACTTAGCCACCATGTTTGAGTAATTTTGAGTTAAAATTTTTTAGGTCAAGTAAAATCAAATTTTTTCCCTACTAGTTTTTGGCTATTTCTAACTCAATTTCAAAATTTGGCGATACAAAATTTTTCAGCTTACCGTTTTATCGGACTGAGGAATTTATTGTCGGACTGAAAAAAATAAAAAAAATCAGAAGTTTCGGAATTTCAACAACAACACACGCTTTCTTCAAATTGAGATCCTGTTTTTCACGCGACTTCTACGATGACGTCTCAACAAGATATTTATGCTGCGGGTACTAAGAATCATCCACCGATGCTTACCAAGGAGAACTACACTACATGGGCTAGTCGTCTCCTTCGTTATGCAAAATGTAAACCTTTGGGAAAGTTGGTTGTTAACTCGATTCAAAAGGGTCCGTATGTTAGAAGAACAATTATTATGCCTGGGGACCCTACGAATGCTAACCCAGTGGCTGACTCTAGTCATGAGCAAACGGATGAAGACTTAACTGAAGCTGAATCCAAACAACTCGACGCTGATGATCAAGCAATTCAAGTCATTCTTATGGGACTTCCTGAAGATGTTTATGCTGCTGTCGATAGTTGTGAAACCGCACACGAGATGTGGCTTAGGATTCAGAAAATGATGAAGGGTAGTGAAATTGGTTTACAAGAAAAGGAAACTAAGCTGCTTCGTGAATGGGAGAAATTTACGTCTACTAAAGGGACAAAATTGAAACTTATTATCATCGGTTTTCAACCCTCATGAATCATCTTAGAAGAAACAAACATGAACCTGCACAAATTGCTGCCAACATCAAATTTCTTGATAATCTTCCTTCTGAATGGTCACGATATGTCACTCTTGTCAATCAAACCAAGGATCTTCATTTCGTGGACTACACTCAAGTATATGACTATTTGAAGATGAATCAAGATGAAGCTAACGAAGTTAGGGCAGAAAGACGTGCCAAGACACAAGATCCATTGGCTTTTATGGCAAACTCTCCATCGTCTATGTCATATCCCATGGTACCCTACCATCAACCCTCATCAAGTAACTTCATGTCACAACAACAACAACAACTCAATGCTTATGGATATCAACCTCCTGCTGCTATGAATTACTTACAACAACCCATTGCCTGTTTTGATGACATCACCGATCCTACTCATGCTATTAATACTGGTCTTGCCCTACTTGCAAAGGCATTCAAATTCACCATTAACCCCACCAACAACAATCAGAGAATCTCCTCGAACACTAGAAATAGGTAGATTGCTCAACCTTTCATGAATGTGAATCAAGATCGCCAATTGGTAGTTGCTGGAAACACGGGAACTCAGTTTCAACAATATGGTAAGAATGTTGGGCAGACCGTTGGCAATGCAGGAAGTCAGTATGGTCAAAACCGTGGTCAAAATCCGGGTGTTCCAAATGCGGGTAATCAGAATGGGTTAATAGTTGTGCCAGCGGCTGGTAACCAGATGGGAAACATTGTGGCTGCAAGGGCTGAGAATACTGGTATGGGAAATGGAAACAACAATCGTCAGGTTCAGTGCTACAACTGCAGGGGATTTGGTCATTATGCTAGAGATTGTACAGCCAAAAAGAAGAGGGATGATGCTTATCTTCAGACTCAGCTTCTCATAGCACAAAAGGAAGAGGCAGGGATTCCACTTCAAGCTGAGGAATTCGATCTTATGGCTTCCGCTGCAGAATATGACGAGGAAGAAGAGGTGAATGCCAACTACATCTTGATGGCTAACTTACAACAAGCATCTACCTCAGGAATGCATGTTGACAGAGCTCCCGTTTATGATTCAGACGGTCCCTCTGAGGTACATCCACGTTTTGATGATAATGATATATATAGTACGTCTAATCAGGAGGAGGAGTATACTGAGATGCTTGAGCCCTACATTGAGACACACGGGGATCAAACGAATAATAGTAGTATTAGTTCGAATGAGCCCAGTGTGGACCTTAGTGTGGATCAAGTTGCCTAGCCTAAAAACCTTCCTGATGCGGCACATGCGTATTATAAATCTCTATTTGATAAGCTTGCTAAGGATGTTGACCATGCTACGGTGGTTAATAATAAGTTTAGAGAAACTAAGGCAAAATTGACCACTGAGCTTGCGGGATATAAGGAACGGGAGAAAAGTTTTGAAATTCATCAGGCTGAAATTAAAGAACTTGAACAAGCTCATGCTACATCTGTTTATCAAGAAAAATGCACAACTAAGAAATTAAATGCCTTACACTTAAGTAGTGCTAAAAAGATAAGCGAATTGAATGATGAAATCACTTCTCTTAATAAACAGCTTTCAACTGAAAAATCTACTATTTTGGATTTAAAAGAAGAACGAAAGAAGTTGAAACATGATTTCAAAATTCGAGAAGATGGGCTTCTTGAGGATTTTTGCAAAGCTAAGGATAGGATTAGAGAATTAGACAACCTCTTAGTAAATCGCGGCCAAAATATGCAGACAATAAATATGCTCGCACCAAAAGTGAATGAGATAAATTACTCGATACAAATTGGCTTTAGGTTGTCCTCTTCCCCCTAACCCTGGATATCTTAAGCAAGTTCGGGCCACTAATGAAACATTATATAACGGTAATGTGCTCTTATCTGATGAGCATGATCCTCCTAGTGTGCATGATTTTGAGGAAACTACTGATCTTGCTGTAGAGACTCGTTTAAGAATGAAAAAGCTTGATAGAGAAGTGACACCCGTTTATTATCCGAAAGTTAATCCTCCAACTGTTTTTGTTCGGTCTAAAATGAGTACTGAAATGCTTTTGCTACCAAGTGAGGAATTTTCTGATGACCCTCCTAAACCGAGTATCACACGCCGATTTCTAAACGAGCTTAAAGATAACTTTGTCATCCTTAAACGAGTTGTTAATTCCAAAATCACTGGAGGAAATTTTACATCACCTGTTCAGATTGAGGTTCAGAAAATTCTTCAAAACGATATTATACCGATTATTAATCAACTTGATGCTCGGTTAGGCAATTTGGAAAACGCTTTTCTAAAAGAATTATCCAACTTTGTTGAAGCCTTTAAATCTTTGACGAAGGAAGCTGATGAATCTCTTGATAAAATCAAAGTTTTGGAAAACGATCTTGAACGCCTCTCTAAAGCACGTGATTGTACTGATAGTAGCCCTGTTGAGTTAAGTACCTCTGTGTTGCATAATGAAAACCTTCAAACTGAGCTTGATCTTATGAAAGAGAAAATGGAATCTTATGTCATTAAAAAGGATAAAGAATTCACCGATCTTTGGAATAAATTTGTCAAATGTGATGAATGCAAATATGACAAGATTTCGTATGAAAAAGCTTACAATGAAATGCAACAAACTATCGCATGGTTGCAGGCTCAGTTAGGAGGGGTTACGGAAACGAATTTGGCCTCTTCAGGGTTAGAGAGTGCTAGTGATGGTAATGTTCAGAAGCTTAAGGCTAAGATTGCAGATTTAGAATCTGTTGTTGTTTCATATAAGCGGGCTGTTGAACAAAGTAAGTCTGTCTATTAGAAACTTATTGATAAAATCTATGAGAATTGTAAGTTAAAGGCCTTGTTAAAAGATAAGACTTCTGAACCTAGCTCGATTGTGGATACGATGATCCAGAAACCAGCAACCTCGGGACCCACTCGTATTGCTGTGACACCTTTTCCTAAGGTTGCTGGAACGAAAACTGATGTGATTGCCCCAGGAATGTTTCGTGTTAGTTCTCCGTCTGTGCCTAGCAAACAATGTAAAGCAAGCGTTAGGACAAAACCGATCACTATAACTCAACCACAAGTTATTGATTTAAAAAGTGCTAATTCTAATAGACGCGTGTCTTCTTCTACAGGAATAAACAACTACACTAAGAGCAGAAGGCCACAGCCTACGAGTAATACAAGGAATGATAGGGTCCCTTTTGCCTCTAGAAGTAGTCGCCCCAAGATCAATAATGTGGAAGTAGAAGAACACCCTAGGAATTTACTGCTTTTTAATCATAATCAGAAACCTAATTCATCTGAATGTAATGACTTTAAGCTTGCTTTTCGGAATGAAAAATCTGAAGTTATTTGTGCTAAATGTAAATGTTTCTTTACTTTTAGTCATGATGCTTGTGGTTTGACTATGAATGTTTTGAATTATGGTGGTTACACTCGAATTGACAAGCTGTCAGTCAGTGAACAACAACGCACTCCTAAGGCTAAGGTGTATGTTCCAAAAAGTATGCATGTAGGGTCCAAAGAAAGTCTTGCTAAGCCTAGTAACCCTAGATTCACCTCTAAATGGTTGCCTACTGGTAGAAATTTTGACTGTAGTGGCAAAATTATCGACACTAGTAGATCTCATACTGACAGTGAAACGTCGGTATGTGATACGGTTTAATTATCTTCTAACCCTACAGGAACCTATTTCATCGGTTGCCAAAATATTTTCTTCTCTTATCATTGGCAGGCTGTTGAAATTTGTCTTTGGTGCGTGGACTCGGGCTGTTCTAAACATATGACTGGGAATCGAAGCCTTCTTAAGAACTTTGTTTGGCGATTCATGGGAACTGTCCGATTTGGAAATGATCATGTTGCTGCAATTCTAGGCTATGGTGATCTTCATTGGGGAAATATAATCATCACCAGAGTCTCTTTTGTTGATGGCTTGGGACACAATTTATTTTCGGTTGGGCAATTTTGTGATTCAGACTTGGAGGTTGCTTTCAGAAGTAATACATGTTTTGTAAGAGATCTTGAAGGAATTGATTTGTTGATAGGAAATCGTACCACCAACCTTTACACCATTGATCTTTTTCAAATGTCTGCTGCTTCTCTAATTTGTATCATGGCCCGAGCCACATCAACAAAGTCATGGTTATGGCATCAAAGGTTATCTCATCTCAATTTCGATGCCATCACCCAACTCGCGAAAGATGATCTCGTTACCAGTCTTCCAAAGTTCAAAAATACAAAAGACCATCTTTGTTCGTCATGTGAGCAATGTAAAAGTAAGAAGAAGCCTCACAAACCCAAACATGTTCCCAACTCAACGAATAGGTTACATCTCCTACATATGGATTTGTGTGGCCCAATGAGAATCAAAAGCATTAATGGAAAGCGGTATGTCCTAGTAATTGTGGATGATTATTCTCGTTACACATGGGTTCATTTTCTTGCGTCAAAAGATGAAGCCCCTGATGTAATTATTAACTTCTTGAAGAAAACATCAGTACTACTGCAAGCCCCTGTCATTATTGTGAGAACGGATAACGGCACATAATTCACCAATCAGAAATTGAAAGCTTATTTTGACGAAGTTGGGATTTCTCATCAAACTTCGGCTGTAAGAACTCCAGAGCAAGACGGAGTTGTGGAACGGAGGAATCGTACGTTAGTTGAAGCTGCTCGGACGATGCTTCTCTCCTCCAGTGCACCGTTATTCCTTTGGGCCGACGCTGTAGCAACTGCATGTTATACTCAAAACCGCTCCATTATTCACACTCGTATCAACAAAACACCTTATAAGATCATTAATGGAAGAAATCCAGATATTTCATTTTTACATGTCTTCGGTGCATTATGTTATCCAAAGAACGATCGTGAAGATATCGGTAAACTTGAACCTAAAGGTGATATTGGTTTTTTCATTGGTTATTCTTCAACTACTTGTGCTTACAGGGTTTATAATCGAAGGACAAGAAAGGTAATGGAGACTATGAATGTTACCTTTGATGAACTTATGGCCTCTCAACATAGAAGTTCACATCCCGAGCTTCAAGGTCAGACTTCTGGACACGTAAGTTCAGGACTCGCGCTTCAATTAGCACTGTCAGCAATCTCATCATTACAACCTTCGGAACATGGCTTGGAAGTTTTATTTGGGCCAATTTATGATGAATATATGGAGGGTCCTTCGTGATTTAGTATTCCTCAAAATGCCCCGGCTGCACCTGCTACGGTAGTTCAAGAACCTCCGACTGCATCTACACCAACGACATCTACTTCTGCACCATCTACGTCAACCTCAACCATATTGACTCCAAACATTCCAACAACTTCTCCGACTGCTGACGAAACTCAACAAAATTCTCAGCAAATTACTACTCATGTTCATCTTCAGAATGAAATAGTTGTTGAAAATGCAAACAATGCGATGCTCAACGAATACGAGTTTGTTAATCCATTTGCGGCTTCCACAAGTTCTACTCAGCCTTCAACACCATATGTGGATCCATCGAGCTCGCATCAAGTTTCTCATACACTTCCACATGAACACAAATGGACTAAGAATCATCCTTTGGTTCAAGTGATTGGCAATCTCTCACGGCCAGTCTCAACACGAAAGCAGATGCGTACCGACGGTGATATGTGTATCTATGCACTATCAGTCAGCACAATGGAACCAGCAAGTGTGAAAGAAGCAATGACCGATGCATCATGGATTGAGTCTATGCAAGAAGAACTCAATCAGTTCATCAGGCTTGATGTATGGGAGCTAGTACCTCGACCGGACAATATCGATCCCCTTACTCTGAAATGGTTATTCAAAAACAAGATGGATGAGGAGCAAACGGTCATTAGGAACAAGACTCGGTTAGTCGTGAGAGGTTATAAACAACAGGAGGGAATTGATTTCGCAGAATCCTTCGCCCCGGTTGCTCGAATGGAAGCTATTAGGATTTTCTTGGCATACGCGACACACAAATCATTCACTGTGTATCAAATGGACGTGAAGACGGCTTTCTTGCATGGGCCGTTAAAAGAAGATGTGTATGTATGTCAACCTGAAGGTTTCATCAATACCGAACATCCAAGCCATGTCTACAAGTTGAAAAAGGAAATTTATGGTTTGAAACAAGCACCAAGGGCATGGTACGACGAATTATCATCATTTATTCTACAAAATCACTTCAGCAAAGGAACCATTGATCTAACGTTGTTTATCAAGCACTACGACAACGACATCTTGGTGGCTCAGGTCTATGTAGATGATATTATATTTGGTTCTACTAACCCAAAATATTCCATATTAATTGCCGACCTTATGAAAAGTCGATTCGAAATGTCCATGATGGGGGAAATGACGTTCTTTCTTGGTCTCCAAGTTCACCAATCCCACCGTGGTATTTTCATAAATCAGTCCAAGTATGTACTTGAGATTCTAACGAAATTTGGCATGGAAAACTGTGATCCTATTGGTACTCCAATGGACACTAAACACAAGCTTGATTTGGATAAGAAAGGGACATTTGTAGATGCTACAAAATACCGAAGCATGATCGGGTCCCTTATGTACTTAACCTCAAGCAGACCGGACATTGTGCATGCTACTTGTTTATGTGCTCGGTACCAGGCGAAGCCAACCGAGAAGCACCTTAAGGAGGTTAAAAGGATCTTTCATTATCTCTAGGGAACCATTAACATGGGTCTCTGGTATACGAAGGATTCTGGTTTTAATCTCACTGGTTATTCAGATGCCGACCATGCAGGGTGTCATGATACATTCAAGAGCACTTCCGGTGGAGCACAATTCTTAGGCGAGAAGCTAATGAGCTGGTCATCAAGAAAACAAGAATGTACAGCGTTGTCCACCGCGGAAGCAGAATATGTGTTTCTATCCGTGTGTAGTGCTCAAGTCCTTTGGATGAGAACACAACTCACGGATTATGGCTTTCACTTTAACAAAGTTCCTATTTATTGTGATTCACAATCAGCCATAGCCATATCCTGCAACCCGGTCCAACACTCCAAGACCAAGCACATAGTTGTCCGATTCCATTTCATAAAGGAGCATGTGGAAAGAGGAACGATCGAACTGTATTTTGTCAAGACGGACTACCAACTAGCCGACATCTTCACCAAAGCTCTTTCTCAAGAAAGATTTGAATTCTTGGTTCGTCGACTTGGTATGCGTAGTTTCACTCCAGATGAACTTGAACGTCTTTCACATTCGCAATAAACTTGTATATATCTATCAGAAAATCAAAATACAAAAATATAAAACCTATAAAAACAAAATAAAAAATGAGAAAATCTTTCAAAAATATCAAAAATATTCTTCTCCGACATGTCTCTCAGCGTCGATAATATGGACGCACTTAGAAATGTCGCTCAATAACGACACGGGTACGTACATAAAGTTCGAATGAGAGTTCAAATGTTTTCAAAACATGTCTTTTCTACTTTCTTCTCATAATGGCTTATAGTCACATGTCAGACTATAACCCGGTCCCCAAAGAAAGGAAAGTCTTTGACTTATCTTCAACAACGAGAAATTAATTTTTCTCGGTCATGTGCTTATATCAAAACATTCAAAGTTTTAAGCTCATGAACACAATGAAAATGTTCATTTATGTACATTATTCCTTAACAACGGGAAAGTAAGTATTCTCGGGTTTTCGAGCACAATTTTTCAAAGTATTTCAAAACTGTGTGCTCATATACTCCCCTAATTTTAAATAGAATTTTTTTTCGAGGGGGAATACAAACTTTCATGCAACATTATTCTCTCCATGTTTCATCACTAGTTTCACAAAAATTTCAATGTCATGCAATTTTTGAGGGGGAGAATAGTGATTAAAATGTGTTATCTTGGATAAGATCTTTGATATAAGTGCTTTCTCTTCCTAATATGTGCAAAAACCTTTCCTTTTTTGATACACATGTGTAGGGGGAGCGTTTTTGGTGATTAAGAAAGTCTTTTCTGTTTACGATATCTATACCTTCAACACAATTATTCATGACGATATTGGTGTCAAAAGGTGGTTAGGTATTCGTCCTATGATCCAACCAGAACCGGAGGGATCTTCCCAGGGACAATCCATTAGAACTTAGAAGTCCTTAGGAATGATGGAGTAGTTGAGTGTTCGGGAATAATGCCGACTAATGACTTAAGCTAGCACTGGAACAATCACAACAAGGTGCTAGTAATGACGTCTTGGTAAGCATTGAAGGGGTTGAAGAATGAAAAAGAAATATAAGGATAAAGGGTGTAAAGAAAGTAGCCCTCCATACAACTTAGGCAGAAACCGGGTCAATACATCTGTTATCAGAATCACTTTGATGATTTCTAATACTGAAGACAAAGCATCATGGACCCAGTGATGCAATACACAATCCTTCCCAGCCTACTCAAGCTTCTCTCAAAAGAAGTTTGTTTTATTGTCACGGAGTTCAACTCATTTCTATCAACTTTCTCACTCCGAGATAGTAGATATTGAAAAGGTGGCAGTCTGCTCCAGCCTCCGATCACCAAATAAACGTGCACTTATAGAGTCGTACGCTCTATCCTTGTGATATTTCCAGAAGATTCAGAGTGATACTCTTTAGTATTCACAGTGATGAATGGAAATCCTTCCAATGTTAACATCAAACAGCACTGCGGTAGGTCATATATAAGATTCACTTGAATTGAACATATATTAACTGGAAAGCAACAGTGGTTTGATTCTTTTGTGACTCAAACTCGTTCCAGGTCTCGACGCAATATTTTTATGATCTTGCCAGAACATTCAGAGTAATACTCCTCAGTATTTACAGTGACGAATGGAAATCCTTCCAGTGTCATCATCAAACAACACTGCTGATGAAAATATTTTGCTAGTTGAAAAGTTCGTTTCTCGGTATCTTAACGAATTGATCTAGGTTCTATGTGTGACTCAGTCGTTCTTTGGTGAAACAAATATTTTTGGTTGTTTTAAAATAAAAGTGCAGAACAATTAATGTAAATGACTTTAAAGTAAATCTAAATCTAATTTAAAGTGAAAGGGGCAAGTATTTAAAAGCGTGACTAAAATTAAAGGGCACTAAATGTAAATAACGCAAACTTAAAACTAACTAAGGCAAACTTAAAACGAACTAAAACTAAATCTTAAACTAAGGCAAGGCTAAAATAAATCTAAGGCAAATAAACTTAAAGTGCGTCTAAGAAAAAAGGCGGGAAAAATAAAGCTTGAAATTAAAAAGCAGAAACTTAAAAACTGAAATTAAAGAAACTGAAAATTACCGTATCCGGAATAATACCCTTATTCGGAATATTTGGCTTACTCGGAATATGTCACCTATCCGGAATAATCCTCTATTCGGAATATTAGTCTATTCGGAATAATCCCCTATCCGGAATACCTCCCTATCCGGAATAGTCTCCTACTCGGAATAACTGGCCTATCCGGAATAAGTTCCTTACCCGGAATATTTTGCTATTCGGAATAAGTTCCCTATCCGGAATAAGTTGGCTATTCGGAATAGTTCCCTATCCGGAATAAGTTGGCTATTCGGAATATCTTTGCTTTTCGGAATGTCCTGCCTATTCGGAATATCCTTCCTATCCGGAATAATGGATATTCCAGATAAACCACCTTTGCTAAAACCTTGATCCGGAATATTTGAGGATTCCGAATAGAGTACCTTGAATCCTTTACTCGGAATACTTTTGGCTTGTTTTTCCTGGGAAAGATCAGAAACAAAGAACAGACACCCCGAAGAACAGGGAACAATAAAAATACACGGATCTAATTAAATCTAAGCAAAATCAACCACAAGACTAAATCAAACTAATGAATAAACATCTATTAAGCATAAACAATCAATCCAAAACAATAAAACTAACAATAAAGATCAAGATAATCAAAACCCACTTTGATCAAAATAAGAACATAAGAACATGAACATGAACATAAACAATAAAAATCAAAGATTAAGAAAGGTAGAATGAGAGATGAACAATAAAGATAAAGATTGACAAGAATTAAAAGAAAAACTTACTTGAAATTAAATGGTAATTAAGGTGCAAGACAAGTATTTAAATTTGACAAGTAAATAAATGACAAGGTAATTAAAAGTGGAAGAACTAATTGTCACTATTAGCCAACAAAGAAAAATGATTAACATCCTAAACTATATATAGGGGAGGATTAAGGGGTGGTTAGGAAGCTTCCTCCCCTCTTTCCTTTCTCCTTAATTGCATGCTTAGTCCTTCCTTCTTAATCTCTTTGTTAATTGCACAATTAGTCCTTAAGCCTTTAAATCTTCTTTAATCTTGGACTTTAATGACTTTTGGCTCGGGATTTCTTTGAACTCGTCTTTTAAATTCTTCAATAAAATAGACTTGAGTTCTTCGGCTTTAAGTAAACTTCCGTCTTTCGACTTTTTCTTCGATAAATCTTCAGAATTGGTCTTGGACTTCCGTTCTTTTTGCACTCTTGACTTCTCGACTTCATCTTTCATCTTTTTCTTCAATAAAAGCCCGTGAATGCTTGTGTTTTCTCCACTTTTCACCTTTTCGTTCTAAATCACAACAAAAACACAAACCACGCATAATTCCGACATAAAATACACGTTTTAGCTTGGTTATTATTGTAATTAAGTGGTAAAAAGGATGGGTGTTTACACACCTATCAAATCCCCTACACTTGACCATTGCAATGTCCTCATGCAATGCATTAGTTACAAAGCACGTTTACATTTTTCATCAAAATCAATCCACCTTGGCCTTTATTAAAGAGATGGAAAATTACAAACATTCAAAGTAAAGAAATCAAAAGCATGCCTTGGGTTTTGGAAATGTCATGAATAATCATCATCCTCAAGTTTTCACTTTCTCCAAACCAATCTTAAAAACGAGATCATTTTTATTATAAGTTAGAAAACTAACACGAACTCATGTGGGCCAATTATTCACTTAGACTCCCTTATTCCTAGGTGTATCTCTTATATTTTATTATTGTCTCAAATGATCACGAGGATACATTGTTTGACTTATTTCGATAGTTTATTAGGCCGAAAATAAAGTGAACGATTTAATCAATAGTTAGCTAAAGGACAAAATCTTTTAAAACCGCTTCTCGGGACCTCATAAAGTTCATATCATGGCATAACTCGCTTCGCGATTTGAGACCTTTCTCGGACCGATATTTGGCAGCGACTTCATACTTCAAACCTTGAGAGACGTTCATGAAATAATAGTCTTCTCTTCATAATAGGAATTTCTTCACTTGAAGTTTTGAGAGATTCATACTTGGACCACGACTTCTTCATTTTTCTCCGATCTTTATTTTGGACTTTGATATATAACGATCCGCCTCCTTTTTGACTTGGATCAATTTATCCTCATACCTTGCTAGGGTCTTTTCGGATACACTTCTCCATGACTTTTGGGGAGTTTTTGCTTTTCTTCGTGTGTCTCGATCCTTCATATTGATTTTTGATAAATGATTCTTCACATCACTTTTGGATCTTTAGCAACAAAATGTAGCCCTCATGCCTTGTTAGGACCTTTTTGGACTCGCCAATCTTCGCATCCCGCTTCAATAAGTTATGCCTTGGCTATGAACTCTAATCCATACCGAGCAACTTTTAAACGATCTTGGGCTAGAAGCTAAGTAACTTTTCAAATCGTACAACCTTATTTATTGCAGATAAATTTATTAGCAAGCGATGGGAGAATAGGCTCATAATTAACTCACATAAATTCACGAAAGAATACCGAACTTATAATTGGCTCTATCATCTCTCGTTCTCCACAGTTTAAAATCTCAAGTAATGAGACTCGTGGATGCTTAGCCTATTAAATCAAAGTTTTGGGTTTTCGAGTCGCCTATAGGATCTTGCAAACTCTTAGACTTTTTCAAGTTTAGAAATCGCGTTTTAAAGTTCCCTTGATAAACGACTCTCTAGATCAATTATAGGAACTTGCGAAAAGTTCTTGTTCTTAACCCGTGAGAGTTAAGACTTTCGCGTTTTATAGCTCCCTATATAAAAGCCTAGCAAAACTTGACTTAAACATGTTAAGGATACTAGCTAGAGTAACTTAGATAAGTAAACTCGGGTTGAGTCAAAAGATTCACAACGTTTGAAAATTAAAACCACTTTATTAAACATTTATTCTAATAAGGATAGAAAATAACTATACAAAGGCAAAAACTAATAGGCCAAAATAGATCAGAAATTTTGAAAAATGTCGAAAAATTGATTTTCCGGTTAAAATGAGGACAAATACAAGGAAATGACCACTTAACTTCGATAGAAGTCCCCCTACACTTAACATAAACATTGTCCTCAATGTTTAAGAATGTGGGAGTAAACTCCCCTACACTTAGGACATTGTACACTTTGTTTAAATCTCGCTAAGGAAAAGACAACTAAAGAGATTCCTATTTTAATATGAGAAAATATAAAATAGTGAATCGAAAAGAGTTTAGGATAGAACCGCGAAGAAGTGAACACGGAATCACGGGTCGTCAAGAATCATCAAGAGTGGATCATTGAGCTCGAATCCCTGATTAAGAGAGGAGAGGAAATAGCAAACCAACGGGTCTCCCCTACACTTAGGATAAAGAAAGCTAAAAGATAGATACATGGGTTGCCTCCCAAGAAGCGCTTGGTTTTTGTTAACCGAGTCGTGAGCCTGACTCGACCTTGATCATCATAGGAAGAAGCATGAAACATATCCACCAGGATCAAAGACATAGTTTTCGTCCATCAAATAGCACAAGCTTAAGGCGAACAGGACATGCCAAAGAAGAGTAGGCAAGGTTCCCTTAAGCAGCGATGGAGAATGGTGGGAGCAAGTATGGTGAGGTGCAAGCATGTCCTCAAAATTTCCAAAGATTTTTCCTTTTATTTCATCAGGTGGATACTGAGATGGCTTAAAGATTTCAATACCGGGGTCGAACACCTTTTCCTTTAAGGGAAAATAGCACTCAGGCTCAGCAGAATGGGAAGAAGATCCGCGAAGAAGCAAAACCTCGTCCTCAGAAGGGGGACAAAGAGGTGTTAACTCATACGTGCTGCGGATATTGGTGTCGACCGGTTTCTTCTCCTTTGAAAGAATGTTCTTCAAATCCAAAGTAGGATCAAGACGATAATCTTCAAAGTCCAAAGGAGGAGCATCACTCTCATGAGGGAAGTAAGTGTTGAGAAACGTAGAGAAGTCTTCCTCAAAAGAGTAATCATCCAAAGTAGGATTAAGCATGGATGACGGAGGATCTTCATCATGTGACGAATCACTCGAAAGAGTATCAGCCTCATCAAAATCATCGTAAGTAGGCAGATCGGGATACTCAGAAGTAAGGTCATCATAATCATCCGAATCTGAGCTAGAATCATCATCATCATAAGCATCAAAGATCGGTGGAGAATGATAAATGGGAGAAGCGTCCAAATTGGATAGAGAATCATCCACATCATCTTGAAAAAGTGGATTATCATTGCAAGACTCGAATAGAGGATTGTTGTAGATAGTAAAAGCACCGAGCACATTAATCATATTCACTGATTCTCGTCCATAGGTTTTGCTTGTAAGCTTCCCCATTTTAAAAACTTGTGAATCATTCCCGACTCTTAAGATTAACTCACCTTCGGCCACATCAACTAAAGCTCGTCCGGTTCTCAAGAATGGCCGACCAAGTATTAAAGGAATACGAGGGTCCATTTCATAATCAACAACGAAAAAAGTCGACCAGGAAAGTAAATGTGCCAACTTTGATGAACACATCTTCGGCTATACCAACGGGGTAAGCGAGAGTGCGATTTGCAAGTTCAAGAGTCATCTTTGTTGGAGTGAGGTCGGGTAATGATAGTGTTTTCCAAACACTCAAAGGCATAAGATTAATACTGGCCCCGATATCAGCAAGTGCAGTAAATTCTTCAGTTTTGTTGAAAACGCAAGGCAACACAAAACGACCGGGATCTCCAAGCTTTTCCGGAAGTTCTTTAAGAATAACTACAGAGCAGTTTTCATTTAAGCGTGTGTTGGCGAGCTCAATCAACTTTTCCTTCTTGTTAAGCAATTCCTTGAATGCTTTGACAAATTTCGGCATGTGGACAAGTGCTTCGAGAAAGCAAATGTTGAAGTTCATTTGAGAAATCATCTTCACATAGCTCGACACTTGAGAGTCATCTTTGGTTAGCATTTTGGTCTTGCCTAAACGAGAGGGATAAGGGATATTGGGTTTTGGTGGTGAAGGTGCATGTGTAGCAGGTAAAGGTTGAGATGTTGAGGGGTCCTTCCTAGGTACATCGTCATGACGAGGCGGAGACGGTAATGGTGCACTAATACTAGGTGTAGGAGGAATAGGGATAAATGGTGGTGGAGGAGGTGTAGATGATGGGGGCGGGATAGGTGGATCGACAATGGTAATTCCACCACGGGTAGTAATAGCACTCACATTTGCTCGCGGATTAGTGACGGTGTTTGAAGGTAGAGAGCTCATAGTAGAAGGTTGAGCGGCGGGCAAGAAACTAGCAAGCATATTCTTCAAATCATTTGTTTGATTGCTGAAGGAGGATTGAATATTATCTCGAAGCTCGGATCTAATCTCATTTCCTTGCTTGGTAATATCTCCTTTAAGATTAATAATTTGGCTCTGCAGATTCTTGATTTGCTCACCTTGGGTTCTCATTATGGCTTCAACATCGGGGTTAATGGGTGGGGGTTGTTGAGTGGGTGGGTTATAAGGATTAGAAGCTCTTGGTAGGATTTGGTGGCTTCTATTGTAGTTGTTGGCGGGGTTTTGGTTTTGAGGAGAAAAACCGGGTGAAAGGTAGTTGTTAGATCGGTAACTCAGCAAATTTCTATCCCCTTGAGGTCGAGCTTGGTAATTTTCCGGTGAATAATTACCATAAGCTGCATACACATTTTCCGGATTTCCTTGTGTAGAAGGAAAATCGGTGTATGAGTGAGGACCGCCGCATGTTTCACAAGAAGGTGTAACCGCTTTAACTTGTTGTTGTTGGTTTGAAGCGAGAAGCAGGATACTTTTGCTCATTTCAGTCATCATGCGGGTGAGTTCGGTCATATCAGGGTTTGCTGAAGTGGAAGAAACATTGACTCTCGGGTTGTTCCTTGAAGAAGCGGAGGAATCCCAGTTTTTGTGGTGAGTAGTCATGTTCTTAATAAGCTCTCTACACTCCTCGGGTCTCCTTTTCATAAATGTGCCACCGGCGGCTGCATTAATCGTATCACGATCACGAAAAGTCAATCCGTTGTAGAAAGTATCAATTAAGGTCACAGGGAGCATGTTGTGGTTTGGACAACGATCAATCAAGACATTATATCTTTCCCAAGCATCAAAAAGAGATTCATCAGGATCTTGCATGAAACCGCTGATTTGATTGCGAAGGCTCGTGACCATGTATGGTAGAAAGTAGCGCGACAAAAAGCGTTGAGTCATGTCATCCCAAGTATGAATAGAATTCTTCGGGAGACGATCAAACCATTTCTCGGCATGATGTGATAAAGTATGTGGGAAGAGTTGTAGGCGAAGAACATCCATTGTGGCACAAGGCAACTTCATGCTTTGGGTGATTGTAATGAACTTGTCAAGGTGTTTGTTGGCATCATCATCAGGCAATCCACGGAATGGATTTGTTTGCATTTGCTGAATCATGTGGTGCTTCAACGAAAACTCTGGAGCCGTGATTTGAATCGGTGCAATCGGTCCTCCTCGTCCAAACAAGGTAGGTTGACAAAGCTCCTCCATTGTCTGAAGATCGGGATGTGGAAGAACATTGTTGTTATTGTTGAGGTGCGGTGGATTATTGTTGTTGTTAACACCTGACATACTTAACTCTTCTCGAGTCTCCGGCTCTTGATAATTAGAAGATCTAGTACGCATACACCTGAAAATGCAAAAGAAAAAGAAACCAAACACAAAGACAATATATATACACAATAAAAATAAAATCTTTTTGGATTTTTGAAATTTTTAATTTTTATGGTTTTTTATCAGTTTTTAATTTTTATGTTTTTTTTGAATTTTTTAAGCAAGAAAATAACGCTCACAAGTGAACGGATCCGAAAAAGCAACGCGTCTCTCACAGAAAACCGTTAATCTTTACGAAAAGAGCCGGCAGCAGCGCCATTTTGATGAAAATATTTTGCTAGTTGAAAAGTTCGTTTCTCGGTATCTTAACGAATTGATCTAGGTTCTATGTGTGACTCAGTCGTTCTTTGGTGAAACAAATATTTTTGGTTGTTTTTAAAATAAAAGTGCAGAACAATTAATGTAAATGACTTTAAAGTAAATCTAAATCTAATTTAAAGTAAAAGGGGCAAGTATTTAAAAGCGTGACTAAAATTAAAGGGCACTAAATGTGAATAACGCAAACTTAAAACTAACTAAGGCAAACTTAAAACGCAACTAAAACTAAATCTTAAACTAAGGCAAGGCTAAAATAAATCTAAGGCAAATAAACTTAAAGTGCGTCTAAGAAAAAAGGCGGGAAAAATAAAGCTTGAAATTAAAAAGCAGAAACTTAAAAACTGAAATTAAAGAAACTGAAAATTACCTTATCCGGAATAATACCCTTATTCGGAATATTTGGCTTACTCGGAATATGTCACCTATCCGGAGTAATCCTCTATTCGGAATATTGGTCTATTCGGAATAATCCCCTATCCGGAATACCTCCCTATCCGGAATAGTCTCCTACTCGGAATAACTGGCCTATCCGGAATAAGTTCCTTACCCGGAATATTTTGCTATTCGGAATAAGTTCCCTATCCGGAATAAGTTGGCTATTCGGAATAGTTCCCTATCCGGAATAAGTTGGCTATTCGGAATATCTTTGCTGTTCGGAATGTCCTGCCTATTCGGAATATCCTTCCTATCCGGAATAATGGATATTCCGGATAAACCACCTTTGCTAAAACCTTGATCCGAAATATTTGAGGATTCCGAATAGAGTACCTTGAATCCTTTACTCGGAATACTTTTGGCTTGGTTTTCCTGGGAAAGATCAGAAACAAAGAACAGACACCCCGAAGAACAGGGAACAATAAAAATACACGGATCTAATTAAATCTAAGCAAAATCAACCACAAGACTAAATCAAACTAATGAATAAACATCTATTAAGCATAAACAATCAATCCAAAACAATACAACTAACAATAAAGATCAAGATAATCAAAACCCACTTTGATCAAAATAAGAACATAAGAACATGAACATGAACATAAACAATAAAAATCAAAGATTAAGAAAGGTAGAATGAGAGATGAACAATAAAGATAAAGATTGACAAGAATTAAAAGAAAAACTTACTTGAAATTAAATGGTAATTAAGGTGCAAGACAAGTATTTAAATTTGACAAGTAAATAAATGACAAGGTAATTAAAAGTGGAAGAACTAATTGTCACTATTAGCCAACAAAGAAAAATGATTAACATCCTAAACTATATATAGGGGAGGATTAAGGGGTGCTTAGGAAGTTTCCTCCCCTCTTTCCTTTCTCCTTAATTGCATGCTTAGTCCTTCCTTCTTAATCTCTTTGTTAATTGCACCATTAGTCCTTAAGCCTTTCAATCTTCTTTAATCTTGGACTTTAATGACTTTTGGCTCGGGATTTCTTTGAACTCGTCTTTTAAATTCTTCAATAAAATAGACTTGAGTTCTTCGGCTTTAAGTAAACTTCCGTCTTTCGACTTTTTCTTCGATAAATCTTCAGAATTGGTCTTGGACTTCCGTTCTTTTTGCACTCTTGACTTCTCGACTTCATCTTTCATCTTTTTCTTCAATAAAAGCCCGTGAATGCCCGTGTTTTCTCCACTTTTCACCTTTTCGTCCTAAATCACAACAAAAACACAAACCACGCATAATTCCGACATAAAAGACATAAAATACATGTTTTAGCTTGGTTATTATTGTAATTAAGTGGTAAAAAGGATGGGTGTTTACACACCTATCAACTGCGGTAGGTGACTTATGAGATTTCATACGAATCTAACTTGTGTCAACTGGAAAGCAACAATGGTTTGGTTCTTAATTGATTCAAACTTGTTCCAGGAAATTGAATTGACGACTTAATCAGCAGAATGGAACTGCATGATTCACTCCTTACTATGAAGTATCTTTTGATATATTCAAGTATTGAGAATGGCTACCACAGCCGGAAACCCTGTCAAGGAAGTTCTTTGAACTTACCTAATCACAGGTACAGTATTCATATTGTATAACGGGAAACCGGAGGAATGCAAACGACGGAGTAACCTCAAGATTCGTAATTCAAGACCACATGCTCATGTAAAAGAAGAAAGCTCAAGAACATCTAAAGACAAAGACTTCCGCTACTCTGATGATCAAGGGAGATTATTAACAAGCTTTCAAGACTACGCAAACTACGAGTATGTGGTAAAAGACACAAGAACACAAGTTGGCAAAGTTTCAAGATCAAGTCAAGGCAAAGATCAAAGATCCAAGATCACAAGTCATGAAAGGAACTATGAAAGAATTCTCAAGACAATGAGCTACAAAGTCTGCAACATCAAAGAAGTGAAGTCACATATTACATGACCACCCCTTAGGGGTAGATTGTTAGCCGTATTTAAAGTGATGGTCATATAATATACCGTTGAGAAGCTCGTGGAAAATGCTAATTAACGGTGTTGAGAGTTCTAGCATAATGTTATGTATGTAACGGGAATTAGTCCCGAACTCACAAATAAGAAAGGCCTTCCATACATTAGACGTGTAGTATAAAAGGCCCAAGACACCTCATTTGTGGGGTGTGTCTTCCATTTTTCATAGATTGTAGAGAGAGAAACATATGTGTTTCTCTCACTAGGAATTCACAACCATCCTTGTTTTTCTCTTTTTTCTTCATCTAATCTAATCTTTCTTTTTGGTTTAATCTTTATCTTCATTTCTATATCCTATATAGTCGTGTGTATCATTCCTACAACATGTATCCCCCTCGCGGGTTTTGAAATCATTAAAAACAAGTATAAAGTAAGGCTATAGACTCACCTTGAGTAATAGCAATAGTAAGACGACTTTCAACGATTGACGATGCCTGGCGAACACGAAATTCACAATCTATCAAATAAAACACACATCTTTAATAATACATTCAAGTAATATTTTATACTTAATAAAATCAAATAAATGATTCAAAACCAAAATTAAACTCACACCATTCTCATTCAAGTAATTCCTATATATATATAATATATATATATATATATATATATATATATATATATATATATATATATATATATATATATATATATATATATATATATATATATATATATATATATATTACACTTTTACTTTATTATTTATTTCTTTTATTAAAAATCTGCCGGTATATACTAAATGTCCAAACTGTTTTCTCCTACTTAAAAGTATCAAATGCTTATGATACTACTTGAGCAACTCACTTACTATATATAGAAAGTACTCCAAAAATTTTATCAAAATTTTTTACTCCTAAGACCTTCTCCCCGACACATCTTTAAATTATAAAATCCGGACAGTTTTACGTATTTAACTTACAACATCATTTTGACATTTATAGACTATTTCATTTATAAAATCGACACTCGGGTTTAAAAATAGACTCATTAACTTAAGTATAAAACTCAAAAACAGCCTTTACTTATTTAAAAAAGCTCATTCTATAGTTCCCGAGATTTGATCCAAATATCGACAACAATTTCATATTGTGTCGATACTCGCCTCCTGGTACACGAATAATCAATCTATCATAACTTCTTCCTCGTTTGGAGTCAGAAGCTCTAATTTATATCAAATCGATGCTTATGAAATCCTCTACAACAATATCCAATCATCTCATCTCATACTAAAATTAAATTTTCCAAAATTATAATTAAAGCTGCTTGTCTAAATCACCTCCTTAAAAATCATATAAGACTATATTTTTAACTCATTTTATCATCATTTTTACATCTAATATCATCCTAATATCATCTCTCTCAATCCTTACACCCTATTTTCACTTAGATGATCAAAATCATTAAAAACCCATTTCAAAAATTTTACATGCAACAAGTAAAAATCACATATAACACCCTAAACACCTATATTCGACCAACAAAAAAGATCAAAACATAATTTTTTTTCATGAAAATGAGTTTAGATAAAAAGTGCTTGCATGTAGCAAAATTTCATACCAATATGATGAGAAGAATAAAACTAAGATGGGTCTTAGCTTAGATTTATAAAGATTCAAGCTAAATTATGAGATGATGGTGGTTTTGTGATGGTAGGTGGTGACGGCAAGGGGAGAGCACAAAGGAGAGAGAGAAAAAAAATTTTTGCTAGTGGTGTTTTGTATGTCTTTTTAGTTAAGAAAAATCTATTTATATGGTGAAAGTGTAGGGTAGTTTTTACCAATTGTTGATTCTTGTGGACCAAAGTACAAATACTTGTTTAAAGAGCGAGAAATGACTATTAGTCGATTTTGAAAATATTTACGGGTCTCGGGTTTCATAAATATACTTCTCAAAACCTAAAACGCACACAAAATATGATATAATATAGTCTCGGCATGACTTAATACGCAATTAAAAATAAAAACGTCAAAATATCAAACATCGACATGATTAAAAATAAAACGTAAAATTTCAGGCATCCGTTGATATCGCGATCACTAATAATCCTCGTAACTCGTCAATACGTAAAAATATAACTTTCAATATTCGTTCAACTCAAATCGCCAAACATCACGACATCCAATCTCGTCAAAAAATTCAAAAAGATACGTAAAAATATAATTAAATAATGACCTCGGGTTCGGGTTATCACATCCTACCTTCTTAAAAAGAGTGACGTCCCGACGCTCGTCCCGTCTCACACTCGCAACTTCGCACTTCTAGAATCAATGAGATCTCTTTTCCCTAAGAAATCTTCACGTCTTTCACACCAGTTCAAGTCAATTCTTATAATATCACCATAACAAAGAATACTATTCCATTTCAACCTCTAAATTTCACTTTCCAATAATTCCAATCTTCCGTCATTCTTAATTCTTCTACATCATTTCCTCAGTTTCGTTCCCTACCTCAACACCCTGAAAACCTAGCTTACAACCATGTAAAATCTCAAATTTGTACATTCTAATTACTGATATGCCGACTATCATCGTGTAAAGACTCCATCATCAATTAATTTCTTTTAGATTCGTAGTAAAATAATTAAAAATAACATCATCCCAAGTTTCAATCGCATCTACACAAGTTTAATTTTCATTGTTCAAATTATCCTCTCACTTTGTCCATTGGTTTTTGAAAAATACGCGATATTCATTCTTTACTCGATTCCTCTCGCTTTCTGTAAGGTCTCTATAACTTAAAAGTGAACTTCAGTCTCTGGGTTATATATATTATGTTCAAATCTTTATTCCATTCTCATTTCTCCTTACAACGATTTCCAAAAATTCAAAAATACTGACACTATGACCCGGGGTTATCGATAATTTCATCACTAAATTCTTAGTGATTTCTTTCTTTTCCATTCACATATTGCATTTTGTACCAGTCACCTATATAATTTCCTATGCTCATCTTCCACCTTCATCCAATCAAACAATTACTAGCACACTGAACCACTCATATTACATCATTACATCTTTCTTATATCATATATTTTTTAGATAACTCCATTGATTTCCAATACTCAACCATTAATACATCTTCCTAATGTCGTAATACTTTCTTATATCAGTAAAGATGCCTCTTGTACAATAGTAATTGTGGAGGTATCAGATTGAGCTTCATTTGCTGGAGCGACAACTTTGTTAATCGGGGCTATTACTCTAGGTGCTGGAGCAACAATACTTGGAGGAGTAAAAAGTTCATCAAAGAACGGTTGAAACAGCGTATCCCACTCAGTCCTAGTAGGTTGTGTAAATGATGATGAAGTAGGGTTGTTAGGGACAAGACCAGAGCTAATGTAACTGGGTCCCATTTCATGAAGTGCGGGTTCATAGCTGCTTTGCTCAGAAGGCATTGTTGTCAGCTCATCAAAATCAACATTCACGGTCTCAATGATTTTACGAGAATTTCGATTGAAGATTTGGAATGCCTTCTTTGTGGGTGCATAGCCGATGAAAATAGCAATATCAGCCTTCGGTTTAAGTTTTTCCAAGTTCTCACCATCATTATTCGAATAACAAAGTGCACCAAACACATGAAGGTATCATAAATCGGGCAATTTTCCATGTAGAAGCTCATACGGTTTTTTACCATGGCGCTTGCGAATTAGTGAACGTTTTGGTTATATACTGATGTTGATACTGCCTCTGTCCATTGAAGCAATGGAGCCTTTGCGTAAATTAACATTGTTCGGGCTGCTTCCATAAGTGTTCGATTTCACCTTTCAACGACACCATTTTGTTGTGGAGTGCGAGCAACAGATGTTTCATGAGACATGCCAACTTCTTCATAATAGTTACGCAAGGTTTGATTAACAAATTCGGTTCCATTATTGGTACGAATACGGCGGCCAGTAGTCTTGAGACGCACTTGAATCATCTTGAGAAAGCCAATGATGAATTTAGGTGTCTCATCCTTAGTTCTTAGAAACTTCACCCATGTAAACCGAGAGTAATCAACCACAATGACGAGGATATACTTTTTACCACTAAGACTTTCAATACTCATTGGCCCACAAAGATCCATATGCTGCAGATAAAATTTCTCTTGGTTAGTGTCTTAAGTTTTGGGTTTGATTTCTTAGTGCTCTTCCCTATTGCACACGCGGAACACAAATGAACCTTGTGAAATTTAAATTTAGGAAGACCACGAACAAGTTTGTTTTTCGCCAAATGACTAATAGCATCAAAGTTAAAATGAGATAACCGTCGATGCCATAATCATGACTTAGTCTTTGATGCTTTGGAGAGAAGACGTACGGGAGAAGCAGCCATCATATCTTCTAAAGACAAAGTATACAAATTATTTTTTCGAGTATTTTAAAATAAATCAATCCCTTATAGATTACGAATGAAGCAGGTATGCTCTCGAAAAGCAACTTGTAAGTTTGCATCGCAAAATTTTCCGACAGAGAATAAATTGTGACCGAGTCCTTCCACATAATACACTCTTGAAATCGTAAAATTCTCTATCTGATACTCACCATAACCCATGTAAAAAATGGGGCTATGAAACTCACCTCGAAGAGATAGGAAGATATGAAATAAGGTTACGACACGGAAAACAAAGCACGCAAATTGATGCGTAACGCTATACTCATAACCTAAGTAAAATATACCTTACTTAGGCTAAGAACTTGTAATAAAAATACACAAAGCACTTGGTTGATAATATATACTTGCATTTAATTTATAAAAGCGATTTACACATTTTTCACGTTCATAGATTGTAGTCACGTAGTCAATTTAGGGCGATATCTTGTTTATTAATAGTCCGTAAAATACACGAGTGGTCAATATGAAAACTAGGCCGTGAGATCATCACTAATTCACACATATCACTCTTTAGTTTAGTCTCTAAGTATATCAAATTGTATGCCAAAGTGAGTTACTCGTGTTAAACATTCTAGTCGCTTTTACTATCTTACACGAGTGGGTTTCTACCATTTTTGAAGGAAAATATCGGGTTAAATAATGATCTATAGAATGAAACAGAAGGTACCGGTTACAAACTAGACCACGTCGAGATTAATACGGTATTTTTTTAATTAAATTTGATGAGGTCGTTTGCTAAGTTAAAATGTGGCGTGAAGTGAGGTCCACGGGCTTTAAACATATTTAGGAAATTAAAAGGATACATGTTGCTGATATCCCCTCCCACGACATTGATCAAACGAATTTAAAGGTAGCTCCATATTTGTGTTCACACTCACTCACTCACGCAATACACACACTCACGCAATACACAAAATGAGTTTACTCTTTCTTTTGGCTTGTGACGCACACACATTCTCATACACCCATTTGTTTAATCTAGATGGATCCTAGTTCTACCCTTATTCCTAAAAAAAACAGGGAACGAGTATTTTGCAATGTTTTAAAAATCGGGTTGACTCGGCCGGTTGAACCAGTTGAACCGTGAACCGGCTTGGTGACCGGGCCGGATGTGACTGAGTTTTTGGTTTGAGAACCGGATTGAACCACCGGTTTTTTGTTGACCCGGGTTGACGCGGTTTGATAAACCAGGCCGGGTCATAAATTTTTATAAAAGAATATTTTCAAACACTTTTTTCTTTATAAACATTTCTAAAATTTAAAGATAAATTTAAGTACCGGTACTTATTGTTTGTTAAAATAAAATTAAAACTAACTTAAAATACAAACTAATGTCGTTTTATTATAATTTAATACAAATTATAAATATAAATTAATTGTTTTTTCATATATTTGTTATAAGATTATAAAATTTTAAATATTTTTCATCGATGTAACTTGACGTAAGCCAAGTTATACAATTATACAATATTTTATATTAAAATATATAAAAAAAATATACATATATATAAAACCGGGTTGACCTGACGGTTCAACCAGTTAAACCGATTGACTCGTGAACCGGTCACTAGACCGGGTCAACTAAAAACCCGGGTTTTAAAACATTGGTATTTTGCACTTTTGGTTTGCTGTAAACACGCAATACACACACATTGTTATACAAGACAAGGCAAAATGAAGTTTGTGTTCACACCTAGCTTCTTAATTGATATGATTTAGCTAAAGACTGTTTTTGCTTAGTTCCTTTTTGTAGTACGCCTCATCCCACGATCCCCATGTATTTTATGTAGGGAAAAAGACCAATTTGGTCATTTTGATTACTTCATAACCTTATCATGGTCAAGTTTCCCATTAAAAACCAATATAGTCATGTTGAGTACTTCACAAACTGCACAACTGCACAACTCTACTACTTTATTGCCATGTGTCTGACTGACACAATATTTATTATATTATTAAAATATTGAAATTACAAATATACCCTTAATTTTGTTTTAATTCTGTTTTGTTATCTCTGTCTCTTCCTCTTTCTTCCTTCTTCATTCTTCTGCTTTCTTCTCCTTTATATCCAATTCCAGAGGTTAACCAAGAAATCACATTATAAACAAATTCATTTCCTTTATGTAATTGAAGAGAAAAGTGACGAAAGGAATTCACCTTCTTGGGACAATCTGCTGATGACCCACTTAATTTGAAGAAGTGTTTTCTTGATTTGAATTCGCTTCAGAGCAAAGAAGAAGCTGTTGTTAGGTATTTTTGCAATTTTTTATGATTATTGATGTGTGAATTTAGGGTTTAGTGATGACTCATTTGGGTTTTTGTTAAGTATGATGTTTGGTGTGTGAATTTGGGTGTTTTTTGTTATGTGTACCCTTTAGGATGTAATCAGTTGACTTCATTACTAGTTGTTGTATATAAGCTGATATTGCTTACATTATATAAGCCAAACCAAACACCCCCTTAGTCATCAGGGATTAGGAGGATTTTTGACTTCATTACTAGTTGCTGTATGTTTTATTTATGTTCAATGATTGATAAAAAGACATTAGGGATTACTAGTTGATGAATTCGGTAATAGAATGATATATGTTGGCGGTACCCGAATAATAGCTGTAGTTTGTCATTTGATATATTCATTCTGAATCACTGTAAAACAAATGTATCCGTTTATGGACTAATGTAGGCGTTTCTTAGTCATTAGGGATTAGAAGGATTTTTGGCTTCATTACTAGTTGCTGCAAGTTTTATTTATGTTCAATGATCGATAATTTATGCTTTCAGGCGTTTGTTTGGTTTTGTTTGTTAATCATTAGGGGTGGCGGTGGTTACTGAGTGTAGTTGAAAAATCTTGAGACTAGTATTAGATTGCTCACATTCATCTTTCGCCTTTCAATAACAAACAAAAATAGTTGCTTCTTAAAAGACGACTAAAATGCAATATTTTGGAGAAAAGGGGTGAAATTGAGATTTTGCTAGTTGAAAAAGTTCGTTTTCTCGGTATCTTCTCGAATTGATCACGGTTCAAAGTGCGACTCAATTGTTCTTGGTGGCAAATAAAATGGTTTGGTTATTTATTCTACTTAAAAGGTAAATGTACAAAATAAAGACAATAAACTAAAAGTGATTAATTAATAAAAACAAGACAATTTAAATAGCAAAACGCGAATTTAAAACGAAACAATTAAAAAAAATAAATCTAAAAGACGAAATTAACTATCGACTTGAAAATAAAGTTTACTAAATGAAAAAGGAGAGAATAAAACTAAAATGGTACTTTAAAGCTAAACGAGGCAAAACCTAAAGCGGGTACTAAAAAAAAGATAAAACTTGAACTTTACGTAAAAATATTAATTTTAAAATTGGAAGAAAAATTTAACTAAAAATACGTAACTTTCAAAAATAAAATCGGAACAACTTTCAGATAAAACTAGACAATTACGGAACAATACTAATAAACAAGCAAGCAGGCAGGCTAGCTGCTGGAAGCAGCCAGCCTAGCTGCTCATTTTGGCGCCAAAAATGGCTAAGCAACCAGGCATGTAGGTGGATTTTAGCAATGTATCGCAATGTGTTATATCCATCGCAATGTGTATTTATTTTCCATCGGAATGTTTTTATTTCGCAATGTTGTTGTTTTTTTTTTTTTTTTTTTTTTTTTTTTGTTTTAAACTATCGGAATGTGAAAAAGAGAATCTATCGGAATACTAAAAGAAAACTGTCGGAATGTTTTAAAAAAAGAACTATCGAAATGTCTAAAAATAAAAATTGTCGGAATAATTAAAGTGCCAAATTCTATCCGAATGTGGCTGTCAAAATTTGGGCAGCACTTCGTCGCTATATACCTTACATTCCGTCGGAATATGCGATCGCAATGAGCGATCGCAATCCCGATCGGAATAAGGGAATGAGAACACAAGCTATCGCAAAGTAGAACCACAAATGGTTATTGCGATACAAACAAGCAACCTATCGGAATGAGGCGTCGGAATGTGTAAAAGCTCAATATTGCGATGGAGCACCAAATAATCCGAAAATGGAGATAGGCCAAAGTCTCAATAAGCACTTCCAATAAGCACACGAATAAGAACTTATCCAAATCTTAATCAAACGAAATCAAGCATAAATTTGAAAGCTTTTAAATATGAAAATTGCAAACTTTATAAAAGAAACTTTAAAAAGGCAAAACTTTTTAAGAAAACTAAAAACAATAAGCTAAACACTAAATAAGCCAATAAGCATGAATAGCTCAAAGCTTAATCCGTGTAAGACTTAGAAAAGCATAAAAAGATGAACTTTTTAATCAAATAAACAATAAGGTTAAGCAAAATCAATGCTTAATCCGAACCACAATCAAATCAAATACAAGAAAAGTAGGATGAGAATGATAAAGAAAATCTTGATTAAAGGAAAATAAAGATTAAACAACAAAATTAAAAACACTTACTTGAATTAAAGGAACTAAAGTGCAAGACAATTAATTAAAATGACATGAAAAATAAAGTTGCAAGAAAATGAAAATGGTGGAAGAGCTAATTTGTCAAGTTAGTCAACAACTACAAAATGAAGTCCTAATGATTTATTTATAGGGGAGGAGGAGGATTAGTGGAAGGAAGCTTCCTCCCCTCTTTCATTTCTTCTTAATTGCATGATAAAGTCCTTAAGCCTTTAATCTTTTGTTAATCTTCTTAATACTTGGACTTTGTGTTGGGATTTCTTTAAACTCGTCTTGAATTTTCTTCATAAATAAGACTCGAGTTCTTCGGCTTTAGTAAACTTCCGTCTTTTGACTTTTTCTTCGATAAATCTTCAGAATTGGTCTTGGACTTCCGTTCTTTTTCCACTCTTGATCTTTCGACTTCATCTTTCGTCTTTTTCTACGATAAAAGCCCGTGAATGCCGTGTTTTCTCCACTTTTCACCTTTTCGTCCTAAATCACAACAAAAACACAAACCACGCATAATTCCGACATAAATGACATAAAATACACGTTTTGGCTCGGTTATTATTGTAATTAAGTGGTAAAAAGGATGGGTGTTTTCACACCTATCAAATCCCCTACACTTAACCATTGCAATGTCCTCATGCAATGCATTAGTTACAAAGCACGTTTTACACTTTCTATCATAATCAACCTACCTTGGCCTTTATTAAACAACTAAGGAAAATAAAAAAGATAAAAAATACAAGATGCAACAAGGAAGAAACTTGTAAAGAAATCTAAGACTTACATTAGGGCTTGTGTGTCATGAATGTTCATCATCCTCAAGTTTCACGTTCCCCATGCCAAGCTAAAAAACAAGATCATTGTTAGTACAAGTTAGCATAACAAACATTTACTCATGTGGTTCAGTTAATCACTTAAACTCCCTTATTCCTACGAGTATCTCTTATATTTTATTGATGTCTTGAATGATCACGAGGATGCATTGTTGACTTATTTCGATAATTTATTTAGGCTGAAAGCAAAGTAGGACGATTTGATCAATAGTTAGCTAAAGGACAAAATCTCTTAAAACTGCTTCTCGGGATATCAAAAAGTTCATATCTTGGCATAACTTGGTTCACGATTTGAGACCTTTCTCGGGCCGATATTTGGCATGTACTTCATACTTCATATCTTCAAGAGACGTTTTTGAGATAATGGTCTTCTCTTCGTTATAGAGTTTCTTCACTTGGAGACTTTTGAGGAGTACTCCAGCTTTGTTGACCACGACTTCATGATTATTCTTCAATCTCTAATTGGGATTTTGAGATACAACGATCCGCCTCCTTTTCGGACATGGATCTATTTATCCTCATACCTTGTTAGGGTCTTTTCGGATAGACTTCTCCATGATCTTTATGGGAGTTGATTGCTTTTCGTCGTGAGTCTTGATCCTTCATATTGATTTTGGGAATAATGCTTTTCACATCACTTTGGATCTTCAGCAATAAAATGGAATCCTCATGCCTTGTTAGGGCCTTTTCGGACTCGCCAATCTTCGCGCCCCGCTTCATAAGTTATGCCTTGGCTATGAACTCTTATCATTACCGAGCAACTTTTAAACGATATTGGGCTAGAAGCTAAGTAACTTTTCAAATCGTACGACCTTACTTATTGCAGATAATTTATTAGCAAGTGATGGGAGAAAAAGATCATAATTAACTCACATAAGTTAATGAGAGAATACCAAACTTGTAACCAACTCTATCATTTCTCGTTCTCCACAATTTAAAATCTCAAGGAATGAGACTCGTGGATGCTTAGCCTAATAAACCAATTAAGGTCTACATGGTTAAGGATACTAGCTAGAGTGAACTTGGATAAGTAAACTCGGGTTGAGTCAAAATATTCACAACGGGCCTAATAAATCTAAGATATCTAAACTTGCTAAAACCATTTTATTAAAATGCTAGAAAGTAACAAAAATAAAGGAGACTACAACTAGGCCAAAATAGATTAAAAATTTTGAAAAATGTCGAAAAATTGATTTTCCGGTTAAAATGAGGGCAAATACAAGGAAAAGACCGCTTAACTTCGATAGAAGTCCCCCCTACACTTAATATAAATATTGTCCTCAATGTTTAAGCATGTGGGAGTAAACTCCCCTACACTTAGGACATTGTGCACTTTGTTTAAATCTCGTTAAGGAAAAGACCACTAAAGAGATTCCTATTTTAATATTGAGAAATATAAAATAGTGAATCGAAAAGAGTTTAGGATAGAACCAGGAAGAAGGGAACACGGATCACGGTTCGTCAAAAGTCATCAAGAGTGTGTCTTTGAAGCTCTAATCCCTGCACATGATAAGAAAGAGAACAAGAAACACCAACGGGGCTCCCCCTACACTTATGGTGAAAACAGGAAAGATAGATAGATAATTGGGTTGCCTCCCAAAAAGCGCTTGTTTTTGTTAACCGAGTCACGAGCCTGACTCGTCCCCGAATTAAATGGTCCATGGGGAAGCCTCGTATGTAATACCGAGATCAAAGACCTTGTCCTCGTTCCCGGAGGACATCAATAAAGGAGAGGCAGGAGGATAAGTCTTGAATGGTAAAAAGGTCCTCTCAATACCAGAAAAGCAAGTGAAGTCCAGATTGACGGGAGGTGGGGTGGGTAAGGGAATCACATTGTCATCCTCCAAAGACAATGGAGGAAGACCAATTGGCAAAGCCGTAGAAGTATCAATCATAGAATGGTCCATGTCACCTCCCGGGTCAAAGCATTTATCCTCATGATCGTAGAGAAGGAGTGTAGAAACTCGTTTGACAAGACCACGATCAAGTACGAAACCATAATTCATTTGTGGGGATTGTTGATAAGTTAAATCCTCACGAATGTGGTAAACGTAATTCTCATAAGAGGAGTGTTGATTAGGTAACTCCTCGAGAATAGGATGTTTGGGCATGTGAGTTGGTTCGTCATTATTATGAAAAATAAGACGTTCCAACTCATCAAGTTCGGCATCGATGTTGGAAAAGTCTACCTCGCTTGTATGTGGAAGCGGAGGCAAAAGAGCTAGCTCTCGGTCGATAATTTCCGCAATCTCTGGCTCGAAGACGAAATCATCATACTCACCACATGTTGAACTCTTGTTGGGAAAATCAATTAGCGCTTGTGGATTTGTGATTATGTGATCAATGACTGTCAAATCGACCTTGTCCTTAAGCTCCGCAAAAGTTGGCACATCACACAGATTTTCCGGAATACCTGCGGGCTCACTTGGGATGACGACAAGTTCCTCGACACGAGACTTTAGGAATTTGTCCGATTCAGTTGCCGAGATAACGTCAATATGCTCATCCTCCATGATGAGAGAGCCAACGGGCTCCTCGGGTGTGATAGCAATAGACGAAGGAGGAAGGTAAGAAGTCTTACTTTGCTTTAGAAATTCCTCCTCGTCGAAAATAACCTCAATATCGTCATCGCTCTCCTCATTACCTAAAGGGCCAATAATAAGCTCAGGGATATGAGTACTCGTCTGATCTCGCTGCTGTAATAATGACTCCATATAAGTTTGCAGCGTGTGTAAAAGCTCTTTGCTTTGTTCTTGAAAAGTTGCATCAAGATCGTTTCTTTGTTCTTGCAAGGATGTAGCAAGATCGTCAATTGGTTCTTGGTAACTCATCCCGTGATGAGGCTGATGATCAATTGGGTATTGCAGGGGTTGGTCAAAACTGGAAGGGGTATAATTATAGTAATTTTGATCCCCCGTTGGACAGTGAAAACTTTCGTGAGGACCCCCACACTTATAACACCACGGGGATGTAGAAAAATCCGGTGCATTTTGAGGATAAGGATCGTCATAGACGGGAGAGGGTGAGAAAGTATTGTAAGAGGAGAAGTACGAATTTGTTGAATTGCAAAATGGAAAAAATCCAAATTGTGTATCGTCGATACCAGAACCACACCGCTCACAAGTACACCATTGACATGTTTGAAAACCATGCCATGGTCTCCCACACCGTACACAAGAAGAATCCATGAAGAAAAATAGACAAGCAAGAAGAATATTTTGGTGCAAAACTTTGAAAAAGAAATGCTTTTTATGATTTTTCAAATGTTTTTGGATCTTTGAAAATTTAGGACACGAAAAATAACGTTCACAAGTGAACGGATCTCAAAAGCCAACGCGTCTCTCACAAAAAACTGTTAATCTTCACGAAAAGAGCCGGCAGCGGCGCCATTTGAAATTGAGATTTTGCTAGTTGAAAAAGTTCGTTTTCTCGGTATCTTCTCGAATTGATCACGGTTCAAAGTGCGACTCAATTGTTCTTGGTGGCAAATAAAATGGTTTGGTTATCTATTCTACTTAAAAGGTAAATGTACAAAATAAAGACAATAAACCAAAAGTGATTAATTAATAAAAACAAGACAATTTAAATAGCAAAACGCGAATTTAAAACGAAACAATTAATAAAAATAAATCTAAAAGACGAAATTAACTATCGACTTGAAAATAAAGTTTACTAAATGAAAAAGGAGAGAATAAAACTAAAATGGTACTTTAAAGCTAAACGAGGCAAAACCTAAAGCGGGTACTAAAAAAAAGATAAAACTTGAACTTTACGTAAAAATATTAATTTTAAAATTGGATGAAAAATTTAACTAAAAATACGTAACTTTCAAAAATAAAATCGGAACAACTTTCAGATAAAACTAGACAATTACGGAACAATACTAATAAACAAGCAAGCAGGCAGGCTAGCTGCTGGAAGCAGCCAGCCTAGCTGCTCATTTTGGCGCCAAAAATGGCTAAGCAACCAGGCGTGTAGGTGGATTTTAGCAATGTATCGCAATGTGTTATATCCATCGCAATGTGTATTTATTTTCCATCGGAATGTTTTTTTTTGTCGCAATGTTGTTTTTTTTTTTTTTTTTTTTTTTTTGTTTTAAACTATCGGAATGTGAAAAAGAGAATCTATCGGAATACTAAAAGAAAACTGTCGGAATGTTTTAAAAAAAGAACTATCGAAATGTCTAAAAATAAAAATTGTCGGAATAATTAAAGTGCCAAATTCTATCCGAATGTGGCTGTCAAAATTTGGGCAGCACTTCGTCGCTATATACCTTAAATTCCGTCGGAATATGCGATCGCAATGAGCGATCGCAATCCCGATCGGAATAAGGGAATGAGAACACAAGCTATCGCAAAGTAGAACCACAAATGGTTATTGCGATACAAACAAGCAACCTATCGGAATGAGGCGTCGGAATGTGTAAAAGCTCAATATTGCGATGGAGCACCAAATAATCCGAGAATGGAGATAGGCCAAAGTCTCAATAAGCACTTCCAATAAGCACACGAATAAGAACTTATCCAAATCTTAATCAAACGAAATCAAGCATAAATTTGAAAGCTTTTAAATATGAAAATTGCAAACTTTATAAAAGAAACTTTAAAAAGGCAAAACTTTTTAAGAAAACTAATAACAATAAGCTAAACACTAAATAAGCCAATAAGCATGAATAGCTCAAAGCTTAATCCGTGTAAGACTTATAAAAGCATAAAAAGATGAACTTTTTAATCAAATAAACAATAAGGTTAAGCAAAATCAATGCTTAATCCGAACCACAATCAAATCAAATACAAGAAAAGTAGGATGAGAATGATAAAGAAAATCTTGATTAAAGGAAAATAAAGATTAAACAACAAAATTAAAAACACTTACTTGAATTAAAGGAACTAAAGTGCAAGACAATTAATTAAAATGACATGAAAAATAAAGTTACAAGAAAATGAAAATGGTGGAAGAGCTAATTTGTCAAGTTAGCCAACAACTACAAAATGAAGTCCTAATGATTTATTTATAGGGGAGGAGGAGGATTAGTGGAAGGAAGCTTCCTCCCCTCTTTCATTTCTTCTTAATTGCATGATCAAGTCCTTAAGCCTTTAATCTTTTGTTAATCTTCTTAATACTTGGACTTTGTCTTGGGATTTCTTTAAACTCGTCTTGAATTTTCTTCATAAATAAGACTCGAGTTCTTCGGCTTTAGTAAACTTCCGTCTTTTGACTTTTTCTTCGATAAATCTTCAGAATTGGTCTTGGACTTCCGTTCTTTTTCCACTCTTGATCTTTCGACTTCATCTTTCGTCTTTTTCTACGATAAAAGCCCGTGAATGCCGTGTTTTCTCCACTTTTCACCTTTTCGTCCTAAATCACAACAAAAACACAAACCACGCATAATTCCGACATAAATGACATAAAATACACGTTTTGGCTCGGTTATTATTGTAATTAAGTGGTAAAAAGGATGGGTGTTTTCACACCTATCAAGGGGAAAGTTTCGTTGGCAACATTGATCCTTTTATTTGTGACGATCTGTCAAATTACGAGGTTTGCCTCACCAGTTTGCTATTTGGTGTTAGGTTATTCAACAAAAACCAAAGATCAGGCTGATTGAAATAAGCCATGATCTCTGTCCTGTAAGTACTAACTTCCCAGATCTTAGTGGAGTAAGAATTACATTTTTACATGATGAAGCGTTGGTAAGACTATTGATATCCTGAAGATGCTTAGTATACAACAGCTATACAGAATCAGCACAATGTATTGGGATGACAAAAATGGCACACATAACTTCTCTCCAGAAGTAAGCTCTGATGTGATTGTGCACGGTTTTATAATATGTGTGTGTGTGTGTGTGTGTGTAAACAGGTTAAACATGACGCACCAAACCTCGAGTTCACAAGGTTTTGAATTGCACAAAGCGTGGTTCCGAGCTGGCCGCGACTGGCCTTAGGGCTAGGGACGTTATTTGCTTATACTTGCTTCAACAAAAATTAACTCTCCATAATTTACTTTTCTAATTTCAGTTGCAAAGGGTTTTATTTAAACATAAAAAAAATACAAGTTTATGATCTAAATGAAAAAATACCTCGACAAAGTTATACACTTTCAATAGAAAAAAATAACCTGGGACGAGTTTTTTTTGGGCCAGCCGTGGTGCGACTGCGCATTTCTGGCTTTGTGGACGTCCCTTTATTAAAAAATATATCTTGCAAGCTCTATAACTCGTAGGCTATGAGTAGAGGTCGCGGGTCAGGTGGGTTGGGTACCTGGTCAATACTGGATTGAGTTGACACGTGTTATTGGTAGTGACAAGAGGGGTTGGTTGGGTCCACAAACACAAACACTTTTTTTGCTAAATAGATAATAGTACTGTCCCGATTTCTTAATTTTTCAAAACTAAAAGCTGGAATCAGGCACATCCCTTGCAATGTGAGCGACATTTGTTGCACAAGAACAAGCGGCCTAACCGCTATTCCCGTGGTCGTTTTCAGACTTTTCCATGGTCGTTCCCAGCAAGCCTGAAGGATCGATGTTTGTTATGGTAAGGATGCAGATACAAACATATATTTAATGATATCATATACTCATGTGATATTTTAAGGTCACGTGTCAAGTCTTTTATGCATATAATCAAAAAACCAAAATTGAATATTAATTGCAATTTTTTCTTTTGGTTTATGTATAACAGGTGAAATTAGATATTACGGTCTTTTGTGTGAAGCTGGCTCAAGAAGAGCCTGTTTTAAATCTACCTTGTAAGATGAAAGCTTAAGTTTAAGTGCCAGTGTTAGTTCAATATCTTTCTCTTACTTTCCTTGATGCATAGTTTATTGTCCATTATTGTTAAAATACGATACATAGTTTGATTTTGAAGATCAAACGTAACACTTTTTATCTCAAAAGTACGTTTAATTCTGTTTGGCTATGGGCCCGGGACATGTCTATTTGCTAGACGGACGGACCCGGTATTTACTATTCAGTCCGTTACAAGTGTCATGATTTTCTAGAATTTGTAAGAATTTATATTAAGTATTTGAACATTTGAAGTTAAATATTTGACTTCGATTTCAAAATGTGTGGGTTGCACAGATTAGGGACAGTTTCTATAAAACTCTTTTATACAGGTCCCTATCGATGTAGAAGCATAAGGTCCTTCTTACCTTCATTTTCTCTACATGTACTTTTTAGAACAAGTAACACAGTTGAACACAAGGTACCATGACAAAACTGCAATTTGTGAGAACCTTATATTTTATTCTTTGCCATTGTTGCTCCCATTTTTTATATCCTATTACTAATGTAGCTCTGGAATCTTTGATCTTTAAGTGCTACTAGCCATCATGCATGACCATATACTGCCATGCCAAAATTATCTAGCTTTTGCAGGCTTCTTACTTTCTTAAGCTTATCAATATAGGAGATTAGGATATAAATACCTAAAATTTATATTTCCTGGGTCATGTTTTCTGTCTGAACTTTGTGACTAAGTGAGGGACCATTGAGTTTTATCTCCACTTTCCAGTGACAATGCAAGCACGATCTACTGAGTGTGAAGCTTCATTTGGTTGATCTTGCTGGTTCCGAAAGGGAGAAATGAAGGTAAATAAGTGTTTAACATATTCTATACTAATCAGATAATAGAACATTTGGTTTATTCTGATCATTCAAAGCAAGTTTTTCTGATTATATAAATTTCTTTTGAAAACCTAAATGTCCTTGTGAAACACGGAGATGGGTTTAAAACTGAAAAAATTTACGAGTTAACTTTAAAATAAATTAATGTAGTGCAGTTATTATCACACACTAGAACTTCTAACTGCTTTGCAGCTATGTAGCATATTGAATACTCGTCGGTCGTCTCACTAGATGTAGATTTTATAGGTTCAACATGTATAAATATTTCTTCCACTTCAATAAAGTTCTGTGATATTTTTATAACAATCTATCAGCATTTCCTTATTGTTTGCTTAATATGCAGGATGGTATTGCATTAATTGTCAAGTTATTCACTCATTTTGCCAAGGAATTTCCATCTAAAAGCTAAGACCTGGAGACTTTATTGATAATGATTTCAATTTACCTAGTTAGGGAAATAAAGTATTACAGAAAGATGATACAGTTATGTTCATGTATGTTGAATTCTAGTGTCATTCTAATGAGTTTGGTTTTGATACGAATTGATATAGTTTGTCCATTCAACAATTTGAAGTGTTCATATTGCTTTATCTATGTATGTTGTAGTTTCTGAATTTCAAAATACTTGTTTCATACCAGAACACGGAACAGCAAATGGCTAAAATAAGGAAGCACATCGGGTTAAATCAATATAAATCGTTTACAATCATATTTTAAGATCACAAAAAGTGTATGTAGTATATACGCGTGATTAATAATTGCAGAAAAAGAAGGTCTTGGTGACGTTCAGAAGCACCTCAAGCTGTTGCATATTGACATAACGACCAACAAAATCGTATATGTTAAGACCTTGTGAACCGGGACGATGACATATCTACACCATGGACTCGATCACCCACCAAATCCAAGATGGGTAAGTCAAGTAGAAGGGTAAGATTATGGCAGAGATGATCATCATAAGTAGAAGAATCATTGTCTGCCATGTCATGTACACTTTTCTTTTTTTCAATAATGTCATCAGTTATTTATGCATTCTTAGCGGCAATTTCTTCATGCAGATCAGCCTGGTTGGCCAACTGCATCTTCTTTCTTCATCCATAACCAACTTGCTGCTCGCAAAGAAGAAACTGTCGCAGCTTGACCACCATGCTCAACTGCTCCACCGACACTGCTCAACTGCTCCACCGCCATGCTCAACTGCTCCACCACCACGTCGCAACTGCTCCACCACCACTGCTTAACTGCTCCACCGCTACTGCTCAACTGCTCCACCGCCACTGCTCAACTGCTCCACCGCCATGCTCAACTTACCAAACCTGCCCGTTTAAGTAACGCTTACAGAATTTTCCAGTAGCTAAAATTACTGAATTAAGTAACGCTTACAGGCTATCAAGGAACTTTGAGCTTTTGAGTCTTATGCAAGACGACAGGAAGCCTTTGGCTGATTACATTTGGATCATTATATGAAGCATTATCAGAAGGATATCCTTTCTGCAAATGGTTATTTATGACATTAAATAAAATTGAATTTGAATCATATCACAACGTTTGTGGTATAGAGAGAAAGCGAAGACTTACAGAAGCCAGTGCCTTGAATGTAGCTTCTCTCCAACAGATATCTCGGGACTATAACAGGCTTTGCACTCTCAATAAAGGTGCAAAGTACACGAGTATCCCTTAATCTCATAAGAACACCATCAACCCTGAGCTGCAAAAGCAGAATAGCAAATCATACAGGATTTGATACGTGCATATTTAATTAGCCTGCAAGTGCATTATTCAAAAAAAAACTTACCCCGAAACGTAAGAGAAGAAACCAACAGCTATGCATCACTCTCTAGAAACCACAAGATAACTCATCTTCATACAAAACTACCTGTTAGCATAATAACAGTTTAAGTATCAAGAGAATGAAAGATCTCAGAATATACAATATTCAAATCTATCTATGACCATCCTTCATTATAAGTCGTCAACCTCATCATAAAAGAGGATAGGCTCTTTTGATGTTAATGCAGCCACATGAATTTGTTCTTCAGACTCCTCCCATTTAAGAGAAATATCTCCCTCTGAATGAATGCACAACCATGTTAACCAATAATATTCACGCTACACAAATGTAAGTTACCTCAAAAGATTCACTTCCAGAATAAGGAGTAGTGAAAGTGTAATCATAGTCTAGAATGATCTGCTCAAAAGGGTTGCTGTAAAATGAAGAAAATTCAGGAACCACGAATCAAAAAGTGATATTTGGAATTTATCATATAAGCAAACAGACTTATAAATTCAATATATTCCATATAATGTTAGAGCTCTAGTTCTTTATGTCGTCTTCAAGCTTAAAATATTTTTTAAATTCCCTTGTCGTAAACTTTCCACATGTTGCATGTGATTGATAATAACCTATATACTACAAATTGACAAGAAAATAGATGATAACCTTCTAAATTTCCACTGAGCAGCAGCAGGAACTTCAACTGGTGGTAGGGCATCTTTCTTCCAGCCAACTAAAGCATCATAAGCATTAAAGTGAACTTTTGTTCCACTGCTAATGTGCAAAGTCGTGTAGGAAACACTCGTATGCGAGTTTATTTTTGTGTGGATAGATTCATAATATAATGCCCATACCACTAATAGTAATTTGTTTGGATATCCTGTGATTACACTAAGTTCAATCATATACACTACGTTAAGTAAATACAAATGATGTAAACCTGAATAAGCAACTAAAATTATCGAAAACTTAATTTATAGCAGTACATAACTATAAGCTAACAAAAATTATCATATTCCGCACAAGTTCACCTAATATAAGCTAACAAAAAGCATCTAAAAACTTACTTCGTATCTAACATTCACCACCTAATCTAAACGTGATATCGCTATCAGAAATCGATACATAACAAGAAAGTGATGGTTCGTATATCCGCACACATACATTTGGGAAATTCACTATCTGATTCATGCTTCATGAAATGATGGTCCGTATATCCGCACACATACATTCCTGAAATGATGGTCCGTATATTTTACATATGTAACTGCATACAGAGAGGTGTATTAGTACAACAAAAGCCTACCTCCTCGATAAATTTTTCTACAGACTCGTTATCAGCCACCGAGTCCCTCCCCGCACACTTGATCTGCATTTAGAGAAATGATTCAGACTTACAAAGAATCTGGTATAGTAACGGAAAGTTATATATATAAAATAACAAGATGTAGTTACTGATGATCTTACCTTTACATATTTAATACCTTCTCTCGTCCAATCAGACTCCCGATAATACCGATTGGTGTTTGTTAAATCTATTACTAAACCTAGCTGGAAAGAATGATATAAAATTTGTTACGTCAACGGGTAGACATCAAAGGAAAAGCTATTGTCTAAGAACTTATATGATAGGTACTTACTTCTCTTCCTAAACGCCTTTGCTGACGAATCGCTTGTTGAGGAGTATATTGTTTATCAATAACGATCTTGTCATTAAAAGACTCTCCAAGAGGGGCTTTTGAAGGAATAATAAAATTTACTGCATCCCCATATGAAGGGCAGTCCAGCCAGCCTACAGGAAAAAATCACATTACTACATTTGTATAAGCATTCAAATATGAAAACAAGAATCATAATTTGAATCAGTTAATTTATTCATTAAAAAATACAAAAACAACAACATATATGCATACACTATCCACCAAGAAAACCCATCTTCAATTAAAATAATGAGCATAGCTTTAAGCCTACCTGGAGGAAGACTATTCCGGTCATATGATCCATTGTTTCTACTCTGAGATCCCTGGATACGCTTAGAAGGCTGAGACATATGCATCGGGTCCACGTCTGCAACAAAAGAGGCCTTTTTTGAACAGGTATCGTCAGGTGAGATGGAAGAGATGTGAACATGTGAAGGCATCGGTGAAGATGAAGAAACTATGTGACCGACACACCCATTTGTCGAAGACATCATGGATTCAACAACTATTAAACAACTGTTCAAAGCTGTTTCATGAAGATCATAAATTTCAGTGGGCATTGAGAAAGAGAATGGCAAAGAGAAAAGAGAAAAGGTAAGGGTGTTTTTGTAATTTATCATTTTGATAATATTGTGTAACTGGACACGTGTCGTTCATTTGATGGAGTTGTGCAGTTGTGCACTTGTGTATGACTAAATTTGTCCCCATCAAAAAACTTGACCATGGTTTTACTTTTGAGGTGTGATTTTGACCAAATTGTTCTTTTTCCCTTTTATGTATGTAAGTCAAGTCGCTAAGGCTCCTGTTTATCTAGTACTTCCTACAATGTTTTGTTTCTCGATAATCCATGCATACCCACACGCTTCATACACCAACACATATACAAGTAGGTGGTGGAAATCTTTTGTTTCGGACCTCACATAAAATTATGGACGTTAAAGGTTGTAAGTAGGGATGGAAAAAACCCGAACTCGACGGGGAAACTTGAAACTCGAAATAATTGGGGCGGGTCGGGGCACGCTTATTGAGTTACGGGGCGGGTTTAGGGCTTAAACGGGGATTTTTAATCGGGTTTGGGGCGGAAGCGGGGAATAACATCCCCGACCCGCCCCACCCGATTAATATATAGACATATACAAATGTATATATGTATGAAGTATTTCGTTACTCTTTACGTATTAAAAAATATATCTCCAACATTGTTAGTTTTTTATGAATGTAATATTGCAAAAAACTTACTTAAATGTCATTTTTTTAAGTTGTAATTTTATTTTTTTCTAATTTATTATAAGTATAATACTATCGTTGAAAAGTTAATAAGCCTTGTTTGTAATTGATATTAATATGTTTTAAAATTTTGAAGTTATTGCTAATGTTTTAAAAATAATACTAATAAATATAAAATGGTGCGACATTGGTCGAGAATTGCACCCAAAGACAATACTCCGATAAGATCTCCGATTAGTACGAGTCGGGTTTGTACGAGCATCTCGCTCCGACGGGGCGCTCCGATTAAATCTCCGACGAGTATCGGGGCAGGTTTGGGGATAACTCTAGTAATCGGGTTTGGGGATGGGAATACTCGCCCCGCCCCAAACCCGCCCCGTTACAATCCCTACTTGTAAGAGGGAATAAGTGTCGCTTGATCTATTTGTTCATACCCACTCGCATTGCAATTCGTATGGTTTCTTCTTAGTTTGAATACTTACACTAGACTCGACACGGTTCGTCATTGTTTTGAGTACACCCTAGTTGCTGCAAGCACACACCCAGGAACAAAAAACGCACACACGCATGCACACATTTATTTGAAGAAGATGTTATCAAGTTTTTCATGCACCCATATTTCCATAAATCCTTATTTGCGTTGTTATTTACATACACTCGTACCATTCTTCTTAAAAGTTCACGCATGCCAATTATGTATTCTTTCTTGTTTCTAGTTTTTAGGTTTAGAACAAGGTATTGTGTTTTAAATGCCCTTTAACCCGAAGTATCTTAATAGTATGTCTTCTTGTTTTCATACTTCAAAAAGTGTCACGATAGAATAGATTTTTGTATAGTTTAAGTCTTAGGTGACAAGAGCGATGCTATGAACAACCCATGTAAAAAATATGTGTTTGCTTATTCTAGTGACTTGACTTAAAACCACAAAAACTTGTATGTATGTATGTATATGATGAAAATATTATGTTTTACAAAGATCTTTTTAGCAAGTACTTATCAACCAATGTAACTAAACAAGAATTAAGGATAGGTCAAAGAACAAGAGCCGATGCGTATATAATCTAATCCCAAAGCTATGCCACTAGACCCTCAATTAGGGATGAGCATTTCATCCCGAATCCTAAAACTGAACCGGAATCGTACCGTTCTCGGTACCCGAATCCCGTTTGGTACAATAACGGTACTACGAAATAAGGTTAAAAAAATTCGGTACTACTAATTCGGTACGGGACCGGTACCAAATCGAGAAATTCTCGAAAAAAAGAAAATCCCGATTTCTCGGTACCAGTACCGATATCTGAATCTCGTTCGATACGATACCCGTACCATTAGTTTATGCTTGAGAAAAAATCGGTACCACTAATTCAGTACGGTACCGATACCATGCTCATCGCTACCTGAACCAATGTTTCACAATAACCAGTCAGAAAACTCCTTTCTCCTCTCTTTAGCCGTGGCTAAATAATCACAGGGAGAGGTTTTGTTTGCTATGTGTTTTTGTAAAATGTATTATGGGGTGATTTTAGTTGCTATTTATAAGCAAAACCAAGCATCTTAAGAGTAGTTAAGATTAGTTAGGGTTTCTAAGTCCTTGGTTGGTTTGTGACTTGGAAGGGCAACTAACAGGTACCGTGAAAAAGGGATAAGAGTTGGGAAGAACAAAAGGTGCTTAAGGTTCGGATTGTGGCAGATAAAAGGAGAGGGATTTAGGCCTTCAATATTGACCAATTAATGGGGAGTGTTTGTACAATTTTGAATTGCAAAAACTATGGTGGTGGTGCTTTTATCCAACGTGAAATGGGAGGGAGAATGAGACACAAAGTACTAGTATTAATGGTGAAGGTAAAGGTACCATGTAAACTTTCAAAAGCAAGCTAGAGATGAGAAAATTGAGACGTGGGGTTTTCAAGTTTTAACGAGGAGCGGTTTTAGTTTTTATTTGGTATTAGATGAGTACCTACGCATAGCGGCGGAAGTATGTGATATTGTGGTAAGTATTTCGTGTACGTTCAAAATAAAGCATGAAAAGATCAAATTGTAATTATAGAATGTTTTAATATATGACAATTTAATGCTAGATAAAATATTAAATAAACGTGTATCAAAAAGCCTATAAAAACTTTTAGTAAAGCTGAAAGTAAAACATTATATCAGAGTTTAGGAGCTAACTAATAATACTCGTTACTCGTTACGTAAACCCTAAATATTATATTAGTTGATAAACAATTTAGAAAACCGGGTTAATCCGAGTTTACCTGATGACTCGACCAGGTCGATTTAAAAACCAGGTTTCAAAACGTTGAAAAATGGCATCGTTCATAACTTCATATGTTTATTTATTTTCGTTGCACGTCAATAATTCATCTCCAAATGACTTTATTGTGGTCACATAATATAGTTTATATATGCATTAAGATGTTTGAATTATAAATGTAGTATAGATTAGTGGGACCCATATTTTTCAACCATTCAACATTTTCAACTTTTAACCAAAGGGATACACCATTTATAATGTAGTATAGAATAGATTAATGGGACTTATATTTTTCAAATATTCAACATTTTCAACTTTCAACTAAATGAATACACTCTTTACAATGTAATATAAATAAGGATGTAATATTTCTTTTACTTATTTATTGTAGGTGTTTTATTAGGAACATGTAAGTAGTGTACATGTAAGTGTAAGCTTAATGGATCGTTCTAGACTTCTATCATTTGTATTTTAGATAAAGTGAATTCCTCGGAAACTTTATTGTATGTCATAAATATCGAAGACACATGTGTCGTGGCATTTAATTTGTCGGGTCTTGGTTTGGACATGAGACTGGTTAAGTAAATTTGACCATTAATAATTTATCATATGACGTAAATACAACTAAACTACATCCAAGGAAATAATTTCATGAATAATTCTCATAAAATTTAATCCGTACGCAGTTTATGCAGGAACAATGAGGAGTTTCAATACACGCACATGTCTAACCCGTAAACGTCGCGTTTAACGTAATTTAAATAATTTAAAATTCACGATTGTTACATTCGATATCCGTTAAATTTTGTTTTGTCCCAAAACTCTCACGTTGATGTTGTTAACAAAACAAGAGATAAATTGAGTTATTTACTTTTCTTGGCGTTTAATGTTTTTGTTTTTCCTTAGCTTTTTGCTAAGATTAAAATTACAATAATCTTATTAGAATTATAACGAATAAAAATTTCTTCCGATTGTACATGATCCTATAATGTTCCTCAATGCTTATAGTAGTAGTTCTTTCTTGTTGTCGAATTTCCCCGACAAGATTTGGCTTTGTTAAGTAAAATTTTTCCTTCAACATCGTTCTTGTCGTCTTTCGTATTATTTCCAATTTAAGTAGTCGTGTATTATTATTTTACGTATAGGTGGCGCCTAACAATAATTTATGCTTTCTTAAGTTTTCAACCATGTTATCCCGGGAGCTATAGTTTTACTAGCATTCCCTCAATCGTTGTGGGTTTAGTTCACATTTCTCTAAGTTTAATATCACACTCCCATAGTTTTGGTTAATTATGTCCACCTTGGTCTTCTACTTGGTAGTGATAAGTACTACACATGTCAAAATTTCTCGAATCGGTTTTCCAAAGGTCTTAGAATAGATGGTTTTCATAACTTATGGTGGTTGATACTTTTCTTCCTTATATGTGATACTTTATTTTTAGATAGTTCCGTTAGTCAATTAATTTAATTCGTGTTTTCCCCCGTTTATCCCCTTTTCATAGAGGGGAAAACGGGTGGGCCATGCAAATTTAAGTCAAATTGTGACCCGTAAGGATTCATATTTTGTAGGTAAGGTAAAATAATTTAAATTTTTCTTAGTTCTATCAGTATGGTGTTATGCTCAAATTTAGTTACGTAAAATAGATTTTTATCCGGGTGGTTTCGGTATCCAATTTCTTATACACAATAGTATGCTTATCTCGACCCAATTGTTCCTTAACATTGGTTAAATTACGGCGAGTCTGGATACTCGTTAAATTTAGATTTTTCTCATTTGGCGTCTCATCGTTTTTATGATCAAATAGTTTTATTGATTTTCAGCTATTATATGGTAGTGTTGCTATATCTGTTGAATCGACTTTACTGAAACGGCGTCTCGTTCTCCGTATTATTATTTAGATTTTGTCATCGTCTTAGGTTTCTTCCAACTCGAGTCTTTTTTAGTTTACTTGTCGTAGTAATTCATGTTCTTAATGTTTCTTGCGCCTTATACGATTTTGAACGTGATAGTGGCGAAGAAAATAGTTGTAAAGATTACTTATATTGCGTACTTAACGCTTTTACTTAAACGACGGTATAGGAATATTTGACGTTAATAGTACAAAACAAATTTTCTTTGACAAGCATGAGCGAAACTTGAAAGTTTTTCCAAAATTACTAATACATCTTATATCTACGATGACTACTATGACTATACTCGCGTTTGACACGATGATACGTAGTTGATCAGGCTACGTACGTTTCGGGACCAATGGTAGCATCCTCCTTTTCGTCGTTAATTATTTCTTTGAGGTTGTAAATTATATATTGATAGTTCATAGTTTGTTGCAATTGTTACTATTGTTCACTACCAAAATTAACAAACTGTTTCTCGTAATTATTCATGCTAGTTCTCATCGAACTCATCAATGCTTTGCGTTTTTCCACCTTAAGTTTTTTGTACTAAATTTTTCCAAAGCTTCACATGGTAGACCTTACCACAAATGTTTCGTTATTAGTTGCAGTGTTTTATTAATAATACCTTTACTAATTTTTCCCAAATTACTTTATCACGATTGTTATTATTCTCACTAATTAAGTTCTCGGTGATGATTTCTTATAATTTTTTTTGATATTTTATAAAAATTATTTTATAAACTCTTTTAGTAAATTTTATTTGATTTATTTCTCTTCTATAGATGAAGAAAATATTGTATAATAAAGCTTTTTCTTAAGTAAAATTTTTGGGTGGATGAATTTTTCTCCGACACATGTAAAATAAAAATAAAATTTTCTCGTTGGTTAAGTAAAAGAGGCTTTAAAGATAAAACAACACAATTAAATTGAAGACTTAGAGTACTGTTACATAATTAAGTTTTGTTGGTGGTATCATCGACGTACGTCGAGTAACTTGATTTGCATAAAAGTAAAATAGTTCATAATACATGAATTTCCACGCTCAATCCATGACGAGAGTAGAAACCCTTGGGTTGATACTTGAAGATTGTCGGTGCATCTTTCTTGAATGAAACTTGGTGTAAAGTGTTTGTGGGGCATTGAAAGCTCTTCGCTACCGAGCTTCCTTCTTGGGCAATTTCCTTTCCTTTTCGAAGCAACTCTTGCCTCAACCGGAATTTCTCCATGTAGCATTCCTTCTACTTTTCTCATGGGCCTTTACCACTCGGCAATCATGTCCAAATATCCAAAGTCATCACAGATTTTGCAATGGTTCGGGCAACTACCTTTGTGGTGGTAGTCACACTTGTGGCAATATGGAAGGTTGTCGATATATATCTTTTTCAATGTAGGAGTTAGTTTTGGCACATCTTCCGGGAAGTTGGTCCTTGCATGACGAGTAGGGGATGGTAGAGTATTTTTGTTAATCCCAATAAATCCATAACACAATACATATGATAGAAATAGATAGAAGTTAGAGAGAGAAAGTAGAGAGATGGTGGAAGGTTAATACTTTAGAGAGAGAAAGTGAATGTAACCAACACCATCTTCAACACATGGAAGAGGTGTTGTCCCATATTATTATGATGATTAATGATAGAAAATAGATGAAAAGAGATAGATTCCTAGAGAGAGAAAGTAGTGAGAGAAAGTAGAGAGAGATGATTAACTTGGTGAATATTAGATTATAGAAAATTAGTTACAAATGATCATCCACCCTTCCTAACATGCTAGGAAGGGCCTTATATAGCCGGGCTTACATGTAACCATAATGGGCAATATTGTTTGGACCGGGCTTGTCTTTTGGGCTTTAAGTAGCTTAAATCCAAGCCCGTGAACCACGACTATTTAACGAACTATTACAACGTTCTAATAAATATTACAATAGAAACCTATGACCGAAAATTTGACTCAATATTTTGAGGCTAACAATCTCCCCCAATGTGAGGTCATTCCTCTTCGATATTTGGATTCCAATGGAGATTTATGAATTTCGTCATAAATGAGTCTTGAACGTGTAACAGTAGTTTTGTTCCTTAATGTTGTGATCTTTGAGCCTTTGTCATTGTCTTTGACTTAGTCTTTTATCTTGAGATCTTCAAATCATTCTTGACTTGTCTATGCCATCTTGCGATCTTGTGTCTTTATCCACATTCTCACACTATTAATTGTTGAATAAGTCTTTGGGCATGAATATGTGGTTTTGAATCTTTGACTTTGCTGAGTACACCGTGACGCCACCTTCTGGAGACAAAACATAGACACAGACTGAATGGCTTTGACGTTCGTCCTAAATCGGTAGCGTTTCACCTCCGATCGGTGAAGACCGTTATACGATATTAAATACCGTACCTGTGATTAGGTAGATTCAATTAAGAATCTCCCTGACAGGGTTTCGCGGCTGTACTAGCCGTTCTCTTTACTCGACCGTCTCAAAGCAAGACTGCGAACATAAAGAGTGAATCAATTGGATAAATATCAGCTTGATTAAAGTCGTCAATTCAAATTCCTGGAACAAGTTTGATTCATTAATAATCTTACCATTGTTGCTCTCCAGTTGACACAAGTTTGATTCATAAGAATCTCACAAGTCACCTACCGTAGCGCTGTTTGATGTTGACGCTAGAAGGATTTCCATTGGTCACTGTGAATATTAATGAATATCACTCTGAATGTTCGGGCAAGACCATAAAGATATTGCGTAGAAACTTGAAACGAGTTTGAATCAATTCAGAATCAAACCACTGTTGCTTTTCAGTTTTACATATGTTCAATTCATAAAGAATCTTACACATGACCTACCGCAGTGCTGTTTGTCGTTAACACTGGAAGGATTTCCACTCATCATTGTGATTACTAAGTAGTATCACTATGAGTGTTCTAGCAATATGATAGGTGTGAAAACACCCATCCTTTTACCACTTATTTCTGGCTAAAACAAGACCAAAACACGTATTTAATATCATTTGTTTGGAATTATGCGTGCTTTTTGTGTTTATTGTGCTTTCAGAGTCAACCGGATGAATATTGAAGAAAACATGGGATTGCACGGGTTTTATCGAAGAAAAAGACTCAAGACGAAGTCTATTGTCCAAGAGATGCAAAAGATTTGAAGTCATTGTGCCTATTTGAAGATTTATCGAAGAATAGAGCCAAAGATAGAAGATTCATATATGTCGAAGAATTCGAGTCTATTAAACAAAAGATCATAAGACGAGTTGGAATTATTCACCGACACTTCTCAAATTCCAAAGTCGGAAACGTTTATTTAAAGAAACGTAAAGACTAAAGAAAAAAGAAGAAAAGAAGCCCGATACCAAAGCCCATTTACAAGCCCATATCACATGCCTATATAAAGATTCCACTTCACAATTTTAGAGGGCCTTAGTTAGTCTTAGTTTTAGTTTTTTTCATTTTTCTCTAGTTTTTAGAGAGAGAAAGTTCCAAACTTTCTCTCACTAAACTTTTTCTTTGTTTTCATCTTTTAAATTTAAGCTTTCTTTAATCTTTGTACTTTAGATTTCATTAATCTTATTCAAGTTAAGCTTTTGAGTTCTTTAATCTTCTTCTACTTTTCTTAGTTTACCTAAATCCTTGATCCGATTGTTTAATTTCATACGGTTTGGATTTGTGGATGAGTTCGTGATCAAAGTTCAATCTTTCTTGTTTCTTTTTAAGCTTTCACTCGTATGAGTTATAGGCCTTCTATGCTTATTGGCTTATTGCTTGTCTTAGCTTATTGGATTTCGGATTTCATCAATGTTTTAGTCATTCGAAAGTTCCTTTCATAAAGTTTAAGTTTTACGTTTTTCAAAAGTTGTCTAATTTAATCTTTTTGAAGAAGTTTAAGTCCTGTTAAGATAGCTTATTGTATGTGCTTATCCAAGTTTTAGCTTTTCACCATTTTCGGATTAGTTTTGCATTTCATCGCAATATAAGGGTTATATATATTCCGACGGACTTCCTGCTTTTGATCGCAATAACCCAAGAGGGTTTTACTTTGCGATCGGGTGTCATTTCCCCTTATTCCGATCTGGATTGCGATCGCTTATTGCGATCGCACATTCCGACGGGATTAAGGTCCTTTTTAAGTCGAAACTCTGGCCAATTTTTATTTACCTTATTCCGATCTGACATTGCGACAAAGGGTTCTTTGATATTCCGATCTGACTTTCCGATAAGACATCATTCCGACAGCTTGATCTTAATTATTTCGATGGTAACAAACATGAACATTCCGATGGACTCCACTTTGACATTCCGATGGGTTGTTTTAGTGATATTCCGATGCTTATGTCTTTGATGCATTCCGATAGAAATAATCCAATATTCCGATAGAACAAGTTTTTAAGTATTAGTTCAATTAAGTTTTCAAAGTATTCGTCTAATCTTTTATTTATGTTTTCAAGCTTTTACTTTTAACTCGTCAATTTAGTTTAATCTTCCAAAGCTTTAATTTACTCAACGCCATTTACATTTAATTGCTATTAGTTTAAATTAGATAAACAAACCAACACCTTTTTATTAACCAAGAACAAATCATTCCACTTAGAGCCGTGATCAATTCGAGGAGATACCGAGAACAATTTTGAACCCAATGAAAACCATTACATCAAATGGCGCCGCTGCCGGCTCTTCTCGTTAAGATCAACAGTTTTTTGTGAGAACTTGGATTTTGGGATCCGTTCACCGTGAACGTTACTTTTTCATAAAAATTTTCAAAAATCCTAAAAAATATAAAATTTTCAAAAATACAAAAAAATAAAATAATAAAAAAACATAAAAACCAAAAAATATTTTTGCTTTGTTTTTGCTTTGTAGTTCTTTTGCAGGTGCATGCGTACACGATCAACGTCTTATCAAGAGCCCGAGCCTCTCGAAGACTTAGACATGGCCGGTGTACAAAACAACAACAATAATCCACCTCAAAACAATAATAATAACAATAACAATCCACCTTTCAACAACAATAATAACAACAACAATGAGCCGCTACCGGATAATCGCCCGATGATTGAACTTCTGCAAGCACATGTAGATGGCAACAATGATCCAATTGTCATACCCGCGTTTGCAGCCAATAACTTTGAGCTCAAATCCGGCTTTATCCAGATGGTCTCTGCTCAACCATTCTTGGGGCGTACCATTGATGATCCACATGACCACATCAAGAGATTCTTGCAACTCACCAATACGGTCAAATTCAATGGTGTTCCACAAGAGGTAATCCGTTTACAACTTTTTCCCTTTTCTTTAGAGGGACAAGCCCGACATTGGCTTGCTAAGGAACCGCCACAAAGTATTCTGACGTGGACGGATTTGGAGACCAAGTTTATCAACTACTTTTTCCCACCCTCTCGTACTACCGCTTTGCGGAATGAAATTATCAATTTTGAACAAAAGTACGATGAGTCGTTTAGTGAATCTTGGGACCGTTTCAAAGACCTTTTGAGAAAATGCCAACAACATGGTTTTACCAAAGTGCACCAAATTAATACTTTTTATAATGGTTTAAACATGAATGACCAAGATTCACTAAACAGTGCCTCGGGGGGTAATCTTTTGGCTAAGACTTCCAATGCTGCTTGGGATATCATTGAGAATAAGTCTCGTGTGCAAACCAAGAGTGTGCGGACTAATGTCGCTAGTGCTAGTACTAGTGACAGCGACAAGCGAATTGACAAAATCACTGCGCTTCTTGAATCGCTTGCTACCCAAACCGCCAGCAACACGAACAGCATCAATGATAAAAACTCTCAAGTCAATGCTGTTAGCCAACCATGTGAGATATGCGGGGGTCCTCACTCTTACACCACTTGTACTGCCACCCAAGACTACCCTTCTGAGAACGTGAATGCAGCATACGGTACCTATCCTCAACCCGCTTATCAAGCTCGTCCTCAAGGTGACCGTAACTTGCTTAGCTACCGCTCTAACAAATATCCCTCACCACCCGCTTTTACTCCTAACAACCCAAACCAACAACAAAACCTCAACCGCCCTCCTCAACAACAACAACAATCTCGTGGACCATACATACCACCTCACAAACAACAACATCCACCTCAAAGAAACAACCAAGTTTACCAGCAACCTGCTTATCAACCACCCTCATATAATGCTCCTCCCAACCAACCCACCGCATTACACCAAGACATTGCAACCTACATAAGGACTAACGATGTGATCATGGACAATCTCCAACAAGAAGTGCGCAACTTGAAAGCATACCTGGTGAAACAAGGGAACGATCTGAGAGCTGATATGAGAAACACTTTGGATAGTCAAACGAATGACTTAAAGAACATGATGGCTAGTTTATTCCAAGGTAATCAACCCTCTTCTTCGGGTACTCTTCCGAGTAACACCGTTGCGAATCCAAGAGGGGAGATGAAAGCAATCACCACTCGCAGTGGCAAAGGTACCAAGGAACCCGAGCTTCCTATACCTCCACCGGTGATTGTGACTAAGGAAAACGAGTCACCTGCTCCTATTCCTCATCCTTCTACTTCCCCAATTTCTCCACCGCTTACTTCTACCCCTCCTCCACCCAAGGATGTGAGTGATCTCAAAAAGCCTTCCTCTTCTTCCGATATACCTTATCCCTCAAGGTTGAGGAAAGAGAAGCTCAAAAGCAAGGACGATATTCAGGTTTCGAACTTTCTCAAAATGTTTAAACAATTGAATTTCAACATCTCCTTCGCTGAGGCTCTCGCTCACATGCCTAAGTACGCGAAAATGTTCAAAGATCTTCTTAGCGACAAGGAGAAGCTTCTTGATATTGCTAACACCCAACTTAATGAGAATTGCTCTGCAGTGCTCTTAAGGAAATTGCCAACTAAGCTTGGTGATCCGGGTCGTTTCTTAATCCTTTGCAACTTCCCGGGAGTAGAGAATTGCATGGCCCTAGCCGATCTAGGTGCCAGTATTAACTTAATGCCCTTAAGCGTTTGGAAGCAATTATCTCTCCCTGAGCTAGTCCCCACCAAAATGACTTTGGAATTAGCTAACCGTACGGTTGCTTATCCAGTGGGGATAGCTGAAGACGTCTTTGTAGGAGTCGACAAATTCACTTTTCCTGCCGATTTCGTTGTCGTTGACTACGACATGGACCCTCGTGTGCCATTGATTGTTGGTCGTCCATTCTTGAGGACCGGTCGCACTCTCATTGATGTTGAAGCTGATGTGCTTATCATGAGAGTGGGTGACGATAAAATCGTCTTCAACATGGGAAAGTTATCTAAACAGCCTTACTCTAACGAGAGTGTTAATTGTATTGACGTTCTTGATGAGGCTTGTGAAGAACACTTCAAAGATGCTTGCAAAAGTATTCCTACCTCTCTTCCCAGACCGTTTCCTCTATCGAGTCATCACTATCTCTATTTGGAGAAAGTAATTTCCTTTGGAAAGATTTGGAAGCCACCATGGGAGATGTGAACTTAGCTAATGACGATTCTCCCACCGATTGGGATGAAGATCTTCGCCTCATTGAGAACCTTCTTAATGGAGACAATATTTCACCACCATCTCCTACGGTTATTGCTATCGATGCTCCGACTTTGAAAACGCCTCCCATCGAAAATCCTCCGGATTTAGAACTTAAGGAGTTGCCGCCCCATCTCGAGTACGTGTTCCTTGAAGAAAACAAGAAGTCGCCTGTCATCATCGCGAAGGACTTGAAAGAAGAAGAGAAATCTTGCCTCATCGCCGTGCTTAAAGATCATAAGAAGGCAATTGCTTGGAAAATTTTCGATATCCGAGGAATTGATCCGAACTTTTGTACTCACAAGATTCTCATGGAAGATGACTTTAAACCCGCAATCCAGAGCCAAAGAAGGGTTAATCCTCGCATCCATAACGTCATCAAACAAGAGGTTATCAAACTTCTAGATGCCGGCTTGATCTACCCTATTTCGGATTCGCCGTGGGTAAGTCCCGTCCATTGTGTGCCCAAGAAGGGCGGAATAACCGTTGTTTCCAATGAACACAACGAGTTGATTCCCACTCGTCTCGTTACTGGGTGGAGAGTTTGTATTGATTATCGCAAAGTCAATGAAGCCACGAGAAAAGATCACTTTCCTCTTCCTTTCATGGATCAAATGCTCGAGCGTCTAGCTGGTAATGACTATTACTGCTTCTTAGACGGTTTCTCCAGGTATTTTCAAATTCCCATCGATCCCAAGGACCAAGAAAAGACCACATTCACTTGTCCCTACAGAACATTTGCTTACAAACGCATGCCTTTTGGTTTATGTAATGCTCCTGGGACGTTCCAAAGGTGTATGATGGCTATATTCCATGACATGGTGGAAGACACTATGGAAGTATTCATGGATGATTTCTCGGTTTATGGCGATTCTTTCTCTGCTTGCCTTGCCAATTTAGAACGTATGCTTCAGCGGTGTGAAAACACTCGCCTTGTTCTTAATTGGGAAAATGCCATTTCATGGTAAAAGAGGGCATCGTGCTAGGACACAAGATCTCCAAAGCCGGTCTCGAAGTAGACCGTGCTAAAGTCGATGTTATCGCTAAGTTGCCTCCACCTGCAACCGTGAAGGGTGTGAGAAGTTTCCTGGGTCATGCGGGCTTCTACCGTCGCTTCATCAAAGATTTTTCTCAAATCGCTCGCCCGATGACCCACCTCTTGGAAAAAGATACTCCTTTTATCTTTTCCAAAGAGTGTATTGAAGCCTTCAACTCGCTTAAGGATAAGCTAACTAAGGCACCCGTCTTGGTTACCCCTAATTGGGAGCTTCCCTTTGAGTTGATGTGCGATGCTAGTGACTATGCTATTGGTGCGGTTTTGGGCCAAAGAGTGGACAAACACTTCCAACCGATTCATTACGCTAGCAAGACAATGACGGGGGCCCAATTGCATTATACGACAACCGAAAAAGAGCTTTTAGCTGTTGTCTATGCTTTTGAAAAGTTCCGCCCCTATCTTGTCCTCTCTACCACAATCGTGTATACCGATCATTCCGCGTTGAAGTACTTGTTAACTAAACAAGATTCCAAACCAAGGCTTCTTCGCTGGGTTTTACTACTTCAAGAATTTAAAATCAAAATTCGTGATAAGTAGGGAGCTGAAAACCTAGCCGCGGATCATCTCAGTAGACTTGAGGATCCTTACCAAGGGGATCATCCGAACAAAGAAATCAATGATTCTTTTCCCTTGGAGACCTTAATGTCTATCAACTCGACTGCTGATGAAACCCCGTGGTTTGCAGACATTGCAAACTACTTGGCGGGTGGAATTCTCGTTGACGGGCTAACATCCCAACAAAAGAAGAAGTTCTTCAAAGACATTAAGACTTACTTTTGGGATGACCCGTATCTTTTCAAACAATGTGCCGACTTGATTATTCGCCGATGTGTTGATGGACCGGCAGCTTTAGAAATCCTTGACGCTTGCCACAAAGGACCCACCGGTTGTCACTTTGGTCCCAATTACACCGCCAAAAAAGTGTTTGACTCGGGATTTTATTGGCCCACCATCTATCGTGACGCTCACGAAATGGTTAAACGATGTGATGCTTGCAAAAAACAAGGCAAGATCACACATAAAGATGAGATGCCTCAAAATTTCATACAAGTATGTGAAATTTTTGATGTTTGGGGTATCGATTTTATGGGGCCATTCCCTTCCTCTAAAGGAAACAAATACATCCTTGTAGCTGTTGACTACGTTTCAAAGTGGGTTGAAGCCAAAGCTTTACCTACTAATGACGCCAGGGTGGTTTGTAACTTTTTGAAGTCGCTATTCGCTAGATTCGGTGTGCCTCGTGCCATTATTAGTGATCGCGGGACTCATTTTTGCAATGACCAATTTGCTAGAGTCATGGCTAAGTACGGTGTAAATCATCGTCTTTCCACCGCCTACCACCCACAAACTAATGGCCAGGCTGAAATCTCTAACCGAGGATTAAAGCGAATTCTTGAAAGAACCGTGGGAGAGCATCGTGCCTCATGGGCTGATAAACTTGATGATGCTTTGTGGGCTTTTCGTACCGCTTACAAGACTCCGATTGGTTGTACACCATATCGTCTCGTGTACGGGAAAACGTGCCACCTCCCCATTGAGTTGGAGCACAAGGCTTACTGGGCCTTGAAGTGGACTAATTTCGATATCAACAAAGCCGGTGACCTACGCAAGATCCAACTCAGTGAGCTGAATGAACTCCGTAATGAGGCTTATGAAAATTCTTTGATCTATAAGGAGAAGACTAAGCTCATTCACGACTCTAAGATTAAGAACTGAGAGTTCCAAGTTGGAGACAAAGTTTACTCTTTAACTCTCGGTTGAAAATCTTCTCGGGCAAGCTGAAATCTCGTTGGTCCGGCCCATTCACCATTGCCCAAATTTTTCCATATGGTACTCTCGAGCTCGCTCAACCTAATGGACCTAATTTTAAGGTGAATGGCCAACGAGTGAAGTTGTACTTTGGTGAGGACATCTCTCATGAGATGATTCCATCCCTCACCACGTTTCCCATGAACTAATTTTGGGTCGAGTCAGGCTCGTGACTCGGTTATCAAAAACAAGCGCTCCTCGGGAGGCAACCCGAGTATCTATCCTTTTCTGTTTTAACCTCCTAAGTGTAGGGGGACCTATATAGGTGCTTTGTGTTTGTGTGTGATGTGATTACAGGGATGAATGCACTTTTGGAACCTTTGAAGAACCGTGCTCCCGTGTTATCCAAAATCCGGTTCTATCTCTCACCTATCGTGATTCAATTTTCTTCATACTCACATTTGAAATTGATCACTTTAGTCGTCTCTTCCTTAACTTGATTTAACCAACTTGCACAATGTCATAAGTGTAGGGGAGATTTTCCCACATACTTAAACATTGAGGACAATGTTTATCTTAAGTGTAGGGGGGACTTCTATCGAAGTTTTAAGTGGACTTTTCCATGAAAATGCCTTCATTTAACCGGAAAATCATCTTTTTCAACATTTTTCAAATTTTTAATTAACTTTGGCCATTTAGTCGTAATTTTTAAATTTTTATCGTTGCTTTCATATGTATATATCCCGCAATAAAGTCAAAAATATTAATAAAGCGGTGTAGCTAGTTTTGAAATCTTTGACATATTAGGCCCGTTGCGATTATTTTGACTCAACCCGAATAGACTTATCTAAGTTTATTCTAGCTAGTATCCTTAACCATGTAGACCTTAATTGGTTTATTAGTCTAAGCATCCACGAGTCTCATTACTTGAGATTTTAAATTGTGGAGAACGAGAAATGATAGAGTCAATTATAAGTCGGTATTCTTGCACAAGCTCACTTGGTGTAATTATTTGCCTATTCTCCCATCACTTGCTAATAACTTATCTGCAATAAGTAAGGTCGTACGATTTGAAAAGTTACTTAGCTTCTAGCCCAAGATCGTTTAAAAGTTGCTCGGTAATGATAAGAGTTCATAGCCAAGGCATAACTTATGAAGCGGGGCGCGAAGATTGGCGAGTCCGAAAAGGCCCTAACAAGGCATGAGGATTCCATTTTATTGCTAAAGATCCAAAGTGATGTAAAAAGCATTATTCCCAAAATCAATATTAAGGATCAAGACTCACGACGAAAAGCAATTAACTCCCATAAAGATCATGGAGAAGTCTATCCGAAAAGACCCTAACAAGGTATGAGGATAAATAGATCCAAGTCCGAAAAGGAGGCGGATCGTTGTATCTCAAAATCCCAGTTAGAGATTAAAGAAATAATCATGAAGTCGTGGTCAACAAAGTTGGAGTACCCCTCAAAAGTCTCCAAGTGAAGAAACTCTATAACGAAGAGAAGACCATTAGCTCAAAAACGTCTCTCGAAGATATGAAGTATGAAGTACATGCCAAATATCGGCCCGAGAAAGGTCTCAAATCGTGAACCAAGTTATGCCAAGATATGAACTTTTTGATATCCCGAGAAGCAGTTTTAAGAGATTTTGTCCTTTAGCTAACTATTGATCAAATCGTCCTACTTTGCTTTCAGCCTAAATAAACTATCGAAATAAGTCCAAAAATGCATCTTCATGATCATTCTAAGACAAAAATAAAATATAAGAGATACACCTAGGAATAAGGGAGTTTAAGCATTAATTAAGCCATGTGTGTAAGTGTTTGAATTGCTAACTTATAATAACAATGATCTCGTTTTTAAGCTTAGTTTGGGGAACGTGAAAGTTGAGGGTGATAAATCTTCGCAGCACCGAAGCCCTAATGTAAGTCCTTGATCTCTTTGCAAGTTATTTCCATCCTTTTGTTTACTTTAAAGCTTTAATTTCTCTTAGTACTTTAATTTTTGTTTAGTAGTATTTTAATAAGGCCAAGGTTGATTGATTATGAGAAAAGTGAAAATTTGCTTTATCACTAAGCATTGCATGAGGGCATGGCAATGGTTAAGTGTAGGGGATTTGATAGGTGTGAAAACACCCATCCTTTTACCACTTATTTCTGGCTAAAACAAGACCAAAACACGTATTTAATGTCATTTATTTGGAATTATGCGTGGTTTTTGTGTTTATTGTGCTTTCAGAGTCAACCGGATGAATATTGAAGAAAACATGGGATTGCACGGGTTTTATCGAAGAAAAAGACTCAAGACGAAGTCTATTGTCCAAGAGATGCAAAAGATTTGAAGTCATTGTGCCTATTTGAAGATTTATCGAAGAATAGAGCCAAAGATGGAAGATTCATATATGTCGAAGAACTCGAGTCTATTAAACAAAAGATCATAAGACGAGTTGGAATTATTCACCGACACTTCTCAAATTCCAAAGTCGGAAACGTTTATTTAAAGAAACGTAAAGACTAAAGAAGAAAGAAGAAAAGAAGCCCGATACCAAAGCCCATTTACAAGCCCATATCACACGCCTATATAAAGATTCCACTTCACAATTTTAGAGGGCCTTAGTTAGTCTTAGTTTTAGTTTTTTTCATTTTTCTCTAGTTTTTAGAGAGAGAAAGTTCCAAACTTTCTCTCACTAAACTTTTTCTTTGTTTTCATCTTTTAAATTTAAGCTTTCTTTAATCTTTGTACTTTAGATTTCATTAATCTTATTCAAGTTAAGCTTTTGAGTTCTTTAATCTTCTTCTACTTTTCTTAGTTTACCTAAATCCTTGATCCGATTGTTTAATTTCATACGGTTTGGATTTGTGGATGAGTTCGTGATCAAAGTTCAATCTTTCTTGTTTCTTTTTAAGCTTTCACTCGTATGAGTTATAGGCCTTCTATGCTTATTGGCTTATTGCTTGTCTTAGCTTATTGGATTTCGGATTTCATCAATGTTTTAGTCATTTGAAAGTTCCTTTCATAAAGTTTAAGTTTTACGTTTTTCAAAAGTTGTCTAATTTAATCTTTTTGAAGAAGTTTAAGTCCTGTTAAGATAGCTTATTGTATGTGCTATCCAAGTTTTAGCTTTTCACCATTTTCGGATTAGTTTTGCATTTCATCGCAATATAAGGGTTATATATATTCCGACGGACTTCCTGCTTTTGATCGCAATAACCCAAGAGGGTTTTACTTTGCGATCGGGTGTCATTTCCCCTTATTCCGATCTGGATTGCGATCGCTTATTGCGATCGCACATTCCGACGGGATTAAGGTCCTTTTTAAGTCGAAACTCTGGCCAATTTTTATTTACCTTATTCCGATCTGACATTGCGACAAAGGGTTCTTTGATATTCCGATCTGACTTTCCGATAAGACATCATTCCGACAGCTTGATCTTAATTATTTCGATGGTAACAAACATGAACATTCCGATGGACTCCACTTTGACATTCCGATGGGTTGTTTTAGTGATATTCCGATGCTTATGTCTTTGATGCATTCCGATAGAAATAATCCAATATTCCGATAGAACAAGTTTTTAAGTATTAGTTCAATTAAGTTTTCAAAGTATTCGTCTAATCTTTTATTTATGTTTTCAAGCTTTTACTTTTAACTCGTCAATTTAGTTTAATCTTCCAAAGCTTTAATTTACTCAACGCCATTTACATTTAATTGCTATTAGTTTAAATTAGATAAACAAACCAACACCTTTTTATTAACCAAGAACAAATCATTCCACTTAGAGCCGTGATCAATTCGAGGAGATACCGAGAACAATTTTGAACCCAATGAAAACAATTACATCACAATATCACAAGGATATAGCATAGGACTCTCTTGATCTTCATCCGTGTGTCCTAACGAGATTTGATTGATCTCTTGGCTCTAGACTCGATTTGTGCACTTTTAGTGGTCAGAGGCTGGAGCAGATGCCGCCTATTCAATATCAACTATCTCGGAGGGAGAAAGTCAATAGAAGTCGTGTTGATCTCCGTGACAATAAAACAAACTTCTTTTGAGAGAAGCCTGAGTAGCTAGAAAGGGTTGTGCTTCACATCACTGGGTCCATGATGAGTTTGTCTTCATGATGAGTTGACCCGGTTTCTGCCTAAGTTGTATGGAGGGCTTCTTTCTTTAGACCCTTTATCCTTACATTTCTTTTTCATTCTTCAACCCCTTCAATGCTTACCAAGACATCATTAATAGCACCTTGTTGTGATTGTTCCAGTTCTATCATCAGTACTTAGTCGGCATTCAGCTTTGTTCACATTCTACTCCATCTTTCCTAAGGACTTCTAATAATCTATTGGATTGTCCTTGGGAAGATCCCTCCGGTTCTGGTTGGATCATAGGACTTAAACCTAACCACCCTTTTGACACCAATAACGTCGTGAATTAAAGATGTTGTGGGTTTTTGATTGTAACCATGAGTGCTTGAGTCTTTAGATCACATTTTAATCACATTTTCTCCCCCTATCTCTAATATATAAAATCTTTTGATATTAGAGATACCAAATTTGATTAAAATATATTTTTGAAAATAGTCTTGAAATCCTTCGGGAGAAAGATGTGTGAAACTTAACATGAATTTTGGAACGCTCCCCCTCAAAAATTGATCCAATGGAATTGTCATTACGAGGATTTGCTCCACATTAAACTTTTGAGGATAGGAGTTGTTGAACACACAATTTTTGAAAGATTTTGAATATCATTGAGAAATTATTGAAAAAATTGTGTTCAACGCTTTTTTGAAAAATCAATTCTGTTTGGCGAAAAGGTTTTTCTAAAGTATAAAATTGAGTTCATAGACTTTGAATGTCTTGACGAATCCACTCAAGTGTAAGAAGATTTAACTTCTTTTTCTAAGGGTAAGGGCACAAAAGCGTACTCTACCCCTGATAGGTATGTAAACACCCATCCTTTTTACCACTTAATTACAATAATAACCGGACCAAAACGTGTATTTTATGTCTTTTATGTCGGAACTATGCGTGGTTTGTGTTTTTGTTGTGATTTAGGACGTAATTGTGAAAAGTGGAGAAAACACGGCATTTACGGGCTTTTATTGAAGAAAAAGATGAAAGATGAAGTCAAGAAGTCAAGAGAGCGAAAAGAACGGAAGTCCAAGACCAATTCTGAAGATTTGTCGAAGAAAAAGTCAAAAGACGGAAGTTTACTTAAAGCCGAAGAACTCGAGTTTTATTTATTGAAGAATTAAAAGACGGGTTCGAAGAAATCCCAAAACAAAGTCCAAGTATTAAGAAGATTTAAGAAGATTAAAGAAGCTTAAGGACTTGATCATGCAATTAAGAAGAAAGGAAGGAGGGGAGGAAGTTTCCTCTAACCATCTCCCTAAACTCCTATAAATACCCCTCATTTTCATTTCATTAGTTTTGTTGGCTAAGGTGACAACCATTTTAATTTCTTGTCATTTACTTTTCATGTCAAATTTAAATACATGTCTTGCACCTTAATTATCCTTTAAATTCCAAGTAAGTGTTTTTAATTTTGTTGCTTTAATCTTCGTTTATCTTTGATCAAGTTTCTTTTCATCATTCTCCTTCTACTTTTCTTCTTTTTGGTTCGGTTTGAATTTCGGATTAAGCTAGCTTTTGCTTAATCCATTTGCTTATTTTACTAAAAGTTTCATCTTTTCTTTTTCCTTTAAGTTTCCATACGAAATAAGCCATAAGTTTGACAATCTTATGTGCTTATTTGGTATTTGGCTTAATCAATTTCCAAGTTTTCTTAAATGTTTTACTTTTTAAATTTTATTTCATTAAGTTTCGTCTCTTAAATTTCAAAAAGAATTTATCTTTTTAGCTTATTGTTTCGTTTGTCTTAATTTCATTTAAGTTTTTGTTACTACTTATTAGTTCTAGCTTATTTGGTTTGTGTGCTTATTACGAATTTGCTATCCATCGGAAAAGAAAGGATTCCACATTGCGACGGGGGTTCATTCTACACTTTCCGATAGTGAAGTATTGGGACAAAAGTTTGCATTCCGATCCGGGATTGCGATAGAGTACCATAACCCTCATTCCGATCTGGATTGCGATCGCACATTGCGATCGCACATTCCGACAACTCTTGAGGTTTACTTAGTCGAAGTGCTGCCCAATTTTCCTAAGCAACATTCCGATCTGGACCATATTCCGATAGGTGACATTCTGATAGGGAGGTTTGTATACATTCTGATTGAAGCCAGATCGGAATACATTCCGATGGTTGTGGGTTTGAACTTATAATTTGCTTGGTTTATTTTTAAGTTACATTGTTAATACTTAGTCAAATTTAATTTTCGTCACACTTTAATTTTAAGTCATTTAATTATTTAACTATTCAAAGTTTTTAAATATTGCACCCTTTCTTTTAATTAGACTTAGATTTATTATAACGCCATTTTTATTTTAATGCATTTTACTCTTACGTCCTTTACATTTACGTCTTTACACATTTAATTTAATACTACAACGACAACTATTTGTTTCACCAAAGAACGACTGTGTCACACATTAAACTCATTTTTCAATTCGAAGAGACATACATCAACGAATCTTTTTAATTAGGTAAAAACCTAGTTATTAAATGGCGCCGCTGCCGGCTCTTTTCGTAAAGATTAACGGTTTTTTGTGAGAGACGCGTTGCTTTTTGGGATCCGTTCACTTGTGAGCGTTATTTTTCTTGCACAAAAAATTTCCAAAAACCATAAAAATTAAAAATTGATAAAAATCCATAAAAATTAAAAATTTCAAAAAATCCAAAAAGATTTTATTTTTATTGTGTATATATATTGTTTTTGTGTTTGGTTTCTTTTTCTTTTGCATTTTCAGGTGTATGCGTACTAGATCTTCTAATTATCAAGAGCCCGAGACTCAAGAAGATTTAAGTATGTCAGATGTTAACAACAATAATAATCCACCGCACCTCAATAATAACAACAATGTTCTTCCACAGCCCGATCTTCGGACAATGGAGGAGCTTTGTCAACCTACCATGTTTGGACGAGGAGGACCGATTGCGCCGATGCAAATCACGGCTCCTGAGTTTTCGTTGAAGCACCACATGATTCAGCAAGTGCAAACAAATCCTTTCCGTGGATTGCCTGATGATGATGCCAACAAACACCTCGACAAGTTCATTACAATCACCCAAAGCATGAAGTTGCCTGGTGCCACAATGGATGTTCTTTGCCTACAACTCTTTCCACATACTTTATCGCATCATGCCGAGAAATGGTTTGATCGTCTCCCGAAGAATTCTATTCACACTTGGGATGACATGACTCAACGCTTTTTATCGCGCTACTTTCCACCATCCATGGTCACGAGCCTTCGTAATCAAATCAGTGGTTTCATGCAAGATCCCGATGAATCTCTTTTTGATGCTTGGGAAAGATATAATGTCTTGATTGATCGTTGTCCAAACCACAACATGCTCCCTGTGACCTTAATTGATACTTTCTACAATGGTTTGACTCTTCGTGATCGTGATACGATTAATGCAGCCGCCGGTGGCACATTTATGAAAAGGAGACCCGAGGAGTGTAGAGAGCTAATTGAGAACATGACTACTCACCACAAAAACTGGGATTCCTCCGCTTCTTCAAGGAACAACCCGAGAGTCAATGTTTCTTCTAACTCAGCAAACCCTGATATGACCGAACTCACCCGCATGATGACTGAAATGAGCAAAAGTATCACGCTTCTCGCTTCAAACCAACAACAACAACAAGTTAAAGCGGTTGCTAATCCTTGTGAAACATGCGGCGGTCCACACTCATACACCGATTGTCCTTCGACTCAAGGAAATCCGGAAAATGTGTATGCAGCTTATGGTAATTATTCATCGGAAAATTACCAAGCTCGACAACAAGGGGATAGAAATTTGCTGAGTTACCGATCAAACAACTACCTTTCACCCGGTTTTTCTCCTCAAAACCAAAACCCCGCCAACAACTACAATAGAAGCAACCAAATCCCACCAAGAGCTTCTAATCCTTATCACCCACCCGCCCAACAAGCACCACCCAGTAACCCCGATGTTGAAGCCATCATGAGAACCCAAGGTGAGCAAATCAAGAATCTTCATAGCCAAATTATCAATCTGAAAGGAGATATTACCAAGCAAGGAAATGAGATAAGATCCGAGCTTCGAGATAATATTCAATCCTCCTTCAGCAATCAAACAAATGATTTAAAGAATATGCTTGCTAGTTTCTTGCCCACCGCTCAACCTTCTTCTTCGAGTTCTCTACCTTCAAACACCGTCACCAATCCGCGAGCTAATGTGAGCGCTATTACTACTCGTAGTGGAATTACCATTGTCGATCCACCAATCCCACCCCCATCATCTACACCTCCTCCACCACCATTTATCCCTACTCCTGCTACACCTAGTATTAGTGCACCATTACCGTCTCCGCCTCGCCATGACGATGTTTCTAGGAAGGAACCTTCAACATCTCAACCTTTACCTGCTATGCCTGCACCTTCACCACCCAAACCCAATATCCCTTATCCCTCTCGTTTAGGCAAGACCAAAATGCTAACCAAGGATGACTCTGAAGTGTCATGCTATGTGAAGATGATCTCTCAAATGAACTTCAACATTAGCTTTCTTGAAGCACTTGTCCACATGCCCAAATTTGTTAAAGCATTTAAGGAATTGCTTAACAAGAAGGAGAAGCTGATTGAACTCGCCAACACACGCTTAAATGAAAACTGCTCTGCAGTTATTCTTAAAGAACTTCCGGAAAAGCTTGGAGATCCCGGTCGTTTTGTGTTGCCTTACGTTTTCAACAAAACTGAAGAATTTACTGCCCTTGCTGATCTCGGGGCTAGTATTAATCTTATGCCTTTGAGTGTTTGGAAAACACTATCATTGCCCGACCTTACTCCAGCAAAGATGACTCTTGAGCTTGCTAATCGCACTCTCGCTTACCCCGTTGGTATAGCCGAAGACGTGTTCATTAAAGTTGGCACATTTACTTTCCCGGTCGACTTTGTCGTTGTTGATTATGAAATGGACCCTCGTATTCCATTAATACTTGGTCGGCCATTCTTGAGAACCGGACGAGCTTTAGTTGATGTGGCCGAAGGTGAGTTTATCTTAAGAGTCAGGAATGATTCACAAGTTTTTAAAATGGAGAAGCTTACAGGCAAATCCTATGGACGCGAATCTGTGAATATGATTAATGTGCTCGATGATTTTGTCGTCTACGACAATCCTCTATTCGACTCTTGCATTGATAATCCACTTTTTCATGATGATGTGGATGATTCTCTCTCCAATTTGGACGCTTCTCCCATTTATGATTCTCCACCGATCTTCGATGCTTATGATGATGATTCTAGCTCAGATTCGGATGATTATGATGAACTTACTTCCGAGTATCCTGACCTGCCCACATACGATGATTTTGATGAGGCCGATACTCTTTCGAGCGATTGTTCACATGATGAAGATCCTCCACCATCACTCGATCCTACTTTGGACGATTACTCATTCGAGGAAGACTTCTCTATGTTTCTCAACACTTACTTCCCTCATGAGAGTGATGCACCTCCTTATGATTTTGAAGATTATCGTCTTGATCCTACTTTGGATGTGAAGAAAATTCTTTCCAAGGAGAAGAAACCGGTCGACACCGATATCCGCAGCACATATGATTTAACACCTCTTTGTCCATCATCTGAGGACGAGGTTGTGCTTCTTCGCGGAACTTCTTCACATTCTGCTGAGCCTGAGTGCTATTTTCCCTTAAAGGAAAAGGTGTTCGACCCCGGTATCGATATTCTGCAGCCATCTCAGTATCCACCTGATGAAATAAAAGGAAATATCTTTGGAACTTATGGAAATCTGCTTGCACCACTTCACCCTTGCTTCCACCGTGCTCCATCGCTGCTTAAGGGAACCTTGCCTACTCTTCTTTGGCTTGCCTTATTCGCCTTAAGCTTGTGCTATATGATGGACGAAAACTATGTCTTTGATCCTGGTTGATATGTTTCATGCTTCTTCCTATGATGATCAAGGTCGAGTCAGGCTCACGACTCGGTTAACAAAAATCAAGCGCTTCTTGGGAGGCAACCCATGTATCTATCTTTTCGCTTTCTTTATCATAAGTGTAGTGGGGACCCGTTGGTTTGCTATTTCCTCTCCTCCCTTCTTATAATCAGGGATTCGAGCGCTCAATGATCCACCTTGATGATTCTTGACGACCCGTGATTCCGTGTCCACTTCTTCCCGGTTCTATCCTAAACTCTTTTCAATTCACTATTTTATATTTTCTCAATATTAAAATAGGAATCTCTTTATTTGTCTCTTCCTTAGCGAGATTTAAACAAAGTGCACAATGTCCTAAGTGTAGGGGAGTTTACTCCCACATGCTTAAACATTGAGGACAATGTTTATATTAAGTGTAGGGGGACTTCTATCGAAGTTAAGTGGCTCTTTTCCTTGTATTTGTCCTCATTTTAACCGGAAAATCAATTTTTCGACATTTTTCAAAATTTTTAATCTATTTTGGCCTATTAGTTTTTCCCTTTGTATAGTTATTTTCTTTCTTTGCTAGAATAAACTTTAATAAAGTGGTTTAATTTTCAAACGTTGTGAATCTTTTGACTCAACCCGAGTTTACTTATCTAAGTTTACTCTAGCTAGTATCCTTAACGTGTTTAAGTCAAGTTTTGCTAGGCTTTTATATAGGGAGCTATAAAACGCGAAAGTCTTAACTCTCACGGGTTAAGAACAAGAACTTTTCGCAAGTTCCTATAATTGATCCTAGAGAGTAGTTTATCAAGGGAACTTTAAAATGCGATTTGTAAACTTGAAAAAGTCTAAGAGTTTTCAAGATCCTATAGGTGACTCAAAAACCCAAAACTTTGATTTAATAGGCTAAGCATCCACGAGTCTCATTACTTGAGATTTTAAACTGTGGAGAACGAGATATGATAGAGCCAATTATAAGTTTGGTATTCTTTCGTGAATTTATGTGAGTTAATTATGAGCCTATTCTCCCATCGCTTGCTAATAAATTTATCTGCAATAAATAAGGTTGTACGATTTGAAAAGTTACTTAGCTTCTAGCCCAATATCGTCTAAAAGTTGCTCGGTATGGATTAGAGTTTGATAGGTGTGAAAACACCCATCTTTTTTACCACTTAATTACAATAATAACAAAGCCAAAACGTGTATTTTATGTCGTAAATGTCGGAATTATGCGTGGTTTGTGTTTTTGTTGTGATTTAGGACGAAAAGGTGAAAAGTGGAGAAAACACGGGCATTCACAGGCTTTTATAGAAGAAAACGACAAAAGACGAAGTCAAGAGATCAAGAGTGCAAAAAGAACGAAAGTCCAAGGCCTATTCTGAAGATTTATCGAAGAACAAGTCTAAAGACGGAAGTTTAATAAAGCCGAAGAACTCGAGTCTAATAAATAAAGAAATTATAAGACGAGTTTAATTAATCCCGAGACAAAGTCGATAAAGTCGAAGAACTTAAAAAACGAGAAGACGTGAAGAAAGAAAGAAAGAGGAGGCAACACATGCACCTCCCCATTTTCCTATAAATACCCTCCTAAACTCATTTAGGAGGGTTGGTTAGTTTTAGTTTTAGGAGTAGGTGTAGTTTAGTTTTAGAGAGAGAAAGTGACAGTTTCTCTCACTAGAACTTTAATCTTTCATCTTCCTTTCTTTTTTTAATTGAATCTTTACTTTTACGCTTAATCTTGTTTTAAATTTAATCTTTTTAATCTTTCTTGTTAATCACGTTATTGTTTTCATAATCTTTTTCATCAAGTTTTTACATGAAGTTCAAATCTTTTAATTTTCGTGTGTTTCTTTTGATGTTTTTATGAGTTTTAACCTTCTCTCTAGCTTATTGATAGCTTATTAGAGTTGTTCTTAGCTTATTGTCCTTGAAAAAGTGCTAAAAAGTTGCTTATTTTCGTCATACATCTGGTTCCTATTTTTTAGGAACGTCTGATTCGATTTTGGAACTTTTCATAAAGTTGCGAAATTGAACTTTTCATAAGTTGCGAAATTGTACTTTTGTCTGATTCGATTTTGGAACTTTTCATAAAGTTGCGAAATTGAACTTTTCATAAGTTGCGAAATTGTACTTTTGTCTGATTCGATTTTGGAACTTTTCATAAAGTTGCGAAATTGAGCTGATTCGATTTTGCAATTGTCCATAATTGCGAAATTGTGTCCTGATTCAATTTCGCAATTCTTCCATAATTGGGAAATTGAATCCTCTACAAAGTTGCGAAATCTTGTTCCAAGTTGCGAAATCATTGTTTTTTCAATATTGCGAAATCTGATTCGATTTTGCAATTATTGCGACATTGTGCACTATTGCGACATTGTGCAATTATTGGGACATTGTGCACTATTGCGACATTGTGCAATTATTGCGACATTGTGCAACATTGCGAAATCTTTCATTTTCTAGCAATTGCGAAATTGTGTCTTTTGCTAATTGCGGAATTATGTCAATTTTGACATAATTGCGAAATCTTGGGTTTTAATTGCAAAATTAATTCATAATTTTTTATTAATTGCCAAATTATGTCATTTTTGTCCAATTTTATTTTTAAACTTATTTTTCCCGCCATTTTTACTTAGCTTTATTTTAATTGTTTCGTCTTATTTTTCTTAAGCTTTGTTTTAATTTGTCGTTTCTTAGTTTAATTCTTAAAGTATTTTATTTTCAAGTTTTTAAATTTACGTTTTGTCAAGTTTTAGTTTGCGTCATTTACTTTATTTCCCTTTTAATTTCTCGTCATTTACTTTTTGTTAAGTTTTTATCTTTCAGTATTTCTTTTTTCCGTCTTTATTTTATTTGTTTCAAGTCTTTATTTTTTCATTAGTTTTAGACAACGACCATTCCCTTTTTGTTCCACCAAGAACAACTAATCTCGCACAATTAACCGGAGATCAATTCGATTAGACGCTGAGAACAACGAACTTTTTAACCTATTCAAAATCTTAATATCAAATGGCGCCGCTGCCGGCTCTTTTCGTGAGGATTAACGGTTTTTTGTGAGAGACGCGTTGGCTTTTGGGATCCGTTCAGTTGTGAACGTTATTTTTCGTATCATAAATTATCAAAAAATCCAAAAACATTTGAAAAATCATAAAAAGCATTTCTTTTTCAAAGTTTTGCAACAAAAATATTCTTCTTGCTTACCTATGTTTCTTTATGGATTCTTATGTCCATTGCGTCGGATGTGGGAGACGATTGTACGGGAACGACTCTTGTCAATGGTGTACATGTGAGCGGTGCGGAAACAATATAGACAACACACAATTCGGATTTTGTCCTTTGTGCAACTCGACTAATTCGTCCTTTTTGAACCCACCTCCTGTTCCCTCGTGCATCTATTGTGGAAGCGATTCTCATTGGCATGTTTCGTGCCCGGTTTAATACCCGTATGGTCACGGGCAAGAACCGGGGTACAATTATGACAATGATAATAGCTATCCACAAGACGCACCCACTCTTTCTCCTTACCCATTTTGCAACAACTGTGGGGGTCCTCACGATACTTCTTATTGTCAACAAATGAATTATTATGAGAAAAATCCGTGTCCTCAGTTTTCTTCACCAATGGATTATTATGAACCAAACCCGGTTTCTAATTTTTCTCAACCGATGAACTACTATGAGCCACACCCATGCTATAATTCAGGTTTTCAACATTTGAACCCCCACAACACATCATCGATCATCAATCCTCCTTCGAACAATTGAGCTCCCATGAACAATGGGACACTCTTGTTAAGCAAAGTCAACAAATTCAAGAAGCTTGCAACAAGATCATCGAAAAATATCAAGAGGATCAACGGCCTGAGCAAATATCAAATATCGAGACTTATGCTCCTCCTTCGGTGTATCTATACTATTATGATGATGATGACGATGAGCCTACTATTTCTTGGAATGACCTTACTGTTCAATGTCCTAGTGCAATTGTCATCCCTCCTCTCGATATCCCAAACGTATCTAAGGATTGTGATACATTGAGTGAGCTGAGTGATTTTGGTCTCGATAAATTATTTGATGATGAGGTTTGTGACTTACCGACTGCTATGGAGCCTGAGGACGACGTTGCTCTTACGAAAGAGGTCGATCCTAATGATGACGATTTTTCTACAAGCTATGAGAATTTCACTTTTGAAATTTCTGAATCTCCACCGGGAGATGCAGTCGATGACGATTTATTCTCTCTGGCTTACGAGAAGTTCACTGATGAACATGATCTTGTGGATAAGGTGGAAGACGTGCTTCTTCGCGATAGATTACGGAAAGTGCACCTTCTTATTGCTCAAATCGAAGTGTTGACTTCTCCTCCTCTTTCTGAGTCTTTGCCTCCATCTATTCCCCCCGTTGAAGATAATGACCCATTGCTGGAAGAAATCGACATTCACTCCATACCACCGGGTAATGATGACGATGACATGGAGGGGGATATTATTTTTGATAATTTGCTACTTGAAAGTATTGACCCAAGTCCCCCTCTCGAGCACCTTTCATCCTCCCCTTTAGCCACTATTACGGAGGATGAGTGCTTTGACCCGGGAGGTGACATTGATTTTGCTATGATTGTTAACAATACGGCTTTGCCGCTTGCTCAGCATCCATTGTCTTTGGGGGAGGACAATGTGCTTACTTTACCCACCCCACCTCCCGTGGATCTTGATTTCACATACTTTACGTATGTTGAAAGAACCTTTCTCCCATACATGACTTATCCCCCCGCCTCTCCTTTGTTGATGTCAACCGGGAACGAGGACAAGGTCTTTGATCCTGGTATTACATTCGAGGCTTCCCTATGGACCATTTAATTCGGGGACGAGTCAGGCTCGTGACTCGGTTAATATAAACAAGCACTTTTTGGGAGGCAACCGAATTATCTATCTATTTTCACCATAAGTGTAGGGGGGAGCCCCGTGGTGTTTCTTGCTTTCTTTCTTATCATGTGCAGGGATTAGAGCTTCAAAGACACACTCTTGATGACTTTTGACGAACCGTGATTCCGTGTTCCCTTCTTCCCGGTTCTATCCTAAACTCTTTTCGATTCACCATTTTATATTTCTCAATATTAAAATAGGAATCTCTTTAGTTGTCCCTTTCTTAGCGAGATTTAAACAAAGTGCACAATGTCCTAAGTTTAGGGGAGTTTACTCCCACATGCTTAAACATTGAGGACAATGTTTATATTAAGTGTAGGGGGGACTTCTATCGAAGTTAAGTGGCCTTTTCCTTGTATTTGTCCTCATTTTAACCGGAAAATTTGATTTTTCGACATCTTTCAAAATTTTTAATCTATTTTGGCCTAGTAGTATAGTTGTTTTTTACCTTTGCATAGTTATTTTCTTTCCTTTTTAGAATAAATTTTTAATAAAGTGGTTTTAATTTTCAAACGTTGTGAATCTTTTGACTCAACCCGAGTTTACTTGTCTAAGTTTACTATAGCTAGTATCCTTAACGTGTTTAAGTCAAGTTTTGCTAGGCTTTTATTTAGGGAGCTATAAAACGCGAAAGTCTTAACTCTCACGGGTTAAGAACAAGAACTTTTCGCAAGTTCCTATAATTGATCCTAGAGAGTCGTTTATCAAGGGAACTTTAAAATGCGATTTCTAAACTTAAAAAAGTCTAAGAATTTGCAAGATCCTATAGACGACTCGAAAACCCAAAACTTTGATTTAATAGGCTAAGCATCCACGAGTCTCATTCTTTGGGATTTTAAATTATGGAGAACAAGAGATGATAGAGTCGATTATAAGTTTGGTATTCTTTCGTGAATTTATGTGAGTTAATTATGAGCCTATTCTCCCATCGCTTGTTAATAAATTTATCTGCAATAAATAAGGTTGTACGATTTGAAAAGTTACTTAGCTTCTAGCCCAAGATCGTTTAAAAGTTGCTCGGTATGGATTAGAGTTCATAGCAAAGGCATAACTTATTGAAGCGGGATGCGAAGATTGGCGAGTCCGAAAAGGCCCTAACAAGGCATGAGGGCTACATTTTGTTGCTAAAGATCCAAAAGTGATGTGAAGAATCATTTATCGAAAATCAATATGAAGGATCGAGACACACGACGAAAAGCAAATACTCCCCTAAAGATCATGGAGAAGTCTATCCAAAAAGATCGTAACAAGGTATGAGGATAAATAGATCCAAGTCCTAAAAGGAGGCGGATCGTTGTATATCAAAGTCCAAAGTAATGATTGGATAAAAATGAAGAAGTCGTGGTCCATATATGAAGAATCTCTCAAAATTTCAAGTGAAGAAATTCCTATTATGAAGAGAAGACCATTATTTCATGAACGTCTCTCAAGATTTGAAGTATGAAGTCGCTGCCAAATATCGGTCCGAGAAAGGTCTCAAATCGCGAAGCGAGTTATGCCAAGATATGAACTTTTTGAGGTCCTGAGAAGCAGTTTTAAAAGATTTTGTCCTTTAGCTAACTATTGACTAAATCGTTCACTTTATTTTCAGCCTAAATAACTATCGAAATAAGTCAAACAATGCATCCTCGTGATCATTCAAGACAACACTAAAATATAAGAGATACACCTAGGAATAAGGGAGTCTAAGTGAATAATTGGCCCACATGAGTTCGTGGTATTTTGCTAACTTATAATAACAATGATCTCGTTTTTAAGCTTGGTTTGGAGAAAGTGAAAACTTGAGGATGATGATCATTCATGACATTTCCAAAACCCTAAGGTATGTTTTTGATTTCTTTACTTTGAATGTTTATAGTTTTCTATCTCTTTAATAAAGGCCAACGTGGATTGATTATGATGAAAAATGTAATCGAGCTTTGTAACTAATGCATTGCATGAGGACATTGCAATGGTCAAGTGTAGGGGATTTGATAGGTGTGAAAACACCCATCTTTTTTACCACTTAATTACAATAATAACCAAGCCAAAACGTGTATTTTATGTCGTAAATGTCGGAATTATGCGTGGTTTGTGTTTTTGTTGTGATTTAGGACGAAAAGGTGAAAAGTGGAGAAAACACGGGCATTCACAGGCTTTTATAGAAGAAAACGACAAAAGACGAAGTCAAGAGATCAAGAGTGCAAAAAGAACGGAAGTCCAAGGCCTATTCTGAAGATTTATCGAAGAACAAGTCTAAAGACGGAAGTTTAATAAAGCCGAAGAACTCGAGTCTAATAAATAAAGAAATTATAAGACGAGTTTAATTAATCCCGAGACAAAGTCGATAAAGTCGAAGAACTTAAAAAACGAGAAGACGTGAAGAAAGAAAGAAAGAGGAGGCAACACATGCACCTCCCCATTTTCCTATAAATACCCTCCTAAACTGATTTAGGAGGGTTGGTTAGTTTTAGTTTTAGGAGTAGGAGTAGTTTAGTTTTAGAGAGAGAAAGTGACAGTTCTCTCACTAGAACTTTAATCTTTCATCTTCCTTTCTTGTTTTTAATTGAATCTTTACTTTTACGCTTAATCTTGTTTTAAATTTAATCTTTTTAATCTTTCTTGTTAATCACGTTATTTTTTTCATAATCTTTTTCATCAAGTTTTTACATGAAGTTCAAATCTTTTAATTTTCGTGTGTTTCTTTTGATGTTTTTATGAGTTTTAACCTTCTCTCTAGCTTATTGATAGCTTATTAGAGTTGTTCTTAGCTTTTTGTCCTTGAAAAAGTGCTAAAAAGTTGCTTATTTTCGTCATACATCTGGTTCCTATTTTTTAGGAACGTCTGATTCGATTTTGGAACTTTTCATAAAGTTGCGAAATTGAACTTTTCATAAGTTGCGAAATTGTACTTTTGTCTGATTCGATTTTGGAACTTTTCATAAAGTTGCGAAATTGAACTTTTTCATAAGTTGCGAAATTGTACTTTTGTCTGATTCGATTTTGGAACTTTTCATAAAGTTACGAAATTGAGCTGATTCGATTTTGCAATTGTCCATAATTGCGAAATTGTGTCCTGATTCAATTTCGCAATTCTTCCATAATTGCGAAATTGAATCCTCTACAAAGTTGCGAAATCTTATTCCAAGTTGCGAAATCATTGTTTTTTCAATATTGCGAAATCTGATTCGATTTTGCAATTATTGCGACATTGTGCACTATTGCGACATTGTGCACTATTGCGACATTGTGCAATTATTACGACATTGTGCACTATTGCGACATTGTGCAATTATTCGACATTGTGCAACATTGCGAAATCTTTCATTTTCTAGCAATTGCGAAATTGTGTCTTTTGCTAATTGCGGAATTATGTCAATTTTGACATAATTGCGAAATCTTGGGTTTTAATTGCAAAATTAATTCATAATTTTTTATTAATTGCGAAATTATGTCATTTTTGTCCAATTTTATTTTTAAACTTATTTTTCCCGCCATTTTTACTTAGCTTTATTTTAATTGTTTCGTCTTATTTTTCTTAAGCTTTATTTTAATTTGTCGTTTCTTAGTTTAATTCTTAAAGTATTTTATTTTCAAGTTTTTAAATTTACGTTTTGTCAAGTTTTAGTTTGCGTCATTTATTTTATTTCCCTTTTAATTTCTCGTCATTTACTTTTTGTTAAGTTTTTATCTTTCAGTATTTCTTTTTACCGTCTTTATTTTATTTGTTTCAAGTCTTTATTTTTTCATTAGTTTTAGACAACGACCATTCCCTTTTTGTTCCACCAAGAACAACTAATCTCGCACAATTAACCGGAGATCAATTCGATTAGACGCTGAGAACAACGAACTTTTTAACCTATTCAAAATCTTAATATCATAGCCAAGGCATAACTTATTGAAGCGGGATGCAAAGATTGGCTAGTCCAAAAAGGTCCTAACAAGGCATGAGGGCTATATTTTGTTGTTAAAGATCCAAGTGATGTGAAGAATCATTTATCAAAAATCAATATGAAGGATCGAGACACACGACGAAAAGCAAAAACTCCCCAAAAGTCATGGAGAAGTGTATCTGAAAAGACCTTAGCAAGGTATGAGGATAAATAGATCCAAGTCATAAAAGGAGGCGGATCGTTGTATATCAAAGTCCAAAATAAAGATTGGAGAAAAATGAAGAAGTCGTGGTCCAAGTATGAATCTCTCAAAACTTCAAGTGAAGAAATTCCTATTACGAAGAGAAGACCATTATTTCATGAACGTCTCTCAAGGTTTGAAGTATGAAGTCGCTGCCAAATATCGGTCCGAGAAAGGTCTCAAATCGCGAAGCGAGTTATGCCAAGATATGAACTTTATGAGGTCCCGAGAAGCAGTTTTAAAAGATTTTGTCCTTTAGCTAACTATTGATTAAATTGTTCACCTTATTTTCGGACTAAATTACTATCGAAATAAGTCAACAATGCATCCTCGTGATCATTCAAGACATCAATAAAATATAAGAGATACCCCTAGGAATAAGGGAGTCTAAGTGAATAACTGGCCCACATGAGTTCGTGTTAGTTTACTAACTTATAATAACAATGATCTCGTTTTTAAGCTTGGTTTGGAGAAAGTGAAAACTTGAGGATGATGATTATTCATGACATTTCCAAAACCCAAGGTATGCTTTTGATTTCTTTACTTTAATGTTTATAATTTTATATCTCTTTAATAAAGGCCAAGGTGGATTGATTTTGATGAAAAATGTAAACGTGCTTTGTAACTAATGCATTGCATGAGGACATTGCAATGGTCAAGTGTAGGGGATTTGATAGGTGTGTAAACACCCATCCTTTTTACCACTTAATTACAATAATAACCGGACCAAAACGTGTATTTTATGTTTTTTATGTCGGAATTATGCGTGGTTTGTGTTTTTGTTGTGATTTAGGACGTAATTGTGAAAAGTGGAGAAAACACGGCATTTACGGGTTTTTATTGAAGAAAAAGATGAAAGATGAAGTCAAGAAGTCAAGAGTGCGAAAAGAACGGAAGTCCAAGACCAATTCTGAAGATTTATCGAAGAAAATGTCAAAAGACGGAAGTTTACTTGAAGCCGAAGAACTCGAGTTTTATTTATTGAAGAATTAAAAGACGGGTTCGAAGAAATCCCAAAACAAAGTCCAAGTATTAAGATGATTTAAGAAGATTAAAGAAGCTTAAGGACTTGATCACGCAATTAAGAAGAAAGGAAGGAGGGGAGGAAGTTTCCTCTAACCATCTCCCTAAACTCCTATAAATACCCCTCATTTTCATTTCATCAGTTTTGTTGGCTAAGGTGACAATTAGTCTTCCACCATTTTAATTTCTTGTCATTTACTTTTCATATCAAATTTAAATACATGTCTTGCACCTTAATTATCCTTTAAATTCCAAGTAAGTGTTTTTAATTTTGTTGCTTTAATCTTCGTTTATCTTTGATCAAGTTTCTTTTCATCATTCTCCTTCTACTTTTCTTCTTTTTGGTTCGGTTTATATTTCGGATTAAGCTAGCTTTTGCTTAATCCATTTGCTTATTTTACTAAAAGTTTCATCTTTTCTTTTTCCTTTAAGTTTCCATACGAAATAAGCCATAAGTTTGACAATCTTATGTGCTTATTTGGTATTTGGCTTAATCAATTTCCAAGTTTTCTTAAAAGTTTTACTTTTTAAATTTTATTTCATTAAGTTTCGTCTCTTAAATTTCAAAAAGAATTTATCTTTTTAGCTTATTGTTTCGTTTGTCTTAATTTCATTTAAGTTTTTGTTACTACTTATTAGTTCTAGCTTATTTGGTTTGTGTGCTTATTACAAATTTGCTATCCATCGGAAAAGAAGGGATTCCACATTGCGACGGGGGTGCATTCTCCACTTTCCGATAGTGAAGTATTGGGACAAAAGTTTGCATTCCGATCCGGGATTGCGATAGAGTACCATAACCCTCATTCCGATCTGGATTGCGATCGCACATTGCATCGCACATTCCGACGGCTCTTGAGGTTTACTTAGTTGAAGTGCTGCCCAATTTTCCTAAGCAACATTCCGATCTGGACCATATTCCGATAGGTGACATTCCGATAGGGAGGTTTGTATACATTCCGATTGAAGCTAGATCGGAATATATTCCGATGGTTGTGGGTTTGAACTTATAATTTGCTTGGTTTATTTTTAAGTTACATTGTTAATACTTAGTCAAATTTAATTTTCGTCACGCTTTAATTTTAAGTCATTTAATTATTTAACTATTCAAAGTTTTTAAATATTGCACCCTTTCTTTTATTTAGACTTAGATTTATTATAACGCCATTTTTATTTTAATGCATTTTACTCTTACGTCCTTTACATTTACGTCTTTGCACATTTAATTTAATACTACAACGACAACTATTTGTTTCACCAAAGAACGACTGTGTCACACATTAAACTCATTTTTCAATTCGAAGAGACATACATCAACGAATCTTTTTAATTAGGTAAAAACCTAGTTATTACCCCCGTGAATTTAGACCCGGGTTGCAATCTGAAAGTGATTACAAGCCATTGTGTTGAGCTCAAAACGTGGAATGTTTTGTGACAAGCTCAACCCAAGATAGATTGCTCTACCCGTTGTTGGAAATATTGTCCAAAAGAGAAAATTTCCTTTTTAAAAGATAGAAATGACATGTTTTGAAAAATATTTACAACTTTCATTCGAGCTTTATGTACACAGCCGTGTCGTTATTGAGCGAAATTTCTAGGTACGTCCATATTATCGATACTAAAAGACATGTCGAGAAGAATATTTTTGGATTATCAAAGATTTTTTAATTTTGTATTTTTCTTTTTCATTAATATATACAAGTAGATGTTTGATAGATGAATCAAGCAGGCTTCTTTGCCATAACCTCCAGTTCTGCTGGAGTCAAACATCTCATACCAATTTGCCTAACTAGATACGCAAACCTCTATTTCGGAAGAGCTTTTGTAAACAAGTCAGCTAATTGGTAATCAGTTCCAACAAAGTATATTTCAATAATACCCTTTTCAACTTGTTCCTTAATAAAGTGATATCTGACATCGATGTGCTTCGTGCGGGAATGCTGTACCGGATTGCAGGAGATGGCTATGGCAGACTTTGAGTCACAGTACATAGGTACTTTATCAAAGTGGAAGCCATGATCCGTGAGTTGTGTTCTCATCCAAAGAACTTGATCACAACACGCAGATAGAGACACATACTCCGCTTCGGTTGATGACAATGATGTGCAATCCTGCTTCTTGGAAGACCATCCCACAAGCTTATCTTGACCTAGAAATTGTGCACCACCAGAAGTACTTTTACGTGTATCAAGACACCCTGCATGATCAGAATCTGAATAGGCCGTTAGAAAAAACCGATTTCCCTCGGATACCAGAGTCCCATGTGAATGGTATTCTTAAGGTACCGAAATATCCGTTTAACCTCCTTGAGGTGCTTTTCAGTGGGTCGTGCTTGATATCGTGCACAATAGCATGTAGCATGATGAATATCAGGTCTGCTGGCTGTCAAGTACATGAGGGACCCGATCATGGAACGATATCTCGTTTGATCAATGGGTAATCCCTCCAAATCAGCATCAAGGGATATGGTTGATAATGGTGTCCCAACGGGGTCACATGAGGTCATACCATACTTTTTGATTATCTCTTGACAATACTTAGCTTGGTTAATGAAGATACCACTTGGGGATTGGTGAACTTGAATTCCTAGAAAGAATTTTAGTTCACCCATCATAGACATTTCAAATATGTTGTGCATTACTTTTTCAAACCATTTTGAAAGTTTTGGGTTTGTAGACCCGAAAATAATGTCATCAACATAAATCTGCACAAGCAAAATGTCATCCCCATATTTATAAGTGAACAAAGTTAGATCAATGGAACCTTTTGAGAAACCTTTGGAGACCAGAAATTTCGAGAGCTCGTCGTACCACACCCTTGGAGCTTGCTTGAGTCCATAAAGTGCTTTGTGGAGACGATACACCTTGTCAGGATAATGAGGATTGACGAATACTTCTGGCTGCGTGACATAGACTTCTTCCTTCAAAGGACCGTTAAGAAATGCCGTCTTTACGTCCATTTGATAAACAATGAATCCCTTATGTGCAGCATAAGCAAGAAAAATCCTGACCGCTTCCATTCGAGCTACTGGTGCAATTGATTCTTCAAAATCAATACCCTCTTTCTGTCCATACCCTTTAGCCACTAGCCTAGATTTATTCTTGATGATCGTGTTATCTTCATCCATCTTGTTTTTCCAGATCCATCGAAGATTTAATGGTATTACATCGTATGGTCTGTCAACAAGTTCCCAGACTTTAAGTCTTTCAAATTGTTGAAGTTCATCCGTCATCGATTCAATCCAAGCGTGATCAGCCATGGCTTCTTTGATGTTTTTTGGTTCAGCTGAACTCACGGCGAGTGCGAACATACAAATATCACCATCGGTGTTAAGCTGTCGTCTTGTACGAACGGGCTGTGAAGGGTTTCCAATTACATGAACCAAAGGATGATCTCGTGTCCAATGATGTGTTGAAGGATGTCGTTGATAGAACACATGCATATTTGACGGATCAACATGGCGAGTAGAAGTCTCTCCAGTTTCGTGTACCGGTGTACCGAATGGGTTGATAAATTTGTCTTCGTCAGATAATGCATCGTCTGCTTTATTTGTGTTCTCTGGAGCAATGACAGTAGTTGTTGATGTTGTAGGATCGATTGTGGAAGTGATATTATGAGGAAGTAACTCTGCAGCAACCGGTGTTGAAGTAGATGAAGTTGTATCCTTTTGTTGACGATGATCGGTATCATCATTCTTATCATGAGTGACAGCGGAAGACTTTGATACAACTTGTTTCTCCCCCGTGAAATATTCATCATACATTGGTCCATATAACATTTCCAACTCTTCCATTGTCGTGTTGACTGTCATATCAGCTCTAGGAACATTTTCTAGAACCAGCTTTGAACTTGACGGTTCATTGCTGTGGTCTTGAGTTCCGAGTTTCGTGCGGTTGTGAACATAAGTCGTTTGTCGTTGTGGATCGGGACTTAAACTGTTTTGTTCAAGTGCCATTGTGTTGAGCTTACTTGTGAAACCCCTGAGACACATAGAAAACCTTTATGTTCTTGTTGAGCCGTTACTTTATTACCTGCACTTTCATCAGTAGTTTGTATGCTTGCATGTGGGTTAGCGATATCTTGATGAGAACCATGTGGGGGTTCACTTTGAACCTTGTTCGTGCTAGAGGGAAATATCTTTCCAGTAGGAACCCATTTAAGACCAGTTGTTTTAAAGATTCTACCCGTTGGTATCCACTTTAGACAAGATCTTGGAAACGAAGTTTTCTCATGCACAGCGGAAGACTTAATTGGAGAAAATCTATTTCCTATCGGGTTCCGTCCTTGAGATGCTCTAGCGTTTTGGTTCACCTTGTTCAGGAGTTTTGTGATACAATCATCATGAATGGCATTAAACACGCATTTGTTACATTTCGTGCAAACAAAGTTCTTAGCATCTGAGAAGGATCTAGTGTTCCTAGGATAGGCTGATTTGGGCACATCATAGAAGGGTCTGGAATTCCTAGATGTGTGATTAGCACTCCTAGGTTTCGGTTGGGTCCTATCTCTTGCTTGTGTCTTTATTTTAGCATCTTCTAGATAGCTTTTATGACCCGTGTCATTTGAACTTCGCCTAGGCATATTCTTGGGACTATTTCTAGAGTTGCTTGAAGCATTCATGTGATTGGGTTTTGCATAGACATAATATTTTAAGGAGGATCTAGATTGTGGAGTGACAGTTTTTGGCAAATTGCAACGCACGTCAACTTGGGATGTAAACCTCGAGTTCGATGTTTTGGGTCGTTCAGATTTAAACGCATTCAGTTGTCTAGCAACTGAGCGTGCTTCCTTAATTCATTTTTCACCGCTGTTAATTGATTGTAGTAAATTATGTCTTTTAGGAAAAAAAACGTAAAAGCGGTAAGTATTAAGTGATGATTTAGGAAAATCAAGCACTAATGACCCTAGTGAAATGAAAGTTCGTTTCCCAAGGAGGTATATGTGTGTGACTAAGATGTAAATGATTTGAGATTAATATTGGTTTAGAAGGGGATGATAAAAGAGGATGACGAAGACGTGAATTAATACGACGATAAAACGTAAAAACGTGAAATAAGCTAAAATAAAAATTAATTCTAAAAATTACCAAAAATTCACCAAAAATCAAAATAAATAAACTAAGAGTTTACCAATGATCAAAACTTTTTCAAACCTTTTAATTAATTAAATATTCAATTTTTAAATGCTAATTAAAGCCCTAAAAATCAAACAAATTATCAAAAAACCCAAATAAAGATTTTTCAATTGGTAAACCTCTAAAATGACCTAAAAAGATTAAAAACTATTTTTAGAAAATTTTAAACTAATAAAAACTATTTAAAATGATTTAAAAACTATTAAAACTAAAAATAATTATAAAAATTAATCTAAAAGTGATAAAATTAATCTAAGAGTTGCAAAAATCCTAATTTAATGTATTTAAGCTAAGAAAAATGTAAAAAGTTGAAAAATGTGAAATTTGAAAAATAATAATAAAATAATATTAAAAATAAAAAATTATAAAAAATTCTAAAAACTTGCAAACTAGTTTATTTTAACCTAAATAAACAGAAAATGAAAGTGAAATGACCAGAATACCCCTATTGGGCCCTCAAATTGGCCAAAACAAAAAACAGTCCACTTAAATGGGCTTTTTAGCCCAAAAAGTCAAACTTGGCCCAATTGACTTGGAAAAGCCCAATCTGACTCAAAATTTAATTCTAAACACAAAACTCTAAAAGCCCAAAAGCTGAAAGTGAGCTTATCACAGCTTATTAAGCAAACAGCTTATCCTTATTGGGCTTTTTAGCCCATTAAGCAATAAGCTAATGCCATAAGCTCTAATTTGACACACAACCTTCTTTTGGGATGCTTAAGAGATCTGTAAAAAGAAATTTTGAAAAAGCACACTCAATAAGCCAGAAATAAGCAAAGTACAATTTCATTAAAAGACAAAATAGTCGGGTTTGAGATTTAGGGCACCTCAAAACTTGATTCAACTTGCAAAATGTCACAAATGAACTCAATAAGCCAAATCAATCAACAAAATTCCAATAAGAAAACACCAATAAGCCAGAATGAACCAATAAGCACTTATGAAAAAGTCAATTAAGTTGGTTTTCTAGTCAAACCCTAAAGTCAACCCACCAAATGTTCCAGTATGAACAAATGGGTCAAATGAAGAGCACCTATTACAAAATCCAAGTTGTTGCTGGTTAAAATAAGCTATTATAGCTTATTGATAAGTTGAAACCCAATTAACATTAGTAGTGGCTAGTAGCAGGGGAAAGGAGTTCCCACTGCTTTGACTATTTGACCAAGCTTTTTAGAGAGATTTAGTTGGATTCAATTGGAAACAAGGGCACCCTTGTGATCAGTGAATCACAAGGAGTCAATATCAACAAGAAAATCACAATTTGGTTCACACAATAAGCCCATATTAATCAAACAGTCACCAGATATTGCTTAGACATGGAAAATAAGCAGTTATGCACAAATAAGCAGATATAGCATGAATAAGCCAACCAAATTCAACAGGATGCATACACAAGCTATATAAACTATGAATAAGCACAAACAAACTTATATCAAGCACTGAAACAAGGTAAAGAACAAGATCAAAGCTGATTAAGGTTACTGATATGAACTACAAGAACACAAGCCTACTTTGCTGATCTAATTGACCACATATCCAAATTCAGGCACTCAAATCTCTTTCCCTGGTGATATTAACTAGGTTTAATCACTTGTTAGCCCTAGCCTATGATTAGATCTAGGTGTCCCTTAAACCTAAGCCAAATTTATCAAGTAAACATGATTTTATAGCCCTATTTAGAATCTAGGTGTTTCAAACCACAAAATATGCAAATAAGTGACCAAGTATATCTAGATTGTGGAGTGACAGTTTTTGGCAAATTGCAACGCACGTCAACTTGGGATGTAAACCTCGAGTTCGATGTTTTGGGTCGTTCAGATTTAAACGCATTCAGTTGTCTAGAAACTGAGCGTGCTTCCTTAATTCATTTTTCACCGCTGTTAATTGATTGTAGTAAATTACGTCTTTTAGGAAAAAGAACGTAAAAGCGGTAAGTATTAAGTGATGATTTAGGAAAATCAAGCACTAATGACCCTAATGAAATGAAAGTTCGTTTCCCAAGGAGGTATATGTGTGTGAATAAGATGTAAATGATTTGAGATTAATATTGGTTTAGAAGGGGATGAGAAAAGAGGATGACGAAGACGTGAAATTAATTACTACGACGACAAAACGTAAAAACGTGAAATAAGCTAAAATAAAAATTAATTCTAAAAATTACCAAAAATTCACCAAAAATCAAAATAAATAAACTAAGAGTTTACCAATGATCAAAACTTTTTCAAACCTTTTAATTAATTAAATATTCAATTTTTAAATGCTAATTAAAGCCCTAAAAATCAAACAAATTATCAAAAAGCCCAAATAAAGATTTTTCAATTAGTAACCCTCTAAAATCACCTAAAAAGATTAAAAACTATTTTTAGAAAATTTTAAACTAATAAAAACTATTTAAAATGATTTAAAAACTATTAAAACTTAAAATAATTATAAAAATTAATCTAAAAGTGATAAAATTAATCTAAGAGTTGAAAAAAATCCTATTTTAATGTATTTAAGCTGCGAAAAATGTAAAAAGTTGAAAAATGTGAAATTTGAAAAATAATATTAAAATAATATTAAAAATCAAAAATTATGAAAAATTCTAAAAACTTGCAAACTAGTTTATTTTAACCTAAATAAACAGAAAATGAAAGTGAAATTACCAGAATACCCCTATTGGGCCCTCACATGGGCCAAAACCAAAAACAGTCCACTAAATGGGCTTTTTAGCCCAAAAAGTCAAACTTGGCCCAATTGACTTGGAAAAGCCCAATCTGACTCAAAATTTAATTCTAAACACAAAACTCTAAAGGCCCAAAAGCTGAGATTGAGCTTATCACAGCTTATTAAGCACACAGCTTATCCTTATTGGGCTTTTTAGCCCATTAAGCAATAAGCTAATGCCATAAGCTCTAACTTGACACACAACCTTCTTTTGGTATGCTTAAGAGATCTATAAAAATAAATTTTGAAAAAGCACACCCAATAAGCCATAAATAAGCAAAGTACAATTTCAGTAAAAGACAAAATAGTCGGGTTTGAGATTTAGGGCACCTCAGAACTTGATTCAACTTGCAAAAATGTCACAAATGAACTCAATAAGCCAAATCAATCAACAAAATTTCAATAAGAAACACCAATAAGCCAGAATGAACCAATAAGCACTTATGAAAAAGTCAATTAAGTTGGTATTCTAGTCAAACCCTAAAGTCAACCCACCAAATGCTCCAGTATAAACAAATGGGTCAAATGATGAGCACCTATTACAAAATCCAAGTTGTTGCTGGTTAAAATAAGCTATTATAGCTTATTGATAAGCTGAAACCCAATTAACACTAGTAGTGGCTAGTAGCAGGGGAAAGGAGTTCCCACTGCTTTGACTATTTGACCAAGCTTTTTAGAGAGATTTAGTTGGATTCAATTGGAAACAAGGGCACCCTTGTGATCAGTGAATCACAAGGAGTCAATATCAACAAGAAAATCACAATTTGGTTCACACAATAAGCCCAGATTAATCAAACAGTCACCAGATATTGCTCAGACATGGAAAATAAGCAGTTATGCACAAATAAGCAGATATAGCATGAATAAGCCAACCAAATTCAACAGGATGCATACACAAGCTATATAAACTATGAATAAGCACAAACAAACTTATATCAAGCACTGAAACAAGGTAAAGAACAAGATCAAAGCAGATTAAGGTTACTGATATGAACTACAAGAACACAAGCCTACTTTGCTGATCTAATTGACCACAGATCCAAATTCAGGCACTCAAATCTCTTTCCCTGGTGATATTAACTAGGTTTAATCACTTGTTAGCCCTAGTCTATGATTAGATCTAGGTGTCCCTTAAACCTAAGCCAAATTTATCAAGTAAACTAGATTTTATAGCCCTATTTAGAATCTAGGTGTTTCAAACCACAAAATATGCAAATAAGTGACCAAGTATATCAGATACACATGTACCAACAGATAACAACACAAAACTAACACTCAACAAACCTCAAATCCTGCTTATGTAGTTAACCCAAACACCCCTTAATAACCTGTTTTGACAAGTTTTCAAAGGATTATCAAGATTTATCCCACAAATCAAGCTAACAACTCCTCAATAACATCAAACCAACATAAGTAAACTAGATTCAACCACAATTTCACAGATTCAAGAACAATCAAACAAAATCACAAATATTCAGAAAATAAAAGAGAAAATTGAAAAGGGAGAAGGTGCAAACCTCCAAGACCTACATCCAGGCCCTAGATTGTTTGAGCTGAGGTACTAGCAGAACAAGTACCAGCTTCCAATGCTGCTAAGATAAACAAACAATAAAGTGAGATCAAATAACCAAGACTTTCTGATTTTTGAAACACAAGTCTTATCAATTAAAACCTTGCCTCAAAAACCTTCAAACATTAAAATGGAACTCAGAATTAGGCTATTCTAACACCAACTTTTAATAAACAAGAACAAGATTTCATAAATTTCTGAAAATCAAATTTTATTAACTTAAAAAGGGATTACAAAGATTGATAGCCTAAAACTGGAACAAAGGGACTCTCACAGGTTGAGGTCTCCTTTTATAGACAATTGCTAAGCCTACACTGTTCACAAACCCTAGAAGTGAAATTCCTATTTTATCCTTGAGGTCTTCTAGACGATTCTTGGTTGTGAGCTGTCCAAAATGATCCTGAGTGTTCATTTTAGCTTTGTGATGAAGCAATGACTCTCAGCTGTTGATTTGGCCACGTTGGATAACTTGGAGGTGAAGTTGTTCTCTGATTGGTTGAAAGGGAATTGGGGGTGGGGTCCATAGTGAGTGGGAGTGAGGGTTTTTGGTGTGGGATGTGTTTCTGCATGTGTGAATCACACATGTGCCAGGGTAATTGAAATTAACCCTTTGTTTTAAGTGAGTAAATTCTGGGTGGTGAAAAGGTGAACAGTGGTAACTTTGATCCGATTTTGGGGGACAGTTGTCTGTTTGGCGCAATCTTGGTTTAAATGTTTCACTTGCTCACTTTTAGTCCTTGATTTTTGGCAAAATGGGTAAAACGTGTTTGTTCAGCAACAAAACTCATTTCCTTTGTTATAGACTTTCCATTCTTTACACTTTTGGCACAACACTTTTCCAAAAGTGTTTCAAGGGTTGTTTTTGCCATTTTTGAATATTTGAAGGACTGATTTGGAATATTGTTGATCTTCAAAGGTCTTCAATGTAACTTTGACTTCATGAGGGACCATTGTTGACAAATTAGAATTTATGAGGGACTAATCTTGCCAATTCTTCAAAGTTGAAGGACCATTTGTGTAATTTTGACAAACTTAAGGGACCAAATTTGTAATTATGAATTCACAAGGGTTTTAAGTGTCATTTCTTCATTCATTGAGGATCAATCTTGCATATCTTCAAGTCTTCAAGGGTAAATGTTGGATAAATCATGATCTAGGGCCCGGTTCTTTGTACGGCTTCGTTTCTCGTGTCCGTTTTTCCTTGTTTCTTGTGATCTTTTGTCTTTTTCACGAAATCCATACCTAAAATACACAAGTAAACAAACACAAGCATATATATGGTATTTTATGACATTTTATGCTTTTAAAGCCCGAAAAGAACGATGAGATCATGTATAAATGCCATATCATCACTCCCCCATACTAAGCCATTGCCGTGCCCTCACGCAATGCTAGAATAAAGTATCCAAGCATCACCAAAGTTGAATTTTATTAACCTTTATTTAAGAGTAAAAGACTTGCAACAATACTACGAAGATGTGTAAAGACATAATGCATGATTTTCATCACAAATATGACTTTTAGGGTCAAAAAATAGAAACAAGTAAATGTCCCTTAGAGTAAACTTCGTCATCCTTGATTGTCATACATTCCATGCTAAGTGCAAAAACGAGATCATTGTTGGTACAAGTCACAATGCTAACACTACTCATACGTCCAAATTGTGTAATACTTTTTCTCCCCGCAATCCTAGTTATTATAAAAGGAAATGGGTTACTAGCATTTTTTAACTATTTTTCATGGATCACAAGTGATTCATATTGAATTATTTGAGTAGTTATTAGTCCGAAAGCAAAGTAGCACGATTTAATCGATAGTTAGCCGAAGGACAAAATCTTTTAAAACTGCTTCTCGTGTATCTCCTTAAGTTCATATCTTGGCATAACTCGTTTCACGATTTGAGACCTTTCTCGGACCGATATTTGGCATGTACTTCATACTTCAAATCTTGGGAAGACGTTCTTGAAATTATGGTCTTCTCTTCATATATTTGGAATTTCTTCACTTGACGTTTTTGAGAGATTCTTCATATTTGGACTACGACTTCATCATTTTTCTTCAATCATTATTTTGGACTTTGATATACAACGATCCGCCTCCTTTTCGGACTTGGATATATTTATCCTCATACCTTGAAAGGGTCTTTTTGGATAGACTTTCTCCATGATCTTTAGGGGAGTAATTGCTTTTCGTCGTGTGTCTCGATCCTTCATATTGATTTAGGAATAATGATACTTCACATCATCTTGGATCTTTAGCAACAAAATATATCTCCTCATGCCTTGTTAGGGCCTTTTTGGATCTTCACCAATCTTCGCGTCCAGCTTCAATAAGTTATGCCTTGGCTATGAACTCTATTCAACCCTGAGCAACTTTTAAACGATCTTGCGCTAGAGGCTAAGTAACCTTTCAAATCGTACGACCCTAGTTATTGCAATTATTTTTATTCCTAATGCATTGATCTTATGGGAAGAAAAAGCCACAATTAAAAACATATGAGTTTTTGAAAGAACATTTTCATGTTCTACGTTTAGCATGATCACTTGTCTAACTCTATCACTTCTCGTTCTTCACTATATAAAGACCTCTAATTAAAGAGACTCGTGAATACTTAGCCATGCAAGTCAAAATTAAGCCAAATTTGGATTAGCTTTCATTAAGACTATATCAAATCAAAGTTTTGGGTTTTCAAGCCACCTATAGGATCTTGCACTTTCTTGGACTTTTTCAAGTTTAGAGAATGCATTTTATAGTTCCCTTAATAAGTGACTTTCTAGGATCAATTATAGGAACTTTCGAAAAGTTCTTGTTCTTAACCCGAATGAGCTAAGACTTTCGCGTTTTAAAGCTCCCTATATAAAAGTCTAGCAAAACTTGAATTGAGCGGGTTAAGGAATGTAAATGGCTCCAAATGCCCATCAAGTCAAAAATTAGCTCTTATTCTACCCATCGGAAAATATACATTCGTGTCTTAAAAACACTTATGAAAACTAAGAAATTTTTTAAAATTTGGCCATTTTTGGCCTTATTAGCAACAAAACAAAACATTGAAAGTTGTAAAAGCGTGAGGGCGTAGCAAAGCAAGTACCTATTCACCCCCATACTAAAAGTAAACATTGTCCTCAATGTTTCGAGTCTAAAGGTGGAGCACCCCCATACTAGAGACGAAGAATCGAATGCTTAGGATCTAGCATGGAAAGGGTGATCAACAATATATCTAAAGCCATTTATTAAGTATGCTAAAAGATAATTGTTAGAACAATAAAGGATATGTCATGGATTCGTGAAAAACTTCTTCAAGCAAATGATGGAGGCTCACGTAAACGAACACAAGAGTCTACAATCGTAGATGATGATGATGATGATCTAGATAACACAACCATAAACAACCACGAGACAACGAGTTTGAAGGGTACAAGTCCCCTTATTAGTGATTAGTAAGCATAAAAGGATAAGCATGGGATCTCCCCCACGAGGCATCTCGTTTTTGATTACCGAGTCATGAGCTCGACTCGATCCCCTTAATGCTAATTATCATTGGGGAAGGTGACTTGGTCGAGGTCAACCATTGAAGGAATTTCCCCACCAAAGTAGTGCTTAAGCCTATGTCCATTCACATTGAAGTTAGGACCATCATCTTGAGCTAGCTCGATGGTCCCATAAGGAAACACTTGTGTAACGGTGAAAGGACCCGACCAACGAGATTTCAATTTCCCGGAAAATATCTTAAGTTGAGAGTTAAAAAGTAACGCTTGATCACCAACGTTAAAAACCGGGTTTTTAATCTTTGCATCATGAAACTTTTTAGTCTTTTCTTTGAAAATCAATGAATTTTCATAAGCGTTGTCTCTTAATTCATCCAATTCATTCAATTGTGTTTTCCGGTGATCTCCCGCGGTCTTGTCAAAGTTTGCATGCTTAAGGGCCCAATATGCCTTGTGCTCCAATTCAATGGGCAAATGACAATTCTTCCCATAGACTAACTTATAAGGAGTGCAACCGATAGGTGTCTTATAAGCGGTCCTAAAGGCCCATAAAGCGTCATCGAGTTTGTCGGACCATGAAGCACGGTTTTCTCCAATTGACCTCTCTAAAATCCTCTTCAAAGCTCGGTTTGAAACCTCAACTTGCCCACTCGTTTACGGGTGATAAGCCGTAGAAAGACGATGAGTAACTCCATATTTCTTTAAGACCTTCTCGAATTGGTCATTACAAAAATGGGTTCCACGATCGCTTATAATAGCACGAGGGGTTCCGAACCGAGAGAATAGTTGCTTCAAAAACTTCACTACCACACGAGCATCATTAGTAGGTAAAGCCTTAGCTTCCACCCACTTAGAAAGGTAGTCCACCGCGACGAGGATATACTTGTTACCATGAGATGATGGGAACGGCCCCATAAAGTCTATACCCCATATGTCGAAAATCTCACACACTTGAATTATGTTTTGCGGCATTTCATCACGTTGAGACGATTTTCCTTGACGTTGGCACGAATCAGACGACTTCACAAGTGCGTGTGCATCACGATAGATAGAAGGCCAAAAGAAGCCGGCATCGAACACTTTCTTAGCCGAGAGATTAGCACCGTGGTGACCACCCGTGGGTCCCACGTGACAAGCTCTAAGGATATTAGAAGCTTCAGCACCAAAAACACAACGTCGAACGAGTTGATCCGCACAAACCCGAAAGAGATAAGGGTCGTCCCAAAAATAGAACTTGACGTCACGAAAGAATTTTCGCTTTTGTTGTGTCGTCATACCCTTGATTATGAAATTGGGCGCATGGTAATTGGGAATGTCGCAAAACCATGGGGTGGTGTCTTTAGAATTCACTACACCGAGAGTCTCGAGAGGAAATGTTTCGGTGATTTCCTTGTTCTCGAAAACATCTTTGTGAGGATCTTCTAGATGAGAGAGATGATCGGCCGCTAGATTATCGGCTCCTTTTTTGTCAAGCACGGTGACATCAAATTCTTGGAGGAGGAGCATCCAACGAAGCAATCTTGGCTTAGCATCTTGCTTAGCTAAGAGATACTTGATAGCCGAATGGTCGGTATACACGTTGCTTTTAGTTAAGACGAGATAAGGTCAGAACTTCTCAAAAGCATAGACCACGACAAGGAATTCCTTTTCCGTTGTGGTGTACTTTAATTGAGCCTCGGTCATCGTCTTACTAGCATAATGGATAGGACGGAAATGCTTTTCATAACATTGCCCTAAGACGGCCCCTATAGCATAATCACTTGCATCGCACATGATTTCAAAGGGTAATTCCCAATTAGGAGCAACAAGAATGGGAGCTTCGGTAAGTTTCCTTTTGAGAGTTTCTAAAGCTCTAACACAATCCTCATTGAAATTAAAAGGAGCATCCTTCTCGAGAAGGTGTGTCATAGGTCGAGAGATTTTCGAAAAGTCTTTGATGAAACGACGATAAAAGCCCGCGTGGCCTAGGAAACTCCTAACTCCCTTAATGGTTTTGGGATGAGGTAACTTGGCGATGACGTCTACCTTAGCTTTATCGACCTCAATCCCCGCTTTCGAGACCTTATGTCCTAAGACGATTCCTTGTTTACACATAAAATGACATTTTTCCCAATTAAGCACAAGATTGGTTTCTTCACAACGTTTTAACATTTGCTCGAGATTAGATAAATACGACGTGAACGAATTGCCAAACACCAAAAATTCATCCATAAACACTTCCATTAACTTCTCGATCATATCGTGAAAAATCGCCATCATACACCGTTGAAACGTACCCGGTGCGTTACAAAGTCCGAAAGGCATCCTACGATAAGCAAATGTTCCATAAGGACACGTAAAAGTAGTTTTATCTTGATCACGAGGGTCGATAGGGATTTGAAAATAACCAGAAAAACCATCTAAAAAGCAATAGAATTCATTTCCCGCGAGTCGCTCCAACATTTGATCCATGAAGGGCAAAGGAAAGTGGTCTTTACGAGTGGCGTCATTTAACTTTCGGTAGTCAATACACACCCTCCAACCGGTCACAACACGAGTAAGAATTAACTCATTGTTTTCATTAGGCACAACGGTCATTCATCCCTTTTTAGGGACACAATGGATTGGGCTCACCCATGGGCTATCGGAGATAGGATAAATCATTCCCGCGTCAAGGAGTTTTAAGACTTCCTTTTTAATGACATCATGAATTTTAGGATTCACCCTTCTTTGACTTTGAATTGCGGGTTTGTAGTCATCCTCCATTAAAATCTTGTGAGTACAAAATTTTGGGTCAATACCCTTAATGTCGGAAATTTTCCACGCAATTGCCCCTTTATGAGCTTTAAGAACATTCAAGAGCTCGGTTTTTTCATCATTAGCTAGACCTCTTGCAATAATAACCGGCAACTTGTCATCACCTTCCAAGAATGCGTATTCAAGGTGAGAAGGAAGATCTTTCAATTCAAGGATAGGTGGTTCCTCGATTGAAGATTTTGGTTCAACACTCATAACTTCCATCGGCGGAAGAAATGGTGGAATAGAAGTATCATCACTAATTAACACCTCATCTTCATTGTCGATTTCATTTGAAGTGAGATCGCCTCCTTGGAATGGAGTGAGATTTGGTGTAGAATTAGCAAGCATCGGATCCAAAATAGTGGGATTGCCACTGGACGAGCTATCGGAAAAACCTAACACTTCTTGTGATAACTCATCGCAAACCACATCAACTATGTCAATGTGATTGATGGTAGCGATTGCATAAACATGAGAAGGTTTCGAGTTTTGAGTAGCGTTTATAACAAGTTCCTCTTCGTAGAATCTCAAAGTGATAGTTCTTGCATGAACGTCGATAAGTGATCTCGAGGTGTCTAAAAATGAACGACCTAAAATTAGAGGAACTTGAGGATCCGCGGGGATGTCAACTACTATAAAATCAACGGGATAGTAGAACTTCCCCACTTTCACGAAAACATCTTCGGCTACTCCACATGCTAAAATCGTAGAATGATCGGCCATCTCGATAGATATGTTCGAAGGAATAAGAGCCGGAAGCGAAAGCGAAAGCGATTTCCAAATGGAAAATGGCATCAAATTAATGCTCGCACCAAGATCGGCCAAGGCGAGGCATTCTTTCATATCTTGTATGTCACAAGGAATGAGAAACTTTCCGGGGTCACCAACTTTTTCCGGTATGCGGTTAAGATAAACCGAAGAACAATTAGCAAGCTTTGAAAGCTTTTCCTTATCGCTTGATACAATGGTTTTGGATAGGTTCGAATTATGTTCTCTCTCGGTATCTCCTCGAATTGATCGCGGTTCTAAGTGGAATAATTTGTTCTTGGTTAATAAAAAGGTTTTGGTTTGTTTATCTATTTTGAACTAATGACAAATAAGTAAGTGTCGAAGAGTAAAATTAAAGCTTTTAAAAGATTAAACTAGATTGACAAGTTTAAAACTGAATGATTGAAAACGTGAAGAAAAGATTAGACAAATACTTTGAAAACTTAATTGAACTAATACTTAAAAACTTGTTCTATCGGAATATTGAAAATTATTTCTATCGGAATGCATCAAAGACATAAGCATCGGAATATAACTAAAACAACCCATCGGAATGTCAAAGTGGAATCCATCGAAATGTTCATGTAAGTTACCATCGGAATAATTAAGATCAAGCTGTCGGAATGATGTCTAAATCGGATAGTCAGATCGGAATATCTAAGAACCCTTTGTCGCAATGTCAAATCGGAATAAGGTAAATAAAAACTGGCCAGAGTTTCGACTTAAAAAGGACCTTAATCCCGTCGGAATGTGCGATCGCAATAAGCGATCGCAATCCCAGATCGGAATAAGGGGGAATGACAACCGATCGCAAAGTAAAACCACAAAGGGTTATTGCGATCAAACCAGTGACCCCGTCGGAATGTGTACAAACCCTACTATTGCGATGGAGAAATTTTGTTCCGAAATTGCTGGTACTTTAAAAACTCAATAAGCAAAATCAATAAGCTAACTAATCCAAAACTTAAACGACTCAAAAAGCTTAAATTTGACAACTTTTGAAAACGTTAAATCATAAACTTTATAAATGGAACTTTTGAATGACTAAAACATTGATGAAATCCGAAAACCAATAAGGCTAAAACAAGAAATAAGCCAATAAGCATAGAAGGCATATAGCTTATACGTGTGAGAGCTTAAAAAGAAACAAGAAAGATTAAACTTTGATCACGAACTCATCCACAAATCCAAACCGTATGAAATGAAACAATCGGATCAAGGATTTAGGTAAACTAAGAAAAGTAGAAGAAGATTAAAGAACTTAAAAGCTTAACTTGAATAAGATTAATGAAATCCAAAGTACAAAGATTAAAGAAAGCTTAAATTTAAAAGATGAAAACAAAGAAAAAGTTTAGTGAGAGAAAGTTTGGAACTTTCTCTCTCTACAACTAGAAAAATGAAAAACTAACTAAGTGCCTCCCAATGGTGAAGTAAAGTCCTATTTATAGGCGTGTGACTATGGGCTTGTGAATGGGCTTTGGTTTTGGGCTTCTCTTCTTCTTTCTTCTTTAGTCTTCACGTTTCTTTAAATAAACGTTTCCGACTTTGGATTTTGAGAAGTGTCGGTGAATAATTCCAACTCGTCTTATAATCTTTTGTTTAATAGACTCGAGTTCTTCGACATATATGAATCTTCCATCTTTGGCTCTATTCTTCGATAAATCTTCAAATAGGTACAATGACTTCAAATCTTTTGCATCTCTTGGACAATAGACTTCGTCTTGAGTCTTTTTCTTCGATAAAACCCGTGCAATCCCAAGTTTTCTTCAATATTCATCCGGTTGACTCTGAAAGCATAATAAACACAAAAACCACGCATAATTCCAAACAAATGATATTAAATACGTGTTTTGGTCTTGTTTTAGCTAGAAATAAGTGGTAAAAGGATGGGTGTTTTCACACCTATCAAATCCCCTACACTTAACCATTGCCATGCTCTCATGCAATGCTTAATGATAAAGCAATATTTACACTTTTCTCATAATCAATCAACCTTGGCCTTATTAAAATATTACTAAATAAAAATTAAATTACTAAAAGAAATCAAATCTTTAAAGTAAACAAAGGGATGGAAATAACTTGCAAAGAGATCAAGGACTTACATTAGGGCTTTGGTGTTGCGAAGATTTATCACCCTCAAGTTTCACGTTCCCCAAACTAAGCTTAAAAACGAGATCATTGTTATTATAAGTTAGCATATCAAACACTTACACACATGCCTTAATTATGCTTAAACTCCCTTATTCCTAGGTGTATCTCTTATATTTTATTTTTGACTTAGAATGATCATGAAGATGCATTTTTGGACTTATTTCGATAGTTTATTTAGGCTGAAAGCAAAGTAGGACGATTTGATCAATAGTTAGCTAAAGGACAAAATATCTTAAAACTGCTTCTCGGGATATCAAAAAGTTCATATCTTGGCATAACTCGTTTCACGATTTGAGACCTTTCTCGGGCCGATATTTGGCATGTACTTCATACTTCATATCTTGAGAGACGTGCTTGAGATAATGGTCTTCTCATCGTTTACTAGAGTTTCTTCACTTGGAGACTTTTGAGGGGTACTCCAACTTTGTTGACCACGACTTCATGATTATTTCTTCAATCTCTAATTGGGATTTTGAGATACAACGATCCGCCTCCTTTTCGGACTTGGATCTATTTATCCTCATACCTTGTTAGGGTCTTTTCGGATAGACTTCTCCATGATCTTTATGGGAGTTGATTGCTTTTCGTCGTGAGTCTTGATCCTTCATATTGATTTTGGGAATAATGCTTTTCACATCACTTTGGATCTTCAGTAATAAAATGGAATCCTCATGCCTTGTTAGGGCCTTTTCGGACTCGCCAATCTTCGCGCCCCGCTTCATAAGTTATGCCTTGGCTATGAACTCTTATCATTACCGAGCAACTTTTAAACGATCTTGGGCTAGAAGCTAAGTAACTTTTCAAATCGTACGACCTTACTTATTGCAGATAAATTTTTACCAAGTGATGGGAGAATAGGCAAATAATTACACCAGTGAGCTTGCGCAAGAATACCGACTTATAATTAACTCTATCATTTCTCGTTCTCCACAATTTAAAATCTCAAGTAATGAGACTCGTGGATACTTAGCCTAATAAACCAATTAAGGTCTACATGGTTAAGGATACTAGCTAGAATAAACTTGGATAAGTCTATTCGGGTTGAGTCAAAATAATCGCAACGGGCCTAATATGTCAAAGATTTCAAAACTAGCTACACCACTTTATTAATATTTTTGACTTTATTGCGGGATATATACATATGAAAGCAACGATAAAAATTTAAAAATTACGACTACATGGCCAAAGTTAATAAAAAAATTTGAAAAATGTTGAAAAAGATGATTTTCCGGTTAAATGAAGGCATTTTCATGGAAAAGTCCACTTAAAACTTCGATAGAAGTCCCCCCTACACTTAAGATAAACATTGTCCCCAATGTTTAAGCATGTGGGAAAAGTCTCCCCTACACTTATGACATTGTGCACGTTGGTTAAATCAAGCTAAGGAAAGGACGACTAAAGTGATCAATTTCAAATGTGAGTATGAAGAAAATTGAATCACGAAAGTTGAGAGATAGAACCGGATTTCGGATAACACGGGAGCACGGTTCTTCAAAGGTTCCAAGAGTGCATTCAACCCTGTAATCACATTACCACACAAATACAAACACCTATATAGGTCCCCCTACACTTAGGAGGTTAAAACGAAAAGGGATAGATACTCGGGCTGCCTCCCGAGGAGCGCTTATTTTTGATAACTGAGTCACGAGCCTGACTCGACCCAAAATTAGGTCATGGGGAACGTGGTGAGGGATGGAATCATCTCTTGAGAGATGTCCTCACCAAAGTAAAATTTCAAACGCTGGCCATTCACCTTGAAGTTGGGCCCATTTGGCTGAGAAAGCTCAATGGTGCCATAGGGAAAGACATTGGCGATGGTGAATGGACCAGACCAGTGGCTCTTCAACTTGCCTGAGAAGATCTTCAACCGAGAGTTAAAGAGTAAGACTTGATCGCCAACGTGGAACTCTCGGTTCTTGATTTTAGCATCGTGGATAATCTTGGTCTTCTCCTTGTAGATCAATGAGTTCTCGTAAGCTTGATTCCTCAATTCTTGTAGCTCGTTGAGCTGAATCTTTCGAAAATCACCGGCTTTGTTGATGTCGATGTTAGCCCACTTCAAGGCCCAGTATGCCTTATGTTCCAGCTTGATAGGGAGGTGGCAAGCTTTCCCGTACACAAGACGATAAGGCGTACAGCCGATCGGGGTCTTGTAAGCAGTACGGAAAGCCCACAGAGCGTCATCTAACTTATCGGCCCACGCGGCGCGTTGCTCTCCCACAGTGCGCTCCAAAATTCTCTTCAATCCACGGTTGGATATCTCGGCTTGACTGTTAGTTTGAGGATGATAAGCGGTGGAAAGACGGTGATTGACACCATACTTAGCCATGACTCTAGCAAATTGATCGTTGCAAAAATGAGTCCCGCGGTCACTGATAATAGCACAAGGAACACCGAATCGAGCGAAAAGCTACTTCAAAAAGTTCACAACCACCCTCGCATCGTTCGTAGGGAGAGCCTTGGCTTCAACCCATTTAGAAACGTAGTCTACGGCGACGAGGATGTACTTGTTCCCTTTGGAGGATGGAAATGGCCCCATAAAGTCGATGCCCCATACATCAAAGATTTCACATTCCTGTATGAAATTTTGAGGCATCTCATCCTTATGTGTGATCTTGCCTTGGCGTTGGCAAGCATCACAATGCTTAACCATTTCGTGAGCGTCACGATAAATGGTGGGCTAATAGAATCCAGAATCAAACACTTTTTAGCGGTGTAGTTGGGACCAAAGTGACCACCGGTGGGTCCTTTGTGGCAAGCTTGGAGAATGTCAAAAGCTGCCAGTCCGTCAACACAACGACGAATGATCAGATCAGCACATTGTTTGAATAGATAATGGTCATCCCAAAAGTAAGTCTTAACATCATTCAAGAACTTCTTCTTTTGTTGGGATGTTAACCCTTTGATGAGAATACCACCCGCTAAGTAGTTTGCAATGTCCGCAAACCACGGGGTGTCATCAAGATTGAGATTTATAGACATTAAGGTCTCAAGGGGGAAAGAGTCATTGATCTCTTTTTTCGGATGATCCCCTTGATATGGATCCTCAAGTCTGCTCAGATGATCCGCGGCCAGGTTTTCGGCTCCCTTCTTGTCGTGAATTTCAATGTTGAATTCTTGAAGGAGTAAAACCCAGCGAAGAAGTCTTGGCTTAGAATCATGCTTAGTCATCAAGTACTTCAACGCGGAGTGGTCCGTGTATACGATGGTGGGGGATAAAACAAGATAGGGGCGAAATTTCTCAAAAGCATAGACAACAGCTAAAAGCTCTTTTTCGGTTGTCGTATAATGCAATTGAGCCCCCGTCATTGTTTTGCTAGCATAGTGGATTGGTTGGAAGTGTTTATTCACTCGTTGGCCCAAAACCGTACCAATAGCAAAGTCGTTAGCATCGCACATCAATTCAAAAGGCAGCTCCCAATTAGGGGTAACCAAGACCGGTGCCTTAGTTAGCTTATCCTTAAGAAGATTGAAGGCTTCGAGACACTCTTTAGAAAAGATAAAAGGAGTATCTTTTTCCAAGAGGTGGGTCATCGGGCGAGCGATTTTAGAGAAATCCTGAATGAATCGACGATAGAAGCCCGCATGACCCAGAAAGCTTCTCACACCCTTCACGGTTGAAGGTGGAGGTAATTTGGCTATGACATCTACTTTAGCACGGTCGACTTCAAGACTGGCATTAGAGATTTTGTGTCCTAGCACAACGCCTTCTTTTACCATAAAATGGCATTTTTCCCAATTTAGAACAAGGTGAGTGTCTTCGCACCGCTTAAGCATGCGTTCCAAATTGGCAAGGAAAGAAGAGAAGGAATCCCCGAAGACCGAGAAATCATCCATGAAGACTTCCATGGTTTGCTCAACCATGTCATGGAAGATAGCTAACATGCACCTTTGGAAAGTCCCGGTGGCATTGCATAAGCCAAAAGGCATTCTTTTATAAGCAAATGTGACATAGGGACAAGTGAATGTTGTCTTCTCTTGATCTTGGGGATCGATGGGTATTTGGAAATAACCCGAGAAACCATCAAGAAAGCAGTAATATTCATTACCCGCTAAACGTTCAAGCATTTGGTCCATAAAAGGTAGAGGGAAATGATCCTTTCTCGTGGCATCATTGAGTTTACGGTAGTCTATACAAACTCTCCACCCAGTAACGAGACGGGTAGGAATCAACTCGTTGTTGGCATTGGGCACAACGGTGATGCCGCCTTTCTTAGGCACACAATGGACTGGACTAACCCATGGTGAATCCGAAATAGGGTAAATCATACCCGCATCAAGAAGTTTGATAACCTCTTTTTTGATGACTTCGTGGATTTTTGGATTCACCCTTCGTTGGCTTTGAATTGTGGGCTTAAAGTCGTCCTCCATGAGAATTTTGTGTGTGCAGAAGTGAGGATCAATTCCGCGAATGTCGGAGATTTTCCAAGCGATAGCTCTTGTATGCTTTTTCAACACGGCGATAAGTCGGGCTTTTTCTTCTTCTTTCAGGTCCTTCGCGATGATGACCGGTAACTTCTCGTTGTCTTCAAGGAAAACGTACTCAAGATGAGGCGGTAGGTCCTTAAGCTCGAGAGTAGGAGGATCCTTAATAGATGGTGAAACTAACGATGGATCATCATTAGTCACCTCTGTAGGAGAAGGAGGAGCAACCGGGTCTTCATTGAGAAGTCTCTCAATAGTACGAATGTCTTCATCCCAATCGGCGGACGAATTATCATACTTAATATCGAGAGGACCCAAGCTAGCTTCGAAATCATCCAAGTCACTTTCTCCAAAAGGAGTCAATGCCGGAGCAATTGAGGCAACGGTCTCAACATTGGGTAGAGAAGAAAGAGTACTTTTACAAGCATCTTTGAAGTGTTCTTCACAAGCCTCATCAAGAACGTCAATACAATTAACACTCTTGTTAGAATAAGGCTGTTTAGAAAGCTTTCCCATGTTGAAGACAATTTTATCGTCACCCACTCTCATGATAAGCTCACCCGTTTCAACATCGATGAGAGTGTGACCGGTCCTCAAGAATGGACGACCAACAATTAATGGCACACGAGGGTCCATGTCATAGTCGACGATGACGAAATCGGCAGGAAAAGTGAATTTGTCGACTCCTACAAAGACGTCTTACGCGATCCCCACTGGATAAGAAACCGTACGGTTTGCTAATTCCAAAGTCATTTTGGTGGGGACTAGCTCAAGGAGAGATAATTGCTTCCAAACGCTAAGAGGCATTAAATTAATACTGGCGCCTAGATCGGCTAGGGCCATGCAATTCTCTACTCCCGGGAAGTTGCAAGGAATTAAGAAGCGACCAGGATCACCAAGTTTGGTGGGCAATTTCCTTAAGAGAACGGCGGAGCAATTCTCATTAAGTTGGGTCTGAGCAATGTCAAGAAGCTTCTCCTTGTCACTTAGAAGATCTTTAAACATTTTCGCGTATTTGGGCATGTGAGCGAGAGCCTCGGCAAAGGAGATGTTAAAATTCAATTGTTTAAACATTTTGAGAAAGTTTGAAACTTGAATATCATCCTTGCTCTTTTGCTTCTCTTTCATCAACCTTGAAGGATAAGGTATATTGGATGAAGAAGAAGGCTTTAGGGGAATAGGATCACTCACAACCACGGGTGGTGGGGAAACGGGGGTAGAAGGTGAAGGAGGTGGAGAAATTGGGGAAGTAGAAGGATGAGGAATAGGAGCAGGTGACTCGTTTTCCGTAGTCACAATCACCGGTGGAGGTATAGGAAGCTCGGGTTCCTTGGTACCTTTGCCACTTCGAGTGGTGATTGCTTTCATCTCCCCTCTTGGATTTGCAACGGTGTCACTCGGAAGAGTACCCGAAGAAGAGGGTTGATTACCTTGGAAGAAACTAGCCATCATGTTCTTTATTCGTTTGACTATCCAAAGTGTTTCGCATATCAGCTCTCAGATCGTTCCCTTGTTTCACCAGGTCTGCTTTCAAGTTGCGCACTTCCTGTTGGAGATTGTCCACGATCACATCGTTAGTCCTCATGTAGGTTCCAATGTCTTGGTGTAATGCGGTGGGTTGGTTGGGAGGAGCATTGTATGCGGGTGGTTGATAAGCAGGTTGCTGGTAAACTTGGTTGTTTCTTTGAGGTGGATGTTGTTGTTTGTGAGGTGGTATGTATGGTCCACGAGATGGTTGTTGTTGTTGAGCAGGGCGGTTGAGGTTTTGTTGTGGGTTTGGGCTGTTAGGAGTAAAACCGGGTGGTGAGAGATAGTTGTTGGAGCGGTAGCTAAGCAGGTTGCGGTCACCTTGAGGACGAGCTTGATAAGCGGCCGAAGGATAGGTACCGTATGCTGCATTCACATTCTCAGAAGGGTAGTCTTGGGTGGCAGTACAAGTGGTGTAAGAGTGAGGACCACCGCATATTTCACATGGTTGGCTTACAGCATTGACTTGAGCGTTTTTAGAGTTGATGCTGTTGGTGTTGCTGGCGGTTTGGGTAGCAAGCGATTCAAGAAGCGCAGTGATTTTGTCAAGTCGCTTATCGCTGTCACTAGTACTAGCACTAGCGACATTGGTCCGAACACTCTTGGTTTGCACACGAGACTTATTTTCAATAATATCCCAAGCGGCATTAGAAGTCTTAGCCAAAATATTACCCCCCGAGGCACTGTTTAGTGAATCTTGGTCATTCATGCTTAAACCATTATAAAAAGTGTTAATTTGATGCACTTTGGTAAAACCATGTTGTGGGCATTTTATTAAAAGATCTTTGAAACGATCCCAAGATTCACTAAAAGACTCATCATACTTTTGTTCAAAATTAATAATTTCATTCCGCAAAGCGGTAGTACGAGAGGGTGGGAAAAAGTAGTTGATAAATTTGGTCTCCAAATCCGTCCACGTTAGAATACTTTGTGGCGGTTCCTTAGCAAGCCAATGCCAGGCTTGTCCCTCTAGGGAGAAAGGAAAAAGTTGTAAACGGATTACCTCTTGTGGAACACCATTGAATTTGACCGTATTCGTGAGTTGCAGGAATCTCTTGATGTGGTCATGTGGATCATCAATGGTACGCCCCAGGAATGGTTGAGCAGAGACCATCTGGATAAAGCTTGATTTGAGCTCAAAGTTGTTGGCTGCAATCGCGGGTATGACAATTGGATCATTGTTACCATCTACATGTGCTTGTAGAAGTTCAATCATCGGGCGATTATCCGGTAGAGGCTCATTGTTGTTGTTATTATTGTTGTTGAAAGGTGGATTGTTATTGTTATTATTATTGTTTTGAGGTGGGTTATTGTTGTTGTTTTGTACACCGGCCATGTCTAAGTCTTCGAGAGGCTCGGGCTCTTGATAAGACGTTGATCGTGTACGCATGCACCTGCAAAAGAACTAACAAGGAAAAAACAAAGCAGAAATATTTTTGGTTTTTATGTTTTTTAATTTTTTTGTATTTTTGAAAATTTTATATTTTTTAGGATTTTTGAAAATTTTTATGAAAAAGTAACGTTCACGGGGAACGGATCCCAAAATCCAAGTTCTCACAAAAAACTGTTGATCTTAACGAGAAGAGCCGGCAGCGGTGCCATTTGATACAATGGTTTTGGATAGGTTCGGATTATGTTCTCTCTCGGTATCTCCTCGAATTGATCGCGGTTCTAAGTGGAATAATTTGTTCTTGGTTAATAAAAAGGTTTTGGTTTGTTTATCTATTTTGAACTAATGACAAATAAGTAAGTGTCGAAGAGTAAAATTAAAGCTTTTAAAAGATTAAACTAGATTGACAAGTTTAAAACTGAATGATTGAAAACGTGAAGAAAAGATTAGACAAATACTTTGAAAACTTAATTGAACTAATACTTAAAAACTTCTTCTATCGGAATATTGAAAATTATTTCTATCGGAATGCATCAAAGACATAAGCATCGGAATATAACTAAAACAACCCATCGGAATGTCAAAGTGGAATCCATCGGAATGTTCATGTAAGTTACCATCGGAATAATTAAGATCAAGCTGTCGGAATGATGTCTAAATCGGAAAGTCAGATCGGAATATCTAAGAACCCTTTGTCGCAATGTCAGATCGGAATAAGGTAAATAAAAATTGGCCAGAGTTTCGACTTAAAAAGGACCTTAATCTCGTCGGAATGTGCGATCGCAATAAGCGATCGCAATCCCAGATCAGAATAAGGGGGAATGACAACCGATCGCAAAGTAAAACCACAAAGGGTTATTGCGATCAAACTAGTGACCCCGTCGGAATGTGTACAAACCCTACTATTGCGATGGGAGCAATTTTGTTCCAAAATTGGTGGTACTGTAAAAACTCAATAAGCAAAATCAATAAGCTAACTAATCCAAAACTTAAACGACTCAAAAAGCTTAAATTTGACAACTTTTGAAAACGTTAAATCATAAACTTTATAAATGGAACTTTTGAATGACTAAAACATTGATGAAATCCGAAAACCGATAAGCTAAAACAAGCAATAAGCCAATAAGCATAGAAGGCCTATAGCTTATACGTGTGAGAGCTTAAAAAGAAACAAGAAAGATTAAACTTTGATCACGAACTCATCCACAAATCCAAACCGTATGAAATGAAACAATCGGATCAAGGATTTAGGTAAACTAAGAAAAGTAGAAGAAGATTAAAGAACTTAAAAGCTCAACTTGAATAAGATTAATGAAATCCAAAGTACAAAGATTAAAGAAAGCTTAAATTTAAAATATGAAAACAAAGAAAAAGTTTAGTGAGAGAAAGTTTGGAACTTTCTCTCTCTACAACTAGAAAAATGAAAAACTAACTAAGTGCCTCCCAATGGTGAAGTAAAGTCCTATTTATAGGCGTGTGACTATGGGCTTGTGAATGGGCTTTGGTTTTGGGCTTCTCCTCTTCTTTCTTCTTTAGTCTTCACGTTTCTTTAAATAAACGTTTCCGACTTTGGATTTTGAGAAGTGTCGGTGAATAATTCCAACTCGTCTTATAATATTTTGTTTAATAGACTCGAGTTCTTCGACATGTATGAATCTTCCATCTTTGGCTCTATTCTTCGATAAATCTTCAAATAGGCACAATGACTTCAAATCTTTTGCATCTCTTGGACAATAGACTTCGTCTTGAGTCTTTTTCTTCGATAGAACCCGTGCAATCCCATGTTTTCTTCAATATTCATCCGGTTGACTCTGAAAGCACAATAAACATAAAAACCACACATAATTCCAAACAAATGATATTAAATACGTGTTTTGGTCTTGCTTTAGCTAGAAATAAGTGGTAAAAGGATGGGTGTTCTCACACCTATCATCGCTCATCATACTTTTAAAAGTGGAAGCGAAACGAGGCATATACAACAACGCGTCGGCTAAACTCACATCAAAATGCACTTGTTGAAACATTTTTATAAAAAGCTCGATTTGTTGTTTGTTACGTTCTTGCAATTTCTCTTTGTTTCGTCTCGAAGGGTAAGGTAAGGGTGGTGTGGGTTGGACATTAGGCAACGGCCTTGGAATCTCGGGTTCCACAATTGGTATTGGTTCAACCGTAGGTGTGGTTTGAGCGGTACTTCGTGGGATTGTAATATGCTCCTTTTCGACCATCACCTCGGGCTCTTTATCGATTTCCTTCTCCGTAGAAGTACTTGGACGAGAGATTGGTTCCTTGAAAGTTTTACCACTTCGTGTAGTAATAACCTTCATTTCTCCCTTCGGGTTTGCAATGGTATCACTAGGAAGACCACCCGAGGAAGAGGGTTTACACATGATTGCTTCAAACATTTTTGCCATTTGGTCCTTAAATTTTGATTGCCTAGCATCCGCTTTTAACAATTCTTGCTTAATCTCATGTTGTCCTTGTTCCATCTTTTGTTTATTTTGTTGAAGACGTTGGACATTTCCTTCCATTTTATTTGCATGAGTTTTAAGTTCATTATCAAGATCGTTTTTAAGCTCGTTTTTCAACTCGGATCTTAAGCTAATCATCTTACGTTACATGTTATCAAACTTAGCATCATTTGCTTTAGAATAATCCAAAAATTCTCCTTGAAGATTTTTAGTGTGAGCATTTTGAAAACCTTGTGTAGTGTTTTGAAAATCACGATTTTGGTTTTGATTAGTGACTTGTCCATTCCCACTTTGATAATTCCCTTTGTTGTAGTTACGTGAATTGCCTTGATAATTACCACCTTGGTTGTTGTTTCGATAGTTATTAGCATTTTGATTTGGTGGAGCTTGATTTGGGCGGGAACCTTGGCCGTTTTGGTTATAAGTTCCCGTTGCTACATAAGCACTCGAAGTGTTACCATCCGCGGTAATGCACTCAGAAAGATCATGAGCTCCACCACAAGACAAACAACTCTTAGCAACCGCTTTAACCGAAGCGGAATTTGAAGCTTCTTGAGCTTTCCAATGAGACATAAGATTAGCAAATCTATCAAAAAACCGATTTTCCTCATTAGCTTCATCATGTAAGGCATTAATGCTACGAGATGATGACGACGACGACGAACCCAAATTGGCAACACTCGGTGTGTTACGAGGGCTATAAACCTTAGATATATTCTCGACAATCTTTAAAGCGTCATCGGTCGTTTTGCACAAAAAATTACCACCCGCGGCGGCATTCAAGTAATCTCGTTCATGATCATTAAGCCCATTATAAAAAGTATCAATTTGATGCAATTCCGAAAAATCATGGTGTGGACATTCATGTAACATTTCTTTAAAGCGTTCCCATGCCATTGAAAAACTTTCATTGTTTCTCTGAACAAATCTTGAAATCTCATTTTTCAAATGTGTTGTTTTAGATGGTGGAAAAAACTTGTTCACAAACTTAGAAACGAGATCACCCCATGTCAAAATTGAATTTGGCGGTTCTTTCTCAAGCCAAATTTTAGCGGGTCCATCTAACGAGTATGGAAACAACATCATCTTAATGGCGTCATGTGGAACTTGCTAGTAGCGGTGAGACGATTAAAATTCCTAATGTGATAATGCGGGTTGTGTTTCTCATGACCTCTAAACTTATTTGCTTGCAACATCGACATTAAACCCGTCTTAATCTCGAAATTCTCCGCAAGGATAGCGGGAATCACAATGGCCTCTCCAAAACCCTCGGTGGGTGCTTGTAGCAACTCCATCATAGTACGATTAGCCATGACGACTTCTTGTTCTACAATAGGTTCAACAATTGGAGGTTGTTCTTCAATCAACGTCTCTTGATTGGCTTGCTTTTGAAGACGTTTACGAGCTCGTTTTGCTTGATTATGAGTGATCATAAACTTCACGAAGAATGGGAGGTGAGCAAAGAAGATTCTTTTTGGGTGTTTTGTGAATTTTTAATTTTTTTTGGTGTTTTTGATTGTTTTTAATTTTTTTTTGGATTTTGGTGTATCTTCGTAGACAACAATGTACAAAATCTCTCCTCGAATCAAACTCTTGATTAAAGAAGCCTCACAGGAATGAAAACGATCACGTGGAGTGAACGCCCTCGAATGACTTTAGAACTTTGGTGAAAACCAAATTGTTCAAGAGGGTTTAATCACAAAGAAAACCAAGCAAATATATTATACGTAATAATACTTTGGGCGGTAAAACCCTCGATTAGCCTTCAATCTCAAAATACTCACAAGCAAGCGGGGAAACGAGGCAGCGCGAAGCACTTAAGAGCCTTTTTCCTTAGGGTATATTTTATAATACCCGCCTTATACCCACCTTATAATTCGTATTTTTCAAAATCGAGCTTCACGAAAGTATTTATCTATTTTTGCCTTTTTCTTTTTGTTTGAGATTCGAATACAATAATTAGGAGATCAAATCCCAATTAAGGTTGTGTTTTCACACTTTTGGAGATACTTTGTATTTATTGTGATACTTAATACAATATAGTAATAATAATTTTACAAGAAAAACCAATAAAACCGATAATACGTATTAGTAGATTTCTACTAATACAAATACTATTTATGGTTAATATTAAAAACAACAAGACAAATTAATCACGACACACCTCTCCGGCAGCGGCGCCAAAATGATTGTAGTAAATTACGTCTTTTAGGAAAAAGAACGTAAAAGCGGTAAGTATTAAGTGATGATTTAGGAAAATCAAGCACTAATGACCCTAATGAAATGAAAGTTCGTTTCCCAAGGAGGTATATGTGTGTGACTAAGATGTAAATGATTTGAGATTAATATTGGTTTAGAAGGGGATGAGAAAAGAGGATGACGAAGACGTGAAATTAATTACTACGACGACAAAACGTAAAAACGTGAAATAAGCTAAAATAAAAATTAATTCTAAAAATTACCAAAAATTCACCAAAAATCAAAATAAATAAACTAAGAGTTTACCAATGATCAAAACTCTTTCAAACCTTTAATTAATTAAAAATATTCAATTTTTAAATGCTAATTAAAGCCCTAAAAATCAAACAAATTATCAAAAAGCCCAAATAAAGATTTTTCAATTGGTAAACCTCTAAAATGACCTAAAAAGATTAAAAACTATTTTTAGAAATTTTTAAACTAAGAAAAACTATTTAAAATGATTTAAAAACTATTAAAATTTAAAATAATTATAAAAGTTAATCTAAAAATGATAAAATTAATCTAAGAGTTGCAAAAATCCTATTTTAATGTATTTAAGCTAAGAAAAATGTAAAAAGTTGAAAAATGTGGAATTTGAAAAATAATACTCCCTCCGTCCCAAAATTATTGTCACCAGACAAGAATTACACAGTTTAAGAAAATTACATTTATTACAGCTTTCTCTCTCTTACTTTTTAGCATAATGACATTTTTACCCTTAGCTAATTAATTAATTCTTCTTTAAAGTTTGTAATAACCATTTCAAACAAGGATAATATAGTAAATTTATCAAAGTTTTATATCTATTTTTAGTAGTGGACAATAATTTTGGGACAACCCAAAATAGAAAGATGGACAATAATTTTAGGACGGAGGTAGTAATAAAATAATATTAAAATAATATTAAAAATCAAAAATTATAAAAAATTCTAAAAACTTGCAAACTAGTTTATTTTAACCTAAATAAACAGAAATTGAAAGTGAAATGACCAGAATACCCCTATTGGGCCCTCAAATGGGCCAAAACCAAAAACAATCCACTTAAATGGGCTTTTTAGCCCAAAAAGTCAAACTTGGCCTAATTGACTTAGAAAAGCCCAATCTGACTCGAAATTTAATTCTAAACACAAAACTCTAAAGGCCCAAAAGCTGAAAGTGAGCTTATCACAGCTTATTAAGCAAACAGCTTATCCTTATTGGGCTTTTTAGCCCATTAAGCAATAAGCTAATGCCATAAGCTCTAATTTGACACACAACCTTCTTTTGGGATGCTTAAGAGATCTGTAAAAAGAAATTTTGAAAAAGCACACTCAATAAGCCATAAATAAGCAAAATACAATTTCACTAAAAGACAAAATAGTCGGGTTTGAGATTTAGGGCACCTCAGAACTTGATTCAACTTGCAAAATGTCACAAATGAACTCAATAAGCCAAATCAATCAATAGAATTCCAATAAGAAACACCAATAAGCCAGAATGAACCAATAAGCACTTATGCAAAAGTCAATTAAGTTGGTTTTCTAGTCAAACCCTAAAGTCAACCCACCAAATGCTCCACTATGAACAAATGGGTCAAATGATGAGCACCTGTTACAAAATCCAAGTTGTTGCTGGTTAAAATAAGCTATTATAGCTTATTGATAAGCTAAAACCCAATTAACACTAGCAGCGGCTAGTAGCAGGGGAAAGGAGTTCCCACTGCTTTGACTATTTGACCAAGCTTTTTAGAGAGATTTAGTTGGATTCAATTGGAAACAAGGGCACCCTTGTGATCAGTGAATCACAAGGAGTCAATATCAACAAGAAAATCACAATTTGGTTCACACAATAAGCCCAGATTAATCAAACAGTCACCAGATATTGCTCAGACATGGAAAATAAGCAGTTATGCACAAATAAGCAGATATAGCATGAATAAGCCAACCAAATTCAACAAGATGCATACACAAGCTATATAAACTATGAATAAGCACAAACAAACTTATATCAAGCACTGAAACAAGGTAAAGAACAAGATCAAAGCAGATTAAGGTTACTGATATGAACTACAAGAACACAAGCCTACTTTGCTGATCTAATTGACCATAGATCCAAATTCAGGCACTCAAATCTCTTTCCCTGGTGATATTAATTAGGTTTAATCACTTGTTAGCCATAGTCTATGATTAGATCTAGGTGTCCCATAAACCTAAGCCAAATTTATCAAGTAAATAAGATTTTATAGCCCTATTTAGAATCTAGGTGTTTCAAACCACAAAATATGCAAATAAGTGACCAAGTATATCAGATACACATGTACCAACAGATAACAACACAAAACCAACACTCAACAAACCACAAATCCTGCTTATGCAGTTAACCCAAACACCCCTTAATAACCGGTTTTGACAAGTTTTCAAAGGATTATCAAGATTTAACCCACATATCAAGCTAATAACTCCTCAATAACATCAAACCAACACAAGTAAACCAGATTCAACCACAAATTCACAGATTCAAGAACAATCAAACAAAATCACAAATATTCAGAAAACAAAAGAGAAAATTGAAAAGGGAGAAGGTGCAAACCTCCAAGACCTACATCCAGGCCCTGGATTGTTTGAGCTGAGGTACTAGAAGAACAAGTACCAGCTTCCAATGCTGCTAAGATGAACAAACAATAAAGTGAGATCAAATAACCAAGACTTTCTGATTTTTGAAACACAAGCCTTATCAATTAAAACCTTGCCTCAAAAACCTTCAAACATTAAAATGGAACTCAGAATTAGGCTATTCTAACACCAACTTTTAATAAACAAGAACAAGATTTCATAAATTTCTGAAAATCAAATTTTATTAACTTAAAAAGGGATTACAAAGATTGATAGCCTAAAACTGGAACAAAGGGACTCTCACAGGTTGAGGTCTCCTTTTATAGACAAATGCTAAGCCTACACTGTTCACAAACCCTAGAAGTGAAATTCCTATTTTATCCTTGAGGTCTTCTAGACGATTCTTGGTTGTGAGATGTCCAAAATGATCATGAGTGTTCATTTTAGCTTTGTGATGAAGCAATGACTCTCAGCTGTTGATTTGGCCACGTTGGATAACTTGGAGGTGAAGTTGTTCTCTGATTGGTTGAAAGGGAATTGGGGGTGGGGTCCATAGAGAGTGGGAGTGAGGGTTTTTGTTTTGGGATGTGTTTCTGCATGTGTGAATCACACATGTGCAAGGGTAATTGAAATTAACCCTTTGTTTTAAGTGAGTAAATTCTGGGTGGTGAAAAGGTGAACAGTGGTAAGTTTGATCCGATTTTGGGGGAAAGTTGTCTGTTTGGCGCAATCTTGGTTTAAATGTTTCACTTGCTCACTTTTAGTCCTTAATTTTTGGCAAAATGGGTAAAACGTGTTTATTCAGCAACAAAACTCATTTCCTTTGTTATAGACTTTCCATTCTTTACACTTTTGGCACAACACTTTTCCAAAAGTGTTTCAAGGGTTGTTTTTTGCCATTTTTGAATATTTGAAGGACTGATTTGGACTATTGTTGATCTTCAAAGGTATTTAATGTAACTTTGACTTCATGAGGGACCATTGTTGACAAATTAGAATTTATGAGGGACTAATCTTGCCAATTCTTTAAAGTTGAAGGACCATTTGTGTAATTTTGACAAACTTAAGGGACCAAACTTGTAATTATGAATTCACAAGGGTTTTAAGTGTCATTTCTTCATTCATTGAGGATCAATCTTGCATATCTTCAAGGGTAAATGTTGGATAAATCATGATCTAGGGCCCGATTCTTTGTACGGCTTCGTTTCTCGTGTCCGTTTTTCCTTGTTTCTTGTTATCTTTTGTCTTTTTCACGATATCCATACCTAACATACACAAGTAAACAAACACAAGCATATATATGGTATTTTATGACATTTTAATGCTTTTAAAGCCCGAAAAGAACGATGAGATCATGTATAAATGCCATCTCATCATTAATGCAAAAACATTTTCCTGAATCTGAGCTTTCAATTGCTCATTTTGTAGAAGTAATTGAGCGACACGTTGTTCTAACTTAATGTTCATATTATCAAATATGTCGTTATCAACATTCGCGTCATTACTATCTACAGTGTCGATAGGTTGCACAGATATTTTACTTAATGAAGTAGGCGAAGGACTTGGATTTTGAGAAGCCAACTTTGATTCTAACAAATTTATTTGTTTCACAAAATATTCTTTTTCTGTATTAAAATCTTGAATCTTACGATCTAGTTTTTGTTCAAGAACAACGTTTGCTTTTTCAAGTTTTTCAAAATAGGTCTCAAATTTGTCATTTTTCTTTGAAAAATCGAGTTCGGCATCCTCAAAATCTTTTGTCTTTTGAGCTAACATAGTTTCAAGGTCATGAATCTGAGAATCATACACAGCAGTTAATTGTACCTCAGCCATTGGCTCTTCATCATAAATGGGTTTGATATCTGCATCATCGGCTGCTGGATCATTCCCTAAGTTGTGGATGGTTTGTTGCTGTTCTGATTCTATCCCGCTGCTTTCTGTGATAATCGAACAATCATCCAATGTTTGACCATCATCGACATTTACCTCGTTCGTATGCATCCGTCATTCATTGAACCGTCTTACAACTGGTAGTTTATGACGTGTTCTTTCGGCAATTAACTTCCTTACATCTGACATGTGTTGAAGAAACGTCTCCTTGAATTCTTGAACTTCTAACCGAGTATATTCAAAGAAGTATTTGTTTATGAATTCTCGATCATAGTGTACAGAAACCTGTGTATCAATGAATTGCTGAAACTGATTTTCGAGAACCAAAACGGCATCTATGGATTCAACCTCTTGAAATTCATCGTTGGCAAGTTGTTGTTCAAGGTGAGCTGCATTGAGTAACATTGTTCTTGTGAATGTCTCAACATCTTGACCAGTTAGTGAAATGAATACCCGTTTGAATCCAAGTTCGACGCGAGTGCCTTTTAAATCTTCGTTTGAAATAACTTGGAGGTGTGACTGGAGTGATCTAAAGTGTGTCATGCATCGTTCTTTTGCAACAGACATCTTGGATTTGAGTGCATGCACATCTTGTGTTACGGAATCCATAATGGGTGACACAGTTGATGAATTGACTTTGGATCTTAAGTAGATATGGTGTGATTGGGTTGTGGTTTAAATTCTGAAAATTGCGATTTTTCTTCAGTCCGACAATAAATTCTCAGTCCAATAAAACGGTAAACGGAAAAATTATGAATCACCAAATTTTGAAAATGAGTTAGAAATAGCCAATAACTAGTAGGGAAAAATTTTGAAAAATGAAATTTTAATGAAAAATAAAACCTAAAAAATTTGAAATTTGTCCTTAAAATTTGAATTTTGGTCCGAAAATTTGAATTTTGGTCGAAAAATTTTTCGCATCGCCAAAATTTGAAATCGAAGTTTAAATGGCCTAAAAATGGTTTAGGAAAAAATAAATTTTAAAATGGTTTTCCCGCAAAAAAACTCTTTTTTTTTTTGGAAACGATGTTCCGAACCTAGTATAGATAGTGGCTAAGTCTAAAAATGCTTCAGCCAAAAATACCATAAGACATTTTCAGAATAACTGACATTTTCAGAGAAGTTGGCTTTCTTCGGAATAATGAATGTTTTCAGAGATTTGAGCTTCTTCGGAATAGTTGATGTTTTTAGAGAAATGAGCTTCTTCGGAATATTTGATGTTTTCAGAGAAATTAAAAATTTCAGAAAATCATACCTTCTTCGGAATAAACATTTCTTCGGAATAGATGCTTTTTCGGAATTATCACTTCTTCGGAATAATCACTTTTTCAGATAAAGGGAAGATTTCAGATAAATGGTGTTCTTCGGAATAAGATACTTTTTCGGAATTATCACTTCTTCAGAATAATCACTTCTTCGGAATAACCACTTCTTCGGAATAACAAACCCTTATCTGAAAATCCATTTTTTCGGAATAATAAACCCTTATCCAAAATTATTTTTTCGGAATGTTCTTTAAAGCAGTTAAACCGTAACTCAAAAATGAATCCAAACACCTCAAAATCTTGCGATTTTTACAACAAAAACCAAACCAAATCCCTACCAAATCGATATAAATGAGTTATATCAAGATTTATAGCCCGAAATACTAAAAAAAATTAATTCGGGATGATTTATATGGAAAAATCAACCGAATCAAACTAAAACCAAACAACCAAACACAATCTACCCCGTGGCGATTGATACCAAATGTTGTCCTGATGAGACTGCTTTTATACATAGTCTCATCGTCCAAATCGGGCTTAAAATGCATTAAATATCATTAAAACTGCCAAATATATGCTCGTGTTTGTTGCTTGTGTATTTAGGTACGGATATTGAGGAAAAGACAAAAAGATCACAAGAATCAATCAAAAACGAACACGGGAAACGAAGCCGCACAATGAACCGGACCGAAATCAAGAATTTCCAAAATGACCCTTAAAGAATTGAAGATTGGCAACATTAGTCCCTCAAAGATTGAAGACTTGTCATTTTATACCCCTGTAAATCCTCAAAATTACTTGTGGGTCCCTAAAATATCAAGTTTGTACAAGTTTGGCCCTTGAAGATTGCATTTATTTCATTTATGGTCCTTATACAAAGTTTGCAAAACATGTTGTGCCAAAAGTGTAAACTTCCCAAACTTATAACAAAGGAAAAGAAGATTGGAGCTGATTATTGCAAAGTGAAAAGAAGAAGAACCTTGGGGGGCCAAAATTGCCCAGACAATAAACTCTCTCCCACCAATACAAAGCTGACACCTCACCATACCCGACCCTACCCCACTTACCCAACCCAAACCCGTAGCCCACAACCCACACCCAACCAGTTTATTTAATAAACGGGTCAACAAAGTCAACCATTATTTCCCACCAAACACACTTTTTAAATTAACCACCCCCAAAAATAGATTAAACCCACCCCTAATTACCCTATAAACCCTAAAATCCCCAGCATCAATTCACCTTAAAACAAAGGGGTTTTCACCCTATTTTTCCAGATCACTAATTGGTGACTTTGTCACCAATACCCCACTCACCAAACAATCCCATGTGAACCTGTGGCCCCCCTTGTACCTCCCCTGCCCCGTCTTTTTCACCTCAAACCCAAGGAGCAGACAAGATCAACAGCTAAAAATGAATCCTTGGTCCCAAAGGCACAATGAACGTTCCTGATCACCTCACAACAGCTGGCTACATCACATGCTCCATTTGACCAATTTTCAGTCAAAATTCAAAGGGCATTTCAGGAAATCCCTTAGCTAGGGTTTAAGCTTATGATTATTTTATTATTTAGCTCTAGAATGTTCTCTTAGGCATTATATAAAGAGGACCAATGTGTGGTATCCCCTTTGTTCCAGATTTTTCTCATTAAAATTTGTAATACCTTTTTAAGTTATAAAAGTTGGTGTTTTTATGAGTAATTCCTTTTTATAGTTAAAAGTTGGTTTGTTTATGTGAGATAATCTGAGTTCCATCATCAATTTGGTAAAAATATTTTGAAGTTTCAGTTTTGAAAAAGGTTTCAAAAGGTTTCTTTTAGGTTTTCAGAAATCCAAGATTCCATGAAGTGAAAGTGGATTGGAATCTTGAGTTTTCAGAAGTTGTTACTTGTTTCAAAAGTGTCATTGGTTCAAGGTTTATTGGATTGTAAAAGTTTTTTTTAAAGGGTGAAAAAATCAGATTTTTGGAATTGTATTTCTGCATTTGTTCTTAGCAGGTAAGACTTGGAGTTCTTGATTGATTTGTCCAAGGATCTACACAGACCCGAGTCTGTTTGGAGATGGCAAAGCACCCATTGTGGGACCTGGATGTGGGTCCCACAAGGTAACTTCCTTGCCTTCAGTTTTCAGTTTAGTTTTTAGATTTGTGAATTTGGTGGATTTCTATGAAATTTGCATAAGTGTTAGATAAATTGCTTTTTCATGTTGGATTATTATGAAATATGCATAAGGAGATAGTTTAAAATCAGTTTTGTTAAGATTTGTTGTTTTAAACCATTTTCATAAAGTTTAAAAGGGTGTTTGGATCAGGGTTTAACTTGGGATAAATGATATGAATCTTGGCTCTAAACTGATTTAAATCACTCAGTAGGGTATTGTTAGGTTGTAGGTTACTTTGGTTTTCAATTTAGTGAAGTTTAAATCGAATTTGCATGTTAAAAAATGGAAGTTAGCACATAAATCAGTAAGGCCCCATTACTGCTTGATTTTTGTAGAAATTTTGCCACCAAATTTATTAAGCTGCTAGTTATTAGGGGAGTTAAGGATTGGGATTTGCTTATATGTCAATTGGTTAGTTTTTGTGCAAGATTGTAAGGTCTTAAATCCGTTTTTGTGCAAGTATATAAAGTGAACTGTTCATCAGAAGTGCATGCTTAATCAATAACTTATTTGCCTATTTGTGTGTAATTTTTGTGAAAGACTTGAGTTTTTTCTTGTTTACTTGACTTCCCACAACCCAACTGGTTGTGGGAGTGCCCTTTGTTCCAAAAGAAACCCATCCAAAAGCTTTCCTAAGCTCAATTGGTCAACTGACCAAGAAAATACACTATCAGTGGGAACTTAGTTCCCCCTGCTTGCACAATTGTTACCACTGCTTCACTAGCAGACAAGACCTAGCACATGTCACTATCAGTCTTTGTAATTTTTTGTCTTTAGTGCACTAAAAGTGGAATTAGGACTTCAAACTTGTTTCATATTTTTTCTAATTTTATTTGTGATTTTTCTGTTTAGGTAGAATTTTTATTACTGTTCATTTAGTATTTATTAGGTTAAATAGCATTTTTAATTAACTTTTTATTTTCTGTTTTTGGCATTTAGTGCCAAAAATACTTATTTTTCAGTTTTAAAATTTTTTATAGATTTAGAAAAAGATTTTAAGATTTTTAGTTTTAAAAGTTTTTACTGTTCACTTTTAAATTATTTTTTTAAAATAAGTTTAGTTTAATTAGGGTTTAATTTAAACTGTTTTTGTCTTTTAGTGGTAAATTTATTATTTTTCAAACTTTTTCAGTTTTCTTCTGTTCATTAGAGTAAATTAGGATTTTTAAAATTGTTAAATTATTTTTAGCAATATTTTATTATTTTTTATAATTATTTTAGTTTTAAAATAGTTTTTAGTGATTTAAAAATAGAAAAATAGTTTTTAAAAATTAGGAAAAATACTTTTTAGTCTTTAGACAATATAAGTAAGTTATTTGTTCAATAAAATAATATTTTGGACATTTTGATTAATTATATTTAATTTTAGGGCTTTAATTAACATTTAAAATTGAATATCTAATTAATAAAAGGTTTTAAAATATTTTTAGTGGATTTTTATTGTTATTTATATTATTATAGACTTAGTTTAAGCTTTTAATTAATTTTTAGGTTTAAAATTTTTAATTTTGTAGTTTTTACAGTTTTACGTGAACGCCTTTTCGTCTTAGCTCGATCCGTCTTCGTAACCGTCTTTCTCTTCTCACCCCATTTCTATTTTCTCTTCTCATAACAATAAAATCATCATTAATCATTTCTTAACACAACACACGTGCCTCCTCGAGAACGATCCCCACTTTGGGTCATAAGTGTTTACGTTTTCCTAAACGTACGCTTAATACTTACCGCTTTTACCTCGTTTTCCTAAACGAGTGTGAATTTACTACTATCATTTTTGGCGCCGCTGCCGGGGAGGCGTGTTGTGTTTTGAATTGAACAATTGTTGTTTTTTTATATAGCCATAATTAGTATTTGTTTTAGTAGCACTCTACTAATACGTATTATCATTTTTCGGTTTTTGTGTGAATACTATTACTATATTGTATACGTAGAACAATAAATTCACAAGTACTCCAAATACGTGAGAAATCACAACCTTGACTTGGGAGGTCATTACCCAATCATTGTATTCGAATCTCAAACCAAAGAAAAAAGGAAAAAATAGATAAATACTTTCGAGAAGCTCGATTTTGAAAAATACAAACTATAAGGTGGGTATAAGGCGGTTGTATTTCATGACCTAAAGGAAAAAGGCTCTTAAGTGCTTCGCGCCGCCTCGTTTCCTCCGCTTGCTTGTGCGCATTTTGATTTTGAGAGCTAATCGAGGGTTTTGCCGCCCAAAGTATTATTACATATCATATATATTTTCTTGGTTTCTATTGATTAAACCCTCTTGAACGATTTGGTGTTCCACCATTGTTCTAAAGTCATCGAAGACGTTCACTTCACGTGATCGTTTTCATTCCTTGAGGCTTCTTTAATCGAGAGATTTGATTAAAGAGGAGATTTGTAGATTTTTGTCTACTTAATACATTCACCAATTTCCAAAAAAAGGTTAATACAATCAAAAACCACAAAAAAATTGAAAAATACAAAACACCAAAAAGAATCTTCTTTGCTCGTCCCCTCGTTGTACGTGACGTTTATGCTAACTCGTAATCAAGCAAAACGTGCACGTAGACGAAAGAACAAAACTCCCACTCCAACTCATTCTAGTGAGGAGTCTCCTATTGACGAACCCATTGTACGAGAAGCACCAACCATGGCGAATCGAACTATGATGGAGTTACTTCAAGCACCCACCGAGGGTTATAGAGAAGCTATTGTGATTCCCGCTATCCTTGCGGAGAATTTTGAGGTGAAAACGGGTTTGTTGTCGATGATTCAAAACAACAAATTCCGTGGTGATGATAAGGACAATCCACACAACCATATCCGCCAATTCAATCGTCTTACCGCCACGTGCAAATTCAAGGATGTCTCGAATGACTCGATTAAGATGATGCTTTTTCCGTATTCCTTAGCGGGGCCCGCTAAAATTTGGTTAGAGAAAGAGCCACCCAATTCTATATTGACGTGGAAGGATCTCGTTTCGAAATTTGTGAACCAATTTTTTCCGCCCTCTAAGACTACGCATTTGAAAAATGAGATTTCTAAATTTTCACAAGAATCAAATGAAAGTTTTTCAACGGCTTGGAATAGGTTTAAGGAAATGTTACATGAATGTCCTCATCACGGTTTTTCTGACTTGCACCAAATTGACACGTTTTACAATGGACTTAATGATCATGAAAGAGATTATTTAAATGCCGCCGCGGGTGGTAATTTTTTGTGTAAAACGATTGAGGAAGCTTTGGTCATAATTGAGAATAGGTCTAAGGTTTATAGCCCTCGTAACACACTGAGTGTTGCCAAAATGGGCTCATCATCGTCTCGTAGTATTAATGCCTTACATGATGAAGCAAATGAAGAAAATCGGTTTTTTGATAGATTTGCTAACCTTATGTCCCATTGGAAAAATCAAGAAGCTTCGAATTCCGCTTCGGTTAAAGCGGTTGCTAAGAGTTGTTTGTCGTGTGGTGGAGCTCATGATCTTTCCGAGTGCATTACCGCGGATGGTAACACTTCGAGTGCTTATATAGCCACGGGAACTTATAACCAAAACGGCCAAGGTTCCCGCCAAAATCAAGCTCCACCAAATCAAAATGCTAATAACTATCGAAACAACAATCAAGGTAGTAATTATCAAGGCAATCAAAGGAATTACAACAAGGGTAATTATCAAAGTGGAAATGGGCAAATTTCAAACCAAAACCAAAACCGTGATTTTCAAACTACCACACAAGGTTTTCAAAATGATCACACCAAAAATCTTCAAGGAGAGTTTTTGAATTATGCTAAAGCAAACGATGCTAAGTTTGATAACATGCAACGTGAAATGGTTAGCTTAAGATCCGAGTTGAAAAACGAGCTTAAAAACGAACTTGCTAATGAACTTAAAACTCATGCTAATAAAATGGAAGGAAACGTTCAACGACTCCAACAAAATCAACAAAAAATGGAGCAAGGTCAACATGAGATTAAGCAAGAGTTGTTAAAAGCGGATGCTAGGCAATCTAAGTTTGAAGACCGAATGGGAAAAATGTTTGAAGCTATCATGTGTAAGCCCTCTTCTTCGGGTGGTCTTCCTAGTGATACCATCGTGAACCCGAAAGGAGAATTGAAGGTTATTACTACTCGTAGTGGTAAAACTTTCAAAGAACCCATTTCTCGTCCAAGTACTTCTATGGAGAAGGAAAAAGAGAAAGAACCCGAGGTGGTGGTAGAAAAGGAACAAATTCCAAGCCCACAAAGTACCGCTCAAACCACACCTACGGTTGAACCAACGCCAATCATGGAACCCGAGATTCCAAGGCTGATGCCTATGCCCCAACCCACACCACCCTTACCTTACCCTTCAAGACGAGACAAGGAAAAGGCACAAGAACGAAATAATTATCAATTTGAACTCTTTATGAAAATGTTTCGTGACTTGCATTTTAATATAAGTTTTGCCGACGCCTTGGTCATGATGCCTCGATTTGCCGCGAACTTCAAAAGTATGTTGAATAACAAAGAGAAATTGCAAAAATCGTCTAGTTGTTCATCGGTTTTTCTTAGCCGCATACCTCAAAAAGTCGGTGATCTCGGCAAGTTTTTAATCCCATGTGCTATACAAGACATGGAAGAATGCTACGCCTTGGCCGATCTTGGTGCTAGTATTAATTTGATGCCTCTTGAGATTTTTAAATCACTCAATCTTCCCCATCTCACTCCTTCAAGAATGTCAATCAAGATGGCCGATCATTCTACGATTCTAGCTTGTGGAGTAGCCGAGGACGTCTTTGTGAACATTCCTATCGATCCTAAAGTTCCTCTAATTTTAGGTCGATCATTTTTGGATACCTCGAGAGCACTTATCGATGTGCATGCAAGGAAAATCACTCTTCGTTTCAATGAGAAAGAACTCGTCATTAATGCAACTCAAAACTCCACACTTTCTCATGTGTATTCGATCACGTCTTTGTACAATGTCAATCCCATCAAAAAAATTTGCAAAAAGATTTCAAAAAGAGTTTTAGGAGTTGTTGATAAAAATGAAGTTCCGTCCCCTCCGCCGGTGGAGGTTAAGAGTGTTAAGCCTATGAATCCAATTATGAATGATTCTTCGGATGATGAATATGTTGATCCCGATGGGGGAGTTTTCTTTGTTGACAAACGTTTTGAAAACTTACCACCACCTTTACCAAAACGCTTTTTAAATGTGAGAATTTTTAGTGTGACTAACATTGCTTTAGAAACACAAAATATTTTTGACACAATTAAATCGGGTTTTCACAAGAAGAGTTTAAAAGATGAAAAAGGAAAAGATTTTGAATTGAATTTAAAAGATTTTTCTACAATTCTAACTCCGTCATCACCACGTGTTTTGAGTACTACAAGCTCGTCTTCTCCTTTTGACGATGCTTTGTGTGGACTTAGTGTGGGGGAAGCCCCTTATGTTCCCTCCCCTTTTTCCACCGAGGACGAGATATTTGATCCCGGAATTGCTTATAAAGGGAAATCTCGGTCTTCCACCGATGCAATAAATGGAAAATCTTTCTATTTGATTGGTGCGAGTCTACCTCGAGTAGCTCAATGTTTTTATGACTTACCCATTGTCCCACCCTTCTATTTCTTCTCATCTATTTTCTTGAAACCCTTTGGGTTTTTGTTGGCACACGATGGAGTGGCGTTGATTTGTTTTTTCAATGAAAATGAGAACGCCATCTTCAATCCCGGTATTTTGCACCATCAAAGGACTTAGTCCTTAATACCGGTTGTTTTTGGGCCTTGTTTATCATGTAAGCCCCACTAAAAATTGACCATACCATGATTATCCCTAAATGATCACATTTATGGGGATTCGAGTCGAGCTTTTGACTCGGTTATCAAAAACAAGGTGCCTCGTGGGGGAGACCCATGCTTATCCATGTACATATTATTGCTTTCTAATTAGTTAATGTGAGGGGATTTGTGCCCTTCCAACCTTTGTTCCGTGGTTGTTTGTGCATTGTGGTTTTTAGATCATGATCTTCACGATTGGAGCCTCTCGTGTTCGTTTTATGGGAGCACTCGATCGTTTGCTTTGAAGACATTTCTCAATATCCAAATGATATATCCTTTTGATGTTCTAACCTTAGGTTTTTATCACACTTCATAAACGGCTATTAATTTATTGGTTACACCCTTTCCATGCTAGATTAGGCATTCGACTACGTCTCTAGTATGGGGGTGTTTTGCACCCCTAGAATTGAAACATTGAGGACAATGTTTAACTTTAGTATGGGGGGTGAATAGATACTTGCCTTGCCAAACCTTCCCGCTTTCCAAAATTTATCTTGTTGTTTATCGTTTTTATTGCAAAATAAGGCTAAAAATGGCCAAATTTTAAAACTTTTCTCATATTTTATAAGTGTTTGAAGACACGAATGTATGTTTTCCGATGGCGAGAATAAGAGTAATTTTTGACTCGACCGTGCGTGTTGAGCACTTAGCTTTGATTCCTTAACTACACATTAGGCTAAGTCTCTTAAATGAGGACGAGAAATGATAGAGTTAATTATAAGTTACTATGCTAAACGTAGAGTACTCGTATTCTTTCAAAAACTCATGTGTTCTCGTTGTTTGCTTATTCTCCCTTCGCTTGTAAATATTTTTTGCTTAATAAATATTGACTTAGCGGTTTAGTTAGGATTGTTGGGTTTCTAGTCTTTTCTAGTAGCTTCCGTGTAATTAAATTGGGAAGACATTGAGGTATCGCCAGCGTCACGGTTTTGAAGTATTGGCACCCGAATAATCGAAAGCTTCACCCAATAATAAGATTTCAAGTGCTCACCTAAATCTAGCAAACAATTTGAAGCCCCACAAGGCCTAAAATCTATGCAAAATTGAAAGTGAATCAAGCCTTAATCTTCGAAGCTTTAAAGATCCAAAAATCGCCTTAGCGTGAGGATATACGTCTTTGGCTAATAAAACCACCGATGAGGCGGATAATAAAAGGCAAGGCAAGACCGAAGTCATAATAAAAGCTTCATGGCGAAGTTGAATAAAAGATGGAGGTAAACCAAAGATAATAAGGCCCTTCCGTTAGGGGGCGTATAAAAGTCTTGGTAATAAGTCTCATGTTCAAAACTGTTATAAAACCGTGTTTATCGATTCTTCTTGTCAACTTAATTTTTTGACATCGTTGTCTATTAGGAGGGGTTATTGATTTGATGGTCTTAGTTACACCGTTAGGACTCTATTTTTAGACCTAAATCTCTATTATCGCATAAGTCAACAATGTATCCTCGTGAAACATTCAAGACAATATAAAATATAAGAGATACAACTTAGGAATAATGGGAGGATAAGTACGTGATTAGGTCATATGAGTAGTGTTAGCATTACTAACTTATAATGACAATGATCTCGTTGCACGCTTGGCATGGAATTAGGGTGAAAATCAAGGACGATGAAATTATTTCTAACGAAGCATTCACGTGTTCTTATTCTATGAACCTAAACGTCCCATTTTGCGATGAAAATCATACATTATGTTTAAAACGTAAGTAGTAGTAATAGTAGTAGTGTAGCTATTTTATCATTCAATAAAGTGAATAAAAATGAATTTTGGAGATGCTACGATACTTTATTCTAGCATTGCGTGAGGGCACGACAATGGTTTAGTATGGGGGAGTGATGAGACTGCTTTTATACATAGTCTCATCTTCCAAATCGGGCTTAAAATGCATTAAATATCATTAAAACTGCCAAATATATGCTCGTGTTTGTTGCTTGTGTATTTTAGGTACGGATATTGAGTAAAAGACAAAAAGATCACAAGAATCAATAAAAAACGAACACGGGAAACGAAGCCGCACAATGAACCGGACCCAAATCAAGAATTTCCAAAATGGCCCTTGAAGAATTGAAGATTGGCAACATTAGTCCCTCAAAGATTGAAGACTTGTCATTTTATACCCCTGTAAATCCTCAAAATTACTTGTTCGTCCATAAAATATCAAGTTTGTACAAGTTTGGCCCTTGAAGATTGCATTTATTTCATTTATGGTCCTTATACAAAGTTTGCAAAACATGTTGTGCCAAAGTGTAAACTTCCCAAACTTATAACAAAGGAAAAGAAGATTGGAGCTGATTATTGCAAAGTGAAAAGAAGAAGAACCTTGGGGGGCCAAAATTGCCCAGACAATAAACTCTCTCCCACCAATACAAAGCTGACACCTCACCATACCCGCCCTACCCCACTTACCCAACCCAAACCCGTAGCCCACAACCCACACCCAACCAGTTTATTTAATAAACGGGTCAACAAAGTCAACCATTATTTCCCACCAAACACACTTTTTAAATTAACCACCCCCAAAAATAGATTAAACCCACCCCTAATTACCCTATAAACCCTAAAATCCCCAGCATCAATTCACCTTAAAACAAAGGGTTTTTCACCCTATTTTTCCAGATCACTAGTTGGTGACTTTGTCACCAATACCCCACTCACCAAACAATCCCATGTGAACCTGTGGCCCCCCCCTTGTACCTCCCCTGCCCCGTCTTTTTCACCTCAAACCCAAGGAGCAGACAAGATCAACATCTAAAAATGAATCCTTGGTCCCAAAGGCACAATGAACGTTCCTGATCACCTCACAACAGCTGGCTACATCACATGCTCCATTTGACCAATTTTCAGTCAAAATTCAAAGGGCATTTCAGGAAATCCCTTAGCTAGGGTTTAAGCTTATGATTATTTTATTATTTAGCTCTAGAATGTTCTCTTAGGCATTATATAAGGAGGACCAATGTGTGGTATCCCCTTTGTTCCAGATTTTTCTCATTAAAATTTGTAATACCTTTTTAAGTTATAAAAGTTGGTGTTTTTATAAGTAATTCCTTTTTATAGTTAAAAGTTGGTTTGTTTATGTGAGATAATCTGAGTTCCATCATCAATTTGGTAAAAATATTTTGAAGTTTCAGTTTTGAAAAAGGTTTCAAAAGGTTTCTTTTAGGTTTTCAGAAATCCAAGATTCCATGAAGTGAAAGTGGATTGGAATCTTGAGTTTTCAGAAGTTGTTACTTGTGTCAAAAGGTGTCATTGGTTCAAGGTTTATTGGATTGTAAAAGTGTTTTTTTAAAGGGTGAAAAAATCAGATTTTTGGAATTGTGTTTCTGCATTTGTTCTTAGCAGGTAAGACTTGGAGTTCTTGATTGATTTGTCCAAGGATCTGCACAGACCCGAGTCTGTTTGGAGATGGCAAAGCAGCCATTGTGGGACCTGGATGTGGGTCCCACAAGGTAACTTCCTTGCCTTCAGTTTTCAGTTTAGTTTTTAGATTTGTGAATTTGGTGGATTTGTATGAAATTTGCATAAGTGTTAAATAAATTGCTTTTTCATGTTGGATTTGTATGAAATATGCATAAGGAGATAGTTTAAAATCAGTTTTGTTAAGATTTGTTGTTTTAAACCATTTTCATAAAGTTTAAAAGGGTGTTTGGATCAGGGTTTAACTTGGGATAAATGATATAAATCTTGGCTTTAAACTGATTTAAATCACTCAATAGGGTATTGTTAGGTTGTAGGTTACTTTGGTTTTCAATTTAGTGAAGTTTAAATCAAATTTGCATGTTAAAAAATGGAAGTTAGCACATAAATCAGTAAGGCCCCATTACTGCTTGATGTTTGTAGAAATTTTGCCACCAAATTTATTAAGCTGCTAGTTATTAGGGGAGTTAAGGATTGTGATTTGCTTATATGTCAATTGGTTAGTTTTTGTGCAAGATTGTAAGGTCTTAAATCCGTTTTTGTGCAAGTATATAAAGTCAACTGTTCATCAGAAGTGCATGCTTAATCAGTAACTTATTTGCCTATTTGTGTGTAATTTTTGTAAAAGACTTGAGTTTTTTCTTGTTTACTTGACTTCCCACAACCCAACTGGTTGTGGGAGTGCCCTTTGTTCCAAAAGAAACCCATCCAAAAGCTTTCTTAAGCTCAATTGGTCAACTGACCAAGAAAATACACTATTAGTGGGAACTTAGTTCCCCCTGCTTGCACAATTGTTACCACTGCTTCACTAGCAGACAAGACCTAGCACATGTCACTATCAGTCTTTGTAATTTTTTGTCTTTAGTGCACTAAAAGTGGAATTAGGACTTCAAACTTGTTTCATATTTTTTCTAATTTTATTTGTGATTTTTCTGTTTAGGTAGAATTTTTATTACTGTTCATTTAGTATTTATTAGGTTAAATAGCATTTTTAATTAACTTTTTATTTTCTGTTTTTGGCATTTAGTGCCAAAAATACTTATTTTTCAGTTTTAACATTTTTTATAGATTTAGAAAAAGATTTTAAGATTTTTAGTTATAAACGTTTTTACTGTTCACTTTTAAATTATTTTTTAAAATAAATTTAGTTTAATTAGGGTTTAATTTAACTGTTTTTGTCTTTTAGTGGTAAATTTATTATTTTTCAAACTTTTTCAGTTTTCTTCTGTTCATTAGAGTAAATTAGGATTTTTAAAATTGTTAAATTATTTTTAGCAAAATTTTATTATTTTTTATAATTATTTTAGTTTTAAAATAGTTTTTAGTGATTTAAAAATAGAAAAATAGTTTTTAAAAATTAGGAAAAATACTTTTTAGTCTTTAGACAATATAAGTAAGTTATTTGTTCAATAAAATAATATTTTGGACATTCTGATTAATTATATTTAATTTTAGGTCTTTAATTAGCATTTAAAATTGAATATCTAATTAATAAAAGGTTTTAAAATATTTTCATTGGATTTTTATTCTTATTTATATTATTATAGACTTAGTTTCAGCTTTTAATTAATTTTTAGGTTTAAAATTTTTAATTTTGTAGTTTTTACGGTTTTACGTGAACGCCTTTTCGTCTTAGCTCGATCCGTCTTCGTAACCGTCTTTCTCTTCTCACCCCATTTCTATTTTCTCTTCTCATAACAATAAAATCATCATTAATCATTTCTTAACACAACACACGTGCCTCCTCGAGAACAATCACCACTTTGGGTCATAAGTGTTTACGTTTTCCTAAACGTACGCTTAATACTTACCGCTTTTACCTCGTTTTCCTAAACGAGTGTGAATTTACTACTATCATGTCCCATATTATTATGATGATTAATGATAGAAAATAGATGAAAAGAGATGGATTCCTAGAGAGAGAAAGTAGTGAGAGAAAGTAGAGAGAGAGATGATTAACTTGGTGAATATTAGATTAGAGAAAATTAGTTACAAATGATCATCCACCCTTCCTAACATGCTAGGAAGGGCCTTATATAGCCGGGCTTACATGTAACCATAATGGGCTATATTGTTTGGACCGGGCTTGTCTTTTGGGCTTTAAGTAGCTTAAATCCAAGCCCGTGAACCACGACTATTTAAATAACTATTACAACATTCTAATAAATATTACAATAGAAACCTATGACCGAACATTCTTGTTTGACTCAATATTTTGAGGCTAACAAGAAGGTTTATATACCCATGAGTTTGGTGGGCTCATGGGCTTGTTTCCTTGGGCCGGGCTTGACTTGTCTTTGGGCTTAGAGCCCCTAACTTATACAATATTAGCTTAAAGTCCAAGCCCGGTTATCCCGACTAACCTATTACAATACAAGTACATTAACGACTAAGATGACCTATTACATTCTTGTTCGACTATACAAAATATGTAGGGCTAACAATCTCACCCAATGTATCGGTCATCTCTAAAATGCATAAGATGATTGAGAGAATACATTCTTGTGGAGGCGATCTTCCTTCTTGGGTCTTGTATCTTAGTCTTGATCTTGTTTATAACGGCTTTGTTCCTTCATGCTTTGTGATCTTTATCTTGAACCTTTGTCATTTGACTCTGAGTGTTTGAGATCTTCTGTCTATCCTTGATAGTTTTTATCTTGTGCTCTTGCGACAAGATGACCTATTACATTCTTAAGTATCTTGATTATTGCCATATTGTGCTCTTGTGACTTCTGAATAGACATGTTCATACATTTGTTGAATTCGAAAGGCTAACAATTTCCCATACAAATATATTTATAGTTAGTCCTTCAAATATCCATCAGAGTTGCGGAAGACTTTAACTTTTAGTATGAACATGTGAAGACGACTTCGGTTAGTACACAGCTACACCACCATCTTGATATGCAGCAACATATATAGACACAGATAAAATAGCTTTGAACATTTCATCATAACTCGGTAGCATTTTACCTCCGGTCGATGAAGACCGTTATACGGTATTAGATACCGTACCTATGATCGGGTAGATTCAATTAAGAACCTCCTTGACAGGGTTTCCTGGCGGTAGTAGCCAGTTATCTTTACTCAACCGTCTCAAAGCAGACTACGAACGTAAAGAGTGAATCATAAGTAAAAAATCCGTCTGATTAGAGTCGTCAATTCAGAATTTCCTGAACAAGTTTGATTCTAAAAGAATCACACCATTGTTGCTTTCCAGTTTGTCACAAGCTCGATTCATAAAGAATCTTGCGAGTCACCTACCGTAGTGCTGTTTGATGTTGACACTTGAAGGATTTCCATTCATCACTGTGAGCTCAAAATAGTGTCACTCTGAATGTTCTGGCAAGATCACACGGATTTTGCGAAGAAACATGGAATCAAGTTTGAATCAATTAAGAATCCAAACTTAGTTTCTTTCCAGTTCTCACAAGTTTGATTCGTGTAGAATCGCACAAGTTACCTACCATGAGCTTGTTTGATGTTGACTCAAGCAGGATTTCCATCTTCATTGTGAATTGTATCACTCAGATGTTCTGGCAATATCACAAGGATAATGCGTAGGACTCGATTGTGTCCTAATGAGATGATAGCTTGATCTATTTTGGCTCTAGACTCGACAAGTGCATTTTGGTAATCGGAGGCTGGAGCAGACTGCCACCTTTTCAATATTAACTAACTCGAAGTGAGAAAGTTAATAGATACGGGTTGATCTTCGTGACAATGAGACAAGTTTCTTTTGAGAGAAACTCGAATGGCTAGGGAAGGGTTGTGCATCGTATCACTGGGTCCATGACACTTGTCTTCAATAGATATGTTAACCCGTTTTCTGCCTAAGTTGCATAGAATATTCAACTCCTTCAATGCTTACCAATACGTCATCACTAGCACGTTGTTGTGATTGTTCCAGTGCAAACTTAAGTAATTAGTCTGCATTCAGCTTCATTCAACTCCATCTTTCCTAAGGACAACTATTTCTAGCTATGAAATGTCCTTGGGTAGATCCCTCCGGTTCTTGCTGGATCGTAGGACTTAGATTCCTATCCTAAACCACCTTTTTCTGGATCGTAGGGTATCGATCATAACCATAAAACCATTGAAAAACCATTCAAAGTGCTTGATAAAAATAAAACTTTTAACACTTTGAAAGTTTTACATTTCCGACATACCCCCCCCCCCCCCCACAAACATGCATCGATATTCGAAATAGTTTAGCATGTGAAGGAAAGAGTTGCACTTGAGTCTTTAAGATCACATGTTGCGATATATTACATTTTAATCACATTTTCTCCTTATCTCTAATATAAAAACATAATATTAGAGATACCAATTGATTAAAATATGACAATTTCTGAAAACCGCTTGGGAGAGAAACATGTGTGCACGCATGAATCATAGAACTTTTGTCGTCGGGTTGCTCCCCTTAACAATATATGTGGGTCCTAATTGATAAAAAATTTGACAATATATAGTAAAATTGACACCACAAAATATGTTAAAGTACGGAGTTGAGTTGCCTTATCCGATATAATATATTACATTTGAGAATTTAATATCATTTTCGGAATGTGTTGGATACATAAAATATGTGTTCACCTTTAAAATAGAGTCTGATTTACATGAGCTCAAAACTTTAAATGTTTTGTGACCAGCTCATGACCGAGTAATATTTAGTTTCCCACTGTGAAGGATAAGTTATCATCCGTGATAAACTTTTCTTAAGGTGAAGTCCGAGTTCTAAGCTAACATTTACTTACAAGTCATTATGAGAGAATATCAAGCAGCTTCATTTTCCATAACCTCCAAGTCTTCTAGAGTCATATTCTTCATACCAAGATGGCCAACGAGATACTGAAACCTATTTTGGGATAGAGCTTTAGTAAACAAGTCTGCTGTCTGGTACTTAGTTCTGACAAAGTATAATTCCACGATACCGCGTTCCACTTGTTCCTTGATGAAGTGATATCTGAAAGCGATGTGCTTGGTACGGGAGTGCTGAACAGGATTGCAAGAGATGCATATGGCCGACTTTGAGTCACAATACATAGGTATTTTATCAAAGTGGAAGCTATAATCCGTGAGTTGAGTTCTCATCCAAAGGACTTGAGCACAACACGCGGATAGAGCCACATATTCTGCTTCGACTGATGAGAGTGAAGTACAATCCTGCTTCTTTGACGACCAGCTCACAAGCTTATCTTCCTCGATAAATTGTATACCACTAGAAGTGCTTTTTCGACTATCAAGGCAACCCACGTGATCAAAATCTGAAAAAGCTCTTAGATGAAAACCGGTTTCCCTCGGATACTAGAGTCCCATATGAATGGTATTCTTAAGGTACCGAAAGATCCGTTTAACCTCTTTGAGGTGCTTTTCAGTGGGTTTGGCTTGATATCGTGCACATTAACATGTGGCATGATGAATATCAGGCATGCTGGCTGTAAGGTACATGAGAGAACCGATCATACTGCGATATCGCGTTTGATCTATAGGAAATGAATACAAGTCAGCGTCTAGGGATGTGGTCGACCATGGTGTACCAACGCGAGCACATGAGGTTATACCATGCTTTTTAAGTATCTCTTGAGCATACTTAGCTTGGTTAATAAAGATACCACGTGGGAATTGATGAATCTGGAGGCCTAAAAAGAATTTTAGCTCCCCCATAATTGACATTTCAAATTTGTTGTGCGTTAACTTTTTAAAACGTTTTGAAAATTTTGGGTTCGTACAACCAAAAATGATATCATCAACATAAACGTGCACAAGCAATATGTCATCCTCATATTTATTAATAAAGAGAGTATGATCAATGGAACCTTTGGAGAATTCTTTGGATACCAAGAAGTTTGATAGTTCATCGTACCACGCCTTTGGAGGTTGTTTGAGTCCATATACTGCCTTCTTGAGACGATAGACTTTGTCAGGATGATGAGGATCAAAGAACCCTTCTGGCTGATTCACATATACTTCTTCCTTCAAATGACCATTTAGAAAAGCAGTTTTAACGTCCATCTGATAAACCATGAAGCCCTTATGTGTAACATAAGCAAGGAATATTATGACAGATTCCAAACGAGCAACTGGAGCAAATGATTCATCGAAATCTATTCCTTCTTGTTGACGATATCCCTTAACCACAAGACGTAATTTGTTTTTAATGATGGTTTGTTCTTCATCCAGTTTGTTTTTCCAGATCCATTTGAAATCCAGAACCGATGTTTCATATGGTCGGTCAACAAGTTCCCAAACATTGAGGCGTTCAAACTGATGAATTTCGTCTTGCATTGATTCAATCCACGCATGATCAATCATGGCTTGCTTGATGTTTGTAGGTACAGTTTAATGATAACTAGAATTTAGTTATAAAAATTTGTTCGTTGAAATCGGTCTAATCGAATTGATTACTGGTTTAAGTGCGACTCAGTCGTCTTTTGGTGGAAAAGAAAATGTTTGGTCGTTGTAGTAAAGTAAATGTGCAAGACGTTAAAGTAAATGGCAGGTTATTAAATCTAAAACTAATTAAAAAGTAATTGTGCAAAATTTAATACTTTAAAAGTAAATGACGAGAAATTAAATGACGTAAAATTAAAGCGCGACGAAAAGTAAATTTGACAAGTTAATTAAAATGAAAGTAAAATTTACAATTTAATAAAAATAAAAGCTTTAAAAAAATAAACTAAAAATTACTAGAAAAACACTTGGTAAAAATTAGATTTCGGGAAGCGTGAAAAATTTGAAAACTTAAAACAATGCAAACTTAAAATAAAATAAAACTAACACAAAATATTAAAACAAAACCCAATCCATCGGAATCCCATCGGAATGCTGTCACCATAAGCCGTCAGAATACTAATCGGAATGTAGGTATCGGAATGCAAAATTACCACTCTATCGGAATGATGATCGGAATGTGTTCCTGTCGGAATAACTAAAACCAAGTCCTATCGGAATAACACTCACCTATCGCAATGTCACACAAACCTGTCGGAATCCTAATCGGAATGCTAGATCGGAATCACCTGTCGGAATGTGGAAACTATCGGAATATGGCTAGTGAAATTTTGGCAGCACTTCGTCTCAATAAAACCTTAAGAGCCGTCGTAATATACGATCGCAATGAGCTATCACAATCACGATGGGAATAAGGGGGAGTATCACTCGATCGGAATACTGATCGCAAAGACCCGTCAGAATGTAAAACCCTAGCCGATTGTCACGATCGGAATGAGGGTTAGCTGTCGGAATGTAGGCCCTCTTTCCGATGGAAGTAGAATTCGCAATAAGCAAGAACCAAATAAGCTAAGACTAATAAGCAAATACCAAAAACATAATTGAAATGATAATAAGACGAGACAATAAGCAACAAATTTAAGGACTTTTTCAAAACACAAAATAAGCAAACAAAATAAGCAAACTTTAAAAAGATAAAACTTTTAAGAAAACTTTAAAACAAAATAAGCTAAATACCAAATAAGCCAATAAGATTGTCAAACTTATAGCTTAATTCGTATAAAAGCTTAGATAGAAATAAAAAGATAAACTTTTAATCAAATAAGCAATAAGATTAAGCAAACTCAATGCTTAATCCGAATTAAAATCAAATCAAGGACAAGAAAAGTAGGATGAGAATGATAAAGAGAAGCTTGATTAAAGGAAAATAAAGATTCAACAACAACATTTAAAGACTTACTTGAATTAAAGGCAAGAAATTTAAGGTGCAAAACAAGGTAATTAAATTGACAATTAAGTAAATGACATGAAAATAAATTTGCAAGTAATGAAAATGGTGGAAGACTAGTTTGTCAAAATAGCCAACAAAATGAAATGAAGTGGTATGCTTCTATTTATAGGGAGAAGGGAAGGAAGGGTGTGTTGCTCCTTTCTTTCTTTCTCATCTTTTCGTCTTCTTAATTCTTCGACTTTTTCGACTTTGTCTCGGGATTATTTGAACTCGTCTTATAATTTCTTCATTTATTAGACTTGAGTTCTTCGGCTTTGTTAAACTTTCGTCTTTAGACTTGTTTCTTCGATAAATCTTCAGAATAGGCCTTGAACTTCTGTTCTTTTTGCACTCTTGATCTTTTGACTTCGTCTTTTGTCTTTTTCTTTGATAAAAGCCCGTGAAAGCCCGAGCTTTCTTCCCTTTTCACCTTTTGATCCTAAATCACAACAAAAACACAAACCACGTATAATTCCGACATTTACGACATAAAATACACGTTTTGGCTTGGTTATTATTATAATTAAGTGGTAAAAGGATGGGTGTTTCACACCTATCAAATCCCCTACACTTGACCATTGCAATGTCCTCATGCAATGCATTAATTACAAAGCAAGTCTTACATTTTCCATCATAATCAATCCATATTGGCCTTTATTAAAGAAACAAAATATTTAAAAGAAGAAAACAAGTAAATAGATCAAAAACTTACCTTGGGGTTTTGGAATGTCATAAATGATTATCATCCTCAAGTTTCACGTTCCCCATACCAAGCTTAAAAACGAGATAATTGTTATTATAAGTTAGCAAACTAACACAAACTCATGTGGGCCAATTAATTACTTAGACTCCCTTATTCCTAGGTGTGTCTCTTATATTTTATTGTTGTCTTGAATGATCACGAGGATGCATTGTTGACTTATTTCGATAGTTATTTAGGCTAAAAATAAAGTGGGACGATTTAATCAATAGTTAGCTAAAGGACAAAATCTTTTAAAACTGCTTCTCGGGACCTCATAAAGTTCATATCTTGGCATAACTTGCTTCACGATTTGAGACCTTTCTCGGACCGATATTTGGCAGCGACTTCATACTTCAAATCTTGAGAGACGTTCATGAAATAATGGTCTTCTCTTCATAATAGGAATTTCTTCACTTGAACTTTTGAGAGATTCTTCATACTTGGACCACGACTTCTTCATTTTTCTCCAATCTTTATTTGGGATTTTGATATACAACGATCCGCCTCCTTTTAGGACTTGGATCTATTTATCCTCATACCTTGTTAGGGCCTTTTTGGATAGACTTCTCCATGATCTTTACGGGAGTATTTGCTTTTCGTCGTGTGTCTCGATCCTTCATATTGATTTTCGATAAATGATTCTTCACATCACTTTGGATCTTTAGCAACAAAATGTAGCCCTCATGCCTTGTTAGGGCCTTTTTGGATTCGCCAATCTTCGCATCCCGCTTCAATAAGTTATGCCTTGGCTATGAACTCTAATTAATACCGATCAATTTTTAAACGATCTTGTGTTAGAAGCTAAGTAACTTTTCAAATCGTACAACCTTATTTATTGCAATTAAATTTATTAACAAGCGATGGGAGAAAAAGCTCATAATTAACTCATATAAATTCATGAAAGAATACCAAACTTATAATTGACTCTATCATCTCTCGTTCTCCATAATTTAAAATCTCAAGGAATGAGACTCGTGGATGCTTAGCCTATTAAATCAAAGTTTTGGGTTTTCAAGTCATCTATAGGATCTTGCAACTTCTTAGACTTTTTCAAGTTTAGAATTCGCATTTTAAAGTTCCCTTGATAAACGAATTTCTAGGATCAATTATAGGAACTTGCAAAAAGTTCTTGTTCTTAACCCGTAAGAGTTAAGACTTTCGCGTTTGAAAGTTCCCTATATAAAAGCCTAGCAAAACTTGACTTAAACACGTTAAGGATACTAGCTAGAGTAAACTTGGATAAGTAAACTCGGATTGAGTCAAAAGATTCACAACGCTGAAAAATTAAAACCACTTTATTAAAAATTTATTCTAGCAAAGAAAGAAAATAACTATAACAAAGGAAAAACTACTAGTCCAAAACAGATTAAAATTTTTGAAAAATGTCGAAAAATCAATTTTCCGGTTAAAATGAGGACAAATACAAGGAAAATCCCACTTAACTTCGATAGAAGTCCCCCTACACTTAATATAAACATTGTCCTTAATGTTTAAGCATGTGGGAGTAAACTCCCCTACACTTAGTACATTGTTCACGTTGTTTAAATCTTGCTAAGGAAGAGACAACTAAATAGATTCCTATTTTAATATTGAAGAATATAAAATAGAGAATCAAAAGAGTTTAGGATAGAACCGGGAAGACGGGTCACGGAATCACGGGTCGTCAAAAGTCATCAAGAATGGATCTTTGAAAGCTCGAATCCCTGCACATGATAAGAAAGAAAACAACAAACACATACTAGGGTCTCCCCCTACACTTATTATAAAAACCAAGAAAAAGGATAGATACTGCGGGTTGCCTCCCGAGAAGTGCTTGTTTTTGTTAACCGAGTCATGAGCCTGACTCGACCTTGATTAGCATAGGAAGAAGCTTGAAACACATTAACACAAGCTTAAGGCGAACAAGGCAAGCCAACGAAGAGTAGGCAAGGTTCCCTTAAGCAGTTGTTGAGCACGGTGGTAGCAAGGGTGCTGAGGTGCAAGCATATCTCCATAAGTTCCAAAAATCTTTCCTTTTATTTCATCAGATGGATACTGAGATGGCTTGAAAATTTCAATACCGGGATCGAACACCTTTTCCTTTAGGGGAAAATAAGACTCGGGCTCCGTAGAATTTGAAGAAGATCCGCTCATAAATCTCACAATCTCATCCTCAGAGGGAGGATAGAGAGGTGTCAAGACATAAGTACAACGGGTTTTGGAGTCGGCTGGCTTCTTCTCCTTTGCAATGGGTTTCTTCATATCCAAAGGAGGATAAAGACTATAATCATCAAAGTCCAAAGGAGGAGCATCACTCTCCTTTGGGAAGTAAGTTTTGAGAAACGTAGCAAAGTCTTCCTCAAATGAGTATTCATCCAAAGTAGGATCAAGTGTTGTTGGCGGAGGATCTTCATCATCTGAAGAATCACTCGAGAGAGTATCAGCCTCATCAAAATCATCATAAGTGGGCATGTCTGGATACTCAGAAGTAAAATCATCAGAATCATCCATATCAGAACTCGAATCATCATCGTAGTCATCATAGACCGGTGGAGACTCATGAATTGGTGGAGGATCTAAATTGGAGAGAGAATTATCCACATCATCTTGGAACAGTGGATTATCAAAGCAAGAATCGAATAGAGGATTGCTGTAGATGACAAAATCATCAAGCACATTAATCATATTCGCTGATTCTCTTCCATTGGGTTTGGTTGTGATCTTCCCCATTGTAAATACTTGTGCATCATTCCCGACCCTTAAGATTAACTCACCTTCGGCAACATCGACTAAAGCTTTTCCGGTTCTCAAGAATGGCCGACCAAGTATTAAAGGAATACGAGGGTCCATTTCATAATCAACAACAATAAAGTCGACCGAAAAAGTGAAGGTGCCTACTTTAATAAACACATGTTCGGCAATACCAAGAGGGTAAGCGAGAGTGCGATTTGCAAGCTCAAGAGTCATCTTCGTTGGAGTAAGATCGGGTAATGATAACTTTTTCCAAACACTTAAAGGCATCAGATTTATACTTGCCCCGAGATCAGCTAAGGCAGTAAATTCTTCGGTTTGGTTAAAAGTACATGGTAGCACAAAACGACCGGGATCTCCAAGTTTCTCCGGAAGTTCTTTAAGAAGGACGGCAGAACAATTTTCATTCAATCGAGTATTAACAAACTCAACCATATTCTCCTTTTTATTAAGCAATTTGATAAGTGTGAAAACACTCATCGATAATGATCCAAATACCACTCAAAACACAGTCAAATACATTATATTTAACTTTAAAATATCAGAATTACGCGTGTATTTGTGTTTCATGTGTTTTCAGGTAAAAAAATTGCATTTTTGAGCAAACACGCATTTTCAAGGATTTATTTGATGAAAAGACGAAGAGAAGGACGAATCTTGTTTCGAGGACCTTATTTGCCAAGCTTTCAAAGATCGAGGACTTAAGTTGCAATTTCTACAAAACAAAGGATGGAAAAGAAAAATTCTTAAAAACTTTTACACTTTAATGCAAAGAAATGATAGATGAAGGACCAAAAAGAAACAATGAAAAGTTTGTTTAACTTTCATTATTTACTCGGTCAAAGTCACGGTCAAAACACACTCGCACATTTCACTTTCTTCTTCACCGAAACATGAGAGAGAGAAAAAGATAAACAGACATTTTTTTCTTCCACCACCAAGAACCTGCAAGTCCATTTTAAGAAGGTTCAAGAACGTTTCAAGCGAAGCTTATAACTACAAAGATGTTCCTTTTGATCTCCTCTAAAAGAAGATGTAAATTAGTTAGATCAAGAGTTGAAGACGAAGAAAACCCCAAATCAAGAATGAAGAACGAGTCACCCTATCCTCGTACTTTACACGTGTCTTCACTGGATTGGATAGAACACGTCACACCACCACCTCTTCAGCTCTATAAATAGAAGATCAAGACTTCATTTTGAAGACGTTTAGCTTAGGGTAGTTTCACGCAGTTAGTTATTAGATAGGATTAGGAGTAGTTTAATCAGTTGTAATTCCTCAACCGTATTTCGTTAATCAGTTGTAACCGTAGAGCTTTCTGCCATTAATGAAGATGGAAAATATTTCATTTTAATCTCTCTTCTTTACTGACTATTTCTGATTGATTCGCTTAAAGCTTTCGTACTTCTTGTCTTTTTGCAAATGTTTCACAAGCTAGTAGATTAAAAGCTAATATTGAGCTTATGATTGTCATTTACTGTTCACAGTGTTTAGTAGCTTTTGGTAATAGATAATTAGCTGTTGAAGGTAAGCTCTTAGACATTTCAGATTATAAGTTTTAATCAGCTCGTTGTTTTTGTTAAAATTTCAGTCGTTTTGTTATAAGTTTTAGAGCCAGCTTTAGGTATGATTGATGAGTTTAATCAGTTTCAAAGATCTCGTCCAGCTTTTCTGTGTTTTGTCTTAATTTTGCAGGTGTTTGGATTTGCCAGTAATTTTGAAACTGTTGTATTAGATAGCAGATTAGTAGTTAGTTTTTTTCCTGTGATTGTGTTTGCTGATCTTGTTCGTAAGGTGATATCAATTAGGTAATTGTAATCAGCATAGTATAGTTCTAGATCAGTGTGGAGTTCAAAATCGGTTAGCTTTTCTCGACAACAGAAGGTTCTCAGAAATTCAGTTCAGTATAGGCATGTTTGGATTTAATTATATGGTAGCAGGTCCACTGTTGGTTTCAATTCAGTTAGTAGAGTTTAGATTAGTTTAGTATCATAAGCTGAATCAAGTATTCAGTTTGAAGCTATCCAATTTGTTCCGATCATAGGGTGTATTCTAGTCCAGTACTAATATCAGCAAGTTTTTGTAGGATCAGATTCAAAAGTCTTGTTTTGTTTCTCCTTGCTCGTTTTGGTTTGATTTTGCAGGTGTATCTTGAGTTTATGCAGATTTTGAGATTCGTAATTCAGAAGATTCAATCCGAAAATAGCAATAGGACAGACGTGTAGTGGGGTTTGGTTTTAAGCGAGCTCAGCGCTCCGCTTCTCCTCAACGGAGGCCTTGATATTCTTTGGTTAAGCACGTTTTACTTTTAGGCAAAAAGTAGTCTAATCTGTTAGCAGTTAATAGTTTCTTTACATTTTTGGTAAATTGTGATTGGCATTAGAATTTTACTTGCTGATTGAATCTTAGTTTAGATTGGTGTAATGAATTTGATGAATTAGAAGTAAAACTAGTGTGGTAAGTAGTATAAATTGTCACACATGTGTGCAGGCATAGTTGAATTTTGCTCTTTGTGTAATCTCAGAAATTAAGTAGTCATCTTGATATCATAGGTATAAAAGCTGGTAAGTAAATTAGGCAAGGTTAGTTCAAGAAAAGTAATCATACAGAGTTTAACAATTAGTTGGGAGTTAGTTTTTTTTCAATTAAGAAAGAAAATATAGAAAAAATAATAATAATAAAAAGGATATTAGTTAGATTCGAACCTGTAGCTCGCTCTTTTTAGAAAACGTTTCTTTGATTTTAAGATTTGGTAAAATACAACTTAGCTTTTAAATCAGTAGTCCTTATTAGTTCGTTTTATTTGATTAGCCCTTTTAGTTAGGCACGATAGTTTGCTAAATATCTGTTTGGGCTTGGTTGATTTTAGATGGGCTTTCATTTTAAACAGTTAGAGATGCATTTGTAGAATTTGTTAGTTAAATATTGTTATTTCAACTCTTTGTTTTACACTTAGATATAGAGTTCTAATATTGAATATTAAAATAGCTTAGTATTTTTAGAACGTAATATTGATAATATTTCTTGATTTGTGTGTTTTCTATATTTTGTATTTTGTGTGCATTTAGGTGTGGTAATTGCTACTGTACATGTTTTAGCGTAGTACGTATACGTAGTTAATATAGAGTACTTTTACCTTTTAATAGCTTTTTGCCAACTAGACATAAAATTCCATTCAATTTTATCACCAAAAACAATTAAGTTTAACTTGAGACCCGATTTCAATTCGATAAGACCGAGAGACAACTACACTTAAAAATGAAATATTAAATGGCACCGCTGCCGGTTCTTTTCGTGAAGATTAACGGTTTCGAGTGAGACATATTGGATTTTGGGATCCGTTCACTTTGTGAACGTTATTTTTACGTATTATAAATCAAAAAGATAAAAAAAATCACAAAGATAAAAATATATAAAAAATGAAAAAAAAATCACAAAATCAATTCTTTTCCTAAAGAATTGAACCAAAAAAATAAAAAAAATCCAAAAAGTAATCTTTTTCCTAAAAGATTACACCCAAAAATATATATTATATCGGTTTTCATCGTTTTTTTACGTACATATAGTATTTTTCTTAAAAAAAATCAAATAAATACAAAAATATTTTCTCTATATTATTATATGTAGATACGTATACATATACGAACAACCAATACACATATATTCCATAAGTATTGCCGAGGCAATACACAGTGTTAGGGAGCGTTACGGTCCTTGACACGTGTATCGGTCGAATTTAATTAAGCAAGAATAGATAAATACTTCAATAGGCAATAATTCAAAGAATACAAACTACAAAGTGAATAGAAAGGCGATGTGCTATAAAATGCCATCTAAGGGTCAATAGGTACTTAAGTGCTTCGCGCCACCTAACCCGCCGTTCACTAGTGCGTATTCTAAGAAGGAGGGATTGATTGGAGGTCTTACACCCAAGTAGTAATTACATATATTATACTTTCTTGTGGATATTTCATATCGAACCTCGAGGGAGATAATCTCTTCTCTCTCAAAAGTCGACCGAGGGCTACTCCCTCATTCCTCGTGTTTACTTACACGTGTACTCGCACACGTGTAAACATACCACCTTTGGTGTATTACTTCCTTCCCCGAGGAAGCTTTTAAACGTCATTATACTTGTATATATATTCGGCCACTTTGTTACACATGGATACTCGTTCCATGTTGGAGATTTTGCAACAACGATCCGCCAACGCTAATTATTCGCCTTGTTCGACTTGTGGTGGTCCACACGATACTTATTTATGTAATGGCTATTATGGGGAGGGATATGCTTATAATGGAACCGAGAACCCTAATTTTCGACCTAACACTCAAATGGACTACACTTGTAATGACTATATGGGATATTCCGGTTTTTCATCACAAAATCCACCATCATTTCATGATCAAACCTTTAATGAGCCATACCAAAACCAAGGATTTTCCAATTATGAAGGTTTTCAAAACAATGATAATTTTCAAGGCTATAATCAAGAAACCTTTCATAATCAAGGATTTTCAAATAATGAAGGCTTTCAAAATGATGCAAATTTTCCATGCTATAATCAAGACACCTTTCAAAATCAAGGATTTTTACATCATGAGGGTTTTGATAATCAAGTGTATAATCAAGGGTTTAACCAAGAGAATATGCAAAATGAATCTCAAATTCTTGAAATCCTTGCTAAGATGCATCAAGATAATGAGAGGCGATTTCAAGAGAGTGAAAGGAAACTTGAAGAATGGTACGAGGAAACTGATAGGCAATTCTTAATTTTGGAAACACAACTCTTGTAAAATTTTGCAACTCTTGAGCAGTCTTTGAGAGTTGATGATGAGGATGATACTATTAGTAATGAATATCATGAATCATGTGAAGAAGAATATTTTGCTACTCGTAGGCCTTATCCATTATTTTATGATGATGATGATGATGAGGAACCTTTGATTTGTATGACACTTCATGATGACACACCTTCATCACCTTTACCTCATGTGGAACCCACCGACTCTTTAACCATGGGGGATGAGCCTCTTAGCACTAATACAAATACCGATTTGGATGAATTAACCTCTTCTAGTGTTGAGAACCTTATCCCAATCCAAAGAGAGCTTGAGTGTGTTTCCAATGAACCATGTGACGAGCTTTGTATTGATACCTCTTCTCCTCATGATCACATTGAGATTTCATGCCATGTTGACTTTCATGCTACTACTAGTGATTTTGGTGACTTTGATCTTGATGAATTGTTTAACGAAAGGGATAATGAGATTGAGGAAGAGTTTATGCAAGATTTGCCATGAATAGAGGATGATGATTGTGATTCTAGTGAGGCATATTATGATATATTATCCGAGGACTTTTCATGTCAAGATGACCTTCCTAATTTGGATGAAGATGTTGATCATATAGAAGAAATGGAAGATGTTCATATTCGTGAGGTTTTATCAAACGTTTATCATCTTATCTCCTCGATTGAAGCTTTGAATGAAAACCATAATGATGATTCCATAGAAGAAGAACCTTTCATTGACATTTCTTCACCGGTTTTTGAGGTTGCACCTATTGATTTTTATGATGATATCATCCCTTTGAGTGATTCTCTCAATACACCTTCTTTTGAGCCTTCTATTCCCACCCTCCCACCCTTGAAGTTGGTTATTGATGAAGATCCTATACTCTTATAGATTGATCCTTTTTCACCTATGGCACCTTTAGAACCTAAAACCTTTGTTATGGATTCTCATATGGATATTGATGCCACCATAGAGGCTTATCTTGTTGATATTGATATTGAGGTTGATGATAGTGATTCTACTTGGGAAGAGGAGATTCGTCTTAGTGAGAACTTACTTTTTGGGAACATAGAGATTACACCTCCTTCACAAGACACTATTAATCTTGATCCTTCTTTTACTATGCCTTCTATGGAAGATTACCCACCTTTTGATGATGATGAAGAGCCTAACATGGATATACTTGTTATGAATGTTTTGATACCTACACCTTCATTGTCTCATGATGCTTTGATATCTAAGGGGGAATCTTATATGGTTGATACGAGCTCATCTTCTTATTTTCCCATGAAGGGAAAGGTTTTTGATCCTGGGATACGTAAATTTGAGACACCTTGGTTTTCATCTACTCGACTTAAGAGTGTGATTTCGATTGATCTGGGCTTTTCGTATGAGCTTACTTTGGTGATGCTACTTATTTTGGAGTTGTTCGAATGTAGAGATAAAAACTATGTATTTGATCCTGGGGTGCTTCATATTTGAGAGATTTTATATGTTGGACAAACTTGAGACACGTTGGACCGTTCCATTTATCGAGGCGGATTTTGTAAATCTTATAGTAAATGGAAACGTGCTAAGTTTGAGTGTATCATGTGAGACGTGCTTCAACGTGGATATCATTTATTCTCCATGATGGTTTCCCCAAGGACAACCTAATTCGGGGCCGAGTCGAGCTAGCGACTTAGGGTTAAAAAAAACTCAAGCAATGAATAACTAGGTTAGGAAACGTAGAGTAGATTTTCAATAGGTTAGGTTTAATTAAAAGGATGTTATAGTAGAGTTGAAGTGGAAGGGTGGCCTTTCTTCGTCTTTTCGTGTTTGTTTCTAGGGTTGCTCTCTCACATTTCATGCTTGGAGCTTATGGAGGAGGCCCGTGTATCTGGTTCACTTCGATTAGTTTTTGCTATTGTGATATTCAACACTTGCGCTTAAAATGAATACCCTTTAGTTGTCTCTTCCTTAACTCGAGTTAAGCAAAGTTATCAATGTCATAAGTGTAGGGGAGTTTACTCCAATACTCTTAAACATTGAGGACAATGTTTATCTTAAGTGTAGGGGAGACTTCTATCGAAGTGACTGATAGTAGTAAATTTAGTCAACTTACCTTTAGGAAAAAGTAAGCAACTAAAATAGGGCAAGTGCACGACGATTTAGGAAAACCGTGTGTGAATGACCCTAGGTGAGTTCGTTCTCGAGGAGGCAAGTGCGTTGTGTTAAGAGTTGATATATGATGTTTGTGATTATGAAGATTTATGAAAGAAATGAGATTAGAAAAGAAAAGACGGTTACGAAAACTAATTAAACTATGACGAAAAAGGCGTAAACGTAAAACCGTAAAAACGACGAAAATTAAAATTTTAACCTAAAAATTCCTAAAAATTACTAAAAATCCCAAATAATATTCTAAGAGTTTACAAAAAATCCAAACTTGCTAAAACCTTTTAATTAATTAAATAATGACTTTTTAATGCTAATTAAAGCCCTAAAAATCACTTTTAATTATTAAAAAGCCCTAAACAAGATTTTATAATTTGTAAACCTCAAAAATATCCTAATTAAGCTAAAAACTATTTTTAAAAATTTTAAAACCAAATTAAACTATTTTTAAACACTAAAAAACTATTAAAATGTATTAAATCTTAAATTAATTCTAAAAATTAATTGAAAAGCCTAAAAATTAATTGGAAAGTGACAAAGTTCCTATTTTAATGTCTAGAATCTAGGAAAAATGAAAAAGAAATAAAAATAAAACTTTTTATTTTAATGAATAAAATAATATTAAAATATTCTAAAAATTAAAAGTTCTCAAATAAATTCTAAAAAAAATCTCAAAAATCCTAAATATTATAACTAGAACAAAAATGCAAACCAAATTTTCTGAAACCTATTAATTAATTTTATATTAATTTTTAAAGTTGCTTAAAAACCCTAAAATTAAATAAAATTAAAAATTAAAGTTTTTGAAAACTTTTTTATATGTAAACCTCAAAAATAAGAATTAAAACCTAAAAACTATTTTTTTGTATTTTTTACTTACTGTTTAATATTTTTTTATGACTTTTTAAATTTAAAATTAAAAATAATCCTAGAAATTAATTAAATAAAAGGAAAAATAATATTTTTGAATAGAAAAATCCTAAAACCTATTACTAGCCTAGGAAAAATGAAAAAGAGCCAAGAAGCTTAATAGATAAGCTATAATAAGCAGAAATGGTCACGGCTTATTTAAATAAGCCCAAACCAAAACCTCCTTAAGTATTTGACCTTGTGTATCTTTACACAAGATTAAAGCTAGCACACTGGTAAGGACTCTGAACCCTCCAACGAGAGGTCAGGGGTTCGAAGCCAGGCTAGTGGTTTTTGTAAAACTTTTTTTTTTTTTTTTCTTTTTCCAAACAAACAGACAACTTGTATAAGCTAGAAACACGATTCAAACTTCCTTTTTACCAAGATTAAACAAGCTTTAAGAATAAAAAACGTGGACAGTTCACTTTGAACAATAGCAGACTTGCACTTGTGTTTTGTGCTTTGGAAATTGGCCAAGAGGACTTGACCAATGGCTTATTTGAATGCTTATTATGGACAGGGGGCACCCTTGTGCTTATTTAAGCACAAGGAGTCACTGACAATCAAAAGCAAACACTTAGCAATCACAGAATCACAAATCAATGCACACCCTAGCTATGTTAAGTTTCTGTGACAGATTTGAGCAGATCAGTGGGCTTAACAGCTTATTACAAGCAACTTAGTGAATTTTAATGACTCAAATTTTGCACACACCAGCAACAATTATCACACAATCAATCTAAAATCTTGCATCAACCTATCACTCAACAAATTTCAAGAGCAGGCACAAATTTTCAACCAAAATAAGTGACAAAAGTGATACACAGATTTTTAACACACTTATCCTTTTTAAACACACCAAATTAACTCCAAACTTGTTCCAAATTGACCTATAACTATTACCCTAACTATCTCAACCTCTTAACAACCTTCTAACACCTTTAATTAACCAAATCAAAAACTACTCCCCTGCTAATCCACTTATCCAAACACCCTGTTAAAATTCTTAATAAACGTTTTACACATCAAATCCTAACAAAACCTATTCAAACTGAATGAATTAGCATCTAACATGTTTTAACACACAAAAGAACACTAAACAATCAACTTAAGCAACAAATATCCAACAATTAAACAAGATCATTCATCTAGCTTTTTCTGAACTTTTTCAAAAGAAAAAGGAAGTTTACCTTAGGGCTTTACTTCCAAAGCCCTTGAGGATGAAAATCCTCCTCCAAACCAACACGGGTTGGTGCAGAACCTTTATCAACAACAATGATCAACCTGTTTAAATCAAAGAAACACAAAACACAAGCATAGACTATCTTTCTGTTTTCTTTTCTTACTTAAAATCTCTTTTTTAAAACCTTTCAAGACTTCTCATTGATATTCTTCAAAGCATTAACACAATGCCTTGAAACTGGAAATATCAAATAAACACTCAAGTTCTTACCAAGAACTTACTTCAAATCAGAAACTTAAAAAAAAAAAAAAAAAAAAAAACTTTTTCTCAAAACTTTTTAAAACACAAACTTAAATAAAAAGACACAAACTTTAAAATGTAAATTGCTGAAAAGTAAATGATCACAGCCTTATGCATAAAACACTTTTTCATTCATTGATAAAAAAATTACATAAAAGCTGAGACAAGAAAAAAAAAATGTTAACTAAAACCCTAATGCCTTATATAGGCTTACAAAGAAGTCTCTAGAAGATGGAAACCCTAGTTCTTAACTCCCCATTGTGCCCTTGGAGGATATTCGGATATCCTTTTGAAGATGCCGATTTTGAAAGTTGATAGGAGGCTCCCATGTGATGTTATCAGTGTACTGTTTGATCTTGGCCGTTTATCAAAACGTTGGGAGCACGAAATTGCTTAGGGGTGTCGATTTGCTGGCAAGACTTTGTCTTCGAGTAGCAGGGGATCCACGTGGGGGTCCCACAAGGTGAGAGGGAAAGGTTTTGGGAGGTGGGTTTGAATGAGACAAGAGGGAATTAGCAATCTGCACACTTAGGGGGATTAACCCCTTGATTTAGGGTTTAATTGTCCTGGGTTGAGGCTAGGGTTTATGTGATGAAGGTGGGTTAAACAGGTTTGTTTAATTCCATTTGGGTGGGTTAAGTATTTAAAAACGTGTTTACCACCTTTTTGTGTAAATAAACAAGTAATATTTAAGAAGGGTTCACAAAGGGGTTTGTGATAGGGTCAAAAAGGTTATGGACTGGTTGAGTTGGCTTGGTGGACTGGCAGGGATGACGTGTCAGCATGCAAGTGGTGTAGGGAGGTTTGTTGTCTGGTCATGAATGGCCCCTCAAGTCTCTTCACATCTTCATTTTGTATTAACAGCCTACAAAACCCATTTCCTTTGTTTTTAACTTTCAACACTTGTCATTTTTGGCACAATGTTTTTGTAATATTGAAACAAGGACCATTTATGCAATTTCTTCATTTTCCAAGGACTGATTTTGCCATATCTTCAAACTTCAAGGCTTTGACTTGTTGGTTGACTTCTTGGAGGACCATATTTGACAATTTAGATTTGATGAGGGACTAAATTTGTCAATTCTTCAAAGTTAAGGGTCCTTTTTGTAATTTTGACAAACTTTAGGGACCAAACTTGTAATTATGAAGATACAAGGGTATAAAGTGTCAATTCTTCAAACTTGGAGGACCAATCTTCAACATTCTTCAAATCTTCAAGGGTTTTCTTTGGGAAATTCCTCACTAGGGCTTGGTTCATCGTGCGGCTTCGTTTCCCGTGTTCGTTTTTGCGTGATTCTTGTGATCTTTTGTCATTTTCTCAATATCCGTACCTAAATTACACAAGCAATAAACACAAGCATATATTTGGGTATTTTGATGATATTTAATGCATTTTAAGTCCAAAAAGAACGATGAGACCATGTATAAAAGCCGTCTCATCACTCCCCCATACTAAACCATTACCGTGCCCTCACGCAATGCTAGAATAAAGTATCGTAGCATCTCCAAAATTCATTTTATTCCCTTTATTGAATGATAAACTAGCTACACTACTACTATTACTACTACTTGTGTTATAGACATAATGTATGATTTTCATCGCAAAATGGGACGTTTAGGTTCATAGAATAAGAACACGTGAATGCTTCGTTAGAAATAATTTCATCGTCCTCGATTTTCACTTCAATTCCATGCTAAGCGTGCAACGAGATCATTGTCATTATAAGTTAGTAATGCTAACACTACTCATATGCCCTAATCACGTACTTATCCTCCCATTATTCCTAAGTTGTATCTCTTATATTTTATGATGTCTTGAATGTTTCACGAGGATACATTGTTGACTTATGCGATAATAGAGATTTAGGTCTAAAAATAGAGTCCTAACGGTGTAACTAAGACCATCAAATCAATAACCCCTCCTAATAGACAACGATGTTAAAAAATTAAGTTGACAAGAAGAATCGATAAAAACGGTTTTATAACGGTTTTGAACATGAGACTTATTACCAAGACTTTTATACGTCCCCTAACGGAAGGACCTTATTATCTTTGGTTTACCTCCATCTTTTATTCAACTTCGCCATGAAGCTTTTATTATGACTTCGGTCTTGCCTTGCCTTTTATTATCCGCCTCATCGGTGGTTTTATTAGCCAAAGACGTATATCCTCACGCTAAAGCGAATTTTGGATCTTTAAAGCTTCGAAGATTAAGGCTTGATTCACTTTCAATTTTGCATAGATTTTAGGCCTTGTGGGGCTTCAAATTGTTTGCTTGATTTAGGTGAGCACTTGAAATCTTATTATTAGGTGAAGCTTTCGATTATTCGGGTGCCAATACTTCAAAACCGTGACGCTGGCGATACCTTAATGTCTTCACAATTTAATTACACGGAAGCTACTAGAAAAGACTAGAAACCCAACAATCCTAACTAAACCGCTAAGTCAATATTTATTAAGCAAAAAATATTTACATGCGAAGGGAGAATAAGCAAACAACGAGAACACATGAGTTTTTGAAAGAATACGAGTGCTCTACGTTTAGCATAGTAACTTATAATTAACTCTATCATTTCTCGTCCTCATTTAAGAGACTTAGCCTAATGTGTAGTTAAGGAATCAAAGCTAAGTGCTCAACACGCACGGTCGAGTCAAAAATTACTCTTATTCTCGCCATCGGAAAATCTACATTCATGTCTTCAAACACTTATAAAAAATGAGAAAATTTTTAAAATTTGGCCTTTTTTTAGCCTTATTTTGCAACAAAACGATAAACAAAACGATAAACTTTGGAAAGCGTGAAGGTTTGGCAAGGCAAGTATCTATTCACCCCCCCATACTAAAGTTAAACATTGTCCTCAATGTTTCGAGTCTAGGGGTGCAAACACCCCCATACTAGAGACGTAGTCGAATGCCTAATCTAGCATGGAAAGGGTGTAACCGTTAAATTTAAAGCCGTTTATGAAGTGTGCTAAAAACCTAAGGTTAGAACATCAAAGGATATATCATGGATATTGAGAAATGTCTCCAAAGCAAATGATCGAGTGCTCCCATAAAATGAACACGAGAGGCTCCAATCGTGAAGATCATGATCTAAAAGCCACATATCACAAACAACCATGGAACAAAGGTTGGAAGGGCACGAATCCCCACACGTAAGCTACATTAGACTAAGAAAGCGATAATATGTACATAGGATAAGCATGGGACTCCCCCACGAGGCACCTCATTTTTGATTACCGAGTCATGAGCTCGACTCGATCCCCTCAATACTAATTATCATTGGGGAAGGTGACTTGGTCGAGGTAGTTCAAGGATGGAACTTCCCCACCGAAGTAGTGCTTCAACCTATGTCCATTCACCTTGAAGTTAGGACCATCATCTTGAGCTAGCTCGATGGTCCCATACGGAAATACTTGAGTCACGGTGAATGGACCGGACCAACGGGATTTCAATTTACCGGAAAGTATTTTCAATCTTGAATTAAAAAGCAAAACTTGATCCCCAATGTTAAAAACCCGGTTTTTAATTTTTGAATCATGCAACTTTTTAGTTTTCTCTTTGTAAATCAATGAATTTTCATAAGCAATATCCCTTAATTCATCCAATTCATTTAATTGCATTTTCCGGTGTTTTCCCGCGGTCTCCATGTCATCATTACAATGCTTTAGGGCCCAATAAGCCTTGTGTTCTAACTCGATAGGCAAATGACAATTCTTTCCATACACAAGCTTATAGGGAGTGCACCCAATGGGTGTCTTATGAGCGGTCCTAAAGGCCCATAAAGCATCGTCTAACTTATCCGACCAAGATTGTCGGTTTTCCCCTACGGATCTCTCCAAGATCCTCTTCAATGCTCGGTTTGAAACCTCGACTTGCCCACTCGTTTGTGGGTGATAAGCCGTAGAAAGACGATGTGTAACCCCATATTTCTTTAGAACCCTTTCAAATTGGTCATTACAAAAATGGGTTCCACGATCGCTTATGATCGCACGAGGGGTTCCAAACCTAGCAAACAAACTTTTCAAGAACTTAACTACCACACGAGCATCATTAGTGGGCAAGGCCTTCGCCTCCACCCACTTAGAAAGGTAGTCAACCGCAACGAGAATATACTTATTACCACGAGATGATGGGAACGGCCCCATAAAGTCTATGCCCCAAACGTCAAAGATCTCACATACTTGAATGATATTTTGTGGCATTTCATCTTTTTGTGAGGCTTTTCCTTGTCGTTGGCATGAATCACAAGACTTCACAAGATCTTGTGCATCTTGGTAAATAGTAGGTCAAAAGAAGCCGGCATCAAACACCTTTTTAGCCGTGAGATTAGCACCGTGGTGACCACCCGTGGGTCCCTCATGGCAAGCTCTAAGGATGTTAGAAGCTTCGGTGCCAAATACACAACGGCGGATGATTTGATCCGCACACGTTCGAAACAAGTAAGGGTCGTTCCAAAAATAGAACTTGACATCACGAAAGAATTTTCGTTTTTCTTGAGTTGTCATACCCTTAATGATGAAGTTACCCGCATGGTAATTTGCAAAATCCGCAAACCATGGGGTAGAAGAATCAAGCTTAGAATTCACTACACCAAGTGTCTCGAGCGGAAATGTTTCGGTGATTTCCTTAGGCTCGTAAACACTTTGGTGAGGATCTTCCAAACGAGAGAGATGATCGGCCGCTAGATTCTCGGCTCCTTTTTTGTCAACGATTTTGTGATCAAATTCTTGAAGGAGGAGAATCCAACGAAGTAATCTCGGCTTTGCATCTTGTTTAGCCATGAGATACTTGATAGCCGAATGGTCCGTATACACTATGCATTTCGTCAAGACGAGATAAGGTCGGAATTTCTCAAATGCATACACCACGGCAAGGAACTCCTTTTCCGTTGTAGTGTATTTAAGTTGAGCCTCGGTCATCGTCTTGCTAGCATAGTGAATAGGCAAGAAATGCTTATCATGACGTTGCCCCAAAACGGCCCCTATAGCGTAATCACTTGCATCACACATAAGTTCAAAGGGGAGGTTCCAATTTGGAGCAACAAGAATGGGAGCTTCGGTAAGTTTCCTCTTAAGGATCTCAAAGGCTCGTACACAATTTTCGTCAAAGACAAAACGTGCTTCTTTTTCAAGAAGATGTGTAATGGGTCGAGAAATCTTCGAGAAATCCTTGATGAATCGTCGATAAAAGCCCGCGTGGCCTAGGAAACTCCTAACTCCCTTGACGGTTTTGGGATGAGGTAATTTGGCGATGACGTCTACCTTAGCTTGATCTACCTCAATCCCCGCTTTCGAGACCTTGTGCCCTAAGACGATTCCACTTCTAACCATAAAATGACACTTTTCCCAATTGAGCACAAGGTTGGTTTCCTCACAACGTTTTAACATTCTCTCAAGGTTCGACAAACACGAAGTAAAGGAATCACCAAACACGGAAAAGTCATCCATGAAGACTTCCATCGTCTTCTCGATCATATCATGAAAAATAGCCATCATGCATCGTTGAAAAGTTCCCGGTGCATTACAAAGTCCGAATGGCATTCTACGATAGGCAAACGTTCCATATGGACACGTAAACGTAGTTTTTTCTTGATCACGAGGATCGATGGGAATTTGGAAGTAACCGGAAAAACCATCTAAAAAGCAATAGAAATCGTTTCCCGCAAGACGCTCCAACATTTGGTCCATGAAGGGCAAGGGAAAATGGTCTTTTCGAGTGGCTTCATTCAACTTTCGATAGTCAATGCACACTCTCCATCCGGTCACGAGTCTTGTGGGAATCAACTCGTTGGCATCGTTTGGCACAACGGTCATCCCTCCCTTTTTAGGGACACAATGAATAGGACTCACCCAAGGGCTATCGGAAATAGGGTAAATCATTCCCGCGTCAAGGAGTTTAAGGACCTCCTTTTTGATGACGTCGTGAATTTTGGGGTTCACCCTCCTTTGACTTTGGATTGTTGGCTTGAAATCCTCCTCCATTAATATTTTGTGTGTACAAAATTTGGGATCGATTCCCTTAATGTCGGATAACTTCCACGCAATCGCCCCTTTGTGGTCCTTAAGAACATCGACAAGTGCGGTTTTTTCATCATTCGAAAGTTCCTTCGCAATAATAACCGGCAACTTGTCGTCCTCCTCCAAATAGACATACTCGAGGTGAGGAGGTAAATCTTTCAACTCGAGGATAGGTGGTTCCTCAAGTGAAGATTTGGGCTCGATACTCATAACCTCCTCGGGTGGAGGAAATGGGAAATCGTTGAGAAAATCCTTGATAATCGAGAAGTCCTCATAGTTGTCGAGGTCTTCGTCACAAGTACGTGGAACATCGAATTCTTCCAACGTAAAACCACCACCTTCGAAAGGAGTGAAGGTTGGTGTCGAATTATCAAGAATTGGATCTAACATAGTGGGATTGCCACTAGTTTCTTCATCACCAAACCCTAAAACTTCTTGTGAAAATTCCTCGCAAACCACGTCGATCATATCAACGAGGTTTATGGTAGCAACGGAATAAACATGAGAAAGTTGAGAATTTTGAGTTGCGTTTATAACAAGTTCCTCGTCGTTGAAAGGTAAGGTGATCTTTCTAGCATGCACATCGATCAAAGCCATAGACGTATCTAAAAACGAACGACCTAAAATAAGAGGAACTTGAGGATCCGTGGGGATGTCAACAACAATAAAGTCTACGGGATAGTAGAACTTCCCCACTTTCACAAAAACGTCTTCCGCCAAACCACATGCAAGAATCGTGGAATGGTCGGCCAACTCAATAGACATTCGTGAAGGAGTAAGATTAGGAAGATTGAGCGACTTGTAGATTGCAAGTGGCATCAAGTTAATGCTAGCACCAAGATCGGCCAAGGCATAGCATTCTTCCATATCTTGAATTGCACAAGGGATCAAAAATTTACCGGGATCACCGACTTTTTGAGGTATGCGGTTAAGATAAACCGACGAACAACTAGACATTTGGTGTAATTTTTCCTTGTTGTTCAACATACTCTTAAAGTTAGCGGCAAATCGAGGCATCATGACCAAGGCGTCGGCAAAACTTATATTAAAATGCAAGTCACGAAACATTTTCATAAAAAGCTCAAATTGGTAGTTGTCGCGCTCTTGTCGTTTCTCCTTCCTAAGTCTCGATGGGTAAGGCAAGGGTGGTGTGGGTTGGGGCATAGGCATAGCCTTTGGAATCTCGGGTTCCAATATGGGTGATGGGTCAACCGTAGGTGTGGCATGAGCGGTACTTTGTGGGCTTGAAATATGCTCCTTTTCGACCACCACCTCGGGTTCTTCCTCAATTTCCTCCACCGTTGGAGTAATTGGTTGAGGAGTCGGTTCTTTAAGTGTCTTACCACTACGTGTGGTAATCACTTTCATCTCTCCCTTCGGGTTTGAAACGGTGTTACTAGGCAAACTACCCGAAGTAGAGGCTTTGTTCACCATTACGGCTTCTAAAATTGCATTAAGCTTAGCATCAAAATTATTAAACTTCACATCTTGGCTAGCGGCTTTTTGGTCAATTCTTTGTTCAAGCCTAGCATGACTTTGCTCTATCTTGTTGTTTTGACCTCGAATTTGGTTAGCAAAATCATTTTTCAATTCATTTCTCATGGCTAGATTTTCCTTAATGAAATTAGCTAACTCCTTTGCATTCTTAGCCGTTTCCTTAGCTTGATTAGCCATTTGCTCTTGAATGTTTTCCATAATCTTATCATTTGAAGTAGTGTAATTCAAAAATTCCAATGGAAGTTCTTTGTTATTTTGAAGAGCTTGACTTGCATTTTGAAAATTACGGTTTTGATTTTGATTTTGCAATTGGCTATTACTACTACTCCCTTGATTCCCATAGTTGTTATTACCCTTATAATTGTTCTTTTGATTGCTTTGGTAACCAACTTGATTGTTTCGATAATTGTTAGCATTTTGATTTGGTGAAAAACCCGGTGGAGTCAATTGATTAGTGCGAGGAACTTGACCGTTTTGGTTATAAGTTCCCGCGGCCGCGAAGGCACTCGAAGTGTTACCACCGTTGGTAATGCACTCTGAATAATCGTGAGCTCCACCACAATACATACAATAAACCTCAACCGCTTTAATCGTAGCGGGAGCGGGTTGTTCACCAACTTTAAACTCAATTAACAATCCTTTCAACTTATCAAAAATCTTGTTCTCCAAATTAGCCTCGATTTGGCAAGCATCAACGTTGTGTGACAAACTAGGTGAAGATGAAGACGAAGCCTTACGAACACTCGACGTGCTACGAGGACTATACACCTTAGACCTATTCTCAATAATTACCAATGCTTCCTCGACCGTCTTACACAAGAAATTACCACCCGCGGCGGCATTAAGATAATCACGCTCATGATCGTTCAAGCCATTGTAAAACGTGTCTATTTGATGCAAGTCGGAAAAACCATGATGAGGACATTCGTGCAACATTTCCTTAAACCTATTCCAAGCCGTTGAAAAACTCTCATTAAACTCTTGCGAAAACTTTGAAATCTCGTTTTTCAAGTGCGTAGTCTTAGAGGGCAGAAAAAATTGGTTCACGAATTTTGAAACGAGATCCTTCCACGTCAATATAGAATTGGGTGGCTCTTTCTCTAACCAAATTTTTGCGGGCCCCGCTAAGGAATACGGAAAAAGCATCATCTTAATCGAGTCGTTTGAAACATCCTTAAACTTACACGTGGCGGTGAGACGATTAAATTGGCGAATGTGGTTATGCGGGTTGTCCTTTTCGTCCCCTCGAAACTTGTTGTTTTGAATCATGGACAACAAACCCGTCTTAACCTCAAAATTCTCCGCAAGGATAGCGGGAATCACAATCGCTTCTCCATAACCCTCGGTGGGTGCTTGAAGCAACTCCATCATAGTTCGATTAGCCATGGGTGCTTCTTTCACTATAATGGGTTCGTCAATAGGAGAGTCCTCACTAGTAGGAGTGAGTGATTTGTTTCTTCGTTTACGAGCACGTCTTTCTTTAGAGCGAGTTTGCATAAACGTCACGTACAACGAGAAGGCGAGCAAAGAAGATTCTTTTTGGTATTTTTACTTTTTCAATTTTTTTGTGGTTTTTGATTGTTTTTAACTTTTTTTTGGATTTTTTTGGAATGTATTAAGTAGACCAAAATCTACAAATCTCCTCACTAATCAAATCTCTTGATTAACGAAGCCTCAAGGAATGAAAACGAACACGTGAAGTAAACGTCTTCGATGACTTTAGAACGATGGTGGAACACCAAATCGTTCAAGAGGGTTTAATCAAATGAAACCAAGAAAATATATATGATACTTAGTAATACTTTGGGCGGCAAAACCCTCGATTCACTCTCAAAATCAAATACGCACAAGCAAGCGGAGGAAACGAGGCGGCGCGAAGCACTTAAGAGCCTTTTTCCTTTAGGTCGTGAAATACAACCGCCTTATACCCACCTTATAGTTTGTATTATCAAAATCAAGCTTCACGAAAGTATTTATCTATTTTTGCCTTTTTTCTTTGGTTTGAGATTCGAATACAATGATCGAGTGATGAAATCCTGAATCAAGGTTGCGATTGCTCACGTATTTGGAGTACTTGTAAATTTATTGTTCTACGTATACAATATAGTAATAATATTCACACAAAAATCGAAAAACGATAATATGTATTAATAGAGTGCTATTAATACAAATACTATTTATGGCTATATATAAAAACAACAATTGTTCAACCAAAACACAACACGCCTCCCCGGCAGCGGCGCCAAAATGATAGTAGTAAATTTAGTCAACTTACCTTTAGGAAAAAGTAAGCAACTAAAATAGGGCAAGTGCACGACGATTTAGGAAAACCGTGTGTGAATGACCCTAGGTGAGTTCGTTCTCGATGAGGCAAGTGCGTTGTGTTAAGAGTTGATATATGATGTTTGTGATTATGAAGATTTATGAAAGAAATGAGATTAGAAAAGAAAAGACGGTTACGAAAACTAATTAAACTACGACGAAAAAGGCGTAAACGTAAAACCGTAAAAACGACGAAAATTAAAATTTTAACCTAAAAATTCCTAAAAATTACTAAAAATCCCAAATAATATTCTAAGAGTTTACAAAAAATCCAAACTTGCTAAAACCTTTTAATTAATTAAATAATGACTTTTTAATGCTAATTAAAGCCCTAAAAATCACTTTTAATTATTAAAAAGCCCTAAACAAGATTTTATAATTTGTAAACCTCAAAAATATCCTAATTAAGCTAAAAAATATTTTTAAAAATTTTAAAACCAAATTAAACTATTTTTAAACACTAAAAAACTATTAAAATGTATTAAATCTTAAATTAATTCTAAAAATTAATTGAAAAGCCTAAAAATTAATTGGAAAGTGACAAAGTTCCTATTTTAATGTCTAGAATCTAGGAAAAATGAAAAAGAAATAAAAATAAAACTTTTTATTTTAATGAATAAAATAATATTAAAATATTCTAAAAAATTAAAAGTTCTTAAATAAATTCTAAAAAAAATCTCAAAAATCCTAAATATTATAACTAGAACAAAAATGCAAACCAAATTTTCTGAAACCTATTAATTAATTTTATATTAATTTTTAAAGTTGCTTAAAAACCCTAAAATTAAATAAAATTAAAAATTAAAGTTTTTGAAAACTTTTTTATATGTAAACCTCAAAAATAAGAATTAAAACCTAAAAACTATTTTTTTGTATTTTTTACTTACTGTTTAATATTTTTTTTATGACTTTTTAAATTTAAAATTAAAAATAATCCTAGAAATTAATTAAATAAAAGGAAAAATAATATTTTTGAACAGAAAAATCCTAAAACCTATTACTAGCCTAGGAAAAATGAAAAAGAGCCAAGAAGCTTAATAGATAAGCTATAATAAGCAGAAATGGTCACGGCTTATTTAAATAAGCCCAAACCAAAACCTCCTTAAGTATTTGACCTTGTGTATCTTTACACAAGATTAAAGCTAGCACACTGGTAAGGACTCTGAACCCTCCAACGAGAGGTCAGGGGTTCGAAGCCAGGCTAGTGGTTTTTGTAAAACTTTTTTCTTTTTTTTTTCTTTTTCCAAACAAACAGACAACTTGTATAAGCTAGAAACACGATTCAAACTTCCTTTTTACCAAGATTAAACAAGCTTTAAGAATCAAAAACGTGGACAGTTCACTTTGAACAATAGCAGACTTGCACTTGTGTTTTGTGCTTTGGAAATTGGCCAAGAGGACTTGACCAATGGCTTATTTGAATGCTTATTATGGACAGGGGGCACCCTTGTGCTTATTTAAGCACAAGGAGTCACTGACAATCAAAAGCAAACACTTAGCAATCACAGAATCACAAATCAATGCACACCCTAGCTATGTTAAGTTTCTGTGACAGATTTGAGCAGATCAGTGGGCTTAACAGCTTATTACAAGCAACTTAGTGAATATTTAATGACTCAAATTTTGCACACACCAGCAACAATTATCACACAATCAATCTAAAATCTTGCATCAACCTATCACTCAACAAATTTCAAGAGCAGGCACAAATTTTCAACCAAAATAAGTGACAAAAGTGATACACAGATTTTTAACACACTTATCCTTTTTAAACACACCAAATTAACTCCAAACTTGTTCCAAATTGACCTATAACTATTACCCTAACTATCTCAACCTCTTAACAACCTTCTAACACCTTTAATTAACCAAATCAAAAACTACTCCCCTGCTAATCCACTTATCCAAACACCCTGTTAAAATTCTTAATAAACGTTTTACACATCAAATCCTAACAAAACCTATTCAAACTGAATGAATTAGCATCTAACATGTTTTAACACACAAAAGAACACTAAACAATCAACTTAAGCAACAAATATCCAACAATTAAACAAGATCATTCATCTAGCTTTTTCTGAACTTTTTCAAAAGAAAAAGGAAGTTTACCTTAGGGCTTTACTTCCAAAGCCCTTGAGGATGAAAATCCTCCTCCAAACCAACACGGGTTGGTGCAGAACCTTTATCAACAACAATGATCAACCTGTTTAAATCAAAGAAACACAAAACACAAGCATAGACTATCTTTTTGTTTTCTTTTCTTACTTAAAATCTCTTTTTTAAAACCTTTCAAGACTTCTCATTGATATTCTTCAAAGCATTAACACAATGCCTTGAAACTGGAAATATCAAATAAACACTCAAGTTCTTACCAAGAACTTACTTCAAATCAGAAACTTAAAAAAAAAAAAAAAAAAAAAAAAAAAAAAAAACTTTTTCTCAAAACTTTTTAAAACACAAACTTAAATAAAAAGACACAAACTTTAAAATGTAAATTGCTGAAAAGTAAATGATCACAGCCTTATGCATAAAACACTTTTTCATTCATTGATAAAAAAATTACATAAAAGCTGAGACAAGAAAAAAAAAATGTTAACTAAAACCCTAATGCCTTATATAGGCTTACAAAGAAGTCTCTAGAAGATGGAAACCCTAGTTCTTAACTCCCCATTGTGCCCTTGGAGGATATTCGGATATCCTTTTGAAGATGCCAATTTTGAAAGTTGATAGGAGGCTCCCATGTGATGTTATCAGTGTACTGTTTGATCTTGGCCGTTTATCAAAACGTTGGGAGCACGAAATTGCTTAGGGGTGTCGATTTGCTGGCAAGACTTTGTCTTGGAGTAGCAGGGGAGCCACGTGGGGGTCCCACAAGGTGAGAGGGAAAGGTTTTGGGAGGTGGGTTTGAATGAGACAAGAGGGAATTAGCAATCTGCACACTTAGGGGGATTAACCCCTTGATTTAGGGTTTAATTGTCCTGGGTTGAGGCTAGGGTTTATGTGATGAAGGTGGGTTAAACAGGTTTGTTTAATTCCATTTGGGTGGGTTAAGTATTTAAAAACGTGTTTACCACCTTTTTGTGTAAATAAACAAGTAATATTTAAGAAGGGTTCACAAAGGGGTTTGTGATAGGGTCAAAAAGGTTATGGACTGGTTGAGTTGGCTTGGTGGACTGGCAGGGATGACGTGTCAGCATGCAAGTGGTGTAGGGAGGTTTGTTGTCTGGTCATGAATGGCCCCTCAAGTCTCTTCACATCTTCATTTTGTATTAACAGCCTACAAAACCCATTTCCTTTGTTTTTAACTTTCAACACTTGTCATTTTTGGCACAATGTTTTTGTAATATTGAAACAAGGACCATTTATGCAATTTCTTCATTTTCCAAGGACTGATTTTGCCATATCTTCAAACTTCAAGGCTTTGACTTGTTGGTTGACTTCTTGGAGGACCATATTTGACAATTTAGATTTGATGAGGGACTAAATTTGTCAATTCTTCAAAGTTAAGGGTCCTTTTTGTAATTTTGACAAACTTTAGGGACCAAACTTGTAATTATGAAGATACAAGGGTATAAAGTGTCAATTCTTCAAACTTGGAGGACCAATCTTCAACATTCTTTAAATCTTCAAGGGTTTTCTTTGGGAAATTCCTCACTAGGGCTTGGTTCATCGTGCGGCTTCGTTTCCCGTGTTCGTTTTTGCGTGATTCTTGTGATCTTTTGTCATTTTCTCAATATCCGTACCTAAATTACACAAGCAATAAACACAAGCATATATTTGGGTATTTTGATGATATTTAATGCATTTTAAGTCCAAAAAGAACGATGAGACCATGTATAAAAGCCGTCTCATCAGTGACCTTACCTAGACCATTGCCTTAACTTCATGATAACTTGAAAATTAATTTTTCAAACATTTTTCAAATTTTTGATCTACCTTGGCCACCAAAAATATGCATTCATAATTTTTGCATTAATCATTTTTCATTTGCATAACACATTTGCATTGTATATATTTCTTCTTTTATTTTTCATCAAAAATATATAAAAAGAAAAAAATATAATAAGGACATGGTTTAACAAATTTAGACTTCTTTGACATATTAGGCCCGCCATGGATATTTTGACTCAACCCGAGTTTGCTTATCTTAGCACTCTCTAGCTAGTATCCTTAACCATGTAGTCCTTCATTGGTCTATTAGGCTAAGCATCCACCACTCTCATTATTTGAGATTTTAAATTTGTGGAGAATGGGAAATGATAGAGTTGAAGCAAGTATAAAAGGGCTAGATAAACTTCATGATAATTACTTGTGGCTAAACCCTTCTCTTCTTTATCTCTATTTTCTTCGCATGTATATATGTTAATAAATAATCAAGAACGGTTTTAATCGGTTTGTAATCTCTTATGCATTTTTGTCTAATCATTCATGGTTGGTATAAGTACGTCTTAAGATTCTAAGTTAGAACGTTTTATGTGTAAAAGACTTATGTCATGCTTAATATTTAGCGGGTGTTTTTCCTTTTATTCTTTTAAACTTTCTTTGTGAGGAATAAAGAAAAATAAGAGCGGCTTATAAAAAAATTGAGTGGCTAGAAAAAAAAGAAAAGAAAAAAAAATATATACAAGACTCCCAAGAGGGGCAGTGTGGTGTTAATTATAGTGACTATTGAGTTCAAATATGACCTTTACGGGTTGCGGGGATTCAATAGAATGCTCCAATCCAATATTACCTTGACGGGTTGCGGGGTTGAAGATCCAAAGTCTCAAAAAGGCGGCGGATGTAAATTATTGCTTGAGTTTTATTTTTCTTTCCTTAGCGAGTGTGTAGCTACTTATGAAAGCTTGACATGAGGATTTTAACATAAGGCGAATGACTTATTATTCTTGAAATGGACTTATATTAATTGTGAGCGGTTTTTCAAGTAATGGATGAGAGGATTACTTAGGATTAAAACCGTGCTTCCTTATTTTTGGATTTTGCATTTCTTATACTTCACGCTTGAAATAATGACAAATTTGCTCTCAAGCAATTTGCTCAAATAATAACTGGTTCCACATTTAATTGTCATGAATAAGTTGATGCACTTTTTACTTGTGAATACAATGATCCTATTTTTAAGCTTGGTATGGGAAAAGTGAAACTTGAGGGTGATAAGTGTCCATGGTACCAAAGCCCTAATTTAAGTCATTGATTTCTTTATGAGTTATTTCCATCAAAACTATTTCAAGAAAATCAAAAATAAGATATAAGTAGAATTGTTTCTTATGCATTGCATTGTAAATATTCAAAATCATTCATCATGTAGTATAGCATAGTATATTAAATCATAAAATGGTCAAGGTTGATTAATTATGAGAAAAGTGCACTCTAGAGTTTTGAAATGCTGCATTGCATAAGGTCATGGCAATGGTCAAGTGGAGGGGAGTTGATAAGTGTGAAAACACTCATCAATAATGATCCAAATACCACTCAAAACACAGTCAAATACATTATATTTAACTTTAAAATATTAGAATTACACGTGTATTTGTGTTTCATGTGTTTTCAGGTAAAAAAATACATTTTTGAGCAAACATGCATTTTCAAGGATTTATTTGATGAAAAGACGAAGAGAAGGACGAATCTTGTTTCAAGGACCTTATTTGCCAAGCTTTCAAAGATCGAGGACTTAAGTTGCAATTTCTACAAGACAAAGGATGGAAAAGAAAATTTCTTAAAAACTTTTACACTTTAATGCAAAGAAATGATAGATGAAGGACCAAAAAGAAACAAATGAAAAGTTTGTTTAACTTTCATTATTTACTTGGTCAAAGTCACGGTCAAAACACACTCGCACATTTCACTTTCTTCTTCACCGAAACATGAGAGAGAAAAAAAGATAAACAAACATTTTTTTCTTCCACCACCAAGAACCTGCAAGTCCATTTTAAGAAGGTTCAAGAACGTTTCAAGCGAAGCTTATAACTACAAAGATGTTCCTTTTGATCTCCTCTACAAGAAGATGTGAATTAATTAGATCAAGAGTTGAAGACGAAGAAAACCCCAAATCAAGAATGAAGAACGAGTCACCCTATCCTCGTATTTTACACGTGTCTTCACTGGATTGGATAGAACACGTCACACCACCACCTCTTCAGCTCTATAAATAGAAGATCAAGACTTCATTTTGAAGACGGTTAACTTAGGGTAGTTTCACGCAGTTAGTTATTAGATAGGATTAGGAGTAGTTTAATCAGTTGTAATTCCTCAACCGTATTTCGTTAATAAGTTGTAACCGTAGAGCTTTCTGCCATTAATGAAGATGGAAAATATTTCATTTTAATCTCTCTTCTTTACTGACTATTTCTGATTGATTCGCTTAAAGCTTTCGTACTTCTTGTCTTTTTGCAAATGTTTCACAAGCTAGTAGATTAAAAGCTAATATTGAGCTTATGATTGTCATTTACTGTTCACGTGTTTAGTAGCTTTTGGTAATAGATAATTAGCTGTTGAAGGTAAGCTCTTAGACATTTCAGATTATAAGTTTTAATCAGCTCGTTGTTTTTGTTAAAATTTCAGTCATTTTGTTATAAGTTTTAGAGTCAGCTTTAGGTATGATTGATGAGTTTAATCAGTTTCAAAGATCTCGTCCAGCTTTTCTGTGTTTTGTCTTAATTTTGCAGGTGTTTGGATTTGCCAGTAATTTTGCAACTGTTGTATTAGATAGCAGATTAGTAGTTAGTTTTTTTCCTGTGATTGTGTTTGCTGATCTTGTTTGTAAGGTGATATCAATTAGGTAATTATAATCAGCATAGTATAGTTCTAGATCAGTGTGGAGTTCAAAATCAGTTAGCTTTTCTCAACAACAGAAGGTTCTCAGAAATTCAGTTCAGTATAGGCATGTTTGGATTTGATTATATGGTAGCAGGTCCACTGTTGGTTTCAATTCAGTTAGTAGAGTTTAGATTAGTTTAGTATCATAAGTTGAATAAAGTATTCAGTTTGAAGCTATCCAATTTGTTCCGATCATAGGGTGTATTCTAGTCCAGTACTAATATCAGCAAGTTTTTGTAGGATCAGATTCAAAAGTCTTGTTTTGTTTCTCCTTGCTCGTTTTGGTTTGATTTTGCAGGTGTATCTTGAGTTTATGCATATTTTGAGATTCGTAATTCAGAAGATTCAATCCGACAATAGCAATAGGACAGACGTGTAGTGGGGTTTGGTTTTAAGCGAGCTCAGCGCTCCGCTTCTCCTCAACGGAGGCCTTGATATTCTTTGGTTAAGCACGTTTTACTTTTAGGCAAAAAGTAGTCTAATCTGTTAGCAGTTAATAGTTTCTTTACATTTTTGGTAAATTGTGATTGGCATTAGAATTTTACTTGCTGATTGAATCTTAGTTTAGATTGGTGTAATGAATTTGATGAATTAGAAGTAAAACTAGTGTGGTAAGTAGTATAAATTGTCACACATGTGTGCAGGCATAGTTGAATTTTGCTCTTTGTGTAATCTCAGAAATTAAGTAGTCATCTTGATATCATAGGTATAAAAGCTGGTAAGTAAATTAGGTAAGGTTAGTTCAAGAAAAGTAATCATACAGAGTTTAACAATTAGTTGGGAGTTAGTTTTTTTTCAATGAAGAAAGAAAATATAGAAAAAATAATAATAATAAAAAGGATATTAGTTAGATTCGAACCTGTAGCTCGCTCTTTTTAGAAAACGTTTCTTTGATTTTAAGATTTGGTAAAATACATCTTAGCTTTTAAATCAGTAGTCCTTATTAGTTCGTTTTATTTGATTAGCCCTTTTAGTTAGGCACGATAGTTTGCTAAATATCTGTTTGGGCTTGGTTGATTTTAGAAGGGCTTTCATTTTAAACAGTTAGAGATGCATTTGTAGAATTTCTTATTTCAACTCTTTGTTTTGCACTTAGATATAGAGTTCTAATATTGAATATTAAAATAGCTTAGTATTTTTAGAACGTAATATTGATAATATTTCTTGATTTGTGTGTTTTCTATATTTTGTATTTTGTGTGCATTTAGGTGTGGTAATTGCTACTGTATATGTTTTAGCGTAGTACGTATACGTAGTTAATATAGAGTATTTTTACCTTTTTAATTGCTTTGTGCCTATTAGACATAAAATTCCATTCAATTTTATCACCAAAAATAATTAAGTTTAACTTGAGACCCGATTTCAATTCGATAAGACCGAGAGACAACTACACTTAAAAACAAAATATTACAATTCCTTAAACATCTTATCAAATTTAGGCATTTGTGCAAGAGCTTCAACAAGGCTAAAGGTGATGGTGAGTCCCGAAATCTTCTTCAAATAATTTGACACTTGAATGTCATCCTTGGTTTGTAGTTCGGCCTTGTCTAAGCGAGATGGATAAGGAATGTTAGGTTTAGGTGGTGTAGGTGTAGCAGGTAAAGGTTGAGATGTTGAAGGTTTAAAGGTGGAAGGTGGGGTTGGTGGAGGGTTCTTCTTGGGAACTTCTTCAGTATGGGGTGGAGACGGTAATGGAGAACTAATACTAGGCGTGGGAGTAGGAGGGATAAATGGTGGTGGAGGAGATGTAGATGGAGTAACTGGGGGAGGGATTGATGGTCCTACTAAGGTAACTCCATTGTGTGTAGTAATAGCACTCACATTCGCTCTTGGGTTGGTGACGGTATTTGAAGGTAGAGAGCCCGAAGTAGAGGGTTGAGTAGTTGGTAAGAAACTAGCCAGCATATTCTTCAAATCATTTGTTTGAGTGCTTAAAGAAGTTTGTATATCATGTCGAAGCTCGGATCTAATATCATTCCCCTGCTTAGTGATATCTCCTTTGAAGTTGATTATTTGGCTTTCTAGATTCTTGATTTGCTCTCCTTGGATCCTCATTAAAGCTTCAACATCATGATTAATGGGTGGTGGTTGTTGAGCGGGTGGGTGATAAGGATTAGAAGCTCGAGGTGGGGTTGGGTTGCTTCTATTGTAGTTGTTGGGGTTGTGGTTTTGAGGAAAAAAAACGGGTGAAAGAAAGTTGTTAGAACGGTAACTTAGCAAGTTACGATCACCTTGAAGTCGAGCTTGATGGTTTTCCGTTGAATAGTTACCATAAGCCGCATACACGTTTTCCGGATTATCATGAGTAGAAGGACAATCATTGTATGAATGAGGACCGCTGCAAATCTCACAAGAAGTTGCTACAGCTTTAACTTGTTGTTGTTGATTTGTAGCCAAAAGTTGCATGTTCTTGCTCATTTCGACCATTGCGCGGGTCAATTCGGTGATATCAGGGTTTGAAGAAGTAGAAGAAACATTGACTCTCGGGTTTGATCTTGAGGATGCGGATGAATCCTAATTTTTGTGATGAGTAGTCATGTTCTCTATAAGCTCTCTACACTCCTCGGGTCTTCTTTTCATAAATGTGCCACCGGTGGCTGCATTAATCGTATCACGATCACGAAAAGTTAAACTGTTGTAGAAAGTATCAATTTATGTGACGGGGAGCATGTTGTGGTTTGGACATCGATCAATCAAGACATTATATCGTTCCCAAGCATCAAAAAGTGATTCATCGGATTCTTGTGTAAATCCACTAATTTGATTTCGAAGGCTCGTGACCATGGATGGTAGAAAGTAGCGCGACAAAAATCGTTGAGTCATCTCGTCCCAAGTATGAATTGAATTCTTCGGAAGACGATCAAACATTTTTCGGCATGGTGGGATAAGGTGTGTGGAAATAAGTAAAGGCGAAGAAAATCCATAGTAACACCGGGAAATTTCATGCTTTGAGTAACGATAATGAACTTGTCGAGGTGTTTGTTGGCATTCTCATCCGGTAATCCTCGAAATGGACAAGTGTTCTGCACTTGTTGGATCATGTGATGCTTCAACGAAAACTTCGGAGCCGTGATTTGCATCAGCGCAATCGGTCCTCCTCGTCCATTCATCTTAGGTTGACAAAGCTCCTCCATCGTTCTAAGATCAGGTGGGGGAACATTGTTGTTATTATTATTGTTGAGGTGCGGTGGGTTATTGTTGTTGTGCACACCAGCCATAACTAAATCTTCACGAGTCTCGGGCTCAAAATAAGTTGAAGATTTAGTACGCAAACACCTGCAAAAGCAAAAGAAAAAGGTACCAAGGAAATAGAGAATATATATGTACGTGTAAAAATAAAAATAAAAATCTTTTTGGATTTTTGAAATTTTTTAATTTTTATCGATTAACAATTTTTTATTTTTATGGATTTTTAAGATTTTTTTAGCAAGAAAAATAACGTTCACGAGTGAATGGATCCCAAAATTCAACGCGTCTCTCACAGAAAACCATTAATCTTTACGAAAAGAGCCGACAGCGGCGCTATTTGATAACTAGAATTTAGTTATAAAAATTAGTTTGTTGAAATCAGTCTAATTGAATTGATTACTGGTTTAAGTACGACTCAGTCATCTTTTGGTGGAAAATAAAATGTTTGGTCGTTGTAGTAAAGTAAATGTGCAAGACGTTAAAGTAAATGACAGGTTACTAAATCTAAAACTAATTAAAAAGTAATTGTGCAGAATTTAAAACTTTAAAAGTAAATGACGAGAAATTAAATGACGTAAAATTAAAGCGCGACGAAAAGTAAATTTGACAAGTTAATTAAAATGAAAGTAAAATTTTCAATTTAATAAAAATAAAAGCTTTAAAAAACATAAACTAAAAATTACTAGAAAAACACTTGGTAAAAATTAGGATTTCGGGAAGCGTGAAAAATTTTAAAACTTAAAACAATGCAAACTTAAAATAAAATAAAACTAACACAAAATATTAAAACAAAACCCAATCCATCGGAATCACATCGGAATGCTGTCACCATAAGCCGTCGGAATACTGATCGGAATGTAGGTATCGGAATGCAAAATTACCACTCTATCGGAATGATGATCGGAATGTGTTCCTTTCGGAATAACTAAAACCAAGTCCTATCGGAATAACACTCACCTATCGCAATGTCACACAAACCTGTCGGAATCCTAATCGGAATGGTAGATCGGAATCACCTGTCGGAATGTGGAAACTATCGGAATATGGCTAGTGAAATTTAGGCAGCACTTCGTCTCAATAAAACCTTAAGAGCCGTCGCAATATACGATCGCAATGAGCGATCGCAATCACTATCGGAATAAGGGGGAGTATCACTCGATCGAAATACTGATCGTAAAGACCCCTCGTAATGTAAAACCCTAGCCGATTGTCACGATCGGAATGAGGGTTAGTTGTCGGAATGTAGGCCTTCTTTCTGATGGAAGTAGAATTCGCAATAAGCAAGAACCAAATAAGCTAAGACTAATAAGAAAATACCAAAAACATAATTGAAATGATAATAAGATTAGACAATAAGCAACAAATTTAAGGACTTTTTCAAAACACAAAATAAGCAAACAAAATAAGCAAACTTTAAAAAGATAAAACTTTTAAGAAAACTTTAAAACAAAATAAGCTAAATACCAAATAAGCCAATAAGATTGTCAAACTTATAGCTTAATTCGTATAAAAGCTTAGATAGAAATAAAAAGATAAACTTTTTAATCAAATAAGCAATAAGATTAAGCAAAATCAATGCTTAATCCGAATTAAAATCAAATCAAGGACAAGAAAAGTAGGATGAGAATGATAAAGAGAAGCTTGATTAAAGGAAAATAAAGATTCAACAACAAAATTAAAAAAACTTACTTGAATTAAAGGCAAGAAATTTAAGGTGCAAAACAAGGTAATTAAATTGACAATTAAGTAAATGACATGAAAATAAATTTGCAAGTAATGAAAATGGTGGAAGACTAGTTTGTCAAAATAGCCAACAAAATGAAATGAAGTGGTATGCTTCTATTTATAGGGAGAAGGGAAGGAAGGGTGTGTTGCTCCTTTCTTTCTTTCCTTCTTTCTCGTCTTTTCGTCTTCTTAATTCTTCGACTTTTCCGACTTTGTCTCGGAATTATTTGAACTCGTCTTATAATTTCTTCATTTATTAGACTTGAGTTCTTAGACTTTATTAAACTTCCGTCTTTAGACTTGTTCTTCGATAAATCTTCAGAATAGGCATTGGACTTCCGTTCTTTTTGCACTCTTGATCTTTTGACTTGGTCTTTTGTCTTTTTCTTCGATAAAAGCCCGTGAAAGCCCGTGTTTTCTTCCCTTTTCACATTTTGATCCTAAATCACAACAAAAACACAAACCACGCATAATTCCGACATTTACGACATAAAATACACGTTTTGGCTTGGTTATTATTATAATTAAGTGGTAAAAGGATGGGTGTTTTCACACCTATCATTGAACTCACGATGAGTGTATAGATACACACATCGCCATCGATTTCGAGTTGTCTATGTGCTTGAACCGGTTATGAAGGATTTCTAATGACTTGCTCCAATGGATGATCACATGTCTAATGATGAGTGGATGGATATCTTTGGTAGAATGTATGCATGTTTGACGGATCAACATGTTGAGTAGAAGACTCTCCGACTTCGCGTACCGGATTACCAAATGGGTTGATAAGTTCGTCTTCGTCAAACTGTGCATCGACTGCTTGATTGTTATCTCCTCCTGCAGCATTGAAGGTTGGTTGTATGACGGTTTCTTGAGTATGTTGAGTATCCAATGGAGTTGTCTCTTGAGCAGTTGCTGAAGTAGATGCGGTTGTGTCTTGATGACTTTGTTCGGGTGCATCAGCAGTATTGACAGCGGAAGTCTTTGACACAACTTGATCGTTTCCATAGTAATATTCATTAAATATTGGATCATATAAATCAACCAACTCATTCATTTGTGTCGTATCCGTTTAATCTGCAGTAGGAGTACTTTCTTAACGTTCTTGCACGGGACGTACACTGTTTTTTGTAGGTGTCATTGCTGAACATTGAGGTGCGGGACTTGAGCTCTTGTGATCAAGTACCATGTGTGGCAATTCGTCAAAGTTCACATGAATTTTTTCGACAATAATCCTTGTTCTCTTGTTGTAGACTCGATATCCTTTCGACAATGTAGCATATCCTACAAAAATACATGCCTCACATTTTTCTTTCATTTTGTTGAGATTCTCACCATCTTTAAGATTGTAGCATAAAGATCCAAATACGTGAAAGAATTTAACAGTAGGTTTCGTTTCATTGATGATGTGGTATGTTGTCTTTTCATGCCTAGGAATTACGAGAGAACGATTATGAGCATAACATGCATTTGCAATTACTTCATCCCAGAAGAATAGTGGTAACTTTGATGCAGAAAGCAATGTTAGAGCTGCCTCAACCAAAGTGTGGTTTCGTCTTTCAACAACGCCGTTTTGTTCAGAAGTTCGAGCAATTGACGTCTGATTTTCGATGTCTTCTTCTTGAAAGTAGGCTTGCAGAGTCTTGTTCAAAAACTCAGTACCCCTATCCGTTCTGACCGTTAAGACTTGAGCTTGAAGATTGCGTTGTATCATCTTGAGAAAGTTTTTGAGAACCTCCGGTGTTTCATCTTTGGACCTTAAGAAGAAAGTCCATGTATATCTGGAGTAATCATCAACAATCATGAGAATATACTTTTTCTCATTAATACTCTCTACACGCATGGGGCCACATAAGTCCATGTGTAGAAGTTCCAATCTTCTTTTTGAGCTTGGGGTAGTCTTTGTTTTGAAAGACTGTCGTTTTGCTTTCCCCAACTCACAAGAAGAACAAAGATGGTCTTTAAAAAAATTTAACTTAGGAAGACCGGTCACAATATCATTCTTCGAAAGCAAGTGGACGGTGTCAAAGTTAAGATGTGATAATCGTTGATGCCATAACCATGCTTGAGATGACGAAGCTTTCGCCGTTAAGCAAATTGGATTTGTTGAAGATGTGTCTTGTAGAGTTACCGTGTAGAGATCAGAACCACGAGAACCTATGAGAAGGTCATTCCCATCGTAGTCTCTAACATAGCAAGTAGTTTTCCGAAAAGCCACTTCCAAATCCGCATCACAAAATTGACCAACCGAGAATAAACTGTGATTTAGTCCCTCGATGTAATAAACCCTTTTGATAGTGAGATTACCTTGAACCAAGTCGTCATATCCAAGTATCAGTGCAAACTAATCATTTCCAAACCACACCGTACCAAGAAACTTCTCCATGAAGTTACTGAGAAGCTTGAGATTGACCGTCATGTGCTTTGTGCACCCAGATTCCATTATGAATAGAATAATTTCGACGAGCTACATAAGAACTAGAAGACAGTGTAGAGTTTGACAAATGGAAGCCCTTGATAGAAGTGGGTTCCAAAATATTAGTAGGCCTAGATGCAAATCCTAAAGGCAAGCTAACATTCATAGACCCAATTACAATAGTAGTAGTATTAGGTACCCATTTGTATCCGGGTGGTGTAAATTTCGAGTACCCCCGATTACATGTCCTAATCATGTTATCATAAAGCTCTTTAACCTGTTTTGTTTACGCAGAGTAGTGGATTCTAACACACTTAGTTTCTTAAGTGGTTGAGCAGTGGATTGGTTTAAAGTTCTTGTGGGTTTTCTAGTACTAGTGGGCACAATAATAGGCTTCCTAGTTCTAGCATTCACACCATTATGATTAAAAGCACAAGAATCATGATTGAAAGTACAAACACATTTTCCACATTTAACACAAAAAATTCAACATTCAAAGTCTTAACATTCAAACTGTCATTACATGCAGTTATAGACGTTTTATTCATAGAAAACTTAATATTCCTACAGTGGTCTTCTACTTCCATCTTATTCCCTTGACTATTGTTAGGCATGACTCTATCTTGCATTATATTGCTCTTAAGCTGTGATCCGCTCACGCTAGTAGTGGGAGTTACTCCTAACGAAGAAGACACACGTTGATTAGTTTTCCTAGTATTCTGAAGTAACCGCGATGTTCCAGTTTGAGTGGACCTAGTGTTCATCTTATACATTCCAGGTGCTATCCAATTTGGCTCCTTCAGTTCTTAGCTTAGGCAAAGTCTGTGGGGGGGGGTTTTCCTAAAATAGATGATTTAAGGCATTTAACCGCATTCGGTGGACGAACGGCGGATAGTTTACCCAAATCAGACTTTCCTTTCATTTTCTCAATGAGTTTTTGTAACTCACTGATGGTAATGTCCCTTTCTTGTAGCTCAGCTTTCAAATCATTTATTTCGAAACCTTTTCATTCAATTGACGGACCGAAAAAGCTGTCAGTTCTTGACACTTTTTATGATTATGAGATTTATCACCTATGTGTAAAGCAAGTTCAAGAGAAATGGAGTGTTTCTCAAGTTGGGAAAAACTTTTCGAAAGTTTGTTATATGACTGAATTTGTTTCGAAAGCTCAACTTCAAGACTTTGACATTTCGTGTCCGTTTCTGACACTAGACATGCTACATGACAATATTGATCAAGATCAGTATACACCAAGTATAGCATTCATATGGTTAGCATAATAGTATTCCTTAGAAAGTCGATCAATTTTGTTAGAAAGTAGGTGTTCTTGTGTCTTTAATTTAGTTTGAAGAAAATCAACTTCGTCTTTAAGAGATTTAACATATCTTAAATCAGTTATCATTTCCTCAGTGAGAGCTTTATAAAACAATTCCACATTATTTGAAAGATCATTGATGGTTGGAACAATACATTGTTGAATGACGACTTATACTTGTGGTTTAGGTTTAATATTCCAAACGGTATCTCTAGAAACTTTTTCATAATCGACGACACCTTTGTACAAATTAAAAATCCCTTGTTTTATAAACTCAAATTGCTGAACACTTTTCTTTTCTCATCCCATTTACGTTTTTCATCCGAAATTTGTTTTTATAACAAAATTGATTGCTTTTAGAAACCCCTTTTTAAAGAAACTTTCTTTTCCGTTTTATGACTCGGTGGGGAACACTTGTAAACAACTCTTGTTCTCTTGAAAGTTCTTTTTGAGGAACAAACTTAATATGATTATTAGAATCAGAAAGGTTTATCAAATCACTTAATTTCGATCAACTTTCTTCATGGTGACGAATGATTTTGTCACAGTCAGGGGAAATCATAAGAGCAAGATTATCATTATAACAACCGATATCATAATGAGCAGGCTTGATACTTTTAACTCTCTTGAGATATTAAGGCATAAAAAAACTCGTTTTATATTTCTATTGATCATTGATAGGTGTGAAAACACCCATCCTTTTACCACTTAAAACAATTAAAAACAAGACCAAAAGGTGTATTTTATGTCGTAAAAGTCAGAAATATGCATGGTTTGTGTTTTTGTTATGATTTAGGACCAAAATGTGAAAAGGGAAGAAAACACGGGCTTTCACGGTCTTTTATCGAAGAAAAAGACAAAAGACGAAGTCAAAAGATCAAGAGTGCAAAAAGAACGGAAGTCAAAGGCCTATTCTGAAGATTTATCGAAGAAAAAGTCTAAAGGTGGAAGTTTAACGAAGTCGAAGAACCAAGTCTAATAAAAGAAGAAAATTAGAAGACGAGTTCATTCTATTTATCAAAAAATCCTGAGACAAAGTCGAGAATGACGAGTTTATTGTCAAAGACGAAAGACGAGAAGATAAAAGTAAAAGAAAGAAGCACCTTGCACCAACCACCTCTCCTCTCCTCTCCTATATATAGAAGTCCTCTCATTTCATTTGAGGTTGTTAGTCATTTAGGAGTAGATAGATTTACTTTATGCTTTAGGAGTAGGAGTAGTGTAATTTTACTTTCTCTCTCTAGCTTTTCTTTAATGTTCTTAAGCTTTCAACTTTAATCTTGTATTGAATCTTTAATTTTTATCTTAATTTCAAGCTTTTTATTAATCATCTCATTCTACCTTTCTTGTTTTTAAATCTTATGTTTTGATTTGCTTAATCATGTAGTGGGTTTAATCTTGTTGATTCTGTGATTGGTTTGCTTATTAGATTGTGCTTAATGATTTTCATGTGTTTGATTATTTTGGATTATTGTGTCTAGTGCTTATTGTTTTATTTTCTTTTTTTAATCAAGTGTTCTTAATAGTTATTTTTATAAAAAGTTGATTTTTATTATTTAGATTATTTGGTGTTTTTAAAGTTTTTGAATTGTGGCTTATTAGCTTTTTCTTAAAATCAATTTGGTTAAAGTTTTGGTAAGTGCTTATTTGGTTTTAGCTTATTTTTCATTAATCCGGATTTATAAACCCTCTTTTTCTGACTTATAGTTTTATTTTTATTCCGACTTAGTTTTTTTTATTATTATTCCGAACTAGGTTTAGTTTTCATTTATTCCGAATAAGGTTAGTGTAGGATTCCAACTTATGTTAGCTTTAGATTATGCCGACTTATCTTCTTTTCTAGTATTCCGAATAGTGCATGTTTAGACCATATTCCGACTTATGTTACGCTTACTCATTTCCCGCCACTTTAAGGATAGTATTCCGACTTGTCTTCAGTAGAATTTTCCCGCCATTTTTACATTCCGAATTAAACACAATGTATTCCGAATAACATGAAGTATTTTTTTATGCATGCAATCTGAATTACTAGTTTCATAATGCACGTACATTCCGAATAAAATTATAGATTTGACATGCTAGCTAGCTTGCTAGCTTGAGTTGTTTTCCCGCCAATAGTATGTTCCCCTTGAGGGAACATGCTCCCCTAGGCTAAACATTAGTTCCGTAATCGATTTAGTTTTATCCGAAAGTCGTGTTTATTTTTATTTTGAAAGTCAGTTATTTTTAGTTATATTTTTCGTCAAATTTTAGTATTAGTATTTCTTCGAAAAGTTTAAGTTTTAACTTTTATTAAGTGCCCGTTTCAATATTTGTCTCGTTTATTTTTAAAGTAGCCGTATAGTCTAATTTCCTTCTTTTTCATTAAGTAAGTTTTATTTTTAATTCGAAAATTTATTTTTATTTTCAGTTTTATTTTTATTAATTGTTTCTTTTTAATATCATTTCTTTACTATTTGTCATTCGTCTTTAGTTTATTCTTTTTACTTTTCGCATTTACTTTTTAATTAGTTATAGACAACAACAAAATTTTCTTTTTATTCACCAAAGACGACTGAGTCACACATTTAACCGGAGATTAATTCGGTTAGATGTCGAGAAAAACGAACTTTTAACCTAGCAAAACCTCACTTTCAAATGACGCCCGCTGCCGGCACTTTTCGTGAAGATTAACGGTTTTTTGTGAGAGACGTGTTGGATTTTGGGATTCGTTCCCTCGTGTACGTTATTTTTCGTGTCAAAAATTTTCAAAAATCCTAAAAATCAAAATTTTGAAAAATCCAAAAACATTTAGAAAACTCATGCAAAGCATTTCATTTTCAAAGTTTTGCACCAAAAATATTCCTCTCAGTCCTCTATTGTGTTTAATTCTTTTTCTCAACCCCTCTTATTTTTAATTCTTCATGGATTCGTATGTCTATTGCGTAGGGTGTGGGAGACCATTGCATGGTTTTCAAACATGTCAATGGTGTACATGTGAGCTGTGCGGAAATGACATCGACAATATACAATTTAGATTTTATCCATCGTGCAATTTGATTAACTCATCCTTTACCTCTAATGACACTATCTCACCCTCTCCCATATATGACGATCCATATCAGCAAATTGCACCGAGTTTTTCTCAATACCCATGTTGCAACAATTGTGGGGGCCCTCACGATACCTTTCTTGTCAGCCGATGAATTATTATGAGCCAAATACGTGTTCTAATTCTCCTCCGCCGATGAATTATTATGAGCCACATCCGTGCTATAATTCCGGTTTTCAAAATTTTGAGCCTCCACAATACTCCCTCGATCATCAACCCTCTTTTACAATGCCTGCTGAGCACCTAGCCACTCTTTTGAATCAAGTTCTTAACATTAATTAATGTTTCACTAAATATCTCGAAAAACGTCAAGAGAGAATTCAAAAAGAGCAAGTATCTAATCTAGGGATTATACTCCTCCTCTTATGCTTCCATACTATTATGATGATGATGACGATGAGAATACTATTTCTTGGAATGATCTTGTTGCTCAACATCCTAGTGAAATTGTAATTCCTTCTCTTGATATCCCAAATGCGTCTAAGGATTGTGATTCATCGAGTGAGATTAGTGAATTTGGTCTCGACAACTTATTTGAGGAGGTTTGTGATGTACCGACTTTTGCTGAGCTTACGGAAGAGGTCGCTCTTAATGATGATGATTGTTCTCCATGCTATGAGAATTTCACTTTTTGAAATTTCTCATCTTTCCCCATTTCCTCCGGGAGATGAGGACGATGTTGATTTATTCTCTCTGACTTACGAGAAGTTCACCCCTGAACTTGGTCTTTTAGATGAGGTGGAAGACGTTATTCTTCGCGACTAATTATTGAAAGTTCATCTTCTTATTGCTAAAATTGAAGCGTTGAATTCCACTCCTATTACCGAGTCTTTACCCCCGTCTATTAATCCCGTTGAGAATAATGACACATTTATGGAAGAAATCGACATTCACTCAATACCTCCGGGTATGGATGATGATGACACGGAGGAGGATATTCTTTTTGATACTTTAATGCCTGAAGATATTGTCCCAAGTACCCCTCCCGAGCACCTCTTATCCCATACTTTGGAGACCATTACTGAGGATGAGTGCTTTGACCCGGGAGGTGACATTGACCATTCCATGATTGAGACCTTTACGGCTTTGCCGCTTAGTGATAATCATATGTCTTTTGGGGATGAGATTTTGATTCCTTTACCCACCCCACCTCCCGTGGATCAAGACTTCACTTATTTTTCTTTTATTGAGAGGACTTTTCTGCCGTTCAAGACTTATCCTTCGGCCTCTCCTGTTTTATTTTCCTCCGGGAACGAGGACAAGGTCTTTGATCCCGGTATTACATTAGAGGTTTCCCATGGACCATTTAATTCGGGGACGAGTCAGGCTCGTGACTCTGTGAACAAAAACAAGATCTTTTTGGTAGGCGACCCGATTATCTATCTTTCTTTATCCGTTTTTATATTAAGTGTAGGGGGAGACCCTAGTATGTGTTTGTTGTTGTCTTTCTTATGATGTGCAGGGATTCGAGCTTTCAAGATCCACTTTTGATGAACCGTGATCCCGTGTACCCGTCTTTCCGGTTCTATCCTAAAATCTTGTGATTCAATATTTCATATCTTATATGTTAACATTGAAATCACTTTAGTTGTCTTTTCCTTAGCAAGATTTAAACAACGTGCACAATGTCCTAAGTGTAGGGGAGTTTACTCCCACATGCTTAAACATTGAGGACAATGTTTATATCAAGTGTAGGGGGACTTCTATCGAAATTAAGTGGGCTTTTCCATTAATTTGTCCTCATTTTAACTGGAAAATCTAATTTTTCGACATTTTTCAAAATTTTTGATCTATTTTGGCCAAGTAGTATTTTTCATTTATTCTCTTTTATGTTCTTTCCTTTTGTTATCGCATCATATGTATATATTTCATTTCAAAAGTAAAGTCAAAAGAGAAAAATAAAGTTAAATAAAATGGTTTTAATGAGTTTAGATATCCTTGATATATTAAGCCCGTATTGAATCTTTTGACTCAACCCGAGTTTACTTATCTAAGTTTACTCTAGCTAGTATGCTTACCGTTTTTAAGTCAAGTTTTTCTAGGCTTTTATATAAGGAACTTTAAAACGCGAAAGTCTTAGCTCTTACGGGTTAAGAACAAGAACTTTTCGCAAGTTCCAATAATTGATCCTAGAAAGTCGTTTATCAAGGGAACTTTAAAATGCGAATTCTAAACTTGAAAAAGTCTAAGAAGTTGCAAGATCCTATCGATGACTTGAAAACCCAAAACTTTGATGTTAAGCATCCACGAGTCTCATTCCTTGAGATTTTAAATTGTGGAGAACGAGAGAAGATAGAGTCAATTATAAGTTTGGTATTCTTTCATGAATTTATGTGAGTTAATTATGAGCTTTTTCTCCCATCGCTTGTTAATAAATTTAATTGCAATAAATAAGGTCGTACGATTTGAAAAGTTACTTAGCTTCTAGCACAAGATCGTTTAAAAGTTATAATATGTGTATAGTTGAAGTTCGTTTTTCTTAGTTCTTAACAAATTGAAAGTCCTAGCAAGATCGAGTTTTTAATTGTTTTTGGTTGGTAAAGTTTTTTTTGATATTCTATTGCTAATTCAAAGAAAGCCTTGCTAAAATGAAAAATACCGTCTACTTATATGTAAAACAAAGTGCACATACCAAGTTTTTATTCAATTAAAATGCTAAATGTAAATTCCACAAACTAAAAGGACTGAAAATGTAAATTCTATGAAATATAAATGCCAAAAATGTAAATCCAAAAAGTCTAAGGACTAAATGTGTAAATTCAGTTAACTAAATGGACTGAAAATGAAAACTTAACAAACAAGTAACCAAATTTCCAACTAATTGCAAACTGCCCAACTACTTTTGAACAAATCTGAAAATGCAAGGACTGAATTTTTGAAAACCCTAAAAAGTGGAAAGATTAGCTAAGTTTGAAAACTGTTTAATACCAAAAGGACCAAAATGCAAATCTTAAAACTATTTTAACAAAAACGGGTTCAAGACTTCAATAAGCTCGTTTGAGCTTATTTCTCAACCAAATTAGCTCAAACCAGTTTCACACGATTTAAAATCGAAAATAAGCTAGACCTATCCCAGGAATTAAACTCAAAGTAATTAAAACTCTGATAAGCAAAATTCAATAAGCTCAAATTAAGCTACCAATTAATCTAGACTTGCACTACTTGATTTTAGTGATGAAAATTGTTAAGCAGCTCAATAGAAAGACGGGAAATCAAGTCTCAAAGAAAATGATCAAGTAATAAGTCCTAAATCTGAAAATAAGCCAAAATTGAGCTTATGTTGACTTTCGTTGACCAGAATTTTCAAAAAGCTCAAAATCACAAAACCTACCCAGGAATACTTTTAGAATGGAAATGTGAAAGAAAATTAACTAGTTTATGAAGTGGAAAATGAAATATGAGAAATCAGTTTGGATTTCACTACAGGGAATTGCATTTGCTCTAGTGCTTATTCTTTTGCTTATTTCTTACTCAATACTGGATACTGTACAAATTACTTATACACATTCAAAGTTCATATGTTGAGTGAGAGATGAGCACTGGTTTGAAAAGATTTCATCAAGAAACAAAGATTCGCCAACCAAATGAAAATCACAACTTTCTGAAAATATACTTGATAAAAGCTGACCCAAACCTTTTTGATAGCCAATTGCCTTTTGACCAAAACATTGACTTAAAAATGACTGAAAGCTTTATACTATGACTAATTGACTTGAAATGAACCAAAGTTTTCCAAAAACTTACTCTTGAAAAGCAATTACAAGCTACTACCAAACACCACTTATCTGATCCATTTCAAACTTTTATGAAAGGTTTTTGAGCAAATGATTAGACTGAGTGAAGAGTGATATAAAACTAAGTTGAATAGCTAAAATGAAATGTAATTGAGCTAGTTACAAGCAGTTAAACCAACAAGAATTCAAAATGACTAGTAAAGCTAAGGTGACTGATAAAAGTGGAAAAGCAGGACAAGTAGTAGACAATGAGCAAGATTAAGCTACACTTAAGCTACAAAAACACTGAAATCATATCAGTTACAAGCTAAACAACTTTTATCATGCAATCAAATAGAGTTAAGCTAGGATGAAGCATGCATTCAACACTTGAGTGGAACTAGAAACTCAAAAAGTAAGACCTTTTAGCTTAGGCCTCCATTGGGCAGTAGAGAAGCGCTGAGCTTTCTAAGCTAGTGCTAACCACCACCTTAGCACTAGAACACACTAAACAGCTACAATTCAGCAACTACCAATCACCAAATCTCCATTAATGGACTGCAAACTTCAAAATCTGCTAGAACTTGACTTGGATGAAAAGAACAGGTACAACAGCTTCAAGAACTTCACAAGTAGCTAATTATGATCAAGTAGTGATCATAACTAACTAATAACAACAACAGGATATCAATGGTGTAAGTATGAATAGTGATTAAGGGAAATGAAGTGAATTTTTATTGATTTGATTGAGAAAGTAGTTACAAAGCTGGTAATTTGTTACAAGTAACTAATAACAGACTCAAGAGTTTGTCAGACTCTTGAGTTGTTAAGCTAAAACTAAAATGAGATGAGAGAAAACTAAAAGTGTGTGTGATTTCACACTTTTCTACAATACAAGAAATGAGAGCTAAACTAAGGTATTTATAGACTGCAGATGTAAAGTGGTTGGGGTTGGTGACGTGTTAGAACCAATCAGAAACTTCCACGTGTAAAATTCTGCTTAATTGAGTTTTGCAGGTTATGAACACATTTGGGCTTTTCTTTGTTGTTAATCTTCAGTGTAATTGAGCACGTGGGATAAATTCGTCTTCCTTTTGTAAGCATTTTTGATGTTTTGATCTTTAGCTGAAATTGCCTCTAACTCTGAAACGATTCTGGGCTATTGAGAGGTTGAAGATGCAACGTGGCAAGATTGTATTGGTTATGGGAGTGTCACACGGATTGTTATCCAAAAAACGAAATATGATTGGCTGGTTGGAGTACTGTTGTGATACGCCACTTAATATCTCTAATATTAATTACCAAGCATAGCTGGAAATCCACTTTCTTCAAATACCCCCTTCTGATTGGTCCATTTGATTTCACACGGATTAAGCTTGAATATAACTTCCAAAGTTGGTAGAATTAGCCCTTGTACTTGGCAGAATATGGTTTTGAGCTAGTATCTTCATTTCTTTAGCATAAATGGTCCTTCATACTTCATTTTTGAACAAATTTGATTCCTTTGACTTAGTTGACTAAGAGTTGACCAGATTTTACTTTGATCTTGACTTTGGTATATTTACACTTTTGGTCCTTCATCTTTGGCAGATTGTCAAGATAGGTCCTTTGTCTTCAAAGTCTTGTCACTTTTGATCCTTCTTTGTCTTTTTCATCAAATTAAGCTTGATTTTCCTTTGTTTTGCTTGAAAATGCATCATTCTTACCTATTTGAGCACAAACACAAAACATACCACATAATTCCGCTTTATAGCACAAAGTTTAGGTATTTTTCTTGTGTTTTAGGGTGATTTGTTGATAAATTGATATGAGTTTTTGCTCATATCAAATCCCCTACACTTGAACATTGTCATGTCCTCATGCAATGCTATATTTTAAAGCACAAATTTACATTCTCCTCATAATTAATCCACCTTGGCCATTATGGAATGCATCTACACTACTCTAAACTATATGATGCATGATTTTGATTTTTACCAATGCAATGAACAAAATACAATTCTATCTATATCTTTTTTTGGTTTTCTTGAAATGGTTTTGATGGAAATAACTCATGAAGAAATCAATGACTTGGATTAGGGCTTGGGTACCATGGACATTTATCACCCTCAAGTTTCACTTTCCCCATACCAAGCTTAAAAATGGGATCATTGTATTCACAAGTAAAAAGTGCATCAGCTTATTCATGACAATTAAATGTGGAACCAGTTATTATTTGAGCAAATTGCTTGAAGGCAAATTTGTCATTATTTAAAGCGTGAAGTATAAGAAATGTAAAATCCAAAAATAAGGAAGCACGGTTTTAATCCTAAGTAATCCTCTCATCCATTACTTGAAAACCGCTCACAATTAATATAAGTACGTTTCAAGAGTAATAAGTCATTCGTTTTATGTGTAAAATCCTCATGTCATGCTTTCATAAGTAGCTACACACTCGCTAAGGAAAGAAAAATAAAACTCACGCAATAATTTACGTCCGCCATCTTTTTGAGACTTTGGATCTTCAACCCCGCAACCCGTCAAGGTAATATTGGATTGGAGCAATCTTTTGAATCCCCGCAACCCGTCAAGGTAATATTGGAACTCAATAGTCACTATAATTAACACCACACTGCCCCTCTTGGGAGTCTTGTATATATATTTTTTTTCTTTTCTTTTCTTTTTCTTCTTTTTTTTTCTAGCCACTCATTTTTTATAAGCCGCTCTTATTTTTCTTTATTCCTCACAAAGAAAGTTGAAAAGAATAAAAGGAAAAACACCCGCTAAATATTGAGCATGACATAAGTCTAATACACATAAAATGTTCTAACTTAGAATCTTAAGACGTACTTATATCAACCATGAATGATTAGACAAAAATGCATAAGAGATTACAAACCAATTAAAACCGTTCTTGATTATTTATTAACAATATATACATGCGAAGACAATAGAGGTAAAGAAGAGAAGGGTTTAGCCACAAGTAATTATCATGAAGTTTATCTAGCCCTTTTATACTTGCTTCAACTCTATCATTTCCCATTCTTCACAAATTTAAAATCTCAAATAATGAGATTGGTGGATGCTTAGCCTAATAGACCAATGAAGGACTACATGGTTAAGGATACTAGCTAGAGAATGCTTTGATAAGCAAACTCGGGTTGAGTCAAAATATCCATGGCGGGCCTAATATGTCAAAGAAATCTAAACTTGTTAAACCATATTTTTATTATATTTTTTTCTTTTTATATATTTTTGATGAAAGATAAAAGAAGAAATATATACAATGCAAATGTATTATGCAAATGAAAAATGATTGATGCAAAAATTATGAATGCATATTTTTGGTGGCCAAAGTAGATCAAAAATTTGAAAAATGTTTGAAAAATTAATTTTCCAATGTTATCATGAAGTTAAGGCAATGGTCTAGGTAAGGTCACTTCGATAGAAGTCTCCCCTACACTTAAGATAAACATTGTCCTCAATGTTTAAGAGTATTGGAGTAAACTCCCCTCCACTTATGACATTGATTACGTTGCTTAACCCAAGTTAAGGAAGAGACAACTAAAGTGTATCCATTTTAAGCACAAGTGTTTAGAATATCACAATAGCAAAAACTAATCGAAGTGAATCGGATACAAGGGCCTCCTCCATAAGCTCCAAGATGAAATGATAGAGAGCAACCCTTGAAACAAACACGAAAAGACGAAGAAAGGCACCCCTCCACTTCAAGTCTACTATAACATCATCTTAATTATACCTAACCTATTTAGATCTACTCTACATTTTTTAACCTAGTTATTCAATGCTTGAGTTTTTTTTAACCCTAAGTCGCTAGCTCGACTCGGCCCCGAATTAAGTTGTCCTTGGGGAAACCATCATGGAGAATAAATGATATCCACTTTGAAGCACATCTCACATGAAACTCTCAAACTTAGCACGTTGCCATTTACTACAAGATTTACAATATCCGCCTCGATAAATGGAACGGTCCAACGTGTCTCAAGTTTGTCCAACATATGAAATCTCTCAAATAGGAAGCACACCAGGATCAAATACATAGTTTCCATCTCGACAAGTGAACAACTCCAAAGTAGGTAGCATCACCAAAGTAAGCTCATACAAAAATTCCATCACAATAGAAGTCACACTCTTAAGTGGAGTAGATGAAAACCATGGTGTCTCAAATTTACGTATCCCAGGATCAAAAATCTTTCCCTTCATGGGAAAATAAAGAGATGAACTCGTATCAACCATATAAGATTCCCCCTTAGATATCAAAGCATCATGAGACAAGGAAGGTGTATGTATCAAAACATTCATAACAAGTATATCTATATTGGGCTCCTCATCATCATCAAAAGGTGGGTAATCTTCCATAGAAGGCATAGAAAAAGGAGGATCAAGAGTAATAGTGTCTTGTGAAGGAGGTGTAGGCTCTATGGTCCCAAAAAGCATGTTTTCAATAAGAAGAATATCCTCTTCCCAATTAGAATCACTATCATCGACCTCAATATCAATATTTGCAAGATAAGCCTCTATGGTGGCATCAATATCCATATGAGAATCCATATCAAAGGTTTTTGGTTCTAAAGTTGCCTTAGGTGAAAAAGGGATCAATCTCTAAGAGTATAGGATCTTCATCAATAACCAACTTCAAGGGTGGAAGGGTGGGAATAGAAGGCTCAAAAGAAGGTGTATTAATGAGAGAATCACTCAAAGGGATGATATCATCACAAAAATCAATAGGTGCAACCTCAAAAACCGGTGAAGAAATATCAATGAAAGGTTCTTCTTCTATGGAATCATCATTATGGTTTTCATTCAAAGCTTCAATCGAGGAGATAAGATGATAAACGTTTGATAAAACCTCACGAATATGAACATCTTCCACTTCTTCTATAAGAGAAACATCTTCATCCAAATTAGGAAGGTCATCTTGACATGAAAAGTCCTCGGATAATATATCATAAGATGCCTCACTAGAATCACAATCATCATCCTCTATTTGTGGCAAATCTTGCATAAACACTTCCTCAATCTCATTATCTCTCTCTTTAAACAATTCATCAAGATCGAAATCACCAAAATCACTAGTAGTAGCATGAAGGTCAACATGTGATGAAATCTCAATGTGATCATGAGGAGAAGAGGTATCAATACAAAGCTCGTCACATGGTTCATTGGAAACACCCTCAAGCTCTATTTGGATTGGGATAAGGTTCTCAACACTAGAAGAGGTTAAGTCATCCAAATCAATGTTTGTATTAGTGCTAAGAGGCTCGTCCCCCATGGTTAAAGAGTCGGTGGGTTCCACGTGAGGTAAAGGTGATGAAGGTGTGTCATCATTAAGTGTCATACAGATCGGAGGATCGTCATCATCGTCATATAAGCATTGATTAAGCAAACGAGCACGAGTAGCAATGTATTCTTCTTCACATGATTTACGATATCCATCACTGATAGGATCATCCTGATCATCAACTCTCAAAGACGGCTCAATATCACATGGTAAAGCTCCTTGAGTTAGATAAGATTATACAAAGAGAATTTGTCTTTGACTAGTTTCCTCGTAACATTCAAGTATTCTCCTTTCCATCTCTTGAAGGCTCCTCTCAACGAATTCAAGAAATTTAGAGTCATTTTGCATATTCTCTTGGTTAAATGCTTGATTAAATCCTTTATTATGAAAACCGTCATGATGTAAAAATTCTTGGTTTTGAAAGGTGTCTTTATTATAGCATGGAAAATTTTCATCATTTTGAAAGCCTTCATAATTGGAAAATCTTTGGTTTTGAAAGGTTTCTTGATTATAGCCTTGATAATTATCATTATTTTGAAAACCTTCATTGTTTGAAAAATCTTGGTTTTGATATGGCTCATTAAAGGTTTGATCATGAAATGATGGTGGATTTTGTGATGAAAAACCGGAATATCCCATATAGTCATTACAAGTGTAGTCTATTTGAGTGTTAGGTCGAAAATTAGGGTTCTCGGTTCCATTATAAGCATATCCTTCCCCATAATAGCCATTTTTTTGATCACATAAATAAGTATCGTGTGGACCTTCACAAGTCGAACAAGGCGAATAATTAGCGTTGGCGGATCGTTGTTGTAAAATCTCCAACATGGAACGAGTATCCATGTTTAACAAGGTGGCCAAATGTATATACAAGTATAATGACGTTTAAAAGCTTCCTCGGGGAAGGAAGTAATACACCAAAGGTGGTATGTTTACACGTGTGCGAGTAAACGTGTAAGTAAACTCGAGGAGTGAGAGATGAGCTCTCGGTCGACTTTTGAAGGAGAAGAGATTATCTCCCTCGAGGTTCGATATAAAATATCCACAAGAAAGTATAATATATGTAATTACTACTTGGGTGCAATACCCCCAATAAAGCCTTCCATCTTAGAATACGCACTAGTGAACGGGGGGTTAGGTGGCGCGAAGCACTTAAATACCTATTGACCCTTAGATGATTGCCTATTGGAAGTATTTATCTATTCTTGCTTTATTGAATTTGATCGATACACGTGTCAAGGACCGGAACGCCCCCTAACACGGTGTATTGCCTCGGCAATACTTATGGAAATAGATGGATTAAGTGTTCGTATCTACGTATATGTATTTACATATAATAATATATCAAAAATATTTTTGTATTTATTGGGTTTTTTAAGAAAAATACTATATGTACGTAAAAACGATGAAAACCGATATAATATATATTTTTGGGTGTAATCTTTTAGGAAAAAGATTACTTTTTGGATTTTTTTTTTATATTTTTTTTGGTTCAATTCTTTAGGAAAAGAATTGATTTTGTGATTTTTTATTTTTTATATTGTTATCTTTTTGATTTTTTTTATCTTTTTGATCTATAATACGTAAAAATAACGTTCACAAAGTGAACGGATCCCAAAATCCAATCGTCTCACTCGAAACCGTTAATCTTCACGAAAAGAACCGGCAGCGGCGCCATTTAATGTGTGTAAAGTTGAAGTTCGTTTTTCTCAGTTCTTAACAAATTGAAAGTCCTAGCAAGATCGAGTTTTTAATTGTTTTTGGTTGGTAAAGTTTTTTTGATATTCTATTGCTAATTCAAAGAAAGCCTTGCTAAAATGAAAAAACCGTCTACTTATATGTAAAACAAAGTGCACATACCAAGTTTTTATTCAATTAAAATGCTAAATGTAAATTCCACAAACTAAAAGGACTGAAAATGTAAATTCTATGAAATATAAATGCCAAAAATGTAAAGCCAAAAAGTCTAAGGACTAAATGTGTAAATTCACTTAACTAAATGGACTGAAAATGAAAACTTAACAAACAAGTAACCAAATTTCCAACTAATTGCAAACTGCCCAACTACTTTTGAACAAATCTGAAAATGCAAGGACTGAATTTTTGAAAACCCTAAAAAGTGGAAAGATTAGCTAAGTTTGAAAACTGTTTAATACCAAAAGGACCAAAATGCAAATCTTAAAACTATTTTAACAAAAACGGGTTCAAGACTTCAATAAGCTCGTTTGAGCTTATTTCTCAACCAAATTAGCTCAAACCAGTTTCAAACGATTTAAAATCGAAAATAAGCTAGACCTATCCCAGGAATTAAACTGAAAGTAGCTAAAACTCAGATAAGCAAAATTCAATAAGCTCAAATTAAGCTACCAATTAAGCTAGACTTGCACTACTTGATTTTAGTGATGAAAATTGTTAAGCATCTCAATAGAAAGACGGGAAATCAAGTCTCAAAGAAAATGATCAAGTAATAAGTCCTAAATCTGAAAATAAGCCAAAATTGAGCTTATGTTGACTTTCATTGACCAGAATTTTCAAAAAGCTCAAAATCACAAAACCTACTCAGGAATACTTTTAGAATGGAAATGTGAAAGAAAATTAACTAGTTTATGAAGTGGAAAATGAAATATGAGAAATCAGTTTGGATTTCACTACAGGGAATTGCATTTGCTCTAGTGCTTATTCTTTTGCTTATTTCTTACTCAATACTGGATATTGTACAAATTCCTTATACACATTCAAAGTTCATATGTTGAGTGAGAGATGAGCACTGGTTTGAAAAGATTTCATCAAGAAACAAAGATTTGCCAACCAAATGAAAATCACCACTTTCTGAAAATATACTTGATAAAAGCTGACCCAAACCTTTTTGATAGCCAATTGCCTTTTTGACCAAAGCCTTGACTTAAAAATGACTGAAAGCTTTATACTATGACTAATTGACTTGAAATGAACCAAAGTTTTCCAAAAACTTACTCTTGAAAAGCAATTACAAGCTACTACCAAACACCACCTATTTGATCCATTTCAAACTTTTATGAAAGGTTATTGAGCAAATGATTAGACTGAGTGAAGAGTGATATCAAACTAAGTTGAATAGCTAAAATGAAATGTAATTGAGCTAGTTACAAGTAGATAAACCAACAAGATTTCAAAATGACTAGTAAAGCTAAGGTGACTGATAAAAGTGGAAAAGCAGGACAAGTAGTAGACAATGCGCAAGATTAAGCTACACTTAAGCTACAAAAACACTGAAATCATATCAGTTACAAGCTAAACAACTTTTATCATGCATTCAAATATAGTTAAGCTAGGAATGAAGCATGCATTCAACACATGAGTGGAACTAGAAACTCAGAAAGTAAGACCTTTTAGCTTAGGCCTCCATTGGGGAGTAGAGAAGCGTTGAGATTTCTAAGCTAGTACTAACCACCACCTTAGCACTAGAACACACTAAACAGCTACAATTCAGCAACTACCAATCACCAAATATCCATTAATGGACTGCAAACTTCAAAATCTGCTAGAACTTGACTTGGATGAAAAGAACAGGTACAACAGCTTCAAGAACTTCACAAGTAGCTAATTATGATCAAGTAGTGATCATAACTAACTAATAACAGCAACAGGATATCAATGGTGCAAGTATGAACAATGATTAAGGGAAATGAAGTGAATTTTTATTGATTTGATTGAGAAAGTAGTTACAAAGCTGGTAATTTGTTACAACTAACTAATAACAGACTCAAGAGTTTGTCAGACTCTTGAGTTGTTAAGCTAAAACTAAAATGAGATGAGAGAAAACTAAAAGTGTGTGTGATTTCACACTTTTCTACAATACAAGAAACGAGAGCTAAACTAAGGTATTTATAGACTGCAGATGTAAAGTGGTTGGGGTTGGTGACGTGCTAGAACCAATCAGAAACTTCCACGTGTAAAATTCTGCTTAATTGAGTTTTGCAGGTTATGAACACATTTGGGCTTTTCTTTGTTGTTAATCTTTAGTGTAATTGAGCACGTGGGATAAATTCGTCTTCCTTTTGTAAGCATTTTTGATGTTTTGATCTTTAGCTGAAATTGCCTCTAACTCTGAAACAATTCTGGGCTATTGAGAGGTTGAAGATGCAATGTGGCAAGATTGTATTGGTTATGGGAGTGTCACACGGATTGTTATCCAAAAAACGAAATATGATTGGCTGGTTGGAGTACTGTTGTGATACGCCACTTAATATCTCTCATATTAATTACCAAGCATAGCTGGCAATCCACTTTCTTCAAATACTCCCTTCTGATTGGTCCATTTGATTTCACACGGATTAAACTTGAATATAACTTCCAAAGTTGGCAGAATTAGCCCTTGTACTTGGCAGAATATGGTTTTGAGCTAGTATCTTCATTTCTTTGGCATAAATGGTCCTTCATACTTCATTTTTGAACAAATTTGATCCCTTTGACTTAGTTGACTAAGAGTTGACCAGATTTGACTTTGATCTTGACTTTGGCATATTTACACTTTTGGTCCTTCATCTTTGGCAGATTGTCAAGTGATAAGTGTGAAAACACTCATCAATAATGATCCAAAAACCACTCAAAACACAGTCAAATACATTATTTTAACTTTAAAATATCAGAATTACGCGTGTATTTGTGTTTTATGTGTTTTCAGGTAAGAAGATACATTTTTGAGCAAAGACGCGTTTTCAAGGACTTATTTGATGAAAAGACGAAGAAAATGACGAAAGATGTTTTCAAGGACCTTACTTGCCACTACTTCAAAGATCGAGGGTTTAAGTTGCAACTTTTACAAGATGAAGGATTAAAAAGAGATTACTTTAAAGCTTTTATATACATTTGGAAAGAAATGAAAAAGAAAGGACTAAAGGAGAAATTAAATGAAAAGTTTTATTTACTTTGGTCATTGACCAAAGTCTCGGTCAAAACAAAAAACATACACGTTACATCTCCTTCTCCAACGAGAAGAGAGAGAAAAAGACGACTTCCATTTTCTATCTACCCTAGACCTGCAAGTTCGATTCAAGGACGATACAAGAAGAATCAGCCAACAATTATAACTACAAAAATACTCCTTTTGATCTCCTCTACAAGAAGATATATGTTAATTAGATCAAGAGTTGAAGATAAAGAAAGCCCCAAATCAAGAATGAAGAAGGACGAGTTTAAACCTCGTATTAAACACGTGTCCACTCCTCATTGGCTTAACCAGGTCATCTCATCATCTTCTGTGGCTATAAATAGAAGACGAAGGCCTCACTTTCAGTTGGTTAGCTTAGGAGTAGATTACATATAGTTGTAGGTGTAGTTAGTTAGTTAGTTCAATTTTCTTTTACTTTTCTTGTTAAATTTTGTAATGAAATCAGTTAATCAGTTTGTAACCGAATCAGTTTTCTGCCATTAATGGAATCTTTCGTTTCTCTCGAAAGCTTTCTTCAATGTTTTCTAAATAATCTTTGATTTCTGCTCTCTTTAGCCTGTTACTGTTCACGAGAATAGGTATATTGGAGATTCATAGCTTTTTGATTAACTGTCACGTGATATGCTTTGTTCATAATACTTGACTTGTTTGATATGGGTACTGTTACGAAAAGTTGTAGATTGATTAGAAGCATTTAACTTCTTTCAAAATAAATCTATGTATCATTTAGATAAAGATGATAATCCAGGTTATGATGAATATTTTTTATTGCAGTTTTCGATTAAGCTTTGTTTGTGAAAGTCCCTAATTAATGCAAGAAACCCTAATCTTAACTTAATCAACACAAGGTATTACTTTTCAAACGTAATCTTATTATTGTATAATAAAGAATTACAAGTGTTATGGATAACACCGTTTGATGACAATGTGTTGTGCACACTTTGAACAACAATAAACCTTAACTTATGAATACAGTCGTAGCTGTTTGATTCACTAAGTTACACGCACTAATGTTCTTAATATCTCAAAGTGTTAAATATTAATGCAAGGATACACATCCTATTTATAGTGTTACGAGGTTGACTTGAACAGTACTTGATGTCGACTACACAAGCTTTTACAAGTTCCCACATCAGTCACATGATGTCCTTCTATTCTTGGTAGTCTTCCATTATGCTTTAAGGAACAGTTGTCCAAAACACTTATTCTTCATATTCTCGAACACACAAATGGCATGTCCAAAGTGTGCTGAGATTTATCAGGGTATTGCCACCCCTGTTAACTCTCAACCCCTCAGAGTCCCTAATACATCTTGGCTGTTATCCATCACAGCCAAGGAGTATGTCTTCAGGTAATCTTCGACTTCCCTGACAATGTCTCTGACATGGACTCCTCTGAGGTTGCTCACAGAGATTCGGATCTCTGTGAGTCTTGTGAAACTTGCCTGCCTCCTAGGCACAGGCAAGAAACTATCTATCAGCCTAATTATGTTTAAATCAATGAACAGGGAATCTAACAAGTTTAGATTCCCAACAATCTCCCCCTATTTAAACATAAATAGTGCTAGATCTAACTAAGTTAAGGTAAGTGAGTTTAACAGCTTCTTCTTACACATAACAGATCTAAACAAACATACCTCATGATTTTATTAAGACTTAAAGAAAAATTACAAGTTCATTACATAAGTTAAATAAAAGATGAAGGTAAAATGGCTGATACTATCTTCAATAGTCATCATTTTTTATTCTTTCTTCAGCTTCGGCCACATCTAATCTGTTATCAATTTCATCCTGCAAAGTCTTTGCAAACTTCTTGGAATACTCAGAGTTTATCTTGAGACACTTCTTGTGACAGAGTAGCTGAATAGTTGAAGCCAGGCAAAGCTCATCTTCCCTCTGAAAAGCATATTGGCAGGCTTTGTTCATAAACGCCATTCCTCTTTCAGGCACTGAGTATGTCTGACCATCAACAGGGCCAACTATACCATTAGGAAGGATCAGATCCCTGTGCATGCCATCCACACGAACATCTTCAGTAACAAAAGTTTCATCAATGATTTGGGAAATTCTTCTTCTTTTGTTGCCTGTCTTTGGGGGTCCTTGTTCGAAAAGCTGTGGTGGGGGATCAATCTTGAGTTTGGCAGCTGTTTCCTTGATCCAGTTAAACTTAGCCTTAAGAGTTTTGAGCAGAAGCAAATTTGCCTGTCCAGACTTTTTGGCAGCTAAGGCTTCGAGTTCAAACCATTCTGATAACCCAAGAGTTTTTAACCTGAAGTTGTCAAACACATCCATATTCCCTGTTTGATTATCCCTCCATAAGATCATCTGTGGGGTGTTTGTGGACTTGTGAATGGTGTATCTAAACTTGGTTATCTTGCCAGCAGCATACCTGTTGTTCACGCAGGCATCATAATCAGCTTTGACTTTCTTTAAGGCCTCAGCGCGTTTAAGTTCCATTTCCCTCAACCTTTGTTTTTGTTTTTCTTTTTCAGGTGGTGACATCTTCCTCAGAGTGGCTTCATTTAATTCTTTGGCTGCCTTGAGCTCACTTAGTCTTTTGAATTCTTCAGCCTGTTGCTCTATTTCTTCAGGCGTTAAAGGTCTCTCATCGGAAGGTGTAAAGGTTGAAAATTGGGAAAGGTCTGTTGTGGATCCTCCTGTCTCTAGCATCGCAGCTATCTTCTTAAGTTTGGTGTCAGTATCAACCAAAACTATCTCTTTACCTTTCTTTGAGACAGAGGACTCCACACTAATGTTTTTCAAATCATCAGCTCTCTTGAGGAACGCTGTCTGAGCCTGATTTTGAATAGATTTTGGTAGGGATCTTACAGTGAATTTAAGTTTCTTGGCTGTTGGTTCATCATCATCTTCAGGCTTGCTGATGTTAACTAAGATCATGGATTTAGATGAGTCAGTTCCATCTTGTGTGTGTTGCTCCCCCTGAGTCTGATCCTCATCATCAGGTACTATAACTGGTGTGATGACTTGAAGAGGAACAGGTGTTGTTGAAGGATTGGCTGAAGATGATCCTTGTTCAGCAGATGCAAGGCTGAGTGTAGTTTTCTTCTCCCCCTCACGTTCATCCTTACTTATCTTATGCTTGGATGAACGTGCCTGAAATCTTCTTGCAATCTGCTCCACAGAGGCAGCCATGGCACGCTGTCTTTTTCTTGATGCCCTGGCAATCTTCAGCAATAGGTTGGCATTGGCATTGGTATTTGCCTGAACTCGCCTGACAATAAAACCAGCATGGTTGTATTGCCTGTTACGCACTGCATTGAAGTGTCTGTTCATGTTGTTTTCTTGTTCTTGGAACAATGCAGGGACAACTGAGTCAATAGCATTCTTGATTCGTGTCGAGAGATGACTTAGTCCCTGAGCCACACCTTTTCTTGTACCCTCCTGAATAGGCTCAGTGACAGCTTCAGTCACAGCCTTCTTTATAATACCTGGAAAGGTGACAGTAAAGTTGTGCATCTCTGACTTGATCACGTCCAGCTTTCTTGATAAGCGCTCAATATCAGACTGATGGTGTACAGGCTGAAGATTCTTGATATTGAGGCTTTGTTGAGCAAAATCATCCTCCCTTGGAATCAAGTCGAAGTTAGTCTGGGTAGGATGATCAAACAAAAGGAATTCAGCTGTTGGATCATATATTGGTCTTTGGAAGACTGTTGTTGCAGATGTAGCAGAGTTTTGTGTGTCAACAGCTTCCTTAAGAGGAGAAGTCTTGTCATCTTCTTTAGGAGGAGAGGCTGACAGCTGGTCATCCTCATCTTCTTCCTCTTCTTCATCAAACATTCCCTCAGGGAATTCATCCTCAGGCATGGGTTCAAACTCAGCGACATAATCTTCTACAGACAGCATATCTTCATCAATATTGAGCTCAAGTTCTTCTTCATGTGGAATGTCCTGAGTTATTGTTTCAGCCTCCTTTTCATGTACCTGAGGTTCTTTGACTGGCTGTACAATTTCAGCCTGCACGTTTGTTGAAATTAGTAACAGGGAAAATATAAAGTGAATGGTCGCCATTTCGCTGTCCCAGAGAGGCTGAGGGTGATTACTCAGCCACTCCAAAGGATAAATCCTTGGGATTCTTTTAAGTGTGAATGAAGTGTGGTTAATGGTCGCCATTCGCTGCCCCTAGGAAAGCTGAGTGTGATTATTCAGCCCCCCCAAAAGGTAAAAACCTTTGGGACTCTTTTGATTGTGAAACATATGTTGTTTAATGATCGCCATTTCGCTGCCCCTAGGAAAGCTGAGAGTGATTATTCAGCCCCCCCAAAAGGTAAAACCTTTGGGACTCTTTTAAGAGTGAAACATATGTTGTTGTAGTTCGCCTGTTACGCTGCCCCTAGGAAAGCTGAGGGTGATGATTCAGCTCCCCCTGAAAGGATAAATCCTTTGGGACTCTTTTAATGAGGGAACCAAGAGGCTGTGTGAAGTACAGCCTTCAAGGTTGAGACATTAATGTATTCAGGTTGTTGTTAGCCTGAATACTGTCTAGAGGGTTCAGGGTCATCGGGGTGCTTTATAAACACAAATGAATCATTCCCTGGTGCAAAGACAGAGTGTACAGAAGTCTTAAAGTATTCTAAGTGAAATGACAGACTTCTATGGGTCGAGGATTACCCTAACTTCACCACTCTCTCCTACAGACAAATGAGAGTGGTTGATTGTGAACCTCTAAAAATGTACACTGATTACCTGTGAGATATCAGCTTGGTTTGGCTGGTTTCCTGTAGTCTCTGCTGACCTAGAGACACTAGACGCCTGTTGTTTGTCAGCCAAAGATTCTGTATCCACAAGAGTATCTGGACCAGAGGCGGTGTCAATCTTCTTTTCCTTGGCCTTGCTAACAGCTTTAGGTTGGGAAGAAGAGGGGATTTTCTTCTTCTTTAGCTGTTGGCCAGATGAAGCCTTGGACTTAGTAGTGTGCTGCCCAGAGGTCAAAGACGTAGACTTGCCAGCGACACTAGAAGTATTCACCTTCTCAGAGGAAGGGATCAAGGACTTCTCAGCGATGGGTACCTGGTTTGCAACGTTCAGCATGTGAGCAGTGACAGGGAAATCCTCAGCTCCAATCTCCTTGTAGATGGCACTAGTGATACGATAGGGCTTCAGAGCTGTCAAGGCCTTGTTATGATAGTTCTCTCCAAGCAAACTCTCAAATATCAGGGACAGAAAACGCACATAACAGATGTTCTTTTCCCTGACCTGATTCCTTCCCTTTAGTTGTTCTACCAGGTTAGAGAAAAGAAGGCTTCCAACGTCAACATCAGCTCCCCATATTAATCCATACGCAATAGTCTGATGTTTGAACGACATTTGATCCTGTGATCCCTGCATGCCTCCCAGGGACTTCACAATGTGGGTGAAGAGGACACACCACATAGGAGAAAAATACTTAATCTTCAGAGGGGCTTTAGCAAGGATTTCAGCTGGTGTGAGGGCAGGGTTAATGTCATGACAAGGGTTGAGTGTGGCCAATGCTTCCTTGACAGCCTTTTTGTCAACTGTCTTCAGGCATTCATCTCCATGTTTAAGTCCGGCCACACTGGCAAAATCAGCAAGGGAAAAGGCAAAAGGGTGTTCATTGCAAGAAAGGCTAAAAGTAATGGTGTCTTCTTCAACTTCAGCAGAATACCAGAATTCCCTAAGGTATTCTTGGTAAAAGGTGGATGGAGTTTTGGTGAAGGCTTCGTTTAGGTCACAATTCTGCATGAAATTTACCAGATCTGAGTAGGTGTTGTTGGGTGCCTTGATCCATCCAATGGCGTTATTTGAGGCAATGATGCTCTCGTTGATCTCGAAGTTCACATTGGAGGCTTTTGGTACGGGAAACGCCATTGATTTAAGGTTGAAGGAGAATGAAAATGGCGAATGGTTGAGAGAGATAAGAATTTAGAGAGAGAAAAGATGATTTTTTAGAATGGTGGTGGGTGAGAAGAGAAAGAAGACAATATATATATATTCAAACTAGAGTGAACAGTTATTCAACCGCATTAAATGCAAAAGCGAAAATGACTGCTCAAGTGGGTCCCCTTGACCTTTCAAAACGTTTGTCTCCTCGTTATCCGAAACTTAAATGATTAAAAAATGTGAGAATGTTTTTCGCATTTACTTGGAATGCAACTACCTAGTTACATGTGAAAAACATTTAATAAAACATTTAATATAGAATCAATCATTTAATGAACACATTTAATATCAAGCCACAGGCTTTGAGATATTGAGCATCCCTAGCTCAGCAACTAGCCTGTTGAACGTAGGTTCAGCCAAAGGCTTTGTAAAGATATCAGCTAGTTGCAGCTCTGTGGGAACAAAATGCAGCTCAATATCTCCCTTCATAATATGATCCCTGATGAAATGATACCTGATATCAATGTGTTTGGTACGAGAGTGAAGAACAGGGTTGTTGGATATGGCAATGGCGCTGGTGTTGTCACAAAAGATTGGCACTTTGTCATACAAGATTTCATAGTCAGCCAATTGACTCTTCATCCAGAGCACCTGAGCACAACAGCTGGCTGCAGCGACATATTCAGCTTCAGCTGAAGACATAGCCACAGAGTTTTTCTTCTTAGCACTCCATCCAACCAATTTTCCTCCTAGGATTTGACAGCTGCCTGAAGTACTTTTCCTGTCAATACAGCATCCAGCATAATCTGAATCTAAATAGGCCTTGAGATCAAAGCCTGATTCCTTTGGATACCATAGTCCTAGGGATGGTGTTCCTTTGAGATACCTGAAAATTCTCTTAACAGCCACTAGATGGGATTCTTTTGGGTTAGCTTGGTACCTTGCACAGAGACATGTGGAGAATTGGATATCAGGACGACTGGCTGTTAGATACATCAGTGACCCAATCATGCCTCTATATAAAGTCTCATTGACAGAGACCCCTGACTCATCAGGGCCCAAGTTGTTGGGTGGAAGCATGGGGCATTTCACTGAAGCATAATCAGCCAAGTCATATTTTTTAAGTAAATCCTTAACATACTTTTCTTGACATATAGAAATTCCCTTAGGACATTGTTTAATTTGAAAACCCAAAAAGTAAGTTAATTCACCCATCATACTCATCTCATATTTCTTGGTCATTAATTTAGCAAAACGTTTACTAAGATTGACATTTGTTGACCCAAAGATGATATCATCCACATAAATCTGCACAATGATGAAATCACTCTTGTCCTTGAAGGTAAAGAGTGTTTTATCAATAGAACCCCTAATAAATTTGTTTTCAGATAAGAAATTTGAAAGAGTTTCATACCATGCTCTTGGAGCTTGTTTCAGACCATACATTGCCTTGTGAAGTCTGTATACATGGTTGGGAAACTCGCTGTTTTCAAATCCTTCAGGTTGAGCAACATAAACTTCCTCAGCCAAATCACCATTGAGGAAGGCACTCTTTACATCCATCTGATAGACAGTGATGTTCATGTAGGCAGCATAAGCAAGAAAGATTCTAATGGCTTCAAGTCTAGCAACAGGTGCAAAGGTTTCATCATAATCAATTCCTTCAGTCTGAGAGTATCCCTGTGCTACCAATCTTGCCTTGTTCCTGATGATGTTCCCAATTTCATCCATCTTGTTTCTATAGATCCATCTAGTGCCTGTGATATTCTTTCCAGGTGGAGCTGGCACTAGTGTCCATACTTTGTTCCTTTTGAACTGATTGATTTCTTCTTGCATAGCAGCTACCCATCCATCTTCTACCAGAGCCTCAGCAACTCTTTTAGGTTCAATTTGAGAAAGAAATTCAGCAAATAGACATTCATTGGCTGAGGCTGACTCAGAGTCTTGGATTCGCTGTCTGGTTGTGACCCCTGCATTTGGTTCCCCAATAATGTTGACAAGAAGAATGTGTTGATCTCTTGACCACTTATTTTGAGGAGCTGGAGTTTCAAGAACAGGGGTACTTGAGGGCACAGCTGGAACAATTTGAGTCTCATTCTGCTGACTAGGAGGGCTTTCTTCAAAGACTACTTCAGTGTCTGAGTCTTCTTCAGCCACATCAAGGGAAGCAATTTCATTATCAGCAGGAGCAACTTCAGAGGTTTGAAGAATTGGTGAGTCATTAATATCATGAGAAGGACCATCAGAGATTTGAGGTTCTTCTTCATCAAGTCCCTGAGAGGTAGGAACTTCTATGTTGTGAGTAGACAGAGGATCAAAAGCAGGAACATAGGGAGTGAGAGTGTTGGAGTAATGATGACTGGTAGGTCTGGGTTCTGTGAACTCATCACTTGGGAAAGAAATATTTTCATTAAAATCTACTTCATCACCCTCTGTTCCTGTTCTCTGTATGACTTCATCATCTTCATTAAATCTGACATGGAAAGTTTCTTCTACTTCTTGTCTTCTGATGTTGAATACTCTGAAGGCTTTGGCTGTTGGAGAGTATCCCAAAAAGAATCCATCATCAGCCTTTTCATCAAACTTTCCAAGTTTATCCCTGTAGTTATAAATAAACACAGGGCATCCAAACACATGAAAATAGCTGACGTCTGGAGATCTTTTTCTGAAAACTTCATAGGAGGTTTTGCCATGTCTTTTGACAATGATTGATCTGTTTTGAGTATAGTAGGCAGTGTGTACAGCTTCTCCCCAAAACTGCTTTGGTAAGGCTGCACCATTTAACATAGTTCTTGCTGCTTCAATCAGAGTCCTGTTTCTTCTTTCAGCCACACCATTTTGTTCAGGAGTGCCAGCTGAAGAGAAGTTCTGTGAAATTCCTTTTTCATCACAAAATGATTCAAGTTGATGATTCTTGAATTCTGTACCATTATCACTTCTTAGAGCTTTGACTCTAACATCATTCATATTTTCAACCTGTCTGATGAAGGACATGAAGGCATCAGCTGCATCACTTTTCCTTCTGAGGAAGAACACCCATGTATATCTTGAAAATTCATCAACTATGACCAAGGTGTATTTGTTGTGATTAATGGTTTGAGGTTTGACAGGTCCAAACAAGTCCATGTGAAGGAGATGTAAGCACTTGTCAATAGAGAATGATTGCCTAGTCTTGAATGAAGACCTGTGATGTTTTCCTTTGACACAAGCAGAACAAGTTTTGTCTTTGGAAAACATCACTGAAGGTAGACCAGCAACCAAGTTTTGAGTGGCTATCTTATTGATGTTCTTGAAGTTGAGATGAGACAGTCTCTTGTGCCACAGCCAGTTGACACTTTCAGAAGCTTTGGCAAGAAAACAATTTGAGCTGTCTTCAGAGCACACAGCCATGTTGATGACATAAACATCTCTCCTTCTAGGTGCAACCAGCACAACATCATTATTTTTGTTGAATATGGTTCCCTGAGTCTTAGTAAACAACACCTTATAATCAGCATCACATAACTGGCTGATGCTAATAAGATTGTGCTTAAGACCATTCACATATGCAACCCTGGTAAAAGTGATCCCATTGCAATTCACTGAGCCATATCCTTCTGTGTCACCTGAAGAGTTATCTCCAAACACCACTTTGGGACCTGGCTCCTTTGAGTATCTGTGCAGGTATTGTTGAATCCCTGTCATGTGTCTAGAACAGCCACTATCTAGATACCATACCGATTCCTTGAGATATTTCTGCACAGATACATAGAAACAGATTAGTTCCTATGGTGAACCCACTTTCCAGTGGGTTCCCTGAATTGCTTGTTAGCAACTCTTGTGTTGCTGTAAAACTTTTGGCGTTGGGATGGACAGTTCATAGTTTCATGGTTATAACTCCCAAAGATATCACACCCAGGGAAGTCACCACACTCGTCTGAGTGATGGTCTGTGAACCCACAGAATTTACAGGGAGGATAAGAATTGTAATTTCCCTGTTGTCTTTTGGAACTCTGTGGTCTGTCCCTAGAGGGTGTCTGAGCTCTTTTAGCTGCCATGTGTCTATCATGATCTAAGGTCGAGTGGTGAGTATTCTTACAAACATTGCAATAAGGTTTGATTAACCTTTCCCCTTTGGGTTCACCTAGGACTGACTTAGGTTCATGAGAAGTAGAGCATTCAGCGGAAGGCTTAATGTGTTGTTTCAAGAGTTCTACTTCTTTCATAAGAGACAACAGGCGATCTTCAGTGGTGGGGTCAACCTTATTCACAGCTTTAGTAGAAACTGGCTTAAAAGCTACTTGTTTACCAGTTGGTTTAGCAGGCACACGAAAAACTTTGGCTGGAGGATTCTCAATATCTATCTTAAGTTCATCCTTAGCAGATCTAGAAGAACTGCTTGGTTCAACTCCAGAGAGTTTGGGCAGGGGTGGAAGCTCAGCCACATCTTCAGAGACAGGGTCATTAGTCAAAGAGGTATCTGACATATGAATAGTCTCTGTAGATTTAAAGACAATGTCTTTGGGTTTGGTGATAATCCTCAGCTTTTTATGCTTAGCAGTTATATCCCTGTTTAAGTCAGCAGGCACTTCATCCCTAAGCAATTCATCAATAGTAAACCTAGCACACAGCCATTTTTCAATAACTTTGTTTAATTCAGTGACTTGATCATTTAAAGCTAAGTTTTTCAAGGTTAGTCTAGCTACTTCATTTTGCAGGGATATTTTTTCTAAGTTAACCCGCCTGAGAGTTTCACATTCAGCCTTAGCATTAATCATTTCAGTTTTAACAGAGTGAAACTTGTCAAGTAGGTTCTTCCTTTGTTCCTCAACAAAGTGCAAGTCAACAATGGTGTAATCAAGGACATGCTTACGTTCATCACAATCAGTCATAGATAGAAGCCTGTGTACCTTTTTCATTGTGATGTCAACCCATTGTCCTGATCTTGCATCACCTTTTCCAACAGCTGGTTCATCCTCAGCTATTGCCATAAAAGCCCTGACTCTTGTGGTGTCTTCTTCATCTGAAGTCAATGGTTCATCATTCCAATCATAGGTTTCAGCAACCAACCCTTTCTCAGCCTTTTTCTCACCACCTTTCTTTTTGGACATAGCTTCTATCTTCAAGTTCATCTGTTCTAACTCAGCTTTAAGTGCCTTGTACTTATTTTTGTAATCTTTCTTCTCAGTGTCTGAAGAATTGGATTGAGATGAGTTGTTATGTTGTTTGAACTTGTAGGGTTTGGATGAAGATGATGGATAAGAGGGTGATGATGTTTGGGTGGAAGGACATTCTTTTTGAAAATGTCCAAGCTTTCCACAGGCAAAACATGTTTCTTTTGACCTGTCAGTTGGTTTGCTAGCTGATCCTACTCTTCCAGATCTTTTGTAGTATCTTCTTTGGTTGGCTAGCAGTGCTCTTTCATGAAAATCTGCATTTAGTTCTGACAAGAACTCTTGGCTGTTACGGGTATCTTCTTCAATATCAGAATCGCTGTCAAGAGGATGTGTTGCAGAGATCAAGGCTTTGGAAGATGCTCCTTGGACTACAAATCTTTCAGTCTCTGATTTGTAGATAGTATCGATCAGCCCTTCTTCATAATTGTACTTTCCATAGAGCTGAGCAAGGGTATCATTTTTGATTGAGTTGTTAGCTCTCTGAGTCTGATTCATGCTCAGCCACTTTCTTGGAAGGCTGTTGACAAAAGTGGCATTGATCTCAGCTTGACCAATAGTAACATCATTCATAGCGAGGTCATTTAGAAGAATCTTCAGCCTAGTATAGGTTTGCTGAACTTTTTCACCTTCAAGAGACTTAAAGGCATTAAACTGAAGTCTGAGTGCCTGAATCTTTGTCTCTCTTGTTTCAGAGGGTCCTTCATGGCCAAGAATGAGGTCTGTCCACATTTGTTTAGCTGTGGGACACTGAATGACAGACTTCATGATATGCTTTGGAAGACAGGAAATTATGATGCTTTTGAGACGTTTATCTTGGTTTGCTAATTTTCTATCAGCTGCGGTCCATTGTTTGACAGGCTTGGGAAGAGGGTTTTCTTCAGTAGAAGTAAGTGCCATGGGAATATATGGACCATTTTCTAAAATTTCTAAAAGAAAAGGTTCAAGTCCATCAAGGTATACAAGAAATTGACTCTTCCAACTGGCAAAGTCTTCTTCATCAAAGACTGGTACACTGGTTACGTGTGATCCACCTCTTGAGTCAAGAAGTTGGGGTAGATCATCGTCATTTGGTGGGGGGGTAAGTCTTGGTGAAGAGGGGTTTCTGGAAGGTGAGTGTGGGCTAGAGGTTTCCGGCATGGTGGATCTTGATTATAAAACGGAGAACGATGTTTCTTGAAGGTTTTAGTATCAAACACTGCTCTGATACCAATTGAAAGTCCCTAATTAATGCGAGAAACCCTAATCTTAACTTAATCAACACAAGGTATTACTTTTCAAACGTAATCTTATTATTGTATAATAAAGAATTACAAGTGTTATGGATAACACCGTTTGATGACAATGTGTTGTGCACACTTTGAACAACAATAAACCTTAACTTATGAATACAGTCGTAGCTGTTTGATTCACTAAGTTACACGCACTAATGTTCTTAATATCTCAAAGTGTTAAATATTAATGCAAGGATACACATCCTATTTATAGTGTTACGAGGTTGACTTGAACAGTACTTGATGTCGACTACACAAGCTTTTACAAGTTCCCACATCAGTCACATGATGTCCTTCTATTCTTGGTAGTCTTCCATTATGCTTTAAGGAACAGTTGTCCAAAACAGTTTCCTTATTCTTCATATTCTCGAACACACAAATGGCATGTCCAAAGTGTGCTGAGAGTTATCAGGGTATTGCCACCCCTGTTAACTCTCAACCCCTCAGAGTCCCTAATACATCTTGGCTGTTATCCATCACAGCCAAGGAGTATATCTTCAGGTAATCTTCGACTTCCCTGACAATGTCTCTGACATGGACTCCTCTGAGGTTGCTCACAGAGATTCGGATCTCTGTGAGTCTTGTGAAACTTGCCTGCCTCCTAGGCACAGGCAAGGGACTATCTATCAGCCTAATTATGTTTAAATCAATGAACAGGGAATCTAACAAGTTTAGATTCCCAACAGTTTGAAAGATTTCATAATAGCAGTTTTGATTAAATTGATGATATTAGGTATGATAGAGTTTAGTGATTCTTTCAAGAAGCTTTGTATGTAGCTTGCTTAGTTCATAAGTAATACTGATAAAATTAGTTTTCATCAAATTTATGTTTTCAAATGCTTTAAAACAGATTGAAGATAGAGTAAATGAATGATTTGTTAGGTAAGAATTCAGTTTTTGATGATTAAGTAGTAGTATAGTTAGTGACGTCAGTTAGTAGTGGAGTATTTCGTTTCGATGTCTTTTGCAGGTTCTTGTTTTCAAGAAGTCGACAAGAAGTCGAGCTATTGAATCCAGAAATTTAGCCCAGAAAGATGTATTTGGAGTTCCATTGATTTCAGCTAGTAGAACAGAATCGGTTAGATCAGCAGTCGAGTTCAGTAGTGTGTTTGATTTTAAGCGAGCTCAGCGCTCCGCTTCGTCATCAAAGGACTTGGCCTGGATGTCATGGTTAAGCGCGTTTATTTTCTGCATATGTTTAGTATGTACTACTGGTTACTTGTTGTAGTATAGCTTTACGTGCAGTCTGCTTATTTTCTTATTTGATGCTATGCTCTTTATCTGTTTAAGTTGTGATTTTATTCTTGGATTTGTAAATGTTCGATTCAGTTAGCTTACTTTCTGTATTTGAGTGTTTGGTTAATGCTGTAACTATTTTTGTAACTGATATTGACAGTAGGTGTTTGAATATGTTTTAAATGCCACTTTGTTTAGTAGTTTAGTTGGTTAATCTTCTAGTTATGGGACTTATTTTTTATGATGCATAGAATTTTGTTCAATAATCTGTAACCTGAGTTTGGGAATGTGAATTAGAGTTCTAGTTATGGCAATTTAGCAGTTGGATATATTGCAATTAGTTAGGATAGATATAGTTAACTTCAAACTAGGTAATCAGTAGTAGTTATGATTTGATAATTAGATTTCTTTAAGTAGAATAAAAAGGGAAATTTAGTCAGTTAGTTTGTTACAAACGTTTTTAGTTGTTAGTAAAATCGTTTAAATCAAGTATTGTTAGTCAGTTAGATAGATTAGAACGCTTAGTGGATTTGGGCTAATTCAACATTGGGCTAGCTAAAAATGAAAGCTGGATGATTGGAAGTTACAAACTGGATTTACACAGTTTGGATTGAAAGAAAATTTGCATTCTACTAAAGTTGATTTTTGAATTTTACATATAAAAAAAATATTATATAAAAATTGACTTGTTACTTTTGTCATTTCATTTTTTATAAAAAAAATAGTTTGTATAAGAATTTAGTTAAAATTTTATAAAAAGTTTATTAGAATTTTGTTAAAAACAGTTAGTTGTAATTTTGTTAGAATTTGTTATATTTTCTAGTTGATTAATTTCTTAGTTAAATTTGTTTAGTTTGTTTATATTTTTTAGTAGTTACATTTTCTTGTTAAACTTGTTAGTTGGTTATTCGTTTGTATCTTGTTTTTACTTGTACTTTGTGCTTTATATGTTGTAATTGCAATGTGTTTTGTAGATTAGTACGTATATGTAGTAATAGTATAATATTTTACATTTTTTTACATGCTTTGTGCAAAGTAGACAATAGAAACCAAACAAGTTTTTACCACCAAAAACAATCAAGTCAAGCTTAAAAACGTTATATCAATTCAGATTGAGTCGAGAAAAACGAACTAAAAACAAAATATTATCAAGATAGGTCCTTTGTCTTCAAAGTCTTGTCACTTTTGATCCTTCTTTGTCTTTTTCATCAAATTAAGCTTGATTTTCCTTTGTTTGCTTGAAAATGCATCCTTCTTACCTATTTGAGCACAAACACAAAACATACCACATAATTCCGCTTTATAGCACAAAGTTTAGGTATTTTTCTTGTGTTTTAGGGTGATTTGTTGATAAATTGATATGAGTTTTTGCTCATATCAAGTTGCTCGGTATTAATTAGAGTTCATAGCCAAGGCATAACTTATTGAAGCGGGATGCAAAGATTGGCGAGTCCGAAAAGGCCCTAACAAGGCATGAGGGCTACATTTTGTTGCTAAAGATCTCAAGTGATGTGAAGAATCATTTATCAAAAATCAATATGAAGGATCGAGACACACGACGAAAAGCAAATACTCCCCTAAAGATCATGGAGAAGTCTATCCAAAAAGACCCTAGAAAGGTATGAGGATAAATAGATCCAAGTCCTAAAAGGAGGCGGATCGTTGTATATCAAAATCCAAAATAAAGATTGGAGAAAAATGAAGAAGTCGTGGTCCAAATTTGAAGAATCTCTCAAAAACTTCAAGTGAAGAAATTCCTATTATGAAGAGAAGACCATTATTTCATGAACGTCTCTCAAGATTCGAAGTATGAAGTCAATGCAAAATATCGATCTTAGAAAGGTCTCAAATCATGAAGCGAGTTATGCCAAGATATGAACTTTATGAGGTCCTGAGAAGCAGTTTTAAAAGATTTTGTCCTTTAGCTAACTATTGATTAAATCGTCCTACTTTATTTTCGGCCCAATAAACTACCGAAATAAGTCAACAATGCATCCTCGTGATCATTCAATACAACAATAAAATATAAGAGATACACCTAGGAATAAGGGAGTCTAAGTGAATAATTAAGCCACATGAGTTTGTGTTAGCTTGCTAACTTATAATAACAATGATCTCGTTTCTAAGCTTGGTGTGGGGAACGTGAAACTTGAGGGTGATAAACATTCATGACAACCAAATCCCTAATGTAAGTCTTAGATCTCTTTACTTGTTTTCTTCCTTCAAGCATTTTGTAATTTTCTATCTTTTTTAAGTTTGCTTAATGTCTTGTGTTTAATAAAGGCCAAGGTGGGTCAATTATAATGGAAAATGTAAATCTTGCTTTGTAATTAATGTATTACATGCGGGCGTTGCAATGGTCAAGTGTAGAGGATTTGATAGGTGTCAAAACACCCATCCTTTTACCACTTAAAACAATTAAAAACAAGACCAAAACGTGTATTTTATGTCGTAAAAGTCAGGATTATGCGTGGTTTGTGTTTTTGTTGTGATTTAGGACCAAAATGTGAAAAGGGAAGAAAACACGGGCTTTCACGGGCTTTTATCGAAGAAAAAGACAATAGACGAAGTCAAAAGATCAAGAGTGCAAAAAGAACGGAAGTCAAAGGCCTATTCTGAAGATTTATCGAAGAAAAAGTCTAAAGGCGGAAGTTAAACGAAGTCGAAGAACCAAGTCTAATAAAAGAAGAAAATAAAAAGACGAGTTCATTCTATTTATCAACAAATCCCGAGACAAAGTCGAGAATCACGAGTTTATTGTCAAAGACGGAAGACGAGAAGATAAAAGAAAAAGAAAGAAGCACCTCGCACCAACCACCTCTCCTCTCCTCTCCTATATATAGAAGACCTCTCATTTCATTTGAGGGTGTTAGTCATTTAGGAGTAGATAGATTTACTTTATGCTTTAGGAGTAGGAGTAGTGTAATTTTAGTTTCTCTCTCTAGCTTTTCTTTAATGTTCTTAAGCTTTCAACTTTAATCTTGTATTGAATCTTTAATTTTTATCTTAATTTCAAGCTTTTTATTAATCATCTCATTCTACCTTTCTTGTTTTTAAATCTTATGTTTTGATTTGCTTAATCATGTAGTGGGTTTAATCTTGTTGATTCTGTGATTGGTTTGCTTATTAGATTGTGCTTAATGATTTTCATGTGTTTGATTATTTTTTATTATTGTGTCTAGTGCTTATTGTTTTATTTTCTTATTTTTAATCAAGTGTTCTTAATAGTTATTTTTATAAAAATTTGATTTTTATTATTTAGATTATTTGGTGTTTTTAAAGTTTTTGAATTGTGGCTTATTAGTTTTTTCTTAAAATCAATTTGGTTAAAGTTTTGGTAAGTGCTTATTTGGTTTTAGCTTATTTTTCATTAATTCAGACTTTATAAACCCTCTTTTCCGACTTATAGTTTTATTTTTATTCCGACTTAGTTTTTTATTTATTATTCCGAACTAGGTTTAGTTTTCATTTATTCCGAATAAGGTTAGTGTAGGATTCCGACTTATGTTATCTTTAGATTATTCCGACTTATCTTCTTTTCTAGTATTCCGAATAATGCATGTTTAGACCATATTACGCTTACTCATTTCCCGCCACTTTAAGAATAGTATTCCGACTTGTCTTCAGTAGAATTTTCCCGCCACTTTTACATTCCGAATTAACACAATGTATTCCGAATAACATGAAGTATTTTTGTATGCATGCAATCCGAATTACTAGTTTCATAATGCACGTACATTCCGAATAACATTTTAGATTTGACATGCTAGCTAGCTTGCTAGCTTGAGTTGTTTTCCCGCCAATAGTATGTTCCCCTTCAGGGAACATGCTCCCCTAGGCTAAACATTAGTTCCGTAATCGATTTAGTATTATCCGAAAGTCGTGTTTATTTTTATTTTGAAATTCAGTTATTTTTAGTTATATTTTTCGTCAAATTTTAGTATTAGTATTTTTTCGAAAAGTTTATGTTTTAACTTTTATTAAGTGCCCGTTTCCATATTTGTCTCGTTTATTTTTAAAGTAGCCTAATAGTCCAATTTACTTCTTTTTCATTAAGTAAGTTTTATTTTTATTTCGAAAATTTATTTTTATTTTCAGTTTTATTTTTATTAATTGTTTCTTTTTAATATTCGTTTTAATATCATTTCTTTATTATTTGTCATTCTTCTTTAGTTTATTCTTTTTACTTTTCGCATTTACTTTTTAATTAGTTATAGACAACGACAAAATTTTCTTTTTATTCACCAAAGACGACTGAGTCACACATTTAACCGGAGATCAATTCGATTAGACGTCGAGAAAAACGAACTTTTAATCTAGCAAAACCTCACTTTCAAGCATGTTCAACGTTTGAATAGACTGACCCGTTTTGTAAACAATGTTGTTTAACGTTTCGACTCTCTTTTCCAAAGTAAGAGCTTTTTCAATATCCTTTTCTTCACGAGTTTTATAAAGCTCACTTTGTTCTTTGTTAACCGACTCTAATTCAAAAATCTGGAGTTTATGTAACAGCAGTTGTTCTTCAAGTTCCGATATCTTTTGTTTTGACATATGAATTTCATGTGTTACTTCAGAACAATATTGTTCGTTGAGCACCTTACGTTCATGTACCAAACCATTAGCTATAGCAACTCGTCGATCAACTTCTTTTACATAATCACACATTTTAAGCCTGTCTATCTCTTCGGCTAAGGATGTGTTTGCTTGCTTTAAATGTTTATTAGCCTCTTTATATTCCTTAATTTCATGTTTCAAAGTTTCCATAATAGACGCAAGCAAATCACGGTCCTCATTCGATTCAGTATCCTGAGCAGCATTATCGTCATCATTACACATATGCTGTGAATCCGTAGAAATATTGCTATCCTCCGTGTCCATTACATATGTGTCATTGTTGCTTTCGGGTTTCTCAGAATGCCGTCGTTCATTAGCAAACACATTATAGTTATCGTATGATGGTACCTTTTCAATTGGCTCACTATCAAAGATAGTTCCAGAATTGTCAGAAGTCTCTAGAATCACTTCTTGAATCTTTTCCATGTACACATAATGTGCCTCCAACTCTTGATCATCGGCTCATCATCAGTGTCGTCAGGCCAATCAACTTCATCTGCTGTGAGCGGAATCCCTGCTTCTTCTTTCTTACACATCAACATATTTTCCTTCTGATATGCAGAATCCTTAACCCGTTTTGGCTTCTTACATTCCCTAGCCATGTGCCCAAATCCCTTGCAATTGAATCATTAAATCCATGTCTTCTGCACAACCGAAGTGCCTACAATATCTCTAGCCCCAACTTGATTCGGCATCCTCTGATTATCATACCTAGCATCACGATCATACCTTGGAGTATTGTTGACTTCCTTATATCGAGCATTGGAGGATGATCTGAGGTTGTTGTTGGTAGGTTGTAGATCTTCATATATGTTGTGTTGAGTAAAGACATGAGTTCCTCAATCTTCTTGTCCATTGAAGTTTGTTCATCGTCACTATCTCCATCTAACTCGGTGTCATACTTTGGAGGTGGAGTGGGGAAAATTGCTTTTGCTTTGTTTCTAGCAGTAGCTAGAGGTTTGGTGGATGAGCTTGATGAACTTGAGGAATGAGAAGGTGCTTGTTGACGGTGAACGGGTTGTGTTGAAGTAGCAGCCACAAAAGCAATAGATTTAGCAAATCGTTCTCCCTTTTCATCCCTAAGTTCATTCACTTCATTCTGATGTTGTTTCAAGATATCATACAGTTTGTGATAACAGATAGTCTTAATATCTTCCCTTGTTTAACCAAAGTCACAAACCTTTGCCATTCCGGTTTGAGTTGAAGTAAAAACTGAACATTTGCATGATGATTGGAGATGGTTCACTGATTTCTGACAAGCTCATTTATCATTTTGTATAATCTCGAGTAATATGAGTCAACAGATTCGCCATCTTCGGGTGTGAATTTTCCGAAATCCTAAAGTAGATTAGTCTCGAGATCTTGAACATTGATCGACTCACCTTGCTTCAATCGATGAATTGCATTCTACATTTCCATAGCATTAGGACATTCATCAACCGTGGAATAGATATCATTATCAGTCTCAGTGAGTATGTAGTACACAACATCAACTTCAGCTTGAAGGAGTTTCCTTTTCTCAGCAAGACATGTGTCGAAATTCCCCAAAGCTCTTGTAGTTGATGAAGTACCATCCTCTGCTTGTGTGGTAATTGGTATGAATTCAAAAACGGGAGGTGCATTCTCAAGACAATGACGAAGAGCAGTTCGATTATCTTTTGTGTCAAGAAATCTGAGAAATGAGATCTCCACTGAACGTCGCAACCGGTAGTGAGCACAAGTGGATTACCGTTGCCACCTTGTTCCAAGCGAATTTCATTAGCAGTCGCATTGTTGTTGTTGTTGTTGTTGTTTGACATGGTAAATTCTTGTGAATGGATTACGGATCTTAGTGGATGTGTTGTTACGAGGTGTTGTTTAGATTCCAAAAAAAATTGTTGAACTTCCCTTAACAATGAGTGCACTAGAAACCAAAAAATTCCAAATTATTTCTTGGAATAATTTTATCAAATTATTTTCGGAATAATTTGCAAATTATTTTCAGAATATTGCTGATTTTTGGAATATGGCTATTGTGATTTTTGGAATATTTCCCTTCTTATTTTCGGAATTTTGTGCTTCTGGTTTTCGAAATATTTGATATCTCAAATAGATTTTCAGAATATGTGAATGTCAAGTGTAATTTTGGAATACCCTTTTTCCCTTTCTATTTTTGGAATCAGGAAACTCAAAAGGATTTGCGGAACCTTGAAAACTTCTTAGGTGTTTTCAGAATAAACTGCTTCCCTATTTTCGGAATAAACTGCTTTCCTATTTTCGGAATAATGCTTCTTCCCTAATTTCGGAATAATGCTTCTTCCCTATTTTCGGAATCTTAAAAAAAATCCTAAATCTATATTCGGAATAATAGAACCCCCATTATGATTTTCGGAATAATCCTAAATCTATTTTCGGGAAAATCCTAAATCTATTTTCGGAATCTGTAAACTTAATTCTATTTTTGGAATATAGAACTTTGGTTTTCGGGATCTTAAAACTTAAGACTATTTTCTGTATACTTGAATTCTTTTCTATTTTCGTAATGTCAAACTCAAACCGATTTTCGGAATATTAAGAAGGTCAAATTGATTTTCGGAATAATAGGCTGTAGTATTTTTGAAATCCTTTTCTTTGCTATCTTCGGAATCCAGAAACCCTCGTGATGTTTTCAAAATAACCTATATTATTCCGAAAATAATGCCAGTTTTGACCGAGTACCACCTTTCTCGGATCTAACAAACCCAAAACGTGCTTTCAAGCCAAAAATTAATCCAAACAACCAAAAAATTTGTGTTTTTGGCCAAAATAACTAACCCAACTCCCTACCACAACAATGTAGGAGATTTCTCTGAAGATTAAACCATAAAAAACACAAAAACAAATTGGATCAAATACCTCACAAAATCAATAACAACAATAACCACGAATCTTCAATCACCTATCCACTATAGGCTCTTGATACCAAATGTTAATCCCAATCAATCCATAACACAATAAATATGATAGAAATAGATAGAAGTTAGAGCGAGAAAGTAGAGAGCGAAAGTAGAGAGATGGTGGAAGGTTAATACTTTAGAGAGAGTAAGTGAATGTAACCAACACCCTCTTATACTCATGGAAGAGGGCTTATATACCCATGAGCTTGGTGGGCTCATGGGCTTGTTTCCTTGGGTCAGGCTTGGATTCTCTTTAAGCTTAGAGCCCCTAACTTATACAATATTAGCTTAAAATCCAAGCCTGGTTATCCCGACTAACCTATTACAATACAAGACCATTAACGACTAAGATGACCTATTACATTCTTGTTCGACTATATAAAATATATAGGGCTAACAATTTCCTTGATTAGCACATGGTGCTTTCCACAAATGGTTCTTTGGCCTTATCATAGGGTGATAGTTAAGTTTTTCGACACCTTACCTCATGGTGCTCAATCTTGAGTTTCTCTTCAACATGGAGCACATCCTCCCATAAGGCCATTTTCTTCTACTAACGGAGTGGTTCACTTTAGTTTTCGAAAGGGTCTTTCGGGGTCCAAAGGTGTTAACCGGTGTAACACTTGCTTCCTTAGCTTTTTCGTAAACACTAGGATCCATGGTTCGGTCGACCATGTGGATACTAGCCTCAAACGCATCAACGACCCTAATGGCATTTTGGGTATTGATGAGAGATGACCTCTTTAAGATCTTTGCAGCCTTGTTCCGTCATTTAAAATTTTCTATGTACAAACGATGAATATTCTTGTTATTTCTTTCATGGTTATCAATTTAATGATCGTTCAAATTTGACCAAGTTGTTCTCACAATTATTGTAATTCGATTATCGAGAGATCATATTATAAAAGTCATACATTTCATTCTTGAATTGCGTTCCCCATACATAGTTTTTGGAGCTTACGCTATGTTCTCGAGTTGTTTTTTAAAAGAACGGGAAGGGAGGGGACAGGAAGGGGAAGGGAATGGATCATATTAGGAAGGGAGCATGTGTATTAATTTAAGTTCTCGAGTTTGTTTTTTTAGTTAGGAGGAAAAGAAAGGGAACTGAACATAATTACTAAATTACCCCCGTTTTCTATGATAATCATATTATTTGAGCAACTTGTTTGTACAACGTGTTTTTTTTTATCTTTTTTTTGCATAAGGACTGACGACGTGAAAGAACAATTACAACCTAATTAAATAACTCACTATCATGTCATGATCATTCTGTTTAAAATTTTCCAAGAAACAAAATCCAAAGCAATAAAATAGTATACGACATGCCCAATTTGCTCATGTTAACACACTTAGTGATGAAAATGTGGCTTGCCTGCGTTCAAAACCTGAACACGATACTCAGAGTAACAAATAACTTGCATATGAACAGAATCACGACATTCCCATTTGCTCATGTTAAAACAGTATACGAGGGAAACAACAATCGTCATTCATTTATATCATGACACAATTAATAAAGTCCCGAAATTCCAGAATAAAAAGTAAAAAAAATACTTTTCGCACGTACATGATACAAATCATTACAGATACAATAGCAAGCAATAATTTTTTTTTCATTTCTAGCGCACGCTAACAAGCGAAAAATAAGTTTTCGCTCGACCCATTTTGGATCAATGGTTCATGCTGAATGTTAGAGGCTGCAATCATTTATTTCCAATGGAATTAGGTAGTCAGGGCCGTAAAGACGATAAGAAATCATTTAACTCACTAGCACTAGTGTCATTCTTCGTTCTTTAATAGCGGTTGGTTGAATCGAGTCAATAGATGAGTATTTGTATGCCATATTTGAGGTTAAAATATGAGTAGTAAGTTAGTAAGTGTCTATTTCAAAAGGTTGTGCAGCGGTCACGACTCGCCAGATTGATGGATGTACGATGTAGGAGAAAGAACTAAAAATACTTGGATAGCTATTGATCCCAAGATAGCGCAGAAGGATAGGACTGAAAACATAGCTGACTCTACAAAGAAAGCAAGTCACTGTGATAGTTGACTGATACATCCACAAAACGATCACCAAAGCAACTTAGTAAATGACTCAATTTCTTACTGTTTAACTAATCTATACACGTAATCGATCCTAAACTTTCCTTCATGTACGTTATTCGTTCTAGCCTATACACGTAATGGATTCAAATACAACTTTCCTTCATGAAGTACATATATAAACATGAAGGCAACATCTATAAACGATATCCAAGTTTTCAATATCATTATTCTTATAGTTTACAGTCTTCATGCAAAAAAATCACATACCAGACACGCAATTAGGTATCCACATGAACATGATGTTAGATGCATGTTTTCGATGATAGATAACGATGAGAGAACATTATCATGATGAAAACATGATGACAAAACATATAATACTACTATATATGAACAGCAGGCAGAAACAAATGCCGGTAACGAGATGAAAACAAATATAATACTACTATAAGTGATCAACTTCATCAGGTATAATACTACTATATATGATAAGAAATCGCTCATATATAATCACTTTGTATTCATATCGTTACCAGGTAACACATAATACTACTATATAAGAACAACATAATAGAATACATAAAAGATTACAAGGATCATGGCAGAGACCATGATTACCTACCTGACCACGAGATGAAAACAAAGGGTACAGAGAACATAATTGTGGATTGTGAAAACTAGGTCAAATATATAAGACGTGCATTAATATGATGGGGATATATTTATAATTTTACATGAGCCCATGTTGTTACTAATCTACTTCCCTTCCTAATCCCCCCAATTTTGACGGAACGAGTTAACACAAAAAATGCATACCTTCTCTCCCTCTTCCCTTCCTGTCCCCTACATTTCCTTCTTATAAAATCTTGAGAACAATAAAATTTTGTAATTTCCCATCCCTTCCCTTTCCATTATTTAAAATAAAACTCAAGAACAGAGTGGTAGAGTACATACTTCTCATTCAACAAGTGAATGAATCCTTTTAGTCTTGACAAAACGTCATACATTTATTACAAAACATCATACTTTTATTAAAAAGGTGGTAAAATCTAAAGGCCAAGATGACGTAGGATCTCCTGAATCGGGGCACGATTCGTGGCTTGCCTAGCCTCGGTATCATTGTTCCTCATTCGTAGAATTGCGATCTCGGTCTCCGCAGCTTCAAGAGACTCTCGTATTTCGGCTATCACTAGGCCCTTGTCCTCATCTTGTGCGGTAAGGTTATCCACATCACGCTCTACATCCTCCAGACGACTGATCATATGTTCGACATCGAACCGAGTGCTTATGAAGTAGGCTTGTCTTCTGGGGAATGAGTAACATTAGGTGGTGGTGAAGAGATGCGGTTTCTTTTTTTTGGAAGTTTAGGTAATGATGAAGGAACGGGAGTGGGGATTGGCATGTTAGTAGTGGGGATATTTGGGACGTTAGAGGGTTGACATTTGGTGTTATGATTGGTGAATCTTGCTCTTCATCTGAATCAATCGTGATTACGCTCCGGATAGGAGTAATTTAGTTGCCCGATTCAGATTGCAGAATGATAAACAGGATTAGAGGCACATTTCCTTCTTTGTTTGTCAGCAAATGTAAAACAACGATTATTAGATAGGCAGAGGTGAAGTATTTTTCTAAACTTCTAAAAATTAGGAATGAGTAGTATGATGTCTTGTAATTTTTCTTTTATTTAGAATAAGTTCTTGTACAATCGTTCCATAGTTCTACTTAAATTTCCAAGTAGTCCTCACATAGAAAATAATAGGTGAACTGTGGGATGTTAAACTCATCTAACATGCCTTTCCACATACCAATTGCTTGTACTTTCACTTAGTAGTGATAATTCACTGTCGGATAAATACAATTATCCTTAACCAATATTTAGTCTCTCATTGAATTAGGTGTTCTCCAATATTTATTTGTGGCTATTTCTCTTGCTAAACGTCTACAACTTGTAACTCAGATAAGTAAGTATGTTCTTATGGCTATAACGTAGCCCATACTAGCTCTTGTTCATTTTTTAATGTTTCCTTAACTTAGTATTGCTAGCTCGTTTTGATAATTTTTACACACTGTAAAATTTTTAAATTGATTTAAAAAAATAAGTACTAAATTTTATCACAAAAATTTCATCACAAAATTTGTTCTATTTTTTTAATCCGATTAATTACTCAATTCCATCACAAGAATTTTTCTGAGTTTTGAGTGTGCTCTATTGTATCTTATGTGTTTTGGTTATTTTGTTCTCGTCTTGCATTTCACTCGTAATTACTAGATAGAATTTTCCGTCATTGATATATATATATATATATATATATATATATATATATATATATATATATATATATATATATATATATATATATATAAATATATATATATATATATATATATATATATATATATATATATATATATATATATATATATATATATATATATATATATATATATATATATATATATATATATATATATATATATATATATATATATATATATATATATATATATATATATATATATGTATATATATATATATATATATATATATATATATATATATATATATATATATATATATATATATATATATATATATATATATATATATATATATATATATATATATATATATATATATATATATATATATATATATATATATATATATATATATATATATATATATATATATATATATATATATATATATATATATATATATATATATATATATATATATATCTTGTATTTAAGATCTCAATATAGGACCACATTTCGCATCTGGGGTGCTCAAATTTCGTGGCACGTGATAATCCCTTTGATGTAGAATTGGCACAATCCTCTCAGCTAGAGCTCCATCCTTTAATCTAAATCGATATCATAACTTCGTAATTTATAGTAAATTCATTATAACTTAGTCGCAATCAATGGATTAAAAATTTTGGATCCGTCTTAGCATAATCTATCCCAAATAAAATTTCTCTTTGGTAACCATTCGACTTACGCGTCGGCTTATTTAGGTATAGTCGTCATATTGTGAATTATAATTCGTTCTTTGAACTATAGTACTTTTTGGAGCATTAAAAAAGTAATAATTTTATAGTCATATGTTGTCTATAAATAATGACGACGGCGTCGTTCTTCGGTCGTGATCAAAATGAGCGAAACAATAATTCAACACGGTAATTTACGTATTCAATTCCAATTTCTAATCCGTTAATTAATGTAGGTCATTCTTCCTCAACCGAGTCAATTATAAAGGACAAGTGGAGTAACAATTTACCGAAACCAATAAACGATTGCTCTTCTCAACTTATATAGTAGCACCGATTGATTTAAGTATTACTACAAATTAACATACTACCACACACATGGTAAATAAATATGTTCATATAGTTTCAAGTCCTAGAAATTATGGCGATATTTTTAATTCGGCTTATAGGATATCGGGACTGTTAATGCAAGTGATGCCTAAAAACATTATTAGTGTTAACTAATATTTCTTAGTTTTGATCACAACAAACCATACAACATATTTAGTGTAAAACACAAAATGAATTATTTAACTAACACTATCATCAAGGTAATAATCATATCACTAACCTTTCTTAATCATACTTAGTGATCATCAAAATGATTATTCTTAAAACTCACTTTTGTTAATATGACAAAAGACTTTTTAATAAACTTTCTTTTTTAGAAAATGTTTTATTAAAATAGAAAATGAAAATGTGAAAATAGCATATTCCAAATGCTGTTAGAATATCCTTTGAAGGCTTAAAATACCTCAGATATTCATACCCCACTAAAAGACAAAAAACGGAGCCTACTCTAGTGGCGGTACCTTAAGTACCTACGCGGTTCCTTAGCGATATGGAATCATCGGGCGAGATAAGGTACCGCGCACAGTAGACGTTATAGATCCGTTATACTTTGTCTCCTTTAAATAGTGGGTCAAATCTTATTTTCCAACAAGCCTCTTGGACGTTTTTCTCAGCCCCCTTTCTATTTTCTATAGCATAATCATTAGTAAATGATCACTTAAAGTGTTAAGGATGTTTACATATGATTATCCTCTTGATCCCCTCCTTTACCTTGTCCAATGAGAAGATCACTCACTCACTAGTGTTGTGATAAAGATGAATCTATGAGCTAGTCATATTCATCATGATACCCTTTTTGTTTTAGGTCAATCCAATGTATTTATGAATACTTGGATTAGTTGTGTTCATCCAAGTTATTTGTGGATACTTGGATTTGTTGTGTACATCCATTGCATATGTGTTTGCTTGGATTTGTGTTGTGTAAATCCAAGCTACATGTGTGTACTTGGATAAGTCTAGTTCAGTTGTAATAGATTTGATTAGGAGTTCTCACTAAACTATAAAGTGATGTGGTTGTGTCTTGTGAGTTCTCACTAAACTTGAAAGTGATTAGTAGTTGTGTTGTGTGAAGTTCTCACTTAGCTTCAAAGTGAAGAGTCGTGAAGATTGGTTCTAGCTTTGGATTAGAACTCGACATCTAGCCTTGTGTCGTAAAATGGTGAAGTAGGCAACGTCATGAAGATTGGTTCTACCTTAAGATTAGAACTCGACATCTAGCCTTTTGTCGTTAAATTGTGAAGTAGGCAACGTTGTGTAGATTGGTCCTAGCTAAAGATTAGGTCTCGACATTTAGCTTAGTGTCGGAAAATAATGTAAGCAACGATGTAAGGTTTTCTCCGCCGAGAAGGGAGCTTGTGGATATAGTGGAAATCTCGAGTAGGTGTACTCGAGGAGTGGAGTAGAAACGAGGATAGAGCCTCGTTGTCGAACCACTATAAATCTTGGTGTCTTCCCACTAGGTTGTCTCCTTCCTTACTCTTTACTTATTTCATTGTGATTACACTTACCTATTATCTTTGCTAGTGCATTTGAATTGAACCTAATCATTATGCAACTTAGCCTGAAGTAAAAGATAGTTTTGATACAAACCAAATTGAAAGTAATTTTAATTTGGTCACCAATCGAAGAGAAACTATTCAACCCCCCCCCCTTCTAGTTTCTACAATTGGTATCAGAGACATCGTCACTCAAGATCTTTGAAGTATATTGTACTTTAAAACTTGGATCGATCCATTGTCTCCTCAAATTAGAAGGTCAAGTTGTACTAAAGTTTCTCTTTGGTCAAAACTATTTTGTTCTTGAAAAATAGGTCTTTTAATTGATAATATTGCATCCCTCTTAAGATTAGTAGTCTTTATGCATTTTAGATCTACTCTTGAAATGTATCTACTAGTTTGCATCTTGCTTTGTGTAGGTACTCATGAAGATCAATCACTTAATTGGTTGTGGATTGAGTTACTTGCACTTGTAGAAGACTCATCTTCATTGATCTTTAACATCTTTGAATGATGATACCAAGATGATTGGGAATGATACTAGTCCTTGAAGACTTAGTACTCATCATAGTCATTGTTGGGCATAGCATTGATTCCTTGATGGATTGCTCTTTGTGGCCAAGGTACGCTTTCGTTCTTCCACACGCCCTTTGATCATTCTTTTGATCATTACTTGACTATGTGCTTGTTCTTGGCATCCTTGCCTTGACATTTGTTTGTGGTTTGTGATTCTTTCCTTTTATCCTCTCAAACCTTCATTGCTTGGATACTTGACTCACTATGGTGATGTAGAGTGAGTTAGTAGTAGCTTAAAGTATTAAGCATGATTTCCATGCTTTGCACCCACACGGTTAGTAGGCCCTTTGTGGGAGAGAAAGTGAATTAATACCTTGATCATGTTTTGGTTTAAACTAAGACTATTATTGAAAGTGATCTTAGTCTATACTTGAATAATTGCTTTGTGTCTATTCATTACCAAAGCCGTTTAACGTTTCGCCAGAAAGGTACGTCTTAAACCACTATATATGACACAAGCTCTTCGTTACCACTAATTGAAGATTGTCATTAATCCCTTGAGCATTGGTCCTAGTCTTGATTCACTTCACTTGACTTCTCTCCACTTTGTCGTTTTGCTACGAGTAGTCGTTTATCCGTTTCGGTTCTTTTCGATCTTGATTTAACTCGTAATCCTTCGTTAAGGCATATTGCTTAGTGTTATGATGATCCAATGATATTCTAAAAGGCTCATGATATAATTTTAAGTATTTTAGAAAAGCTTGGTTTTTAAAATTTGGCGTTTTTCATTGATAAAAACCTGCCTCTGTAGGCGGTTCTTTATCTAGGCGGCTCAAACCCGCGTTACCTTATCGATAAGGAACCGCGGGCAGTAACTTCTGTCAGAGCGCCATTTTGATTATTTTATTCTTTTTCAAACAAAACCCTCTCTCTCCCAAAAACACACAGCCGACGGTTTACCCTTTTTCCACCATTGTTGAAGCTTCCAAAACCTTCAATCACTCAAATTAATTGATTCCAAGTTGTGGGTTTCACTCATCCTTCATCTAAAATCAATTAATTGTAAGTATTTTCTTTCAATTTCATCTATTTTGTTCTAGGGTTCATCCTTTCATAATTGGGGATTTTTAAAATTGAAATTAAATTAAAACCTTAATAGGAATGTGGGTTGACATGGTTATTTTACTATGATTCCTTATGTTCATATTCATTAAGATTTCACTAAAACCCACTTGTAGAACAAATCTGAATTTAGGCTAAATGATTTTGGTTAAAAGATGGATTTGAGATGAACCCATGAACAAGTAGGTAATGACATTGATAATGCTTACCTAAAAACCTTGTTTTGAAAAACCAATGTTCTAAGTCCATTGTTGATACAACATAGTTCATATGTTCTTGGTAAATAATGGAATAGCTACATTGTGAACATGAGAATGATATGGATTCAATCCTTTGTTATTCAAAAAATTGATATAACACATTATCATATTTTTGATCTTTGATTTTATTTTTCATATGAGTGATTGGAAAAATATTGTCTTATGTTTATTTAGGTACTAATCATGCCTTCTCAATTTCAAAAGGATCATCAATACACTAGACAATACATGCCAAACCTTTCCCAAACCTATGCTTCCCCCCAACTTCAAAACTCTTTTCCATCCCTTTCTACTCGTTGTTTCCATGAGGGTAGAGTCGTTGACAAGGAAATAACGGGCTATGACTATATCCAATCTATGTTTGAGCTTTCGGGGTTTGATTGCTTGCTCAACATAGAAGAAGATATTTACCTCTTATTCCTTCTTGAATTCTTTAGCACCTACTCCATGCTTGAATACAATGGAGAAATTTTCATTCGTTTCGTGTTGAATGATCAATTGATTCAATACTCCCTCGAAAACTTTGGTGAAATTCTCGGTGTGCCATATGAAGGCACTTGTCGTTTTACGGATAAATGGAGACTTGATGCTCTATTGGAATCCTACGATAAACCTCCAAATGACCTCACCGAAATTGATCTAGAGTTCATCCTTGACATCATTTTGAAAGAGCGTGATGGAAACGTTGTGAGAAGCCTTCATTCAAATGTACGAAATGTGAATCGATACGAAGTGCTCTCTAGCGACCTTAAGGATTTTATGGTCCAATGGGCAAATATCCTTAGGGAGAATGTCTTTTGTCTTGGTGGAAACCGAGATCATATCCCGGCTTGTATGGTGCATATGTTGAGTTGCATCTTTACATCCACCATATACAATTTGGCATTCTATATCGCTCGACGAATCAATTATGCCCTTTCGAAGCCCAAAACAAACCTTCCCTATGCTATGCTTCTTACTCGCCTTTTCAAAAGGGTTCCTCATGATTTTCCCCACCTCGATCTTTCTCGCTTCTACCCGGTTCATCGGGTTATGTTGCCTATTCAAGAGGCATATGCAAGAAAGACAAGAAGTGATCGAGGATCGAGAAAATCCGATCATCAAGAGATGGATGATGAGGACATGGACATGCCAACAAGTGATGGTGATGGCATAGGTACTAGTTCTCACTTCAACTCTTCGAGTAATTCCCACCCATCCTCAAACCCATTCGAGGATGAATTCGAAGACTTAGCTCCTCCGCCTCATCATTCTAGTGAAGTATCGGAAGATCTCAATATGGAGCATCTTTACCGTGAAAATCTTAGAACTCGAGGGGAATTGCACGAACACCGGGTTGAATCAAGAAAGGGTTTCAAATTCTTAGGGAATATGATCAAGGGATTGGGCAAAAAGAGAAGGTGAAAGCTTTGAAGTTTTTCAAAGAATACATGTTGGTAAACATGTAATGTTGAATAATTTTTTTTTATCTTGGATGTGTATTAACTTATGCTACATGTTTGGATTGTTATTTATTTGATCCTAATTATTGTTTATGCCATCATGTTTGTGATTTACATAGCTTTGTGCATGCCTTATGATAGTTAGCTTATTAGATTATGATCTGTAGTTAACTTTGGCTTGTGAATCCTTTGGTAAAAATCTGGGTTCATCAAAATTTAGGATGTGAAATTTTTGAAAGCCCTCTGGTCGCGGTTCCATATCGACCCGCGGATCCTTATCGATAAGGAACCGCCCGTCCTAGATAAGGAACCGCCGGCCACTGTTCACGACAACATCTTTTGCTTTACACTGTTTTCTTAATTCTGTGTAAACACTGCATGATTTTCTGTAATAAACTACACATTTCCTAAACTTGCTTACCTAAATTCATTATTCACCTAAAATGATTTTAACCCATTACTAGTTTGGATCATCCCCTCACCCATTTAAACCCACCTTGTTTGTTATGTTCTTCACACATCAAACATCCTTCCCTAACCCTTAAACCACCCTTAAACAACCATGGTTTGTACCAAAACCTCAAACACTTCCAAGACCTCCACCCCAAGGAAAACACTCAAAATAAGGATTAAGGTAGCCAAGCCTAACTCCTCACCCTTTCACACACCTAAGAATGAGATGGTTCCTATCCTCATTTCTTCATCACCTTCACCACCCTTTGCACCATGCAAGACAACATCCACCCATGGTACTAACCACTCCATTCGTTCTACCTCCTCTTCATTCAACTCAAGAATGAATGAGCTCTCTTCACCCTTCACTCCAAGTGCACCCTTGGATGTGACCACACAATCCCAACCAATCCAAAGCATTCCTTTTATGAATGACTTTGATGACACCTTGGTGACTTCACCATTTACCCCTCTTAACTCACCCATTTCACCAACCTTGGAGAACATACCTCCACACTCACCCATTTCCCCTTTAGGGAACATTCCTCCACTATCACCCACATCACCCTTGGAGAACATGCCTCCTCCACCTCCACCCAACTCAAACATTCCAATTTTTGGTGTTCCACTTTCCCTCCTTTTGGGTGATCCATACTATGGGTTTCAACAAACACATGGTCCTAGTTGTCCATGTTGTCTTTACAACCACTACATCATCCATAACCTTAGGATGGATATGTTTGGACTACATAGGAGGTTGCAAGAGTTCTTTCTTGCCTTGTTCTCCATGCCTCCTCCTAGGAGATGAATGATGAGTTTTCTAAATAAATGGTTTTCAACAAAACCAAGCCAAAGAAGACTACTCATCTAGATTTAATGTTAAGCTAGCTATGTATTAGTTAGTTTTATTTGTCATTGTACTTGCTTCCTTCATGAATGTTTCATGATGTTGATCTATGGATTTAGCCTTATGTGTTTCTATCCTTATGTGCACATTGATCAACTTTAATTTGAAATTAAAATTGAACCTAAATCTATCACAACCTCTAAAAACTTGACTAAAATTGGTTCAAAATGATATCTAAATTATTTTGTAACCCTTGTCAAGACATTCTTTGTAAATTTGTTGCTTTATGCAACCCTAGCATAATTTGGTGCTAATAGAGGTAAAATTCCAAGATTTGCAACATTTTGAAAAAGTCTTAATTTTTCCCAAAACCCTGGAAAAACATGGTTTCAAGTCCACTGGACGCGGATCCTTAAAGTCCCGCGGTTCCCTAGCGATATGGAACCGCCGGTCCCTATAAGGTACCGCGGACAGTATGTGATTTTTGATACGTTTTTGGTCAAAATTCTTTAAACCCTATACCCTGTCAAGATTCCTTGTTTACTCAAATTGACTAAACATTCCTTGACACTTCACATTTTGTATTCAAATTCTTACCTTGATTACATTTTACTTATACCCCAACCTTGAGATTTCATTCTCACACCTTCCCAACCTTGAGAATTCATTCTCACACAACCTTGAGATTTCATTCTCACACCTTCCCAACCTTGAGAATTCATTCTCACACAACTTTGAGATTTCTTTCTCACACTCTCACAATGCCTAACCCCTACATCCCTAACCTTGACATTTCTTTGTACCAACCCCACTCACCCAAAGCTTCCTCATCCAAGCTTTCAAAGAAACCGAAAATCTCGGTTAGAACTATTTGGGTTAAGAAGAATGAACCATCTTCCTCCAAACCACCCAAAAACCCTACCTTCTCTCCAATCAAGTATTGGAATGAGACTTATACCATTAACCCCATCACCGGTGCTAAAGAAAATGTTCCCCCACCACCACAATCCTTCAATACCCCTCAACTCAATGACCTTTAAACCTTCCCAAACCTCACAAGGCATTGTGAAAACATTCCGAAATCCATTACCTCTCCACCACCAAACCCTAGGTTTGATGCCATACCCCCATCAACCGATTTTGTGTTGCATCATGGATCCTCGTGTGCTTGTTGTCGATTTCAACAAATTGAACTTGCTCATGTGTATAAGAAGTTAAACTTTCTTGAATTCCTCCTCACTCGACCTCCTATTCAAGTTTTCGTTCCGGTGGACAAAACATCGAATGATGCATCGTCGTCTTTTTAGAGTCTTTTGTTTTTTAAGCAATCTTGGAAAATTATCACTATTAGGCTAGCTTATGCTTAGTGGTTTATTTTCCATATTTCTTGCTTTAGATACTCATATTGTGTGTATGACTATCTACTTTGTTGTGTCTTTTCTTTTATGTAACCTTTGTGTTGTTTGTGTGTTATTCCCTTTAGTTCTATTTTGAGTTGATCATGGTTAATTTTTACAATTGCTTATGGGTGATTCCATCAATTCTAAACTTTAACCCATTGACAAGATTATCATCTTCGTTGGATTGAAGTTTGATTTTGTCAATTACCTCTTTGGACAAACTTAGCAAAATACTTGCTTCTAATTTGAGATTTCTTCTCTCTCTCCCTCTCAAGTTACTTAGTAGGTAGTGATCATATATACATTGGTGTTTCTTTCCTTTCTACTAACCTTTGTGTAGCATGTCACCTTAGCTCATATACTTGGTGCCCCTAGCAAGGGGGAGCAACCACCAAGGGGGAGCTACTAGCAAAGTTCGATGTTCTTCGAAGACTTGTGCTAACCTTTTTGCTATGACAAAGGGGGAGAAATGATAGTGATAAACTCGTTAATAATTCGATATTTTGTGTTTCTACGTAAATGAGTTTATCGTTTGTCGTAATCAAAAAGGGGGAGATTGTTAATGCAAGTGATGCCTAAAAACATTATTAGTGTTAACTAATCTTTCTTAGTTTTGATCACAACAAACCATACAACACATTTAGTGTAAAACACAAAATGAATTATTTAACTAACACTATCATCAAGGTAATAATCATATCACTAACCTTTTTTAATCATACTTAGTGATCATCAAAATGATTATTCTTAAAACTCACTTTTGTTAATATGACAAAAGACTTTTTAATAAACTTTCTTTTTTAGAAAATGTTTTGTTAAAATGGAAAATGAAAATTTGAAAATAGCATATTCCAAATGCTGTTAGAATATCCTTTGAAGGCTTAAAATACCTCAGATATTCCTACCCCACTAAAAGACAAAAAACGGAGTGTACTCTAGTGGCGGTACCTTAAGTACCTACGCGGTTCCTTAGCGATATGGAACCGCCGGGCGAGATAAGGTACCGCGCACAGTAGCCGTTATAGATCCGTTATACTTTGTCTCCTTTAAATAGTGGGTCAAATCTCATTTTCCATCAAGCCTCTTGGACGTTTTTCTCAGCCCCCTTTCTATTTTCTATAGCATAATCATTAGTAAATGATCACTTAAAGTGTTAAGGATGTTTACACATGATTATCCTCTTGATCCCCTCCTTTACCTTGTCCAATGAGAAGATCACTCACTCACTAGTGTTGTGATAAAGATGAATCTATGAGCTAGTCATATTCATCATGATACCCTTTTTGTTTTAGGTCAATCCAATGTATTTATGAATACTTGGATTAGTTGTGTTCATCCAAGTTATTTGTTGATACTTGGATTTGTTGTGTACATCCATTGCATATGTGTTTGCTTGGATTTGTGTTGTGTAAATCCAAGCTACATGTGTGTACTTGGATAAGTCTAGTTGAGTTGTAATAGATTTGATTAGGAGTTCTCACTAAACTATAAAGTGATGTGGTTGTGTCATGTGAGTTCTCACTAAACTTGAAAGTGATTAGTAGTTGTGTTGTGTGAAGTTCTCACTTAGCTTCAAAGTGAAGAGTCGTGAAGATTGGTTCTAGCTTTGGATTAGAACTCGACATCTAGCCTTGTGTCGTAAAATGGTGAAGTAGGCAACGTCGTGAAGATTGGTTCTACCTTAAGATTAGAACTCGACATCTAGCCTTGTGTCGTTAAATTGTGAAGTAGGCAACGTTGTGTAGATTGGTCCTAACTAAAGATTAGGTCTCGACATTTACCTTAGTGTCGGAAAATAATGTAAGCAACGATGTAAGGTTTTCTCCGCCGAGAAGGGAGCTTGTGGATATAGTGGAAATCTCGAGTAGGTGTACTCGAGGAGTGGAGTAGAAACGAGGATAGAGCCTCGTTGTCGAACCACTATAAATCTTGGTGTCTTCCCACTAGGTTGTCTCCTTCCTTACTCTTTACTTATTTCATTGTCATTACACTTACCTATTATCTTTGCTAGTGCATTTGAATTGAACCTAATCATTATGCAACTTAGCCTCAAGTAAAAGATAGTTTTGATACAAACCAAATTGAAAGTAATTTTAATTTGGTCACCAATCGAAGAGAAACTATTCAACCCCCCCTTCTAGTTTCTACAGGGACATACACTGAGTAATTAACTGTTCATGAAAGTGGGCTAAAGGCAACTAGGATATCGGGACTTAGACATCAAGTAGGAAAACGTATCAAGTTTTAGCACTTATGTTCATCCGTAAAAATAAATAATGTTCTCACCTCAAAGTATATTAATACATGTAAAAAGTGAGGCTATGAAACTCACCTCGAAGAAATAGCAAGATATGAATTAGGGCAACGACACAGAAAATAAAGCACACAAATCGATGCGTAATGCTCTACTCGTAATCTAAGTAAAATATATACCATACTTAGGCTAAACACTTATAATAAAAATATATACAGCACTTGGTTTATAATATATACTTGCATTTAATTTATAAAAGCGCTTTACACATTTTTCATGTTCATAAATTGTCGTCACGGAGTCAATTTTAGGGCCGATATCTTGTTTATTAATAGTCCGTAAAATACACGAGTAGTCAATATAAAAACTTGGCTGCACGAACATTAGTAATTAATATATATCGCTCTTTAGTATAGTCTCTAAGTATATCAAATAGTATGCCAAAGTGAGCTACTCGGGTTAAACATTAAATTCGATTTTACTATCTCACACGAGTGGTTTTCTACCATTTTTGAAGGCAAATATCAGGTTAAATAATGATCCATATAATGAACGGAAGGTACTGTCACAAACTAGACCACGTCGAGATTAACACGGTATTTTTAATTAAATTTGGTGAGGTCGTTGAGTTAAAATATGGCGTGAAGTGAGGTCCATGGGCTGTAAACATATTTAGGAAATTAAAAGGATACAACATGTTGCTCATATCCCCTCCCATGACAGTGATCAAAGAAATTTAATGGTAGCTGCATATATATGTGCTCACACTCACACACTGACAAAGTACACACACTTACTATTTTTATAAACAAAATGAGTGTACTCTTTTTTTGGCTTGTGATTAACCCACGCACACACACTGTCATACACCTATTTGTTGAATCTAGATGGGTTCTAGTTGTACCCTTATTCCTACACAAAACAGGGAACGAGTATTTTTGAACTTTTGGTTTGCTGTAAACACGCAACACAAACACCTTATTATAGAAGACAAGAAAAAATGAAGCTTGTGTTCACACCTAGCTTCTTAAGTGATATGATTTATTTAAAGACTATGTTTTTTCTTAGTTCCTTTCAGTAGTACACCTCATCACACGATCCCATGGATTTTATGTATGCAAGTCAAGTCGTTATGGCTCCTGTTTATCTAGTACTTCCTACAATGTTTTGTTTCCTGATAATATATGCATACCCACACGCAGTGACACACTAACACATATACAAGCAGATGGTGGAAATCTTTTGTTTGGGACCTCACATAAAATTATAGACATTGTTGATATAGAAGTTGGGTGGTCCAAGCTAGATCCGAATTAGGCTTAATTCGGGGTCTTGTCGATTCCGGCTCTTGCACAAAGTGAAACTTGTTTGAAGATCCTGCACATTAAAGAGACACCGTTAGGCTTACAGTGGACTCTTGTCCCATGATTAGACTCCAGCGTGAGAGTAAGTAATCGGTTTGAGTATTATGTGAGGGTATAGAGTATTGTGTGTATCGTACCTTTGTGGAACCTATGGGGTTCCTTGTATACCCGAGAGAGTCCTGACTGGGCTCTCCTACTCTTGCAGCCAAACGAAGAGATAATGACCCAAAATAGCTTGATCCTTATCGCATATACAAGACAAGTGTATATCTCTTCCCTTTAGGCAAATATATCTATATGATAGATTATATTTGTTGGAAACTCACTTTATGTGACGACATTTAAGAATTCCTATTAGTTATCATAGTCACACACGCTTAGACTAGACTAGGTACAATGTATAGTTTAAGGGTCGTGTGTGACTATATATACCCCTCCTTAGCTTCCAAGGAGGGGTGTTGCTTGTGTTTCTTTCTCATTTTAATACATTTTCTATTTTCACACACACAACCTCTCTTCTCTCTCTCTCAACAATGGCTACCATCTTCTACCATCATGTTAGACCACCGGATCATATAAAGCAAATCCTCAATTGGCATCAGAGCCTCGGTTCAATCCTTGGATAGTGTTTATTGTTTTCGTTTTGGTGGTCTAAACTTTTTCTTTGGTCCCGATCTAAATTTTTTTTGTCACGGTTTGTTGTGTTTTTTATCATATTCACAAGTTTTTTTTATCACTATCACATGTTCACGGTTTGTGTTCTGGGTCATGTTATTCTATCTGCATCTATATCACTGTCCATCCTCTTACATGTTCTTCAACTTGCCTCATATCCATATCACTGTCCACCAAATCTTTTATCCTATGTCACAATTTTTAATCATTTTAAAGTCCCTGGTTAGTCAAAAGTCAAACCTGCTTAAGTTCCTGGTTTTAAGTCCCTGCTAATGATTGTGTGACTGATTTTGTGTGCTATCACCTTCTGGATTTTTTTTCTGGTAATCTTTTGAAGATGAAGATGAGATGTGCCAAGATTTGCCCAGTAAAATTAGATCCAGAATTCACAGATCCTGATAAATCGAAAAAAGGACATTTTTTTGGATAAGATTGCAGCTTCTTGGTACATCGCATTGAGTGCGATGGGTAGACTACGATGGCACCACTGCGATGGCTCCATTATGATGGAACCATTGCGATGGTGTCCATCGCAATGGGTCATAATACGATGGACTCTTTTTTAGACTGCGATGGGTCCTAGTTAAGACTGCGATGGACTTAATTTTTTTTACTGCGACGAGACTGCGATGGTGTCCATCAAGTTGTGATGGAACCATCAAGATGATGATTAAAACAGACTGCGATGGGTTAAAAAATGTTTGACTGCGATGGCTTGGTTAAGTCATTGTGATGGGTTCTTGTTGCTGTTAAACAAAATCATTGCGATGATTAAAACAAAACCTTTCCGAGACCTTAAAAGACTGGACCAGGACCAAACATATCACCAACCTTATTCCTCCTCAACACCAATTTAATCTGACCTAATGCCCATCGTCACCTAATCCCCTCTATAACATCTTTAAAAAGCCTTAAAACAAAAACATTTAGATCTCAGTTTCTGTTTCGCTCTATATCTTTCAAAGATATATCAAGATCTTAATTGATCTATACATCTCGAAACAACACGCATCATAGATCTATGTATGGTTCATCCATCTCGTTTATTTTTCGAAAATAAAGAAAGACTAGGAACATTTATGTTCATATCTTTTCTTTGTTTCGTCAAAAATCAACATGCAACCACAAATATGTCATTAATCTACGAAAATAAAGAAGATGTATAACAATTTTGTTATAATCTTTCTTTCATTCGATTTAAAGAATCAAACATTTACAGTCAATTCAAGTTACCCGAGACATTTATTCATTTAAAGATCTTGATGCTACGATTGAAAATGACTCATGGGTTTGATGTTATTTGTTGGCTGAGATTCGATGCGATGTGTGATTGTGTTGTTTATGATTAAGATTTAGAAGATGTTTGATCAGATGAGATAGTTTGGTGGGGCGATGATTACTATGTGAGGATGGTTTCAGATGGGAGAGAAAAGGGCGGATGTTACGAGGTGTGGCTGCGAATGAAAAATGATTAGGGTATGTTTTGTGAGAAGATTTAGGTGTGTGGTATTAATATATTTTGTTCAATTAAAGTGGGCCTCAACCTTTTGTGTGATCCATCCGTTCAAGGTATACTCTAGACCGAGTGTTTAAGATGTTGGGTTGGTTACTTGAATTTGAGGATATACAAACGTGGGCAACAGATTTTGGACCAACATTATATCCAAACACAAATAGATGCTGTTTATTATTCGGTAGTGATGGAATTGCATGTTGGGCCATGTGATTTGATAAAACTTATATCCGCATTTTTATCTCAAAATATTTATTTTGAATAAAAATTGTGTATTAAGTTATACTTTGGTTATATTCTAAGACGAGACAAAGTGACGTGATAAAATGACGAGACAAAAAGAAGTGACAAAGTGACAAATTTATTTTGACGAGACCAAAGAAAAATGGGTATATTTTTAGTGACTACAGATTTTTTTTGGATCAGGTATTAATTATGTGAAGTTGAAGACGGATTTTTCGAAGGCGTGCACTTATTTTATCTTTCAAAGATAACTTGCTAGTGCTTAATCTTAGAATGAAGACTTGTTTATCTAGTTTCCGGGTTTGGGGTGGTTGGTTGATGACTCGGATAACTATCACTTAAAGGGGTTACATTGTTGTACTCAGTGTCACGTGCTTAGTCGACGTGGATAATTTCAAGAGGTGTTGTGCTTATAGACTTTTTCAGTGATGCATTGAGTACTTAGAGATTTCTCCACCATTCCTCATTCAACAATAGTGCAAGCTTAAGTCACAAGATCGAAGGATTCTTATTCAGTTTCACGTTTACTGTATCCGGTTCATTCTATCAGTGGTCACTTCAAATTGCTTTCAAGTGGGTTGGTAAAGAGGGCCATGGAGAGTTTATGAGTAGAGATTTTCGATCAACAACTGATTCTCACCGAATATAATTACGCTTATTCATTATCCTCTCGAGATTTTCAGGTTCATGTGCGTACGATTTATTGATGGTTCCGAGTTTCGAAACCATCAAGGGGGAAGAGGAAGACACATTGAACGCACAACGAGTACACGTGATGAACTTCATACCTTCTTTTGATTTGAAGACATTCCGGGATGACATTTGTCAAAGCCGCAGAGAAAATCAGTGTTTTAACTCGTGGCTTTATCAATCTCTAAACGGTACACTACTGATTTGATGTTTAATTGTTTGGTTGCTGCAGTTATTCATCATCATTATCCTATATGCACTCCCGGGACTTAATTGACTCTGGTGCATCTCCGGAAGAAGATATGTGCATTTCCGGGACTTAATTGACTCTGGTGTTACGATGTCAACTTCATGAATGGGATAAAGTGTCTACTTCAGTATTTGAGCTTCATACTTGGGATTGGTTTATTTTCTTCAACTATGTGGGAGAAGAAATGTCTTGATTCTTTCTAGTATGCATTACTTGAACTCTCAGGGGGAAGAAAAATTCAGAAGAATTATTTCAAGCGTGAGAAGAGAAGTTGTTGATCTACTTGGTGTGCCCCTTACTTTCAATCCCTCTTAGCAACGTTATCATGTTATATGATGGGATTTGCTTGTTAGATTCTGTTGTGCGCTTAATCATTCTAAGCTTTATTGAAAGCTTTGAAGTTGCTTATGAGGATTGTCGGTTTAGGGGGAAGCTATTTAAAAGCTTCTACATCAAGTTTATGTGGCATGAATTAGGGGGAAGTTAATTCAGAAGCTTCTCCTTAACCAGAAGTGTATGGCTTACTTAGCTCGTGCCGTTACAGTATTTCTACTACAAGTTACTTTAAAGATGAGTCGTTTTGAAGTCAAAGGCCTCAGAAGACATCATCAGCATTGGACGCTTCATGAAAGCTCTTGTTCTTAATCATTATGTACTTATTAGAAAAAATATTGTAAGGAATTCTACACGTCATCCCATGGGGGAAGATTGTTGGAAACTCACTTTATGTGATGACATTTAAGAATTCCCATTAGTTATCATAGTCACACACGCTTAGACTAGACTAGGTACAATGTATAGTTTAAGGGTCGTGTGTGACTATATATACCCCTGCTTAGCTTCCAAGGAGGGGTGTTGCTTGTGTTTCTTTCTCATTTTAATATATTTTCTATTTTCACACACATAACCTCTCTTCTCTCTCTCTCAACAATGGCTACCATCTTCTACCACCATGTTAGACCACCGGATCATATAAAGCAAATCCTCAATTGGCATCAGAGCCTCGGTTCAATCCTTGGATAGTGTTTATTGTTTTCGTTTTGGTGGTCTAAACTTTTTCTTTGGTCCCGATCTAAATTTTTTTGTCACGGTTTGTTGTGTTTTTTTATCATATTCACAAGTTTTTTATCACTATCACATGTTCACGGTTTGTGTTCTGGGTCATGTTATTCTATCTGCATCTATATCACTGTCCATCCTATTACATGTTCTTCAACTTGCCTCATATCCATATCACTGTCCACCAAATCTTTTATCCTATGTCACAATTTTTTATCATTTTAAAGTCCCTGGTTAGTCAAAAGTCAAACCTGCTTAAGTTCCTGGTTTTAAGTCCCTGCTAATGATTGTGTGACTGATTTTGTGTGCTATCACCTTCTGGATTTTTTTTCTGGTAATCTTTTGAAGATGAAGATGAGATGTGCCCAGATTTGCCCAGAAAAATTAGATCCAGAATTCACAGATCCTGATAAATCGAAAAAAAGGACATTTTTTTTTTATAAGATAGCAGCTTCTTGGTACATCGCATTGAGTGCGATGGGTAGACTACGATGGCACCACTGAGATGGCTCCATTACGATGGAACCATTGCGATGGTGTCCATCGCAATGGGTCATGATACGATGGACTCTTTTTTAGACTGCGATGGGTCCTAGTTAAGACTGCGATGGACTTAATCTTTTTGACTGCGACGGGACTGCGATGGTGTCCATCAAGTTGTGATGGAACCATCAAGATGATGATTAAAACAGACTGCGATGGGTTAAAAAATGTTTGACTGCGATGGCTTGGTTAAGTCATTGTGATGGGTTCTTGTTGCTGTTAAACAAAATCATTGCGATGATTAAAACAAAACCTTTCCGAGACCTTAAAAGACTGGACCAGGACCAAACATATCACCAACCTTATTCCTCCTCAACACCAATTTAATCTGACCTAATGCCCATCGTCACCTAATCCCCTCTATAACATCTTTAAAAAGCCTTAAAACAAAAACATTTAGATCTAAGTTTCTGTTTCGCTCTATATCTTTCAAAGATATATCAAGATCTTAATTGATCTATACATCTCGAAACAACACGCATCATAGATCTATGTATGGTTCATCCATCTCGTTTATTTTTCGAAAATAAAGAAAGACTAGGAACATTTATGTTCATATCTTTTCTTTGTTTCGTCAAAAATCAACATGCAACCACAAATATGTCATTAATCTACGAAAATAAAGAAGATGTATAACAATTTTGTTATAATCTTTCTTTCATTCGATTTAAAGAATCAAACATTTACAGTCAATTGAAGTTACCCGAGACATTTATTCATTTAAAGATCTTGATGCTACGATTGAAAATGACTCATGGGTTGGATACAGTTAAGTAATAAACCGTATGTGCGATAGCGACTTACTTGGCCTCCTGGGCTGTGCGCATCGCATAAGTATTAGTCCATTCCTGATGGATACGGGTAGTACCCGCGAGTCGGACTATCCAACCAGATTAGGGACTCATGGGTTTCCCCGGTAAATATATTAACCAAAAAAACGTTGAAGTACAAAGGAATGTGGCTGAGATAACACATTAACCGCATGCTACAGGCAGCATGTTAACACGTGGTTATGCAATGACATAAACACTAACTAAACAAGAACTACAATACAAGTAAACTAGATAGAAACAAGGATGCAAACATAAAGACACGTTTTCTCTTCAGCTTCTAACAACACCACGATAGGAGCAAAGGAAATCCAAATGAGCCTGCCTCCTTAAAAAACCTTGCCAAAGAAAACCCAATGGGAAAAACCTTGGACAAGGAAAAAAGAGTACAACCCTCACCCGGCACTCCCATCGTGAAAAACTCTAGCGCTCGGCATCCTCCATTTGTCAAGAAGCAAACTCGACCTGGTAGACAACTTCTTAAAACGAAATGAAATCAACTTCAATCGAATAGTATCACAAATAATCTGAACAAGTTGATCAACCACCATCTGCTTTTTCTTGAAAAGTCTTTAATTACGTTCCATCCATATAAAATACGCAGTACCAGCCAACACAAGACGTGCAAAATAACAAAAGCTAATATATCATCAATTCGAGGGGGCACGCTATCCATATCACAGATGACCCGAACCTTAGACCAAACCTACACAGAATAAAAACATTCAAAGAAAAGATGGTCATGAGAATCCGACACCAATTTACACAGAGGACATCGAAAGAGGCTTAAATCCACCAAAGGGCCAAAAAACAATTGCCTAAGCCGATCTTAAGTCTTCAATTTTCTTCTAACCACTAACCACAAGTGAATAGAGTGACCAGGAATACAATGAGCAAACCAAATAGCATGGTACCAATTAACCATCAAAGACCTATACCGTATGGAATCCCATGCTAATGAAACTGAAAAAGGATGTAAAACCCCATTTATATCCCGCCACATCAAATCATCATCCTTATCATCGTTAATAACAGGGACAGTGAGAGAGACAATGTTCGGAAATCTAGCATTCGACTCCTGCGGCCACTGTCAAATACCATCAATGATAAGATCCTAACCTTATTAGAAAGAGAGAGCCCCGATCTTTTGATGCTACGAACCGTAAGAACGTCCCGTAATGGACACAAATCTGCCCAATTATCAAACCACATAGAAGCAACCTTACCATTGTTAATCTTGTACCAAATAAACTGACGAATACGTGATCTAATCTGGAGAAGTTTTCTCCAGCCCCAACTCATATCACCAATACATGGAATGTCCCAAAAACTTTTATCCTTTAACTTGTAAGAATAAATCCGTTTAACTCATAAAGATTCTTTACGAGTAAGGATACGCCAGATATGAGAAACCATTAAAGCAACATTTAAAATCAGAAAGCTTACGAATACCAAGGCCACCTTCATAAAACGGGGTACAGACAGAGTCCCAAGCAAGTTTAGCCTTACTTTTCTTCATTTCACCTTGACACCATAAGAAGCCTCTCATAAGCTGTTCCAAATCATGAATAATCTGAACAGGTAAAACAAAGATAGACGCCCAGTAAATATGCATAGATGAAAGCACTGAACGAACTAACTGGAGTCTTCCTGCTAAAGAAAGAAACTTATTGCGCCAATCATTTATTCTACTCTCAAGCTTTTCTACAAGGAACGATTAGGGACTATACGTCATCATGTCCCCCCAGTCTAGTGGTCGCATGTTCTAACCGCGGCTACTAGAATACAACCTTCTAAGCGCTTCAAAAATCAATATGCGTACATGAGTATCCAAGAAGAATTCGAATAATCCCACCAAGAAGACATTCATCCGCCCTTTTACCTAACCCCCTCGAAACCCGGGAAAAGCGTCTGCCACGTTATATTTACCTCTTCATCTTCCACCGTCGGATTTAGCAAGTGGGTAACACGTGGCTCAGATCTAAGCATTGAATAGTAATTTAGGAGGGCTATATATATATGTTATTGACGCTGCCCATTGACTGTTTTATCACTTCTAAAACTTCCAAACTCCATTGACGTCTCCTAAAACCTTAACTTTACTCGAAGGTAATCCTTGTTGCCATTGTATCTTATCTGCGTAATCATGGTTAAACAACTTTCTAAAATTACTTCGACCCTCACCATAGATGAACTTGACCAGTTCACGACATAATACTATATTCCTAATTATTTACATCAAGAAATTCCCAACCACCGACATAATACCAGGTAGGCTCCAGGGGGAAAATAGGAATATATACCGGTTTCTTGACTACGCGAATCAGCGTATACCCATGTCGCGCTTCCTTATCAGCGTGTTAATGCATTACGAGATCCACGTATCTCAATTGAATTGTATAGGGGCGGCCAAAATTTCGAATTTTGAAATTAACTGACGTAGAGCCAACCGTAGACTTATTTCGTATATTCTACCAACGTCAACTTGCCAATGGTTGGGTGTTATTCGCTAAGTGAAAGAACGAGATGCAGTGTTATGATGGAAAAGTAGACTCTCTAAGGGATTGGAATGATAGGTTTTTCTGGATCGATGAAGCCGACTTTCCCTTTCATTTTCCATTATTGACCCCTGGAATAGTGAGGAAGGACCCAACACCTGGCCCCAACTCGTACAATATTGGGGACGCGGAGCTCTTGAATAACAACCGCATTCCTATGCAACTGTACCCCGAAGCTTTGTTGGTTATCCTCGGTCTGGGTCATGCAGTCATCTGTGGCGCTTATCAGATACCCGTCTTCCGTACCTAAAGTGGCCAGGGTTAGTGGTTCTTCCCGCGTTCTTCATATCAACCTGTAAGTACAATCTTGTTCTGAAAACTAAAATTTGGTCTCTTGTTTGTCTGTTTTACTGTTGCGCAGCAATGGATGTTCTTGACCTTGTTCGTGGTGCCTTCCTTGAGGATTTGACAGTCTACGCCCGCCCTGAGAAGGAAAATGAATAGTCGCTGCAAGAACGTGCACATAAGAACACTATGGATTTGGAAGTTAGGAAAGCTTCCGTAGTACAGGAACAAGAAGACACCGACACAGAGCAGCCACCACATCAACCAGTGCAACAACAGCAACAACCACCACAAGAACAACCACCACCACCGTTCCTTAGCTCCTCGCTATCATCAGACAACTTTTCTGAAGAAGCTGAGTTCGCTTCTCAACCATTTGAGAAGGATGATGAGGCGAACTACTCCTTGTTGAGGAAGAGGTAAAGGAGCCCTCCAACGGCTTCTCGTAAGTCCGCTCGCACGGGTGCTGGGCCATCGTTGGCAGAGGCGCGCGAGCAACAGGAGGAAACCTCTGGTGCTCGCGTGGCTGAAGAAGAAATCGAGAACGATACTGCAAGGAATCCTACACGAACTTCCCCTGCCACCATCAACTTAAGGTAAATATATACATCTGTTGTCTTAACACAATCACACTTATGTCCCCCTTTCATTTATTTGATATCTCCTTTTGCTTGTAACAGTGATGATCAGGTGGACTTATCTGCCAAGGCGGCTGACGCACCTTCCCCTTCAATGGATACTGTAGCAGCAAGGGGAAGTACGTTTGTGCCAGATCCCGTCTTTGCTCTGAGCTGGGATCTACCCATATCTTCAGAGTTGACAGGCGCCTTTGATTGCGCCAGCTTCCTAGACAACCTTGTGCCCCCTGGCCGAGCGGCTGTGCTGGAAGGGATGAATGATGTAGTTCTTGCAGACGAAGTGAGTAACTTTTCGTCGCAGAACGTGACACTAATGTCACGCATCAAGAAGAGGTTCTTAGAGCTTTCCGCCAGCCAACTGAATGGTGAATGGTGATGTGAGGGATCTCACCAGCCAACTGAAGAGATTGAGCGTCGAGTTTGATGTTGACTTGTATCCATGCTTGATGCGAGAGATAGCTGAAAAGCGTTGGCTGGTGCACCATGGTCTGCGCCTAGCTGCCATGGGTGCCTTGGAAGACCCTACTCTGCAAGCCACCTTCGCCCAGTCCATCATTGCTGTAGTTAATGAGGGCACCTCTAAGGGCCTAGAGAAAGCGCACGAGGCTGAATTGTTGAAGAAGCACTTGGCAGAAGTGCCCTTCTATGATCCTTCTGTTGAGTCTAAGCTCACGGCCGGCCTGTAGAACATGAAGGTATGTACTCTACCTACCTTTGGGCTTGGTAATGTGGATCAGGAGGTGCCTTTTAAAGCTTTGATGGAGGGACTAACACTAGCGTGCCATAGAGCTAAGGGCGAAGAGACTCAGGATGATTTCCACTTGAAGCCATCTTTAGAGCAGCTAACAATGCCTGTCTTTGCCCACCTAAAAGATATGCTCAACCCCTTCAAGATAGAGAAAGAGGTCCCTTTGCTTCAGGTTCTTGCGACGCACGCTAGCCGTGCTGCTATTAAGGGAGTAGCCATAGGTTTGGAGGCCTCATCTTCTGTTAGTGCTGCTCACCTTACATCCTTCATCCCTATGTTGCCTCTGCCTCTATTGGAGAGAGACGCGTGCGTGCTTGAATTAATGGAGAAGAATATGAAAGAGCGCCGCGCCTCAGCATACTGTTCTCCCTTGCTCAAGCTGAAAAGAACTTCCTCTGAGACATATTTACTTTCTAATACTCAGTGTACTTTGTAAATGTTTATTTGTATGTGCGCATGTACGCACTTGGTCTGTAACAAACAATGCTTCTTTTGTTATGAATATACATTTTCATGTTTAATGTTTATAGCGCAGAGTTGCTTTATGGATTAGTGTAATTTCATAAGTGGTCCTTATGGGTTAGGTAAACTCATTACGTGCGGCGTGCCGCTACTACCATAAGGACGACCAAGTGAGGTTGACCGGTTGTTAGGTGTGCACGATTGTGTCTTTTGAAGTCTCAGAATATACTGGCTGTATGACTTGCTACGACGTCATTAATAGCAAGGGGCCTAACAAGGATACATGATCCGTGGTCGATGGGGTTGCATCCCTTTTACTCGACGAGTCAAATTAGTAGGTTAGACTCGTTCCTCTTATTTCTCCTGGAAATGTTGTGTGCGCGCACGCCCGTAGGCTATATATATTATATACAAAGTGTATGTATGATAAAGAATGAACGTTTTAAGAATTTGTCGTGGAACTAGCTAGGGACCACGACAGTTTTATTAATACTTGCAAGAGTTGAAATACATGATAAAAAATAAAAGAAAAATAATATATTGGTTCCAGAAGTTCACTGCTAAAGGTAGCACTTCTTTAGATGGCATATTTTCTAAGTCCTCCGTAGGTCGCGACCGTCCATCTCGCGCAGTCCATATGAACCATTCCCTAATGCGTCTGTCACCATGTAAGGTCCCTCCCACTTAGGTCCAAGTTTTCCTGTATTTTCAGCGTGGCTAGCTGCGTTTGAGCGATACACAAAGTCACCTAGACTAAAGGAAGTCTTTCGCACCCTAGCATCGCAGTAACCCTTAATTTTTTCTTTTGACCTGTGTTGATACAAAAGTTGGATGATCCTAGCTTAACCCGAATTAGGCTTAATTCGGGTGCTTAGGATTCGGATCCTGCACCAAGTGAACTTTGGTTTGGGATCCTGCACACTAAAAGTAGCACGCAGTTAGACTTATCGTGGGAACGTATCCTACGATTAGACTCCGACGTGAGAGTAAGTAATCGGTTTAGGGTTAGAAATCGGATGAGTTGTGAGAGTGAAGAATATGATACCTTTGTGGAACCCTTGGGGGTTCTTTATAGACGATGAAACCCTAGTGGGCTTTCACCGATACTTCGGCCCCAAGTATAGGATAATCACCATAATTAGCTTGTTTGTTATCTTCTAATTATGGTTAGTCTATACCCTATACTTTAGGGTGAATCACAATCCCAAATGGGTTGTGATTCTGTCTAACCCTGTACCGGGTATGCCGGGCCGTGGGCTGCACATAACCTATGCGGCCACTATTCATTCGAAGCCAATAAGCTCAAATAACAATAATCCAACCCATCCGTGACGGGCCAGATACGGGTAGTACCCGTGGGCCGGGTTCATGACCCGGCTGGGGACTATACGTCATTATGTCCCCCAGCCTAGTTGTTACAGCCGTAGGCATAACCTCTAGACTACCCTATGTCCCTTATGCTTTCTTTACGAAAAACATCCGCACACACAAAACTGTTGACCGGGACAACATTAATGAATGCATTAATGGTAGGCAAGGTCAAGAGGACTGTTCGGATGTGTCTATGCAAAAGTGCACCATGTGGCCCCAGCCTTGAGCCACACAAAAATTGTTATGAGGTGACCTGTGGGTCCCTCTGACGTTTCAACTGTGTCATTTATCCCATCCGTTGGATAGGCGTAGTGGATTACACGTGACAGTCATCCAGTCCACCCCGTAAACTGAGGCAACCCTATAAAAAGCATGTGTGTGTGACTGTGCACAAACACAGTTCATACCTCCTACCACCATTGTTGCATTCTCCTTCATTCCTTCTACTTTCTTTCCACGAAAATCCATTGTACCAGGTTAGATTACCGCGCCTTTCTCCATATATTTATAAATCATGGTGAAAGACAACCCCACAATCACGACCGTACTCAAGATGTCAGCGGATAAATTTATGGATTTCATGTCTGACTATTATATTCCTAAAAGTGTACATCCCACCTATCCGGGTGTTGGTGAAGCTATCACGGATGCTCCGACGGGGAAAATAGGTGTATATACACGCCTATTTGACTTGGCCAACTACCGTATCCCGCTGTCTAGGTTCCTTGTAGACATCTTAACCTATTATGATTTTCACATAACCCAACTGCAATGTATAGATGCGTGTAAGATCAATCAATTTGAGATCACATGCCATACCTGTGATGTAGCCCCCACCGTAAATTTATTTAGGGTCTTTTATGCCCCCCAAATGGTAAATAGGTGGATGTCATTCAAAAAATGATCCGCGAGTGACCCAATGTGTTATAGAAAGCCTCTAGACTCGCTTAAGAATTGGTATGACCGGTACTTGTTTGTTGATGCCAAGGTCTTACCGACGCCCTTCGTTCTTAAAACCGCAGTTAGACACAATTATCCACCCTCCACAAGCGATTATAGTAGTCGAGACATTAGAATTTTAGATACCCATCGTACTGACTTCCATAAGGACCTGCCGGAGAGTATCCTATGCTTGGTAGGGATTAGCGGTAACTACTTCGGTAGGGAGGACAGATATCCGTGCTTCCGGAACGACCGTAGACAGGGTGGGTATATTTTATTTTTTCAATCGCATGTGTAACATGCTTTGTATGTAACTAACACATTTGTATGCATTTATCCACAGAGATGAGGCTATTCGGTTTGATACGCCAAGGAGACCCTAAAAAAGTCACCGAAGGCTCTCGACCATTGCGACAGGACGAGCTACCACTACTTGATGCTACCCAAAACTTGACCGTACCCCTGGAAGAATTGCAAGAGCCCCACTCTGATATGGGTGAAAAAGGAATAGAGAAGTCGCCATTGGACTTCCTAAACGAAGATGGCGACAACCTCTTGCTGGAAGGTGGTGAGAATACGGTAAAAGACACCACGACTCCTCACCCAGAGAACCAAGATGACAATCAAGACCAATTGTCTGAGGAAATCGAACGGATGCTTGAATCCGAGGAAGAAGAAGCTGTGAACCAACCTGACTCCTCAACACAACCCAAACCCACCACAAAAAGGCGCAAGCTAAAGAGGAAAGTTGTGATGGCAACCGAGGAAGAAGCGGATACGTCCAATGCGCCTGTCAAAAGATTACGCAAGGACCACCCTCAATACAAAGAGGGTAGCGGCATAACCGTGCCAGAAATCAACCCACTTCCTCCCCCCATCGTGATAAGCAGTCAAGCGGAGAAGATTGTGTTGAAATATACCCCCGTCAACACCGTGGCCCCTATCATCACTGAGCCAACGATAGCCTCAACGTAAGTGTCCCTCTCTACTCCTTTATCCTCTTTTTTTAAGTAAAGCTCCAAAAGACTTATAAGTTCATTGAAATAACAGGGTGGATCCTACGGTCGTGTGCATAAGGAGGATGCTGTTAGGGAGCCATCGCCTATGATAACAGTCACTCTCTCCTCTCCTCCTCCCACCCATGTGGAAGAACCTCAATCTGAAGGCCCAACTCCCCGCCTTTGCCCGCCATGGAGCCAGTCCGAGCTGACTAAGCTAGAGACAGAGGAAGAGTGTATGGAGTTTGTGGATCACTTGACTCCTCCCAGCCTAGATCAGGACCTCAATGAGCTTATCCATGGAGTTCTTATTGATCAGTTCAATGTGGCCACTGCGCACCAGATGAATATCAGCACGGCTCTACGACACCGCTTTGAGACGAACTTGGGCCATGTACGAAGTGCCGACAGAAAAATTGCCCGCAGGGAAAAGCTGGTAGAAAAACATGAGCAAACCATATCTACCTTGTAGGCGGATTTGACCATGGCCGAGGCGACCATCAAAGAACAGGCAAGCCATGTCGCCGTCAGTGAAAGGCGTATTGCGGAGCTGGAAGCCGAGGCCCAGGCTTTTTATGACAAGGTATGGCCCCCATCCTGCTTATTTCTGCTACGTATAATGGCAAAACTTGTAAAATAACAGCTTAATATTATACCAAGATGTAGCGGCCATAGAGGCAACCGTCCAGTCATTGACAAAGGACGTGGCTACCATCACCAAGGAGCGCGATGATCTACGCCTAATGGTAAAGGGTGAGGAACAACTAGCATCGGCCTTTGTGGACTATAGGGTCGAGCATGAAAAGGTCGTGGAGGAGCGCCTTGGGGAGCTAGATACACGCATGGACGTTATGGCAGTGGAATTCGATGAGGAGTTGTACCCTCACATGCTCACAGCGATTGCTGGCCGTAGATGGATGATAGGATCCGGCCTGAGGTTGGCCGTGAACAAGATTGCAGATTCTCCTGAAGTGGCCCAGTCTTTTGCCGACGTTGTGTCTGACGGCATAGACCGTGGTAGGTGTGGTTCCCTATGATCGTTGGGCTCAATGGTTATGAACCATTATATCTAGGATGATCATCATTCATATGATAACATAGCGGAAAAGAACAATGATCATGACAAGGTGTTTAGGCACAAAGACACATGAATTAAAACAAATGGGATGTTCATTATATTAATAACAAACATCCACTAGACGTGTATACATTGAATCCCACGTCTAGTGCGACACACACTTTAGGTTTACATTGTGAATGAATAATATGTATAATCTAAAACCTACGTCCTATGTTTTCTTTATATACTAGAAAACATAGCTTACAAAGAAAGCTAAAGTAATAAAAAGACTCCAACGGCTTGTTCTTTTGCAACTTGTACTTTTTAGCCCTTGTCTTCTTATTTTGTTGTGTTTTGACTTATCAACTCAATAATTCGACCCAACAATCTTCCCCTAGTTGATGATGTCAAAACACTCCTCTTAAGCATGAATCCTTTGTATGTAGTACATGATCTCCAAGAAGCTTCCCCTTAAGTATAGCACATATTCTTCCCCTTTTTGACACATCAATAGGGAATATGTGAAAGTATGCAATCTTGAAGATTCTCCAAAAGTAGCTCTATGTAATGATCCTGAAGAAAAATAAATAAAGTAGTCTTGATGTAGAAGTAGAATACCACAAACCTATGTTCCATGTCTTGTTTATCCATGTGATGAAGAACTTATACCAGAGTGAGAAATATAAGTAGACCTCGATCCCTTGTCAATATTCTCATCCTTTGTGAGACACTGAGCACGATAATGTAACTCCTTCAAGTGTTATGACAAGTCTTCGTCACCAACTATGTAAAGCACGAACAAGTTACCTTTAAAGTCAGTGGCTGAGGTCCACGACTTCAAGATATGATAGAACACAAACTCGCGAAAATCTTCTTCAATCATCAAAACTTACCATAAGAATTCTTCCCCTTAAGCTAACACCTCTTCATGACAAGTCAATATCTTCATATGTAAAAGATGTAAACGAATAACTCTTTCACAAGGCTATCCCGATTACATACTCCAATAAATTACTTCACGAATCGTTGCTAACTCGCCTTAAAATCATTAATCTCTTTTAAAAATATCCGAGCCATAAATATCATCATGATATTCTGAATTAAAGGAGATTCCATGTACCTTTGTGTGTATTATCCTCCTTTTTGTGTGCTTAAAACGTACCCATTTTCTCAACAGCAGCAAACAGTGTGTTACCCGAGATCCTCCTTTGTCCAATATCCTTCTATGTGTATTGCTCGATATCGGACAACACGTATCAGCGTTGAAACACATATCTCGGACAACACTGTCAACCTAACAGTGTTGACTTATTCCTTGTCAGCGTCGAAACCCTTCCTGTCAGCGCTTGAATTACACACGTCAGCGCCAACCATAACTCTTGTCAGCGTCAATAATATACGCTGTCAGCGTTTAGATTTCAAACATCAGCGTTGATGTTAAACCTTGTATTAAACAAAAACGCTTGTAACCGTAGCCTTTGTTTCCCTTTAATTTTAATCATGTGAATACATGATTGTCCACCAATAGGAAACTTAATAACCATGTGAACGCAGATGACCATATTAACACAAGAATAACCAATCAGATCATTCTCTTCGTGTGAACACCATAATCCTCCACCAATGGGAATTGAAGGCTCACGAGAATATAGTGCACTAGCATGCATGGGATCACAAACCGTGTGAACACATATTTGTCATCCTTGCTTCTACGTCTGATCGTGTGAACACATAATCTAATTTGCCATTCAACCAATAAGAATACTTCTTTCATGTGAACACAATCAAGACTTGATGAACCGTGTGAACATAAGATCCACCAATAAGAAACGAATGGCCGTGTGAATGCATAATTCTCCACAAATAAGAACGAGGGACTCACGGTAGAACAGTGAACTAGCATGTATATGATTGTAGCACCATGTGAATAATTGTATAACGAATATTAGGGTTTGATTCGCAGATCTTTTCCTCCACTGTCAAACCGTGTGAATGCTTCAACCAATGCTACACACTTGCGAAAACTTACACGTGAATCACAAGTTTTCTTGCTTTAATACGCTGCGTATATTCTTCTGTTAGCCAATCATCTTTTTCTCACAGCGAACAACCAAAATCAGATGACCATTAAAAAACAGCTGCTATGTTTTTAACTAAGACGGATCTAGGGTTTTGAAGGTTTATACATCGAAACCCTAACTTAGGGTTTATAAATTAACCATAGATCCTGAATTAACAGCCACCAATTTCAATTCTTCCTGCTTTTTAAGTAGATCTAGGGTTTGAGAAACCCTAGTTCATGATTTCATGTGAAAGCAGAAAACTGAAAATCTTCCATCAGCCAACTTTGACGCTTAATAACTTTTGCCTGGGGATAAAACTTGACAATCCCTCCGGTGGATGTTTAGATCTATGTATGTAGAACACACATCTAAAATTTCGTGACGATCCAATGGTTCAATCAAAATTTATGACCTTCTGAATACTGCTGCGCACACAAAAACGTCCAGAAAAACTCCATACGAATTTTTCTTTTCTTCACCATACACGAACACCTCATCAGACCTAGATATCACGAGCCTTAGGCTCTGATACCAATTGTGGTTCCCTATGATCGTTGGGCTCAATGGTTATGAACCATTATATCTAGGATGATCATCATTCATATGATAACATAGCGGAAAAGAACAATGATCATGACAAGGTGTTTAGGCACAAAGACACATGAATTAAAACAAATGGGATGTTCATTATATTAATAACAAACATCCACTAGACGTGTATACATTGAATCCCACGTCTAGTGCGACACACACTTTAGGTTTACATTGTGAATGAATAATATGTATAATCTAAAACCTACGTCCTATGTTTTCTTTATATACTAGAAAACATAGCTTACAAAGAAAGCTAAAGTAATAAAAAGACTCCAACGGCTTGTTCTTTTGCAACTTGTACTTTTTAGCCCTTGTCTTCTTATTTTGTTGTGTTTTGACTTATCAACTCAATAATTCGACCCAACAGTAGGTACGAGGGGCTTGAAGATGGAGCAGAGTGGATAGGGCAGGGCAAAGATGTCAAGGACCACGCCTATCACAAGCCAAATGCTGAAACGAAGATGATTGCGTCCATGACAACTTTGGACGAAGTGGAGTATCTGTTACTTGACAAGATCAAAGATTTGAAAGACGCGCCCATTGACATGGTCATGGAGCAGCTATGTGTAGAGGCGAACTTCACTCCGCAGCTCACGATCCCTCTTTATACAGATAATCCTCCTCCAGAGGACCCATGGGCCCTTAAGGGGGAGAAGATCTTGGGAGAAGCCATCAAAGCTAATGTGGATCGCGCCTTAAGGAAGAAAAGGAGCCGCAGCATATGCCACACCCCTACCGCAGGATCGGCCCATCTATCGAGGTCTAACAGAGTGGCCGTAACAGCCCCGACCCTACATGGGACCACCTTGTTAGCGGAGAGCCACGTTACGCCAGAAGGATCCTCTCTTGAGTCTCTAGCGCAACGTAGGAAAGAGCTCGGGTAGTCTATGCTACCTCATTGATTGTCTTTGGTTGTAACAAACAATAACTTATGCATTGTAATATTCGTTCGTGGATGTCTACGACACTTAAACACTTTGTATTTTGTACAACAGTTTGTATTGTAACAACTTTGGCCGTGAATGTTCACGACACTTTGATGTATTTATTTGAAACTTGTATTTTTTATTTAGATAATTGTATATCCCTTGGATTTGAATATCCATGCATGATTTATCATGTCTTAAAAAAACAAGTCTATAGTTTTCTAGACGTGCACTGTGTGTCTTTGGCATGCCCGTCCCTATGTAAGAGTGGTATGCGGAAACTTATTACAATGTCTTGTGAAAAAGGTGTCTAGCAAGGATTCATGATCCGCGTCGCTGGGGTTGCATCCTTCTTATGCGACTGAGTTGAATTATTAGGTTCACTTAATCCTCTTGCTCCACCTGAGAACGTATGGTACATGTACGGCTGAATGAATGCATGTGAATAAGAAATAACACTTAAGAATGTAAACAAAAAGAGTCCTAAGTACACACAAAAGACATTATTTTGCACAAAAAAACAAGTCGTGGAGCTAGCTAGGCACCATGACGTTTTATCATTACGGTTACGATTTTTTGACAGAATGATAAAATCCTAAGACAAATAGAACCTAGAAAACATAAAAACAAAATTACATGGATCTTTATTGGAGCTGTTTACAGCGAAATGTCCATGCAAAGGCCGTAGCCTACTAGAGATAGCATTTTTTGAGGTTGCAAATGTTCCATATACGGTCCAAGTCACGGCCCTCTATGTCACGTAACTTGTACGCGCCTAGCCCCAAAGATTCTGTGACTTCATACGGTCCTTCCCACTTTGGTCCTAGTTTTCCTATGTTCTCCGCGCGGCTTGCCTTGTTTGCACAATAGACAAAATCCTCCGGGCGGAAGGAAACACCCTTGACTTTGGAATCGTAATAAGCTTTCATCCGTGCCTTAGCTTTGGCTTCGTTTATGGCTGCGACCTCCCTTTTTTCCTCTAACAAGTCTAAATTAACCCTGAGTTCCTCATCGTTCGTGGAGACGTTGACCTCCACCGTGCGAATTGTTGGCATTCCAATCTCTGTTGGTATGACTGCCTCGGTTCCATAGGCTAATGCAAATAGAGTGTCCCCTAGCTGATTTGATCATCATTTTGTGTGACCATAGGACATGTGGTAGTTCGTTCACCCACTTGGCGCTTCTCTCATCTAAGCACGCTTTTATTCCGTCACCTAGGTTTCTATTCGCCCGTTCCTCTAAACCATTAGTTTGTGGATGTTCTACTGATGCGAAACCCTATTTGATATTAAGCACTGCGCACCAATCTTTGAACGGATTGTCCGCAAACTACTTTCCGTTGTCCGAGATAATCTCCCCTGGTAAACCAAAACGACACACAATGTTTTCCCAAAAATTTTTTTTACCTGTTTGCCCGTAATTGTGGATACCGCCTTAGCCTCTATCCAGCGAGTGAAGTAGTCCATGACCATGATCAAGAACTTAACGGACCCGGCTGCAACAGGAAAAGGACCCGCTATGTCGATTCCCAATTTGTAAAATGGCCATGGAGATGTGATGGGTGTCAGCTCCTGTTGTGGGTGACACGGCAATGGCTTAAACCAAAACGACACACAATGTTTTCCCAAAAAAACTTTTTTACCTGTTTGCCCGTAATTGTGGATACCGCCTTAGCCTCTATCCAGCGAGTGAAGTAGTCCATGGCCACGATCAAGAACTTAACGCCCCCGGCTGCAACAGGAAAAGGACCCGCTATGTCGATTCCCCATTTGTAAAATGGCCATGGAGATGTGATGGGTGTCAGCTCCTATTGTGGGTGACGCGACACTGGCCTATGCACCTGGAAATCACTACATTTGAGAATTATATCTCGTGCGTTTTGATGCATAGTCCGCCAATAGTATCCTGTGCGTAGAGCCTGTGCCACCACTGATCTGGGGTCGGCGTGCATGCCACACGAACCTTCATGAATTTCACTAATCACATAACTAGCTTGGCGTGGGCCAACACATCGTAACCACGGCTGTAAGAATGAGCTTTTGTATAAGATACCGTCGTGGAGTTCAAACTATTGTGACTTCCTTTTAATGTGACGTGCCTCCGTTTCATCATCTGGAAGAGTCTCGTCTGCAAAATAGTGTATGATCAGGGTCATCGATGTAGGTTCTTCCTCTTCAACTATTGTCGCAATCTCTTCCCATGCAATGGATTTATCTTTGAGTATTTCCACCAACGCCTGTTTGGAGAGATGGGCGAAGCTCGTGGATGCGATTTTCCTAAGAGCATCCGCCTTATTATTCTCGCCTCTTGGTACCTGCTTGATATAGAACTTGCCAAAACCAGCGATAAGTGACTTGACTTTCTCCAGATATTTGACCATTTTCTCCTCCTTGGCTTCGTACCATCCTAGGATGTGGTTTGCGACAAGCCGTGAGTCCACGTAGGCTTCAAGGTTGCGTACCCCCATCCTAGCCGCAATTTTCAAACCTGCAATCAATGCTTCGTACTCTACCTCATTATTCGTAGCTGTGAATTCAAAACGGCAAGACATAGGTGAATTCCATGCCCTCCGGATTTATAAGTATGAGGCCTGCTCCTGATCCGTCCGTGCAAGAAGATCCATCAGTACACAAGACCATGGTTCAGTTGGAATCTCTTCTTTTGATACCATTGGCTCGTCCTCCTCAGGTTCCTCGATTATGAAATCTGCCAAGATTTGGCCCTTGACGGCTGTCCTTGGTCTATAAGAGATGTTGTGTTCCCCGAGCAGGACGCTCCACTTTTGTAGTCATCCTGCTACGTCCAGTCTTGAGATAATCTGCTTTATTGGATGATTTGTGACAACCACACTTGGGTGCGCCTGAAAGTACCTATGTGACCTTTTCGCGGCGTAGACTAGTGATAGGACCAACTTCTCCATTGGTGAATAATTCAGTTTTGGTCCCTGCAACGCTCGACTTATGAAGTAAACTGGTGTCTGGACTGAATCCCGGTCAGTCATGTGGATGGCGCTTATGGCTCCATGATAGGTGTGAAAACACCCATCCTTTTACCACTTAATTATAATAATAACCAAGCCAAAACATATATTTAATGTCGTAAATGTCGGAATTATGCGTGGTTTGTGTTTTTGTTGTGATTTAGGATCAAAATGTAAAAAGGGAAGAAAACACGGGCTTTCACGGGCTTTTATCGAAGAAAAAGACAAAAGACAATGTCAAAAGATCAAGAGTGCAAAAAGAACGGAAGTCCAAAGCCTATTCTGAAGATTTATCGAAGAAAAAGTCTAAAGACGGAAGTTTAATGAAGTCGAAGAAGCAAGTCTAATTAAAAGAAGAAAATTATAAGACGAGTTCAATTTATATCGACAAATCCCAAGACAACGTCGAGAAAGTCGAAGAATTTAAAAGACGAAAAGACGAGAAGAAATAAGAAAGCATCAACACATGTTAATCCTCCTATAAATATCCTCCTAATGTGTCATTATGAGGTGTTAGCTAATTTGACAAATTAGTCTTTCCAATTTATTTTCTTGCACTTTCATATTGTCATTTACTTAATTGTTCTTAATTTCAAGATTATTTTCAAGTAAGTTTGTTAAATCTTTATCTTTAATTTCAAGTTTTTCATTAATCTCTCATTCTACCTTTCTTGTCTTGTTTAATCTTATTTCTTATTTGCTTATTGTCATGCTTAATTGATTGTTCTTATGTTTTACTATGTGTTTGATTGTTTAGCTTATTGATCTTATAGCTTATTGTTTGCTTTTCTTAATTTTAATTAATTGTTTTTAAAAGTTATTTTATAAAAAGTTGATTTTAAATATTTTGATTATTTAGTGTTTTTTAAAGTTTTTAAATTTAGGCTTATTTGCTTTTTCTTAAAGTTGATTTGGTTAAGTTTTTAGATAAGTGCTTATTTGGTTTTAGCTTATTTTCATTTTGTCTATTTTTACTCATTCCGAACTAGTAAACCCTTTTTCCCCGACTTATATGCAAATTAACATTTCCCGAATTAGGTGTAGGTTCAGTTATTCCGACTTATATTTCATTTCTACTTTTCCCGAATTAAGTGTTTAACCTTAGTTTTCCGAATTAGATTGAGGACCCATTTCCTGAATTAGCCTAGGAAGCACATTCCGGATTAGGACAATGATGTTGGATTCCGAACTGCATGCATGATGTGGATTTCGGATTGCTTGTATGCTTAGATTCCGGATTAGGTCCATGATCCCTATCCCGAATTAGATCGATAAGTCAGATTCCAAATTAGGTTGCGACTACGGATTCCGAACTAGGTCCAAAATCTCGTATTCAGAATTGAGTGCTGAATCAACATTCCGAACTGTGTACGTGATAGTGGATTCCGGATTAGGTGTCGGGTTAGGATTCTGAATTAGGTCAAGGACCTATATTCCGGATTACTTTAAGAGTGGATTCCGGATTAGGTGTAGAATCATACATTCCGAATTAAGTGCACAATCCATATTCCGGATTGTGTGTAGATGTTTGCATTCCGACTTAGGATGAGATTTAGGATTCCGACTTAGGTTGATTTTGTTTTTAAGAATTGTTTTAATTTTCGAACTTTTATTTCTCCCGCCAATTTTCTTAAGTGTTATTTTAAATTTGTTTTATCTTAGATGTATTTCAAGTTTGCATTTTTATAAAGTTTTTAAATTTCTCGTCATTTATTTAATTGTTTTAAAGTTTTAAGTTTTCGTCATTTATTTTTAAAAGCTTTAATTTCTCGCCATTTATTTACTTTATCTTTTACAGCTTTATTTACTTTACCATTTACTTTAAAGTTTGTTTCTTTACTTTACTCAACGACAACCATTTTCTTTTATCCACAAAAAACGATTGAGTCGCACTTAAACCGGTAATCAATTCGAATCTAGACGAGACGATAAATTTTTCATACTTGGTAAAACCTTGTATTAAAATGGTGCCGCTGCCGGCTCTTTTCGTGAAGATTAACGGTTTTCTGTGAGAGACGCGTTGGATTTTGGGATCCGTTCACTCGTGAACGTTATTTTTCGTGTCACAAATTTTCAAAAATCCATAAAAATTGAAATTTTAAAAAAATCCAAAAACATTTAAAAATCATAAAAAGCATTTCTTTTTCAAAAGTTTTGCACAAAAAAGATTTTATTTTTACGTAAATATATTTCTTCTATTTCTTTGGTATCTTTTTCTTTTGCAGGTGTATGCGTACTAGATCTTCGTTTTATTCTGAACCCGAGACTCTTGAAGACTTAGATATGGCTGGTGTGCACAACAATAATAATCCACCTCACCCCAATTTGAATAATAATAACCATCTTCCTCAACCCGACCTTCGCACGATGGAGGAGCTTTGTCAACCAACAATGAATGGACGCGGAGGACAGATTGCGCCGATGCAAATCACGGCTCCAGAATTTTTGTTGAAGCATCAAATGATCCAATAAGTTCAAAACAATTGTCCATTTCGCGGATTACCAGATGATGATGCCAACAAACATCTCGACAAATTCATTACCGTCACTCAAAGCATGAAATTGCCCGGTGTTACCATGGATTTTCTTCGCCTTCATCTATTTCCACACACTTTATCCCACCATGCCGAAAAATGGTTTGATCGTCTTCCAAAGAATTCAATTCATACATGGGACGAAATGACTCAACGATTTTTATCGCGCTACTTTCCACCATCCATGGTAACGAGCCTTCTAAATAAAATCAGTGGTTTCACGCAAGAACCTGATGAATCATTTTTCGATGCTTGGGAAAGTTATAATGTTTTGATCGATCGATTTCCTAATCATAATATGCTCCCCGTCACTTTGATTGATACTTTCTACAACGGTTTAACTTTTCGTGATCGTGATACGATTAATGCAGCCGCCGGTGGCACATTTATGAAAAGAAGACCCGAGGAGTGTAGAGAGCTTATAGAGAACATGACTACTCATCACAAAAATTGGGATTCATCCGCATATTCAAGGAATAACCCGAGGGTAAATGTTTCTTCTACTTCTTCCAGCCCCGAGATGGACGAAGTCACCCGCATGCTAGCCGAAATGAACAAAAATATCCAACTCATGGCTACGAATCAACTACAACAAGTTGAAGTTGTAGCACTTTCTTGTGAGACTTGCGGCGGTCCTAATTCATACACTGATTGTCCTTCTACTTATGAAAATCCGAGAAACGTGTATGCGGCTCACGGTAACTATTCAACGGAAAGCTATCAAGCCCGAACTCAAGGTGATCGTAACTTGCTAAGTAATCGTTCTAACAACTTTCTTTACCCGGTTTTCTCCTCAAAACCACAACCCAAACAACTTCAATAGAAGCAATCCAAACCAACTTCGAGCTTCTAATCCGTATCACCCACTCGCTCACCAAGTTCCACCCATCACTCCACCCACGACATATAATCAAGATGTTGAAACTTTCATGAGGACCCAAGGAGAGGTAGTTAAGAATCTTCAAAGCCAAATCATTAACTTGAAAGGTGATATCACTAAACAAGGAAATGATATTCAAACTGAGCTTAGAAATGATATGAAAACTTCTTTGAGCAATCAAACGAATGATTTGAGAAATATGATGGCTAGTTTCTTTCAAAGTATTCAACCCTCTACTTCGGGCTCTCTTCCTTTGAATACCGTGACCAACCCAAGAGCTAATGTGAGTGCTATTACTACACGCAGTGGAGCAACTCTAGTAGGACCATCTACCTCTCCATCAGTTTCTCCATCTACAACTCCTCCACCCCCATTTATTCCTCCTACTTCTACGCCTAGTACTAATTCTACATTACCGTCTTCACCTCTTACGGAAGAAGTACCAAAGACAAAACCTTCTACTTCTACACCTTCACCTTCTACACCTACACCACTAAGCCCAATATTCCTTATCCATCTAGGTTAGACAAGTGCAAATTGCTCACTAAGGATGACATTCAAGTGACAAACTTTTTGAAAAAGATTTTGGGAGTGAACATCACCATTAGCCTTGTTGAAGCTCTTGCCCAAATGACCAAATTCGTTAAGATGTTTAAAGATTTTCTTAGTAAGAAGGAGAAGATGGCCGAGTTTGTTAATACTCTATTGAATGAGAATTGTTCTGCAGTCCTTCTTAAAGAACTTACGAAAACACTTGGAGATCCCGGTCGTTTTGTTCTACCTTGCACTTTCAACAAAGTTTAAGAATTTACTGCCTTAGCCGATCTCGGGGCAAGTATAAATTTGATGCCGTTAAGTGTTTGGAAAAAGTTATCATTACCCGATCTTACACCAACAAAGATGACTCTTGAGCTAGCAAATCGAACTCTCGCTTACCCCGTTGGTATTACCGAAGATGTCTTTGTTAAAGTTGGTACCTTCACTTTTTCGGTCGACTTTTTTGTTTTTGATTATGAAATGGACCCTCGTATTCCGTTAATACTTGGACGGCCTTTCTTGAGAACCGGAAAAGCTTTAGTCGATGTTGCCAAAGGTGAACTAATCTTAAGGGTCGGGAGTGATCAACAAATTTTTAAGATGGGGAAGATCACAAACAAATCAAATGGAAGAAAATTGGCGAATATGATTGATGTGCTTCAAGACGAGCTTGATACAACTACTTGTAAAGTACAAAGCTTGATGATTTTGTCGTCTACAACAACCCTCTTTTTGAGCCTATCTATGATAATCCACTTTTCAAGAAAATGTGGAAGATTATGAAGATCCTCTCTCCAATTTGGATTCCCCACCAATATATGATGCTCCACCAATATATGATGATGATTCTAGTTCTGATGTGGATGATTATGATGATTTTGCTTCAGAGTATAAAGACATGCCAACATATGATGATTTTGAGGATGTGGATACTCTTTCGAGTGATTCTTCACATGATGACCTTGCTCCTACTTCTGATGAAGATCCTCCACCAACAATGCTTGATCCTACTTTGGATGATTACTCATTTGAGGAAGATTTTGCTACTTTTCTCAATACATACTTCCCCAATGAGTCTGATTCTCCTCCTTTGGACTTTGATTTTGGTCTTTATCCTCCTTCGAATATTAAGAAACCCGTTTCAAAGGAGGAGAAACCGGATGACACCAATATCCGCAGTACTTATGTTTTGACACCTCTCTATCCACCTTCGTCGGATGAGATTGTGCGATTTATGAGCGGATCCTCTTCAAATTTTACTGAGCCTGAGTCTTATTTTCCCCTAAAGGAAAAGGTGTTCGATCCGGGTATCCCAATTTTTAAGCCATCTCAGTATCCATCTGATGAAATAAAAGGAAAGATATTTGGAAACAATGGAGCTATGCTTACACTTCATCCTACTTTCTATCACCGTGCTCAACGATTGCTTAAGGGAGCCTTGCCCACTCTTCTTTGGCTTGCCTTGTTCACCTTAAGCTTATGCTATTTGATGGACGAAAACCATGTGTTTGATCCTGGTGGATGTTCTTCAAGGTTCTTACCATTGTAATCAAGGTCGAGTCAGGCTCACGGCTCGATGAACAAAAACAAGCGCTTCTCGGGAGGCAACCCGAGTATCTATCCTTTTTATCTGTTTTATAATAAGTGTAGGGGAGACCCTAGTATGTGTTTGTTGTTTTCTTTCTTATAATGTGCAGGGATTCGAGCTTTCAAAGATCCATTCTTTATGACTTTTAACGACCCGTGATTCCGTGTACCCGTCTTCCCGGTTCTATCTTAAACTATTTTGATTCATTATTCTATCATTCATGTTAAAATAGGAATCACTTTAGTGTCTCTTCCTTACAAGATTTAAACAACGTGCACAATGTCCCAAGTGTAGGGGAGGCTACTTCCACATGCTTAAACATTGAGGACAATGTTTATATTAAGTGTAGGGGGACTTCTATCGAAGTTAAGTGGGCTTTTCCTTGTATTTGTCCTCATTTTAACCGGAAAATTGATTTTTCGACATTTTTCAAAATTTTTGATCTATTTTGGCCTAGTTGTATTTCCTTTTATTATTTTTATTTTCTTTCATTGCTAGAATAAATTTTAATAAAATGGTTTTAATAAGTTTAGATGTCGTTGATATATTAGGCCCGTCATGAATCTTTTGACTTAACCCGAGTTTACTTATTTAAGTTTACTCTAGCTAGTATCCTTAACGTGTTTAAGTCAAGTTTTGCTAGGCTTTTATATAGGGAACTTTAAAACGCGAAAATCTTAACTCTTACGGGTTAAGAACAAAAACTTTTTGCAAGTTCCTATAATTGATCCTAGAAAGTCGTTTATCAAGGGAACTTTAAAATACGAATTCTAAACTTGAAAAAGTCTAAGAAGATGCAAGATCCTATAGATGACTTGAAAACCCAAAACTTTGATTTAATAGGCTAAGCATCCACGAATCTCATTCCTTGAGATTTTAAATTATGGAGAACGAGAGATGATAGAATCAATTATAAGTTTGGTATTCTTTCATAAATTTATGTGAGTTAACTATGAGCTTTTTCTCCTATCGCTTGTTAAAAAATTTAATTGCAATAAGTAAGGTTGTACGATTTGAAAAGTTACTTAGCTTCTAGAAAAAGATCGTTTAAAAGTTGCTCGATATTAATTAGAATTCATAGCCAAGGCATAACTTATTGAGGCGGGATGCGAAGATTGGCGAGTCCGAAAAGGCCCTAACAAGGCATGAGGGCTTGCTAAAGATCCAAAGTGATGTGAAGAATCATTTATCAAAAATCAATATGAAGGATTGAGACACACGAAGAAAATCAAATACTCCCCTAAAGATCATGGAGAAGTCTATCCGAAAAGACCCTAGCAAGGTATGAGGATAAATAGATCCATGTCCTAAAAGGAGGCGGATCGTTGTATATCAAAATCCCAAATAAAGATTGGAGAAAAAGGAAGAAGTCATGGTCCAAGTATGAAGAATCTCTCAAAACATCAAGTGAAGAAATTCCTATTATGAAGAGAAGACCATTATTTTAAAGATCATGTCTCAAGATTAGAAGTATGAAGTCAATGCCAAATATCGGTCCGAGAAAGGTCTCAAATCGTGAAGCGATTTATGCCAAGATATGAACTTTATGAGGTTTCGAGAAGCAGTTTTAAAAGATTTTATCCTTTAGCTAACTATTGATTAAATCGTCCTACTTTATTTTCAGCCTTAACAAGCTATCAAAATAAGTTAACAATGCATCCTCGTGATCATTAAAGACAACAATAAAATATAAGAGATACACCTATGAATAAGGGAGTCTAAGTGAATAATTGGGCCAAATGAGTTTGTGTTAGTTTGCTAACTTATAATAACAATGATCTTGTTTTTAAGCTTGGTTTGGGGAACGTGAAACTTGAGGGTGATAAACATTCATGACAACCAAAGCCCTAATGTAAGTGTTCGATTTCTTTACTTGTTTTCTTCCTTCTAATATTTTGATAATTTCTATCTTTTTAAGTTTCTTTAATGTCTTGTGTTTAATAAAGGACAACGTGGGTTAATTATGATGGAAAATGTAAATCTTGCTTTGTAACTAATGCATTGCATGAGGGCATTGCAATGGTCAAGTGTAGGGAATTTGATAGGTGTGAAAACACCCATCCTTTTACCTCTTAATTATAATAATAACCAAGCCAAAATGTATATTTAATGTCGTAAATGTCGGAATTATGCGTGGTTTGTGTTTTTCTTGTGATTTAGGATCAAAATGTAAAAAGGGAAGAAAACATGGGCTTTCATGGGCTTTTATCAAAGAAAAAGACAAAAGACGAAGTCAAAAGATCAAGAGTGCAAAAAGAACGGAAGTCCAAAGCCTATTCTGAAGATTTATCGAAGAAAAAGTCTAAAGACGGAAGTTTAATGAAGTCGAAGAAGCAAGTCTAATTAAAAGAAGAAAATTATAAGACGAATTCAATTTATATCGACAAATCCCAAGACAACGTCGAGAAAGTCGAAGAATTTAAAAGACGAAAAGACGAGAAGAAATAAGAAAGCATCAACACATGTTAATCCTCCTATAAATATCCTCCTAATGTGTCATTAGGAGGTGTTAGCTAATTTGACAAATTAGTCTTTCCAATTTATTTTCTTGCACTTTCATATTGTCATTTACTTAATTATTCTTAATTTCAAGATTATTTTCAAGTAAGTTTGTTGAATCTTTATGTTTAATTTGAAGTTTTTCATTAATCTCTCGTTCTACCTTTCTTGTCTTGTTTAATCTTATTTCTTATTTGCTTATTGTCATGCTTAATTGATTGTTCTTATGTTTCACTATGTGTTTGATAATTTAGCTTATTGATCTTATATCTTATTGTTTGCTTTTCTTAATTTTAATTAATTGTTTTTAAAAGTTATTTTATACAAATTTGATTTTAAATATTTTGATTATTTAGTGTTTTTAAAAGTTTTTAAATTTTGGCTTATTTGCTTTTCTTAAAGTTGATTTGGTTAAGTTTTTAGATAAGTGCGTATTTGGTTTTAGCTTATTTTCATTTTGTCCATTTTTACTCATTTCGAACTAGTAAACCTTTTTTCCGACATATATGCAAATTATCATTTCCCGAATTAGGTGTAGGTTCAGTTATTCCGACTTATATTGCAATTCCACTTCTCCCGAATTAAGTGTTTAATCTTAGTTATCCGAATTAGATTGAGGACACATTTCCCGAATTAGCCTAGGAAGCACATTCCGGATTAGGACAATGATGTTGGATTCTGAACTGCATGCATGATGTGGATTCCGGATTGCTTGTATGCTTAGATTCCGGATTAGGTCCATGATCCCTATCCTGAATTAGATCGATAATTCAGATTCCGAATTAGGTTGCGACCTACGGATTCTGAACTAGGTCCAAAATCTCGTATTCAGAATTGAGTGCTGAATCAACATTCCGAACTGTGTACGTGATAGTGGATTCTGGATTAGGTGTCGGGTTAGGATTCCGAATTAGGTCAAGGACCTATATTCCGGATTACTTCAAGAGTGGATTCCGGATTAGGTGTAGAATCATACATTACGAATTAAGTGCACAATCCATATTCCGGATTGTGTGTGGATGTTTGCATTCCGACTTAGGATGAGATTTAGGATTCCGACTTAGGTTGATTGGTTTTCCGAATTGTTTTAATTTTCAAACTTTTATTTCTCCCGCCAATTTTCTTAAGTGTTATTTTAAATTTGTTTTATCTTAGATTTATTTCAAATTTGCATTTTTATAAAGTTTTTAAATTTCTCGTCATTTACTTAATTATTTTAAAGTTTTAAGTTTTCGTCATTTATTTTTAAAAGATTTAATTTCTCGCCATTTATTTAATTTATCTTTTACAGCTTTATTTACTTTACCATTTACATTAAAGTTTGTTTCTTTACTTTACTCAAAGACAACCATTTTCTTTTATCCACCAAAAACGATTGAGTCGCACTTAAACCGGTAATCAATTCAAATCAAGACGAGACGATAACTTTTTCATACTTGGTAAAACCTTGTATTACTCCATATGTAGCGGATAAGTACCTGATTAGCTCCTCCTTCGGTTGTGGAGCGACTAGCATAGGAAGAGCCGCTAAATGTTGCTTGAGCTGCCGAAACGCCTCTTCTGCTTCTCTTGTCCAGTGAAAGTCCCTTTCTTCCTGCACTTATTGAGTGTTTTGAATAGAGGGCGGTGACTTCTCTACGGACTTTGATAAGAACCTGTTAAGCCCAACCAACTTTCCATTAAGTGATTATACCTCCTTCAATGTCCGAGGGGATGGTAGATGTATCACAGCGTCCGTTTTCTCCGGGCAAGGTTTGATGCCATCCGGGTTTATCATGTATCATAGGAACATTCCTTCGGTTGCCCCGAATGTGCACTTTTTTAGATTAAACTTCATGTTGATTTTCCTCAAGGTGTCAAACGTCTCTTGGAAGTCACGGAGGAGTTCGTCCTCTGTATGGATCTTAATAACCAAGTCGTCGACTTAGACTTCAAGGTTGCGGCCAATCTGTGAGTCAAAGGCTTTATCAACGAGTCGTTGGTATGTCGCACCTGCGTTTTTTAGTCCGAAAGGCATTTTCGTTTAACAATATACACCCTGACTGGTATGGAATTTCGTCTTCTTCTCGTCTTCCTATGCCATCTGGATCTAATGGTATCCTTAATATGCGTTCAAAAAGCATTTAAAAGAGTACCCGCATAAGGATTCCACCTTCCAATCAATTTTCAGTAACGGATAGCAATCCTGTGGGAAATCTTTGTTCAAGTCTGTGAAGTCCACACACATGCGCCAACTTCCATCGTGTTTCTAGACCATGACCGGATTGAAGAGCCACTCGTGGTAATAGACCTCTCACATAATTCCTGCGTCCACCCACTTTCCTTACCTCGTCCAGTATCACCTGGCTGCGTTCTGGTGCTTGACCGCGCTTCTTTTATTTAACAGGGGGATATCCTGAACTGATTTGAAGCTTCTGTTCTGCAACCGAGCGTGGTACCCCCGTCATATGCTTTGGTTCCCATGCGAATACATCAAGGTTTTCCTTAAGGATGGAGCACATGGCCTTCCTTCTTTTCTCGGAGAGGGTTCCCCTGATGGCAACCTCTTGTTCCGGATATTCAGGATGGATAGTGTTGGAAATACGTTTTTACGTATTTAGAAAGGATCGGTCACTCCAATGATACTGGGCTCGTGATCCAATATAGTCCATATAGCCCACATGTAGGGTGGGCTATATAAACCCCCTCCTAGCATGTTAGGAGGGGTTGGTCACTTTGTATTTCTCATACTTTCATTAATCAACCATTTTCTCTCTTTCTCTCCTTTCTCTCTCTACCTTTTTCTTTCTAAGTTCTTCCATTTCTTCCATCATTCAATAGATAAACAATAACATGTCTAATCCTTAGAAAACACAATCCTACAATTGGTATCAAGAGCTTGGTTGATTCTTCGGATTGAAGCGTTTATTGTTTTCGGATTGATTTGATGGTATTATAGATTGCTAAAGTTTTTGGTGTTTCGAATTTCTATCAAATTTTTTAAACAATCAGTTTTATTTTTAAATCATCAGTTTTTTATAATTTTATTTTGTTATCCAATCACAATTTTTTATCTATTTTTTTTCACATTCGTATCAAATTTGTCCAATCCGTTTTTCCTATAATCTATTTTTTTTATAATTAGTTTTTATAATCATTTTTATTTATTTATAATCTATTTTTTTGTTATCCAATCAGTTTTTCGTTATCTCGGTTTCTTTTAACCTCTTTGTCCCGTCCAATCTGTCAACAATTTGTCTTTTTAATTTTGTCTCATCAGTATCTGTATTTTCAGAAAAGGGTTTGTCTCATCCGTATCTGTGTTTTCAGAGAAGGGTTATTTTTTCCGAAGATTTTTCAGAAAACTCACTATTTTCCGAAGAAATTTCTGAAAACTCATTTTTTTCCGAAGAAATTTCTGAAAACCCACTTTTCCGAAGAAATTTCTGAAAACCCATTTTTCCGAAGAAATTTCTGAAAAATAACTTTTTCCGAAGAAATTTCTGAAAATTAACTTATTCCGAAGAAATCTCTGAAAATCCACTTATTCCGAAGATTTTTCTGAAAAATCAAGTATTCCGAAAATCCCATTTCTCTGAAAATCAAGATTATTCCAAAGATTTCTCTAAAAAATCAAGTTTTCCGAAGAATTTCTAAAAATCAGAAGACTTGATTCCACCCTTACTGATACGAACCAGACCTGGACAACCACTCGACCTCTTTCACTCGACTCGACACAACCCTCTCGAATCAAAACATAACGGGAAACAGGACTCAGACCCTCGACACACCCACACTCTCGACTCTCACAACAGCCTCGAACATCTCTCATAACTGACCCACTCTTCTCTCTCGACCAAACACCCTGGACTCCCAAAGACTCGACACCACCCTCACCATCTAACCCCTCACTCTCTCGGACACCCTCTTTCGAACCCAAAATCAACAAAAAACACATTCCCTTGTCTCAACACTATCCCACCCACCCTCGACCAATTTTAAACAGACTCATTTTTTTTAGACCCTCACCCTCGCACACTCGACTGACTCACCTCACTGGACTCGTAACTAGACCCAACTGACTCAACAACCCTCTCGTATCACCCAACCACCCTTGACTCGACACTTGACACATAAATCTGACCACACAACTCTCAACTCTCAGCTCAAAACACCACTCGACCCACACCCACACAAATACAACAGATCAGTAATTACCTACCCGAGACCATTTTAGAATGATCTTGCAGCCGTTTCATAGTCTCTTTAGGGGGATTGATATTGAATAGATTTAAGGTGACAAGTATTGGTTCAAATTTGATTATAAAGTTTGAGTTAGAGATTTGGTGTTGACAGAAAAATAAACGCAGGTGTTTAGGAGCTGAGAAAGATTTGATGAGAGTTGAAAAAGTTTATTTGTGTAGAAGTTTATATGTGAGATAGGAGAAGACATGGAGGTGGACTAATCTAAACATAGATTAGGTTTTTTGCAAAGTAAGAGTTTGAGTTTTTATATATCACTTCAGGCGGAGTTTACAAAGTCTCTAGTGGGATACACGTGTTTATTCTTGGGAAGTGAGATATACGCTTTTGTTTAGTGGGATACACGTTTGTTGTTCCTTTGGCCACGTTTCCCTGTATCCATTCCATTATTAACAGATCTTTTTTTCGAGTTGCTTTTTATTAAAAGGTTATTTGAGAAATATTCATTCGTTCCAACACTTTTCCTATACACATTTTTTAGAAATAAATTTTCGGATATTATTTGTTTTGGATATAAATTGTTTGGGCCAAGTTATTAATTTGTTTTGGATATAAATTGTCGGGCCAATCTCTTTATTATCCGAAGGTTGTATTTATCTGTTGACGGGATTTATTTTTGGAGTGAGCCGAATTTAAATTGGACCTATTAGTATCGGGTTTGTTTTTCCAACGTTTGAGCTGACAACAATTTTTGAGCCGAGAAAAGAGTTACATCATCAAACGAGGATTTTTAAGAGGTTTTTTACGTATCTTTTGTTGGTGTTGTCATATCCCGAGAATTTTCATTTCTAAGTTTCTTCACGAGTTGTTAAATTCCGAAAACAACCACATCCACAATATTTGTCATCGAATTTTCAGTGGATGTCTTGAATTCGACATCGAGAATCGCATCAAATGAAAGTTAAAGCTAGAGAAAGTAGAATGACTTTATTTCGACTACTTCGGTCCCATCTGTCGAACATTTCTCTACTTAAAGAAGGAAGCGGATTTGTGACACTCTTCGGTCAAGATCGTACCATTTTCATCCACCCAATGCTCCTCAAATTTAACCACCTACTAGAACAAATCTACAAAGAAGACATTAATCAAATTGAATCCTCACATTCACTTCAAGTTCTAGTGCAACATTTTTCGAGGTTCTTTCAATTTGATCCTATCAAGGTTGAAGCTTCAATGATCTGCCAGTCATTCATTGAAGACACACAAATCGAAGTTAAAGACTTTAGGGATAGATTGCTCGAGTTCATGAAATCTATTGCACTTTCGATTTATGCAAATTCACAACTTCAACTAGAGCATACTAGTGGAATACAAGAATCTACGATGCAGATGACACAGGAGAAAAATGGTCTTACGGATGTGATATGAGCTTAAACTCATATCCTTTTATCAACAAATAACCCTAAAACATGAAGCAAAATACCCTTTTATATTGTAAAAAGCAGTGTTATGTGGTATGTTTGTGTTTGTGTGATCTTATGTAGGTAAAAGGATACAATTTCGAGCAAACAAGGAAAAACCAAGCTCAAAAGGATGAAAAAGACAAGGAGGGATCACAAGTGACAAGTTTTCAAAGTTCAAGGACCTATCTTGACAAGTCTTGAAAGTTGAGGGACTTAAAGTGCAAATACTGCAAAGTCAAGATCCAAGTCAAACCTGGTCAAACTACAAAGTCAATCAAGTCAAAGGGTCATTTTGTTGAAGAATCAAAGTTGAAGGGCCAAAATTGTCAAAGGAATGAAGTTTTTAGCCTTAACTAGCAATCTGCCAAGTACAAGGACTTAATTTGACAAGTTGGGAAAGTTTTGTAATGTTTAATCCAAGTGAAAGGCCATGGACCAATCAGAAACAAGGAATCAAGCCACACGGATCAAATAATTAAAACCCACTTGCAGCCACCACATTTAATGCAAGATCACAACAGTGTGATCCGTGTAACACTTTCTTCACCAATCAGAAGCTGCCACGTGTTTCTCTCTTTCACCAAAATATTTTCCAGGAACGCGTTTTTGATAGAGAGCATTTCAGAAGAAGATCAAAACATCAAAGTTGCTCGTCTTGATGGGACGAATCCAATGGTGTTAACCAATTAACATATAATTCATTGGATCAAAAATCCCCAATTCATGTTCATCACCTTCAAAATGGATATGCAGAATTCCTCCACGTGTCAAGCAATGATTGGCCTGAACACGTCACATCTCCAACAAACTCTCAAGTCTAGCCTATAAATACACAACTTGTTCTTCATTTTCAGTAGTAGTTAATTTTCAGAAAACACCTAGTTCTCTCAATTTTACTTTTCTCCTTTTTTCCTCCTTTTCACCTAACAACTCAAGAGACTGACAACCTCTTGAGTTTGTTAGTTAGTTAGAACCCTTGTAACTACATTTGTAACAGAATTCATCAATAAAATTTCAAATTCCAGTTTTCCCGCCAATTCTTGTTCTTCAATTCCTGCTACTTTCTTGCTGTTATTGGATTCAATTGTTGCTGTTAGAAGTTTGTTATGATCATACATTGATCATAACTGACTTGGTTGAAGACTTGTTGCTGTTTGATCAGAATTTCAGTCCTTTCCATTGTTCTTGAAGTTTCATATGCAGAATGATGAGTTGTAGCTGTTTTGGTGATTGATTTGAGTTGATAGATAGTGATAGGTGGTGGTATCACTAGGGCAAGAGAGCTCAGCGCTCCTCTTCTACCCAAAGGATTACTACAATAGGTTCCAAAGTTTCTGATTTTTGTTCCTCTAAACAGTTCTTGCCTGCTCAATTCCTTAGTGTAAATTTGATGGCTGCTTGATAATACTTGGTCAGTTGTTGTTTGATTGTCTTAGAGTGTTATAGTTTAGTTAATTGATCACTTGTGTTCAGACTTGTAGATTTGAGCTCATTTTCAGTAACTTTTTAGCTCTATAGCTTACTTGAGTTCTAGTTGTCATTAGTGTGTGATTTCAGTCTCATTAGCTTTCATTTGGATCACATAAACTAGTTTGCTATTGCTCTTCACTCAGTCTAAATCAGTACTCAAATAGTCTTTGAAAAAGTTTGATAAAAATCAGATAAGGTGTGTTTGGGACTAGTGTTAAATCAGATTTCAAGTGTTGTTAATTGGATGTTAAGTGATCATTTGTAGTCCTTAGAAGTTAACAAGTAGATTTGAGCCTTTTGTAAGTCAGAATAATAGTCAAAAAGGCAATTGGTTGATAAAAAGTTTGGGTCATTCTTTTAAACAGCTTCTAGTTCAAACTTGTCAGATTCATGTGCTCATTTCTCCTTCATTACTTGTTCAAAATTGCTCAAACCAGTTTCTAGTTAAAGCTTACATCATAATCTTTTAGTATCTAGGAGGAAATTCTACAGTATCAAGAAATAAGCAAGAAATCAGCTTATTAGTTCAGACCTTAGCAAGTTGCATTCTCTGATATAAGTTCCTTACTGTTTTACTAGTTCTAATAATCCACTTCATAAAAGTCCTTGTTTTCTTTCACAATTCTGTTTAGAAAGGTTTGGATATGAAGTTTTGAGATTTTGAGTTTTTTCAAAAATCTGGTCAACGTTTGGTCAACATAAGCTCATTTGAGCTTATTTTCAGATATCTTGCTTATTAGTGGATGAAAATTGTTCTAGTTTGATTTCCCCTGCTTTAAATCAAGTGCTTATTCATTTCCTTTACAAAAATCAAGTTGTGGATGTTTGGATTTTTCTGTAGCTTATTTTGAGCTTATTAATAAGCTCTCTTTTGCTTATCTTTGACTTTTAAACAAAATCCTTAAATACACGTTTCTATAATTGGATTTGAAGTTGTTTGCAATTTGTTTCAGCTTATTTGGTTGAGTAATAAGCTCAAACGAGCTTATTGTTTCATTGAGCCCGTTTTTGGTTAGAATTTTGGTAAAATTGCATTTTAGTCCCTGGATTTCAATTAAGTGTTTAAACCTAGCTTAATTGCCTAATTTTGTGGTAATTGCAGAACTTGGTCCCTGGAATTTGTTAGTTTGTTTAATTTCAGTTTTAGAAGTTTGTTAGTTTGTTAAATTTGGTTAGTTTGTTAGAATCTTTACAAGTCTAGTCCTTTTAGTTAACTGAATTTCATTTTTAGTCCTTTTAACTTTTAGAATTTACATTTCAAGCATTTATATTTCATAGAAATTACATTCTTAGTCCTTATAGTTTTATATTTTGCACTTTAACATTTTTACTTGAATAAAATTTGGATTTTGCAATTTGTTTTACGTATAAGTAGGGTTTATATTTTTCATTTTTACTTAGTGTTGTTTGAATTAGCAATAGATTACCAAGCAAGCTTGAACAACCAAAAACAATTATAAATTTGATATTGATTGGACTTTCTATTAGTTAAGAACTGAGAAAACGAACTTGCATTATACATATTTCAAATGGCGCCGCTGCCGGTTCTTTGACTACACGAGAGACTATCGATTGACGGTTTTCATTGGCTTTTGGGATCCGTTCACTTTGTGAACGTTATTTTTACGTATCATAAATCAAAAACAAATAAAAAAATCAAAAATATAAAAATATATAAAAACTAAAAATTAACAAAACAATTCTTTTCCTAAAGAATTGACCAAAAAAATTAAAAAATCCAAAAAGCAATCTTTTTCCTAAGAGATTGCACCCAAAAATATATATTATTGAATTCTCTCGGTTTTTATGTACATATAGTATTTTCCTTTAAAAACTCATAAATACAAAAATATTTTTTTATATATTATTATAAGTACATACGTATACGTATAAGAACAATCAATCTACATATCTTCCATAAGTATTGCCGAGGCAATACACCGTGTTGAGGGGCGCTCCGGTCCTTGACACGCGTATCGATCAAACAAAATAAAGCAAGAATAGATAAATACTCTCAATAAGCAATAATTCGAAGAATACGAACATTTAAGTGAATAGAAAGGCGATGTGCTATAAAATGCCATCTAAGGGTCAATAGGTACTTAAGTGCTTCGCGCCACCTAACCCCCCGTTCACTTGGGAGTATTCTAAGAAGGAGAGCTTCATTGAGGGTCTTGCACCCAAAGTAGTATTACATATATTGTTACTTTCTTGTGGATATTTAATATCGAAACTCGAAGAGGATAATCTTATTCTTTTCAAAGTCACACGAGAGCTTCTCTCTCATTCCTCGTATTGAGTTGCATGCTCACTCGCGGGCGTGCACAAATACCGATTGGTGTACAACCTCTTCCTCCGAAAAGGAAGAAGAAAAGAGAGAGTAAGACCACCATCGTCCACCAAGCCGATCACGAGAATCGTGCTTTGTCACCACCACAAGGAGCCATGGCTGTTGATAACCGTACTTTGTTTGAACGTATGCAAACCAACATTCATGGATTTGTTAGTGCCATTAAGATTCCCGACTATCCCGCTAACACATTTGAGCTACATACATCTATGATCAATATGGTTGCTGCATCACCTTTCTATGGAAAACAAAATGAGGATCCCCATGCTCATCTTAAGAGATTCCTTTCACTTTGCAATACCATTAAGCATAATGGGGTTCCACCGGATGTCATTAGCTTGTTGTTAGTGTCATTTTCACTAGATGGGAGTGCTAAGCATTGGTTAGACACCCAACCACCCGATAGTATCACCACATGGGATGGTTTTACCACTAAGTTTTTGAACAAATTCTTTCCTCCACAAAAGACTATGGCTTTGAGAAATATGATTATGGGCTTTACACAAAAACCTAGTCAATCCTTTGGTGATGCTTGGGAAGAGTATAGTGAGTTGTTGAGGCGATGCCCTAATCATGGAATGGATGATCTAAGCAAAATCAATACCTTCTACAATGGCCTTAAACCTCACCACCAAGATTCACTAAATGCTTCCGCGGGAGGGAGTATTCATTTCAAGACATACCAAGAGGCTTTGACCATTATTGAGACTAAGGCAATGGTTCAAACCAATGATCCATTTGAGGAAAGAGTTCATGTTATCCAAAACACTTCTCAAATCCCTTTTGACAACCAACTCCTCAAGTTTCAAGAAGCTATTTTTCAAAGGATGGATAGAGAAAGTGAGAGGCATTTGCAAGCACAACAAGACATGCTTCAAACTTTTAAGAGCATGACATTGAACAATTCCTCAAACAATGTGAATGCCATCACCATTTCTTGTGTTACTTGTGGAGGACCTCACTCTTATGAACAATGTGACAAGGTGCAAGGGTATCAAGGGGAATGCTATGCTTACCAAGAGGAACACCGTGAACACTTCAAGCCTAACATCAATCCAAATAATCTTTCTTACAAATCCCAAAATTACCTTACTCCACCCGGCTTCCCACCCCAACCACCCACCCAAATTCCACAAAATCCTCTTCAAATTCTAGCAAGGAATCAAGGGCAAAGACAACCATACCAAGGAAATAATTACAAGGCACCTAATCAATTTCAACCTCAAGCTAATACCTTTTATCCACCACAACAAGGATTTAATCAACCACTTCCATTTATTCCCAATCAAGCATATGCTCCAATACCAAATCAAGCTTACCCTCAAAATCAAACTCAAGGATATGGGATGCAAGAGACTCAAGAGTATGTTGACAAGAAAATGCGTGACATTGAGAAGAGAATGAATGATCAAGTGAAACGTACAATAGAGGAACAAATCAATAGGGTTTTAGTGGCGGTAACTCAAAGACCACAAGGAGCTTTACCTTCCAACACACAAACAAATCCTAGGGCCAATGTCAATGCCATTACAACAAGAAGTGGTACAACAACAAAGGATCCTTCACCTCCTAAACCTACTATTGTTCAACCCACTTGTGCTCCTACTTGTGATAAGCCTTCTACTTCTACTCCACCTCCTCAAAGTGCTCCTATTCACTCAAACACACCTTCTCAACAATCTCATACTTCTCCTTCAACTTCCACACTTCCCAATGAAGAGGCTAACAAAGACAAATCTTCCACTACAACACCTATTCCACCTACACCAAAACCTACTCTTCCATACCCTTCAAGGTTGAAAAAGGACAAGTTAAAGAACAAAGATGACATACAAGTGTCCAATTTCTTAAGGATGTTCAAGCAACTCAATATCAACATATCCTTTGCGGAAGCTCTTGCTTATATGCCAAAGTTTGCTAAGATGTTCAAGGATTTGCTCTCAAACAAAGAAAAATTGGTTGACTTGCCCAACACATCACTTAATGAAAATTGTTCCGCGGTGTTACTTAAAACCTTACCAACAAAACTTGGAGATCCGGGGCGCTTCTTGATACCTTGTAATTTTCCCGGTGTTGAAAATTGCATGGCTTTGGCGGATTTAGGGGCAAGCATAAATCTCATGCCTTTATCGGTTTGGAAACAACTCTCTCTTCCCGAGCTCACCCCCACTAGGATGACTCTTGAACTAGCCAACCGAACCATAGCTCACCCCGTAGGTATAGCGGAAGATGTGTTTGTAGGTGTGGATAAGTTTACCTTTCCGGCCGACTTTGTAGTGGTCGATTATGACATGGATCCTAGAGTGCCTTTGATTGTTGGTAGACCGTTTTTGAGAACGGGTCGTACCTTGATAGATGTGGCGGAAGGAGAATTAATTATAAGAGTAGAGGATGAGAAAGTGGTGTTTAAGTTAGGGAAAGTTTGTGATAGAAAAGAGGTTAAGGAGTCTAGACCTTGTGAGACGATTAACATTGTGGATGTGCTAGATGAAGTGTGTAATGAACACTTTCATGATGCTTGTAAGAATGCTAGTGATGAGATTCCACATGTTGAAACCGTGGCCTCAATTGCTCCCTCTTTAACACCTTTTGGAGAGAGTGATTTCCTCTTGGAGGAATTTGAGTCCAACTTTCTTGGTGATGATGATTCTCCCATTAATTGGGAAGAAGATATTCTTACAATCCAAAAGTTGCTCAATGAGGACCCTATTCCTTCACCTATTCCACAAGAGATTACCATTGAGGAACCTTCCATAGTGAAACCTTCCATAGAGAGTCCACCTCCCATTGAACTTAAGGAACTTCCATCCCACTTAGAATATGCTTTCTTAGAAGGAAAAGACCAATTACCGGTGATTATTGCTAAAGAATTGAAAGAGGATGAGAAGGAGCAACTTATTGAAGTCCTTAAGAAACATAAGAAAGCTTTAGCATGGAAAATATCCGACATAAGGGGAATTGATCCACATTTTTGTACTCACAAAATCCTTATGGAGGATGATTATAAACCCGCCATTCAAAACCAAAGGAGAGTTAACCCAAAAATTCATGAGGTTATTAAGAAAGAAGTGATTAAACTCTTAGATGCAGGTATGATTTACCCCATTTCCGACTCTCCATGGGTTAGCCCGGTTCATTGTGTTCCTAAGAAGGGTGGAATCACCGTGGTGCCTAACGAGAACAATGAGCTTATTCCCACGAGACTTGTAACCGGTTGGAGAGTTTGCATTGATTATAGAAAACTTAATGAGGCAACTAGGAAAGACCATTTCCCGCTTCCCTTTATGGATCAAATGCTTGAACGCTTAGCGGGAAATGAGTACTATTGCTTTCTTGATGGCTTTTCGGGTTATTTCCAAATCCCAATTGACCCTAAGGATCAAGAAAAGACCACATTCACTTGTCCATACGGTACATTTGCTTACAAGAGGATGCCTTTTGGCCTATGTAATGCACCGGGGACGTTTCAAAGGTGCATGATGGCAATTTTCCATGATATGATAGAGCAAACCATGGAGGTTTTTATGGATGACTTTTCCGTATTTGGGAACTCCTTTAGCTCGTGTCTCACCAATCTTGAGAGAATGCTTAAGCGTTGTGAGGAAACACGTTTGGTGCTTAATTGGGAGAAATGTCACTTTATGGTAAAAGAGGGGATTGTTTTAGGACACAAGATATCCAATAAGGGATTAGAAGTTGATCGAGCCAAAATTGATGTGATTGCTAAGCTTCCCCCACCCACCTCGGTTAAAGGTGTGAGGAGTTTCTTAGGTCATGCGGGTTTTTATAGGCGCTTTATACAAGATTTCTCTAAGATAGCTAGACCGATGACTCATCTCTTGGAGAAAGAGGCTCCTTTCATTTTTGACCAAGCTTGTTTAGAATCTTTTGAGACACTTAAGGAAAAATTGACAAAGGCTCCCGTTTTGGTTTCTCCAAATTGGGAATTACCTTTTGAGCTTATGTGTGACGCTAGTGATTATGCGGTGGGGGCCGTCTTAGGACAAAGAGTTAATAAGCATTTCCAACCTATACACTATGCGAGTAAAACCATGACCGGTGCACAACTTCATTACACTACCACGGAAAAAGAGTTGCTTGCTATAGTATATGCTTTTGAGAAGTTTAGACCATACCTTGTGCTTTCCAAGACCATAGTGTATACGGATCATTCCGCTCTCAAGTATCTTATGACAAAACAAGATGCTAAGCCTAGGCTTTTGAGATGGGTTTTGTTGCTTCAAGAGTTTAAGATAGAGATTCGTGATAAAAAAGGGGCCGAGAATTTAGCGGCGGATCATTTGAGTAGACTTGAGCATCCTTTTCAAGGAGATTTCCCACATCAAGAAATCAATGAATCCTTTCCATTAGAGGAGCTCATGTCTATCTCTTCCCAAGAGGATGCCACACCTTGGTTTGCGGATATTGCAAACTATCTTGTGGGCAATGTTCTTATTGAGGGTCTTACTTACCAACAAAAGAAAAAGTTTCTTAAGGAAGTTAAGTATTACTTTTGGGATGATCCATATCTTTTTAGGCAATGTGCGGACCAAATCATTAGACGGTGTGTAGATGGGCCCGAAGCATTTAAAATCTTAGAGGCATGTCATAAAGGACCTACGGGTGGACATTTTGGGCCTAACTACACCGCTAAGAAAGTCTTTGATTCGGGTTACTATTGGCCTTCCATTTACAAGGATGCCCAAGAGATGGTGAAATTTTGTGATGTTTGTCAAAGACAAGGAAAAATTACACAACGTGATGAGATGCCACAAAATTTTATCCAAGAGTGTGAGATATTTGATGTATGGGGAATAGATTTCATGGGACCTTTTCCATCCTCTAAGGGAAACAAGTATATACTTGTGGCGGTGGATTACGTGTCCAAGTGGGTGGAGGCTAAAGCCTTACCTACTAATGATGCTAGAGTGGTTGTAAAGTTCTTGAAACAATTGTTTGCTAGATTTGGTGTACCTCGGGCCATCATAAGTGATCGTGGTACGCACTTTTGTAATGATCAATTCACGAGAGTTATGAAGAAATATGGAGTGAATCATAGACTTTCTACCGCGTATCACCCTCAAACAAATGGTCAAACCGAGGTCACAAATCGTGGTTTAAAGAGAATTTTAGAGAGAACGGTGGGAGAGCATAGAGCTTCTTGGTCGGATAAGCTTGATGATGCTTTGTGGGCGTTTAGGACGGCTTTTAAGACACCAATTGGTTGTACTCCTTATAGGCTTGTCTATGGAAAAGCGTGCCACCTCCCATTTGAGTTAGAACATAAGGCATCTTGGGCTCTCAAGTGGGCTAACTTTGATTTAAACCAAGCCGGTTCACATAGGAAAGATCAACTCAATGAGATGGATGAGTTGAGAGCCAATGCCTATGAGAATTCTTTGCTATACAAAGAAAAGACTAAGAAATTGCATGATGCTAAGATTAAGAATCGTGAGTTCAAAGTTGGAGAGCCGGTTCTCCTCTTTAACTCAAGATTGAAGCTTTTTGCGGGCAAGCTTAAGTCGAGATGGTCCGGTCCATTCACTATTGCTCAAGTGTTTCCATATGGAACTCTTGAGTTGTCCCAACCCGATGGTCCAAATTTTAAAGTGAATGGTCACCGTGTTAAGCATTACTTTGGGGAGGACATTTCCGTTGAAATGGTCCAAGAGGTCCCCATTTTCCCCATGAATTAATTCATTGAGGGGCGAGTCGAGCTAGAGACTCATTAACTCAAGCATCGTATAACTAGGTTAGAGTGTTGTAGGTTAGAAATAAAGGCTTAGATTTGGAGATAAGTGTAGGGGAGACCTTCTTTTGTCTTCATGCTTGTTTGTAGGGTTGCTCACTCATTTCATGCTTTGGAGCTTATGGAGGAGGCCCTTGTATCCGGTTCACTTCGTTACTTTAGTGATTTTTTTTTTCATTGACACGTTGTGCTTAAACTTGATTTCACTAATAGTAGTCCTTTCCTTAACTTGGGTTAAGCAAAGTCTATTCATTGTCATAAGTGTAGGGGAAGTTTTTATATTTCCATGCTCTTAAACATTGAGGACAATGTTTAGCTTAAGTGTAGGGGGGTCTTCTATCGAAGTGACCTTACCTAGAACTTGTCATTGTCTTGCATGATAACGGGGAAAATTAATTTTTCGATCATTTTTCAAATTTTTGATCTACTTTGGCCAACAAAAACATGCATTCATAATTTTTGCATCAATCATTTTTTGCATAACACATTTGCATTGTATATATTTCTTCTCTTATTTTTCATCAAAAATATATAAAAAGGAAAAATATAATAAACATGGTTTTAACAAGTTTAGATTTCTTTGACATATTAGGCCCGCCATGGATATTTTGACTCAACCCGAGTTTGCTTAATTTAGCATTCTCTAGCTAGTATCCTTAACCATGTAGTCCTTCATTGGTCTATTAGGCTAAGCTTCCACCAATTTCATTCTTTGAAATTTTAAATTTGTGGAGAATGGGAAATGATAGAGTTGAAGCAAGTGTAAAAGGGCTAGATAGACTTCATGGCAATTACTTGTGGCTAAACCCTTCTCTTCTTGACCTCTATTTTCTTCGCTTGTATATAATTGTTAATAAATAATCAAGTACGGTTTTAATTGGTTCGTAATCTCTTATGCATTTTTGGCTAATCATTTATGGTTGATATGAGTACGTCTTAAGATTCTAAGTTAGCACGTTTTATGTGTACTAGAATTGTGTCATGCTCCATATTTAGCGGGTGTTTTTCCTTTTCTTCTTTGCAAATTTCTTGGTGAGGAATAAAGAAAAATAAGAGCGGCTTATGAAAAAAAAATGAGTGGCTAGAAAAAAAAAAAGAGAAGAAAAAAAAATAATAATGCAAGACTCCCAAGAGGGGCAGTGTGGTGTTAATTATAGTGACTATTGAGTTCCAATATTACCTTGACGGGTTGCGGGGATTCAATAGATTGCTCCAATCCAATATTACCTTGACGGGTTGCGGGGTTGAAGATCCAAAATCCCAAAAAGATGCGGATATAAATTATTGCGTGAGTTTTATTTTTCTTTCCTTAGCGAGTGTGTAGTTACTTATGAAAGCATGACATGAGGATTTTACACATAAGGCGAATGACTTATTACTCTTAATACGGACTTATATTAGTTGTGAGCGGTTTTTCAAGTAATGGATGAGAAGATTACTTAGGATTAAAACCGTCCTTCCTTATTTTTGGATTTTACATTTCTTATATTTCACACTTTAATAATGACAAATTTGCTCACAAGCAATTTGCTCAAATAATAACCGGTTCCACATTTAATTGTCATGAATAAGTTGATGCACTTTTTACTTGTGAATGCAATGATTCCATTTATTAGCTTGGTATGGGGAAAGTGAAACTTGAGGATGATAAGTGTCCATGGTACCCAAGCCCTAATCCAAGTCATTGAATTCTTTATGAGTTATTTCCATCAAAACCATTTCAAGAAAAATCAAAAAGTTATAGATAGAATTGTATTTTAATCCATTGCATTGATAAAAGTCAAAATCATGCATCATCTAGTTTAGAGTAGTGTAGATGCATCTCATATGGCCAAGGTGATTAATTATGAGGGAAATGTAAATTTTTAAGCCTTGAAAGATAATATTGCATGAGGACATGGCAATGCTCAAGTGTAGGGGAATTTGATATGAGCTTAAACTCATATCCTTTTATCAACAAATAACCCTAAAACATGAAGCAAAATACCCTTTTATATTGTAAAAAGCAGTGTTATGTGGTATGTTTGTGTTTGTGTGATCTTATGTAGGTAAAAGGATACAATTTCGAGCAAACAAGGAAAAACCAAGCTCAAAAGGATGAAAAAGACAAGGAGGGATCACAAGTGACAAGTTTTCAAAGTTCAAGGACCTATCTTGACAAGTCTTGAAAGTTGAGGGACTTAAAGTGCAAATACTGCAAAGTCAAGATCCAAGTCAAACCTGGTCAAACTACAAAGTCAATCAAGTCAAAGGGTCATTTTGTTGAAGAATCAAAGTTGAAGGGCCAAAATTGTCAAAGGAATGAAGTTTTTAGCCTTAACTAGCAATCTGCCAAGTACAAGGACTTAATTTGACAAGTTGGGAAAGTTTTGTAATGTTTAATCCAAGTGAAAGGCCATGGACCAATCAGAAACAAGGAATCAAGCCACACGGATCAAATAATTAAAACCCACTTGCAGCCACCACATTTAATGCAAGATCACAACAGTGTGATCCGTGTAACACTTTCTTCACCAATCAGAAGCTGCCACGTGTTTCTCTCTTTCACCAAAATATTTTCCAGGAACGCGTTTTTGATAGAGAGCATTTCAGAAGAAGATCAAAACATCAAAGTTGCTCGTCTTGATGGGACGAATCCAATGGTGTTAACCAATTAACATATAATTCATTGGATCAAAAATCCCCAATTCATGTTCATCACCTTCAAAATGGATATGCAGAATTCCTCCACGTGTCAAGCAATGATTGGCCTGAACACGTCACATCTCCAACAAACTCTCAAGTCTAGCCTATAAATACACAACTTGTTCTTCATTTTCAGTAGTAGTTAATTTTCAGAAAACACCTAGTTCTCTCAATTTTACTTTTCTCCTTTTTTCCTCCTTTTCACCTAACAACTCAAGAGACTGACAACCTCTTGAGTTTGTTAGTTAGTTAGAACCCTTGTAACTACATTTGTAACAGAATTCATCAATAAAATTTCAAATTCCAGTTTTCCCGCCAATTCTTGTTCTTCAATTCCTGCTACTTTCTTGCTGTTATTGGATTCAATTGTTGCTGTTAGAAGTTTGTTATGATCATACATTGATCATAACTGACTTGGTTGAAGACTTGTTGCTGTTTGATCAGAATTTCAGTCCTTTCCATTGTTCTTGAAGTTTCATATGCAGAATGATGAGTTGTAGCTGTTTTGGTGATTGATTTGAGTTGATAGATAGTGATAGGTGGTGGTATCACTAGGGCAAGAGAGCTCAGCGCTCCTCTTCTACCCAAAGGATTACTACAATAGGTTCCAAAGTTTCTGATTTTTGTTCCTCTAAACAGTTCTTGCCTGCTCAATTCCTTAGTGTAAATTTGATGGCTGCTTGATAATACTTGGTCAGTTGTTGTTTGATTGTCTTAGAGTGTTATAGTTTAGTTAATTGATCACTTGTGTTCAGACTTGTAGATTTGAGCTCATTTTCAGTAACTTTTTAGCTCTATAGCTTACTTGAGTTCTAGTTGTCATTAGTGTGTGATTTCAGTCTCATTAGCTTTCATTTGGATCACATAAACTAGTTTGCTATTGCTCTTCACTCAGTCTAAATCAGTACTCAAATAGTCTTTGAAAAAGTTTGATAAAAATCAGATAAGGTGTGTTTGGGACTAGTGTTAAATCAGATTTCAAGTGTTGTTAATTGGATGTTAAGTGATCATTTGTAGTCCTTAGAAGTTAACAAGTAGATTTGAGCCTTTTGTAAGTCAGAATAATAGTCAAAAAGGCAATTGGTTGATAAAAAGTTTGGGTCATTCTTTTAAACAGCTTCTAGTTCAAACTTGTCAGATTCATGTGCTCATTTCTCCTTCATTACTTGTTCAAAATTGCTCAAACCAGTTTCTAGTTAAAGCTTACATCATAATCTTTTAGTATCTAGGAGGAAATTCTACAGTATCAAGAAATAAGCAAGAAATCAGCTTATTAGTTCAGACCTTAGCAAGTTGCATTCTCTGATATAAGTTCCTTACTGTTTTACTAGTTCTAATAATCCACTTCATAAAAGTCCTTGTTTTCTTTCACAATTCTGTTTAGAAAGGTTTGGATATGAAGTTTTGAGATTTTGAGTTTTTTCAAAAATCTGGTCAACGTTTGGTCAACATAAGCTCATTTGAGCTTATTTTCAGATATCTTGCTTATTAGTGGATGAAAATTGTTCTAGCTTGATTTCCCCTGCTTTAAATCAAGTGCTTATTCATTTCCTTTACAAAAATCAAGTTGTGGATGTTTGGATTTTTCTGTAGCTTATTTTGAGCTTATTAATAAGCTCTCTTTTGCTTATCTTTGACTTTTAAACAAAATCCTTAAATACACGTTTCTATAATTGGATTTGAAGTTGTTTGCAATTTGTTTCAGCTTATTTGGTTGAGTAATAAGCTCAAACGAGCTTATTGTTTCATTGAGCCCGTTTTTGGTTAGAATTTTGGTAAAATTGCATTTTAGTCCCTGGATTTCAATTAAGTGTTTAAACCTAGCTTAATTGCCTAATTTTGTGGTAATTGCAGAACTTGGTCCCTGGAATTTGTTAGTTTGTTTAATTTCAGTTTTAGAAGTTTGTTAGTTTGTTAAATTTGGTTAGTTTGTTAGAATCTTTACAAGTCTAGTCCTTTTAGTTAACTGAATTTCATTTTTAGTCCTTTTAACTTTTAGAATTTACATTTCAAGCATTTATATTTCATAGAAATTACATTCTTAGTCCTTATAGTTTTATATTTTGCACTTTAACATTTTTACTTGAATAAAATTTGGATTTTGCAATTTGTTTTACGTATAAGTAGGGTTTATATTTTTCATTTTTACTTAGTGTTGTTTGAATTAGCAATAGATTACCAAGCAAGCTTGAACAACCAAAAACAATTATAAATTTGATATTGATTGGACTTTCTATTAGTTAAGAACTGAGAAAACGAACTTGCATTATACATATTTCAGGATGACTCAAAGGAGACCGCCTCGGTTAACGATGATAGCAGCGTCATTGCATCACGACAACGTGACTCAAGCATGCATGACGAAGAGCCAATAGTTGAGGTACAATTGAATACTGAATCTCACAATGATCTATAGCATGTTGAGAACTCAAAACCCACCTATGACCAACATGGGATGGAAAAGGGTGATTCCACTTCTGATTCATCCGATGTGCGTCATAATGGGGAGAGAATGATCAAAATGCTAAAAATCATGATATATGCCTTATGACTGCTTCATTAACCAACTCTGCTTCTAGGATTGAAGAGCTTGAAATGATTTTAGCTCAACAATCAAAAGAGCTTGAGGATGCCAAACTAGAATTTTCTAAGAGAACTGACAAGTTTGAAACTTATTTTGAAAAACTTGAAAAGTCAAACGTTGTTCTTGAATGAAAATTGGATCAAACAGTTCTAGATTCTAAAGCTGAAAAGGATAATCTTTTGAAACAAATTAAGTTGCTTGAATCTAAATTGGCATCCCAATATAACTTGCTCAAAGAGAATGAGATTTTAAAGGCTCAAGTACAGGAAAAGGTCTTTGCTATAGCTTCATTGAAAAACGAATTGAGGAAAAATAAAGGAACTAGTGTGGACACTAAGCTTGAAAAACCATCAATCTTGGGGAAACCGCCTACAAATTAGTTCATTCGACAACTGACTACATTTAGATCCGAGCGATCACAATCCTCGAGACCGCGGTTTGCCTCCCAAGTTGATATGGTTCATCTTTCTAGACCAGTCACTCCACCAACTAGGGCCAATGTGACTAAAACAGCTTTTGCAAGACCTAATCACATGATTGCATCAAGTCTCCCTAGACACAGTCCAAAGAACACGTCTCGAACTAGTTCAAATGACGTTCGCCATACATTTGGTCTAAAGGAAGCTAAGCAAAAGACACAAGTAAGAGATAGGAATTTCAAACCTAGACAGATGCCTTCTAGATTACCCAACACTGCTAACCGTAGCATGTCAAATCCTAGGAGAATCAATCAATCGTCCAGGAATTCTAGATCTTACTCGGACATTAAATATGCTACTTGTAAAACATGTAGAAAATGTGTCTTTACGGCAAATCATGATTCTTGTATCAAGAAATTATTTAATGAGGTGAACTCCCATGCTAGACTTAAATCCCAGTGGATAGCTAAAATCAAACCCATTGGTAAAGTTTGGCGCCCCACTGATAGAAATTTCACTCTTGTAGTAAATGAGTGCCCTTTAACTAGGATAGTCTCTGATTCTACTAAGACTACTAGGGAGGAAATTGCAAAGGATGATACATCACTTAAGCCTGAACTTAAGGTTTTCTATAAAAGGAAACGTTTGCCAACTAAGACAAGTGAATCATCCCCTCAGGCCACCTCTGGCACAAGAAAAGACAACTATGAACCCCCACTTGCTTCTAAGATAGATATCGCTAACCCATATCAAAGCATGCAAATTCCAAATGAGAATGCAGGTACCAAAGAGGATGTTCCAAAAGAACGAAGCGGTCCAATCATTGTATACCATTCAATTAAGGACACTCTCAGAGTTTGGTTGCTGAAGAAGCTGATATCTAGGAAACAAGTGTCTCAGGGGTTTGTAGTTAAGCTTACAGTGTACAAGGACTTATAGTCAAATTACAGACTGTAACTCGTTCATCAAAGAAAGGAAAGTTTATCGCTGATGATAAACTTATCCTCACAACGAGAAATTAATATTTCTCGGGCATGAGCTTATATCAAGAACATTCCAAGTTTTTAAGCTCATGCACAAAGGCTTATAGATAAATCACAGTCTGTGACCCGTTCTTCAAAGAAAGGGAAGTTTATCTACGCAACGATAACTTACCCTCAAAACGAGAAATTAATTTTTCTCGGACACGAGCTTACATTAAAACCATTCAAAGGTTTCTAGCTCGTGTATATGGCTCCTCGTTAAATGACAGACGATGACCCGGACTTCAGAGAAAGGGAAGTTTATCTCGTCAACGATAACTTACCCACAAAACGAGAAATTAATTTTTCTCAGACACGAGCTAAATTCAAAACTAATCAAAAGTTTTAAGCTCATGTATAAGGCTCATCATTAAATATCAGATGATGACCCGATCTTCAAATAAAGGAAAGTTTATCGCCGATGATAAACTTATCCTCATTAACAAGAAATTAAATTTTCTCGGACGCAAGCTTACATTAAAACTATTCAAAAGTTTTAAGCTCGTGTATATGGTTCATCATTAAATATCAGATGATGACCCGATCTTCAAATAAAGGAAAGTTTATCACCGATGATAAACTTAACCTCATTAACAAGAAATTAAATTTTCTCAGACGCGAGCTTACATTAAAACTATTCAAAAGTTTTAAGCTCGTGTAAATGGCGTATAATCACATTTCAGATTATGCCCCGGACCTCAAAGAAAGGAAAGTTTATCGCCGATGATAAAATTATCCTTACAATGAGAACTTAATTTTTCTCGGGCATGAGCTAATATTAAAAACATTCGAAGTTTTTAAGCTCATGCACGATGACTTACAGTTATATATCAGACTGTAACTCGGACTTCAGTTTTAGGGGAGCTTATCTTTAAAGATAGCTTATCCTCGTAACGGGAAATTAGATTTTCTCGGTCATGAGCTTGTATTAATACATTCCAAGTTTTAAGATCATAAAGGAAAGTGTATCTTTTAAATAAGAGAACTTTTCTTCATAACGAGAAATTCACCTTTCTCGGTCATGAGCTTTACATTAAAACAATCAAAGTTTTTCAAGCTCATGAAAATGACTTCTAAGTAAATGTCAGCTTAGGACTCGTTCTTCAGTTAAAAGGAAAGTTTATCGCCGATGATAAACTTATCCTTAACAACGGGAAGTTTACAACTTCTCGGACTTGAGCTCGTTTTATAAGATATTCAAAATCTTAAGCTCAAGTAATTGGTTTTCAAAACTTTGAACATAATTTTTCGAGATTTTCTCAAAAGGTTTTTCTAAATCTTTCAAAATTGTGTGTTCAAAAATGTTTTGATAAAAAGAGCATGTCTTCTGAAATCGATAATATTTACGATACTAGAAATGTCATTCAATAATGACACGGGGTTGTAAATAAAGTTCTAGCAGAAGTTCAAACATTTTAAAACATGCTCAAAATGGTTTGCTATTATTTCAGATAGTAACCCGGTTTTCATACTCAAGTCAAGTATTTCACCAGAAAGCTTTGACTCAACAACAGGAATTAATTTTCTCAGGCATGGTTTGCTTTACAACCATGTAAGGGATTGTGTTTACTTTATAACACAATCTAACATGAATTTATGTACGTGTCAGTGCATTTATTTTTTAAAACAAGAGAAATCTTGTTTTTATGAAGTTATCATCTCCATCAACCGTAGCAATTTACAATTGATATCTACATACTCGACGATGCGACTACTCAAACAACGACTACAGCTCTTTCAATAGAACATGGGTCAACAATTGAGGGGGAGAAATTGTCCAGCATTCAGAATCTTTGACGCCGAAAGTGCCAAGTTCACATGTTGGTGTCAAGACAACGATATCAATCGTACACATGGAGTCAAGAGATAACTTCAGACGTGATGAGGCGACCAACATTCGTGAACAAGAACCATGTGCTTCTTTCATATGATGTTCTCCATCATTCAGGTCCAACCTCATAAATCGCTAATCTTGTGAATACATTATCATATATGATCTTTGCACGTGATAAGTACCATACACTTGTGTTTAAAAGGTATTTAATTTACGTTTCAAGTACACCCTCATTAATTTGAGGGGGAGCTTGTGTAATTCATGAAGATAATTGGATTTGCATTTTTCTTCCTAAATGTTCTTAAAATGCTATTAAATCAATTGATATTAAAAACATCGATTTGGTTAATATTTTTAATATGGGGGAGAAATTGTGATTTAATATTGAGATCAATAATGGTTTGACATAATGTGCTGGCTCATCCCGACATGTGCGAAATGTTTTCGAATATCGTGGCATATGTTAAGGGGGAGCAAAACGGATTTGGATATAAAAATGGATTTCATGGTGATTTATACTTACCCGCAACCCATTTATTTCACGACGATGAAGATTGTGGTGACATAAGGATGGTAGGATAGGTTAAAGTCCAATGATTCCTCTAGAATCGGAGGAATCTTCCCAAGGACATTCCATAGCTAGAAATAGTAGTCCTTAGGAAAGATGGAGAAAGATTGTGAACGTAGTTGAATGCCGACCAAGTACTTAAGTTAGCACTAGAACAATCACAACAAGGTGCTAGTGATGGCGTATTGGTTAGCATTAAAGGGGTTGAAGAATGAAAAAGAATTGTAAAGATAAAGGGTGTAAAGAAAGAAGCCCTCCTTACAACCTTAGACAGAAACCGGGTCAATTCATATGCTATTGAGATCATTTTTAATGATTCTTGATATTGAAGATAGACATCATAGACCCAGTGATGCAAGGCACAACCCATCCTAGCTAACTCAGATATCTCTCAAAAGATATTTGTTTTAATCACACGGAGACAATGCATTATCTATTGATTTATTCACTCCGAATAAATTGGTATTGAAAAGGTGGCACTCCTCTCCAGCCTCCGATCACTAAAATCCAAAATGCACGATCGAGTCTAGAGCCATTTGAGATCATCATATATCTTATTAGGACACACCTTCATTATTCCTTGCTTGTTCGCACAATGTGAAAAGTAAAGAAAGATATTAAGAGTCCTACGCAAAATCTTCATGATCTTGTCTGAACATCTGAGTAATACGAAAGTATTTACAATGAAGATGGAAATTCTTCTTGAGCGAACGTCAAAAAGCTCATTGTTGGGAATAAATTAAGGCCAGATCACTTGAGCGCTGACAAGAACAATTCAAGCGTTGACAAGAACAAAACAAGCGCTGACAGCTCAAGCGTTGACAAGTTAAAGTCAAGCGTTGACACATTGAAGACAAGCACTGATGGAAGATATAATCTACACGTTTATTATATTCTAGAATACTTCTAGTAAGGATAAGAACAATAATGTATTTTCTATATTTATCTTTACCTAGAATAGTTGATACGTAGATTATTGTACAAGGCTTCTTATGTCTATAAAAGAAGGCCTTTAGGTTAATGTTTATTAATTAAGTTTCATATAAGTTTTCGTTCGTAAACATCTTTCATTGTAAGTAAGTTCGACATTCATAATCAAAGTGAAAGTTTGTTTACATCTTGTGTGTTCTTGTTTAAGTGTTAAATTCCGCATAACACTTAGATTCATAAAGCATATAAAAAGGTTTCTCTACGTGTATTACTTGATCTAATCTCGTATACACAAAGCTAATCGATCTAAGTTTGGGATCAACAAGTGGTATCAGAGCTTGTTGAGGAACTTTTGATCTTTAAAGAACACCAGAACCCTAAAAACACCAAAACCCTAATTTTCTCAGAAACCCTAACAACATCATGTCTGAAGCAATAACCTCCTCCTCCTCACCCTTATCAAACATCAAGATTCCCATGCTTGATGCAACCAACTTTGACTTATGGAAGTTCAACTTTGAACAATATCTAGGGATCTATGATTACACACTCTGGGAGATTATTGAATATGGGAACACATTCAATAAGGCTCAAAAGATTCTTGATGCCATTAGTCAAAGAACAGCTGTTGAAGGATGCCCTGAAGAGGATAAGAAAGAAAAACCTGGAGATGGTAGAGTTGTAGCTGCTGATGATATTGCAAAGAAAAGGGTTGACATGAAAGCCCTAAATATTCTGAAAGTCTCTTTGGGACAAGAAAACCAGCATAAATATAGAGGCTATGAATCTGCTAAGGATCTTTGGGAAGCTCTTGAAGTTGCATATGGTGGCAATGCAAACACTAAGGAAGAAAAGCAAAAGCAACTTCTGCATGATTATGCTGTCTTCAAAGCTCAACCCAATGAGAAACTGAGTAGTGTGAGAAGAAGATTGCTTGACATCACAAGCAAGTTGTCCTTAATGGGGACACAAGTTGGTGATGTTGACACCAATGCTACCTTTCTGAAAAGTCTTGGTGAGGCATGGAAGATTGAGGCAAGATCTATTCTTGCCAACAATACTTACAAGAGCTCCTCGTTTGATGACATCTACAACAAACTAAGACTGTTGGAAGATGAAACTCTTTCAGAGCATGGAAGCAAATCTAGCACCAGCAACATGGCCTTCCTCTCTCATAGTGAAGGTCAATTCAATCAGAAGGACTCTTATATGCATCCAGTTACTGGATCATCATATGTCAGCGCTGGAACAAGTCCTGTCAACGTCTCCTTTTCAGACGCTGACACATTCAAGAATGACTCTCCAAGAGTTAAACCTGCTGGTTTAGATTTGGATACTGTTTGTGCTTACATTGCTTCTCTGCCCAATGGTTCAGTGATTACATATGAGGACCTTGAGCAGATAAGTGATGAGCACTTGGAAGAGATGGACATCAAGTGGAACATGGCTCTTGCTAGTATAAGAGCAAATAGGTGGAACAAAAGGTTCAAGAAGAAAATGACCTTCAATGCTAAAGACACAGCTGGATTTAACAAATCCAAAGTTGAATGCTACAATTGCCATCGTATGGGGTACTTCATGAGGGAATGCAGATCTCCTAGAAGATCTGATGCTGGTAAACCCTCAAGTCAGGTTGTTAAAGCTCAGGATTCCAAAGCCATGGTTGCAGTTCAAGGAATTGATGGTACAGGATGGGATTGGAGCTATCTGGCTAAGAATGCTGAAGAGGATAAGCTTTGGTTGCTGATATTGAAGAAGAAGAGCATGTTGAATATGCTCTCATGGCACACTCCTCCTCTTCATCTGATAATGAGGTATATGATGATGCTTTTTGTAGCAAAGGTTGTAGGTTAAACACTGAAAGACTTAACAAAGAGGTGTTAAAACTAAAAGATGATATGAGTACTGAAAGGTGTAAATTGTCTAATTACCAACTAGATCTTACTGAAACTGAGAAAACCGTTTCTGAATATAAGAAAATGGAATTTGACTTAAAAGATAAGATCAATATCTTAAAACATGAGTTAGAGGGTAGTATGGATGTTAGAAACATCATGAAAAAGGTTAATAGTGAATTACAGGCTAAGTTAGATGAGGCCATTAAGAATAAAGATAATGTTGACCTCAAAATTCAATGATTTGATAGAGCCACCCAAACCCTAGGAGACTGTGTAACTAAACAAAGGGATCCTAAGGACATGACTGGGATTGGGATGAATGATTACTCTCTGGTTCCACCACCAGCTGGTGACTTTTATGGTGTCCTTAGAAAGGACTTGTCTTGGACTGGTATACCAGAATGCCAAGAAGAGGAATTCATTCCTCCACCAAGAGTTGTCACTCCAGTGGAAGAGTATCAACAAAAAATGACTGACCTAAATGAGTGGAAGAAGGCTAACCCTACTTTATTTGTTAAGGGAGGTTTGCTATGTGAAAGTCCCAATGAATCACCACCCATTAAGGTTACTAACCCAATCACTGGTAAAGCTGTTGACCTAGGCTCAAACACTGTTAGAAGACCTACCATTAAATATGCAGAGATGTATTGGAATAATAGGTCACCCAAGAGCCAAGTTAGCAATCATGGAACAGGTTTCTTCTCTACTAGACCTAAGGTTGTGTCTAAGAAAGCCTGTTACACTTGTGGTAGCTTTTCACATTTGGCATACAAGTGTGTCAACGCTCCCAAAGCTAGCGCTGACAGGAACAATTTCAGCGCTGACAGGAAGAAAGTCAACGTTGTTAGAAAGTCAAACGTTGTCAGACCCAAACCTTGTGTGCAGCAAAGTCCACAAGTGATTAGACCTGCCCCATTCTTTTATAGAAGGTCTAACACTCATGGACAAAGACCTTTTCAAAAGACAAACACCTGGTCAAATAGGCAATGGGTTTCTGTAGCAAACCCTAGGTTCAACGCTGACAAGGGTAATTTCAGCGTTGACGGGACAAATTCTAACGCTAACAGAAACGTTACCAGACCTAAATATTTGCAGCCACAAGGTAAGGGATCTAAAGCTTCTTCAAGCTTAACCTGGAGACCCAAGAAAGATCAAAACCCTAATGATAATGGGATTTCAATGACTTGCAATAGATTTAATTACATTTCAAAGGTCATTACAAAACCAATTGGGGTTAACTGGGTTTTTCATCCTAAAAAGGATGAGAATGGGGTTGTTGTGAGAACTAAGTCTGTTCTTATTGAACAACCAGATGAATCCAAGTCTTTTAAGACTTGGGTTCCCAAAGAAAACTAATTTGTTTTCTTTATGTGCAGGGCATTCAAAGACAGATCAATGATTATGGATATTGGGATAGTGGATGCTCAAGGCACATGACAGGGAAGGAAGACTATCTGACGAATTTCACCCCTATTAAAGATGGTGATAAGGTATACTTTGGAGGTGGTTATGGCACCATTACAGGCAAAGGAACCCTTCTCACCAATAATCTGCGTTTTGAGAACGTCTTCCTGGTAAAAGAACTTGATTATAATCTGTTTAGTGTATCACAAGTATGTGATAACAAAAATAAAGTTCTTTTTACTGATACTGAGTGTTTGGTGTTAAGCAAGGATTTTAAGATCTCTGATGAGAAATATATTGAGTATAGAACACCTAGGCATAAGGACATATATAATGTGAATTTAAATGGGATTAAAATGAATACCAATATGTCTTGTTTTTATGCTAAGGCCTCAGTAGATGAGAGTAATTTGTGGCACAGGAGACTAGGGCACATAAATTTTAAAAATATAAATAGACTTGTGAGGCTTGGTTTAGTTGATGGTTTGCCTGAGAAGGCCTTCCACAATGACCACTCTTGTGTTGCATGTCTTAAAGGCAAGCAGCACAAGGTCTCATTCAAGTCCAAACAGGTGCATACTAGTTCCAGACCTCTTCATATGCTTCACATGGACCTCTTTGGTCCAACAAATATAGAAAGTTTGAATGGTAAGTCATATTGCTTTGTTGTCACAGATGACTTCTCTAGATTTACTTGGACATTCTTTCTAACTATGAAGAGTGACACAGTTGATGTTCTTATTGATTTTATCACTCAGATTGAGAAAAGGTCTGGCAATGAGGTTAAAATGCTTAGGAGTGATAATGGTGGAGAATTTAGGAACAAGAAGCTAGATGATTTCTGTGCCAGGAAAGGAATTACTAGGCAATTTAGTATTGCTAGAACCCCACAACAAAATGGGGTTGCTGAGAGGAAAAATAGAACCCTAATTGAAGCAGCCAGAACAATGTTGGCTGATGCTCACTTTCCAATAGCCTTTTGGGCTGAGGCTGTTAATACAGCTTGCTATGTGCAAAATAGAGCATTGGTTAACAAAATTCAGAACAAAACACCTTATGAGTTACTTTGGGGTAGAAAACCTAATATTGGTTTTCTCAGACCTTTTGGTTGTCATGTAGTAGTTTTGGATACTAGTGATGCCTAAGGGAATTTAGTGCAAAAGGTGATGAGGGCTATTTCATGGGGTATTCAGTCCAGAGCAAGGGTTATAGGGTTTATCTTAAAGAGGACAAACGTATAGTTGAGAGAGTACAAGTTAGGTTCTTAGAGAATAAACCTAGTGATCCTGAAAGTGGTCCTAATTGGTTGTTTGATTTGGAACCCTTATCTAGAACTTTAAATTATATGCCTGTCACTAATCCAGACATTGTGAAGGTAACTTCAAATGTTGTGGAGGAACAAGTTGTTAATGTTTCAGGTACATAGGTTCATGAGAAGGTTGGATCACAAGCAGAAAAGGCATCTCATACATTAGAATATGTCACTATTCCCATTTGGACAGATGCTTTTGCTGTTGCTGCTGCTGGACAAGATAATGGTGGTTTCCAAATACCACCAGATACAAACATGCATGGTCCTTCAGGCGCTGACAAAGGCAAATCTAGCGCTGACAAGACCAATTCAGACGTTGATGGCTCAGACGTTGACAACAACATTTCAAGCGCTGTTAGCCCAGACGCTGACAACCAAGATTCAGACGTTGACAACATTTATGGGCATCTTTTCTGTTCCAATTTTGAACAAGGTGGACCTTCCAATATTCTTGAAGAAGTTCACATTGATCAAAGAGAGTCTGATGAAGAAGATATTGGCAACATGGAGCGTGTGGTTGAGGACACCAGACTTTTTGAAGGAGCGGTTCTCACTTCCACAATGAAGAATCACCCCACATCTCAGATCATTGGTGATATTATGACTCCAGTTCAGACTAGAAGATCTCATCAAGGTCTTGGTGGGTTTATTGCCAATATACACAAGAAGGTTGATACCCCTCTTGTGCAAGCATGTTGGTTTGCATGTTTTCTGTCACAAGAAGAACCCAAGAAAATATTTGATGCTCTCAAAGAATCAAGTTGGGTGGAAGCAATGCAGGATGAGCTTCACCAATTTGTAATTCAGGATGTTTGGGAGCTGGTTGATTGTCCTAGATATGTCAGACCTATAGGGACAAGATGGGTTCTCAGGAACAAAAGAGATGAAAGAGGCATTGTGGTCAGAAACAAGGCAAGGTTAGTGGCTCAAGGTTATACACAAGAGGAGGGGATAGACTATGAGGAGGTCTTTGCACCAGTTGCAAGGATTGAAGCTATTAGGATTTTTCTAGCCTATGCCTCTTGCATGGGCTTCACAGTCTATCAAATGGATGTCAAGAGTGCTTTTCTCTATGGCACCATTGTTGAGGAAGTATATGTAATGTAACCTCCTGGTTTTGAGGATCCAGAGCATCCAGATAAAGTGTATAGAGTCAAAAAGGCTATGTATGGCCTTCATCAAGCCCCTAGAGCATGGTATGGTACTTTGTCTACCTATTTGGTGGACAATGGATTCAAGAGGGGCACCATAGATCAGACACTATTTATAAAGAAGAAAGGCAAAGATGTGTTGCTTGTGCAGGTCTATGTTGATGATATCATTTTTGGGTCTACTGATCCAAAGATGAGTGAGGATTTCTCCAAGCTTATGACAGACAAATTCAAGATGAGTGCTATGGGGAAGATGAACTTCTTTCTTGGTTTACAAGTTCAGCAGAAAGAAGATGGTATCTTCATCTCCCAGGACAAATATGTTGCTGAGATCTTGAAGAAGTTTGGCTTTTCTCCACATGAAAAGAGGGCTATTACTCCTATGGATAGAGAACACCCTTGGGGAAAGACTGGAGAGGGGAAAGATGTTGATGTCAGGCACTATAGATCCATGATTGGATCCTTGATGTATCTTACTGCCTCCAGACCTGCCATTATGTTTGTTGTGTGTGCTTGTGCACGCCATCAAGTGACTCCCAAAGAATGTCACCTTTATGATGTGAAGAGGATATTTAGGTACCTAAGATGCTATCCTAGTCTTGGTTTGTGGTACCCAAAGGATTCAACATTGGAGCTGATTGCATATTCAGATAGTGATTATGGAGGTGATAAGTTTGATAGGAAATCCACAACTGGTGGATGTCAGTTTCTTGGGAGCAGGTTAATATCTTGGCAATGCAAGAAACAAACAGTGGTGGCTAATTCTACAACTGAAGCAGAGTATGTGGCTGCAGCTACATGTTGTGGTCAAGTGTTGTGGATTCAGAACCAGCTGTTGGACTATGGGTATAATTTCATGCATACTAAGATATTTGTTGATAATAATAGTACTTTATGCATCATTAAGAATCCTGTACATCATTCTAAAACTAAACACATAGAAATTAGACACCATTTTATAAGAGATTGCTTTGAGAAAGGTTTAATACAACCAGATAGGGTTGACACTGAGGAAAATGTGTCAGATTTATTAACTAAACCTTTTGATGCTGGGAGATTTCAATACTTGGTAACAAGTATTGGAATGGTCAATCTCACATAATATGTGTTTTGGATTCTTTTTGTAAAAGTATGTACAGGATGATGCATTATTATTATTGGTCTTATTGATGATTTAGATTTTCCACTATATTTTTCTAACACTGACAAAGGTTGCTTGAATGCTGATAAGTGTTTTTGCAACGTTGTCAGCAATATAATTGTCTAACGCTGACAAAGCTTCCCTCAACGCTGTCATGTGTTATCGGGGCGTTGTCAGCAACAATGTTAGTTTTGTGGTTTTCAATATAAATGTGCAGATGGTGTTAGCCGCATACCATTGGATACAGAGTTGCTTATGGATCAATGGAGAAGCATTTGGACAAGTTTTTATTTATGGATGATGGTTGGAATGTTTCATTCCTATCTTGACATAAACTTTTTATGTTCCTGCATGATTTTAACAAACTTTTTGTATCATAGTTTAAGGGGAGGTTTTAGGAACCTTTAGGATTTTTGGTTATCCATATGATACTCTTATCACAATTCTAGATTGTGTCCACAGGTGAGTATGAGTTAGTTTTACTAAATCATGAGGCACTGTAGCATGCATAGTATATCAACTTTGCATGCTGCCAAGACATTTTTGGCCTAGAATTGGTTGTGGTCTGTTGGGAGACTTGGGAATACTTTTGATATGGGATTTACCTGGGAGTAACAAGGATTTTATAAGGTAACTTGGTTGTCAAGAGTTTTGGTTAGCAAGGGACACTAGAGGACTGTTATGTCTATCTTGCTTATGCAAGTGTGCATAACTGGACAGTGCTTGCCGCCCTATGATAATTATCAGCTTTTGGTTATTTTCTCTAGGATAAATTACTTGTTAAGGTCATTTTTCACTTTTTAAAATATTTTTATTTTTGGATGCTGACAAGATTTTTCCAAGCGTTGTTGTGACCAAATTGGACGCTGACATGGCTTTAGGCAAACGTTGACAAGATTATAGCCGTTGGGCGTTGATAGGTTATTTTTGACCGTTGACACTCAATGGGACCTACCCAGTTGTTACTTTTTGACATATTTTCAAGCCGTAATTTTAGGAGTTGTTACTTTCATTTAATGCATGAGATAACTTATAACTTTTTCAATATTTTCATGATTGATTTTTGAAAATCTTTGCCTATTTTTGGGCCAATCACATGCATTCTTTCTCTCCTATAAATTTGGCTCCTATTTTAAACAGGGTATCTATAATTCTTGTCTAACACTTTTCTCTTATCAACTTCATCTTCTTCACTTAAAATTAACAGCTTTCATCAATGGCACCAAAGTTCAAACCAACAGAATTGGAATTGGGGTTCAGGTCTCAACACAACATGATTGCTTATCTTGCTGCTGATGATACTCTGTTTCCTCAATACACACAAATGGTGGCGTATTTGAACGCATCCCCATTAAGGTATGCTCTTTCTCATGCACCACTCATTCCAGTCACACACATTAAGCAGTTTTGGAACACTGTCAGTTCCTCAACAGTTAATGGAGTGACCACATTGACTTGTATTGTTCATGGGAGATCTTGGGTGGTTACTGAGGCTTTGGTACGCCAAGCCTTACATCTTGATGATGCTGATGGTATAGCCACCCTTCCCATAAATGAAATAGAACAAGGGCTTAGGGCTTTGGGATATCCTTTTCCTGATGAAGGTACTCTTAATAAGTATCATAAGCAGGAATTACCCCCAGCCTGGAAGTAACTCATACACGTCCTCCTTCAATGTTTGAGTCCCAAATGTATTGCACATAATGAGGTCAATAGATCCATTGCCAGTGCTATTATGTGCATTGCAACAGGGCAAAAATATAACTATTCTAAAATGATTTTTGAGGGAATGTGTAAAAACAAGGGGACAAAAATGACTTTAGCTTATCCCCGTTTTCTGCAAATGGTTTTTGATGATCAAGGTTACTGCTCAAGGGATCACAATGATTTTTATAAGATCCCTGAGCAAAAGAAAGCTATTTTTATGAAGACGGATTCACCACCCCATAGAGACCTACCTTTAACCCAAGCCATGCTTGCTGTTATTGCAGCAGCACAACCTCAACCAGACCCCCAACCTCAAATTGACCCTCAATCACAACTTGAACCCATTCCTGAACCTTTACCTTCACCTGAACACAAGCAACTTGACCAAGAACCCTTTGACGCTGACACATCAAATGTTGGCGTTGATGTGCCTACTTCCAACGCTGACACACAACCTTCACAATCCCAAACACCCCTTAACCAACCCACATCTACTCATTCTTCCACACCATCTTCCACACCCCCTGAATATAGGTTGATGAAACGCCAAAGGACTACTGGAGTGTTCTCCTCTGGTGGTCCTAGCCATGTAGCAGAGAGAACCACCACCACAAGTGTGGCTGGTGACCTGGATGAGGCTGGGACTATTGGTTCTGGCTTAGAAGCTGGCCAAGGCACTCCCACCATCATTAAGTCCTCATCCTTGCCCAATGAATCTGACTTGGGAGGTCAAATCCCCATTTTAGAAGAGGGCAGACTGGAACCAATGACTCTTATGGAATTGAAGGCAGTCTGCATTAGCTTGCAAAAGCAAAATACAGACTTAGTACAAATTGTCAGCTCACAAGGCCTTGAACTCAAGCAATTGAGGGAGAGGATTGTTGTTTTGGAAAGTGATCGTGCTAGGAGGGGTATGGAGGAATCTTCCAAAGGGGAGGAAGATCAAATAAATCTAAGTGATAAGGGCAGCCAAGATGGTCAATCAATGGATGTTGCTGAAGCCCTTACAACTTTGAAGAAACAAACTGGTTTTGATACGTCCATAGTCTCTCCCACCAATTTAAATTTATCATTTATAGCTATGTTGAGAGAGGTTACACAAGGCGCTGAGGGAAAATATTTGAGCGTTGACAAGGCAAATTTGGACGCTGATAGAAGTATTTTGGGCGCTGATAGGATAAATTTGGGCGTTGACAGACCTGCACATGAAGGTGATGTATCCCAGTCATCATCTATCATCAAGGAGGTTTCTACTCAAGTATTACCATCTACCTTACCAACCATTGCACCATCAGATAAGGGTAAGGGTAAAATGGTAGAAGAGATTGTTCCAAAGGATGCAGCCCAAGTTGAATTTGATAGAAGATTGGCTGAACAAATCATGGAACAAGATGAAAAGGAGAAGTCACCATTTGTTGTGTCTTCAGAAGAAGAAAGTGATGGAGCTAGCTCAGGCTCAAGTGTAATGATTATAGAACCTAAAAGGCTTGAGTATGGAGATGAGTTGGCCAAAGAGAAGCTGAGAGAGTTGAAATTGCAGGTTGACTTTGACATGCCAGAGGTGGTTCAAATGTACAATTCTTGGGAAGAAGGATGCATGGATAATCCAGACTTGACAATTTCAGATCAAATATGGGGTTTGGAGCTTCTTCTTAGAGTTTAGAAGGATTGTAAGGTAATTTTGAAACACAAGGCAAGCAATATTCTCTCAGAGTTGAAAAGGGATAGAAGGGAGATCTACTTTATGTTGCTCAGATGTCATGGAGTTGGATGGACATATCAGAAGTTGAAGGCATTGACATTTGATGAGTTGGAAAACAGGGCTTATCCCATTTGGGTGAGAGTGCAAGAAGCAAACACTCTCAGACTTCTTTCAGATGAAAGAAAGGAGGAACTTGCAGAAGAAATGGAAATCAAGAAAGCTATGATGATTCCCAGAACAGTGAAGAAGGGAATTAAATTTGAGTTTCCAAAAGATATGGATCCACTATATCCAAGTGAAGCAGTTATAAGAAAGAGCCTCAAGCTCTCCCCATTAGAAGCTTCAGATATGGTGCAAGTGTTACCATTAGATTCCAGGAATCCAATTGTGAGCTATAATGAGGATGAATGTGGATTCTGGAAGATTGGCAGATTTGGCAAGGAGGTACACACTTTTACCACTCTCATATCTTTTTTTGCAAGTTGTGATAGAGAAGACTTGGTGGACCTTTGGAGGTTGCTGGAGACCAAGTATGAGGCTGAAGCACCAACTTCAGCTAATGGAATAAAACTTTGGACCACATTCAAAAGAATGTGTGGACCAAAAGATGAGGATCCTGCAATATGGAAGGATCTTGAAGATGACCTCAGTGGTCTTCAATGGAGGTTATATTTAGCTGCTGGTGTATACCATTTGAGTTCTACAAAGTTTGCTGAGTATCTACTTGTGGATGCTCAGTATTTCATATCCAAGGCTATTTTGGAGAAGATGAAGGACACTCAGCTGGAGATAGATTATTCAAGTGACGTGGCAAAAGATTTGATCAGATTTATTCACTATCAATATGAGAAGGTTTGTAAGATTCCTCCTAGTCCTTAATGCTTATTCAGAAACTTGATCATAAGAGTGGATATCAAGTTTAGGGAGGATTGTTGGGAATAAATTAAGGCCAGATCACTTGAGCGTTGGCAAGAACAATTCAAGCGTTGACAAGAATAAAACAAGCGCTGACAACTTAAGCGTTGACAAGTTAAAGTCAAGCGTTGACACATTGAAGACAAGCACTGATGGAAGATATAATCTACACGTTTATTATATTCTAGAATACTTCTAGTAAGGATAATAACAATAATGTATTTTCTATATTTATCTTTACCTAGAATAGTTGATACGTAGATTATTGTACAAGGCTTCTTATGTCTATAAAAGAAGGCCTTTAGGTTAATGTTTATTAATTAAGTTTCATATAAGTTTTCGTTCGTAAACATCTTTCATTGTAAGCAAGTTCGACATTCATAATCAAAGTGAAAGTTTGTTTACATCTTGTGTGTTCTTGTTTAAGTGTTAAATTTCGCATAACACTTAGATTCATAAAGCATATACAAAGGTTTCTCTACGTGTATTACTTGATCTAATCTCGTATACACAAAGCTAATCGATCTAAGTTTGGGATCAACACTCATGGTAAGTGCTTGTGCGATTCTTTATGAATCAAACTTGTGATAACTGGAAAGCAACAGTGGTTTAATTCTTAAATGAATTTAAACACGTTCCAGGCCTCTACGCAATATCTTAGTGATCTTGCCAGAACAATCAGAGTGATACCTTAGTGTTCACAGTGATGAGTGGAAATCCTTCTAGTGTTAACCTCAAACAGCACTTGGTAGGTGACTTGCAAGATTCTATACAAATCAAGCTCGTGACAACTGGAAAGCAACGATGGTGCGGTTCTTAATTGAATTTCACTTGTTCCAGGAACATGTATTGACGGCTTCAAATCATGTGGATAATATTATCCAAATGATTCACTCTTTATGTTCGCAGTCAGCTTTGGACGGTCGAATAAAGAGAACGGGTTTACCCGCGAAATCTTGTCAAGGAGATTCTTAATTGAAACTACCTGTCAAAAGTACGATATTTTTATATCGTCCAACAGTCTTCACCGATCGGAGGTAAAATGCTACCGAATTAGAATGAAATGTTCAAGGCCATTTCATCCGTGTATATGTTTTGTTGCTAACTGTCTTATGCAGCGTAACAAGAAGGTGGCATTGTGGTGTTTAATCCAAAATAAGTCGTCAACACATGCTTATACTGTATGCACTTAATACTTCAACAAATTCAAGAAAGTCTAAAAGTCAAGTCTTCCGCTGTATCAAACTCTGAAGCTTTCAAGAATTTATAAAAGTATAAGTATGTGGAACATGAAGTCACGAGGAGGCGAATATCACAAGTGATGAATGCATAAGGTCAAGGAAAGGAAACATGCTCAAGACTAAAGTCAAAGATCACATCAATCATATTCACAAGAACAAGATCGAAGACTCAAGCATAGTATGCTAGGTTTAAGATTTTGTAAAATGGTGTGACCTCCCTTTGGGGGAGATTGTTGGAAATACGTTTTTCCAAGGAAAGTCTCGGTCACATCATTATTAGCATAGATCACGAGCTATAGACTATTTAGGACATTGTAACTTGGAGTGACCTCCCTTTGGGGGAGATTGTTGGAAATACGTTTTTACGTATTTAGAAAGGATCTCTCACTCTAATGATATTGGGCTCGTGATCCAATATAGTCCATATAGCCCACATGTAGGATGGGCTATATAAACCCCCTCCTAGCATGTTAGGAGGGGTTGGTCACTTTGTATTTCTCATACTTTCATTAATCAACCATTTTCTCTCTTTCTTTCTCTACCTTTCTCTTTCTAAGTTCTTCCATTTCTTCCATCATTCAATGGATAAACAATAACATGTCTAATCCTTAGAAAACACGATCCTACAGATAGCCACTTTCCAATTGGAGGGTGGTGATCTTTCCTTTATGGGGACTTGCTGGATTGGTGTTGCAACGGCATGACACTCCGATGCCGGCACGACTGAATTGTATATGGTGACAATTCCCCCTTCAACCGGGAATTTGATTATGTCGTGTGCTGTGGATGGGACTGCTCGTATGGCAAGGATTCCTGGTCTTCCAATAATACCATTGTACGTATAATGTGAACGTATCACCATAAAGTTCATCCTTGTTGTAGTTGAATGCTCTTTATCTCCAATGGTTACCAGCAAACGTAATTGTCCTATTGGTCAAATAGTGTCCCACTGACGCCAATGAGCGGCGACGTGGCCGACATTAATTGGCTTTTGATTTCTGGCCGGAGCTGCATGAAGTATTGCTCATAAAGCACTTCCGTTGCTGATCCTCCATCCACGAACACACGACGAACATTGTGAGTTCCAATGCTTACCTCAATCATGAGAGGTGCGTCCGCCACGTTGCTCGCCGTGATAGGAGGGAATGAAATTTCCTAGCCGCGTGAAATTTTTTGACTAACTTTCTGCTTAGTCCTGTGCTGCCATGATTGAACCATGTATATGGTCGTAGGCCTTTCTTTTTGGAAATCTTTTTTATCGTTCTTTTTGTTATCCTTCCCATCCTTCCAATCCTTAACTAGATGCTTGAGTTTGCCTGATTTGATCAGTGACTCGATATGTTTCTTGAGCTGAATGCACTCCTCCGTGCTGTGGCCTTTGTCATTATGGAATTCGCAGAAGCGATTTCCCTGGCGACGGTCAACTGGAGTTGTCATTGGGGGGGCCTTGGAAAATTTGCTCCTTCCTTTAACAAGATATCTCGATAAGTCATCTTTAGAGGGGTGAACTTATCATCTGATCGCCCACCTTTTGTCTGGCTCTTGTAATTCGAGCTCCTCCCATTGTCGTGGTGCCTTGACCACCTGATTGCCTCCTGGGCTAATCATTTGGTCGTTAATTCTGGTTCCCCTTCGTGGGGTAAGCTGCGACAACAACAATTTCTCCTTCCACGAAGTTTCTAACCCTTTCCATGAGTTCGTCAAACTTCTCCGGACGTTTATCATTGAGGCGCCTGATTAGCTCCTTGTCCGTTATGGCGTCCATATTGTCGAAGATTTTTAGCACTTCTGGGCACGCTTTTGTACGCGTACACTCATCATTGAAACGCTCCGTGAAGTCTTCCGTAGATTCTCCGGGCCTTTGTTTGACTGTTGCTAGTGAGACCGAATCTCTATTATACTTCTTTCGCTGAGTATAATTGTTTTTAAACGCTGTGCGTAGTTCATCGAAGCTATTGATGCTTCGATGGGGAAATTTTGCAAACTAGTCGCGGGCATTTCCAATCAAGGTTGAATTGAACATCTGGCACCATATGGGCATTGGCCATCGTTCAATTTTAGCCTGTGTGTCAAAGACTTTAAGGTGGTCATCTAGATCACCGGATCCGTCATTGGTTTTGACACACGCCGGCATGCGGTGCTTCTTTTCCTCGGAGTAATTTCGTATGCGAAGAGTGAAGGTATCCTCCCTCTCGCTACACCCTGGAAGGGAGAGGTCTTCTTTCTCTTCCGCATGGTAACCGGGCTCTCCATAGCGTCCTTCGTCGTTCGATGGTTTAGGAATGGAATACCTTGGTCGGCGACACCTGGGGTGATGATCCTCCGAGTCAGATCCCGAAGGGTCGTAATAGGGCGGGCGGGATCCATCTTTTGACTGATTACGATAGCCGCTTCTATGAGGGGAGGTAGGAGTTTTCTTCCCACCAGAATGTATTCTACACCATACACTAGTGCGGCGGTTATTGGTAGGGGGAGTTTCTAACACCGCACGTTCTATGGGCCCGTCAGAGTTATCCTCATCCCCCTAGGTTTCTTACAGTTCTTGCATGATTCGGTCTCCTATGCGTTCAAACACATTCTATGGTCGAGGTGGCTCCTCGAAAGGAGGTTGTTCCTGGGTCCAGGACTTCCTCTGTCTTTTTTGAGTTTGGGAGGGAGTACCACGTACGGCGCTGCTAAAGTCGAGTCTGGATTGGAGGTTCCTTCCCAGATTCAACCTTGCCGTGATCTACGGGATTATTCTCTCGAGGTTTTGCTTAAGCACGCACTCGAGATCTTCATCATCAAGTGAATTATCTTCAAATTCCGCCTCAACTGCAGGTGGCTTTTGCGGCTCCTTGTTGGGAGCTTTTGGCGCAGATCCCGGGTTGGGATTATTCAACATGAGGGTTGGCGGTGGGGTATTGGTAGACATGCCTGCCCCACCAGGAGATTGAAACAACGTGTTTTGGTTGTTTGATCCTCCTTTTTGTCCGCTTGGGTGCGGGGTTGGGGTGACTAGAATGTCACCTCCGGACTTTCGATTCCCAGGGTTCGTGTTCCTTGGGTTTCCCTGAGGATACCCTTCGTCATTGGTAGAGTTTGAGTTTAGTGTAGGGTCCCACGGATGGCGCCAACTTGTTGATATAAAAGTTGGATGATCCTAGCTTAACCCGAATTAGGCTTAATTCGGGTGCTTGGGCTCTGGCTCCTACACCAAGTGAACTTCAGGTTGGGATCCTACACACTAAAAGTAGCACGCTGTTAGACTTATCGTGAGAACGTATCCCACGATTAGACTCCGGCATGAGAGTAAGTAATCAGTTTAGGGTTAGAAATGAGTTGTGAGAGTGAATAATATGATACCTTTGTGGAACCCTTGGGGGTTCCTTATACAGGCGGTGAAACCCTAGTGGGCTTTCACCGATACTTCAGCCACAAGTATAGGATAATCACCATAATTAGCTTGATTGTTATCTTCTAATTATGGTTAGTTTATATCATATACTTTAGGGTGAATCTTAATCCCAAATGGGTTGTGATTCTGTCTAACCTTGTACCGGTTGTGCCGGGCCGTGGGCCGCACATAACATATGCGGTCACTGTTCATTCGAAGCTCATAAGCTCAAGTAACATTAATCCAACCCATCCGTGACAGGCGGGATATGGGTAGTACCTGTGGGCCGGGTTCATGACCCGGCTGGGGACTATACGTCATCATTTCATCAATTATATCTGCCAATTCTCTCATTTCATCAATTATATCCAAGTTCAGCCGTAGTTCAACATCGTTTGTGACCATGTCTACTTCTGCTGTGCGGAGAGTTTGTAGCCCGATTTCGACTGGGATGACTGCCTCCTTTTCGTACGTGAGGGTGAAAGGGGTAGCACCTGTAGCGGTTTTTATCATTGTGCGATGTGCCGACAAGACATGTGATAACTCGTCAACCCATTTTTTGTTGTTTTCCCCTAATCACGCTTTAAGCCGTCTCCCAGGCTCCTATTTGCTCTTTCTACAAGTCCATTGGTCTGTGGATGGGCTACCGATGCGAACCTTTGATTGATGTTGTTTTTCGCGCACCAATAGTTGAATGGTTCTCCACGAATTGTTTTCCATTGTCAAAAATGATCTCTCCAGGTAGCCCAAATCGACATACTATATTGTCCCATACGAACCTTTTTACTTGGTTCCATGTGATTGTTGCTACTGCCTTTGCTTCAATCCATCTTGTAAAGTAGTCCATCACGACTATTAGAAACTTAATCCCACCTACGTCCACAGGGAAAGGTCCTGTGATGTCTTTTCCCGACTTGAAAAATAACCAAGGGGAAGTGATAGGTGTTAGTTCCTCTTGGGGTTTGCGTGGTACCGGCCTGTGTACCTGGCAGTCACTGCATTTGTAGATGAGTGTACGTGCGTCCGCGTGCATGGTCGGCCAATAATATCTACTACACAATGCTGTATCCACTACTGATCTTGGTCCTGCATGCATGCCGCAAGATCCCTAGTGTATTTCACTAATGACATACTGTGCTTGCCGTGGTCCCACGTACCTTAGCCATGGCTGAAGGAATGAGCCTTCGTATTCGTTGCGCTTTGGTTTCATCCTGCGGGAGTGATTCTTTCGTAAATAGTCTACGATCGGTGTCATCCATGTAGGACCTTCTTCCTCCACGCCCGATGTGACTTCTTGTTCTGTTATGGATTTGTCCTTAAGGATTTCTACCAGGATCTGCTTTGATAAGTGTGCAAAGCTGGTGGACGCTATCTTGCTGAGTGCATCTGCCTTCTTTTTCTCCCCTCTAGGTACTTGGCGTACTAGGAACTTTTTGAATCCTTGTATCAATGACTTGGCTTTGTGCAAGTATTGAATCATATTTTCCTATTTTGCTTCATATTCACCAAGTATGTAGTTCGCTACTAGGCGAGAATCTACATTTGCTTCAAGACTGTGTACGCCCATCCGGGCTATGATTCTTAGTCCTGCTATCAGTGCCTCAAATTCTGCCTCATTATTCGTAGCTGTGATTCAAAATGCAGCGCTTATGTAAATTCCATTCCTTCCGGACTAGTTAGTATGAGCCCTTCGCCAGATCCATCAGTGTAGGACGATCCATCACTGAATAAGATCCATGTGGTTTGGTCTTCTTCATCCTGTTTTCGTTCCTGCTCGCCCTCTTCTGGTTTTCGACGATGAAGTCCGCCAGAATTTGTCCTTTTACAGCGTTGCGTGGTCTATACGTAATATTGTGTTCTCCAAGTAGGACACTCCACTTCTATAGTCTTCCCGCTACATCTGGTTTTGATATTATCTGTTTTATGGGTTGATCTGTGATCACCACTATGGGATGTGCTTGAAGTATCTGCGCAACCTTTTCACCGCGAATACTAGTGCGAGTACTAACTTCTCCATTGGGGTATAATTCAGTTCAGAGCTTTGTAATGCTCTGCTTATGAAGTATACTGGTGTTTGCACGTTCTCCCTATCCGTCATCAGCACCGCATTGATCGCTCCATGTGTAGCTGACAAGTACATTATCAGCTCTTCTTTTGGGCGTGGTGCGACCAACATAGGGAGCGACGTTAAATGTGTTCTTAGTTCCTTGACGGCTTTTTTCAGCTTCCTTGTCCGATTGAAGTCTCCCTTTTTTATACACTTCTTGAGTGAATACAGGGAGCAATTTCTCTACGAATTTGGACAAGAACCTATTCAACCGTACGAGCTTCCCGTTTAACGATTGCACTTCCTTTTTTATTTTTGGGCTTTGAAGCTGTATGACTGCCTCTGTCTTTTCTGAGCAGGGTTTGATACCACTGGGATCAATCATGTAGCCTAGGAACATGCCTTATGTCGCCCCAAAAGTGCACTTTTTGGGTTTAAGTTCATGTTTATTTTCCTAAGTTTCGAGAATGTTTCCTCTATATCTATAATAAGTTCATTCTCTGTGTGACTTTTTATCACCAAGTCATCAACAAAGACCTCTAAATTTCGCCCAATTTGGGATTTGAATGCTTTATCAACCAATCGCTTATACGTGGCCCCTGCGTTCTTAAGTCCGAATGGCAATTTGGTGTAGCAATACACACCTTGGTTGGTATGAAACATTGTCTTTTCTTCGTCTTGCGCTAACATTTGTATCTGGTGGTATCCCTTGTACGCATCTAGGAAACATTTAAAAGGATATCTGCATAGCGATTCCACCTTCCAGTCTATCTCTGGAAGTAGATAGCAATCTTGGGGACAAGCTTTATTGAGGTCTGTGAAGTCAACACACATGCGCCAGCTGCCATCATGTTTTCTGACCATCACTGGGTTAGCGAGCCAATCATGATAGTAGACTTCTCGCATGATTCCTGCATCCACCAGCTTGCTCACTTCCTCAAGTATTACCTTGTTGCGTTCTGGAGCTTTTCCTCTTTTCGTTTGCCTAACTGGGGGTATCCTTCGCGGATTTGCAGCTTGTGTTCTGCTATTGACCTTGGTACTCCAGTCATGTCTTTAGGTTCCCATGCGAAGATGTCTAGATTTTCCGTAAAGAGGTAGCACATGTTTGCCTTTCCTTTATCAGACAGTGTCCCCCCATCTCTTGATCCGGATATTGTGGATGGATTGCCACTTTTAGGTTTGGTGGTGACTCCACCTTGGGTTCTGTTGTAACCTAAGGAGGTTCCGTGACCGTGTTGCACTCCGCGAGTGGGAAGACTGTGTTAAATATTGTTACGATTCCTCCCTCCACTGGGAACTTCATCATGCCATGGGCCGTAGAAGGTACCGCTCACATTGCTAGTATGGCAGGTCGCCCAATGATTCCGTTATACTTTGATGGTGATTGTATTATTAGAAAGTTCATTAACACCTTCGTTGAATGTTCATCGTTTCCTACTTTCACTACTAGCTTTAGTTGGCCTAAAGGCTACATCGCTTCTCCACTGAATCCAATGAGTGGTGAAGTCGCAGGTACCATCTGGCTCCTTATTTCAGTGCTGAGTTTCAGAAAGTAGTGCTCGTACATTATTTCTGCTGATGAGCCTCCATCGACATACATACGATGTATATTGTGGTCTATGGTTATTTCTATTATTAACGGGCCTTCTGCCACGTTACTTGCGCTGAGGTGTGGGAAAGAGATGTCTCTCCCTTTCGCGAATTTTTGGCTGACTTTTTGCTTTATCCTTCGTTGCCATGTTTGTACAATGTAAACATTTGCGTTAGCAGTTTTTTGTTTTTCATCATCCGCGGCTTCTTTGACAAGGTGTTTTAGCTTGCCTTCTCTCACCATATTCTCGATATGTTTCTGTAGTTGAATGCATTCATTCGTAGCATTTCCTTTCTCACCATGACATTCACAATATCTGTTGCCAATGCGCCTTCCACCAGAGTGGTCATTGGTAATGGTCTTGGGAAGTTCGCACCTTCTGATATAAGGATTTCCCTCGGAGTTAACTTAAGGGGAGTGAAACTGAAGTTACTAGCTCATCCTCCTCTTTTATTTCCTTGGTGGTCGAGATCTCCAATCCTGCTTTGTTTACTAGATCCTTTATTAGGCGCATCACGAGGTCTATAACCATAGGCATTTTGCATGACCTCTAAAGCATCTGATTCTCCTTGTGTGAAGGATCTTACTTTCCGTAGTACCCCATCAAAGGTTTCTGAGGTTTTTTCATTTAGCCTTCGTATCAGGACACTGTTGCGTATACCTGCCATGAAACAAGATACTTTTAAAATCTCAGGGCATTCCTTTCTTGAAGACATTCGCTTTTGAAACGCTCTAGAAAGTCCTCTAGGTATTCGCCCTGGTTCTATTTAATTCTTGCTAGTGATACGGGACTCCTATCATGTATTTTCTGTTGCACATAATTTCTTTTGAATGCTCTTCGTAATACCTTGAACCTGTTTATTGTTCGCGGTGGGAGTTTGTCGAACCAGTTCCACGCGTTTCCTATAAGCATGGAGTTTAACATATTACACCATACAGGTTTGGGCCATTGCTCAATTCCTGCTTGTGATTTGAAGACCTTCAAGTGGTCCTCTGGATCTATGGTGCCGTCATACATTTTTACATTTGTTGGCATGCGACGCTTTTTTGTGTCCGGGTAATACTGTATATTCCTTGTAAAAGCGTTTTTTCTTGCTCTTCTCCATGGTTGCGAGAAGTCTCTATCTTTCCTTTTACACGGATAAAGAGCTCGCTCTTCTCCTTTTGGATTTTCTTGAGAGGAATGCCTTTGCCCTTGTTCTGTATGGTGACTGTTGGTTGATTTTGAATTTGACGAGTTATCTTCTGAAGATGGATAACATTCTGCGCGTCCTTTTCCTTTTACGACCTGCTGGTCCTTCATGTATTTAGTGGGGAGCGATAGCAGAGCCTCTAAATTATTTGCTACATATTCCTCCATTGCCCGTGCCTCTTTAGCAATTACTTGCTCACTTCCCTTAGATGTGAAGAATAGCTTTCGTTTATCTTTGTTGGGGGGGAGGCTGGGTTGATCTTAGTTCTACGTCACACTCCTCTTTGACGGGTAGGGGAGTTGAGAATGGAGAGCTCTCTCCTCGAAGAGGTGGTTTCGCCGCGTCGCGACTGTTCGCGTCACTGGCTGATCCGGGGGTTTCCCCATGGATGTGATTGACCGTCTATCGTCATCGACCTTCGGCCCCCTCCATCTGTTCCTTTTCTAGTAATGCTTAGAGATTAGTGTAGGGTCCCACGGATGGAACCAACTTGTTGATACAAAAGTTGGGTGGTCCAAGCTAGATCTGAATTAGGCTTAATTCGGGGTCTTGTGGATTCTGGCTCTTGCACCAAGTGAAACTTGTTTGCAGAACCCTACACACTAAAGAGACACCGTTAGGCTTACCGTGGGCTCTTGTCCCATGATTAGACTCCAGCGTGAGATTAAGTAATCGGTTTGAGTGTTATGTGAGGGTTTAGAGTATTGTGTGTATCGGACCTTTGTGGAACCTATGGGGTTCCTTTTATACCCGAGAGAGTCCTGGTTGGGCTCTTCTACTCTTGCGGCAAAAGGAAGATACAATGATCCAAAATAGCTTGATCCTTATCGCATAACCAAGGCAAGTGTATATCTCTTCCTTTTAGGCGAATATATCTATATGATAGATAATATTCTTGTCAGATCATGTCGTAGTGCGACGAGGACAAAGTTAAGTAATAAACTGTATGTGCGACAGCAACTTACTGGGCCTCCTGGGTTGTGCGCGCATCACATAAGTATTAGTCCATTCCTGATGGATACGGGTAGTAACCGCTATCCGGACTATCTAGCCCGACTAGGGACTATACGTCATCAGACGTTAAATGTTGTAAGAGGGAATGAGTCCCGCTTGATCTATTTGTCCACACCTACTTGTGTTGCAATTCGTACGGTTTCTTCCTAGTTTGAATACTTACACTAAAACGACATGGTTTATCATTGTTTTGAGTACACCCTAGTGGTTGCAAGCACACACCCAGGTCCAAGCTTTGGATCATTCTGGCAGATCTCAAAGAATCCTAGAAACTCCCGCGGAAGATACCCTTCATATGAGCGCCCTTAAGCAAGTCGGAATTCAAGCCAGTGAAAGAGATCTCACCCCGGAACCGCAAGAAAGGAGACCCAAAAGAAACCACCATAGGAGGTCTAGGCGGGGAAGGCTATCCCCGAGCTATGACTCATCTAGCTTTGACTCTGATGACTATTACCCTAGGCGCCGCTGTCAAAGGTATTTTTCCTCGGACGGCGAGAGGGAACACCATAGACACTCCCATCAGCTTTTTCAGTGTAATAATGAGGATTTATCTCTCCCATGGCGTCAAAAGAAGGTCGATGCCTTTACAGGATGCATCAGAAACTATTCGGAGGATAAGAAGCGACGCATGCCTTCAAACCGAAAACCTACGATGGTACGACAGACCCGGATGACCACTTGGAGGTGTTCGAGTCGTAGGCGGGGATTGAGCGATGGTCGGAACCCATGTTGTGTCAAATTTTCAACTCTACCTTAATCGGTAACGCACAGAATTGGTTTGATAAACTTCCACATCAAAGTATTGATGGATTCGAGGACCTGCGAAGATCTTTCCAAAAAAAGTGTGACAAGAACCCTATTCGCTCGCAAGAGTCAAGCAAAAGCAGGGGGATATTTGGAGGACTTCGTGAAACGCTTCAAGAGTGAGTTCAATCACATCAGAGAATGCCCATAAATCTTGCAAAGTTTTGGTTGGCAGGAATAACCAATCAGGACCTGATCAGAAAACTAAAGGATAGGACCCCCGCGACCTTCGATGATATAATGCGGCGAGTTAGATCCTTTATTCAAGGAGAGGCTGTGGCCGCTGATAGTAGGAAAGGATACTCGAACTACAGATCCCAAGATTGGTCCAAGAGACAGCTATACAGTCAGAACAATGGTCGAAACCTTGATTATCATAGAGCTCAGAAGGGGGGACGCGATAACAACAACAAGTTTACCCACATTAAGATGACGCCGGGAGAGATATTTTTTTATCAGAAGGCGTTAATTTTCCGAAACCTCCGCCAATGACCACCCCGGTGGAAAGACACACGGGCAATAGGTATTGCGATTACGATGACGAGAAGGGACACGGAACAGAGGAGTGTATCCAACTAAAAAGGTACATCGAAAGCTTGGTATAGTCGGGTAAGTTGATTCACCTCGTCAAGGACGAGGAGGATAACAAGAAAAACGAGAATAAGAAAGACAAGCCAAAGGATAAGCCCACTACCATCTAAATGGTGAAATCATTGCAGCATATAACTAAGCAAAAAGTTAGTCAAAATTTTTTTCGGGGAACAGAAATTCGTTCCCACCACTTATCGCGAGCAATATGGCTGAAGGACCTCTGATGATAGTGGTAAACATGGGGGACCACGTTGTTTGCCGCATGTATATTGATGGGGGATCCTCAACTGAAATCCTGTACGAGCATTGCTTCTGACGTTTGCGTCCGGAGGTAAAAAAAAAAGTTCGTACCGGCCACGTCGCCACTAACCGGTTTCAGCGGGGAGGTAATTTGGCCACTTGGTCAATTGCGTTTGTTGGTAACAGTCTGGGATGATGAACATTTAACTACGGTCTGGATGAACTTCTTGCTGATACGGTCACTAATTGTAGGTAAATTAGGCTCTTATTTTTGGAAAATAAAGAAACCGACAAGTATTAAGTATCATGATTTAGGAATATCGTAAATCTTGAAAATGAGTTCGTTCTCCAAAGAAGGTTTATGTTTTGTTAGTGCCAATATTATAAAACGTAATTTGGATTAGTATCGTTTTTGGATGGAAAAAGAGAGAAAAATAAAGGACGATTACGCTAAAATTAACCTACGACGATAAAACATAAAGACATAAAACGTGATGAAAAAATAAAATTACACTAAAATTTTAATAAAAGATTATAAATAAATCTTAATAAATATAGCTAAGGTGGAAAAATAACTAAAACTTCTTGAAACTTTTAAAATAATTATTTATTTAATTTTAGAACCTAATAAAAGGCCCAAAATTAAAAATAATCAAGAAAAAGCCCAAACAAAGATTTTAATATAAACATTTATTATATCTATCTAACTCTAAAAAGTACTTTTCAAAAATTTGAAAAACAAATTATCTATTTTAAATGCCTAAAATGATTTTTAAACTAAAATAATGATAATAAATAAATGAAAAGTAGGAAAAATATGAATCCAATTCTCAAAAATCAAAAATGTTATAAATTGACTAGGAAAAATAAAAGAAGCAAAAAATGTAAAAAGAATAAGCTGAAAATACGCTCTGGTCAAATGAACCAGTAGTGGCTAGCCAATTAAAGAAGTCATTGGGAAAATCGTTCCCACTGATAGTGCAATTTGCATAGAGGGAACTTTTGGCCTTGATTTTGCTTGTTACTTGGAGTTTTCTTGGAACAAAGGAACCCCCACAAGCTTTCTGCTAGTGGGGGGGGTCACAATAAATAAGGAACAACCAAATAGCAAAGCCAAAATAAGCACAAATAAGCACACCGTGAGCAAAAAATAAGGAGACAGACAAACACTTATGTCAGATATCGGATGAAAGGTTGAACTCCTTTATCCGATATCTGATGTAACTAAGAAACTAGATCTCGGATACATGCAGACAGACACTTTTTTTATGAAATTCAAATAAGCTTTAAGCTACCCACAAGCTACCAATTTGAAAACAAGTAACACTCAGTCCCATATTAACCTCAAAACTAAGAGCCTACAAGTTTTCAAGTTTTAAATGATAAAATCACACACTAAAAACCTATCTGTTGGGTTTATGTCATTTTTTAAAGAAAACTTGCAAAACTAGCAACCAATCTTTACAATACTCTTAACAAATAAAATGCAAAAACCAACCTTTCCTACACTAATTAGCATGTATGGCCCTGTTTGGTCAAATAGGGCTGTCACCTACCCCTTCCCACAGACAGTACCAAACACTCCCTTAAATCACAACCGGAAAGTTTAACAAAGGACTTTTTAATGAATTAACTCAAAATTAATTTTGATCAACTAAATCATGTAAGAAACACTAAATAAACTCAAAATCAATAATAAAATACCAAGTAACATCAAACAATAGTAAATCACATAAACACCAAGCAAAATAGTTAGCAAATAGGGAGTTAAAGGGGTTACCACCTTTGATCTTGTTTAGATCAAAGACACGCCAAGGCTTCAACATCTATCTTTTCTGTTTGAAAAGAGGCATATGAGGACTTAATGCAATGATGCTCTTGTTGAGTGTTGATCCCAAACTTAGATCGATTTAGCTTTGTGTTAACGAGATTAAATCAAGTATAACACGTAGACAAACTTTGTGTTTATGACAATCTAAGTGTTATGCGGAATTAACACTTATAACAAGAACAAAGCAAAACACAATGTATACCAAACTTTCACTTTATTCATGATCAATTGCGTACAATGAAAGTGAGTAAAACATATATCCATATCAAACCCTAAGACCTCCTTTTATAACATAAGGAGTCTTGAACAATAATCTACTTATCAACTATTATAGGAAAAGATATATATTGAAAATACATTGTTAATCATATCTTTTCTAAACACACAAAACATGTTGACTAAGTAGTTGCCAATGACTGGGATTTCCTTTGTCGGCGCCTTGATAAGTCTTGTCAGTGCTCAATCCGTCAGCGCTTCATTTGCTCTTGTTAGCGTACAACATCCCTTTGTCAGCAGCTGAGTGACTTAGCTACTTTTATTCCCAACAATCCTCCCCTAAACTTGATAGTTACTCTAATAATAAAGTTTCTGAATCAACACAAAATACAAGAGAGGATTCTTACAAATAAAACCTACTCCTTAATATGAGCATATATAAACCTTAAAAAGTCCATGCTAATGTCACTAGTGTAATCAACTTCAAGATTGGTGCAAATCAACTTCTTCAACAAATCTTGTGATAGAGGATATTCTTGATCTATCAACAAGTACTCGGCAAACTTTGTAGTACTAAGATGGTAAACACCAACATCTGAATATAAATGCCACTTCAACTCACTCAAGTCATCCAAATCCAACCATACTGGATCAACAACATCATGGGCAAACATTCTTCTAATTGTTGTCGAGATTTTTATTCTATTCATTGATGAAAGAGCTTTAGCATCATACACCTCCTTCATCAAACTCCAAAGAGTTTCTATATCTTTTCTGTCCATGCTAGCAAACAATGAAACCAAACAGGTAAAAGTATGTACCTTATCACCAGCTCTGGTGATCTTCCAAAATCCAACATAATCTTCTTCATACTTGATGATTGGATTCTTGAAGTCCAAAGTCACAACAACAGCTAAATTAGAAGCCACAAATGGAGAAATCACCATATTTTTCTTCAAAGTTGCTTCAGTTGGGTACACTTGGTCAAGTTCTTGGAATCTCAACTTGATCCTATTCTTCACTGGCTTAGGCACAATCAAAGCCTTCTTAATCTTTAGCTCCTCCTCTATCTCTTCTTGTGTCTCCACAGAAAGCATCCTAAAAGTGTTTGCTTCACACATAGACTCCCAAATGGGATATGCAAAGTACTCCAACTGATCAAAAGAATGCTTCTTTAGTTTTGCATAAGTCCACCCTGTTTGATGGCATCTAAGATGTTTATAATAAAGCTCCCTTATGGCTGTCTTGTTCTCAAAAAGCACATTGTTTGCCCTGTGTTCCAAAATGATTTTGCAATCACTTTGAACTCTCAACAGAATCTCCAAACCCTAAATTTGCTCTATTAAGGTCATGTTTGGATTTCTGTGCAGACCTCTTCCCATCTGAAATACATAGTAGAAACATGGGGAATGTCAAAATCAACCTGCTTCATTAATTCTCTGAGCTTTTCCCTTGCTAGCTCATCTTCCCTATACTCAAATTTTTCCAAGTCCACCAAATTACTCATATCAGCATTTGAGATGTGTGAACTTTCATCACCACCACCAATCTCATCACTCTCAGATTCAGATGAAAGAATCTGAGCTTCAATACATCCCTTCCCTAGCCCTCTCTTTTCTTGCTCATGAAGTTGTTGAGTAACCATAGTATCAAACTGAATCTGGGCTACATCTTTGGGAACCTATTCTTCTACCATAACTGCTTTACCCTTATCCAATGGATCAAGTAAGGGCAAAGTGGTTGTTACCTGAGTGGAAGGCTCCTTGATCATGAATGGTGGTTGGGATACACCAATCATAGGAAAAGATTTGTCAGCGGCTGAAATAGATGTGTCAGCGTTTGGAGTACCTTTGTCAGCGGCTGAAATTCCACTCATTTTTAGCATCATCTCTGTGAAAGACTGCTTTATAGGATTAAAATGAGTTTGTTCCTTCAAACCTGTAAGCGCCTTAGCTACCTCCTTTGTCCCATATGAACCTTCTTGGGGCCCCTTATCACTCAAATTGACGGGTTTAGTAGGTGCATCCTCCCCTTTGTAAGAAGCATCTCCTGAGGACATCACCATAAGCTTCTGTTAACATCATAAGATTCAAGCTAACAAGAGGTGATCCGGAGGTCGGGGAGGATAAAAGAAATGGTTAGACATTTTAGAGAGAGAAAGTGAGAGACTATTAAATGTGTGAGTTTTATTGAGAGAGAAAGTAGAAAAAGAATAATGGGAATCCTCACCCCTCCATGGAAGTATGGAGGGGTATATATAGCCTAGACACACATGAACTATTCTAACTTAACAAACTAGTCCCTGCGTGTGTGGCTATATTAAACTAATGTTATTCCGTAAATGACGCTCACATTTTAGAGCTAATAATCTTCCCCCAATGTGGATACATACAAAATTACTTACAATGTTCCTAACAAGTACAAATACAACAAAATAAAGTCTTCCAAGGCGCTTCCCATGTTGAGGATGTCTTTTAATTCTTCTAGTCTTCATAACTTAGACCTCAGCTTGAATCCTCTTTGTCTTTGCTTGTTGTGGAACAATTGTAATGTGCATGATTTTGATTAACTTCCCCCCAATTCATGCAGCATGTATTAAAAAACTTTCTTCATAGACTTCTTTTTGACGAAGTTTCTGAATCAGCTTCCCCCCAAACCAATATCCGTATCTTAAGCATATTCTGACACTTTGATGTAGTTTGAACAATCTTCTAGCTCATCGGTTTAAGTGTACAACGAAAATTTGTAGAAGAACCACACCTAATAACACTGCTTCTATACTGTTTCATGTCGTTTAGGTTTTGGTGATAATCCTTTTAGGGTAACATGCAGGAAATCAGCAACAATTCTTCACACGCCTGCAGAATACTTCATAAAAATCATATAAAGTAAGGTAGATACCATTCCATGTACACTAGTTCCCCCTAAAAGTTGATCTGATTACTTCAAAGTACACGATCTTCCCCCATGATGATTTCGAACTCTCGAAAGCATCATTATCGTGGACGTCCATATACTCGAGAAGTTCTAAGTCTTAAGCAAATGTTGACAAAAAGAAAATGTGAACGTCTTTAAGAAAATATCTTGATAAGATCAAAGAGTGTGAACGTCTTGAAACTGATCTTTCGAAACGTAAAGAAAATGTTGATAAAAAGGCTTTTGAGTTACTTCAACATACAACTAATTTCCTTCAAAAACATTGTCATTCTCTTGAACTTGCTTTGCAAAAAGACATTGGAAGAGGTCCAAATGATAATAACTTGCAAGTAAAACTTTCCGCCTTGTATCGAGAAATGAACGAAAAGAGTATGGAAATTACAGACTTGAAAGCTCAGTTGCAAGAAAAGGACATAACGATAGAAGAGTTGAAGAAACTCGTTGCCAAAATGGGTGGGAAAACTGTGGAACCTAAAGTTGTGAAACCTGTTGTTCGACAACCCAATGCCTACAAGGATCCAAAGCCATCTATCTTAGGAAAATCGACTCCTTTATCCAATTCTTCTCATGTAAAATCTCGGTTACCCCCTAAGACCGATGTGCAACCAAGTGTTCCAAAACCGTTCATTTCACCCTATGTTCCTCCATTTAGAAAGCACACTGTTGCAAAACCCTACCATGTGAATGCACCTAGAACTTCTAGGACTCCTCCAAAACGTGTGACATTCGCGTCCACAAAGGAATCTGTAGGTTCGAATGACTTCATTTATACCAACAACCTAGAGGATACTAAACAAAAAGGGAAGATTCAGAAAGACAAACCTGTGTATTCAAAACCTAGTTCACCAACTCCCGCTAGAGTTCAACACACTCCTAATGGTAGTCAACCAAAACCTAGGATCCCTCACCAGAAATATAGGAATTGGAAACCATCCATGAATAGTCATGTTTCGAACACTATGCCAGAATGATTTGAAAAACTAGGAATACAAGGACTTTCATGAATCCCAAATTCCCAGTTTACCCCACTTGCAAAAAGGGCTTTCACAATGGAAATCATGACCATTGCATTTTGCAATACCTCTATGAGGTCAAATCTCGTTCCTTTGAACGGAGATCGAACACAGAATCCCATAAGATAACAAGGAGATACACACCCATCACAAAGAAAAACAAGCATACCAAATCTGAAACGTGGATTCAAAAAGTTCATAGTTTCTCTCCAAAGAAGTCTTCCGCTGTGCAAGAGAAAACTACTCCTAAATCTAGTCTTCAGTGGAAACCAACGGGTAGGATCTTCAAGGAAGTTGGTCTTAGGTGGATTCCAATAGACAAGAGTGATGAAACCTGCGCTAGCACGAATGCGAATGTTTTGAACGTAGACAATGAATTTGTTACTCCTAACACTAGTATTTGTACGAACTCTTCTTCATTGATTGCAGGTACCTCAGCGGATTCCGAACTCACTTCTTCCTCCAAGGGTTCCAAGTATGTACATTCGATATCACCTTCTTCTGCTGTACAAAAGTTTATTTTGGATTATTTTCGAAAAACTTGAGAAAAATACAAAAATAAAATAAAACGTAAATATCCATAAAAAACCAAATAAAAAAATGGAAAAACCTTTCAACATACCAAAAATATTCTTATCGACATGTCTTTCAGTATCGATAATATGGACGTACCTTGAAATGTCGCTTAATAACGAAACGGGTGTGTACATAAAGCTCGAATGAAAGTTGTAAATATTTTTCAAAACATGTCATTTCTATTTTTTAAAGGAAAGTGTCTATTTTGGAAAACTTTTCCAACAACGGGTAGAGAAATCTATCTTGGGTTGAGCTTGTCACAATACATTCAACGTTTTGAGCTCAACACAATGGCTTGTAATCACTTTCAGATTTCAACCCGGAACTATATTCACGGGGGAGTGTACGCTTTAGTGCCCTTATCCTCAGAAAAAGAAGAGAAATCTTCTTACACTTGAGTGGATTTTTCAAGACATTCAAAGTCTATGAACTCAAGTTTATGCTTTAGAAAAACTTTTTCGCCAAAAAGAAATAGGATTTTTCAAAAAGCGTTGAACACAATTTTTTCAAGAATTTTTCAACGACTATTCAAAATCTTTCAAAAATTACGTGTTCAACAACTCCCATCCTCAAAAAGCGAAATGTGGATCACATCCTCACAATGCCAATTCAATTGGATCAATTTTTGAGGGGGAGCATTTCAACTTCATGCAAAGATTGACACATCTTTTTCTTGGAGATTTTCAAGACTATTTTTTCAAAATATATTTTAATCAAATTTGGTATCTCTAATATCAAAAGATTTTATATATTAGAGATAGGGGGAGAAAATGTGATTAAAATGTGATCTATAGACTCAAGCACTTTAACTCTTACCCAAATGTGCAAAATGTCTACTTAAATTCTTTCGCATTTCAATGCACATGTGTATGGGGAGCCTTTCTGAAACGACAAAACTAGCAAGGTGTTAAATGTTTTTCAAACACTTTGTTAGAATTTAAAGTGGTTTATGGTTATGATCAAATACCCACAACATCTTTAATCCACGACGTTATTGGTGTCAAAAGGTGGTTAGGTTTAAGTCCTATGATCCAACCAGAACCGGAGAGATCTTCCCAGGGACAATCCAATAGATTATTAGAAGTCCTTAGGAAAGATGGAGTAGAATGTGAACGTAGCTGAATGTCGACTAAGTAACTGATGCTAGCACTAGAACAATCACAACAAGGTGCTAGTAATGATGTCTTGGTAAGCATTGAAGGGGTTGAAGAATGAAAAAGAAATGTAAGGATAAAGGGTGTAAAGAAATTAGCCCTCCATACAACTTAGGCAGAAACCGGCTTAACACATCATGTAGACAAACTCATCATGGACCCAGTGATGAAGTGCACAACCCTTTCCTAGCTACTCAGGCTTCTCTCAAAAGAAGTTTGTTTTATTGTCACAGAGAACAACATGACTTCTATTAGCTTTCTCACTCGAGATAGTTGATATTGAATATGTGGCAATCTGCTCCAGCCTCCGACCACTAAAGTGAACAAATCGAGTCTAGAGCCTAGAGATCAATCAAATCTCGTTAGGACACAGGGAATGATGATAAAGAGAGTCCTACGCTATATCCTTGCGATATTGCTAGAACACTCAGAGTGATACTACTCAGTATTCATAATGATGAGTGGAAATCCTTCCAGTGTTAACATCAAACAACACTGCGGTAGGTCATATGTGAGATTCTTTATGAATTAAACATATGTAGAACTGAAAAGCAACAATGGTTTGATTCTGAATTGATTCAAACTCGTTTCAGGTTTCTACGCAATATCTTTGTGGTCTTGCCAGAACATTCAGAGTGATATTCATTGATATTCACAGTGACGAATGGAAATCCTTCTAGCGTCAACATCAAACAGCGCTACGATAGGTGACTTGTGAGATTCTTATTAATCAAGCTTGTGTCAACTAGAAAGCAACAATCGTAAGATTCTTTATGAATCACACTTGTTCCAGGAATTTGAATTGACGACTTTAATCAAGCGGATATTTATCCAATTGATTCACTCTTTATGTTCGCAGTCTTGCTTTGAGACGGTTGAGTAAAGAGAACGGCTAGTACTGTCGCGAAACCATGTCAAGGAGATTCTCAAATTAATCTACCCAATCACAGGTACGGTATTTAATATCGTATAACGTTCTTCACCGACCGGAGGTAAAGTGCTACCGATTTAGGACGAATGTCAAAGCCATTCAATCCATGTCTATGTTTTGTCTCTAGAAGGTGGCGTCACGGTGTACTAAGCAAAGTCAAAGATTCAAAACCACATAATCATGCCTAAAGACATATTCAACAATTAAAAGTGTGAGCATGTGGATGAAGACGCAAGATCACAAGATGGCAAAGACAAGTCAGGGATGATTTGAAGATCTCAAAATTAAAGAAAAAGTCGAAAGACAATGACAAAGGCTCAAAGATCACCGCATAAAGAAACAAGACTACTATTACACGTTCAAGACTCATTTATGGTGAGATTAGTAATCTCTACAAATCTCCAAATGACAAAGGGTAATGATATCTCATAAAGGGTAATGACCTCTCATTGGGGGAGATTGTTAGCCTCAAAATATTGAGTCAAACAAGAATGCTCGGTCATATGTTTATTATGTATCGTATTTTAGAATGTTGTAATAGGTAGTAGATTAGTGGTGTTATACGGGCTTGACTTTAGGCTAAAGTTCATTCATAAGTAACCAAAGCCCAAAAGGAAAGCCCGGCCCATTAGACTATAGTCCATAATCAAGCCCGCATGTGGGTGGACTATATATACCCTTCCTAGCATGTTTGGAAAGGTGTTGGTCATTTTCATTTTCTCTCACTAATCTAATCCACCAAAAGTTCCAACCATTCTCTCTACTTTCTCTCACTACTTTCTCTCTTTAGAAATCTTCCATCTTTTATCTACCTTTCTTGTTTAATCATGACAAATTAATGGGACAACAACTTCCTTTTTCTAGAACCAGCAGTCTCCAAATCTACCAACCTCTCCCTCAACTGAGCGAGTTCAAGGCCTTGTTCATTGACCTTTTGTATAAGTTCTACATTAGACGTTTGCTAGCTAATGCAGATGGCCATCAATTCTTAATTTGTAAGTGGTTGCAGACTGCCCTCCTCCATAATTGGGATTTGACTCCTCAATATGGACTCATCAGGCAAAGTTCTCTCTACTGCATCGCTAGGACCACTAGAAGAGAACACTCTAGTAGTCCTTTGGTGTTTCTCCAAGCGAAAATCAAAGGTTTCAGAAGATGAGGTAGAATGTGGGATTTGTGAAGTGGGAGGTGGAGAGGTGTCAGCGGGTGGAATGGTTGTGTCAGCGACTGATGGTTTTGGGTCAAGGTTCATGTGTTCATCATGATGTGGGGAAGGTGGAGGTTTTTTAATGGGTGGTTCTTGTTGTGGGTGAGGGTGTAAGGCTGCCTCAATAACAACCAACATGGGAGGGGTCAAAGGTAAGTCTCTAAACGGTGAAGTGTTCATGGACAAAAAAATCTTTGATTTTTGAGTAGGGATCTTATAAATGGTTGTCATGATCCCTGCGACAATACCTTTCTTGACCAAAAACCATTTGTAAAAAGCTAGGGTAAGAAAGTGTCATCTTGCTACCCTTGTTGTGCAACATGCCCTCAAAAATCGTAACAGAAAATTTATATTTTTTCCCAGTTTTCGTACAAACAAGAGCACTCCCGAATGATCGGTTGATTTCATTGAATGATGTACATTTGGGACTAAGACATTGAAGGAGGACATGTATCAAGAACTTCCAGGCTAGGGGATATTGTTGTTTTAAATATTTGTTTATAGGCCCTTTAGGGGGAAAATCATATCCCAAGCCTCGAAGTCCTTCTTCTAGCTATTCAATGGGAAGGGTAATCACACCATCAGAATCATCAAGCTGTAAAGCTTGACGAATAAGTGCCTCAATGACCACCCATTGAGTCCCATGAACAGTTCCAACAAGTGTAACCACTCCATCAACTGTTTCAGAACGTGCAGTGTTCCAAAATGGCTTGATGTGTGTGGTAGGAATGAGAGGAGCATGAGTCAAAGCATACCTTAAGTTGGACACCAATATATACTCAATCATTCGAGTGTATTGAGGATGATTATCATTATCAGCCTCATGATAAGCTATCATGTTGTGCTGATCTCTCAACCCCAATGTAGCAACAGCAGGTTTGAACAATGGTGCCATGAAAACTGTTGGTAAAAGCTTTAGGATGAAGGAAAATGTAGAATTTTGGTATGGAGAAAAATAGACAAATATGCAAGTTACCCTGTTTTGAAAGTATTGAGCATTATAAATAGGAGGTAAACTAGGCGATTATTGGTGGAAAAAGAGGTAAGTTATTCAAAATGTAATGATGATAATCTTTGGAAAACAATAACTTATCTCTTTGCTTTAAAGAAATTTACTAAACCTATAAAATTATGGCCTAAAATATCGTAAAAGTAACAACTAGGTGGGACCCAGTCTTCTTCAACGGTCAAAGAATTTGTCAGCGGGTAACGGCTATATTTGTCAGCATATAAATTTGGCCATGTCAGCGTCTAAAAATGTGCTTGTCAGCGGATAAACCACTTATGTATCAACGGCTAAAAATAAAAAGTAATAAAATAAAAAGACCTTAACAAAGAAGTGTACTCTAATGAAGATAACTCTTCCTCTAACACAGACTGAAATTAGCATTCTCTGTCCAATTATACACACTTGCATAAGAAAGATAGACATAACTGTCCTTAAGTGAACCTTGCTAAAGTAAGTCCTTTAGAGTGAAGTTATCTCATATAAACACTTTGTAACTCCTAAGTAAGCCCAACTTTAAATTATACCAAGTCCTAACCGACCAATCCCAAATCTAGGCCAAACAGACTTGGCAACATGCACAGTTATATCAACTTTGCATGCTACAATGCCTCAAGGTTTAGAAATTCCAACAATTTTGAAAAAGAGAAGTCTTCATTATTCCTAACCCTTACTCACCAGAGATCACAATCTAAAATTATGATAAGAGCACTCTAAAAGTACCTAAAGTCGTAAAGGTTTCCTAAACCTCTCCTTAAACTAAGCTTACACAATTTGCTAATTAAAAATATGACAAAAATTTTATTTCAAGATAGGAATGTAAACATTCTAACCATCATAAATAAACATTTTACATATCCTTGAAGTCCAAAATCAACTCTGTATCCAATACCACATGCTCAATATGCCTGCATGATTAGATGAAAAACCACAAAAACAAACATATGCTGTCAACAGCTTCTTTCCACTTGTCAGCGGCTAGAATGCCTTTGTCATTGGTTAGAAAATATAGTGGAAAATCTAATATTTTTACAAGTAATAGTAACAGTGCACATCCTGTACATACTTTACATCAAATTCAAAAACACATATTTTATGGATTGATCATTCCAATACTTGTTACCAAGTACTTGAACCTCCCAACATCAAAAGGTTTAGTTAAAAGATCAGCCACATTATCATCTGTGTCTATTTTATCTGGATGTATTAAACCTTTTTCAAAACAATCCCTTATAAAATGTTACCTAATTTCTATGTGTTTAGTTTTAGAATGATGCACAGGATTTTTAATAATGCATAATGTACTGTGATTATCTACAAATATCTTGATATGCATATAATTGTACTCGTAATCCAACAATTGGTTTTGAATCCATAACACTTGCCCACAACATGTAGCAACAACTACATACTCAGCCTCAGTTGTTGAATTAACCACCACTATTTGTTTCTTGCATTGCCAAGAGATAAGTATGCTCCCAAGAAATTGGCATCCACCAATTGTGGATTTCCTATCATTGTTATCACCTCCATAATCACTATCTGAATAGCCCACAAGCTAAAATGGAGAATTTTTAGGGTACCATAATCCCAAAGTAGGATAGCACCTAAGATACCTAAAGATCCTTTTGACAGCATGAAGATGACACTATTTTGGAGTCACTTGATGACGTGCACATGTATACACAACAAACATGATGTCTGGTCTAGAGGCAGTAAGATAAATTAATGATCCAATCATTGACCAATAATGCCAAACTTCTACATCCTTTCCATCTCCAATCTTTACCTAGGGGTGTTACCTGTCCATAGGTGTGCTAGCTCGTTTTTCATTAAGGGAAAAACCAAATTTCCTCAAAATTTCATCCACATACTTGTCTTAAGATATGAAGATATCATCTTCTTTCTGTTGGACTTGCAGACCTAGAAAGAATTTCATCTCTCCCATTGCACTCATTTGAAATTTATAAGTCATAAGCTTGGAGATTTCTTCACTCATCTTTGGATTTGATGATCCAAAGATGATATTATCAACATAAACCGAGACCACGAGAAAATCTTTCCCATTCTGCTTGGTAAAGAGATTTTGGTCTATGGTGCCCCTCTTGAAACCATTTTCTACAAGATAAGTAGATAAAGTACCATACCATGCTCTAGGGGCTTGATGAAGGCCATACATTGCCTTTTTTTAACTCTATATACCTTCTCTGGATGCTCTGAATCTTCAAACCATGAGGTTTCATAACATACATCTCCTCTTGAATTGTTCCATACAAGAAAGCACTCTTGAAATCCATATGGTAGACTGTGAAACCCATGTAGGAAGCATAGGCTAGAAAAATCCTTATTTCTTCAATCCTAGCAACAGTTGCAAAAACCTCTTCATAGTCAATGCCTTCTTCTTATGTATAACCTTGAGCAACCAGTCTTGCCCTGTTTCTGATCACAATACCTCTCTCATCTCTCTTGTTCCTTAGAACCCAACGTGCTCCAATTGGTCTTACATGCTTGGGACAATTAACAAGTTCCCAAACATCCTGTATTGTAAACAGATGAAGCTCATCTTGCATTGCTTCAACCCATCTTGGTTCTTGAAGAGCATTAAAAATCTTCTTGGGCTCATTTTGTGACAGAAAACAAGAAAATAAATATTCTTGAACTAAAGGGGTATCTTCCTTTTTGTGAATGTTGGCAATGAATCCTCCTTTAGGATTCTTCTTCCATCTTGTTTGAACTAGTGAATTGATGGGACCAATTATTTGAGTGAGAGGATGAATTTTAGATACATTAGTAGCAATTTCTCCCTCAAACAATGTGTTATAATGAACTGTAGACTCCAAGGTACCATCACCATCATCATGATTTCCATACCCACTTGAACTAGGAAACACGTTGTCAGCGTTTGGATTGATGACGCTGACACCTTCCTTGGGCATGGAATTTTCAACAAGTTCAAGCACTTCCTTGTCAGTGGATGAAAGCAAGCTGTCAGCGGCTGGATCAGGTGTGTCAGCGACTGAACTACTTTTATCAGCGGATGAAATTGATTCACTGACTTTCTTTTCTTGTTACTTTCTCGCCACTTCTCTTTCAGCAGCAGATGCTTTAATGAATTCTTCACTCCAAATGGGTAAGCCCACAAAGGAAAATGTAGGAGTGAAGTCATTTACTTGTTATCCTAACACCTTTATAGCTTGTGTACCTGCATTATCAACAATAGATGCTTCCACAATCTTTGGAGAGTTCTCCAAGACAACTGGATTAGTAACAGGAAAATAATTAATGGATCTAGATAATGGCTTTAAATCAAAAAGCCAATATGGTCCATTTGCAAGATCACTAGGTTTACTCTCCAAAAAGTCAACATGCACGTATTCTGTTATGACCTTATCCCTTTTGTGGTAAACCCTATACCCTCTGCTGTTCATAGAATAACCTACAAAATATCCCTCATCACCTTTTCAATTAAACTTACCTAAGTTATCACTAGTATTTAGAATTACTACATGACATCCAAAGGGTCTAAGAAAATCTATGTTAGGTTTTCTATTCCAAAAGAGCTCATAGGGGGTCTTATTGTGAGTTTTGATGACCAAGGCTCTATTTTGAACATAGCATGCAATATTCACAGCCTCAGCCCAAAAGGAAATGGGTAACTTAACATCTGTTAACATTATCGTAGCTGCTTCAATAAGAGTTCTATTTCTCCTCTTAGCTACACTATTTTATTGTGGAGTTCTAGCTATGCTAAACTCCCGAGTGATCCCCTTATCAACATAGAAGGCATCTAAAAGGTCATTTCCAATCTCACCACCATTATCGCTTCTAAGAATGTTAACAGTAAACCCTGATTTCTTTTCCATTTGGTTAATAAAATTAATCAAGGTTTTAGCAGTATCACTCTTCTTGGCTAAAAAGAAAGTCCATGTAAACCTAGAATGGTCATTAGTGACCACAAAGCAATAAGATTTACCATTTAAGCTCTCTATATTAGTGAGTCCAAATAAGTCCATGTGAAGCGAGTGAAGGGGTTTAGTACTAGAATGCACACTCTTAGAGTTACATGAGGCCTTGTGTTGTTTGCCCTTAAGACATGCAACACAATTATGATCATTATGGAATGCTTTTGAAGGAAATCCTCTAACAAGATCATGCCTTACAAGTCTATTCATGTTCTTAAAGTTAATGTGCCCTAACCTTCTGTACCATAAGTTACTCTCATCTGCTGAAGCCTTAGCATATAGACATGACAAGTTATTACTCATTTTAATCCCTTATAAATTAACATTATAAATTTCTTTATTTCTAGATGTTCGAAATTCAATAAACTTATCAGCAGATAACACATAGTCTTTACTCAACACTAAACATTATGTGTCAGTAAAAAGAACTTTATTTTTGTTGTCACAAACTTGTGACACACTAAACAGGTTATAGTCAAGTTATTTTACCAGGAAGACTTCATCAAACCTTAAGTTGTTAGTGATAAGAGTGCCCTTGCCAGATATAGTCCCAAAACCGCCTCCAAAGTACACTTTATCACCATATTGAATAGGAGTAAAATTGGTCAAAATAGTCCTCCTTTCAAGTCATGTGCCTTGAGCATCCACTATCCAATATACATGATCATTAACCTGCTTTGGAATGTCCTGCACATAAAGAAAACAAATCAGTTTTCTTTGGGAACCCAAGCCTTGGTAGACTTGGATCCATTTGGTTGTTCAACAAGAATAGACTTATTTCTTGTAAAAATCCCCTGTTCATCCCTTTGAACCTTAAACACCCAGTTTGTTCCAACATATTTTTCAAGATATTTAAATCTGTTACAAGTCATAGAAACACCATTAAAAATTGATGATTGTTCTTATTTTGGTCTCCATGTTAAGTTGGATGATGCCTTAGATCCTTGTGCCTTAGGTTGTAGATACCTATTATTACTCGGTCTAAGAGGTCTGATAGCTGCTAATTGTGGCATTTTCATACCAAACCTAGTTCTGTCAGCGGCTTATTTTTCCCTGTTAGCGGATGCATTGTTCCTTTCAGCGGGTAAATTAGGATTTGCTAAAAGAACCCACTATTTGTTAGACCAAGTGTTGGTCTTTTAGAAGGGTCTTTGGCCTTGGGTATTAGCTGCTTTAGAGAAGAAAGGAGCTGGTCTAGTGTCTTAGGGTTTAATGTGGACATAAGGCTTATTATTAACAATGGTTGACCTATTGTCAGCTGCTGGTTAGTATCCGCTGATACATTTATAGGCCAGATGTGAGAAGCTCCCACATGTGTAACAAGCCTTTCTAGACATAACCTTAGGTCTAGGTTGATAAAATCCCATCCCATTAACACTATCTTGACTCTTTGGTGATCTAGGTTTTCTATACCTTTTAACATATTTAACACTAGATTTGCTTTTAGTTGAAGAGCTAAGCTTAACAAGTTTTCTAGTAGAAGGATTAGTGACAACTATGGGTTTAGGGTCAGTTTGTTCATCACTAAGACGCCCACCCTTAACAAAGAGATAGGGTTGGCTTTCTTCCATAGGTCAAGATCAGTCACCCTTTGCTTATTTTCCTCTACTGGTGTGCGCACACATGGTGGACTAGTAAATTCCTCCACTTGGAACTCTAGAATACCAGTCCATGACAAGTCTTTCTTAGAAACCCCATAGAAATCACCTACTGGGGGTGGGACAGTAGCATATTCCTTTGCATGCATCCCAATCCCAGACATGTCTTTAGGGTTTCTTTGCTCACTTATAACCTTTTCTAGCGTTTGACTAGCTTTTTCAAACTTTTTAATTTTAAGCCCTACATTCTCCATAGATTTAATGGCCTCATCTAGCTTAAGTTTCAATTCAGTGTTAGCTTCTATATAAGAAGCTTTGGCCTCATAACTAAGCGCTATATCTCTTTTCAGAATAGTTATTTGATCTGTTAGATTAACTTCCATGTCCTTTTATTCTTGCACCATCCCATCTGATTGTGCAAGCCCCTATTTGTAGTTTGAAATACTGATATTTAAACAAAGAATATCATATTGTAACTTTAATATTTGTTTGTTAAGCTTATCAGTGTTAAGTATACAATCTTTACTACAAAAAGCATCATCATATCCTCATTATATGATGAAGAAGAGGATCTAGCCATGAGAGCATATTGAACATGCTCTTCATCCTTTTCAGCAACCAAAGCTTGGTTCTCCACCTCATTCTTGTCTAGAAAGCTCCAATTAAATCCAACGCCATCAATACCTTGAATAGCTACCATAGCTTTAGGTTCAGCATCTTGAATCTTGATGGACTATCTAGCATTTTGTCCTCCATCATTCCTCTTAGGAGATCAACATTCTCTAGCAAAGTGTCCCATTCTATGACAACTGAAACACTCAATTTAGGATTTATCAAATCCAGCAGTTTCTTTGCTATTGAAAGTCATATTCTTTCCAAATCTCTTGTTCCACCTATTGGGTCATATACTTCTAAGAGCTATATTCCACTTGATATCCATCACCTCAAGATCAATATCACTAATTTGCTGAAGATCTTCAAAAGAAATTGAAGATCCATTGGGCAAAGAAGCAGTATAAGCACATACAGTATCCAAATCAATTCATGCTAGTTTAAGACTTGGTGAAGCATAGTTATATGAGTCAGTATCTATTGAGCCACTTTCATGAGTAGTTTGTCCACTAACAAAGCAAGAGTTGTCAGCGTTTGAGGAATCATTGTGAGAGATAAAGGCCATGATTTCTGTAGGTGTTTTACTTCCTTGTTTGAGCATAACTTCAGATTCCATGACCTTCAATTGATTATAGATGTCATCAAAAGTCATGTTCTTGTAAGCTTGAGTGGCAATCATTGACTTGGCATGAATTTCCCACCCATCTCCAAGAGCTCCAAGGAAAGCATCATTAATATCATCATCTTCAAATTTAGTATCCATGAATGCCAGCTTGCTAGTGATGTCTTGAAGACGGCTTCTTATCTCACTAAGCATTTCATTAGGACGAGCTTTAAAGACTGTAATCTCCATTACCAACTGCTTCTTCCTTTGTTTGAGAGTGTCCTAATTACCACCATAGGTGATCTTAATGGCTTCCCAAATCTCTCTAGCAGATTCATACTTTTCTGAATTTGTGTTGGTTTTTGCTTCCAAGGGCTAGTTTGAGAATGCTCAATGCCTTCATATCAAGCCTTCTGTCAGCTACCTCTGTAGCTGAAGTGACTCTTCCATCTTCAGCTCTAGGAAGCAAGTCTTCAGGCTTAGAATTGGTTGTTCTCCGTTTTTCAATGGAGTCTAAGATCTTCTATGCCTGGTTGAACTTGTTTCCAAGTTCAACAACCTCCCGGAGAATATAGTTATCCACTTGGAGATATTGCTCAAAATTGAACTTCCATAGTTCAAAGTTATGAAGGTCAAGCATGGGAATTTTGAGGTTATGATTAGAGGATCCTAAACATTGGGTGTCTGATTTTGAGGTTGATATGATGATTTTAGGGTTTTGAAAACTTAGGGTTTTGAAAACTTAGGGTTTTGTGCGATTAGGGTTTTGGTGTTCTTTTGATCAAAGTTCCTTAACAAGCTCTGATACCACTTGTTGATCCCAAACATAGATCGATTTAGCTTTGTGTTAACGAGATTAAATCAAGTATAACACATAGAGAAACTTTATGTTTATGACAATCTAAGTTTTATGCGGAATTAATACTTAGAACAAAGAACAAAGCAAAACACAATGTATACCAAACTTTCACTTTATTGATGATCAATTGCGTACAATGAAAGTGAGTAAAACGTATATCCATATCAAACCCAAAGACCTCCTTTTATAACATAAGGACTCTTGAACAATAATCTACTTATCAACTATTCTAGAAAAAGATAAATATATAAAATAAATTGTTAATCATATCTTTTCTAAACATACAAAACATGTTGACTAACTAGTTTTCAATGACTGGGATTTCCTTTGTCAGTGCCTTGATAAGTCTTGTGAGTTCTCAATATGTCAGCACTCCATTTGCAATTTTTAACGTACAAAATCTCTTTGTCAGCGGCTGAATGACTTAGCTACTTTTATTCCCAACATTGAGGTTCTACAACAAAACCAAGAGACAAAGGACATGGGGTAATGAAGGCAAGAGTAAACATTATCTTCAATCATGCACATCAACAAAGAAAGAAACTCAAAGCTCTCATAAATCACACACATAAGTTGCTTGTCATCACAACTTATGCCTTGATTATGTGAACAGTAAGTATAAAAAGAAAATAAGTAAGTTTTTGAAAATCTTGAAAAGTAACAAACTTTGCAAATGAAAATCTAAAACCAAAAACTAAAATGATAACAGCTTATATGAGCTTTATAAGCTTGTTTGGGTGTCAATCAACCAAGCTCCAAAGCTCTTATAAGTTGGTTCTCAAATGGCTTATGCCAAATGTCTTTGAAAAAGGAACCCTTTTGATAAACTTACAATATTTTTGCATAAAAAGTAAACAACTTGAACTAAAACAGATAAATAAAATGGAACACAACAATTTGTAAGATTGGAAAATTAGACTTTCATTATTTAAAAAAAATACAAAAGCTGGAACAAAAAATATGAACACAAGTCGTCTCATATTTATACTAATGCTAGGAAAGATCTAGAAATAAAAGAAATTGTGTAAACCCTGGCCATCTATTATTTCAGAAATGCCTTGTTTAAGATATTAAAATTTAGTCAAAATTGAGCCCATGTGATTTCTGAGATTGCTTGTGATATGCAAGCTATAAAAATCAATCCTAGCCATTGAGATTGTTATGTTGAGGAAGTAAACACCTTTGGCCGTTGATTCCACTCTAGTTTCTTGTTTGTATGCCCAAAACGTGTGCAGGGGAGGGGCCTAGAGGTCACATGGGGATGTTGTTGAAGGGGTTAAAGGTGGGGATGTGGTAAGAAGTTAGTAAATGAGTGATCTGGAAATTCTTGGGTGTTAATTTGGGGTAATTAATCAAATGGGTGATTAGGGTTCTAGGGTTAACAACAGGGTGGGTTTGATTTAGTTTAGGGTTAACAATGGTGTTACCCGCCACTTAAAATAATTAAATAAGACGTTTAAAATTTTGTTTATTAATTAAGTAAATGGACGGCTTGGGTGGTCGGGTTAGGCTGGGTATAGTAGATTGGTTTGGGCTTTTGGGTTAAAGTTGGGTTTTGGTCAGGTTTAAGTAGAATATTGGTTATGTTTGGTACACATTTGACCCCCTGAATATCAACAACTGGCTATTTTGGCTCTAAACTTTTACAACAACAACATTAGGGTTTTTCTTTGGTAAACAATTATGGCCTAATGACAATTTAGTCCCTTAATTTGTACACTTAGACTAAGGACTATTTTGACCATTTTTTAGATCTTCAAGGGTTTCTTTTGTCATATCTTGAATCTTAAAGGACCAAACTTGTAACTTTGAGGATTTACAAGGGCCTAAAGTGACAAGTCTTCAAACTTAAGGGACCAATCTTGTCAATTCTTAAAAATTCAATGACTTTTGTGGAAGTCAATGCTCGAGTCTAGTTTTTTGTACCGATTCGTTCCCGTGTTCGTCTTTGCTTGATTCTTGTTATCTGTTTGCAATTTCACGATATCTGAACCTACAAACACACAATGAACAAATACAAAGGGTTTTGCACGGTTTTTATGATATATTTGTACATTTCAAGCCAGATTTGGACGATGAGGCTATGTATAATTGCAGTCTCATCATTCACCATCACCATAAAATGGCATCATTTGACGACCAGGAATCCCCGCTGTGAGAACTTGTATTTTACCCAGTAATTAAACTATTTCTTTTGTACGAGCATTCTTCGTAATTTACGTTAAACCTTTAGGCGTCGTTCGTTTATATAATGCGGTAACATTTATTAAATCGTAAACCATCATTCATTTATCAAAGAATCAACGTCCTTCGAATGTTAACGTTTTTATTTTATATTGAGCATTTATTACTCGTGCTTTACGCGTATCTTTTAAATCGCGTAACTTTAAAAATATCGGATTTCGATAATACCCGTTTTATCAATTTGTGGGATAAAGTTTATAACAATGTCACCCCACATGTCTTGTATTAAAAAAATGAAACTTATGACACGTATCTATAAAGAGATATGTGTCTTGGGTATCAAAATCTATCTTTGCTTTACATTTGTTTCATACATCTATATCTCTTATACTTTCTTTTGCTTTTGTTTCCGTACAATCAAGCAAAACACAAAGACGTCACAAATATCACCACACGTTGGAGTTTGATGAGGTGATATTTGGATATTAAGGGTTTTTTCAAGTATTTCTACAAGGTGTATTTTGGGCTGATAATAATAATTGGTTTGCTTGATGAATGGTTTCGAAACAAGGGTTCCGTTGCATCTAGCGATAACTATGTACACCGTACTTCCAAGCTTTGTGAGTTCCTAGTCTTTATACTTTTTGCATTCCCTAGTTCGTACTAGTTGTGCTTGAGAGAGATTTTAAAACATAAGCAAAAACACTTCCTGTTGGTACTATAGTTCAAGCAAAATAGTAAACAAACGTAAACATATAACTTACATGTTATTATAGGGATTGGTAGTGATCGTGGATTCGCATTTGTGTCGCGTGGAAAGAGACGTACCAAAATAACATACATACTTATTTACTCCTTGTGGTTTCACGATTCGGCCTTAAAAAAAACAATATATACCTCGTCTATTGATAGTTGAACTATAAGTTAAATACATGTACAATATGCCTATTAAGAACGTAGCCCATAAGAGCAGCTTTTTTAACATAAACGGACATGAATATTTAACTATAAAGGCAACACTTGGTGAAATCTCAAATTACACGTGGGCTAGTTAATTTAGAAAGTTGAATCACTTGATTTCGCTAAGAAACGAGAAAGATATCACGGGTTGAAAACGCTACGAGAATGATGTCTTATTTGAGCTTTTGAAAATGAGGTGCAACGACCTTTTTCGACCCTATTTAGACCCCCGAAACGACATTGCCCCCAGTTAGTTGAACAAAAAAAGTTGTAGACGGTCATGCCGTCTACACGGCCATGCCTTTGGTTCGACCCAAAAGCCCCTATCGAGAACAGTAATTAATATCGAAACTGACTCGGTAAACCCGTAACGTTTAAAATAGGTTCACGACCCTTACTTCGAACACGATTTTACCCTATTAAACGACATCGATTTATAAAACTTAAAACACCTATTTATCAACCACCCAGTTAGCTACCCAACGGTTGCGGTTTACTCTGCGAGCTACTAACGATCCCGCTATTTCCTCCGTAAAATTGTCGAGAATCATCGTTGTACCTCGAGTTAAAAAGGTATTGTGTGTACTATTATACATGCCCTACGTTGGAATTGCAAATTTATTTCTAATATTGTGCTTCTATGTTTCCCAACATGCGACTACCTTAAACTCTTAAATAATTATTTTTTTAACTTTAACTATTTATAAATTACATATAGTTATAAACATTAATAAATTAAAAACTTTATTTATAAACTTGATTAATACAAAATGTATTTAGGATATTTAACCAATTAAATGACCTGAAAAAATAAATTATCCCGACTGCGAAGTATCCAGTATTGCAAAATATATCCCGATTGAACTTTTAGTAAAACGTTAAATTTTTGCAAGTACATACTAGGGGACTAAATGCTACATTTATTGTCGTTATGCTTGTATAGTAATAAATCCTTATTTAATTTAGACTATAGATTGCTTCGATATATTATTTTTCCCTGTCTACATTATGCAATTTTAAACGTTGCGATTGCTTCGAGGTAAGTTCACAGCCTCTTTTACTACTTATGCATTGTTTCTAAACGCGGGGTAAGATTTACATGTTGGAACACATTCATTTAAGACCGTATGCTATCCAGATCTTGTATGCTTTCCAGATGTTTTCCATATTATTATTGCTTTTAGTACCAATAGATATAAAGTCCTCTCTTTATCATGAACCGCTAATTATTGAGTACCAAGCGTGAATGTTGTGGATGGATCCATCGTGATTGACAATCTCCGTCCCGTATTCCATTGACGCACTTACATTTGTTTATTACTTGAGTACTTAGGATGAATACTCACTAAGGGCACTTTTATTCGTTAACCTTCGGTGTCATGGGCTAAATAGCAATAATAATTATTTTGGACGATGGTTAATGTACATAACCACCTCCCCCACTACATTACAAATGAATGCTTGTGTTCCATAATTACATTAGTAAACGTATGAATGTCACTCAACTTTTGTTGAAGTTTTACATGTTTAAATCTCAGGTAATAATGCGTAATTGTGCTTGGATAGGAGCTCGCAGGATATTTCGCAGCTTGGAGATTTCTGTGTTATGTCCTTTTTGTTTTGGTAAAAGTTGTTAGAAAACCATCCTGGTCTTTTGGTAACTATATATATCTGTACTTTTATTTTGTTATAAAACAATAGGACCTTTAAGTTAAGAACGCTGATCTTTATGATGTAATGTAAATGTGTTATTACGTCTATTTTGTGTAGACTATATTTTATTGTTTCTTGTACCATGATGTGGCACCCCCATGTTGCCTACTTTTTCCTTGTTGATTTCGGGGGGTCTTATAGGTTGGTATCAGGGCGATGGTTATAGGGAACTGAGTCGTTTTCAAAACTTGGTTTATAACCGAAAGTTAAAATATTTCATGTTTCTTAGTGTCAAACATAGAATTTGCCATGGTTGTTCGATATCTACGCGGGTAACTCTCTAATCCTTATTATTTACTTGAAGTATTCTTATAATATTTCATCCCTTGATTACATTTTGAAATATTACATTGTTTCATACGATAATTATTATCTCCTTCTAAAGTCCTTGTGCTTATTGTATACATACTTCCTTTCCAAACGTAAATGAATTCGTTGCCTCCGGAACCACCTAGTGGCTCCTAATGGATTTCTTTTAGGTACATATGTTTATGAAATTTCCATGAATTATATTTGGTACATTTCCACTAGAGTGTTGTTATAGCTAGTGCTACTAATATCTTGGGAGTAATTTGTCTTTTTTGCATACGCCCTTGTAACCAAAACTTTCATAACTTGGTATGTATTGGAAAACATGTGCTTAATGAATTATCATTCGGGTATCATTGTGATTACATCTGCCTTTACCTTATTTCTGGAATTCTTTTTCTTGTGAATTTGATCTTGTTACAATAATTTTAAATTTGTATGACATTACATACTTGTATTCGGAGCGCGTATGCTGCTGACTTCTGATAATCACTTTTCTGAGTACCATTGTTATTTCGTTTATGCGTAAAATGACTGACCTCATATACTCGTTTGTTTTAAAACATTTGTTTTTCTCGACTCACTTTTATATGTGGTGCGTACTTCTGTGATACCATTGTTTGGGATTAAATAAGTGTTGTGTCCGATGAAACATTATCATTTTACTACCGTACGTGTTACTTTCATTGTTTAACTCCTTATGTAGATATTCAAATTGCCTTCTGACCATTTGTGATTGGATGTCTAGTCTATAGACCATTGTGTAGCTCAGTGTGTCCCCGAAGAAGACGAAAGGACATCGTGTGAGTCGCATATCTTGAAACATTTCTTGAAATCGTGTTGAACTGTAAAACCCGCATTAAAAATACCTAAGAGTATTAAATGCACAAAATTACAGTTAAATTTGAATTTTATAATTAATTAATATACGCCATGTATCACGAATATTTAATACGAACAATATGTATATTAATTAATTATCGTAAGTATTACGTATGTAAACATGATTATAAATGCACGATAATTATACACGTAGAACACCTAAAGTTTACAAATTATAAAACACGAACATTAAACGAACATGCAAGATAATATTTTAAGTCACGAAAATTATAAGAAATGCTATGTGTGTGTGTGGGTCACGCGTCCAAAGCAAGCAAGAAGGGCCAAAGGCCCAATCCATTTAACTAATCCTTATTTACACAAAATAAGGAAAACATAAAACATAAATCACAGAAGAATTAAAACCCTAAACACTTTTCTCTTCCTCCTTGTTGTCTCTTGCCGCGGCAACACACCAACACCACAAGGAAGATCATTTGATTTTTGTTTTGATACGGTATCGTGTTCGTTCATCTTGTTAAATCACGTGTGGTATCTCTTATCCCTTTTCTTATTTGTTTTGAATTTATTTATGTATGAACATTAAAAATAATGCAAGAACATGTAAATTAATCATGGATCTAACATGTTTAAAAACAAATAATTGTTTTGTGTGGGTGTTTGTCTCGATCATAGCCCAACCGAGACCATTAATGTCTCAGTGGTGTCACGTGAACCACCAGCCGCAAGCTAAGGCTGGCGGTGGTGGTGTTCTGGTTGGCAGCCGCAAGGACCAAGACCCACAGCAGGGTTCTTGGCCTAGCGGTGGGAACCGAGACCCATGGTGGGTACTCGGTGGGTACTAGACGTAGGCAGGGGGAACCCCAGCAGTGGCTGGGGGGCTGTTTGGTTCGGCACAGCAGCGAGCCGAGAGCCTTTGGCTCTCGGTGAGATGTTGTGGCTCGAACGAGTCACGACAGCGAGGCCGTAGCCCTCGGGCTGTGGGCTCCGTTGTCGGGTCTCGGCTTAGGGCTCGGGAATTGACATTTTCAGAAACACGTAATTAAACCGACATGTAAAATAGATTATGTTATGTTTTAAATTAATTAATTGTATTAATTAATTGGGTTTAATTAAAATAAACTTAGGTTATGTTTATTTAAATAAAGCTATGATATAACATGTATGTACATTTATTTAAATAAACTTATGATATAATAATTAATAAATTAATTATTCATGAACATAGATTTAATTAATTAAAACATAGGTTAATTAATTAATATCTTTTATGGTAAAGTTTAGTAACATGAAATATGTAATATTATTAATTAATATTAACTTATTATAAAAATGACATGACATTATTAATTAATAATAATAAGTTAAGCTAAGTAATTATTATTTATTAAACTTTATAAAATAACTATACATGATATAAAATAAGCATAAGATTAATTATAGAAACATGTTAATTATGGAATTATACTATTTATGGCAACATGATAAATATAGAAACACAGTAAATATGGTAACATGATATTTATGGTAATACATTAAATATTGTAACATGCTATTTATAGAAACATGTTAAATATGGAAACTTTATATTTTTGGAAACATACTAATTATGGAAATTTTTTATTTTTAGAAACTTACTGTTTAAGGAAACTTACTATTTTTGTAAAGTTACTATATATGGAAACCTACTATTTTTGGAAAGCTACTATATATAGAAACCTGCTATTTTTAGAAAGTTACTCATTATGTTGTAACAAGTATTATAACACTTAAAACATGAAACACATGAATCTAAAACACATGAAACTATAAGAAACACATGATTTAAACATGAAATAATAAGACAAGACAAGAACGAGTATAATAAGTATGAACACGTCAAGTAAACTAAATAAGAAGTATGTACAAGTAAGACCGACTATTATTCATGTCCCTTCATTATGTAGCTATTGTGAAGTCGGAGTGATCTTCTACGTTCATTTTCGTCTTTACTTTATGGACATAAGGTATGGATATTCCGTCCTTCAGTAAGGACATTCTTTCCTATACTTAGGATTTCCCCGTTTGCAGCCATCTGTTTTCCTCAGTAGCTTAAGTGTCTTAAACACATCAGTATATGTATGATTATGAAAAACAAGTGTTAGGAAAAACAAGTATAAAGCGGCAAGTATTAAGCGTTACGATTTAGGAAAACCGTAAAACCAAATAAGTGCGAGTTCGTTCTCGAAGGAGGTGTGTGATGTGTGCCAATAATATAAAAATCAAGTTTGGATTAGTGTTGTTTTTGGGTTTAAGAAGAAAGAAAAATAAAATATGAGTTACGCTAAAGATAAACTACAACGTAAAATTAAAACGTATACGTAATGACGTAAAACGCGACGAAATTAAACATTTTAACTAAAAATTAATTAAAAATTAAAACTAAGTCAAAAATAATATAAATAAGAATAAAAATTTAATAAAATAAACTTTAAAACTTATTATTAATTAAATATTTAACTTTAAATGCTAATTAAAGCCCTAAAATTAAATATAATTAATAAAAAGTCCAAATTATATTTTATCAAAATAAAATCTTATTTATATAAATTAAACACTAAAAAGTATTTTTCCTAAATTTTTGAAACTATTTTTCTATTTTTAAAAGGCTAAAAACACTTTTTAAATGAAAATAATCATAAAAAATAATATAATAATGAGAAAAATAGTTTTACTTTTCCAAAAATCCTATTTTACTTATCTAAACAGTAGAAAAATGAAAAAAAGTTGAAAAAAGTAATTTTACGCCTATTAGGACAATAACAGTTTATTTAAAAACTAATTTAAACTTAAAATAATGCTAAAAATTAATTAAATACTCAGAAAAAATATAATTTTTTTTCTAAAAATCTTAAAATAAATTACTTAAACTAAGAAAATTGGAAAAACTGAAAATCACTACTTTTTACTCACTAAAGACAAAAATAGTTTATTCAAAAACTAATTAAAATTTAATTAATGCTAAAAAATAATAAAATAAACAGAAAAATAAAATTAACTTATCTAAAAATCTTAAAATAATTAACTGATCATGGGAAAATTGTAAAATCAAGAAAAGACTAACTTTAGACCACTAAAGACAAAAAACCAAAAGTCTGAAAGTGACACTTGAAAGAACTTTGTCTTTTAGCTTGTCAGTGGGAAGAAACAAGAAAGCAGTAGGAAAGGAGTTCCCACTGCTCCTTCACAGAGAATGAGTTTAGGGCTTTTGAGCCTTTGATACTTGGTCGTTTTTGGTACATGAGGCACCCCCACACTCATGGAAGTGTGGGGAGTCAAAAGGAAGCAAAAGAAACCAAACTATAACAGAAATAGTCACTCAAATCAATGCATACAGTCACTTTATTATAGAAAAATGGGTCTGGGTGCTGCTTGCTGATCTACATAGAAAATGGGTGAGATTTTAGGCTCCAAATCTACCAATCTGACTGACCAAACCACAAATTAACTACTAACAATCCTAGAATATCAAATAAACTAACTGGTTATCAGATTTCAAACCTTAAATCCCAAAATCAAAACCTAAAAGACCTATTTTATCTAATGACAATTTAATTCTAAACTTGCAATTTGAGTTTTACACTAACAACTTTTAAACTAAGAGCCAAAGAATACTCACTTGACCTAACTAAACATGCAAAGACTAGATTGATGCAATTGTGTGTCACCCACAATTTGTAAACACCTAAACCAAACACCCCTAAATTTTCAGAAAGTATTTTTAACAAAAAAAATGTTTCAAACCTAACTCAAACTTATCCTAAACTATCAAAAACCTGCACTAATGATCAAAGAACATAACTTAAGCATCAAACTAGCTCAAACAACCCCCAAGCACAAATTAGCCAAGGACTATATACAAAAAATCACATACATAAAAGCTTAATAACAAGGGTTCAAGCTATACCTTGTGGGACCCACATCCAGGCCCCACAATGGTTGTTGATGCCATCTCCTTAATCAGAAAGTGAGCTTTTGGCTTATGATTGTTGTTTGAATGGGAGAAGATGGGACTACCACAGTCCAACCTCTCACAAAACTACAACAGTTAAGTGAGAGCTATGATCTTAGTCACCTGTCTACACAACAACACAAGAGAAACAAACTCAAAAACCTTTAGCAAAGGCCTGATGTCAAGTGGCTTTTGCATAAGCTTTTTGAGCAGTGAATGTTAGAACAAAAAAATGAGAACCAAAACTTTTGGAACTAGTTTTCTTGCAACATAAAAAAGTAACCCACTGAAAACTAATACCAATCCAAACTTAACTCAACAATTTGGTTGTCAATCATATCATCAAGGTTAGTTTGAACAGGTGGTTCTTCAAACACTTTTCACAAAATATCATTATGAAGAAAAATTGGTTTGAATAAAACAAGTAAAATAACAAGTGGAGAAATTTATTCAACAATTGAAAATAAATGGTACTCAATTGATTTGTAGGACAAACTAATACTTTAACTATTAATGAAAATGAGTTACAAAGAAAAAATGGAACAGTGTAGTAGGTCATATACGACCCCTATAAATACTACATGAAAGAACTATCTAGAATTACATAAAAAAGTGAAACCCTAACAACAAAATGACCTAAAATGCCCTTGAATTCAAACTTGGTCAAACTGGCCTCATGTGATCTCTAGGAAGACAGCTGTTGGAGTTAAATCTTGGACGTTGAAACAACCATTGGGGACCAAGGAATGTGTATGAGACGTTGGATTACTGCTAAGATACCATTATTGCCATATTTGGTGTGACAGGGGAGTCCATGTGGGCCCTTTGTGGTCACGGGGTGTGAGTTTTGTGAGTGGGGTTTTTTTGGTGAAAGGAACATTGTCCCCAGTAAATATATTACACCAAAAAGCGTTTAAGTACAAGGAATGTGGCTGAAGTACCACATTAACGGCAAGCTAATAGCTTGTAACCAAGTGTGTATGACATGCCATAACCACACAACCAAAAATAAAACTACACTGATCTAAGGAACTTTACAGTAAGTAACATCAGCTCTTCTATCTCTCCAGCAGCAACATAGAGGAAGCAGGCGACCCAAATAAGGTTGCCTCCTTAAAAAATCTTCCCAAGAAAAACCCAAAGGGAAAATCCTTGGAGAAGGAAAAAATAGTACAACCCTTAACTGGAGCTCCCTCCATGATTCAAACAAATATTGGGGATCTTCCATTTATCAAGTAAATTACGCGAATGAGGAGAAACCTTCCTGAATTTAAACGTAACAAGCTTCAGCCGCATCATAGATAAAATAACATCAGCAATTTGAGGCACCGTAAAAGTCTGTTTGTTTAACAATCTAGCATTTCTCTCACGCCATAAGTAATAAGACGTAGCTCCAAGAAGCAAGCGCGCGATAATACTAGTAACAGTCTTTCTTCGAGATAACGCAATAAGATGATTAGAAACATCACCAAGATGATGCGAAACACCCTCCATACCAGCCATATCACGAACAAAAGACCAAACCTGTGTAGAAATAGGACACTCAAAAAATAAATGAGAATGTGAGTCAGGAACCATACTACACATAGGGCAAACAAGGAGGTCTAAATCAACATTCAGCAACTTCTATTAATTTCCCCTTTGATTTGTAGATTATAGGGTTCCAGGGTTCTTGGGGATTAAGGGGTGATTAGGAGGGTGGTGATGGAGCACACTACTTGTTACGTGCCCTAAATATATATATACTAAACCCCGTTTAAAAAGGAGATAAATACTAGTGGGGTTTTGACTTGGTTTGACTGGTGACGTGGAATGGAGAGTGACGTGGGGAGTGTTGAGTGGAGGAGAGGTGTGAGTGGGGTGAGGTGGCAAGCAGAGATTGGGTTGGATAGGTTTGAATGTCTGGGCAATAATAGTCCTTATACTCCAAAAAACATAGCATATAAAGATTTTTAGCTTTAATTCCCTTTTCCTTTGTTAACAACTTTGAGGTTGTTGTCAAATTTGGCACATGGTATTTAAAAACTTCAACCAAGGACTAAACATGCAACTTTTGCATTCTTCAAGGGGTTCTTTTGACATGTCTTCAATCTTTAAGGACCAATCTTGTACAAATGAATAATGAAGGGTCATCTGTGTGACAAATCTTCATATTTGAGGGACCAAACTTGATTAATCTTCAAACTTCAAGGGTATCTTTGGAAAATCCATACTCGGGTCCGGTTCTTTGTGCGGCTTCGTTTCTCGTGTTCGTTTTTGCTTGATTCTTGTAATCTTTTGTTGAATTCACGATATCCGTACCTAAAATACACAATAAACAAACACAAGCATATTTTGAGGTATTTTATGATATTTTTAAGCGTTTTAAGCCCGATTTGGACGATGAGACTTTGTATAAATGCAGTCTCATGACTCCCCCATACTAAACCATTGTCGTGTCCTCACGCAATGCTGGAATTACGCATCATAGCACTTCCAAAATTTATTTTTAAGTGACATTTATTGAAAACATAAACTTTAAATAAACTACTACACGTGTTTTAGACATAATGTATTGTTTTCATCGCAAAATGGGACATTTAGGATCATCGAATATGAACACGTGTATGCTTCGTTAGAAATAATTTCGTCGTCCTCGATTTTCACCCAATTCCATGCTAAGCTTGAAACATGATCATTGTCATTATAAGTTAGTAATGCTAACACTACTCATATGCTCTAATCACGTACTTAGACTCCCTTATTCCTAAGGTATATCTCTTATATTTTATTTGTGTCTTAATGATCACGAGGATACATCATTGACTTATGCATGAATAGAGATTAGGTCAAAAAATAGAGTCTTAGCGGTGTAACCAAAATCATTGAACTAATAATTCATCCTAATAGACAACGATGTTAAAAAACTAAGTCAACAAGAAGGATCGATAAACACAGTTTTATAACGATTTTGAACATGAGACTTATTACCATGAATTTTATGACCCACCTCATCATCGATGGCTTTGATTATCATGGTTTACCTCCATCTTTTATTCAACTCCGCCATGGAGCTTTTATTATGAGTTCGGTCTTGCCCTTGTCTTTTATTTAACCTCACCATGAGGTGTTTATTATGACTTGACGTATATCCTCACGCTAAGGCGAATTTTGGATCTTTAAGGCTTCAAGATTTAAGACATTCACTTTCAATTTTCGCATATATTTTCCGGCCTTGTGAGCTTCGAATTTTTGCTTGATTTAGGTGAAGAGGAACTTAAATTATTATTGGGGGAAGCCTTGATTATTTGGGTTGCCAATACTTCAAAACCGTGACGCTAGCGATACCTTAATGTTTTCCCAATTTAATTACATGGAAGCTACTAAAACAAATTAGAAACCAGTAATAGAGACTAAACAGCTAAATATTTATTAACAATTTATTATAAAAGCGTACGGAGAATAAGCAAATAATTAGGACACATGAGTTTTTGAAAGAATACGAATACTCTACGTTTAGCATAGTAACTTATAATTAATTCTATCATTTCTCGTCCTCAATTAAGAGACTTAGCCTAAAAGGTTAAGGAATCTAAGCTAAGTGCTCAACACGCACGGTCGAGTCAAAAATTACTCTTATTCTCACCATCAGAAAACCTACATTCGTGATGACGTAATAAAAAGATGAATATTGGATTGCGTGATGACGTAAGTAAGGTGAAGTATCTATCACCCCCATACTAAAAATAAAGATTGTCCTCAATGTTTCGAGTCTAAGGGTGAAACACCCCCATACTAGAGACGACAGTCGAATACTTAATCTCGAGCATGGAAAGGGTAAAACGAATAATCTAAAATCTGTTAATGAATAATGCTAATAAGATAAACGTTAGAACATAAAAGGATATCATCGGATATCAGAATCTTAAAAGGAAATGATCGAATCTCGAGTGATACGTAAAACGAACACGAGAGACTTCAATGATGACGATGAACCTAAAAAAGGGCGGAAGAGCACAAGTCCCCTCACGTTAAACTAGTTAGAATATTTACAAGGATAAGCATGAGAATCCCTCACGAGGCACCTTGTTTTTGATAACCGATTCAAAAGCTCGACTCGAATCCCCATAAATGTGATCATTTAGGGATTATCATGGTATGCTCATTTTTGGTGGGGCTTACATGATAAACAAGGCCCAAAAGTACATGGAGTACTTTAAAAGCCCGATAAACGTATACAGGGGTCAAAGATAGCGTCCTCTTTTTCGGATGAAAGACGAAATAACGCTGCTCCAACACGAACCCCAATGGGGTAGAAGAAAAGAGATGAGAAGAAATAGAAGGTTGGGACAATGGGTGGGACAACATAATGAGCTACTCGAGGTAGACTCACACCAAGCAAATAGATAAGATATCCATTTATTGCATCGGTGGAAGACCAAGATCTCCATTTACAAGCAATTCTAAGATCGAATATCTCGTCCTCGGTGGAGAAATGTGAGGGAACATAAGGGGCTTCCCCCACACTAGATCCACGCTCACACTCGTCAGAAGGAGTAGACGAGGTGGTAGCACTCATAAAACACGGTGATGACGGAGTTAAACTTGTAGAAAAATCATCTAAATCAATTTTAAAATCTTTTCCTTTTTCATCGTTTAAAAAATCTTTATGAAAACCCGATTTGATTATGTCGAAAATATTTGGCGTTTTTAAGATGATGATAGGCACACTAAAAATTCTCACATTTAATTCGCGGTTAGGGGGTGGTGGATAGTATAAGTTCTCAAAACGTTGATCAACAAAGAACACCGCCCCCTCGGGGTCATCATATTCGTCATCCTTATGAATGTCGATCTCTTTGATTTCTTCATCATAGACAGGCTTGTCAAAACACGGTTTGTCATTCCCCTCATTGAGGATTTTAGAAACGCTCTCGAAAAGATCACAATCAATCACAAAACCATCATTCTTTTGTGGGGATCGTTGATAAGTTAGATCCTCACGAATGTGGTAAACGTCATTCTCATTTGAGGAGTGTTGATATGGTAACTCCTCGAGAATGGGATTTTTGGTCACGTGAGTTGGTTCGTCATTATAAATGAGACGTTTCAACTCATCAAGTTCTTCCTCGATTTTGGAAAAATCAACGTCACTCGAAGGTGGAAGTGGAGGCAAAAGAGCTAGCTCTCGTTCGATAATTTCCTCAATCTCGAGATCAAACTCATAATCATCGTACTTCCCATGTAAAGAGGTCTTTTTGGGAGAATCCTCAAAAATGGCATTAGGATTTTGAAGCACGTGATTAATTTCAGCAAAATCACCATCGTCATCATCAAAGAAAGAGTCGATGTGAGAACTCACAACCATGGTCTTACAAGTCGAATGACTATGCTTAGGTGACTTTTCAATGACGAGTGGATCAATGTCGATAAAACCTTTAGCCTCAATGGGTATTGGGCTAGGTAATAGAGGCACTTCAATGTTATTATAAGTTGATGCCTCAAAGACGTGGTCCTTCGAAGGTGGTGAAGACGAGTCCATATTAGTCATTGTCGTGATGGTACTAACGCCGCCCTTCGGAATTGGTTGTTCACTTGTTTCACCGAATATATACCAAAATGATTTTTCATCCATAAAGCTACGAATACCCTTTTGAATTAAGTAAACGTATTATTTATCGTTAAAATCGTCATCTTTAAAACCGTTCATTTTCATTCTTTCAAAACATGCATCAAGCCTCATATTTTCCGCTAAAGTTAACATTTTGAAATCATTAGAATTTAAAACCTTGGTTTTATCATGATCATTTGAAACTTGGGATCTATGCGTGTAAAAGTCCATTTTTCCTCCCCATATTTCATAGTTAATTTCCCACTATGGACGTCGATTACGGCTCGAGCCGTCGATAAAAAGGGTCGACCTAAAATAATGGGACATTTAGGGTCACACTCGTAATCAGAAATGACGAAGTCCGCGAGAAAAAACAAACTTTCTAATTTTAACATAAACATCCTCGGCTATTCCAATTGGTTCTAAAGGCGTACAATTTGCTAGCTCGATTGTCATGTTTGTGGGGGTAAGTCTAGGCAATTTCATCAATTTCCAAAGAGAATGAGGCATGAAATTGATGCTAGCACCTAAATCGGCAAGGGCTAAACATCCCTCAATCTCGTAAAAATCACAAGGTAATAGAAATTGTTCCGGATCCTCTTCCTTTCTCGGCATATGCCTTTTGGGTTTTTTAAGAAAGATCGAAGCACAAGTTTCTTCAAGGGTTACTTGGGTAAGGTCGATAAAGCTTTCTTTTTGAACCGTGGTTGGAATTTGAGGTACACGAGGGTGTGCACTCTTTTCCTTGGTCACCACGTTCACCCCATCAACTTTAGAACATGAAGGTGTTTTAGAAGTCGAGGGTTGAGTAGAAGGAATAACTCTAAATCCATCAAGGTTTGGGGTAATCACACGACGTTTTCCATGAGACGAGGCGGCTTTGACGTGTTCCTTCGGATTTGTAACAATGTCACTAGGTAACGAACTCGATGACGCACCCGAAGACTTGTTCATTATGGCCGAAAATATATTTTTAATGTCGATTTTTCATTGCTCAATCTTTGAATTTTGATTTTTCAGTGTGTTGGAAACGTCGTTTTTCGAAGTACCAATTTGTCCCTCTAATCGTCTCATATTAGCTTCATTCGTTTTCATATATTCTTGAAAATCGTTTGACGAACTATTTTGATTAGCAATAAAGTTCCCTTGGTTTTGATTATTTCTTTGAAAATTCCATTGATTACCATTTGAAAAATTGCTTCCTTGATTAGCGTTGTTTTGAAAATTCGCGTTTTGATTGTTGTTAAAATCTCGATTTTGCCAATTCAAATTCCGACCTTGATTATAATCACCTCGATTCCTTGTTGATTTTGAAAATTGTTTCCACGATTATAATTATTCCCTTGATTGTAATTTCCTTGTGATGGACCCGCGTTATTTTGATTTTGAAAACTGTTGTTTCCATTTAACGCGTTAACACTCAACGTTTGGTCATCCGTAGCTGCGCACTCATAATAATTATGAGGTCCACCACACAACGTACACGATGCCTCAACCCCTTTCACCATAATGGGAGCGTCTTTCTTTTGCATCTCGATTAAGAACGACGTAAACACATTCGTCAACTTATGGACTTTCGCCTCAACCCTCTAAATATCGCGATTAGAATTACTAAAGTTGGAGACATTCACAACACTCGGTGTGTTACGGAGTTGGTAAACCTTAGATCTATTCTCGATAATCATTAAAGCGTCTTTCGGAGTTTTACACAAAAAATTGCCACCGGCGGCGAAATTCAACGAATCTTGTTCTTGAAAACTAAGATCGTTATAAAACGTGTCGATTTGGTGTATCTTGGAAAATCCATGGTGAGGACATTGCCTAAGCAATTCCTTAAAACGATCCCACGCGTCTCTGAACGATTCATTTGGTTTTTGCTCGAACCTCGTGATCTCGTTTTTGAAAAACGTGGTCTTCGACGGCGGAAAGAAACGATTAACGAACTTGGAAACGAGATCCTTCCACGTAATTATGGAATTAGGTGGCTCTTTCTCGTACCAATCCTTGGCGGCACCATCGAGCGATTACGAAAAAAGCATAAGCTTAACTACATCGGTGTCGACGTTTTTAAACTTGCTCGTGGCCAAATGACGATCAAAATTCTGAATGTGATCGTGAGGATTATCCGCCTCACGACCTCGAACCTTCGTTGCTTGAATCAACGAAAGAATTCCACTCTTAATCTCAAAATTCTCCGCTTCGATAGAGGGAATTACGATCGCGTCTCCATAACCCTCGGTGGGCGCTTGGAGCAATTCCATCATCGAACGATTGTCGGCCATAACCCTCGGTGGGCGCTTGGAGCAATTCCATCATCGAACGATATAGCAAAGAAGATTCTTTTTGGGGTTTTTCGTTTTTTAAATTTTTTTTTGTTTTTGATTGTTTTTTAATTTTTTTGGATTTTTGATGTATTACGTAGACTCAAATCTACACTCTCCTCGAATCAATTTATCGATTAAAGGAGCCTCAAGGAATGAAAACGATCATGTTGAGTGAACGTCTTCGATGACTTTAGAACATTGGTGGATCACCAAAACGTTCAAGAGTGTTTGATCTTTGAAACACAAGCAAATATATATGATACGTAGATAATACTTTGGTTGGAAAACCCTCGATTAGTCCTTTTTCTCAAAACACGCACAAGCAAGCGGGGGAACGAGGCGGCGCTAAGCACTTAAGACCCTTTTTCCATTAGGTCGTGAAATACAACCGCCTAATACCCACCTTATAGTTTGTGTTAATCAAAATTAAGCCTCTCGAAAGTAATTATCTATTTTGCCTTTTTCTTTTTACTTTGGATTCGAATACAATAATTGAGTGATGAAATCCCAATTAAGGTTGCGTTTTCACGCTTTTGGAGATATTGTAAATTTATTGTGATACATAATACAATATATTAATAATATTCACAAGAAAAACGAAAACGAATAATGGAATATCTACAATATAGTAAAAAGATTATTGTGTGTTTAATTTAGGAAAACTAAACACGATTTATTTGGATATCTATAATATAGTAGAAAAAATAACAAACGAGTATGTACGATATTTACGCTTTTCAAAAATGAAAAGAAAAACGCACTATTTACACAAACACGGTATGTATAATGGCACTCAAAACACCTCCCCGGTAGCGACGCTAAAATTGATGTATGTATTTTATACAAGTTTTAGGAAAAACAAGTATAAAGCGGCAAGTATTAAGCGTTATGATTTAAGAAAACCGTAAAACCGAATAAGTGCAAGTTCGTTCTCGAAGGAGGTGTGTGACGTGTATCAATAATATAAAAATCAAGTTTGGATTAGTGTCGTTTTTGGGTTTGAGAAGAAAGAAAAATAGAAGACGAGTTACGCTAAAGTTAAACTACGACGTAAAATTAAAACGTATACGTAATGACGTAAAACGCGACGAAATTAAAATTTTAAACTAAAAATTATATAAAAATTAAAACTAAGTCTGAAATAGTATAAGTAAGAATAAAAATTCAATAATAAATTTTAAAACTTATTATTAATTAAATATTTAACTTTATATGCTAATTAAAGCTCTAAAATTAAATATAATTAACAAATGTCCAAACTATATTTTATCGAATTAAAATCTTACTTATATTAATAAAACACTAAAAAGTATTTTCCCTAAATTTTTGAAACTATTTTTCTATTTTTAATAGGCTAAAAACACTTTTTAAATGAAAATAATCATAAAAATAATAAAATAATGAGAAAAATAATTTTACTTTTTCAAAAATCCTATTTTACTTATCTAAACAGTAGAAAAATGAAAAAAGTTGAAAAGAGTAATTTTACCCCTAATAGGACAAAAAAAATTATTTAAAAACTAATTTAAACTTAAAATAATGCTAAAATTTAATTAAATACTCAGAAAAATATAATTCTTTTTCTAAAAATCTTAAAATAAACTACTTAAACTATGAAAATTGGAAAAACTGAAAATCACTACTTTTTACTCACTAAAGACAAAAATAGTTTAATTAAAAACTAATTAAAATTAAATTAATGCTAAAAAATAATAAAATAAATAGAAAAACAAAATTAACTTATCTAAAAAGCTTAAAATAGTTAACTGATCATGGGAAAATTGAAAAATCAAGAAAAGACTAACTTTAGACCACTAAAGACAAAAAACCAAAAGTCTGAAAGTGACACTTGAAAGAACTTTGTCTTTTAGCTTGTCAGTGGGAAGAAACAAGTAAGCAGTAGGAAAGGAGTTCCCACTGCTCCTTCACAGAGAATGAATTTGGGGCTTTTGAGCATTTGATACTTGGTCATTTTGGGTACAAGAGGCACCCCCACACTCATGGAAGTGTGGGGAGTCAAAATCAAGCAAAAGAAACTAAACAATAACACAAATAGTCACTCAAATCAATGAATACAGTCACTTTATCATAGAAAAATGGGTATGGGCGCTGCTTGCTGATCTAGATGGCAAGGTTAAGGAGGAGATCATATGGGACTTATAGCGGTGTGATATTGAGCTCTTAGTATGCGGACAGAGATGTTATAGGGCTAGTCTCAGAGTGGAACCAGATTTACTCTGTCGGATTAAAGCTGCACAGAAGGATGATGGTGAAATCTGGGCAATTGTCCAGATTATTGACTAGCAGACTGAATTTCGTATCGATGATGATGGTATTGTATGGCAGGGTACCAAACTATGTGTTCCAGAAGACCCTACTCTCAGAGAAGCCTTATTAACGGAGGCTAACAGCTCTCCATTTTCTATCCATCCAGGTTTCACCAAGATGTACCACGATCTTAAGCAGCATTTCTGGTGGAGCAGCATGAAGCAGGATGTCGCCACTTCTGTTACCAAATGTCTACCCTGCCAGCAGGTCAAGATAGAGCATCAGCGTACTAGTGGAGTAATTCAACCATTAGATATTTCAATATGGAAATGGGACAAGATCTATGGATTTTGTCACCGGGTTACCGCAGACTTAGAGTAAACATGATGCAATCTGGGTCATTGTCGACCTTTTGACCAATTCAGTACACTTCATCCCTATCCGTAAAGATTTCTCAGTTAGTAAATTAGTAGATCTATTCACGAAGGAGATCGTACGATTACACGATACACCTTCAGATATTATATCAGATAGGGATCCACGATTCACTTCACATTTATGGGGAGGTCTGCATAAAGCTTGGGGAACCCACCTCAAGCTCAGCACAGCCTTTCATCTACAGACGGACAGTCAGTCAGAGCGTACTATCCAGACCTTGGAGGACATGCTACGGGCCTGTACATTAGAATGGAAAGGTAATTGGGATGACTATATCTGCTTAGTCGAGTTTTCCTACAACAACAGTTGGCATGCTATTATCAAGTGTGCTCCTTTCGAGATGTTATACGGCAGGAAATGTCGAGCTCTGATATGTTGGGATCAGGTTGGAGAACGTTTGATTGAGGGACCAGAACTAATAGAGCTGACCAATAAAAAGGTCGCCATTGCCAGGGCAAAGCTGCAAGAAGTGCGTACTCGCCAGAAGAGTTATGCCGACAAGCATCGCAGAGACCTAGCATTTCAGACTGGGGATCGTGTGTTCCTCAAAGTATCACCAACACGCGAGGTGAGACGTATTGGCCTCAAGGCAAGCTCAGCCCTCGCTACATTAGACCGTTCGAAATTTTCTAACGTGTCGGTGAAGTATCATATCGTTTGGTGTTACTGCCTCAGCTTGCACACGTTCCTAACGTGTTCCATGTATCAATACTCAGAGGGTACAACTATCATGAGCTTCACAAAGTTAATTATCCACTCGATCAGATTCGGGAGGACCTATCTTATATTGAAGAACCCGAAGCAGACTTAGATCGCCAGGATCGAGTTATGAGAAGGAAGACTATTCCTTTCGTCAAGATCCGATGGAGGAACCATTCCGAGCGGGAGGCCACTTGGGAAACTGAGGAGTCTATACGGACTTCTTATCCTCACTTCCAGTTATGATTCGGGTATGTCTTTTCAGCTTTTATTTTGATCAGGTTAAATTACCTTTAATTCGAGTACGAATTATTTTTTTTAGAGGGGGAGACTTATAAAACCCGTATTTAAAATCCTTGAATATTAAATATACGCAGTCTCAGTTTTAATTAAATATTACGAAATTAGTTATTCAGAAAATAATTAATAAATGTCATAAAATATTATGTAAGTATTATTATTCAGAAAATAAATAATACGTTTCAGGATTTCATCACGGGAAATTATAACACGTACACGAACATCCAAAATATAAAAAACATAACGAAATTGTAGTATGTGGTGTTTGGGCTGGCGGTTTTTAAAAAATAAGGGAAGAGTAATGGGCTTTAAAGCTCATCCCGTATTTAAGGTTATCACAAAGAACTTAATACTACTTTTCATTTCATTCTTTTAACAAAAATAAAATAAAATAAGGGAACTAGGGTTTCTGCTTTGTACCGCCGGCTAGAACAAACCACAAGGAGAAGGGAGTTTTGATTTTTCTATCATTCGATTGTTTGTGTGTTTCCATTTAACCTAATCACATAAAGGTAATCATCTCTTAATCATTCTCATCATTTCTGAATCCTTTTTGTTTATTCTTGAATACGAGTTTTGATCATAAACATGTAATAAACCGTGGATCAGTCGGGTTTTGGTGTGGGACACGAAAACCGAGAGTGTAATAAACTCTCGGTGGGTTTTTAGTGGGTACAACCGAGACCTATAAGGTATCAGTGGTGATTTTGTGTAACCAGCCACGAACCAAGACAAAACAGTGGGTAGATAGCCTAGTTCGAGGGTGTTTGTTTGACTACAGTGGCAACCGAGAGTTATATAACTCTCGGTGGGTCTTAGGATTCAAGCAGTGGGAAGCAAAAACATAATAGTGGGAACAATAACACAAATAGTGGGAACAATAACACAAACAGTAGCAACTCGCACTAGGCCAGTGGCTATTGTTCGAGGGTTAGTAGCAAAGGGGGCCACGACGTGGGTCGTGGTGGGATCGGTTTGGTTTAACCCGAGACATGGGTGTCTTGGGGAAGGTTTTTAAGCTCGAATTCGGGACCACATGAATAGTTAAAAAAATACAAGGATTTACTCAAGTTTAATTAAATCATTTTTATAAATAAGTTTTATAAATAAATTTAATTATATTGTTTTGTGTTATTAATTTAATCAGTAAAATTAAATTGATATTAGTTTAATCTTTTTAATTACTTTAAAACGTATGATTTATTAATGATTCATTTTCAAGGAAAATAATTTGGAAACCTTTCTAATTTTGGAAACTTTCTATTTATGGCAGGTTACTGTTTATAGTAATATCGTAAATTTAGAATACGTATTATACAGTAATCAGAAGTACAGGAATACATTTATCAGTAATATTAGAACAGTCAGAATTTACCATATTATACACAAACAGTAATACAAGAATATAATAAATCAAACTAAGACAGTTAAAATCAGTAAAAATAAACAGATATCAGACAACTCATTCGCGTTCGTTATTCATGTATCTTTTGTGAAGTCAGAGTAGGAGTTTCATCGGTTTTCCTTGCATTCAGTTACTGGACACAAGGTACGGATTTCCCGTCCTTTAGTATGGACTTTCTTTCCTATGCATGATTAGAATTTCCCGTCTGCAGCTAGTTTTCCTAGTTATATGTTTAAAAACTTTACATGATTGCCATGATAACTATATTAATTGTCTGAGCTTTATATACATGCATGATCAGTTATTACTAGTTACAGAGGTACCGTAACCGTGACACTTGAGGCACCGGTGTCATGACTCCTCTACGGGGGAGTGATTTCTCGCAGTGTCCCTTTTATTTCAGCTTGACCATCTATCGGTATTATTAGTGGGGTATATGGGTGCATCCTAGGTTATCAGTTACAGCTTATCAGGTGAATGTGGTGTGTTCTCTACATCCTTCGCATTGGAGTTGATCCCTCCACCTAGCATATCAGTTAGAGGTCACCCATCTACAGCATGCCGAGGTCACCCCTCTATGTATTCATGCAGATGTTGTTACAGTACATGACCTATATAAGTTATTGGCACTTAAAATACAGTAAATGCATGTTTTACGATTTAACAGATAATAATTCAGCTTTACTAATTATAAATCAGACTTTTCAGAACATACACAGTTTTCCCTGTTCTTTACATATCAGTTTTATAGCTTAAGTATTTGTTATCTATTTCATTACAGTACATTCTTATCATGCTTTATATCCTTTCACTGGGCGTTATGCTCAACCGTATTTTTCCTTTCATGTTCCAAACGGAAGGTACACGGGGACGCTCTTAGGATTCTGAGAGAGTATGTGCATTGGATGGAAGTTATCCAGACTTTTTTACTTTATTCACTTCATAAATTACTGTGCTTGTTTAGACATTGTTTAGTCCTTTCTTTCAGTAGTTAATTATTTATGTTTGAGCTTATGTTTGGACTACCGATGCTTTATTCCGGTATATCCGTTATGGTTAGTTAATGTTTATAAGACATTTGCCTTGCATGCTTTGATGACACGCCATAAATACACGTAACAGTCCACTTACGCCATAAATACAGGTGATGATTGGAGGGACGTTATCTGACCAAGGAAGATCAGCCATGTGCATTATCCTCAAGGGTAACCTTTTCATCTTCACATGGGAACCAAAAGATATCACTGGAGTTCCACGATCAATTACAGAGCACAAACTACAAATCTGTGACGGATATTCTCCAGTCAGGCAGAAAAAGTGCGGACACGCCCCTGAACGCAGCCAAGCCATACTAGAAGAGGTGAAGAAACTAGTAGACACGGGCATCATGCGCAAAGTTTACTACCACGACTGGCTCTCTAACCCAGTCATGGTTAAAAAACACGACGGAAACTAGCGTATGTGTGTGGATTTCACATACCTCAACAAAGCTTGTCCCTAGGACTACTATCTGCCACCAGAAATCGATTCGAAAGTCGATTCACTATGTGGATATCCTTTTAAATGCTTTCTAAATGCTTACAAAGGGTATCACTAACTTCAAATGGCAGAGCAAGACAAAGAGAATACGACATTCCATACAAGCCAAGGAGTCTTTTGTTACAGAAAGATGCCCTTTGGGTTAAAAAATGCAGGAGCTACCTACCAGCGGCTGGTGGACAAAACCTTCGATAGTCAGATCATATGTAATTTGGAAGTCTATGTCGATGACCTAGTTATAAAGAGCCATACAGAAGAATAACTCATCCGAGATATCGAAGAAACCTTTAAGTCACTAAGGAAAATCAACATGAAGTTAAATCCTAAGAAGTGTACTTTTGGCGCGATCGAAGGCATGTTGTTAGGATACATGATAGATCCTAATGGCATTAAGCCATGCCTAGACAAGATGGAATCCGTAATACAACTTCCATCTTTACGAACGTTGAAGGAAGTACAATCCTTTAACGGAAAGCTGGCAGTTTTAAACAGATTCCTCTCTAAATCCATGAAGGAATCACTCTCGTTATTTAAAACACTCAAGAAGTGTATAAAGAAGGGAGACTTTCGCTGGACAAAGGAGGCGGAGGAGGCTTTCGACCAGCTCGAGAAACACCTGGCGACACTCCTTATGTTGGTCGCACCAAAGCCAAAAGAGGATTTAATTGTGTATCTATCGGCTACTCATGGAGCGATAAACGTAGTTCTACTGACGAATAGGGAGTCCGTCCAAACACTAGTTTATTACATAAGCAGAGAGCTATAGACCGGAACTAAACTATGCTCCAATGGAAAAATTAGTTTTGGCACTAGTATACACTGTGAAAAGATTGGGCCGCTACTTCCAAGCACATCGCATAGTAGTGATCAAGGATCAGTCTATCAAGCAGATAGTATCAAAACCTGATGTGACGAGAAGGCAACAAAAAAGGAGTGTCCTGTTAGGTGAGCACAACATTTCCTATAGACCGCGCACGGGGGGGGGGGGGGGGGGGGGGGTTAAAGGTCAGATCTTGCCAGATTTCATTATAGAAAAACTGGAGGAAGAAGAGGTTATACCCAAGAAGGCGGAAGAACCCAGGATCCCTGGATCTTGTTCACCGATGGGTCGTCGTGTGTTGATGGATCCGAGGCGAGCCTTAATCGAACGAATCCGGAAGGTATGGAATTCACTTATGCCTTACGTTTTGAGTTCACGACCACAAACAATGAGGCCGAGTATGAGGCGCTGATAGCTGGACTGAGGATCTCGGCTCGCATGGGTGTACGTAACCTAGAGGAAAATGTGGACTCGCGCTTGGTGGCAAAGCACATCTTGTGATAATACGAGGCTAAGTAGGACAATATTTTCCAATATCTAAAGAAATCAAGTCATTGATCGAGGGCTTAAGCAAGTTCAACATACGACAGGTTCCAAGAGGTGAGAGTAAAAAGGTTGACGCTCTTAGTAAGATTGCGTCCATCAGCTTCGCACACCTATCCTAACAAGTTTTGGTAGAGATCTTAAAAGACAAGTCAATAAGGGTAGTAGAAGTATCCACGGTCGTGGAAGAGGAAGGGTCTACGTGATGACCCCGATCGTCGATTATCTGACCGATAGTACAATCCCACAAGATGAAACAGAGGCGCAACAAATTAGGAGACAATCGTATCAATTCGAGGTCTGGAATGGGGTCCTTTACAAGCGGTCATTCTTGCAGCCATGGCTATGATGCGTAGGACCGCAACAAGCGAACTACGTCATCAACGAAATCCATGAAGGGTCTTGTAGCATGCATGCAGGACCTAGTTCGGTGGTGGCGAGAGCTCTCCATTCTGGTTGCTACAGGCCAACTATATAGTTCGGTGGTGACAAATTGTTTGACTGTGGATGCTTTACTGATGCGATCCATTGTGTCGATTTGGCAAACAATTTGTCGTTAATCCGTTCAAGGACTGGTGCGCAGCCCTGAAGATCACACAATGGTTCACATCAGTAAAGCATCCACAGTCCAATGGGTTGGTGGAAAGGGAGAATCAGAGCTTGGGTGATGGTATCAAGGCGCGCTTAGATGGAAAAAATTCAAAGTGGGTGGATAAGCTACCCCATGTCTTATGGGCTCATCGAACCATGATCAAGATAGCAAACGGGGATACGCTATTCGCACTGGCATATGGTATAGAAGCCATCATCCCGGCTAGATCAGACTACCAACGATTCGCACAACAGAGGTGGATGTCGATATAAATGATGATGAATTACGGTAAATATGGATTTGTTAGCAGAAAAACAAGAGTTGGCCGGCTGATGATGAAAAATAGGTCAAAGTATTAGTTAGTAAACGTTTTAGGAAAAACGTACACAAATGACCCAAATGAGTTCGTTCACGGTGGAGGTATGAGTATTATGTCCTAATTAGTAATTTTTGATTTAATATTGCTTAGAAAGAGTAAAGAATGAAAGGAAAGACGGATTATGCTAAACCTTAAAACTACGACGAAAACTCTTTTTCACACGAATCGAGACGAAAAATCAAAATCTCTAGAGGACGGGTTAGTACAGGTTAGTGGAAGGAACAACCTACTACAACTAAGCCATGCCAAATTGAGGGGTTAAGGTTTTCAAAGCCTAAATCTGCTTGGGTTATGCAACCACCTTATATGGCGTCTTCTAAGAAACCAAAGGTGAAAAATTCCTCTAATCATATTGATAAGGTTAATCTTGTGGAATTAAGGAATTCATTCGACAAACTTAGAGAAGAAGATACGATTCTTGATGCGGTTGAGCAAGCTGTTACGAAGGAAGCAAGTACTATATCTCCAATTTCCCAAGAGTCGAAAAATGCTAAGGAGGCTGAACCGTCTACTAGTAAACTAAAATTAGCATTTGGTTATAAAGATCTTGGAAATATTAGTGATTCTTATAATGATGATGATGATGATGATGATGAGGTGTTTGCATGTAAAAAATAATATGAAGCGTATATGTCATCAACAGGAGGAGGAGGAGGCCACCAGTTAAAAGATGAATATAATCTATATGATGATGATTACGCAGACCATATTCGAGATTTCTTGGGTCAGGTTAAGGCATTTCGGGACTTTCAACTTTCTAGTGGTAGGAAGTAGATTTTGTTTCTAGTTGTCATTTGAGGGCATGTCCTCTTATGTAGGGTGTTTGGTATTAACATAGGTGTTTGGTTGTTGTCTATGTAACGGGCTTTGATGTAGGATTTCAACTACATCATATGTACTTCAACGTTTTTTGGCGTAATATATCTTTTACCGGAGACAGTCCCCTTTACCCAAAAAATCAAAAAGAATTTAAAAATTAATGAAAATTGCGAATAAATCCTAAATAATATAATTAAGATTGAAAAATCAATAAAACTTTTTTAAAACTTTTTATTTAATTATTATTTAAATTTAAAGTCTAATAAAAGACCTAAATAAAAAATAATAAAGAAAAAGCCCAAATAAAAATATATTAATTGTAGTCTTAAAAATATTAATCTAATGATAACAACTATTTTTTCAAAACATTTAAAACAAATTAACTATTTTTTATGACTTTTGAAAAACGGGAAATTAATAAAAGATTAAAAATAGAAAACGAAAAGGGAAAAATCTTAAATTTTTCTAGAAAATCTTAAATACTAACTAAAGTCTGAAAAATAAAAAGAATGAAAAATATACTCAAAATAAGCCAAAAATAAGCTTATAAGTCACATCTTATTAATAAGAGAGAAAAAGAAGAATGGGTTAAATAACAAACAGGATGGAAGCTTAACAAGAAAGGATACCTGGTAATGGTAAAACGCCCAACCCTCCTACGAGAGGTCAAGCATTCGAGCCATGCCAGTGATGTTTTTTGATTTTTTTCTTTGGGCACAAGGAACCACCACAGGCGTTCTGCTTATGGGGAGTCAAGAATAAACTGAAAGAAGCATGTAATAAGCCTTAGAAAATACAAAATAAGCCAAAGACCAGCAATTAATAAGCACAACTTACACCCTTTTGCCCGATATCTGGCAACTAGACTATGTCTTGTTGTCAAATATATGATACAACTAAAAATCAATTTATCCGACAGTTGCAAGTAATACCTTTTTTGGTGAATTTCAAATTGAGCTATAAGCTACCACAAGCTGAAAAATTAAATGTTACTTATCACATCAACCCTAATTCTAACAATCTACCAAGTTTTACAACTTAAATGAACTTCTAACACTCAAAATGACAAACTGATGGTTTTAGACTGTTTTCAAGAAACATTGAGCATGTGTTTCACAAAAATGATTCAAACAGACAACTTAAATAGCTCAGTATGCATACATATAAGAAAACACTTTCATATTGCATACCATATATTAGATGAACACAAGGGAACTCAAACAGCTAAGAAAATTGACAGATTGGGAACAAACTTGCAAAATCAATTTTTTAAATTAAACCCACAAATCTTGCACCAAAAACCAAGTATTCTGAGCTAAACAAACATGAGCAGGCAGTCGCTTTCAATAGTTATGGTCACCCACACCCTATAACAGACTATCCCAAATACCCCTTTTCTAATTTTTACCGAAGTTTATCAAAGCAATAGTGGATTTTAACCTTCTAAAAAACAATATTTTAACTGAAATAGATCTATGAACATATATTTGACAGGTTTAAGTCACAAAATCATAGGCACACAGCATGTATCACAGAGCACAACTTTCTTGCAAAAATTTAAAAAGAAGGAAAAGGATTTTGAACTGATTAGACTGCTTTTATACATAGTCTCATCGTCCAAAATGGGCTTAAAATGCATTAAATATCATCAAAAAGGCCAAATATATGCTTGTGTTTGTTATATGTGTATTTTAGGTACGGATATTGAGAAAATGACAAAAGATCACAAGAAACAAGCAAAAACGAACAGGAAAAACGAAGCCGCACAATGAACCAAGCCCTAATAGTGATTTTTCAAGAATAACCCTTGAAGATTTGAAGATTATACAAAACGGGTCCTCCAATATTGAAGAATTGACTCTTTAAATCCTTGTATATTCATAATTAAAAGTTTGGTCCCTAAAGTTTGTCAAAATTACAAAAAGGACCCTCTACTTTGAAGAATTGGCAAGAATGGTCCCTCAACAATGAAGACTTGTCAATAGTAGTCCTCCACAAGGTGAACAATACAAGTCAAGACCATAATGTTTGAATAAATTGCCAAAACAACCCTTCAAGTATCAAGAAATGGCAAGAAATACCCCTGAAAATACTTTGGAAAAGTATTTGGGGCAAAAGTGTGAAAAGTATAACTTCTATAACAAAGGAATTCGTTTTTGGCTATGTTTAAACTGAAGTGAAAAAAGAAAGAGAGAAGAAGGACCAAAGCTGGCAGACAACTAAACTTACCTTAACCAATCAACACATGCCACCTCACCCCACTCACCCTCTCATCCAATCACCTTCCACCATTCTCCTATGTCACTTTCCACTCACACCAGACTTTAACTAATCTTTATTAGTTTAATATTTGGCGCTTAACACTTCATTCAAACCTTAATCCAGATTAAAACCACCACTATTCACCATATGAACAATTTTGGGTATTCCTTAGTTACTTGTAATTAGCCCCTAAAATTGTCCAGAATTTTGATTAAGGGACTCTTAATCATAACCCAACTCTCAAATCCCATGCCACATCATCACAAGTCACATGCCACCAACCTTGTACACGGTTTTGGGAGAAGATGCCAAAAGTTGCCAGTGAATCCAACTATCCTCAAGCAGCTTACATCCTAAGCATTTACAAGAGCCATTGGATGCGATTCCACCAACTTTTCAACAACAAACTGCCAAAGAAATCACATGATCAGTCAAGGTTTTCAAAAACCTCAAGGGCATTTCAGGAACTTCTATACATTAGGGTTTACGTTTTTCTTTGCATTTCTAGAACACATGTAGCCTATAAAAGGCATTAGGGTTACAACATTGAGCCCTGCTCTTGGTTCTCTATTTGGTCAACATTCTGTAAATCCTCCTTCATTATTAATGAATTGTGTTTGAATTGTGTGACGAATTATAAGTGCCAACCTTTTTAGTTACTTTTTATTGATATATGTTTGTGTTTCTGAAATCTTAAAACCTGTTTTCTAACCTTGTGCAAGAAATTGCTCAAAGTTCAAAATCTTGATATTTTGCTAAGTCTTTGGTACATCTTTGGAATTTTTGGATTACAAGTGATCTAAACACCCTGATAAGGAGCTTATCAAGGTGTTGGGAGCTTGTGGTTTGGGGATAATCAAAGAGTGGGTACAAAGGTTGCATTAATCAATCTTTTTTTCACTTTTCTGTTTTTCATATTTTGTGTTCTAACCTTGTTGCATCTTAGTAGCTTTGTTGTGGAAGCTTGTGCCTTGTTTTGCTAGGCACATCAGCTCAAAAATTCGTGAGTGTGGATGTACATTCATGAGGTTTGAGTTCTTGAACCCAAAATCTATCAAAGTACTTGATTTTTGTGATTTTGTGTTCTGCTGTTGTTCTTGTTGATTTGTGGCTTAATATTGCTTGATATTACATAATATAGTTGTTACTGTGTTAGATTGGGATTGGGTAACATTGAATCACACTTATACTTTGTTAAATCTTGGATTGAAAAAGTTAAGAGGTAATATTGAGATTTTTTGCTAGGTTCAATTGTTGTTCTCGGTATCTTAACGAATTGATCTAGGTTCCCTATGTGACTCAGTCGTTCTTTGGTGAAACAAATGTTTTTGTCGTTGTTTTTAAATAAAAGGTTCAGAACAATTAAAGTAAAAGTGCGTTAATTTAAATCTAAGTCTAATTAAAAATAATGGTGCAAGTATTTAAAACGTGACTGAAATTAAAGGGCACTAAAAGTAAATGACACAAACTTAAATCTACCTAAGGCAATCTTAAAACGCGACTAAAACTTAAACTAAGGCAAGGTTAAAATAAAACTAAGGCAAGTAATCTTAAAGTGCAATTAAAAATAAAAGGTGGGAAAAATAAGCTTTAAAAGATAAAAGACATAAATTTAAAAAGAAAAACCAAAAAGAACCTGACAAGAAACCCTTGATTCGGAAGTTTAAAACTTCCGAATGAACTGGCTTGAGGCGGAACTTCTTGACTTCCGAATGAAGCAGCTTGATCCGGAACTTAGACCTTAATTCGGAACTTTTAAGTTCCGAGTGAACAAAAAGATGTTGATCCGGAACTTCTTCCGAATGAAACACTCTTGACTCGGAACTTATTGACCCGGAACTTGGTTCGGAAGATCTGGCTTATTCGGAACTTTGTCCTTTGTCCGGAACTTTTAAGTTGATCCGGAACTTTTGAGTTCCGAATGAATCTCCTTGATCCAGAACTTTTTGAGTTCCGAATGAAGTATATTGATCCGGAACTTTTAAGTTCTGAATGAACAAATGCTTGAGTCGGAAGTTTTCGTCCGGAACTTTGAATGTTCCGGATGAAGCCCCTGGTTCGGAACTTTGAAAGTTCCGAATGAACAGTCTTCCTTGTCTTGGCTCGGAAGTTTTCCTGGGAACAAAGAAACAGAAACAACTTCCCCGAAGAACAAGGAAATCAAAGTAAAGACGATCTAACACAAATTTAACCAAAATCAAACAAACGAATTAATCAAACTAATAACGAAACATCAATAATCATAAACAAACAATTAAATTCAACAAAACAAACAAATTTAACCACAATAATCAAAAACCCATTTGATCAAAATAAAGAACATGAACATGAACACAAACATAAACATAAAAATCAAAGATTAAGAAAGGTAGATGAGAGATTAACAAGATAAAGTAAAGATTGACAAAGATTAAATGAAAACATACTTGAAATTAAAGGAATTTAATGTGCAAGACAAGGTAATTAAATTGACAAGTATTTAAATGACAAGGAAATTAAAGGTGCAAGGTAAGTAAATGGTGGAAGAGCTAATTTGTCAATTTAGCCAACAAAGAAAATGTTTAACAACTAATGACTATTTATAAGGGAGGATTAAGGAAGCTTCCTCCCCTCCTTCATTTCTTCTTAATTGCGAGATTAAGTCCGTCATTCTTTTAATCTTCATTAATTGCATCATTAGTCCTTTTCTTCTAATCTTCTTTAAACTTGGACTTAAAGGATTTTTGGCTTCGGGATTTCTTTGAACTCGTCTTTAAATTCTTCAATAAAATAGACTTGAATTCTTCGGCTTTTGATAAACTTCCGTCTTTTGACTTTTTCTTCGATAAAGCTTCAGAATTGGTCTTGTACTTCCGTTCTTTTTGCACTCTTGACTTCTTGACTTCGTCTTTCATCTTTTTCTTCAATAAAAGTCCGTAAATGCCCGTGAATGTCCGTGTTTTCTCCACTTTTCACCTTTTCGTCCTAAATCACAACAAAAACACAAACCACGCATAATTCCGACATAAAAGACATAAAATACACGTTTTGGTCCGGTTATTATTGTAATTAAGTGGTAGAAAAGATGTGTGTTTACACACATATCAAATCCCCTACACTTGACCATTGCAATGTCCTCATGCAATGCATTAGTTACAAAGCACGTTTATACTTTTCATCATAATCAATCCATAGTGGCCTTTATTAAAGAGATAGAAAATTAAAAACATTCAGAATAAAGAAATCAAAAGCATACCTTGGGTTTTGGAAATGTTATGAACAATCATCATCCTCAAGTTTTCACTTTCTCCAAACCAAGCTTAAAAACGAGATCATTGTTATTATAAGTTAGTAAACTATCACGAACTCATATGGGCCAATTACTCACTTAGACTCCCTTATTCCTAGGTGTATCTCTTATATTTTATTATTGTCTTGAATGATCACGAGGATGCATTGTTTGACTTATTTCGATAGTTATTTAGTCTGAAAATAAAGTAAACGATTTAATCAATAGTTAGATAAAGGACAAAATCTTTTAAAACTGCTTCTCGGGACCTCATAAAGTTCATATCTTGGCATAACTCGCTTCGCGATTTGAGACCTTTCTCGGACCGATATTTGGCAGCGACTTCATACTTCAAACCTTGAGAGACGTTCATGAAATAATGGTCTTCTCTTCATAATAGGAATTTCTTCACTTGAAGTTTTGAGAGATTCATACTTGGACCACGACTTCTTCATTTTTCTCCAATCTTTATTTTGGACTTTGATATACAACGATCCGCCTCCTTTTATGACTTGGATCTATTTATCCTCATACCTTGTTAGGGTCTTTTTGGATACACTTCTCCATGACTTTTGGGGAGTTTTTGCTTTACGTCGTGTGTCTCGATCCTTCATATTGATTTTCGATAAATGATTCTTCACATCACTTTGGATCTTTAGCAACAAAATATAGCCCTCATGCCTTGTTAGGGCCTTTTCGGACTCGCCAATCTTCGCATCCCGCTTCAATAAGTTATGCCTTGGCTATGAACTCTAATCCATACCGAGCAACTTTTAAACGATCTTGGGCTAGAAGCTAAGTAACTTTTCAAATCGTACAACCTTATTTATTAGCAGATAAATTATTAGCAAGCGATGGGAGAATAGGCTCATAATTAACTCACATAAATTCCCGAAAGAATACCAAACTTATAATTGACTCTATCATCTCTCGTTCTCCACAGTTTAAAATCTCAAGGAATGAGACTCGTGGATGCTTAGTCCATTAAATCAAAGTTTTGGTATTCGAGTCGCCTATAGGATCTTACAAATTCTTAGACTTTTTCAAGTTTAGAATTCCCATTTTAAAGTTCCCTTGATAAACGACTCTCTAGGATCAATGATAGGAACTTGCGAAAAGTTCTTGTTCTTAACCCGTGAGAGTTAAGACTTTCGCGTTTTATAGCTCCCTATATAAAAGCCTAGCAAAACTTGACTTAAACACGTTAAGGGTACTAGCTAGAGTAACTTAGGCAAGTAAACTCAGGTTGAGTCAAAAGATTCACAACGTTTGAAAATTAAAACCACTTTATTTAAACATTTATTCTAGCAAGGAAAGAAAATAACTATGCAAAGGGAAAAACTAATAGGCCAAAATAGATCAAAAATTTTGAAAAATGTCAAAAAATTGATTTTCCGGTTAAAATGAGAACAAATACAAGGAAAAGACCACTTAACTTCGATAGAAGTCCCCCCTACACTTAAGATAAACATTGTCCTCAATGTTTAAGCATGTGGGAATAAACTCCCCTACACTTAGGACATTGTGCACTTTGTTTAAATCTCGCTAAGGAAAAGACAACTAAAGAGATTCCTATTTTACTATTGAGAAAATATAAAAAATAGTGAATCGAGAAGAGTTTAGGATAGAACCGGGAAGAAGTAGAACACGGAATCACGGGTCGTCAAGAATCATCAAGAGTGGATCGTAGAAGCTCGAATCCCTGATTAAGAAGTGAGGAGAGGAAAGCAAACCAACGGGTCTCCCCTACACTTATGATAAAGAAAGTGAAAAGATAGATGCATGGGTTGCCTCCCAAGAAGCGCTTGATTTTTGTTAACCGAGTCATGAGCCTGACTCGACCTTGATCATCAACGGAAGAAGCATGAAACATATCCACCAGGATCAAAGACATAGTTTTCGTCCATCAAATAGCACAAGCTTAAGGCGAACAAGGCAAGCCAAAGAAGAGTAGGCAAGGTTCCCTTAAGCGAAGATGCGGCGCTGTGGAAGCAAGTATGGTGAGGTGCAAGCATATCTTCAATAATTCTAGAGATTTTTCCTTTTATTTCATCAGGTGGATACTGAGATGGCTCAAAGACTTCAATACCGGGGTCGAACACCTTTTCCTTTAGGGGAAAATAGCACTCAGGCTCAGCCGAGTGTGAAGAAGATCCGCAAAGAAGCACAACCTCGTCCTCAGAAGGGGGACAAAGAGGTGTCAAATCATATGTGCAACGGATATTGTTGTCGACCGGTTTCTTCTCCTTTGACAGAATGTCCTTCAAATCCAAAGTAGGATCAAGACGATAATCTTCAAAGTCATAAGGAGGAGCATCACTCTCATGAGGGAAGTAAGTGTTGAGAAATTCAGAGAAGTCTTCCTCAAATGAGTAATCGTCCAAAGTAGGATCGAGTGATGGCGGAGGATCTTCATCATGTGAAGAATCGCTCGAAAGAGTATCAGCCTCATCAAAATCATCATATGTGGGCAGCTCGGGATACTCAGAAGTACAATCAAAATCATCCGAATCTGAGCTAGAATCGTCATCATAAGCATCAAAGATCGGTGGCGAATCATAAATGGGAGAAGGTTCCAAAGTGGACCGAGAATCATCCACATCATCGTCAAAGAGTGGATTATCGATGGAAGAATCGAATAGAGGATTGTCATAGACGGTAAAGTCATCGAGCACATTAATCATATTCACTGATTCTCGTCCATAGTATTTGCCTGTAAGCTTCCCCATTTTGAAATTTTGTGAGTCATTCCCGACTCTTAAGATTAACTCACCTTCGGTAACATCCACTAAAGCACGTCCGGTTCTCAAGAATGGCCGACCAAGTATTAAAGGAATATGAGGGTCCATTTCATAATCAACTACGACAAAATCGACCGGGAAAGTAAATGTGCCAACTTTAATGAACACGTCTTCGGCTATACCAAGGGGTAAGCGAGAGTGCGATTTGCAAGTTCAAGAGTCATCTTTGTTGGAGTGAGGTCGGGCAATGATAGTGTTTTCCAAACACTCAGTGGCATCAAATTAATACTAGCCCCGAGATCAGCAAGGGCAGTAAATTCTTCAGTTTTGTTGAACACGCAAGGCAACACAAAATGACCGGGATCTCCTAGCTTTTCCGGAAGTTCTTTAAGAATAACTGCAGAGCAGTTTTCATTTAAGCGTGTGTTGGCGAGTTCAATCAGCTTCTCCTTCTTGTTAAGCAATTCCTTAAATGCTTTAACAAATTTGGGCATGTGGACAAGTGCTTCAAGAAAACTAATGTTGAAGCCCATTTGAGAAATCATATTGATATATTTTGTCACTTGAGAGTCCTCCTTTGTTAGATCGTTGTCTTGCCTAAGCAAGAAGGGTATGGGATTTTGGGTTTATAGGTGGAAGGTGAAGGTGTAGTTGGTAAAGGTTGAGATGTTGAAGGATCCTTCCGAGAGACATCGTCATGACGAGGCGGAGACGGTAATGGTGCACTAATACTAGGTGTAGGAGGAGTAGGGATACATGGTGGTGGAGGAGGTGTAGATGATGGTGGTAGGATTGGTGGTCCTACGATGGTGACTCCACTACGAGTAGTAATAACACTTACATTGGCTCGCGGATTAGTGACGGTGTTTGAAGGTAGAGAACTTGAAGAAGAAGGTTGAGCGGCGGGCAAGAAACTAGCCAACAGATTCATTAATTCAGTCGTTTGAGTGCTGAAGGAGGATTGAATATTATCACGAACCTCGGATCTAATCTCATTTCCTTGCTTCGTGATATCTCCTCTAAGATTGATAATTTGGCTTTGCAGATTCTTGATTTGCTCACCTTGGGTTCTCATTGTGGCTTCAACATCGGTGTTTATGGGTGGGGTTTGTTGAGCGGGTGGGTGATAAGGATTAGAAGCTCTTGGTGGGATTTGGTTGCTTCTATTATAGTTGTTGGCGGGGTTTTGGTTTTGAGGAGAAAAACCGGGTGAAAGGTAATTCATGGACCGGTGACTCAGCAGATTTCTATCCCCTTGTTGCCTAGCTTGGTAATTTTCCGGTGAATAATTACCATAAGCTGCATACACATTTTCCGGATTCCCTTGTGTAGAAGGACAATCGGTGTATGAGTGAGGACCGCTGCATGTTTCACAAGGATTAGCAACCGCTTTAACTTGTTGTTGTTGCTGGTTTGAAGCAAGAAGCGTAATACTTTTGCTCATTTCAGTCATCATGCGGGTGAGTTCGGTCATCTCAGGGTTTGCTGAGGTAGAAGAAACATTGACTCTCGGGTTGTTCCTTGAAGAAGCAGAGGAATCCCAGTTTTTGTGGTGAGTAGTCATGTTCTCAATAAGCTCTCTACACTCCTCGGGTCTCCTTTTCATGAATGTGCCACCGGCGGCTGCATTTATCGTATCACGATCTCGAAAAGTCAATCCGTTGTAGAAAGTATCTATTAAGGTCACAGGGAGCATGTTGTGGTTTGGACATCTATCGATCAAGACATTATATCTCTCCCAAGCATCAAAAAGAGATTCATCGGTATCTTGCATGAAACTGCTGATCTGATTACGAAGGCTCGTTACCATGGATGGTGGAAAGTAGCGCGACAAAAAGCGTTGAGTCATATCATCCCAAGTGTGCATAGAATTCTTCGGGAGACGATCAAACCATTTCTCGGCATGATGTAATAATGTGTGTGGAAAGATTTGTAGGCGAAGTTCATCCATTGTGGCACCAGCCAACTTCATGCTTTGGGTGATTGTTATGAACTGGTCGAGGTGTTTGTTGGCATCATCATCAGGCAATCCACGGAATGGGTTTGTTTGCACTTGCTGAATCATGTGGTGCTTCAACGAAAACTCAGGAGCGTTGATTTGCATCGGCGCAATCGGTCCTCCTCGTCCAAACATGGTTGGTTGACAAAGTTCCTCCATGGTCCGAAGATCGGGCTGTGGAAGAACATTGTTGTTATTATTAGGGTGCGGTGGATTATTGTTGTTTACACCTGACATAGCTAAATCTTCCTGAGGCTCGGGCTCTTGATAATTAGAAGATCTAGTACGCATGCACCTGAAAATGCAAAAGAAAACAAAACCAAACACAAAGACAATATATATACACAATAAAGATAAAATCTTTTTGGATTTTTGAAATTTTTAATATTTATGTATTTTTATCAATTTTTTAATTTTTATGATTTTTTTGAATTTTTTATGCAAGAAAGGTAACGCTCACAAGTGAACGGATCCCAAAAAGCAACGCGTCTCTCACAGAAAACCGTTAATCTTTACGAAAAGAGCCGGCAGCGGCGCCATTTTAATATTGAGATTTTTTGCTAGGTTCAATTGTTGTTCTCGGTATCTTAACAAATTGATCTAGGTTCCCTATGTGACTCAGTCGTTCTTTGGTGAAACAAATGTTTTGGTCGTTGTTTTTAAATAAAAGGTGCAGAACAATTAAAGTAAAAGTGCGTTAATTTAAATCTAAGTCTAATTAAAAATAATGGTGCAAGTATTTAAAACGTGACTGAAATTAAAGGGCACTAAAAGTAAATGACACAAACTTAAATCTACCTAAGGCAATCTTAAAACGCGACTAAAACTTAAACTAAGGCAAGGTTAAAATAAAACTAAGGCAAGTAATCTTAAAGTGCAATTAAAAATAAAAGGTGGGAAAAATAAGCTTTAAAAAATAAAAGACAGAAATTTAAAAAGAAAAACCAAAAAGAACCTGACAAGAAACCCTTGATTCGGAAGTTTAAAACTTCCGAATGAACTGGCTTGAGGCGGAACTTCTTGACTTCCGAATGAAGCAGCTTGATCCGGAACTTAGACCTTGATTCAGAACTTTTAAGTTCCGAATGAACAAAAAGATGTTGATCCGGAACTTCTTCCGAATGAAACACTCTTGACTCGGAACTTATTGACCCGGAACTTGGTTCGGAAGATCTGGCTGATTCGGAACTTTGTCCTTCGTCCGGAACTTTTAAGTTGATCCGGAACTTTTGTGTTCCGAATGAATCTCCTTGATCCGGAACTTTTTGAGTTCCGAATGAAGTATATTGATCCGGAACTTTTATGTTCCGACTGAACAAATGCTTGAGTCGGAAGTTTTCGTCCGGAACTTTGAATGTTCCGGATGAAGCCCCTGGTTCGGAACTTTGAAAGTTCCGAATGAACAGCCTTCCTTGTCTTGGCTCGGAAGTTTTCCTGGGAACAAAGAAACAGAAACAACTTCCCCGAAGAACAAGGGAATCAAAGTAAAGACGATCTAACACAAATTTAACCAAAATCAAACAAACGAATTAATCAAACTATTAACGAAACATCAATAATCATAAACAAACAACTAAATTCAACAAAACAAACAAATTTAACCACAATAATCAAAAACCCATTTGATCAAAATAAAGAACATGAACATGAACACAAACATAAACATAAAAACAAAGATTAAGAAAGGTAGATGAGAGATTAAAAAGATAAAGTAAAGATTGACAAAGATTAAATGAAAACTTACTTGAAATTAAAGGAATTTAATGTGCAAGACAAGGTAATTAAATTGACAAGTATTTAAATGACAAGGAAATTAAAGGTGCAAGGTAAGTAAATGGTGGAAGAGCTAATTTAGCAATTTAGCCAACAAAGAAAATGTTTAACAACTAATGACTATTTATAGGGGAGGATTAAGGAAGCTTCCTCCCCTCCTTCATTTCTTCTTAATTGTGAGATTAAGTCCCTCCTTCTTTTAATCTTCTTTAATTGCATCATTAGTCCTTTTCTTCTAATCTTCTTTAAACTTGGACTTAAAGGATTTTTGGCTTCGGGATTTCTTTGAACTCGTCTTTAAATTCTTCAATAAAATAGACTTGAATTCTTCGGCTTTTGATAAACTTCCGTCTTTTGACTTTTTCTTCGATAAATCTTCAGAATTGGTCTTGGACTTCCGTTCTTTTTGCACTCTTGACTTCTTGACTTCGTCTTTCATCTTTTTCTTTAATAAAAGTCCGTAAATGCCCGTGAATGTCCGTGTTTTCTCCACTTTTCACCTTTTCGTCCTAAATCACAACGAAAACACAAACCACGCATAATTTCGACATAAAAGACATAAAATACACGTTTTGGTCCGGTTATTATTGTAATTAAGTGGTAGAAAAGATGTGTGTTTACACACATATCAAGAGGTGTTTGGGTTAACCTGTTTAAGTTCACAAAGTGTTATTGAGTTATTGTTTGTTGGTTATTTGAGTTCGTATCTGTTATATACTTGGTTGAATGCTATTTGCTGCAAGTTATTGGCTTTAAATCATCAAAATATTGATTGTGCTATAAAAGTTGGAAATCTACTTGTTTTGACCTAAGATTTTGGAAACACTTAGTTTTTATGCATGCTTAGGGATAACAAGTGATTAAAAATACTTATTATAACCTGTTAAGAAGATTTGAGTGTTTGAAATTGGATTTGTGATCAAGTATATCAGCAAAGTATAAAACCTGCTTGTTCTTTGTTCATTAGTAACATTTTTGAGCTTAAATCTTGATCTAGGCCTTGAACCATTGCATGAAACTTGTTGATTTATGTCCATTTGAATTATCTATAGCTTGTGTATGCATTTGGTGAAGTTTGGCTGGCTTAATCTTGCTTAAAGTGCTTATTTGGTGAAAACTGCTTATTGTTCATATCTGGGCAAGGTCTGTGGATGTTTTGATTAAACTGTATTAAATGGCTTGGTGAATTTGTGTTTTTGTTGTTTTTATTGACTCCTTGTGATTCACTGATCACTTGGGTGCCTTTTCTTAACCGGAATCCAACAAAAAGTCACATAAGACAAAAAGTCAAATTGGTCAAGCAGTGGGAACTCCTTTCCCCTGCCACTAGCCACTGCTAGTGTAATTTATCAAACTTCTTATTCATAAGCCAATCTAGCTTATTGGGACTTGCAACAACTTTGTTTTTGTAATAAATCTTACTTATTTGACCCATGTAAGAGATCTGGAGCTTTGTGGACTTTGACTTTTAGGTTTGACTAGAAAACCAAACTGTTTGACTTTTACAAAATTGCTTATTGCTTATTCCACCTTATTGAGTGGTGATTTTTGAAAGTTTTTGATTATTAAGCTCAGTTAAGCTATTTGTGACTTATTACAACTTGAATCAGCTCTTGAAATATCCTATAACTCAAAATCGACTATTTTGTCATTTTGTGAAGAGAGCTTTGGCTTATTTCAGGCTTATTCCTTGAGCTTATTTCAAGTTTCTTTTTGGAAATAGCTTATTTAGGTCAAGAGAAGGACGTGGGTAAAATTTTAGCTTATGGCATCAGCTTATAGCTTAATGGATCAAAAAGCCCATTAAGAATAAACTATTTTGAAATAAGCTAGCTAAAGCTCATTTTCAGCTTTTGGGCCTTTGGAAAATTGTGTTTAAAATCAGATTTTTAGCTTAACTAGAGCTTTTGGACCAATTCTGTGGACTTTTTCTTATTGGGCCCAATTCTAAGCCCATTAAGGGACTGTTTGGGTATTTGGCCCATTTGAAGGCCCAATAGGGGTAATTTTGTAATTTCAAGCTCATTTCTGTTTTATTTAGGTTAAAATAAACTAGTTTGCAACTTTTTATAATTTTTTTATAAATTTTGGATTTTTATTAATATTTTATTATTAAAAACTAAATTTTATATTTTTTCAAGTTTTTCATTTTTCCTAGTTCAAATATATTAAGTAAGGAATTTTAAAATTTTTAGATTAATTTTATTGTCATTAGATTAATTTTTAGAATTATTTTAAGTTTTAATAGTTTTTAATTGTTTTTAAAAAGTTTTTATTAATTTTAAAATTTTCAAAAATTGTTTTAATTTTAGTTAAGTCATTTTAGAGGTTTACAAGTTAAAAAATCTCATTTTGGGCTTTTTGTTAATTAAATTGATTTTTTGGGCTTTAATTAGCATTAAAAAATTAATATTTAATTAAATAAAAGGTTTGAGTGATTTTTGATTTTTTGTAAAGTCTAACTACATTTTTTAGGATTTACTGCAATTTTCTAGGAATTTTTAGGGTAATTTTTAAATTTAGTCACTTTTTATGGTTTTACGTGTACGACTTCGTCTTAGTTTAATTCATAATCGTAACCGTTATCCCTTTCTAATCTCTTTTCTATTTTTGTTTTCTCATCAATATAATCACAAACACTTAATCATCTCTTTACACAACACACAAGCCTCCTTGAGAACGATCCCAACTTTGGGTCATTAGTGCTTGATTTTCCTAAACCGACACTCAATACTTGCTACTTTTACGCTATTTTCATAAAGAGTAGTAAAACCACTACATCATTTTTGGCGCCGCTGCTGGGGAGGCGTGTTGTGTTTTGATTTGAACAATTGTTGTTTTTATACTAACCATAATATCTATTCGTATTAGTAGCACTCTACTAATACGTATTATCGGTTTTCGTTTTTTTTTTGTGTGAATATTACTATATTGTATATGTAGAAAAATAAATTCACAAGTACTCCAAAAGTGTGAAAACACAACCTTGATTGGGAGGTCATTACTCAATCATTTTATTCAAATCTCTATCAAAGAAAAGGCAAAATAGATAATTACTTTCGTGAAGCTTAATTTTGACAAACACAAACTATAAGGTGGGTATAAGGCGGATATTATAAAATATACCCTAAGGAAAAAGGCTCTTAAGTGCTTCGCACCGCCTCGTTTCCCCGCTTGCTTGTGCGTGTTTAGATAAAAAGGGCTAATCGAGGGTTTGCCAACCAAAGTATTATCTAAGTATCATATATATTTTCTTGGTTTCATTTGATTAAACCCTCTTGAACGTTTTGGTGTTCCACCAACGTTCTAAAGTCATCGAAGGCGTTCACTTCGCGTGATCGTTTTCATTCCTTGAGGCTTCTTTAATCAAGAGATTTGATTAAGGGAGATATTTGTAGATTTTTGTCTACATTAACATTTACCAAAATCCAAAAAAGGTAAAAACAATCAAAAATCACCAAAATTGGAAAAATTAAAAACACCAAAAAGAATCATCTTTGCTCATCCCCACGTTGTACGTGACGTTTATGCTTACTCGTAATCAAGCAAGACGTGCATGTAAACGAAAAAACCGAAATGAGACCACACCTAATATTTCTAGTGAGGAGTCTCCTATTGACGAACCTATCGTAGAAGAAGAACCAACCATGGCGAATCGAACTATGATGGAGTTACTTCAAGCACCCACCGAGGGTTATTTAGAGGCTATTGTGATTCCCACCATCCTTACGGAGAATTTTGATGTGAAAATGGGTTTGTTGTCGATGATCCAAAACAACAAATTCCGTGGTGATGAAAAGGACAACCCGCACAACCATATCCGCCAATTCAATCGTCTTACCGCCACTTTCAAGTTTAAGGACGTTTCTAATGATTCGATTAAGATGATGCTTTTTCCGTAATCCTTAGCGGGGCCCGCTAAAATTTGGTGTGAGAAAGAGCCACCCAATTCTATATTGACGTGGAAGGATCTCGTTTCAAAGTTTGTGAACCAATTTTTCCCGCCCTCTAAGACTACGCATTTGAAAAACGAGATTTCAAAATTTTCACTTGAATTTAAGGAGAGTTTTTCAACGTCTTGGAATAGTTTTAAGGAAATGTTACATGAGTGTCCTCATCATGGTTTTTCCGACTTGCATCAAATTGACACGTTTTACAATGGTTTGAATGATCATGAGAGGGGTTATCTTAATGCCGCCGCGGGTGGTAACTTTTTTGTGTAAAACGGTTAAGGAAGCGTTGTTGATAATTGAGAATAGATCTAAGGTGTATAGTCCTCGTAACACATCGAGTGTTCGTAAGGCTTCGTCTTCGGCTTCACCTTCATTGTCCAATACCATCGATACTTGCCAAATTGAGGCGAACATGAAAAACAAAATCTTTGATAAGCTTAAAGGTCTTTTATTTGAATTCAAAGTTGGTGAACAAAGTGCTCCCGCTACGGCTAAAGCGGTTGAGGTTTCATGTATGTATTGTGGTGGAGGTCATGATTTCTCCGAGTGCATTTCCAACGGTGGTAACACTTCGAGTGCCTACGCGGCCACAGGAACTTACAACCAAAACGGTCAAGTTACCTGCTCTAATCAAATGACTCCACCGGGTTTTGCTCCCAATCAAAAAGCTAACAACAACTATCGAAACAATCAAGTTGGTTTCAAAAACAATTACAAAGGAAACAATTATGGGAATCAAGGGGCTAATAACAATCAAGTTTCAAACAAAAATCAAAACAATTATTTTCAAAACAACAACAAGGGTTTGCAAACTTTGAAAGATCTTCCAAATGAATTTGTTGAATACGCAAATGGAAACTATGCTAGGTTTGATAATATTCAAAGAGAGATCATTAGCCTAAGATCCGAGTATAAGAATGACTTGAAAAAGGAGTTAAAAATGAGTTAGCAAATGAGCTTAAGATCCATACAAACAAAAATGGAAGGAAATGTAACTAGGTTACAACATAACCAACAAAAAATGGAACAAAGGAAACATGAAATAAAACAAGAGATGATTAAGGCCAAGAACAGGCAATCTATATTTGAGGATAAAATTTCATCCATGTTTGAGGCTATAATGTGTAAACCGTCTTCGATTAGTCTTCCTAGCAACACCATATCGAACCCTAAGGGAGAGATGAATGTGATTACCACACGAAGTGGTAAGACACTTAAGGAACCGACTACTCAACCAATTGCTCCTACGGAGGAAGCAATTAAGGAAGAACCCGAGGTGGTGGTCTAAACGGAGCATGTACCAATCCCACGAATACCGCTCATGCCACACCTACGGTTGACCCATTACCACATTTGGAACCCGAGATTCCAAAGGCTATGCCTATGCCTCAACCCACACCACCTTTGCCCTATCCATCGAGACTTAGAAAGTAGAAATGTCAAGAGCGCGACAACTACCAATTTGAGCTTTTTATGAAAATGTTTCGTGACGTTCATTTTAATGTGAGTTTTGCTGATGCTTTGTTCATGATGCCTCGATTTGCTGCTAACTTTAAGAGTATGTTAAACAACAAGGAGAAATTGCAACAATTGTCTGATTGTTCTTCGGTGTATCTTAACCGCATACCTCAAAAAGTCGGTGATCCCGGTAAATTCTTGATTCCATGTGCAATCCAAGATATGGAAGAATGTTATGCCTTGGCCGATCTTGGTGCTAGTATTAACTTGATGCCACTTGCAATCTTCAAGTCGCTCAATCTTCCTAATCTTACTCCTTCACTAATGTCTATCGAGTTGGCCGATCATTCCACTATTCTCGCATGTGGATTGGCAGAAGACGTTTTTGTGAAAGTGGGAAGTTCTATTATCCGGTAGACTTTATCGTTGTCGATATTCCAATGGATCCTAAAGTTCCTCTTATTTTAGGTCGTTCGTTTTTAGATACGTCTATGGCTTTAATTGATGTGCATGCTAGAAAGATCACTTTACGTTTCAACGACGAGGAACTTGTTATAAACGCAACTCAAAATTCTCCAATTTCTCATGTTTATTCTGTGGAGTCCATTAGATCGTTAGACTCAATGGTAAAAACCATTATATCTAGGATAATCATCATTCATATGATTAAGATATCGGAATTGAATAATGATTATGACAAGGTGTTAACAAATATAAATTTCCTCCCAAAGTGCTTGTATTAAAGATTAACACAAACAACTCTAGGTGTGTATACATTGAATCCCACACCTAGAGATCGAACTTTACTGTAGGTTACATTGTGAAAACGGAATTGTTATGTAAAACCTACGTCTATGTTTTCTTTATAAACTAGAAAACATAGCTTACAAAGAAAGCTAAAACAATAAAAAGACTCCAACGGCTTGTTCTTTTGCAACTTGTACTCTTTAGCCCTTGTCTTCTTATTTTGTTGTTTTTGACGCATCAACTCATAATTTCGAACCAACAGTCTTCCCCTAGTTGATGATGTCAAAAACACTTCCCTTTAAGCTCGCATTCTTTGTAAAACATACAACACCAAGGATCAACAGATTGCATTGTGTAGACTTCTTCCCCTTTTTGACATGATCCAAATAGGGGTCTTGTATATAAGCAACCTTGATTTCGACCACTACTAACCAATATCACACTTCTAACCTAAGTTTTTAACTTCTCAAATTTACCTCCATGAAGCACAGGTAATGCATTATAATGAATTTGAGAAATAAAAAACTTATATTAGTTGTAATAATACTAATGAGCAGTGACAAAAACCTTCACCTTAATGTCATATTTGAATGACCAACACTTCAACAATTTAGCTTCCCCTTAAATTGTGCCAATCATTCTTGAATCTTCAAATTCTGTAGGCTTTATGTAATGATCACATATGAAGAAATCTAATTTTGACTTACTTGATGATGAAATAGAATAACCCGAACTTGTATTCCATGTCTTGTACTAAACATGTGACTCCAAAACTCACGGCTATAATAAGTAGACTTTAAAACTCGCGGCTATAATGAGTAGTCTCTTAACAAAAAGAGTTCTCTAGCAAATATGAGCATAGAGCGTCTTAAGAAAAATCTCATACATTTGCTACCTTTTTATCAAGTCCGTTGTTACAAATTAAAATAACCTACAAGTTACCTTCAAATGCTGACAAAATTTTAAGATATGATAGAGCACCTATCCGCGAAATTCTACTTCGTCTTCAAACAAGTAATAAAAACTTTTCTTCGTAATCAATGAAAATAAAATAAGCCTTTATACCTTTAAGAACTAGTTGTTGTGAATGAACCTAATTCCAAACCAAAAATCTCTCCAAAACTGTCAGTGGCTGCGAATAACACTGTCAGCGGTTTATACCTTTAAGAACTAGTTGCTGTGAATGAACCAAATTCCAAACCAAAAATCTCTTGTCCACGTCATGCTTGTGTAAAATATTACCTCTGTTGCACCTTTTACTTTGTATACGAACACGTGAATACTTTCAAGACTCTCTATAATCGCGAATGAATATGAAAAGGATTGATATGAGCTTAAACTCATATCCTTTTATCAACAAATAACCCTAAAACATGAAGCAAAATACCCATTTATCTTGTAAAAAGCAGTATTATGTGGTATGTTGTGTTTGTGTGATCTTATGTAGGTAAAAGGATACAATTTCAAGCAAACAAGGAAAAATCAAGCTCAAATGGATGAAAAAGACAAAAGAGGATCAAAAGTGACAAGACTTTGAAGTTCAAGGACCTATCTTGACGAGTTGTGAAAGTTGAAGGACTAGAAGTGCAAATTATGAAAAGTCAAGATTCAAGTCAAACCTGGTCAACTATCAAGTCAACTCAGTCAAAGGACCATTTTGTACAAGTTTTGGAAGTTAAAGGACCAAAAATGACAAAGGAATGAAGATCTTAGCTTGAAATGGGAATCTGCCAAGTATAGGGACCAAATCTGCCAACTTTGGAAAGAATTGCAAGTTTAATCCATGTGTTAAAGATTTTAGCCAATGGGAATAAAGGAAGTGCCTCACACGGATCACCACATAAGCCCATTAACTGCCGCCACATTTATTACCATATCTAAACAGTGTAATCCGTGTGAAATGTTTTAAACCAACCAGGGAATGACACGTGTCATCTTCTTTAACAAGAAAATTTCCAGGATCGGGTTTTTGATAGAGGGCATTTCATGAGAAGATCAAAACACCAAACTTGCTCGTTTTGAAGAGAGGAATACAATGGTGCAATCCAATTAACAAATTATCCATTCAATCAAAAACACCCAAATTAGTTCATCACCTTCAAAGAGCAAATGCAGAATTCTTCCACGTGGCAAATTGTTATTGGTTCTGACACGTCACAACTCCAACAAATTCTCCTATCTTGCCTATAAATAGCTAGGATGTACCTCATTTCTGAGGGTAGCTTAATTTTGTAAAAACACATAGTTAAATTTCCCTTTCCCTTTTTCCCTCACTTTTCCCCTAACTACTCAAGAGTCTGACAAACTCTTGAGTCAGTTAGTTAGTTGTTAGCTTGTAACCAACCTTTGTAACTGAATTCATGCAATAAAATTCAAACTTCATTTTCCCGCCAAATTCTGTTCTTCTCAATTCTGTTACTACTTGCTGTTATTTGATCATCCTGTTGTTGATTTGTGATTGTTATGATCAATCATTGATCATAATTGTCATTGGAGGAGTTTTGTAGCTGTTTGTTCAGAATTCAAGTCAATCCTTTGTTCCTTTGAAGATTTGTAGCAGGATTATGAATGTAGATGATTGTAGCTGATTAGATTGATGATTTAGTATACTAGTGATAGGTGGTGGTATCACTAGTGCAAGAGAGCTCAGCGCTCCTCTTCTTCCCAAAGGATTTCTACTTTAGGTTCTAAAGTCCTTATTTTTGTTCCACTTAACAAGTCCTTGCATGTTCAATTTCCTAGTTAATCTTGATGGCTGCCTGTTTTACTTGATAAATAGTTGTTGTTTGATTGATTTTAGTTCATTTGTAGCTTAATCTTGCCTACTTGTTCATTGATTTGAGATGCATTTGTAGTTTCTGCCTTATTTCAGTCACATTTTAGCTTTGCACCTAAATTGAGTTCTAGTTGAGATAATTGTTTGATTTCAGCTTGATTAGCTTTCATTTTGTCCATTGAAACAAGTCTGCTATAGCCTCTATATCAGTTTAATCCAGTACTCAATTAGTCTTTGTAAAAGTTTGATCAAAACAGATAAAGGAGTGTTTGGGAGTAGCTTAGAATCAGTTTTCAAGAGTTGGAAATTGGTGTTTAGAAGTTTGTTTCCAGTCTTTAGTTGATAACAATTGGTTTTAAGACATTTGCAAGTCAAACATAAGGTCAATCAGGCAATTGGCATAAAAATTGTTTGGGTTAGCTTATTTCAGTTTTGTTCTTTAAAAACTTGCCAATTTCAATTGCTTGTTTCTCCTTCATTACTTGATGAAATTTGCTCAAACTTGTTTCCAGACTTAGCTTACATCATAACCTTTCAGTCTTTAAAAGGAAAATCTACAGTTTTAGGTTATAAGCTAGAAATAAGCTTTTTAGCTCAAGCCTGAGCATTTGTCATTCTCTGAGATGAATTGATGTCTGTTTTCTTGGTTCTCTTAATCTAGTTCACAAAAGTCTTGATTTTCTTTCACCAATCCATTTAGTTAGTATTGAATATGAAGTTTTGAAGTTTTGAGCTTTTTCATAAAAATTGGTCAAACTTGGTCAACATAACCTCAAAAGAGCTTATTTCAGATTTCTTCTTCATTACTGGATGAAAATGGTTCTAGTTTGATTTTCCCTTCTTTAAATCAAGTGCTTAATCAGTTTCTTCACAAAAATCAAGTTGTGACTGTTTGGTTTGGGCTGTAGCTTATTTTGTGCTTATTAATAAGCACTCAATTGCTTATTTTTGACTTTTAGCTTATTTCATTGAACACACGTAGCTATAATTGGATTTTAAGAGTTTTGCAAGTTGTTTCAGCTTATTTGGTTGAGTATTAAGCTCAAACGAGCTTATTCTTCCCTTTGTCCCGTTTTTAGTTAAAACTTTAGTTTAATTGCACTTTAGTCCTTTCTTTTCAATAAGTGTTTATCTTTGGCTAATCTTGCTAGTTTTTAGGGTTTGCATATATTCAGTCCCTGGACTTTGAAGTTTGTTAAATTTCAGTTGTTAAGTTTGTTAGTTTGTTACTATTTGGTTAGTTTGTTAGAGTTTTTACATAATTGGTCCTTTTAGTTAACTGTTTTGCATTAGTAGTCCTTATAACTTTTAGAATTTACATTTCAAGCATTTACATTTCATAGAAATTACATTTTCAGTCCTTTTAGTTTCAAGTTTTGCATTTTATATTTTACTTGGATAAAATTTGGTATTTGCAACTTGTTTTACGTATAAGTAGGTTTATATTTTTCATTTTTAATTAGAGTTGTTTGAATTAGCAATAGATTACCAAGCAAGCTTGAACAACCAAGAACAATTATAAATCTGATATTGATTGGACTTTCTATTGGTTAAGAACTGAGAAAACGAACTTGCATTATACACATTTCAAATGGCGCCGCTGCCGGTTCTTTGACTACACGAGAGACTATCGATTGACGGTTTTCATTGGCTTTTGGGATCCGTTCATTTGGTGAACGTTATTTTTACGTATCATAAATCAAAAACAAATAAAAAAATCAAAAATATAAAAATATATAAAAAACAAACTAAAAAATTAACAAAATAATTCTTTTCCTAAAGAATTGACCAAAAAAAAAATTAAAAAATCCAAAAAAGCAATCTTTTTCCTAAGAGATTGCACCCAAAAATATATATTATTGGATTCTCTCAGTTTTTATGTACATATAGTATTTTCCTTTAAAAACTCATAAATACAAAAATATTTTCCATATATTATTATAAGTAAATACGTATACGTATAAGAACAATCAATCTACATATCTTCCATAAGTATTGCCGAGGCAATACACCGTGTTGAGGGGCGTTCCGGTCCTTGACACGCGTATCGATCAAACAAAATAAAGCAAGAATAGATAAATACTCTCAATAAGCAATAATTCAAAGAATACGAACATTTAAGTGAATAGAAAGGCGATGTGCTATAAAATGCCATCTAAGGGTCAATAGGTACTTAAGTGCTTCGCGCCACCTAACCCCCCGTTCACTTGGGAGTATTCTAAGAAGGAAAGCTTCATTGAGGGTCTTGCACCCAAAGTAGTAATACATATATTGTTATTTTCTTGTGGATATTTAATATCGAAACTCGAAGAGGATAATCCATTTCTCTTCAAAGTCACACGAGAGCTTCTCTCTCATTCCTCGTATTGAGTTGCATGCTCACTCGCGGGCGTGCACAAATACCGATTGGTGTACAACCTCTTCCTCCGAAAAGGAAGAAAAAGAGAAAGAGTAAGACCACCACCGTCCACCAAGCCGATCACGAGAATCGTGCTTTGTCACCACCACAAGAAGCCATGGCTATTGATAACCGTACTTTGTATGAATGTATGCAATCCAACATTCATGGATATGTTAGTGCCATTAAGATTCCCGACTTTCCCGCTAACACATTTGAGCTACATACATCTATGATCAATATGGTTTCTGCATCACCTTTCTTTGGAAAACAAAATGAGGATCCCCATGCTCACCTTAAGAGATTCCTTTCACTTTGCAACACCATTAAGCATAATGGGGTTCCACATGAGGTCATTAGATTGATGTTAGTGTCATTTTCCTTAGATGGGAGTGCTAAGCATTGGTTAGACACCCAACCACCCGATAGTATCACCACATGGGATGATTTTACCACTAAGTTTTTGAACAAATTCTTTCCTCCACAAAAGACTATGGCTTTGAGAAATTTGATTATGGGCTTTACACAAAAACCTAGTCAATCCTTTGGTGATGCTTGGGAAGAGTATAGTGAGTTGTTGAGGCGATGCCCTAACCATGGCATGGATGATCTAGGCCAAATCAATACCTTCTACAATGGCCTTAAACCTCACCACCAAGATTCACTAAATGCTTCCGCGGGAGGGAGTATTCTTTTCAAGACATACCATGAGGCTTTGAACATTATTGAGACTAAGGCATTGGTTCAAACAAACGATCCATTTGAAGAAAGAGTTCATGTTATCCAAAACACTTCTCAAATCCCTTTTGACAACCAACTCCTCAAGTTTCAAGAAGCCATTTTTCAAAGGATGGATAGAGAAAGTGAGAAGCATTTGCAAGCACAACAAGACATGTTTCAAACTTTTATGAGCATGACATTGAACAATTCCTCAAATAATGTGAATGCCATCTCCATTTCTTGTGTTACTTGTGGAGGTCCCCACTCTTATGAACAATGTGACAAGGTGCAAGGGTATCAAGGGGAATGCTATGCTTACCAAGAGGAACACCGTGAACACTTCAAGCCTAACATCAATCCAAATAACCTTTCTTACAAATCCCAAAATTACCTTACTCCACCCGGCTTCCCACCCCAACCACCCACCCAAATTCCACAAAATACTCCTCAAATTTTAGCAAGGAATCAAGGGCAAAGACAACCATACCAAGGAAATAATTACAAGGCACCCAATCAATTTCAACCTCAAGCTAATACCTTTTATCCACCACAACAAGGATTTAATCAACCACTTCCATTTATTCCCAATCAAGCATATGCTCCAATACCAAATCAAGCTTACCCTCAAAATCAAACTCAAGGATATGGGATGCAAGAGACTCAAGAGTATGTTGACAAGAAAATGCGTGAAATTGAGAAGAGAATGAATGATCAAGTGAAACGTACAATGGAGGAACAATTCAATAAGGTTTTAGTGGTATTAAATCAAAGACCACAAGGGGCTTTACCTTCCAACACACAAACAAACCCTAGGGCTAATGTCAATGCTATTACAACAAGGAGTGGTACAACAACAAAGGATCCTTCACCTCCTAAACCTACTATTGTTCAACCCACTTGTGCTCCTACTTGTGATAAGCCTTCTACTTCTACTCCACTTCCTCAAAGTGCTCCTATTCACTCAAACACACCTCCTCAACCACCTCATACTTCTCCTTTACCTTCCACACTTCCCAATGAAGAGGCTAACAAAGACAAATCTTCCACCACAACACCTATTCCACCTACACCAAAACCCACTCTTCCATACCCTTCAAGGTTGAAAAAGGACAAGTTAAAGAACAAAGATGACATACAAGTCTCCAATTTCTTAAGGATGTTCAAGCAACTCAATATCAACATATCCTTTGCGGAAGCTCTTGCTTATATGCCAAAGTTTGCTAAGATGTTCAAGGATTTGCTCTCAAACAAAGAAAAATTGGTTGATTTGCCCAATACATCACTTAATGAAAATTGTTCCGCGGTGTTACTTAAAACCTTACCAACAAAACTTGGAGATCCGGGGCGCTTCTTGATACCTTGTAATTTTCCCGGTGTTGAAAATTGCATGGCTTTGGCGGATTTAGGGGCGAGCATAAATCTCATGCCTTTATCGGTTTGGAAACAACTCTCTCTTCCCGAGCTCACTCCCACTCGGATGACTCTTGAACTAGCCAACCGAACCATAGCTCACCCCGTAGGTATAGCGGAAGATGTGTTTGTAGGTGTGGATAAGTTTACCTTTCCGGCCGACTTTGTAGTGGTCGATTATGACATGGATCCTAGAGTGCCTTTGATTGTTGGTAGACCGTTTTTGAGAACAGGTCGTACCTTGATAGATGTGGCGGAAGGAGAATTAATTATGAGAGTAGAGGATGAGAAAGTGGTGTTTAAGTTAGGGAAAGTTTGTGATAGAAAAGAGGTTAAGGAGTCTAGACCTTGTGAGACTATTAACATTGTGGATGTGCTAGATGAAGTGTGTAATGAACACTTTCATGATGCTTGTAAGAATGCTAGTGATGAGATTCCACATGTTGAAACCGTGGCCTCAATTGCTCCCTCTTTAACACCTTTTGGAGAGAGTGATTTCCTCTTGGAGGAATTTGAGTCCAACTTTCTTGGTGATGATGATTCTCCCATTAATTGGGAAGAAGATATTCTTACAATCCAAAAGTTGCTCAATGAGGACCCTATTCCTTCTCCTATTCCACAAGAGATTACCATTGAGGAACCTTCCATAGTAAAACCTTCCATAGAGAGTCCACCTCCCATTGAACTTAAGGAACTTCCATCCCACTTAGAATATGCTTTCTTAGAAGGAAAAGACCAATTACCGGTGATTATTGCTAAGGAATTGAAAGAGGATGAGAAGGAGCAACTTATTGAAGTCCTTAAGAAACATAAGAAAGCTTTAGCATGGAAAATATCCGACATAAGGGGAATTGATCCACATTTTTGTACTCACAAAATCCTTATGGAGGATGACTATAAACCCGCCATTCAAAACCAAAGGAGAGTTAACCCAAAAATTCATGAGGTTATTAAGAAGGAAGTGATTAAACTCTTAGATGCGGGTATGATTTACCCCATTTCCGACTCTCCATGGGTTAGCCCGGTTCATTGTGTTCCAAAGAAGGGTGGAATCACCGTGGTGCCTAATGAGAACAATGAGCTTATTCCCACGAGACTTGTAACCGGTTGGAGAGTTTGCATTGATTATAGAAAACTCAATGAGGCAACTAGGAAAGACCATTTCCCGCTTCCCTTTATGGATCAAATGCTTGAACGCTTAGCGGGAAATGAGTACTATTGTTTTCTTGATGGCTTTTCGGGTTATTTCCAAATACCCATTGACCCTAAGGATCAAGAAAAGACCACATTCACTTGTCCATACGGTACCTTTGCTTATAAGAGGATGCCTTTTGGCCTATGTAATGCACCGGGGACGTTTCAAAGGTGCATGATGGCAATTTTCCATGACATGATAGAGCAAACCATGGAGGTTTTTATGGATGACTTTTCCGTATTTGGGAACTCCTTTAGCTCTTGTCTCACCAATCTTGAGAGAATGCTTAAGCGTTGTGAGGAAACACGTTTGGTGCTTAATTGGGAGAAATGTCACTTTATGGTGAAAGAGGGGATTGTTTTAGGACACAAAATATCCAATAAGGGATTAGAAGTTGATCGAGCTAAAATTGATGTGATTGCTAAGCTTCCCCCACCCACCTCGGTTAAAGGTGTGAGGAGTTTCTTAGGTCATGCGGGCTTTTATAGGCGCTTTATACAAGATTTTTCTAAGATAGCTAGACCAATGACTCATCTCTTGGAGAAAGAGGCTCCTTTCATTTTTGATCAAGCTTGTTTAGACTCTTTTGAGACACTTAAGGAAAAATTGACAAAGGCTCCCGTTTTGGTTTCTCCAAATTGGGAATTACCTTTTGAGCTTATGTGTGACGCTAGTGATTATGCGGTGGGGGCCGTCTTAGGACAAAGAGTTAATAAGCATTTCCAACCTATACACTATGCGAGTAAAACCATGACCGGTGCACAACTTCATTACACTACCACGGAAAAAGAGTTGCTTGCTATAGTATATGCTTTTGAGAAGTTTAGACCATACCTTGTGCTTTCCAAGACCATAGTGTATACGGATCATTCCGCTCTCAAATATCTTATGACAAAACAAGATGCTAAGCCTAGGCTTTTGAGATGGGTTTTGTTGCTTCAAGAGTTTAAGATAGAGATTCGTGATAAAAAAGGGGCCGAGAATTTAGCGGCGGATCATTTGAGTAGACTTGAGCATCCTTTTCAAGGAGATTTCCCACATCAAGAAATCAATGAATCCTTTCAATTAGAGGAGCTCATGTCTATCTCTTCCCAAGAGGATGCCACACCTTGGTTTGCGGATATTGCAAACTATCTTGTGGGCAATGTGCTTATTGAGGGTCTTACTTACCAACAAAAGAAAAAGTTTCTTAAGGAAGTGAAGTATTACTTTTGGGATGATCCATATCTTTTTAGGCAATGTGCGGACCAAATCATTAGACGGTGTGTAGATGGGCCCGAGGCATTTAAAATCTTAGAGGCATGTCATAAAGGACCTACGGGTGGACATTTTGGGCCTAACTACACCGCCAAGAAAGTCTTTGATTCGGGTTACTATTGGCCTTCCATTTACAAGGATGCTCAAGAGATGGTGAAATTTTGTGATGTTTGTCAAAGACAAGGAAAAATTACACAACGTGATGAGATGCCACAAAATTTTATCCAAGAGTGTGAGATATTTGATGTATGGGGAATAGATTTCATGGGACCTTTTCCATCCTCTAAGGGAAACAAGTATATACTTGTGGCGGTGGATTATGTGTCCAAGTGGGTGGAGGCTAAAGCCTTACCTACTAATGATGCTAGAGTGGTTGTAAAATTCTTGAAACAATTGTTTGCTAGATTTGGTGTACCTCGGGCCATCATAAGTGATCGTGGTACGCACTTTTGTAATGATCAATTCACAAGAGTTATGAAGAAATATGGAGTGAATCATAGACTTTCTACCGCGTATCACCCTCAAACAAATGGTCAAACCGAGGTCACAAATCGTGGTTTAAAGAGAATTTTAGAGAGAACGGTGGGAGAGCATAGAGCTTCTTGGTCGGATAAGCTTGATGATGCTTTGTGGGCGTTTAGGACGGCTTTTAAGACACCAATTGGTTGTACTCCTTATAGGCTTGTCTATGGAAAAGCGTGCCACCTTCCATTTGAGTTAGAACATAAGGCATCTTGGGCTCTCAAGTGGGCTAACTTTGATTTAAACCAAGCTGGTTCACATAGGAAAGATCAAATCAATGAGATGGATGAGTTGAGAGCCAATGCCTATGAGAATTCTTTGCTATACAAGGAAAAGACTAAGAAATTGCATGATGCTAAGATTAAGAATCGTGAGTTCAAAGTTGGAGAGCCGGTTCTCCTCTTTAACTCAAGATTGAAGCTTTTTGCGGGCAAGCTTAAGTCGAGATGGTCCGGTCCATTCACTATTGCTCAAGTGTTTCCATATGGAACTCTTGAGTTGTCCCAACCCGATGGTCCAAATTTTAAAGTGAATGGTCACCGTGTTAAGCATTACTTTGGGGAGGACATTTCCGTTGAAATGGTCCAAGAGGTCCCCATTTTCCCCATGAATTAATTCATTGAGGGACGAGTCGAGCTAGAGACTCATTAACTCAAGCATCGTATAACTAGGTTTAGAGTGTTGTAGGTTAGAAATAAAGGCATAGATTTGGAGATAAGTGTAGGGGAGACCTTCTTTTGTCTTCATGCTTGTTTGTAGGGTTGCTCACTCATCTCATGCTTTGGAGCTTATGGAGGAGGCCCTTGTATCCGGTTCACTTCGTTACTTTAGTGATTTTTCATTGACACCTTGTGCTTAAACATGATTTCACTAATAGTAGTCCTTTCCTTAACTTGGGTTAAGCAGTCTATTCATTGTCATAAGTGTAGGGGAAGTTTTTATACTTCCATGCTCTTAAACATTGAGGACAATGTTTAGCTTACGTGTAGGGGGGTCTTCTATCGAAGTGACCTTACCTAGAACTTGTCATTGTCTTGCATGATAACATGGAAAATTGAATTTTAAACATTTTTCAAATTTTTGATCTACTTTGGCCACCAAAAATATGCATTCATGATTTTTGCATCAATCATTTTCCATTTGCATAACACATTTGCATTTTATATATTTCTTCTTTTATTTTTCATCAAAAAAAAAATATATAAAAAAGAAAAAAATATAATAAAACATGGTTTTAACAAGTTTAGATTTCTTTGACATATTAGGCCCGCCATGGATATTTTGACTCAACCCGAGTTTGCTTATTTTAGCAATCTCTAGCTAGTATCCTTAACCATGTAGTCCTTCATTGGTCTATTAGGCTAAGCTTCCACCAATTTCATTATTTGAAATTTTAAATTTGTGGAGAATGGGAAATGATAGAGTTGAAGCAAGTGTAAAAGGGCTAGATAGACCTCATGGCAATTACTTGTGGCTAAACCCTTCTCTTCTTTACCTCTACTTTCTTCGCATGTATATAATTGTTAATAAATAATCAAGTACGGTTTTAATTGGTTCGTAATCTCTTATGCATTTTTGGCTAATCATTCATGGTTGATATGAGTACGTCTTAAGATTCTAAGTTAGCACGTTTTATGTGTACTAGACTTGTGTCATGCTCCATATTTAGCGGGTGTTTTTCTTTTTCTTCTTTGCAAATTTCTTGGTGAGGAATAAAGAAAAATAAGAGCGGCTTATGAAAAAAAATGAGTGGCTAGAAAAAAAAAGAAAAAAAAAAAAAAAAAGAAAAAAAAAATTATGCAAGACTCCCAAGAGGGGCAGTGTGGTGTTAATTATAGTGACTATTGAGTTCCAATATTACCTTGACGTGTTGCGGGGATTCAATAGATTGCTCCAATCCAATATTACCTTGACGGGTTGCGGGGTTGAAGATCCAAAGTCTCAAAAAGATGGCGGATGTAAATTATTGCGTGAGTTTTATTTTTCTTTCCTTAGCGAGTGTGTAGTTACTTATGAAAGCATGACATGAGGATTTTACACATAAGGCGAATGACTTATTACTCTTAATACGGACTTGTATTAATTGTGAGCGGTTTTTCAAGTAATGGATGAGAAGATTACTTAGGATTAAAACCGTGCTTCCTTATTTTTGGATTTTACACTTCTTATATTTCACACTTGAATAATGACAAATTTGCCCACAAGCAATTTGTTCAAATAATAACCGGTTCCACATTTAATTGTCATGAATAAGTTGATGCACTTTTTACTTGTGAATGCAATGATTCCATTTATTAACTTGGTATGGGGAAAGTGAAACTTGAGGGTGATAAGTGTCCATGGTATCCAAGCCCTAATCCAAATCATTGAATTCTTTATGAGTTATTTCCATCAAAACCATTTCAAGAAAAATCAAAAAGATATAGATAGAATTGTATTCATTGCATTATTAAAAGTCAAAATCATGCATCATTTAGTTTAAGAGTAGTGTAGATGCATCTCATATGGCCAAGGTGGATTGATTATGAGGGAAATGTAAATTTTTAAGCCTTGAAATATAATATTGCATGAGGACATGGCAATGCTCAAGTGTAGGGGAATTTGATATGAGCTTAAACTCATATCCTTTTATCAACAAATAACCCTAAAACATGAAGCAAAATACCCATTTATCTTGTAAAAAGCAGTATTATGTGGTATGTTGTGTTTGTGTGATCTTATGTAGGTAAAAGGATACAATTTCAAGCAAACAAGGAAAAATCAAGCTCAAATGGATGAAAAAGACAAAAGAGGATCAAAAGTGACAAGACTTTGAAGTTCAAGGACCTATCTTGACGAGTTGTGAAAGTTGAAGGACTAGAAGTGCAAATTATGAAAAGTCAAGATTCAAGTCAAACCTGGTCAACTATCAAGTCAACTCAGTCAAAGGACCATTTTGTACAAGTTTTGGAAGTTAAAGGACCAAAAATGACAAAGGAATGAAGATCTTAGCTTGAAATGGGAATCTGCCAAGTATAGGGACCAAATCTGCCAACTTTGGAAAGAATTGCAAGTTTAATCCATGTGTTAAAGATTTTAGCCAATGGGAATAAAGGAAGTGCCTCACACGGATCACCACATAAGCCCATTAACTGCCGCCACATTTATTACCATATCTAAACAGTGTAATCCGTGTGAAATGTTTTAAACCAACCAGGGAATGACACGTGTCATCTTCTTTAACAAGAAAATTTCCAGGATCGGGTTTTTGATAGAGGGCATTTCATGAGAAGATCAAAACACCAAACTTGCTCGTTTTGAAGAGAGGAATACAATGGTGCAATCCAATTAACAAATTATCCATTCAATCAAGAACACCCAAATTAGTTCATCACCTTCAAAGAGCAAATGCAGAATTCTTCCACGTGGCAAATTGTTATTGGTTCTGACACGTCACAACTCCAACAAATTCTCCTATCTTGCCTATAAATAGCTAGGATGTACCTCATTTCTGAGGGTAGCTTAATTTTGTAAAAACACATAGTTAAATTTCCCTTTCCCTTTTTCCCTCACTTTTCCCCTAACTACTCAAGAGTCTGACAAACTCTTGAGTCAGTTAGTTAGTTGTTAGCTTGTAACCAACCTTTGTAACTGAATTCATGCAATAAAATTCAAACTTCATTTTCCCGCCAAATTCTGTTCTTCTCAATTCTGTTACTACTTGCTGTTATTTGATCATCCTGTTGTTGATTTGTGATTGTTATGATCAATCATTGATCATAATTGTCATTGGAGGAGTTTTGTAGCTGTTTGTTCAGAATTCAAGTCAATCCTTTGTTCCTTTGAAGATTTGTAGCAGGATGATGAATGTAGATGATTGTAGCTGATTAGATTGATGATTTAGTATACTAGTGATAGGTGGTGGTATCACTAGTGCAAGAGAGCTCAGCGCTCCTCTTCTTCCCAAAGGATTTCTACTTTAGGTTCTAAAGTCCTTATTTTTGTTCCACTTAACAAGTCCTTGCATGTTCAATTTCCTAGTTAATCTTGATGGCTGCCTGTTTTACTTGATAAATAGTTGTTGTTTGATTGATTTTAGTTCATTTGTAGCTTAATCTTGCCTACTTGTTCATTGATTTGAGATGCATTTGTAGTTTCTGCCTTATTTCAGTCACATTTTAGCTTTGCACCTAAATTGAGTTCTAGTTGAGATAATTGTTTGATTTCAGCTTGATTAGCTTTCATTTTGTCCATTGAAACAAGTCTGCTATAGCCTCTATATCAGTTTAATCCAGTACTCAATTAGTCTTTGTAAAAGTTTGATCAAAACAGATAAAGGAGTGTTTGGGAGTAGCTTAGAATCAGTTTTCAAGAGTTGGAAATTGGTGTTTAGAAGTTTGTTTCCAGTCTTTAGTTGATAACAATTGGTTTTAAGACATTTGCAAGTCAAACATAAGGTCAATCAGGCAATTGGCATAAAAATTGTTTGGGTTAGCTTATTTCAGTTTTGTTCTTTAAAAACTTGCCAATTTCAATTGCTTGTTTCTCCTTCATTACTTGATGAAATTTGCTCAAACTTGTTTCCAGACTTAGCTTACATCATAACCTTTCAGTCTTTAAAAGGAAAATCTACAGTTTTAGGTTATAAGCTAGAAATAAGCTTTTTAGCTCAAGCCTGAGCATTTGTCATTCTCTGAGATGAATTGATGTCTGTTTTCTTGGTTCTCTTAATCTAGTTCACAAAAGTCTTGATTTTCTTTCACCAATCCATTTAGTTAGTATTGAATATGAAGTTTTGAAGTTTTGAGCTTTTTCATAAAAATTGGTCAAACTTGGTCAACATAACCTCAAAAGAGCTTATTTCAGATTTCTTCTTCATTACTGGATGAAAATGGTTCTAGTTTGATTTTCCCTTCTTTAAATCAAGTGCTTAATCAGTTTCTTCACAAAAATCAAGTTGTGACTGTTTGGTTTGGGCTGTAGCTTATTTTGTGCTTATTAATAAGCACTCAATTGCTTATTTTTGACTTTTAGCTTATTTCCTTGAACACACGTAGCTATAATTGGATTTTAAGAGTTTTGCAAGTTGTTTCAGCTTATTTGGTTGAGTATTAAGCTCAAACGAGGTTATTCTTCCCTTTGTCCCATTTTTAGTTAAAACTTTAGTTTAATTGCACTTTAGTCCTTTCTTTTCAATAAGTGTTTATCTTTGGCTAATCTTGCTAGTTTTTAGGGTTTGCATATATTCAGTCCCTGGACTTTGAAGTTTGTTAAATTTCAGTTGTTAAGTTTGTTAGTTTGTTACTATTTGGTTAGTTTGTTAGAGTTTTTACATAATTGGTCCTTTTAGTTAACTGTTTTGCATTAGTAGTCCTTATAACTTTTAGAATTTACATTTCAAGCATTTACATTTCATAGAAATTACATTTTCAGTCCTTTTAGTTTCAAGTTTTGCATTTTATATTTTACTTGGATAAAATTTGGTATTTGCAACTTGTTTTACGTATAAGTAGGTTTATATATTTCATTTTTAATTAGAGTTGTTTGAATTAGCAATAGATTACCAAGCAAGCTTGAACAACCAAGAACAATTATAAATCTGATATTGATTGGACTTTCTATTGGTTAAGAACTGAGAAAACGAACTTGCATTATACACATTTCAAGGATCAAGACCACGTCTAACATCACGTGATTATGAATTCCTTTTTGGACCATCGAAGAATAAGGAACAATAAGAAATTCATGGACCAATTTAAAAATTATTTATTGACGTGAGCTTCTTGAAAATAGTATCAAACACATTCCCACGGGAACAATAGGCAAAGTAACCAATAACAACACCAACATGCGACTTTGAATAACGGACTGAATGAGACTATGCAACAAGTAGTTTCTCTCCTATAGAGGAGCTTAGACCACACACTGCTTTTGTTTTTATCGGTACCCTAGGGCATCACAGCCAATCATATAAAATAATTTTGAACCACAGTAGCTATCAGTGTCCATTTAGATCAAATGTAATATTCGAATCCAGTGTCTTGAAACATAGACCCAAACTTTACTTTTTCAAAGCAATAGTAGAAATCGAATCCTGGAAACCAGTCAACAATATCTCCATAATCACATACCTTAAAATAACCCATTTGTGGCTGTATAGGATCCCCAATCATCCTCCATTCATGGACACACTGCCTCCATGATCACACCGGACATAGATCATGCCGTTCCTCCTTCTGATCTTTGTTCACAGCAGTAACAACAATTCGTATATTATGAACAGATCTCGGATTCATTAAGAAACCCTAAACAAATAATAATTCAATGATGAATCATTACAAACGCTTAGAGTAGAAGCTTCAAGTGTAGATCTGTAACCCTAATATGTTCAATGTGATACATTCAAACTCATGAATCTGCTTTGTCACCTTCATGAATACTCGATGTGTGCCTCAAGTGTTTCAATCACGAATTTAGGGTTTATTCAAAACCCTAATAAAAGATCTTTTGCGACACTAAACCTTTGTTCTGCTTGTATCAACCATCTTTCTTGAACCACCAGCAGCGACATCTTTTTCTTCTCATATATCACGACTTCTTTATTCAAGATCAGATCTAGGGCTTATTCAACCTTCTTTCACTATTGGCAGCATTCGATCAAACCATTATCATCACAATGGATCACAACAGGCTGCTACTATGTTTCATCAAGATGGATCTAGGGTTTATGCAAACCCTAAAAACGAAATCAACACAACAGCTTTAGCAACAGATTATTTGTCACTAAACTGTCATAGATGTGACTACTCCTTCCTCTCGTTCTTTTTGTGACACCATATTTGTCACAAAAACGTCGCAATTCTGTCACATATCTGACAGACCGTCGCTAAACCGTCACTAAAACTGTCGCTAATTCTGGACAATGGCTTCACAGCAACACAAACACGAACATAACACCTTGTATCTCCTAGATATCACGAGCCTTAGGCTCTGATACCAAGTGTGGAGTCCATTAGATCGTTAGACTCAATGGTAAAAACCATTATATCTAGGATAATCATCATTCATATGATTAACATAGCGGAATAGAATAATGATTATGACGAGGTGTTAACAAACATAAATTTCCTCCCAAAGTGCTTGTATTAAAGATTAAGACAAACAACTCTAGGTGTGTATACATTGAATCCCACACCTAGAGATCGAACTTTACTGTAGGTTACATTGTGAAAACTGAATTGTTATGTAAAACCTACGTCTATGTTTTCTTTATAAACTAGAAAACATAGCTTACAAAGAAAGCTAAAACAATTAAAAGACTCCAACGGCTTGTTCTTTTGCAACTTGTACTCTTTAGCCCTTGTCTTCTTATTTTGTTGTTTTTGACGCATCAACTCATAATTTCGACCCAACATATTCCGTCGCGACCATTAACCTCGTTGATATGATCGACGTTGTTTGCGAGGAATTTTCACAAGAAGTTTTAGGTTTTGGTATGAAAATAGTGGCAATCCCACTATGCTTGATCCCATTCTTGATAATTCGACACCAACCTTCACTCCATTTGAAGGTGGTGGTTTTACGTTGGAAGAATTCGATGTTCGACGTACTTGTGACGAAGACCTCGACAACGATGATGACTTCTCGATTATCAAGGATTTACTTAACGATTTCCCATTTCCTCCACCCGAGGAGGTTATGAGTATTGAACCCAAATCTTCAATTGAGGAAGCACCAATCCTCGAGTTGAAAGAGTTACCTCCTCATCTTGAATATGTATTTATGGAGGAGGACGACAAGTTGCCGGTTATTATTGCGAAAGATCTTTCGAATGATGAAAAAACCGCACTTGTCGATGTTCTAAATGATCACAAAGGGGCAATTGTGTGGAGATTATCCGACATTAAGGGGATCAATCCCAAATTTTGTACCCACAAAATCTTAATGGAGGAGGAATACAAACCCGCAATCCAATGTCAAAGGAGGGTAAACCCCAAAATTCACGACGTCATAAAAAAGGAGGTCCTTAAACTTCTTGACGCGGGAATGATTTACCCCTATTTCCGATAGCCCTTGGGTGAGTCCTATTCATTGTGTCCCTAAGAAGGGAGGAATGACCGTTGTGCCAAACGATGCCAACGAGTTAATTCCAACTCGACTCGTGACCGGTTGGAGGGTGTGTATCGACAATCGTAAGTTGAATGACGCCACTCATAAAGACCATTTTCCCTTGCCCTTCATGGACCAAATGTTGGAGCGTCTCGCGGGAAACGATTTCTATTGCTTTTTAGATGGCTTTTCCGGTTACTTTCAAATCCCCATCTATCCTCGTGACAAGAAAAAACTACGTTTACATGTCCATATGGAACGTTTGCTTATCGTAGAATGCCATTCGGACATTGCAATGCACCGAGAACCTTTCAAAGGTGCATGATGGCTATTTTTCATGACATGATCGAGAAGACGATGGAAGTCTTTATGGATGATTTTTCCGTGTTTGGTTGTTCGTTCACTTCGTGTTTGTCGAATCTTGAGACCAACCTTGTGCTCAATTGGGAAAAATGTCATTTTATGGTTAAAAGTGGAATTTTCTTAGGGCACAAGGTTTTGAAAGCGGGGATTGAGGTAGACAAAGCTAAGTTAGACGTCATCGACAAATTACCTCATCCCAAAACCGTTAAGGGAGTTAGGTGTTTCCTAGGCCACGCGGGTTTATCGTCGATTCATCAAGGACTTTTCAAAGATATCTCAACCTATTACACATATCCTCGAAAACGATGAACCTTTTGTCTTTAAAGAAGTTTGTGTACGAGCCTTTGAAATCCTTAAAAGGAAGCTTACCGAAGCTCCCATTCTTGTTGCTCCCAATTGGAATCTCCCCTTTGAGCTCATGTGTGATGCTAGTGACTACGCTATTGGGGCCGTATTGGGGCAACGACATGAAAAGCACTTCTTGCCTATTCACTATGCTAGCAAGACAATGACCGAGGCTCAACTAAAATACACTACAACGGAGAAGGAATTCCTTGCCGTGGTGTATGCATGTGAGAAATTCCGACCTTACCTCGTCTTGACTCGATGCATAGTGTATACGGATCATTCAGCTATTAAGTATCTCATGGCTAAACAAGATGCAAAGCCGAGATTACTTCGTTGGATTATCCTCCTACAAGAATTTGATGTCGAAATCCTTGACAAAAAAGGTGCCGAGAATCTAACGACCGATCATCTTTCTCGTTTGGAAGATCCTCACCAAAGTATTTACCAGCCAAAGGAAATCACCAAAACATTTCCTCTCGAGACACTTGGTGTAGTGAATTCAAAGCTTGATTCATCTACCCCATGGTTTGCGAACATCGCAAATTACCATGCGGGGAACTTCATCATCAAGGGTATGACGACTCAACAAAAACGAAATTCGTGACGTCAAGTTCTATTGTTGGAACGACCCTTACTTGTTTCAAACTTGTGCGGATCAAATTATTCGACGTTGTGTATTTGGAACCAAAGCTTCTAACATCCTTAGAGCTTGTTACGAGGGACCCACGGGTGATCACCACGGTGCTAATCTCACGGCTAAGAAGGTCTTTGATACCGGTTTCTTTTGGCCTACTATTTACCTAGATGCACATGCACTTGTGAAGTCATGTGATTCATGCCAACGACAAGGAAAAGCCTCACAAAATGATGAAATGCCACAAAATATCATCCAAGTGTGTGAGATCTTTGACATTTGGGGAATTGATTTTATGGGGTCGTTCCCATCATCTCGTGGTAATAAGTACATCCTTGTCTCCGTTGACTACCTATCCAAGTAGGTGAAAGCTAAGGCTTTGCTCACGAACGATGCTCGTGTGGTAGTGAAGTTTTTGAAAAGCTTGTTTTCTCGGTTTGGAACCCCTCGTGCGATCACAAGCGATCGTGGAACCCATTTTTGTAACGACCAATTTGAAAGGGTCTTACGGAAATATGGGTTTACACATCGGCTTTCTACGGCTTATCACCCACATAGGAGTGGTCAAGTCGAGGTTTCAAACCGAGCGTTGAAGAGGATCTTGTAGAGATCGATTGGGGAAAACCGACAATCTTGGTCGGATAAGTTGGACGATGCTTTGTGGGCCTTTCGGACCGCTCATAAGACACCCATCGGGTGCACTCCTTATAAGCTTGTGTATGGGAAGAATTGTCACTTACCTATTGAACTCGAACACAAAGATTATTGGGCCCTTAAGCATTGTAATGATGATATTGAGACCGCGGGAAAACACCGGAAAATGCAATTAAATGAATTGGATGAATTAAGGGACATTGCTTATGAAAATTCATTGATTATAAAGAAAAAACTAAAAAGTTTCATGACTCAAAAATTAAAAACCGGGTTTTTAACATTGGAGATCAAGTGTTGCTTTTTAACTCACGTTTTGAAATTCTTTTCTGGCAAGTTGAAATCCCGTTGGTCCGGTCCATTTGCCGTGACTCAAGTTTTTCTTTATGGGACCATCGAGCTAGCTCAAAATGATGGCCCCAATTTAAAGGTGAATGGACATAGGTTGAAGCACTACTTTGGCGGGGAAGTTCCATCCTTGAACTACCTCGACCAAATCACCTTCCCCAATGATAATTAGTGTTGAGGGGATCGAGTCGAGCTCATGACTCGGTAGTAAAAAACGAGGTGCCTCGTGGGGGAGTTTCATGCTTATCCTATGTACATATTATCGCTTTCTAATGTAGTAACGTGAGGGGATTTGTGCCCTTCCAACCTTTGTTCCGTGGTTGTTTGTGACATGTGGGTTTTAGATGATCATGACCTTCACGATTGGAGCCTCTCGTGTTCGTTTTATGGGAGCACTCGATCGTCTTCTTTGAAGACTTTCTCAATATCCATGATATATCCTTATATGTTCTAACCTTAGGTTTATAGCACACTTCATAAACGACTTTAAATTTAACGGTTACACCCTTTCCATGCTAGATTATGCATTCGACTACGTCTCTAGTATGGGGGTTTCCAACCCTTAGACTCGAAACATTGAGGACAATGTTTAACTTTAGTATGGGGGGTGAATAGATACTTGCCTTGCCAAACCTTCACGCTTTCCAAAGTTTATCTTTTTGTTTTTCGTTTTGTTGCAAAATAAGGCTAAAAATGGCCAAATTTTAAAAAAATTCTCATGTTTTATATGTGTTTAAAGACACGAATGTAGGTTTTCTGATGGCGAGAATAAGAGTAATTTTTTACACGACCGTGCGTGTTGAGCACTTAGCTTCGATTCCTTAACTTATATTAGGCTAAGTCTCTTAAATGAGGACGAGAAATGATAGAGTTAATTATAAGTTACTATGATAAACGTAGAGTACTCGTATTCTTTCAAAAACTCATGTGTTCTTGTTGTTTGCTTATTCTCCCTTCGCTTGTAAATATATTTTGCTTAATAAGTATTGGCTTAGCAGTTTAGTCTTGATTGTTGGTTTCTAGTCTTTTCTAATAGCTTCCATGTAATTAAATTGGGAAGACATTAAGGTATCGCCAGCGTCACGTTTTTGAAGTATTGCCAACCCGAATAATCAAAAGCTTCACCTAATAATAAGATTTCAAGTACTCACCTAAATCAAGCAAACAATTTGAAGCTCACAAGGCCAAAAATTATATGCAAAATTGAAAGTGAATCAAACCTTAATCTTTGAAGCTTTAAAGATCCAAAATTCGCTTTTAGCGTGAGGATATACGTCTTTGGCCATAATAAACACCTCATGGCGAGGTTAAATAAAAGGCAAGGCAAGACTGAAGTCATAATAAAAGCTTCATGGCGAAGTTGAATAAAATATGGAGGTAAACCTACGATAATAAGGCCCATCCGGTAGGGGGCGTATAAAAGTCTTGGTAATAAGTCTCATGTTCAAAACCGTTATAAAACTGTGTTTATCGATCCTTCTTGTTGACTTAATTTTTTGACATCGTTGTCTATTAGGGGGTTATTAATTCGATGGTCTTGGTTACACCGTTATGACTCTATTTTAGACCTAAATCTCTATCATCGCATAAGTCAAACAATGTATCCTCGTGAAACATTCAAGACAAAATAAAATATAAGAGATACAATTTAGGAAAATGGGAGGATAAGTACGTGATTAGGGCATATGAGTAGTGTTAGCATTACTAACTTATAATGACAATGGTCTCGTTGCACGCTTAGCATGGAATTGGGGTGAAAATCAAGGACGACGAAATTATTTCTAACGAAGCATTCACGTGTTCTTGTTCTATGAACCTAAACGTCCCATTTTGCGATGAGATTCATACATTATGTCTAAAACGCAAGTAGTAGTGATAGTAGTAGAGTAGCTAGTTTATCATTCAATAAAAGTGCATAAAAATAAATTCCGGAGATGCTACGATACTTTATTCTAGCATTGCGTAAGGGCGCAACAATGGTTTAGTATGGGGGAGTGATGAGACTGCTTTTATACATAGTCTCATCGTCCAAAATAGGCTTAAAATGCATTAAATATCATCAAAAAGGGCAAATATATGCTTGTGTTTGTTACATGTGTATTTTAGGTACGGATATTGAGAAAATGACAAAAGATCACAAGAAACAAGCAAAAACGAACACGGGAAACGAAGCCGCACAATGAACCGAGCCCTAATAGTGATTTTTCAAGAATAAACCTTGAAGATTTAAAGATCATACAAAAAGGGTCCTCCAATATTGAAGAATTGACACTTTAAACCCTTGTATATTTATAATTACAAGTTTGGTCCCTAAAGTTGGTCAAATTTACCAAAAGGGCCCTCCACTTTGAAGAATTGGAAAGAATGGTCCCTCAACAATGAATACTTGTCAATATTCGTCCTCCACAAAGTCAACAATACAAGTCAAGACCATAATGTGTGAATAAAATGCCAAAACAACCCTTCAAGTATCAAGAATTTGCAAGAAATACCCCTGAAAATACTTTGGAAAAGTATTTGGGGCAAAACTGTGAAAAGTAAAACTTCTATAACAAAGGAATTCGTTTTTGGCTATGTTTAAACTGAAGTGACAAAAGAAAGAGAGAAGAAGGACCAAAGCTGGCAGACAACTAAACTTACCTTAACCAACCAACACATGCCACCTCACCCTACTCACCCTCTCATCCAATCACCTTCCACCATTCTCCCACGTCACTTTCCACTCACACCAGAATTTAACTAATCTTGATTAGTTTAATATTTGGCGCTTAACATTTCATTCAAACCTTAATCCAGATTAAAACCACCACTATTCACCATATGAACAATTTTGGGTATTCCTTAATTACTTGTAATTAGCCCCTAAAATTGTCCAGAACTATGATTAAGGGACTCTTAATCATAACCCAACTCTCAAATCCTATGCCACATCACCACAAGTCATATGCCACCAACCTTGTACACGGTTTTGGGAGAAGATGCCAAAAGTTGCCAGAGAATCCAACCATCCTCAAGCAGCTTACATGCTAAGCATTTACAAGAGCCATTGGATGCAATTCCACCAACTTTTCAACAACAAACTGCCAAAGAAATCACATGATCAGTCAAGGTTTTCAAAAACCTCAAGGGCATTTCAGGAACTTCTATACATTAGGGTTTACGTTTTTCTTTGCATTTCTTTAACACATGTAGCCTATAAAAGGAATTAGAGTTACAACATTGAGCCCTGCTCTTGGTTTTCTATTTGGTTAACATTCTGTAAATCCTCCTTCACTATTAATGAATTGTGTTTGAATTGTGTGACGAATTCCAAGTGCCAACCTTTTTAGTTACTTGTTATTGATATATGTTTGTGTTTCTGAAATCTTAAAACCTGTTTTCTAACCTTGTGCAAGAAATTTCTCAAAGTTCAAAATCTTGATATTTTGCTAGGTCTTTGGTACATCTTTGGATTTTTTGGATTACAAGTGATCTAAACACCCTGATAAGGAGCTTATCAAGGTGTTGGGAGCTTGTGGTTTGGGGATAATCAAAGAGTGGGTACAAAGGTTGCATTAATCAAGCTTTTTTTCACTTTTCTGTTTTTCATATTTTATGTTCTAACCTTGTTGAATCTTAGCAGCTTTGTTGTGGAAGCTTGTGCCTTGTTTTGCTAGGCACATCAGCTGAAAAATTCATGAGTGTGGATGTACATTCATGAGGTTTGAGTTATTGAACCCAAAATCTGACAAAATACTTGATTTTTGTTATTTTGTGTTCTGCTGTTGTTCTTGTTGATTTTGTGGCTTAATATTGCTTGATATTGGATAATATAGTAGTTATTGTGTTAGATTGGGGCTTGGGTAACATTGAATCACACTTATACTTTGTTAAATCTTGGATTGAAAAAGTTAAGGGGTGTTTGGGTTAACTTGTTTAAGTTCATAAAGTGTTATTGAGTTATTGTTTGTTGGTTATTTGAGTTGGTATCTGTTATATTCTTGGTTGAATGCTATTTGCTGCAAGTTATTGGCTTTAAATCATCAAAATCTTGATTGTGCTATAAAAGTTGGAAATCTGCTTGTTTTGACCTAAGATTTTGGAAACACTTAGTTTGTATGCATGCTTAGGGATAACACGTGATTAAATATACTTATTATAACTTGTTAAGAAGACAAAAATATCACTTGGGTGCCTTTGCTTAACCTGAATCCAACAAAAAGTCACATAAGACAAAAAGTCAAATTGGTCAAGCAGTGGGAACTCCTTTCCCCTGCTACTAGCCACTGCTAGTGTAATTTATCAAAAAGCTTATTCATAAGCCATTCTAGCTTATTGGGACTTGCAACAACTTTGTTTTTGTAATCAATCTTACTTATTTGACCCATTTAAGAGATCTGGAGCTTTGTGGACTTTGACTTTTAGGTTTGACTAGAAAACCAAACTATTTGACTTTTACAAAATTGCTTATTGCTTATTCCAGCTTAATGAGTGGTTGTTTTGAATGTTTTTTTTATTATTAAGCTTAGTTAAGCTATTTGTGACTTATTGCAACTTGAATCAGCTCTTAAAATAGCCTAGAACTCAAAAACGACTATTTTGTCATTTTGTGAAGAGAGCTTTGGTTTATTTCAGGCTTATTCCTTGAGCTTATTTCAAGTTTCTTTTTGCAAATAGCTTATTTAGGTCAAGAGAAGGACGTGGGTAAAATTTTAGCTTATGGCATCAGCTTATAGCTTAATGGGCCAAAAAGCCCATTAAGAATAAGCTGTTTTGAAATAAGCTAGCTTAAGCTCATTTTCGGCTTTTGGAAAATTGTATTTAAAATCAGATTTTAAGCTTAACTAGAGGTTTTGGGCCCATTCTGTGGTCTTTTTCTTATTGGGCCCAATTCTAAGCCCATCAAGGGACTGTTTGGGTATTTGGACCATTTGAAGGCCCAATAGGGGTAATTTTTAAATTGCAAGTTCATTTTTGTTTTATTTAGGTTAAAATAAACTAGTTTGCAACTTTTTATAATTTTTTTATAAATTTTGGATTTTTATTAATATTTTATTATTAAAAATTAAATTTTAGATTTTTGCAAGTTTTTCATTTTTCCTAGTTCAAATATATTAAGTTAGGAATTTTAAAATTTTTAGATTAATTTTATTGTCATTTGATTAATTTTTAGAATTATTTTAAGTTTTAATAGTTTTTAATTGTTTTTAAATAGTTTTTATTAATTTTAAAATTTTCAAAAATAGTTTTAATTTTAATTAAGTCATTTTAGAGGTTTACAAGTTAAAAAATCTTATTTTGGCCTTTTTGTTATTTAAACTGATTTTTTGGGCTTTAATTAGCATTAAAAAATTAATATTTAATTAAATAAAAGGTTTGAGTGATTTTTGATTTTTTGTAAAGTCTAATTACATTTTTTAGGATTTATTGCAATTTTCTAGGAATTTTTAGGGTAACTTTTAAATTTAGTCACTTTTTACGGTTTTACGTGTACGACTTCGTCTTAGTTTAATTCATAATCGTAACCGTCATCCCTTTCTAATCTCTTTTCTATTTTTCTTTTCTCATCAATATAATCATAAACACTTAATCATCTCTTTATACAACACGCAAGCCTCCTTGAGAATGATCCCCAGTTTGGGTCATTAGTGCTTGGTTTTCCTAAACGACACTCAATACTTGCCACTTTTACGCTCTTTTCCTAAAGAGTAGTAAAACCACTACATCATGAACCTTCCCCTACCCACATCCAGGAAAGGGACAACAAAGCTCCCATAGGTGCTCAATCACAGCTGAAATGCCCTAGGGGTATCTTGAAATGGTTTGAAAAACCCTTGACTACAACAGTCAAGGGTAAAAAGTCACAGTGACTTTTTAATTCTTTTGTTTGATGGATGTGTTGAACCATTGAACAAATAAGCAAATTCAAGCCCCTTAAACAAGTTTAAATGCTGGTTTTAAAGAGCTTATGAACTAGATTATGGAGCTATAAGTGGGTTAGAACAGATAAACAAACAACAGAAGAAAACACTTTTTAGAAAAGGAACAAAGTAGCCTAACAAGAAACTAAATAACCCCCTTATATTCTTCAATGCTCTTTAATTTTCAAACAGAAGATCAAAGACTTACGATCAAAATATAATGAAATTGGGTCCCAAAATTCTGCAAAGGTTTTTGGAAATTTTGGTAAAAGAAACTTAAAATAAAACTTTTGAAAACTTAACTTGGATCAATAACACTTGCATAAAAAATAAATTTGAACACAGATTCTCACCAACTTTTTCATTAAGATTTTGAGAAAAGGAATTACAAAATTAGGATCAAAGCTGAAAAATAATTTATCGAGGGCTTACAATCCTTCTAGAACTGAAAATAAGTCCTAATACCCTAGCTGTGGAGTTTCAGTCTTGCCCTTGATGAATATATGAAGATACCTTTGAGATGCTTTTCTATATGTTTGAATTTTTGAAGTCAAGAGAGCCATGTGATAATCCTTGGATTCATGTGACTTACCAGTCTGCCAAAAGTGATCCCAAGCATCAAAATATGAGTAGGGAGGAAGGGATTGCTGTGGTTCGTTGATCATTCTGCCAAAATTTGTATAGTTGAGCAGGGAAGGTCTTGGGAGAACATGTGAGTGATGTGTGAGGTGGTTAAAGGGTGTGGTTATGTGTACAAAACGTTTAATCAAAAATATAGAGGAGATTAAAGTTTAATTCCATGTGATTAATGATTTTGATTTTTAGGTTTTATGTTGGAACAATCCCACCTTTGATCTGAAAAGAGGATTAAAGTTTGTGTTAGGTAAGTTTATGATAAAGTACTACTTACTTTTAAAATTAGTATTTATTAAATCAAACGGGTTAGGTAGGGTTTGTGGATTGGGTATGGTATTGGGCTTGGGTGGGTTTGGACGGGTAAAGTGGTGGATATGGGCTGTGTTTGCTCAGCTTTGACCCTCCATATTTCAACAAGTATTCATTTTTGGCACAAATGCTTGAGACAGCTTTTGGGGCACTTTTCCTTTGTTAAACACTTTGAGCTAATTATAGTTTTAGTCCTTGTGGTTGATAACTTTAGAACAAGGACTACTCTTGGCATCTTTTGGAACTTCAAGGGATATTCTTGTACAATGAACAAACTTTAGGGATCAAACTTGTATTTTTTGTGAAATACAAGGGTATAAAGTGTCATTTCTTTAAAGTTGAGGGACCATTCTAGTACATCTTCAAATCTTCAAGGACTTTTCTTGGAAATTCATCATATGGATCAGGTTCTTTGTGTGGCTTCGTTTTCGGTGTTAGTTTTTGCTTGTATATTGTGATCTTTTTGTCTTTTCATGATATTCGTACCTAAAATAACACAATGAACAAACACAAGTGTTTTCCAAGGTATTTATGAAAATTTTCCATCTTTTAAGCCTGTTTATCGCAATGTATAATTGAGGTCTCATCACTCCCCTTACTAAACCATTGTCATGCCCTCACACAATGCTAGAATTAAGTATCGTATCATTTTAAAATTAAATTTTATTCTACATTTATTGAAATTTAAACTTAACTTGACCACTACATGCGTTTTAGACATAATGTATGATTTTCATCACAAAAATGTGACTTTTAGGGTCAAAGAATAAGAACACGTGAATAACTCATAGGGATAAGTTCGTCGTCCTTGATTTTCACCCAATTCCAGGCTAAACGTGAAACGAGATCATTGTAATTATAAGTTAGTAATGCTAACACTACTCATATGCCTTAATCACGTACTTAGACTCCCTTATTCCTAAGGTGTATGTCTTATGTTTTATTTTTGTCTTGAATGATCACGAGGATACATTTTTTACTTATGCGATAATAGAGATTAAGATCAAAAAATAGAGCCATAACGGTGTAAGCAAAATCATCAAATTAATACCCTTTCCTAATAGATAACGATGTCAAAGAATTAAGTCAACAAATAAGATTCGATAAACACGGTTTTACAACGATTTCGAACATTAGACTTATTACCAAGAGTTTGATATGCCCCCTAACGGATGGGCTTTATTATCTTTGGTTTACCCCCGCCTTTTATTCAACTCCGCAATGGAGCTTTTATTATGACTTCGGTCTTGCCTTGCCTTTTATTTAACCTCGCCATGAGGTATTCATTATGGCCAAAGACATATATCCTCAACGTGAAACGTAATTTTGGATCTTTAAAGCTTCGTGGTTTTAAGATATTCACTTTTAATTTTGAATAGATTTTTCGCCCTTGTGAGCTTCGAATTTTAACTCGATTTAGGTGAAGAGGTGCTTAAAAATTATTATTGGGGAAGCTTTCGATTATTCGGTTTGCTAATACTTTAAAACCGTGACGCTAGATAATCTTAAGTGTTTTCTCAATTTAATTACATGGAAAATATTATAATCAATTAGAAACGAACAATAAAGATTAAACCACCAAGTCAATATTTATTAACAATTGCTATATACAAGCGATGGGAGAAAAAACAAATAATTAAAACACATGAGTTTTAAAAGAATATGAATATTCTACGTTTAGCAGAGTAACTTATAATTAACTCTTATTATTTCTCGTCCTTAATTTAATGAGACTTAGCCTAATATAGTTAAGGAATGAAGCTAAGTGCTCAACACGCACGGTCGAGTAAAAAATTACTCTTATTCTCACCATCGGAAAACCTACATTCATGTCTAAAACACTTATGAGAAACATAGAAAATTTTTAAAATTTGGCCATTTTTAGCCTTATTTGCAACAAAAAGATTAAAATTTGAAAGCGTGAAGGCATAGCAAAGTGAAGTATCTATTCACCCCCTATACTAAAATTAAACATTGTCCTCAGTGTTTTGAGTCTAAGGGTGGAACACCCCCATGCTAGATACGGAAAGTCAAATGCTTACTCCTAGCATAGAAAGGGTATAACAATTAATATTAAGCTGTTTATGAAGTATGCATAAAGATAATTGTTAGAACGCTAAATGATATATCATCGCATATCGGAATCTGCAAAGCAAACGATCGAAGCTCACGTAAAACGAACACGAGAGGCTTCAATCATGATAATGATTCTAATTAACCATAATTCACAAACAACCACGGAACAAAGGTTGGAAAGGCACAAATCCCCTCACATTACTACATTAGAAAGAGATAATATGTACATGGATAAGTATGGGAGCTCCCTCACGATTCACCTCGTTTTTTATTACCGAGTCATGAGCTCGACTCGATCCCCTTAATCTAATTATCATTGAGGAGTGTGTCTTGGTTGAGGTCAACCATTGAAGGAATTTCCCCTCCAAAGTAGTGCTTAAGCCTATGACCATTCACTTTGAAATTAGGACCGTCATTTTGAGCTAGCTCAACGGTCCCACATGGAAATACTTGGGTAATAATGAATGGCCCCAACCAACGAGATTTCAACTTTCCTGAAAATATTTCAAACGTGAGTTAAAAAGAAGCACTTGATCACCAACGTTAAAAACTCAGTTTTTAATTTTAGCATCGTGAAGCTTTTTAGTTTCTCCTTGTAAATCAAAGAATTTTCATAAGCAAAAACACGTAATTCATCCAATTAATTTAATTGTATTTTCCAGTGATCCCTGCGGTTTTCAAGTTAAAGTTACAATGCGTTAGGGCCCAATAAGCCTTGTGTTCAAGTTCAATTGGTATGTGGAAATTGTTCCCTTACAAAAGCTTATAAGGATTGCACCCTGTAGGTATCTTATGAGTTTGAAAGGCCCATAAATTATCGTCAAGTTTGTCGGGCCAAGATTTACGGTTTTCTCCAATAGATCTCTCTAAAATTCTCTTTAAAGCACTGTTTGAAACCTCCACTTGCCCACTCGTTTGCGGGTGATAAGCCGTCGAAAGCCAATGAGTAATTCCATATTTCTTTAAGACCTTTTCGAATTGGTCATTACAAAAATGGGTTCCACGATCGCTTATAATAGCACGAGGAGTTTCAGAGAATAATTTCTTCAATAATTTGACTACCACACGAGCATCATTAGTGGGAAAAGCCTTGGCTTCCACCCACTTAGAAATGTAGTCAACGGTAACGAGGATATATTTGTTACCACGAGATGATGGGAAAGGTCCCATAAAATCAATGCCCCGCACGTCAAAGATCTCACAAACTTGGATTACATTTTGTGGCATTTCATCTTTTTGTGAGGTTTTTCCTTGACGTTGGCACGAGTCACATGACTTGATAAGTTCATGTGCATCTCGGTAAATGGTAGACCAAAAGAACCCGACATCAAACACCTTCTTAGTCGTGAGATTAGCACCATGATGACCTCCCGTAGGGCCTTCATGACAAGCTCTAAGGATATTAGAAGCTTTGGTGCCAAACACACAAAGTCGAACTAGTTGATCTGCACAAACTAGAAAGAGATAAGGGTCGTCCCAAAAATAGAACTTCACGTCTCGAAAGAATTTCCTTTTTTTGTTGATTCGTCATACCCTTAATGATGAAATTGCTCGCATGGTAATTTGTGATGTCCGCAAACAATGGGGTAGATGAGTCTTCGTTAGAGTTCACCACACCAAGTGTCTCGAGGGGGAATGTTTCGGTAATTTCCTTGTTATCGAGCTCACTTTGGTGAGGATCTTATAAATTCTTGGCTCCTTTTTGTCAAGGATTTTGACAATAAATTCTTGTAGCAGGAGAATCTAACGAAGCAATATCGGCTTTGCATAAAGTTTAACAAAGAGGTGCTTGATAGCCGAATGATCCGTATACACTATGCTTTTAGTCAAGACAAGATAAGGGCGGAATTTCTCAAATGTGTACACCATGGTAAGTAATTCTTTTTAAGTTGTGGTGTACTTGATTTGAGCCTCGGTCATTGTCTTACTAGCATAGTGTATAGGCAAGAAGTGGCTATCATAATGTTGACCCAAAACGGCTCCCATAGCAAAATCACTTGCATCACACATGATCTCGAATGGTAGTTCCCAATTTGGTGCAACAAGAATAGGAGCTTCAGTAAGTTTCTTCTAAAGAGTTTCAAAGGCTCGAACATAATCTTCTAGAAAAGACAAAAGGGACATCTTTTTCGAGAAGGTGCGTTATGGGTCGAGATATCTTTGAAAAATCTTTGATGAGACGACGATAAATTCCCGCATGGTCCAAGAAACTCCTAACTCCTTTAATGGTTTTGGGGTGAGGTAATTTGGCGATGACGTCAATTTTATCTTTGTCTACCTCAATCCCCGTTATGGAAACTTTGTGACCTAAGACGATTGTAACACCCCCATTTTACCTTATAGCAGCGAAAGCTAATATGGGGTATTACTATCAAAGTACCATAGTCATAATAATAGAAAATGCTCAAAAAAAATTTATAAATATAACCGTTATCATTCATTTATTTAGAGTTAAATAAAAACAACTGTACATAAAAGTACATCACATGTTTTCTCAAAGATCTAGTTTTATTTTCTAGAATGATAACTTTATTCAAGACACCACCATCCACAGTCCGCCAGCCCTCATTCACCTGAACTATATGCCTTAAAATCAACACAATGGTTGACTGAATTCATAGGTTTTAAAAATATTTGAATACAAGTACGACTCAAGGGCTACATTATTATACACCCAACTTTTTAAATTCATCTATTCTTATTGCACTAGCTCATGACCCTGCAACTAGACATTATCAGGAAAAACCCAACAAATTTTCTCTTAAGTAGGAAGTTTGCCGGACTATCCTAAATAAGAAAAATAAAGCATATATGTTTAGACTAGGTAGGAACAATCAGCTGCTAGCAAGTGCGACTTTCCCAGATAGGAGATTTCAGTCTCCAATAGTACTATTCACAATATTAGCGCTCATTAGATGATTAGCGGTCCACGATTAAAAAGGGACTTAACGGCAACAAGTAAACGTAGTGTCAATAATCATATTGGCAGGATACAAAAACACTTGTATTCCAGTTTTAGCATATATCCCCCTCACGGGTTTTCAAATCATTTATAAAGCATTTAAAAGAGAGGCTTTGAACTCACCTTAGCCTAAAGAGTCTTGAATTATTCAGCTATAACCCAATCACAACCTTCTCACAATATCTGAGTTGACATACAATATGTATATATATCAAGTCATAAAATCCGAGTTCCATCTTTTCTTATTTCATGCATTTATTCTTTGACTCATATATTTTGTTATTATAGTATCATTTTTCGGGCCATTATACTCAGAAGCCATTCTATAAACGTTTGAGGAGCGAGGGCACTTTAAATCGTAAACCCAACCACTCAGTCAGAACGTAATATCGAGATGGAACATCTTTGTACAAAGTTCCCTACTAACATGACACATTATATTTTATTACATTTTAAGTTCTTTAGTTTCAATATTGGTAAAATAGCCCTTATAGTTATATTTTAGGATAATTAAACTTTTAACCCCTTAAGTATATAGTTTCATTATATTGCAATTTAATCCTTCAATTTAATTTTAGGGTCTCAAAATTTCTAGCATTTATTATTATAGCTTTAAATTTTATAAAATGTCACTTTTGGCCCAAAATGTTAAATGGTTTCAAAAATGACAGTTTTGGTCCCTATATTTATAAAAATCATATAACTTCTTCAAAAATGTACCAAATGATCTAGGATTTTAAAACAAAGTTTCAAAACACATTTATAATCATAATAAAAACATTTCATCAGAATTATAGCTCTTGAAATAGACTTTAAGTCGTTATTTCATGTAAAATACAAAACATAGGTTTTTAAGACATCTTTAGCTTATAACCTTCATTTAAATTGATGAAATGACTTAGTTCTTTTTGGGTTATTTTTCTAACATAATTTTGGCATTATAAAAAGCCTTATAATTAATTATAACAAGATCAAATCTTGTTTAACAAAGAAATTAACTAGGTAGCTCCAAAATGGCTCCTTATGGCTTCCTATGAACACTACTTGCTATCAAAGCTTCAATGGCTTCCTTATAGACCTGGTTTTTGGTCTTGTGGGATGTTCTAAGACGCATATAGAAGTGTATATGAATAATGGGCAGGAGGTTTAAGGAAAATGGGGTGCAAGTATACATGTTGTGTATTCGACTCTATTTATACTACTAGCAACACTTAGGCTCCAAGTTTAAGCTCCAAACGTGTAAAATAGATAAGGTAATGACTAAGGATATCTAGTGAAGCTCTACACAAGTTTATAGCCCCTAGCTTCAATCAAATCTTCACTTGTGGTTAGAAATAGGTCACTGCTAGATTAAGATGCGAATGGTGATGTGTAGCACCCTAGTAGGTGATGCACTTACTTTTCACCACTTCTAAAATATCTTAGAACATGTAAATATCTGATTTTTGAACTTTAGAATAGGAGGGAAAGTGTTTGAAACGGGTTTTGGAGGGAAATTACAAAACCGGGTCCTAAATCTAAGGCTTGTAACTTATGGTTTGTGTTTTTGGTGATTAGGGACATAGGAAAGTGATTAGTGAATGATTAAGGATTAATTAGGGTTTATACATTCTATTTAAGAGATTTGGGTCATTGGTTTAAAAGTTTAACAAAGGTTTAATGTGAAAACGGGAAGTATACTTTTGTAGATTAGGGTTTTCTAATGATCTAGGGTTAAATCTTAGTAAAATTGATTATCCTCCTCTTAGATACTGATTTAAAATTAATTTAGGTCTTAGACATTGTGTCTTAAGTGTCCAAAGAGTTCTCACACTTGGTTTAATGGTTTTGTTTAGGCACTTTGACCTAATTTAAAAGTCATGCATTAAAATCTTGTACCTTGTGCATTAAGATACTTGTACATTGTCTTAACATAATCATATTACCTTAATGAAGTCCTATAAGTATTTGTAGGCTTTTCCTAAAAGACTAGGTAATGATTCCATGTAGATTTCTTAATATAAGGGTTTCTATATCATTTTGCCTAATGACTTTCTATTTTGGGTAATTAGGGTTTATATCATCATGAACACTTATTCTAAGTCTTATATGATATGTTTATGACTTCTATGGGTTCTAAATTCTTAGTTTAAGGGTTTATATAGGTTGATCATATTCTAGGGTTAATTAAGTAAGCTTAAGGTCCTATGCTTTGAAAACTTGTACTTTATGCTTTAATAAATTGTAACTTGGTTTAAGATAAATGTATTAACTTATTATGATACTTAGTTAAGTTTTATAATTTGTTGCAAAATATTAGACTCTAATTCATTATAGATTGGATTTTATATGCTAATCTTGGTTTTAGGTTATTTTCTTGTAATTAGCTTGTGATTAGTGAATATTAGTGTTTTGTAATTATTTACCTTCCCTTTATATGGTACATAAGACTTAGTATAATGTATTTGATAATAGTACATAGATTTTATGTTATTATATTGCTTTGAATTTTAGTTTACAAGGCATTTCTAGGGTCTCTATGGCTATTTAGGTATCCTTGTTGTATTTGAGTTATTCTTATTCATTGTTTATACATATAGTTATTTTTAGAACTCAGACTTGATATATACATAGTGTGTGTAACATATAGGCATATGTGGAAGTGATAATTGAGATAGCGAGTATCCATATATTCAATAATTCAGTCACATATCATAATAAAATGAAAAAAAATCTTAGTAAAATCACCTCTTTATTTATAAACATAGATATTACATTATTCAAAACTACTGGATGTTATAGTCTCTTCCCCTTATTTTAAATCTCGTCCCGAGATTTAGCTAGAACTAGGGTTAACAGAAGAAAATAGATGCGGATATTTATCTCGAATTTGATCTTCCCGTTCCCAAGTATACTCAGGTCCTCTCTTCGAGTTCCATCGTACCTTAACGATTGGGATACGGTTATGCTTCAAGCGTTTCACTTCTCTGTCCATAATTTCTACAGGCTCCTCTACAAAATTTAACTTATCATCGAGTTGAAGTTCTTTCATCGGTATGATGAGAGATTCATCGGATACGTATTTCTTTAGATTCGACATATGAAAAGTGTTGTGAACATTACTAAGCTCTTCAGGTAGCTCTAGTTTATATGCCACAAGGCCAATTACTTTTGTTATTTTGAATGGTCCTATATACCTTGGATTCAGTTTCTTTTTCTTTCCGAATCGAATAACTCCTTGACGAGGCGAAACTTTCAACATAACACGATCTCCTACTACAAATTCCAAAGCTTTACGTCTAGTATTAGTGTAATTCCTTTGTCTATCTTGTGCAGCTTGTAATCGCTGTCGAATTTGAACAATCTTTTCAGTAGTCTCATGTATTATGTCTGGTCTAGTTAGTTGAACATCTCCAACTTTGGCCCAGCAAACAGACGATCGACACTTTCTTCTATAAAGTACTTCGAAAGGCGCTGCTTTAATACTAGCATGATAACTATTGTTATAAGAGAATTCTACTAAAGGTAAATGTTTCTCGCGTCCTTTTCCAAAATCTATCACACAAGATCTAAGCATATCTTCAAGAGTCTGATATTCCTTTCACTTTTTCCATCTGTTTGTGGATGATATGTCGTACTCATGTCCAATTGAGTACCTAAGGCACTTTGCATCGATCCCCAAAATACAGATGTAAAACGACTACCACGATCTGAGATAATAGATACGGGTACTCCGTATTGAGAGATTATTTTCTTAATGTACAATCGCGTAAGAGTTTCCATACTATCAGTCTCTTTAATAGGAAGAAATCGCATAGATTTTGTAAGACGTTCGACAATAACCTAGACGATGTCATGTCCATTTTATGTCTTAGGTAATTTATTCACAAAATCCAGCGTATCCCACTTCCATATTGGAATCTCTGGTTGTATCAACAGACCGAATGGTTTTTGATACTCTGCTTTAACTCTTGCACACGTTAAACACTTACTAACGTATTCTGCTATGATTGCCTTCATGTATACACTTCGTACCATATAGGTAATGTCTCTAGATTTTAAGAGCAAATATCACCGCTCCTAATTGTAGATCATGGGTAGTATAATTCTTCTCATTAGATTTAAGTTTCCTTGATGCATAAGCAATAACTTTATTCCTTTGCATAAGCACTGCTCCCATTCCTTGAATAGATGCATCACAGTAAACGATAAAGTCATCGTTACCTTTTGGTAGTGCTAGGATAGGTGCTTCACACAACTTTTGCTTCAATAATTGAAAAGCTATCTCTTGACTATCTCCCCAGACAAACAGTTTGTTCTTCTGAGTCAATTTAGTCAAAGCTTTAGCAATTTTTGAAAAACCTTCAATAAATCTTCGGTATACCCAGCAAGTCCTAAAAATTGTCTTATTTCCGTAGGCATACTAGACTTACTCCAATTCTTTACCGCTTCAATCTTTGTAGGATCCAAACGAATACCTTGGCTATCAATGACATGTCCTAGGAATTGAACAACATCGATCCAAAATTTGCACTTCGAGAACTTAGCATACAACTCCTGCTTCTTAAGTAATTCAAGAATTATACCAAGATGCTTGGCATGTTCTAGTCTATTACTAGAGTAGATAAGAATATCATTGATAACTACAATTACAAATTTATCCAAGTAAGGCTTACACACTCTGTTCATGAGGTACATGAAAACAACAGGTGCATTGATTAAACCAAAAGGCATCACCTGAAATCCATAATTCCTATACCGTGTCCTGAAAGCAGTTTTAGGAATATCGTCTTCCTTAACTCTCAGTTGATGATAACCTGATCGTAAATCAATTTTCGAATATACGCTCGATCCTTGGAGTTGATCAAATAAATAATCGATTCTGGGTAATGGGTAACAATTATTTATAGTAAGTTTGTTTAACTCGCGATAATCAATACACATCCTAAAAGATCCATCTTTCTTTTTTCACAAATAAGACTGGAGGTCCCCACGGTGATATACTTGGTCTAATAAATCCTTGATCAGTTAGTTCTTGGATTTGACTTAACAATTTTTCATTTCCGAAGGTGGTAATCGATAGGCACTTTAGCAACTGGTGTTGCTCCTGGTATAAAATCGATTTGGAATTCAACTTGATGCTCAGGCGGCAAACCTGGTAATTCTTCAGGAAATACTTCGGGAAATTCTCTAACTATCGGAATATCTTATAATCGATTTTCTTCTTTATTCTAGTCTTACTTCGCTTACCATAGATAATCAAAACTTCACCGTTAATAGGAATGTGAACCGCTTTCTAGTCACATATAATTTTAGCATGGTATTTAAATAATGTTGACGTACATTCGGTATAGGGCTCGAACCGACAGGCCCGCGACCCGACAGGACCGTGGCCCATACACCTTACTTACCCTTCAAGATACCCTAATCTTAAAAATGCAAGGGGAGGGCTCATTCTTCCACCAGGTGATTTCTCATACTTACACCTCTTATACTATTACGATCAAATACTAACTTGACCATCGGAGGTGGACCCCGGGGCTCCAGCTTCGGGTCTACGTCTAACCGGTTCTCTATTGTTTGCAGCATTACTCAGGACCGGAGAAGACGATGAACAACCCAGGAGAGTCGTCGAACCGGCCCAGTCAAACTATGCTTCAACAAGTTGGCGCCATCCATGAGACCACGACTAAAACATGGTTCGTGTTCTTTTTCGGCTTCGTTTTTCTTTTTTGGTCCATACTTTGATCATAAAAAAGGTATTAATCATATTCTGCGAAAGCATGAAACATATATCAACATGCACCTTGATCTATATGATCTATGGTGAGTGCCTTGCACAAATCGTTAACACTAACGATCCGTACATGCGTCTCTTTTTCTATCAAGCGAAAACATGGCAAAATCTCATTAACAGAACAACATATTTGCATATGTAGTACAATAGTTATACACTTGATGTGTATTGTTTAATTGTGAATATGGGGTATCATGTTGGCTGAATGTCTAAACACATAAAATACTATTCGTAGATTATTGAACAAAAAAGGAAAGGTCAATCTTTTTAGTTAGTTACTTCTAAACTATTGGCAAATATGGGTCATGCTTCTAAAAAGAAAAAAGATTTTTATATCTTTGTTGGTTACGGAGGATATTTATTTTTTATATCAAATAAAAAGAACAAAAATTTTGCGTAAACCGATTATGTGGAGCACTGACATGAATAAAATCTTGTACATATTTATTTTTTCTCGATCAGAAACAAATAATATATTTGGTGCAAGGCATATACTATATTACTGTCTCACATATTGAACTAGTTACACATTGTTATTGAACGAATAACATGTGTAGGATACACGGTTTCATTCAATTTAATAAGGCCATTAATTATCCATAGAAATATTTTTATTAGCTAATGTTTATCAACAAATAGAGTATTTTTTTATCAATCGAGTGTAAAAGATTAATTTGCCAAATATACTCGCATAATGTCTGCGAAGATATTTATGAATTTGGGTCACATCCATATATACTTAAATACTATTATTAAAAACATTATCATGTTTTTTATATTATACAGTATATGTCTAATAATATCAATCGAATGCCAATTTTTGCTATCCTATCTAAATGTATATTATTTAGAAAATAGGTAGCTACTTGGTTATATGTAAATTTTATTTTATTATAAATTTACAGGTTCATGAGAATTTTATTTTGGTATGATATTTAATTGAGGCCATAGCTTTTCCTTCTTCGATAGTCCGCTTATTCAACATATTTTATTTTTTATCCACCGGCATGAGCTGCGTCCATCATAATGTTTAATTAATTTAAAGCTATTAGACATGTCATTTATATTATTAAAAGATATTATTTATCTTTTAAATTCTGCAAAAGTGTATTCATATATGTTTTAAATGGATAGTATATTATCCATATCTTTTAAATAGGTTGTAAGATATTACCTATAATTTCAAACTAATAAAAATTATTACCTATATCGAGATGGAACATCTTTGTACAAAGTTCCCTACTAACATGACATATTATATTTTATTACATCTTAAGTTCTTTAGTTTCAATATGGGCAAAAATAGCCCTTATAGTTATATTTTGGCATAATTACACATTTAACCCCTTAAGTATATAGTTTCATTATATTGCAATTTAATCCTTCAATATTTAACTTTAGAGTCTCAAGCTTTCCAACATTTATTATTATAGCTTTAACTTTCATAAAATGACACTTTTGGCCCAAAAAGTTAAATAGTTTCAAAAATGGCAGTTTTGGTCCCTATATTTGAAAAAATCATATAACATTTTCAAAAATGTACCAAATGATCTAGGATTTTATAACAAAGTTTCAAAACACATTTATAATCATAATAAAAACATTTCATCAGAATTATAGCTCTTAAAATTGGTTTTAAGTCATTATTTCATGTAAAATACAAAACTAGGATTTGAAGACATCTTTTTTTTGGTAAAGTGTTTGACCCCGGTAATTATATTAACCAAACAACAATTAAGTATATATGAAATGTGGCTGAGCTACCACATTAACCGCAAGCAAACAAGCTTCATAAACTAGTGTTTATGACATGCCATAAACACACAACACCTAACAAACATGACAAGAATAATAAATATCCAATTTAAGTGAACCAACAAAGAGGAATAACCAGCAGGAGGAAATCTTGAAATAAGGAAAACAACCCACCACTCCATCAATAGCACAAACGAAGCAACAGATCAGGTGAGGTCGCCTCCTTAAAAGACCTTTTGAAGAAAACCCCAGTGGGAAAAACCTCAAAAAGGAAAAAAGAGTACGACCCTCACTTGGCATTACCATGATGATTAAAGCACACACGAGGAAGTTTCCACCGATCCAGAAGAGAACAAGATCAGTTTGACATCTTCTTAAACTTGAACGTAACGAGCTTCTAAAATAATCTAGCTTTTCGATCATCCAAATGAAATAGGAACTAGCATCCTCCATAATCCGAGCAATAATACTAAAAGCATTACGACCTTTAGAAATGGGAATAAGGAACGAGATATGTCAGCCAATATAGACGTGATAGTCTCAATTCCAGCCATAGCACGAACCTTACACTAAACCTACATTGAGAAAGTACATTCAAAGAACAAGTGCGCATGAGAATCCTGGACAATACTACACAAGGGGCATATTAGCTGGTTTAAGTCAACATCAGGGCCGACATCCCATTGCCTCAGCCTATCTTGTGTCTTAAACTTCTGATTAATAACAAGCCAAAAGTGGACAGCATGCCGAGGAATACAATGAGCAAACCAAACTATATTTTACCAAACCACGTCATCCGCATTTTCACGAAGAGTATCCCACACACAAGCTATAGCAAAGCGTTGTAACACTCCATGTCTATCACGCTACAGCATAACATCATGCTGATCTTCACGAATCTCCGGAACATGAATAGCAACAACATGAGGAAACCGAGCAGCCCAATCAGTAGGCCACTTACATGCACCATCCGAAATAAGATCACTAACCGAATCCGTCAGAGAGAAACCTGAACGAACAATATGATGAATAATTAACACATCACGAAGAGGAAAAATAATCGCACACCTATCAAACCACATCGAAGTAGACTTAGTTGAAAACTTTATGCAAAATAAACGACCTAACACGAGGACGAATTTGAAGCAGTTTCCTCCAGCCCCAGCTCATATCACCAAGACAAGGAACATCCCAAAAGTGTCAACCAATAAGCTTATAAGAATGAACCCATTGCACCAAGAGCGACTCCTTATGAGTCAAAAGACTCAATAAAATGCGTCGTCATAAGGGCAATATTAAAATCATCAAGCCGCCGAATACCCAATCCCCATCACGCTGAGGCAAACACACATCAACCCAAGCAACTTTAGCCTTACCCCTTTTCATCTCACGTTGACACCAAAGAAACCCACGAAGGAGCTGCTCCAATTCAAGGATGACCCGAGCGGGTAGAGTAAAAACAGAAGCCTAATAGATATGCGTAGATGATAATACCGATCTAATAAGTTGGATCCTGCCCGCCAAGGATAGATATTTATTACGCCAATCGTTCACCCGCCCCTCAAGCTTCTTCACAAGCACCTTACAATCCCGATAGAGCAACCTGGATGAAATAAGAGGAACACCAATATATGGAACACGTAATATACCTTCAGCAAAAGGCAACAGATTAAGAATGCTATTCTTCACATGCATCGGGACATTATAGAAAAAAGCAGTACTCTTTGGAATACTAGGCACAAGACCCGAGACATTCTTAAACTCGTCCAAAGAATCCATTATAAGACGAACAGAATCAGTGTGACCACGTGCAAATAAGAAGAGATCATCACCGAAACAAAGATTAACAATATAATTTTTCTCACAAACGTGGTGATACTGAAACTCATCCATAGACCGCACTCGCTTCTGCAAAATAAGTATAAGAACTTCCATCACGAGAGTAAACAGGTAGGAGATAAAGGATCCCCTTGCCGCAGCCCTCTCATTCCCTTAAACCAACCAAATAGCTCCCCGTTAATGCATATCGAATAAGAAGTGGTGGTAACACACGTCATAATCCACTCAACCATAATATGATGAAAGTCGAACCCAATAAGGATGGACCTAAGAAAACCCGAATCCACAGTGTCATAAGCTTTTTGTATATCCACTTTAAAAGAAACCTGAGGGGGACCCGCTGATCTATGATACCCACGTATAAGCTCCTAAGTGAGCAAGATATTATCATATATTCTCCCGCCCGGCACAAACTCAGATTGATTAATACTCACAGATCACCCAAATCCTCTTTAATACGAGTAGCAATAATCTTACTAATGCATCTAAAAATAACATTACAACAAGAAATAGGACGGTAATCAGTGATTCTAGCTGGCGTAAACACCTTAGGAATAAGGGCAATAATAGTATGATTGATTTCCCTAAGAAGCTTACCATTAGTGAAAAACTCCCGAATAGCACAAGTAACATCAGCTCCAACAATGTCCCAAGATTTCTTAAAAAAGGCAGAAGTAAACCCATCAGGCCTAAGATCCTTGTCATCAGCCATAGAAAATAATGCACACTTAATTTCAGCATCAGACGCTTCTCTAATCATAAACAGAGCTTTGTGACCATCAAGAACCCTCGTGTAAAACCCATGGATAGCAAGCGAACTGGTCACACCCTCAACACCTAGGAAATGCTCATAATTAGAAACAAAAGCACCATCAACACCATTCCCCTCATGGAAAACGTCCAACTGATCACGAACCATATCAATCCTATTACGCGAACACTTACTCTTCACAATGCGATGAAAGTACGCAGTATTAGTATCACCCGATTTAAGCCACTCAATTATATATTTCTGCCTTAAGAATCTTTCTTCATCAAGAGAAGCTTCCTTAAAAGCAAGTAAATGATGTGCATGTTCCTCCTGTAACTCCATACATGAAGGACTACGATCAACATCCTTTTGAGCCTCATCAAGATGAACACGCAATCGGTTTATTCTATCATGAAGGTTGCCATGCTCATAAAGAAGTTTACGCAAAAGGGACTTTAACCCCTTTAGGCGTTTAACCACTCTAAACATAGCACACCCCGCAACATCAACCTTCTATCCGTCGGTAACAATCTTAAGAAAGTCCTCTTTATAAACCAGAAAATTCGAGAACTTAAACGGTTTAGGTCGCGATTTACTAACCTTTGGAATACGCAAAACACAAGGAGCATGATCGGAAATCCTGTGTGGTTGGAATATATCAAACAAACCTGGTAATTCATCCATATACGGTATATTACTCATAATCCTATCAATCTTCTTAAGAATACCATCACTCCCCTTCGGCTTTTGGTTCCAAGTAAAATGCAAACCAGTAGCAGTAACATCCGAAACCTCCATATTTTGGACACATTCCTTGAACTCACGCATAGCAATTGCAGGTTCATACCCCCCACATGAATGATCTTCCAAATTCAGCACAACATAGGAATCACCAAGCAAAGTCCACGGTTTATCATGCATAAAATACGCATGCGCAGTCAAGTTAGCCCATAGAGACCGTCGATCAACATAATATTTATCAGCATATATAAAAGAGCAAAAAATAGTCTTCGCATCAGCACAAATATTAATCTAATAGTATATAACTTGGGTAGTTTGCGCCATAACCATAACATCAACAACATCGTCATCCCAACCAAGAATAATCCTAGACCCCTTAGAACATAAACCTCCATTAGAAGTCCATTTCCATCGCCGGCATATTTTATGACACTTATCATAAACAATAGTAGCATCCACATAAGATTCTAAAATAGCACGAACACTTACATTGTTTTCAGACACCACCTGCTTAACCTCCTTTTGTTTAGGGGAGCGGTTCAAACCCCTTATATACCATGATGCAATACTAAACATTAAAACCAGTAACAGCAGGAGTGCTTGCCCCTGAAATAGAACTAGTAACCAGATTTACAGATTCGTCATAAACAACCTCCACTTCCTCATCGTCATCCAGATTCTCATTCTCACCATCCTCATTATGAGTAGATAAAAGATTATAGCTATTAGAAACAGAAATAGAAGGAATTATAGACGAGGATGCACCTCCATGTGAAACATTAGGCCCTCCATCTATCGGTGTGATCACAACCTTCTCTTTAGCCTTGACCAGCTGCTGACTAGAGTTCATAGTCACAATCCCATTTGGGTTCGACGCATTGCAAGATCCCTCATTATTCTAGCAAATATTGACAGTCCTACCTGTATTCGAAGCATTGTCAAACCCACCATTATTCCGACGATAAGTATTCTTAGGCACATACTAAAAGATCCTTGGAATTGAGACACCCACCATTGGACCATTCTTACTAGTCCAATTAGTATTACTTCTACGCTTATTAACTTGATGAAAACCATCACTAAGATCCACAACCTGAGGACTTTCAGTCACAACCTTATGAGGACATTCCACATTACTGTGTCCGAATATTTTACACACATCACACCGTGGTGGTCTCGACTCATATTCAAGCCGAATAACCTCCACTATGTAGCCGGCCCATTATCCATAGGAACCCCCACCTTGATGGACTCCTTTAGCTCAACACTCGAATCTATTTCTATCAGACAACACACAAAACTGCTTCTACCTCATGAATTCGCACACATAACACTTGTGAACGAATCAAGCATGATAGGGGTACCAATTTGAGTAGTGAGAATACTAATACCATCCTCCGAGAAGACTTGTAACAGAACATCATGAAGCTTTACCCAAATAGGAACACGAGTCAACTCATCTTTAGATAAGCTAGAGTTAACTGTCCATCTCTTTAAAATGATTAGGCTATTCTTGATCATCCATGGACCACTTTCAAGAACAGCCGAAAGACCATCACTTGAAGCAAACTTACAGAAAAAAGAACCCGTTAGAATTTAGCATAACCCTTTTAAGGCCATGTTTTGCCCAATTATTACGCAAAAATATTCGACCACCGGGAAGGCAATACGCTTACCAATGAAGTATCCACACAGAGTATTCTTAAATCTCGCACTAACATTCTCAACAATCTAAAAAGGCATCGAAACATCAACCCCTTCATAGACATTCTCCACCCTTAATGTGCGAAACTTCAATTCACACACTTTACCACCATGACCATTACCTCCCGCAGCACCTGTATAAGAATTAGTAGCTACAGCGGATAGATTAATGGGAGCTTCATGATTGTTATTAGGTGCTACCCCCTTTTGAGAAACACTAGCATAAGTACTCCCAGCAACAACATCCCCAAACAGCCCTTTAGGCAGCTTGCTCTCAGCCCTAGCATCTAGCGTAGAAACCTGACCAAAAGCAGGTAGAGAACTCATATTACCAGATGGCTAATCATTCAAAGGCCCAACCGAGTTAAAGTTATGATTTTATATATCACTCGAGTAAACAGCCCTAGTACCATCACCACCCCAAACGCCTTGATCATTAATAGAAGAATATGATGGATCAGTTTGCTACTCCGAAACCCTAACATCAGCAATAGGAAGTGTCGTTTGAACTGCTGGGTCAGTTTGCTACTCCGAAACCCTAACATAAACAACACTCAAATCATCCCGAACAGGTCTCCTATCTCCCAAACCACTTTGATGCATCAAAGAAGACATCCTTTTTTTCAATGCTTCCAAATCAATCGATCCCATATCAGACATAAAAAACAAACGAAACCCTAAAAAATAAACAAAAAACCCTAAACACCACTAAAGAGCATGACGTGATTCACACTACGACACCAAGTTCCATGTTAAACTTGATCGAAATCCTCCTAAGAGAGGAATAAATAGCACAAACTAGATCCCTAACCGACCTTCATAGCGTTGGTTAAAGAAGAAAGAAAATAAACAACGAAAGAAACCCTAAAAAACGTTTTTTGAACAATCGACTTACACTTGCAGCCAAATAATGAACATGTTAGATCAAAAGGAGATTAAACACGGACGTTATAAGGTATTCAGGCAAGAAGATTAAACAAAAAACGATTAGAATGAGGGATAGGGAATTTTAGCCGCCACTGATAATACTAGGGTTTTTTCGTTTTAAGACATCTTTAGCTTATAACTTTCATTTAAATTGATGAAATGACTAAGTTCTTTTTGGATTATCATTCTTACATAATTTTGGCATTATAAAAAGTCTTATAATTCATTATAACAAGATCAAAGCTTGTTTAACATAGAAATTACCTAGGTAGCTCCAAAATGGCTCCTTATGGCTTCCCATGAACACTACTTGCTATCAAAGCTTCAAAAGCTTCAATGGCTTCCTTCTAGACCTGATTTTTAGTCTTGTGGGATGTCCTAAGATGTATATAGAAGTGTATATTAAGAATGGGTAGGAGGTTTAAGGAAAACGATGTGCAAGTATACATGTTGTGTATTCGGCTCTATTTATACTACTAGCAACACTTAGGCTCCAAGTTAAAGCTCCAAACGTGTAACATAGATAAGTTAATGACTAAGGATAGCTAGTGAAGCTCTAAATAAGTTTATATCCCCTAGCTTCAATCTAATCTTCACTTGTGGTTAGAAATAGCTCATGGCTAGATTAAGATGAAAATGGTGATGTGTAGCATCCTAGTAGGTGATGCACCTACTTGTCACCACTTCTAAAATATCTTAGAACATGTAAATATCTGATTTTTGAACTTTGGAATATGAGGGAAAGTGTTTGAAATGGTTTTTGGAAGGAAATTACAAAACCGAGTCCTAAATCTAGGGATTGTAACTTATGGTTTGTGTTTTTGGTGATTAGGGACTCAGGAAAGTGATTAGTGGATGATTAAAGCTTATTAGGGCTTATATATTCTATTTAAGAGATTTGGGTCCTTGGTTTGAAGTTTAACAAAGGTTTTATGTGAAACTAGGAAGTATACTTTTGTAGATTAGGGTTTTCTAATGATCTCGGATAAATCTTAGTAAAAGTGATTATCCTCCTCTTAGATACCGATGTAAAATTAATTTAGGTCCTATACATTGTGGCTTAAGTGTCAAGTATTTCTCACACTTGGTTTAATATTTTAGTTTAGGTAAACATGTCTAAAGAGTGAAAATACCTATTTTGACCTAATTTACAAGTCATGCATTGAAATCTTGTACCTTGTGCATTAAAATACTTGTAAATTTTCTTAACATAATCTTATAACCTTAATGAAGTCCTATAAGTATTTATAGACTTTTCCTAAAAGACTAGATAATGATTTCATGTAGATTTCTTAATATAAGGGTTTCTATATCATTAAGCCTAATGACTTTCTATTTTGGGTAATTAGGGTTTTTATTGAAAGTCCCTTAATATGACAATTGTTGAAACTATAACTCTTATAACCACGAAAACACAATGAAATACTTTTCAAACGCGTAATGCTTTATTAACTGTTATAAACAAAGTATTACAAAGTGCTATGAATACACTCGTTGAATGATAACAAGAAATTAACCCTAGAACAAGTAAACTAGATTCGAGACTCAAGTTTGCAAGGGAACCAATGAGACGCTGGGGACAGCTGAGGGCTCAGCGGTTCCAAAGTGAGAAATAACTTAGATAATTTATCCAAGCACAAGGGTTAGTTTAATTCTCCTTTCTCACTCCTATTTATAGTGGTACAAGGTTGCTTCCTTAGTGGGAGTAGTTGATACGTGTCATATTCTGAATGAAAGAGTACAACGTATTAAATGCATGTCCAAATCGAGACATACCTTTAAACAACTTTAGGTGAACAGTTCTGCCAACTGTTCACCTTTTGTCCCACTAGGTCGTACTAGGCTTTATCTTGAATCTCTTGTTTTGTCCCGCTAAAAACACTTGGTAGATTCTCCCGCCTAAACTATAAAGGATTGGGCAAGCTTTGCTTGTCTCAGACTTCTAGGGTTCTTAAGTGATCTCATAGTGTTGTCAACTCAAAGATCCTTGAACACCAGCACATTCCTTCTACATCCCAGCTATCCATAATCGCTGGTCAGTATGACTTCAGATTGTCTTCGACTTCTCTGACGTTGTGTTTGACTTGAATGTTCCTGGTGTGCCAACTGAGGCTTTGCCTTCCACTGGTCTTGTCTCTGTCGCTGGTCCTCTTCAGCGATCAGTAACACTTAGTCTAATTAAACAAATCTAGACTGGGCCATAGTTAAAACTTTCATTGGCCCAACAATCTGCCCCTATTTGTTTATAAATTATACTAAGTCTAAAATTATTGTAAGTGAGTACACAACTTCTTCTTACACATAATTTAACAAACATACCTCAGAGTTTTTTTAAGCATAAAGAACCTAGTCTATTACAAGAACACCCAGTGGTGTAAACATAAATAAAAAAATAAAAGGTTCTTCAGCGATCGAGGCCTTGATCATAGATTCTCTGGGCTTCAACTTTGTCACTCCTAGAGTTGATGACCAGCTCAACTTCAAACTCAAAATCCTTAGCTAATTTGCAATTCCTTAGGATGCCCTGTTTGAGTCTGATGAGTTAGATGGTTGATGCAAGATGTAGTTCATTCATCCGCTAAAAGTAATACTCACAATTACCATTCATGAAGACCATACCTGTCTCTGCTTCTGAGTATACTTGGCCCCTTACTGGTTTAGTGATCTCTTTGGGCAGTACCAAGTTTCTGTGCATCCCATCTACAACAATATTCTCAGTGACCAACTTCTCCACCAGAGGCCCCATTTGAGTTTTTCTTTTCCTTTGTCCTTGAGAAGATTGTTGTTGTGAAAGTTGAGGAGGCAGAGGTACCTTCAGCTTCTTTGCCGTGTCTCTTACCCAATTTAGCTTTGCTTGAATGTTTTTCATCATTTGGGCAGCACCAGGCCTAGTCTTCTTTTGGGCAAGAGACAGTATTTCTAACCATTCAGAGAGGCCCAGATCTCTGATTTTAAAGTCACTGAAGACTTTATAGTTGGTTAGTTGGTTTTCTCTGTAAAGGGTCATCACCACTCTTTTGTCTTTGTCAGTGTAACATGCATACTTGGTGATTTGACCGGGTTCAGCTCTTTGTTCCACAATTCTTTCATATTCCTTTTGAAGGTTGCTCCTTTTAACTTCCAGTTCTTTGAGCTTAACCAACTAAGCTTCCTTTACAGCAGGAGAGAGTTTGTTCAGAGCTTCTTTGCTCTTGAGTTCAGCTGCTCTAATGTTTGCTAGCCTTTTGTGTTCCAAGATTTGAGCCTTTGCCTGCTTTGGGAGAAGTGGTGGTTCATCAACACTCTTAAATTTGTTCAAGTCAGAGTGTTTGGAGAGCTTGGCTATGGATCCGCCTTTTTCTTGGAGGGAGTGTAGGGTTATTTCAGGTACTTCAATGGCAATTCCTTTACCCTTGTCCTTTTCTGCCTCAGTGATGGGGTTGAAGGATCTGATGGGTTTTGGTGTTGGGATCACTGTTGAAGGTGCTGGTTGTTTAAGAGATTTCTCCCCCTTAGGCTGAGCAGTGTCTGCTTCTTCTTCAGAGGTGGAGGGTGCTGAATTCTCCCCATCAAGCATAGCGCCGGCAGTAGCTGTGCCTGATCCAGGTTTGAGGAACTTAACAAATTCTTGATGGACAAATAAGCAGATTTCTATAAGTTCCTCTTGTAAGAGCTCCTGAAGAAGTTTTCTGGAAGGCTCAGACGCCTTGGCAATAGCTACAACATTTGCTTTGATAGCTGTTGTGAGGACTGATGGTATGTATTGCTGAAGACTCTAGTCTAGAACAACTGGGTGGTGAGTTTGCAAGGCATTCCCCACCAGTTGCGGAAGCAGTGCAGTCATAGAGGACTCAACAGATGAAGTTAGTGAAGTCTCTAGGGTGGTGGTGAGTTCCTCAACAGCATGGGTGAGTGTTTTTAATTAAGAGAGGATGACATCATTTGTGACTTTCGGCTTGGTTTTACTGATGTCATCCCTCTTGACCCAGAGATCCTTAGCGGCAAGTTCCTGAACATCTTTCATTCAAGGAACATGGACAGGCTTGAGGTTTTGTAAATGTTTTAAGTGTTGCATCGCCCCCAGTTCCATGACATTTGGTAAAGTTTGGAAGGGAACTAGGGTTGGTGTACAAAGCCTCTGGTCCAGTAGCTGCTTTGCAGCCAGTTCTTGCACATTTGTCATTGATGGGAATGAGATGGGTTTTAATTCTAATGTAACTTGGTCATCATCAGCATCCATATCAGCATAGTTTGAAATGGTCAAGTCATCTTCAATAATGAAGACCTTATCCTCTGGCATGGAATCAGTGTCTGACATGGCATCCAGATCTATGTGGGGGGCTTCAGCATTTTCATCACCAGCAATGGAATAGGCATCATCATTTTGCTGTTCTTCATGAAGATTATGAGCCTGTTATGACATTTGTTAGTAACCAATGTGAAAAAAATATGAAGTTATAGATCGCCATTCGCTTCCCCTATGAAAGCTGGGTGTGATTATCCAGCCCCCCAAGGATTTCTCCTTGGTACTCTTTTAAGTGTGAAACAGATATGTTGAAGAGTCGCCATTCGCTGCCACTAGGATAGCTGGGTGTGATTATCCAGCTCCCCCATAAGGATTACTCCTTAGGACTCTTTTGATTTGTGAAAATTATGTGGTGAATGGTCGCCGTTCGCTACCCCTAGGATAGCTGGGTGTGATTATCCAGCTCCCCCTGAAGGATTGCTCCTTGGGACTCTTTTAGTTGTGAATACATGGAAGTTAAAGGTCGCCATTTATCGTTGCCCCTAGGAAGACTGAGGGTGATTATTCAGTCCCCCCAAAAGAATAAATTCTTTGGGACTCTTTTAGTTATGACATATTTGAAGGTAATGGTCTCCTTGTATCGCTGCCACTAGGAAGACTGAGGGTGATTATTTAGTCCCCCAAAAAGAATAAATTCTTTGGGACTCTTTTCATATGAGGGGACCCAGAGACCACGTGAAGTGCAAAGACTCTGGGTCGGGACCTATAGCATGCTCAAGTTGTTATGGACAAGAGCGCAGTCCAAGGGGTGAAGGATCATCGGGGTACGTTATGAGCACAAATGAATCATATCCTTGTGTTAAGACAGAGTGTACAGATAATCCTAAGAGTTCTAGGTGCTGACACAGACACTCTATGGGTTGAGGTAAACCCTAAGACTTTATCACTCTCTCCTACAGAATGTTGAGAGTGATTGTATGTGAACCTCCAAGAGAATAAAATGGTAAACTAATACCTGAGAGATATCAGCGTTGAGAAGGTTCTCAGTCGTCTCTGCTGATTGGGAGACGCTCGACTCTGGTTGTTTGTCAGCGGCGGGCTCTTCAACCACATCCTCCAGAGAAGGGGATGGGTTCTTTTGGTCTTCTTTGTCTTGGAAGGATTAACAGAAGGGGTTTCAGAGGAAAGGGGATGTCTTTCCTCTTCTTCTTCTTGTCCATGGGCACCTTGGGCTGAGAAGAGAACTGCACAGAGGTCTTGGACAGAGACTTGTCAGTTAGTCTTTCATCATTCACCTCATTATGAGGGATCAAGGGCTATCCATTAGCAACGAGTAGCCCAACAACCTACATCATGTGCCTGCTGAGAGGCACTTCATACTCCAAGGGAGTCGTCAGTGAGACAGCAGTGATGTGATAAGGAGAGAAGGAGAGAAGTTCATCATTTATGTAGCCTTCACCCAGCATATCTTCTAAGAGAAGAGAGAGATATATTGTGTAGTAGATGGTGGCCAGTCGATTCTTCTTCCCTTTGTTTTCCAGCTTAGCACTGAGGTCAGAGTAAAGTATGTGAGTGATCCCTATATCTTGCCCCCAGATTAAGCTGTAAGAAATTGCTTGATGGGCACCATTAAGTTGATCATGTGACCCCTGGTTTCCACCCAGACATTTCACAATGTACAGCATCAGTGTCCTCCAGATGGGTGAAAAGTAATTCACTTTAATCAGTGATTTGTTCTGGAAACCTTGGGTGATGAAAGGTTTATCATTGTCGTCATGAGGACGAAGGGTAGCCAGAGCCTTCTTTACCGTGGCGCTGGCAGGCACAGCGGACATGCCTTCATTGACTGGAAGTCCAGTGACTTTGGCAAAGGTGTGAAGATCAAAAGTGAGAGGTTGGGGATGTGTGGAAAGGTTAAAGGTGATGTGTGAAGAGTTTTGATCAACTTCGGCTATGTACCAGAACTCCTTCAAGTATTGGTGGTAGCATGTGGAAGGTGCTCTGGTAATGGCTTCAAAAATGGTGGAGTTCTTGAGGAAGGAGAACAATGGATGGTAGAGGGAATTGTTGTGTTCCAAGAGAGCTACACATTTGTTCAGGGCAATCTTACCATCGTGTATCCCAAAATCTACGTTTGAGGCGACCAAGACGGTGAAAGATGTGTTTGTTGATGAAGACGCCATTGTTGATGTATGGAAGAATTGGAGGTTGTGAAGAAGATGAATAGTATGTGTGTGTGAAAGTAATGAGTAATATGAAGTTTGAAAAATGAGTCAAGGGTTTTGATAAAAGGTTTAGCCGTATTTCAATTAAAGCATTTAATGCAAAAGTTTACCTTTTAAGAAAAGTGGGACCCCTTGACTCTTCATGTGATTTTTCTGTCCTTTGGAAAGCGAGAAAGTTGTTGGCAATAAAGGATAATCATTTGAATTAAATATGGGAATATATTAAATCCCATTGGAATGTAACTACCCCGTTACATTCAATTCCCTTTAATGCCCAGAGACAGAAATCATTTATCAGATTTGTTTACCAATATTGAGCATACCCAGCTCAGCAACCAACCTAGTAAAACTTGGCTCAGCCAGAGGCTTTGTGAATATATCAGCGAGCTGGTATTCGGTGGGTATAAAATGAAGCTCAATATCACCTTTTAAAATATGGTCTCTGATAAAGTGATACCTGATGTCAATATGCTTAGTTATGGAATGAAGTACCGGATTATTGGAGATGGCTATAGCACTTGTGTTGTCACAGAATATGGGAATCTTTTCATAAGTGATCCCATAATCAACCAACTGACTATTCATCTAGAGAACTTGAGCACAGCAACCAGCGGCTGCTACGTATTTAGCTTCAGCTGATGACATAGCCACAGAGTTTTGTTTCTTGGCACTCCAGCATACTAACTTTCCTCCAAGGATTTGACAACTCCCAGAGGTTCTCTTTCTATCAAGACACCACCAGCGTAGTCAGAGTCTGAGTAGGCTTTGAGGTCGAAGCTTGATCCATTTGGATACCAGAGACCCAATGTGGGAGATCCTTTTAAGTACCTGAAAATTCTTTTGACAGCTACAATGTGGGATTCCTTGGGGTTAGCTTGGTACCTAGCACAGATACATGTGGCAAATTGTATGTCTGGTCTGCTTGATGTGAGGTACATCAGTGACCCAATCATGCCTCTATATAAGGTCTCATTAACAGATACCCCTGAGTCATCAGCTCCCAAGTTGTTGGGAGGAAGCATGGGGTATTTCACTGATGCACAAACAGACAGATCATACTTCTTGAGCAAATCCTTAACATATTTTTCTTCACAAATGGAAATTCCTTTTGAATTTTGTTTAATTTGAAAACCATAGAAAAAAGTTAATTCCCCCATCATGCTCATTTCATACTTTTTGGTCATTAGTTTGGCAAATTGTTTGCTCAATGTAATATTGGTTGAACCAAAAATTATATCATCCATATAAATCTGTACTAAAATGACATCACCCTTGGACCTATAAGTGAACATGGTTTGATCAATGTTACCTCTGACAAATTTATTTTCAAGCAAGAATTTTGATAGGGTTTCATACCAGGCTCTAGGCGCTTGTTTAAGCCCATAGAGTGCTTTGTGAAGTCTGCAGACGTGATCTGGATACTCACTGCTTTCAAACCCTGAGGGTGGATAGACATATACTTCCTCTGCAAGCTTACCATTTAGGAAAGCACTATTCACATCCATCTGGTATATAGTAAACCCCATATAAGCTGCAAAGGCTAGGAAGATTCTGATAGCTTCCAATCTGGCTACTGGTGCAAACGTTTCATCATAGTCAATCACCTTAGATTGATTACACCCCAGCACCACAAGCCTAGCCTTGTTTTTAACAATCATGCCAGCTTCATCCCTCTTGTTTCTGTAGACCCACTAAGTTCCAACTACTTGCTTCCTAGATGGAGCTTTTAACAGAGTCCACAACTTGTTCCTCTTGATATGATTCAACTCATCTTGCATGGCAACAACCCACCTTCATCTAGAAGCGCAGCAGCCACATTCTTAGGTTCATCCTCAGCGAGAAAATCAGCGAAAAGGCATTCATTCGCTGAGGCGGAATCTAGAGATCTCAATTTGGCTCTGGTGGTGACTCCCTCAGAGGGTTCACCAAGAATATTCACCAGAAGAATATCTTAGTTCCTACTCCATTTGGATTGAGGAGCAGGGGTCTTTGTGGGTTCAGGAATCACAGCAGGTTCAATGAATGCTGGGGGATCTTCACATATTATTTCTTCATCCATAATCTCTTCATCAAGGGGAGAGATTGGTTCGATGAGATCAGCATTCACTGTAGTGGGTGGAGTGATTGGTTCAACATTTTCAACCTCGGAGTGATGTCAGAGATTGAATGAGGATCAAATGCATGAACATAAGGAAAGTCCTTGTGACATGCCTTATATGATTCCTTAGGATTTGAGAAATCATCCTCTGGATATGATTTAACTTCATTGAAGTCAATGTCACATTCTTCTGTGTTGGTGTGATTAATGACAGCATCTGCTTCATTAAAGGTGACATGGATCGATTCTTCTAGTTCTTGTCTACGGATGTTGAATACCCTATAGGCTCTGGAGGTGGGAGAGTAGCCAACGAAGAATCCATCATCAGACTTTTCATCAAATTTTCCTAAGTGATCTTTGTAGTTGTGAATGAAAACAAGGCAACCAAAGACATGAAAGTAGCTTACATCAGGGGCTCTCTTCCTATACACTTTATAAGAGGTCTTGCCGTGTCTCTTCACTATAATGGATCTGTTTTGTGTATAACAGGCTATGTTCACAGCTTCACCCCAAAATTGTTTTTGAAGTCTTGATTCGCTAAGCATGGTTCTAGCAGCCTCTATGAGGGTTCTGTTTCTTCTTTCAGCGACACCATTTTTTTCAGGGGTGCCTGGGTTAGAAAATTTCTGTGATATTCCCTTTTCATCACAAAAGGCTTCCATGGCATGATTCTTGAATTCAGTGCCATTGTCACTTCTGATAGCCTTAACTCTATAGTCATTGAAGTTCTCTATTTCTTTGATGAAGGACATTATTCTTTCAGCAGCATCACTCTTTCTTTTGAGAAAGAATACCCATGTGATTCTGGAGAATTCATCTACAATGACTAGTGTATACTTGTTGTGATTATGGGATTGAGGTTTTACTGGTCTAAATAAGTCCATGTGAAGAAGATGGAGGCACTTATTTATGGAGAATGATTGTTTTGTCTTAAATGAGGCTCTGTGGTGCTTCCCTTTCTCGCAGGCTGAGCAGGGTCTGTCTTTGGTGAAAGTCAGAGAGGGAAGCCCAGCTACTAAATCATTCTTGGCCAGTTTTTTGATGTTTTTGAAGTTGAGATGGGAGAGTCTATTATGCCATAGGCAATTTTCACTATCAGATGCTTTGGCATAGAGACAGGTGTTTGTCCTTTCTGGACAAGATGTCATGTCGATGACATATACATCCCTTCTTCTGGGTGCAATTAGAACAACATCATCGTTTTGATTGAAGATTGTTCCTTGGGTGTTAGTGAACAGAACTTTGAAGCCAGCATCGCAGAGTTGACTAATTCTAATTAAGTTGTGCTTCAGTCCATTGACATAAGCGACCCTTGTGAAGGTTATTCCATTACAATCCACTGAGCCATAACCCTCAGTAGCCCCTGAGGAGTCATCTCCAAAGACTACTTTTGGACCAGACTCCTTTTTATATCTATGCAGATATTGTTTAACCCCTGTCATATGTCTAGAGCACCCACTATCCAGATACCAAACAGATTTCTTCAGATATTCCTGCATAGATATAACAAAGCCAGATTAGTTTCTATTATGAACCCACTTTCCAGTGGGTCCATGCTGTCGCTGACCAGCGACATTGGTCCTTCTCTAGTTTCCTCCCCCTCTTTGGTTGCAGTCTCTGGGTTCATGACGCATACTTCCACAGATGTCACATCCGGGATAATGCTCGCACTCATCAGAGTGATTGTCGAAGAAGCCGCAGTACTTGCATGGGGGATTTTGTCTGTAACCCTGAGAATTGTCTATGGGTTTGGGCTCAGCTCTTCTTGAGGGCCGGTGAGAAGTTTTTGATCTCAATAGAGTTCTGGTTCTTTGAACCGCAATGATCTCCTCATGCTCTCTAGAGGTGTGTTTAGTAGACTCGCATGTGATACATTTTGGTTTCTTTGAGCAATCCTTAGAGGAATGATTTTTGAAACCGCAATGCTTGCAAGGCCTGAATAAAGCTCTCCCCTTAGAGCTACTAGATCCTTCACCAAGAGAGTTAACAGATGGACTATTAACTCTGGGGTTGATTTTTTCTTTCAACCCCTTTACTTCTTCGATCAAGGTGATGAGAAGTTGTTTGGTAGGTGAAAGCTCTTCAGGGGGGGAGTGGGTTTGTTGGAGTTCTTGGCCAAAAAAACCTTTTTGTTCGCTTTATCAACGACTTTGAGAATTGAATTCCCAGGGGTTTTGGTTGGAGGTTTTGGGCCAAGCAAGGAATCAGATGGGTTAGCACCAGCGAGTCTTGGTGGGGCTGGTACCTCTGATTGCTTGTCAGATTTTATCTCATCCACACAGGTGGAAGATGGAGAAGAAACATCTGAAGGGACAAATTTAACACTGGGAACAGGTATATGGTTTTTGTATCTACCCTTTCCCCCAATAGCCTGAACTACATCCCCTGGTATGGATTCAGCGACTATTTCTTCCACTGTGGATTGAGCCAAATTCCATTTTTCAATGGTTTTTCTGAGTTTAGTGTTTTCATCAGATAAATACTCATTTTCAATGGATAATTTGCTTACTTCATTTTGAAGTTGATTAGCAAGATTCACAAATGGTTTAAGATTTGTTAATTCAGATTGGCAAAGATTTAACTCTGTTTTAAGATTATGAAATTTGTTTAACAGGTTTTTTCTTTGCTCTTCAACAAAGTGGAGGTCAACCAAGGTATAGTCACTGACATGGTCTCTATCAGGACCTTCAGGCATAGATAGCAATATTTGTACCTTTTTTATGGTGATGTCCACCCATTAACCAGATCTTGCTTCACTTTTTCCCACATCAGGTTCTTCATCAGCGACGGCCATAAAGGCTCTGACGGTAGTGGTTCCTTCATCCTCAGATGTAAGGGGTTCATCATCCCAGTCAAATGAAGTAGCAATTAGACCTTTTTCAGTCTTCTTACCATCCTTTTTCTTCGCTACATCATCAGCTTTTTGGTTGAGTTTTAACAGCTCAGCTTTCAAGGCTTTGTACTTAACTTTGTAGTCCTTCTTACCCTCTGAGTCAGAGTGAGAAGTTTGCTTGAAGGGTGAGGTGGAAAACTTTTTCTTGCTGCTGTTGTTGCTGGATGAAGGAAAGCTTGGAGAGGAGGTTTTATTTGACCAGCAATCCTTCTGAAAGTGACCAGTCTTTCCACAAGTATAGCATGACACCTTGGATTTATCAACCTTTGCAGCTCTAACTCTACCAGATCTCTTGTAGTACCTCTTTTGGTCAGCAAGAAGGGCTCTGTCATGGAACCCAGCATGTAATTCATCAAGAAATTCTTGACTGCTTCTGGTGTCCTCTTCTATGTCAGAGTCGCTGTCTTGAAAAGAATGGTTAGCAACAAGAGCTTTTGAACCAGTGATATTGGTGGTAAACCTATCAGTCTCTGATTTGTAAATGGAGTCAATTAGCCCTTCTTCATAGTTATATCTATCAAACAGTTGGGCTAAAGTATAATTTTTTATAGCATTATTTGCTCTTAAGGTCTGATTTAGGCTGAGTTATTTTCTAGGTAAACTATTGACAAATGTAGCATTAACCTCAGCCTTGGGAAGAACAACTCCATTATTTCCCAAATCATTCAACAAAATCTTAAGCCTAATATAAGTTTGAGCAACAGTTTCTGTTTCCAAAGCTTTAAAAGCATTAAACTTAAGTCTAAGGGATTGGATTTTGGTTTCTTTTGTTTCCTCTGGACCTTCATACCCTAGAACTAACTCAGTCTACATCTCCTTAGCAGAGTTGCATTTAATGATAGACTTCATAATGTTCTTGGGTAGGCAAGAGACTATGATACTTTTGAGTCTCTTGTCCTGGTTAGCCAGACGACTATCCGCTGGAGACCATTGCTTAACAGGCTTCTTAATGGGTCTCTTAGGGGTAGATGAAACGGCCAGTGGTACATAGGGACCATTTTCTAAGATTTCTATCAAGAAGGGTTCCAAGCCATCTAAATATATAAGAAATTCACTTTTCCAACTTGAAAAATCATCTTCATCAAATGCTGGAACATTGGACACATGTGACCCCCCACGAACATCAAGTAGTTGGGGAAGGTCATCATCGTTATTACCAGTGCTTACAACTGGTGTAGGCATGGTAGTAGATGTGGTGGCCGGTGCAGTAGTCGAAGTGGTACCTTGACTGGTTTGACCAAAGGGTGGAGGAGGTATAGTATCAGCCATATTAGGATCTTGATTTTAAAAACAAGAACGGTTTATAAAATGTTTTATAAATCAAACCGCTCTGATACCAATTGAAAGTCCCTTAATATGACAATTGTTGAAACTATAACTCTTATAACCATGAAAACTTAATGAAGTAATTTTCAAACGCATAATGCTTTATTAACTATTATAAACAAAGTATTACAAAGTGCTATGAATACACTCGTTGAATGACAACAAGAAATGAACCCTAGAACAAGTAAACTAGATTCGAGACTCAAGTTTACAAGGGAACCAATGAGACGCTGGTAGACAACTGAGGGCTCAGCGGTTTCAAAGTGAGAAATAACTTAGATAATTTATCCAAGCACAAGGGTTAGTTGAATTCTCTTTTCTCACTCCTATTTATAGTGGTACGAGGTTGATTCCTTAGTGGGAGTAGTTGATACGTGTCATATTCTGAATGGAAGAGTACAAGGTATTAAATGCATGCCCAAATCGAGACATACCTTTAAACAGCTTTAGGTGAACAGTTCTGGTAAAACTGTTCACCTTTTGTCCCACTAGGTCGTACTAGGCTTTATCTTGAATCTCTTGTTTTGTCTCGCTCAAAACACTTGGTAGATTCTCCTGCTAAACTATAAAGGATTGGACAAGCTTTGCTTGTCTCAGACTTCTAGGGTTCTTAAGTGATCTCTGAGTGTTGTCAACTCAGAGACCCTTGAACACCAGTACATTCCTTCTACATCCCAGCTATCCATAATCGCTGGTGAGTATGACTTCAGATTGTCTTCGACTTCTCTGACGTTGTCTTTGACTTAAATGTTCCGGGTGTGCCAGCTGAGGCTTTGCCTTCCACTGGTCTGGTCTCTGTCGCTGGTCCTCTTCAGCGATCAGTAACACTTAGTCTAATTAAATATATCTAGACTGGGCCATAGTTAAAACTTTCATTGGCCCAACATATATCATCATGAACACTTATTCTAAGTGTTATATGATATGTTTATGACTTCTATGGGTTCTACATTCTTAGTTTAAGGGTTTATATAGGATGATCATATTCTAGTGTTAATTAAGTAAGCTTAAGGTCCTATGCTTTGAAAACTTGTACTTTATGCTTTAGTAATTTGTAACTTAGTTTAAGATACATGTATTAACTTATTATGATACTTAGTTAAGTTTTATAATTTGATGAAAAAGATTAGACTCTAATTCATTATAGATTGGATTTTATATGCTAATCTTGGTTTTAGGTCATTTTCTTGTAATTAGCTTGTGATTAGTGAATACTAGAGTTTTGTAATTGTTGTTCCTAATATATGATGATATAATACGAATTTATGAAGAAAAATAGATGAAGAAGATGAATGCTAGAGAGAGAAAGTAGTGAGAGAAAGTAGAGAGAAAATGCTTGGAACTAGGTGAATGTTAGATTGAGAAGTGAAAGAAAACAATGAACCAACACCCTTCCTAACATGCTAGGAAGGGTATATATAGTCCACCCACATGCGGGCTTCTTTATGGACTATATGGTTTGGGCCGGGCTTTCCTTTTGGGCTTTAGTTACTTATTAATGAAATTTAGCCTAAAGTTAAGCCCGTATAACACGACTAAAATACTACCTATTACAACGTTCTAAAATACGATACATAATAAACATATGACCGAGCATTCTTGTTTGACTCAATATTTTGAGGCTAACAATATCCCCCAATGAGAGATCATAAACCTTGGTCATTTAGGAAATTTGTAGAGATTACTAATCTCGCCATAAATGAGTCTTGAACGTGTAATCGTAGTCTTGTTCCTTCATGCTGTGATCTTTGAGCATTAGTCATTGTCTTTCGACTTAGTCTTTTTGATCTTGAGATCTTCAAATCATCCTTGACTTGTCTTTGCCATCTTGCGATCTTGTGTCTTCATCCACATGCTCACACTATTATTTGTCGAATATGTCTTTAGGCATGAGAATGTGGTTTTGAATCTTTGACTTTGCTGAGTACACCGTAACGCCACCTTCTCGAGACAAAACATAGACACGGACCGAATGGATTTGACATTCGTCCTAAATCGGTAGCGTTTTACCTCCGGTCGGTGAAGACCGTTATACGATATTAAATAGAGTACCTGTGATTAGGTAGATTCAATTAAGAATCTCCTTGACAGGGTTTCGCGGCTGTACTAGCCGTTCTCTTTACTCGACCGTCTCAAAGCAAGACTGCGAACATAAAGAGTGAATCAACTGGATAAATATCCGCTTGATTAAAGTCGTCAATTCAAATTCCTGGAACAAGTTTGATTCTTAAAGAATCTTACCATTGTTGCTTTCCAGTTGACACAAGCTTGATCCATAAAGAATCTCACAAGTCACCTACCGTAGCGCTGTTTGATGTTGACGCTAGAAGGATTTCCATTTGTCACTGTGAATATTAATGAATATCACTCTGAATGTTCTAACAAGACCATAAAGATATTGCGTAGAAACCTGAAACGAGTTTGAATCACTTCAGAATCAAACCACTGTTGCTTTTCAGTTTTACACATGTTCAATTCATAAAGAATCTTGCATATGACCTACCGCAGTGCTGTTTGATGTTAACACTGGAAGGATTTCTACTCATCATTGTGAATACTAAGTAGTATCATTCTGAGTGTTCTAGCAATATCACAAGGATATAGCGTAGGACTCTCTTGATCTGCATCCGTGTGTCCTAACGAGATTTGATTGATCTCTTGGCTCTAGACTCGATTTGTGCACTTTTAGTGTTCGGAGGATGGAGTGGATGCCACCTATTCAATATCAACTATCTCGAAGTGAGAAGGTCAATAGAAGTCACGTTGTTCTCCGTGACAATAAAACATACTTCTTTTGAGAGAATCCTGAGTAGCTAGGAAAGGGTTGTGCATACATCACTGGGTCCATGATGAGTTTGTCTTCATGATGAGTTGACCCGGTTTCTGCCTAAGTTGTATGGAGGGCTTCTTTCTTTACACCCTTTATCCTTACATTTCTTTTTCATTCTTCAACCCCTTCAATGTTTACCAAGACATCATTACTAGCACCTTGTTGTGATTGTTCCAGTGCTAGCATTAGTACTTAGTCGGCATTCAGCTACGTTCACATTCTACTCCATCTTTCCTAAGGACTTCTAATAATCTATTGGATTGTCCCTGGGAAGATACCTCCGGTTCTGGTTGGATCATAGGACTTAAACCTAACCACCCTTTTGACACCAATAACGTCGTGAATTAAATATCTTGTGGGTATTTGATCGTAACCATGAAAACCACTTTAAATTCTAACAAAGTGTTTGAGAAACATTTAACACCTTGCTAGTTTGGTCGTTTCAGAAAAGCTCCCCCTTCATATGTGCATCGATAATCGAAAGTGTTTCGCATATGTAGGTAAGAGTTAAAGTGCTTGAGTCTTATATTAGATCACATTTTAATCACATTTCTCCCCTATCTCTAATATATAAAATCTTTTGATATTAGAGATACCAAATTTGATTAAAATATATTTTGAAAGATAGTCTTGAAAATCTTTAGGAGAGAGATGTGTCAATCTATGCATGAAGTTGAAATGCTCCCCCTCAAAAATTGATCCAATTGAATTGTCATTGTGAGGATATGATCCACTTTTCGCTTTTTGAGGATAGGAGTTGTTGAACACATAATTTTTGAAAGATTTTGAATAATCATTGAAAAATTCTTGAAAAAATTGTGTTCAACGCTTTTTGAAAAATCCTATTTCTTTTTGGCGAAGAGGTTTTTCTAAAGCATAAACTTGAGTTCTTAGACTTTGAATGTCTTGATGAATCCACTCAAGTGTAAGAAGATTTCTCTTCTTTTGCTGAGGGTAAGCGCACTAAATCGTACACTCCCCCGTGAATATAGATCTGGGTTGCAATCTAACAGTGATTACAAGCCATTGTGTTGAGCTCAAAATGTTGAATGTTTTGTGACAAGCTCAACCCGTGATAGATTGCTCTACCCGTTGTTTGGAAATATTGTCCAAAATAGACAATTCCCTTTATTAAAAGAGGAAATGACATGTTTTGAAAATATTTACAACTTTCATTCGAGCTTTATGTACACACCCGTGTCGTTATTAAGCGACATTTCTAGGCACGTCCATATTATCGATACTGAAAGACATGTCGAGAAAAATATTTTTGGATTTTGAAAGATTTTATAATTTTGTGTTTTGTTTTTATATATTTTATATTTTTGTATTTTGCTTTTTCAAAGATATTTACAGGTAGATGTTTGATAGATAAATCAAGCAGGCACCTTTGCCAGAATCTCTAGGTCTGCTGGAGTCAAACATCTCATACCAATTTTCCTAACGAGGTACTCAAACCTATCTTTCGACAGAGCTTTCATAAATAAGTCGGCTAATTGGTAATCCGTTCCAACAAAGTATAGTTCAACGATACCTCTTTCAACTTGTTCCTTAATGAAGTGATATCGGACATCAATGTGCTTCGTGTGGGAATGTTGTACTGGATTGCAGGAGATGACTATGGTCGACTTTGAGTCACAGTACATAGGTACTTTATCAAAGTGAAAGCCATAATCCGTGAGTTGTGTTCTCATCCATAGAACTTGAGCACAACACGCAGATAGAGACACATACTCCGCTTCGGCTGATGAAAGTGACGTGCAATCCTGCTTCTTGGAAGACCATCCCACAAGCTTATCTTGACCTAGAAATTGTGCACCACCAGAAGTACTTTTACGTTTATCAAGACACCATGCATGATTAGAATCTGAACAGGCCGTTAGAAAGAAACCGGTTTCCCTCGGATACCAGAGTCCCAAATGAATGGTATTCTTAAGGTACCGAAAGATCCGTTTAACCCCCTTGAGGTGCTTTTCAGTGGGTCGTGCTTGATATCGTGCAAAATAGCATGTAGCATGATGAATATCAGGTCTGCTTGCTGTCAAATACATGAGGGAACCAAACATGGAACGATATCTCGTTTGATCGATGGCATTTCCCTCCAAGTCAGCATCTAGCGATGTGGTTGATAATGGTGTCCCAACGGGGTCACATGAAGTCATACCATGCTTTTTGATTATCTCTTGACAATACTTAGCTTGGTTTATAAAGATACCACTTGGGGATTGGTGAACTTGAATTCTAAGAAAGAATTTTAGTTCGCCCATCGTTGACATTTCAAATTTGCTGTGCATTACTTTTTCAAACGATTTTGAAAGTTTTGGGTTTGTAGACCCAAAAATAATGTCATCAACATAAATTTGCACAAGCAAAATGTCATCCCCATATTTATAAGTGAATAAAGTTAGATCAATGGAACCTTTTGAGAAAACTTTGGATTCCAGAAATTTTGAGAGCTCGTCGTACCACGCCCTTGGAGCTTGCTTGAGTCCATATAGTGCCTTGTGGAGACGATACACCTTGTTAGGATAATGAGGATTGACGAATCCTTCCGGCTGCGTGACATAGACTTCTTCCTTCAAAGGACCGTTAAGAAACGCCGTCTTTACGTCCATTTGATAGACAGTGAATCCCTTATGTGCATCATAAGCAAGAAAAATCTTGACCGCTTCCATACGAGCTACTGGTGGAAATGATTCGTCAAAATCAATTCCCTCTTTCTGGCCATACCCCTTAGCCACTAGCCTAGCTTTGTTCTTGATGATCGTGTTTTCTTCATCCATCTTTTTTTTCCAGATCCAACGAAGATTTAAAGGAATCACATCGTATGGTCTGTCAACAAGTTCCCAGACTTTAAGTCTTTCAAATTGTTGAAGTTCATCCATCATTGATTCAATCAAAGCCTGATCAGCCATGGCTTCTTTGATGTTTTCGGTTCAGCGGTACTCACGGCGAGTGCGAACATACAAACATCGCCATCGGTTGCTAGTTGTCGTCTTGTACGAACAGGCTGTGAAGGGTTTCCAATTACGTAAACCAAAGGATGATCTCAGGTCCAACGATGTGTTGAAGGATGTCGTTGATAAAACGTATGCATATTTGACGGATCAACATGGCGAGTAGAGGACTCTCTAGTTTCGTGTACCAGTGTACCGAATGGGTTGTGAAAATCGTCATCGTCAGATAATGCACCGTCTGCTTGATTTGTGTTCTCTGGAGAAATGACAGTAGTTGTGGATGTTGTAGGATCGATTGTTGAAGTGATATTCTGAGGAGGTAAATCTGCAGCAACCCGTGTTGAAGTAGATGAAGTTGTATCCTCTTGTTGACGATGCTCAGTATCATCATTCTTATCATGAGTGACAACGGAAGACTTCGATACAACTTGTTTCTCCCCCGTGAAATATTCATCATACATTGGTCCATATAACATTTCCAACTCTTCAATTGTCGTGTCGACTGTCATTTTAACACCCCCAAATTTACACGCAGCGGAATACATCTTTGGGTGCTAACAATGATACAACAACACATAATTTATAAAGAACGAATCGAAAAGAGACGTTTTAGTTTTATCGTTCCTAAAACATTTGTCAGAGTAGCGTAGTCCCAAGTAATTGTTACCAAAAGATAAGTTAAAACAACATATTGGTTTGTTTTAAAAATGGAACGATAAATAAATCAAATTTGAACAACAAAAACAGTGCACAACTTCATTATCGTGACCTCCAAGCTTCCACTTCTTGATTACCTGAAATACATGTGAGTAAAACAATCAGCAAAAAGGCCGAGTGAATCTATAGGTTTATGTAATCAATTTGAACACAAGCAAAGATTATAAGTTTGTGGCATGCTTATAAGCATCAAATAATAATTTGCATCAACAATGATAATTGTATATAGCATAAATTGCAATAAGCTCATGGAACCGAGCCCTTAGACACTCCCATATCAGTCTAATAAGACGAGAGATTTATTAATTGTCGGTTACCTCCAGATTATCGGTACATTGCCGTATACCTGACTTCTCATACAATATGCTCAAACAGTGTGGAGGTCGGGCCTAAGCTTCTATGACAAGTCCACAAAAACTGAACCGGGGCGGCTTCCCCCATAGATCTATTAATTGTACTAGCGGTTAACCCATCATAGGTTAATTAACGGTCCATAATTGAGGTTTTAACAAAGGCAATCACTTAATGCAATTTAAAGGCAACCACGGGTCCATTCATAGAGGGACAAAGCATACCATAAAAATCTTGTGTTCTAAGTTTATAAAACATGTATTCCCCCTCGCGGGTTTAAAATCATTTAATAACTAGTATAAAGCGAGGCTATAGACTCACCTTAGCCGATAGTGGTAATGAGACGATCGCCGACGATAGATGATGCCTTTCAAACACGAGAACCGCAACCTATCAAATGAGGTGCGTTCATTAATAATAGACTCGAGAAATAAACCATACATAAGAATATAAAACTCGACTCTCAAAATCACAACAAACTCGAGAGAAAACGATACAAGTGATACTATTACACTCTCCTATATATTCATTTTATTATTCTGTGTCTTTAATAAAAATCTGCCAGAACATACCGAATGTCCAAGCCGTTTTCCCATACTTAGACATTTCAAATTTTTATGATACTACTCAGAGAACTCACTTACTATTTGTAGAAAGTCCTCCCAAGAGCCCATCAAAAGATTTTACTTCTAAAGTTCCCTGCCCGACTTATCTTTGAATCATAAAATCCGGACAGTTTAGCAACCTTGACTTACGAAACTATTTTGACCATTCTAAACAACTCCATTTGTAAAACCGCCACTTGATTCTAAAAATAGACTCAAAATACTAAACTTGGAGCCTGAGAACAGCCCTTGAATCATTTTGAAACTCATTTTATAGTCCCCGAGATTCGATCCAAATATCGACAACAATTTTCGGATTGTGTCGACACTCGTCTCCCGGTACACGAAAATCAAACTAGTGTATCTTCCACCTCGTTTGGAGTTGGAAGGCCTACTTTATATCAAATCGAAGCTAACGAAATTCTCTACAACCCTCTCCTATTAGTTAAGCGATTATCAAACAGTAAGACCCCCGAAAACAGCCTCAAACCTACTGCCCAAATTTGACTATTAAAATCTCTTACAAAATCATATTTTTGATCAATTCCAACAACTTTTGTCATCAACCTAAGCCCTTAATATCATCATAAACCATTCCTAACACTTGTATCATCATCAAATCAAAAACTCAAAAATTAAAAATCAACTTTTTAACAAAAACATAACATGAAAATCTCTTGATCATCACTACTAACACATGCATACAACAAATTTAGATTAAACATCACTAACTTTTCTTGAAAAATTTATATAGTTGCATGTGGATAAAAATGGTATCATTAGAATCACCTTGAAAAATTAGGAGGTGGACTTGTTTTGTTTTTGGATAGATCAAAGTTTTGATCAAGAAAATTGATGGATTTTGGTGGTGGTGGGTTTATGGTGTATGGCTAGAGCAAGGAAGAAAGGAAGGAGAAGTGAAATTTTTGATTAAATGAAATTTATAATGAAAAAATGCTAGTGGAGAAATTATATATAGTGTGAGGTTAGGGTAGTTTTTGCCAATTTGTGATAGTTTTGGTCCAAAATATAATAAAATAGTTTAAAAGTGTAGAAAATGTAAATTATAAATTTAAAATATTTACGAGACTCGGGTTTCGTAAAAATACTAAAAATTGTAAGCGCACACGAAAAATAATAATATAACGACTCGATACGTAATTAAAACGATATCGTCGAAAGTATTAAATATCGAAACGATCGATAATAAAATATAAAATTTTAGGCATCTGTCGGTATCGCAATCACTAGTAGTCCTCGTTATTCGTCAAAATATTAAAATATAATATTTAATATCGGTTTTAACTTAAACCGTTAAACATAAAAATATTTAACGTTATAAAATACTTCAAAATAATTGAAAGTAGAATTAAATTATGACCTTATTTTTACGGGTTTTACATCCTCACCACCTTAAGGGAGCGACGTCCCGGCGCTCAACTCACCTCATACACGAGTTGATCACTACCCGGAAGGATGACGACATTCCTTATAAAGAAGTCTTCACGTTCCCACGTGAATCTCGATCCACGATCTCTATTGGTTCTTTTACAAAACGCAACTTGTCGTCAAGTTGTATCTCACCAAAAAGGAATAAATAAATCCTTATCCACAAGTCACCCGTCAAGCTCGACACATGAAAATTTTATGAATCACACGAAGCTCATTCGATAACAAGAATAGATGACAGGATTTTCGGGTAAGTCCAGTTAAAAAGAATGTTGCAATTTAAAGGATAGCCACTGGCCGGATAGCCATGGACACACATAAAAAAGAATTAACAAGAAAAACATTTTCGTCATCGGAGGGTGCTCACACGCGGGTCCTCACTCAAAAGATAATACAAAGAAACCATCTCAATTTCGCCAACGCGCATTAAAGTCTCAATAAACATCGTCATTGAAAGTCAAAAAGATATTACATAATATGTGTTCTACATGATCGGACGTCATCGGATGATGCCGTCTCAAGTTCTCACAACTTACGATCATTTGACTAGATCACACACCATATAAGTACATAAAAAGAAAAGGTCGAACATAAACATCGATTATAGATCTCCACCGTTAATCATCGAGAAAACCTTGAACGAACCCTTGATAATAACCACTTGATCACAAGAGTCTTTCCACTTGCGGTGTCGGCTTCAACATGCTCCTCGAGGTTGTAACAAATTTATTAACTCCATTCATTAAGAGATTCGGTCCTCAATCATTCCACAAGTACACGCATAAATCCTGGTGACACTTATCGTTTCTTCTTATACACTGCTTCCCGAGATTCATTTTAAACTCAAAATAAAATAGTGATCTTCAATACGAGGAACAGAACGAGATAAAAATGAATTTAATAAACGCATAAACGGACAAGATGTGGTAAAATGATTTAAGGTTGACGATCGACGAGGGATCTCGACTCACGTAACCGTAAAACATAATAATTCACAATACTAGAAAAATGAGAGCGAAGAATGAATTAAATATTAACATTAAAATAACATTTGTCACAATTATCCGTCCCGGATTTGTATTACCTTAAAATTCAATTGAGGTACTTTCTTGATAAAGATGATATATTAAAAATAGAAGTAAAATAGTTTCAAAATTTATTTGGTCGTCTTAAGAAACTTTGAAAGAATGACATGAATTTATTAATTAAACTCATATTGATGGTTACAATTAGAAAATATAATTTCCAAATTAAATCATTATTAGGAATATAAATTAAACTGGTTATTTCATTATATTAAAAGTAAAGTATGATAAATCAATTACTTCAATAGATAAAACATGATTTTATTTTAAACATTAGTTTTAGTTATAAAAATATAATGTATAAATTTGACCTTTTTTTATGATAGTTATTTCATTAATTGAAAATCCTTAGAAAATGTAGACAAGTTCCATAAAATTTTTATAATATGTTGTAGAAATACATAAAGGTGTTTATTATTTCAAAATAACATGGGATATATTCGGGTTTCGAAATGTGACAAGATAACAAACGAATACGAATGGAAATAATAGTCAACAATTAGTACGAAATCAACGGTACAAAAGGGGACGAAACAAATGTCGTATGAATTCTTAAAGAGAATAATAAGATAAAGGCGTTGATGGTAAGACGATAAGAAATAATAGATTAAACAAGTTGTCAATTTTGTTAGTGCGGTCGTTGGTTCACCAATATCAGTTTGTTAACTTAGCGGTGGTCGATACATGATCGGAAATAAGATCCATACAAAACTTTAATAAAAGAAAATTCCTAATAATCACTTGTAATTAAAATAAATCAAATGAACGATGTTAGTGTTTAAAGAGACAAGTTAAAGCACGATTCACAAGAGTGGATTTCGAGACAAACGAGAGTGACGGACGTCATCCCGGATATACGGAAATCACTCTAGTGATAATTCATTATTCACGTGCGGAGACATTCTAAAGATCTACCCAGTCGCATAAAGAAGATTGGACGAGACAGAAGGATAAAATATCGAGACTTTTAGGTCATTTATCAACAGTCAATAATTAGACGAGCAGTCAAAAGAAATCAGTTATAATACAAAATGAAGTAACAAGTGGAAAAACAATCATCGAGTAAAAACGTACTTATAATCACGTAATTCGTTTAACAAAAGGTAAGAAAACATACGCGGATGCATAGAAATTGTGCTACTTGCATAAAATATAAAGGTTTTCAAAACTTCTTTTCACTTTATTTCATTTTATTTATCTTTATCATAAATAGAAGTAAAAAGTTGATTATTATCAAGATTTTTAAGGTGACTACTATTCAGCCTAGCATGGCTCCTTCTAAATTAGACATAGGTGATCAGGCCATGTATAATTTAGGGCTAGCAATGCAGTGCTTCATTTCGTCGAAAAGTATTACGTTTCTTATGTTTATATAAACCATGCCATTTGTAAAATGGAATTTAAAAATAGTTTATAAATTTATAGGATACAAGTAATTTGTGAGATACTCAATAAGCAACTTTTAATGTTACGAAAAGTATTTTATAAGACCAAAGTAAAAACAATTGGTGAAAATAATCGTAAAACAATATCAGATTTATTAATAAGGTGACAGTATGACAACGTATAAAGTAGCCAAATGTTTGTAAAAAAATAGCAATTAGTAGCTCATAAAACAATCAATGAAATGGTTACAAGTCGTTAAGGTTTCAAAAGGTTATAAGGTTTAGACGAAAACGCCATGAGACACGCGATAAAATATCGACGAAGAATGTGAAGACAAAACTTCAAAACTCAACCCAAGTCAGTGGAAGGTTAGAAGAAAACGAAAATAAAATAACATCGAATGACAAATGAGTCATATAAATAAAAAGAATAAATCAATCCATATGTGTATTCTATGTAAGATACCCGACACAATATGTTTTTAAGAAAGTATGTTATTCGTTTTTAAATTACACCATTAATCCGGTAATTGCTAATCCTGTACTGTTTCTACTTTTTTTTTTTCACATGCAACTAGTATTCGTTAGTTGTAAAATAATATTTGTTAAAATTTTACGATCTCAAATGAAATCAAAACAGCTTAGAAACATTTAAAACTCATGTTCTGAATTTTCTATCAGATTTGACTTTTACATATGAGCTGATTAATTGACCCGATAAACGACATCTCCAATACTCGGAGTCTAAAGCATTTTGATGCAAAACGACGTTTCAGACGACTTTCTAGTTTTACCCGAGACCTGAAACCCAATGTAAAATGACTAAAACACCCCTGCAAGTTCTGTGCAGGTTTGACTATTTTATTTTAAAAAAAACACAGGTTTTACTTTTAAGTTTTGACCTGTTTATACTGCCCCTACAGTTTCTGCATAAAGTGTATTTTTCGACACTTCTTAACGGCTCAAAATATATACATATATACACACATGTCTTGTGGATTTTATAATAACGAAAAATAAGTCTCGTAATGAGCATCAAATAAAATATAGCATGATGAATGACAGAAAATGCTTCAAGGTATTCAACACGAAATTTAGGAAGCAAAACGGTGAAAGACGTTCGTAATTTAGATTTCAAAAAGCAATGTAGGCAAATCTCCTTGGTGCCACGATTGTCAAAAACACAAAACATAGCAAGAAAAGAATGGAACATTAACATGCTACACTCCGGGAACGAGAAGGTTAATGAAAAACAAATGATACAATTTTATATAAGTAAAATCGTATTCCAATTCTAGCGCCATAATCTAGACGATGATTTATAAAATAACGATGACGTTACCGAGATATAAGTGAACAATACACTTCGGAGTCAATACATTTAAATGTCAACGAATTAAATCTTCGCATGTCGTGTAAAACGATAATAAAAATCAACAAAATATTATGAAAAACCATGGTATTATTCAACACTATTTTAAGAAATGTTTCAAAATGTGTGACTCACACGATAGCGGTTAGTCTATTCCAAGGACACATTGAGCTACACAATGGTCTAGAGACTACGTTTCAAGACGTCCAAGCACAAACAGCCGAAAGACGATTTGGATATCTACATAGATATCACAAAGGGTTAAACAATAAAAGTAACGCGCGCAGATGAAGGTATGTAAGGTCATAATATAAATTTTTTGCAATAAAAGCAATTTAAATATTTCAAAAATATATACAGAAAGATCTTGAAATTCATTGTATTTATTTAAGTTAATCATTAATAAATGATAAACTTTTATCGAAAAGTTTAACGACATAAATATATATCGATAAAGGATTATAGTATTTATTTAGAAATACTTAGCAATAAGGCATACATAATAATGTATACTAAAGTTGTAATCCCAGAAGTAGCTTGAACCTGAAGTCACGCGAAATCATGTGCACCGACTCTTTGAAAAATAAAACCGACAGTTATAGTTTAGGTATCTAGAAAAAGACCTAGTTCTCTATAACTCATGGCTCTGGTACCAATCTTTAACACCCCCAAATTTACACGCAGCGGAATACATCTTTGGGTGCTAAACAATGATACAACAACACATAATTTATAAAGAACGACTCGAAAAGAGACGTTTTAGTTTTATCGTTCCTAAAACATTTGTCAGAGTAGCGTAGTCCCAAGTAATTGTTACCAAAAGATAAGTTAAAACAACATATTGGTTTGTTTTAAAAATGGAACGATAAATAAATCAAAGAGTTTGAACAACAAAAACAGTGCACAACTTCATTATCGTGACCTCCAAGCTTCCACTTCTTGATTACCTGAAATACATGTGAGTAAAACAATCAGCAAAAATGCCGAGTGAATCTATAGGTTTATGTAATCAATTTGAACACAAGCAAAGATTATAAGTTTGTGGCATGCTTATAAGCATCAAATAATAATTTGCATCAATAATGATAATTGTATATAGCATAAATTGCAATAAGCTCATGGAACCGAGCCCTTAGACACTCCCATATCAGTCTAATAAGACGAGAGATTTATTAATTGTCGGTTACCTCCAGATTATCGGTACATTGCCGTATACCTGACTTCTCATACAATATGCTCAAACAGTGTGGAGGTCGGGCCTAAGCTTCTATGATAAGTCCACAAAAACTGAACCGGGGCGGCTTCCCCCATAGATCTATTAATTGTACTAGCGGTTAACCCATCATAGGTTAATTAAAGGTCCATAATTGAGGTTTTAACAAAGGCAATCACTTAATGCAATTTAAAGGCAACCACGGGTCCATTCATAGAGGGACAAAGCATACCATAAAAATCTTGTGTTCTAAGTTTATAAAACATGTATTCCCCCTCGCGGGTTTAAAATCATTTAATAACTAGTATAAAGCGAGGCTATAGACTCACCTTAGCCGATAGTGGTAATGAGACGATCGCCGATGATAGATGATGCCTTTCAAACACGAGAACCGCAACCTATCAAATGAGGTGCGTTCATTAATAATAGACTCGAGAAATAAACCATACATAAGAATATAAAACTCGACTCATAAAATCACAACAAACTCGAGAGAAAACGATACAAGTGATACTATTACACTCTCCTATATATTCATTTTATTATTCTGTGTCTTTAATAAAAATCTGCCAGAACATACCGAATGTCCAAGCCGTTTTCCCATACTTAGACATTTCAAATTTTTATGATACTACTCAGAGAACTCACTTACTATATGTAGAAAGTCCTCCCAAGAGCCCATCAAAAGATTTTACTTCTAAAGTTCCCTGCCCGACTCATCTTTGAATCATAAAATCCGGACAGTTTAGCGACCTTGACTTACGAAACTATTTTGACCATTCTAAACAACTCCATTTGTAAAACCGCCACTTGATTCTAAAAATAGACTCAAAATACTAAACTTGGAACCTGAGAACAGCCCTTGAATCATTTTGAAACTCATTTTATATTCCCCGAGATTCGATCCAAATATCGACAACAATTTTCGGATTGTGTCGACACTCGTCTCCCGGTACACGAAAATCAAACTAGTGTATCTTTCACCTCGTTTGGAGTTGTAAGGCCTACTTTATATCAAATCGAAGCTAACGAAATTCTCTACAACCCTCTCCAATTAGTTAAGCGCTTATCAAACAGTAAGACCCCCGAAAACAGCCTCAAACGTACTGCCCAAATTTGACTATTAAAATCTCTTACAAAATCATATTTTTGATCAATTCCAACAACTTTTGTCATCAACCTAAGCCCCTAATATCATCATAAACCATTCCTAACACTTGTATCATCATCAAAATCAAAAACTCAAAAATTAAAAATCAACTTTTTAACAAAAACATAACATGAAAATCTCTTGATCATCACTATTAACACATGCATACAACAAATTTAGATTAAACATCACTAACTTTTCTTAAAAAATTTATATAGTTGCATGTGGATAAAAATGGTATCATTAGAATCACCTTGAAAAATTAGGAGGTGGACTTGTTTTGTTTTTGGATAGATCAAAGTTTTGATCAAGAAAATTGATGGATTTTGGTGGTGGTGGGTTTATGGTGTATGGCTAGAGCAAGGAAGAAAGGAAGGAGAAGTGAAATTTTTGATTAAATGAAATTTATAATGAAAAAATGCTAGTGGAGAAATTATATATAGTGTGAGGTTAGGGTAGTTTTTGCCAATTTGTGATAGTTTTGGTCCAAAATGTAATAAAATAGTTTAAAAGGGTAGAAAATGTAAATTATAAATTTTAAAATATTTACGAGACTCGGGTTTCGTAAAAATACTAAAAAGTTTAAGCGCACACGAAAAATAATAATATAACGACTCGATACGTAATTAAAACGATATCGTCGAAAGTATTAAATATCGAAACGATCGATAATAAAATATAAAATTTTAGGCATCTGTCGGTATCGCAATCACTAGTAGTCCTCGTTACTCGTCAAAATATTAAAATACAATATTTAATATCGGTTTCAACTTAAACCGTTAAACATAATAATATTTAACGTTATAAAATACTTCAAAATAATTGAAAGTAGAATTAAATTATGACCTTATTTTTACGGGTTTTACAGTCATATCAGCTCTAGGAACATTTTTTGGAACCAGCGTTGAACTTGATGGTTCATTGTTGTGGTCTTGAGTTCCGAGTTCCGTGCGGTTGTGAACGGAAGTCGTTTGTCGTTGTGGATCGGGACTTAAACTGTTTTGTTCAAGTGCCATTTCTTGTAATTCATCAAATCTGATATGAATAGTCTCGACTATCAATTTTGTTCTCTTGTTGTATACTCTGTATCCCTTAGACTGAGTTGCATATCCCACTAAAATGCATGCATCACCTTTCTCTTTCATCTTGTCCAGATTTTCACCATCTCGAATAATGTAACACGTACATCCAAAACCATGAAGGTGTTTGAGTGAAGGTTTGTGATCATTAATTATGTGATATGGTGTCTTTTCGTGTCTTGGGATAATTAAGGAGCGATTTTGTGTGTAGCATGCGGTTGACACGGCTTCGGCCCAAAAGTATAGTGGAAGTTTTGAAACGGATAATAATGTTCGAGCAGCCTCATCTAAAGTACGGTTTCGTCTTTCAACAACGCCGTTTTGTTCGGGTGTTCGAGCAATAGATGTTTCATGTTCAATTCCTTCGGCTTCAAAATAGTTTCTCAGTTTTGAGTTCAAAAATTATGTACCTCTGTCAGTACGAACCACTTTAACTTGAGCTTTAAGACCACGTTGTATCACTTTAAGGAAGCTGATGAGAACATCGGGTGTTTCATCCTTGGACCTCAAGATGTGAGTCCATGTGTACCTTGAGTAGTCATTGACAATTACCATAACGTATTTCTTCCCATTAATACTATGAACACGCATGGGACCACGCAAATCTATATGAAGAAGATCTAACCGTCCTTTAGAGCTTGGTGTAGTCTTTGTCTTGAAACTACTCCGTTTAGCTTTATAAAGCTCACAAGAAGAACAAAGATGATCTTTGATGAATTTCAAGTTAGGAAGGCCTCGCACAGTATCTTTCTTGGAAATCAAGTTTATGGTATCAAAGTTAAGATGAGATAAACATTGATGCCATAACCAAGCTTGAGTCGTTGAAGCTTTAGCCATGAAACAGATTGGAGTTGAAGATGTGGAGTCTTGTAGTGAAATAGTGTAGAGATCAGTACCCCGTGTTCCGATAAGTAAGTCATTCCCATCATAATCACGAACAAAACATGTCTTCATTCTGAAAGCAACCTCCAAATCCGCATCACAGAATTGACCAACCGAGAAAAGATTGTGATTGAGCCATTCGACGTAGTAAACCCTTTTGATAGTGATATTCCCCTGAACCAAGTCTCCATATCCTAGGATCGGTGCAAATTGATCATTTCCGAATCGGACCGTACCCAGGAACTTCTCCACGAAGTTAATTAGAAGCTTGAGATTCCCCGTCATGTGCTTCGTGCATCCAGAGTCCAGTATGAAGAGAATTATTTCGATCACCTGCAGAAGAATTAGAACACGATGGAGCATTTGCTAAATTGGATTCCATGTTAGTTGTGATTTCCGATTCATTAGTTTCCCTAGTTTCATCACTTAGAGTCACACTAACGCACGTAGTCACATTTTCTGTCCTAACCTTAGGCATCCATTTATATCCTGGAGGACATTGATTAGCAAACCACCATTTCCAAGGCTTGCTATCAGACTCATATAATTCCCTAATTCTGCTTCTAGGGTTCTTAGTGGTGGAGTCTAATGCAATACTTTTCTTAGGGGGGGTTGCACCAGAATGGTTCACTTTGCGTTTGGATTTTCTAGCACTAATAGGCATCACAGTTTGCTTCTTAGTTCTAGTGTCTACGCATTTGACATTATTCGAAACACACATAGCATGATTAGCATTAGCACACTTCCCACATTTCACACAAACAAACATAACATTCAAAGCATTCAAAGTCGAATCATTCATATCGTCATTACACGCGATTACAGACGTTTTATTCTTAGAAACATTGAAAATCCTAGGATGGTCTTCTACTGTCTTCATCTTCCCTTGACTTTTGGTTTGCCAAACCTTTTCATTCATGCGAGTTCTCTTAAGCTGGGGCCGGCTAACACTATCAGTGGGGACTACTCCTGTAGTAAAAGACACACGTCTATTAGTGTTTCTAGAAGTCTGAGGTGATTGACTTTCTTTGTTGTGTGTCGCTGTAATGACCTATCTATACATCCCTGGTTTAACCACATTTGTGTTCTTAATGCTTTATGATCGAATATGTGCTTTGGGAGTGTTTTGGGTAACCTATCCTTCCCATCCGTCTTGGGGGCAAACGCAGGTTTTGCAAATGCAGAATTAGAGAAAACATATGGTTTTCCCAAGACAGAGGGTCTAGTCACTTTTTGAGCATTGGGTTGTCTTACAACAGGTTGCTTAATGCTAGGTTCCACGACTTTCCCACCCATTTTAGCAACGAGTTTCTGCAACTCTGCTATCGCTCTATCCCTGTCTTGTAACTGAGCTTTCAACCCTTTAATTTCCAAATTCTGTTCATTTATTTCTCGAAACGTTTGGGAAAGTTTTTCTTGCAATTTATTATCATGTGGAAAACTACCAACGTCTTTTTGCAAAGCAAGTTCAAGAGAATGACAATGTTTTTGAAGGAAATCAGTTTTGTGTTGAAGTAACTCAAAAGCCTTTTTATCAACATTTTCTTTATTTGTCGAAAGCTCAAGTTCAAGACGTTCACATTCTTTGATTTTATCAAGATATTTGCATGCAACATCAGAATATTCATCGATATCAGCACAAGATTGAAGAGTAACACACAAAATATCTTTAGAGAGACATTCTTCTAAGAGTAGATCATATTCGTTTAAAAATTCTGATTTGTCATTTTGAAGTTCATCAATTTCTTTTTCAAGAGACTCAACATATTTCAAATAATCAAACATTTCAGACCGAATCAAAATTTCAAACTCAAGAACATGTTCTTTTTTTATCTTCGTATTTGGTATTAAAAGTTCTTTCACAAGCACAGTTATGTCGTGAGGAATCCCGGTTTTCCACTTATCCTTTTGACCTTTTTCCCAATCGCTTTCAACAATGGATTGAACATTATCAACGTGGTGTTTAAGAAAAGCAAGTGTTTTTCTACTTTTGCTTTTAGAAGCATCTAGAGGCAAATAGTTAATATATTTAAAAACATTAGTTTTCCTCTTAGCGGCAAAAGCCTTTTTCCATTGAATTCTTCTTTGTTTGCATTCTAAAAAGAATTCCTCACGAGACTTCTGTTTTTGTGGAGTGAAAAGACCATAAAGACTGTTTAGATAAGCATAGTTATATGGTTTCACAAAATCTTTATTGACTGGTGATCTACTCTCCTCATCCCAAAGGGACGTCTCTTCACTATCGATGTTAGCTACTGGGCAGTCATTATCAGTCCATTCGGACTCATCAAGATATAAGTGGGGGTTCGCAGCTTGAGCTTGTTCAAGGTACTTGGGGGTGGCAAAGCTAGGTTGACCCTTAAAAAACGACCGAGGTGCTATCATTCTTACGGTTTGAATAGAGTCATGTGTATTATAAACAACTTTTTTCAAAAAATCGACTTGTTCTTCGAGATCCTTTACTTTTTCAGTATCTTTGCTTTGTCTAATTTTGAAATCTTGTTTTATTGTTTCAACCTCTTGTTTCTTTTCGTCAAGAATTTTAGCAGAATCGGTGGTGTTCATAGAAAGCCTCTGTTCAAGTTCATTAACTTTTGTTGTGGCAAGGTACGTTTTTTGACGTTCATCACTTAATAAAACATTAAATTGACGTTTTTATTTAGTTAACAAAGCAAGAGCTTCATTGTATTTATTTTCAAAATCGTCCTTTTTAACGTTGATGACACGACTTTTGTACCCCTCAAGCTCGTTGGTCTTTTGAAGAAGCTCAGCCCTATAACTATCAATAGTCTCACTAGATTTTATAAGAGCGACTTTGCATTCTTCAAAGTTTTGAGTGAGCGTTGCGTTTTCCTTCTTTAATTGCTTTTGACTCTTTCTAATTTTATTGACATCTTTTTGTAAACTAGCAATTAAATTAGCAAGCGCGACACGCTCCTCGTCATCATACTCATTTGCATGTTGATCATCCTCAAACTCATTATTGTACATGTCTGATGAATCGGGTGTGGTATTGCTATCAACCGTTTCCATCATACACGTGTCAGTAATTGTTGTTGGTAGATCACTATGCTCATGTGTATCACCAAACATATTATATTCATCATAATGTTGTACCTTATCAATTGGATCAGTATCAAAGATAGGACCATTGTCATCTTCAGTAACGTTAAGGACCTCATGAATCTTTGCAATGTATGAATAATGTGCCTCGAGTTCTTGGTCGGAGAGTTCATCATCTGTGTCGTCAAGCATTTCTCCTTCCTCAGCTGATAACTTGATTCCAGCTTCCATTTTCTTGCACAGCAGCATCTTTTCCTTATGATAACCATAATCTTTAACCCTCTTTGGCTGCCTGCATTCCCTAGCCAAATGCCCAAAACCTCTACAACTAAAACACTGAATCCCACTTTGTTGCACAACTTAAGTACCCACAGTTTCCCTATTTCCAACAATAGTAGCCACCCTCTGATTATCATACTTAGGTTGTCGATCATACTTTGGAGGACTCTCAACATGTCTTCGTGTGTCATACCTTGGAGGACTCTGTGCATGGGTGTTCCTCGGGTTTGAAGATGTTCGAAGGTTGTTGTTGGTGGGTTTGTAGATTTTCTTATATTGCTTCATAATGAAAGCCATTTGTTGCTTGAATTCCCTATCCTTTTGAGCTACTTCTTCATCACTGTCTTCTTCGGAAGATTGCTCAGGTGTGGGTGATGGTGCTCTTGCAACTTCTTTGCCTCGGGATCGTGTTGATGCATGTGACTTGGAGACAATGGATGATCGTGGTGATGATGATTGAGTAGAGTAGGTCTTTGAAGTACGAGAGTGATAATCTGGGTAATGTTGAGTGGTAGACACCAAAGCAAGTGGATTGGAAATCTTTGCAACTCGTTCAGCTCGAAGTTCATTTGCCTCATTTTGAAATTGTTTCAAGATGTCAAAGAGCTTGTGATATGAAACTTCGTCTAACTTTTGTTTTTGTTTCACCAAGGTGACAAACCGTGTCCACTCTGGTTGAAGTTGTTGTAGAAATTGGACATTAACTTGCATGGTGGAAACTTACAAGTTGTTTCGGGTCATATCATTCATCGTCTTGTAGAATCGGGAGTAATAAGAATCAATTGATTCCCCATCCTTTGATGTAAACTTGCCAAAGTTCCAAAACATCTTAGTTTTCACATCTTGTTTGTTAAGTGATTCACCTTGTTGCAATCTTTCAATAGCCGTCCACATTTCTTGAGCAGTAGGGCATGCATCAACCGTAGAGTAAATATCATCTGCAATGCCACTGAGAATTAAGTAGATTTCTTCCTTCTCTGCATCAAACCACGCACGGTTCTCTGGGGTGAGGTCGGTCCTCTTTTAATCACGTTCATATGCGGTTTGTGAGTCACTTGTGTCTGTGGTTGGTACTGCAGGAACTTGAATCCTTGAGAGTTTATAGGGTCCATCCAAAATACACTGCCTTAAAGCATCACCGTTAGGTTTTGTGTCAAGATAACGTAGAAAACGGGGTTGTCATTGATCATATCGACCCGACACAAGCATTGGTGGTCTTTCTTTGTTACCTGCCACCATTATGTTGTTGTTCGTCACACGATATTCGGCAGTAGAATCCATCTCAATATTCTCTGAAATGATGAAGTGAATATGGATCTTAAGTAGATATGATGTGATGAGTTGTTGTTGAAATTCCGAAAAATGCTATTTTTTTTCTCAGTCCAACATTAAATTCCTCATTCCGACAAAACGGTAGACCAAAAAAATTTGTATCGCCAAATTTTGAAATTGATCTAGAAATGTCCTAAAACTAGTATGGAAAAAATTTGAATTTACTTGACGGAAAAAATTTGAACACTTTTTTTTTTATCTTTGTGTAAACGATATTCCGAAACTAGTCTAGATGGTGGCTAAGTCTAAAAAATACTCAAATAAAATTAGCTAAACATGTCATCGGAATGTCCATCGGAATGTGCCATCAGAATGTTGGCTGTCGGAATGCTTAGATCGCAATGCACTGTCGGAATGTTTAGATCGGAATATGGCTGAAACAAATTTGGCAGAGTAACGACTCAAAATTCCTTAAAAACCGTCGAAATCCCAGATCACAATGCACGATCGGAATGTCGCGTCGGAATAAGGTATTGTTATCCAGTGATCGCAAAGTAGAACCAAAAGGTTATTGCGATCAAACCTCAAACACTTGTACTTTCTGATGGATACCTTTGCTAGAATTTCAGAATGATGAAAAACCAAGAATTTTTGAACGTTTGATCCAAGAAAGTTTGTGTTTTTAACCAAAGCCAAGATACCAAAATCACTACAACACTATTGAAGAAGGTATATGACTTGAAATCACAAACAAACACAAAAAAATCTTGAATTCGTGGAAGAAATAAGGATCAAATCAAATAAATCAAGTGAAAACACAACAACCAATCTCAAAACTACCCCATGGAGATTGATACCAATTGTTGTCCCTAATATATGATGATATAATATGAATTTATGAAGAAAAATAGATGAAGAAGATGAATTCTAGAGAGAGAAAGTAGTGAGAGAAAATAGAGAGAAAATGGTTGGAACTAGGTGAATGTTAGATTGAGAAGTGAAAGAAAACAATGAACCAACACCCTTCCTAACATGCTAGGAAGGGTATATATAGTCCACCCACATGCGGGCTTCTTTATGGACTATATGGTTTGGGCCGGGCTTTCCTTTTGGGCTGTAGTTACTTATTAATGAACTTTACCCTAAAGTTAAGCCCGTATAACACGACTAAAATACTACCTATTACAACATTTTAAAATACGATACATAATATACATGTGACCGAGCATTCTTGTTTGACTCAATATTTTGAGGCTAACAGTAATTATTTACCTTCCCTTTATATGGTAGATTAGAATTAGTATAATGTATTTGATAATAGTACATAGATTTTATGTAATTATATTGCTTAGAATATTAGTTTAAAAGGAATTTCTAGGGTTTCTATGGCTATTTAGGTATCCTTGTTCTATTTGAGTTGTTTTTATTCATGGTTTATACATATAGTTATTTTTAGAACTCAGACTTGATATATACATAGTGTGTTTAACATATAGGCATATGTGGAAGTGATAATTGAGATAATGAGTATCCATATATTCAATAATTCAGTCACATAAAATTGCAAAAATTTCTTAGTAAAATCACCTCTTTATTTATAAACATGGATATTACATTAGTCAAAACTACTGGATGTTATAACGATTCCTTCTCGACACATAAAATGACATTTTACCAATTAAGCACAAGGTTGGTTTCTTCACATCATTTTTACATTTTTCTAAGTTATTTAAACATGAGGTGAACGATTCACCAAACACCGAAAAGTCGTCCATGAAAACCTCTATTGTATTCTTAATCATATCATGAAAAATAGCCAACATGCACCTTTGAAAGGTTCCCGGTGCATTGCAAAGTTCGAATGGCATTCTTTGTTAAGTAAACGTTCCATATGGATACGTAAACGTAGTTTTCTCTTGATCACGAGGTTCAATGGGGATTTTAAAGTTACCGAAAAAACCATCTAAAAATCAATAGAATTCGCTTCTCGCTAAACGCTCCAACATTTGATCCATGAAGGGCAAGGGAAAATGGTCTTTGCGAGTGGCATCATTGTGCTTTCGATAGTCAATATACACCCTCCAACCGGTTACAAGTCGAGTTGGAATTAACTCGTTGTCATTGTTGGGGACAACGGTCATTCCTCTCTTCTTAGGGACACAATGGATTGGGCTCACCTAAGGGCTATCAGAAATTGGGTAAATCATTCCCGCATCAAGAAGTTTAACGACCTATTTTTTTGATGACATCGCGAATTTTCGGATTTACCCTCTTTTGACATTAGATTGCGGGTTTGTAGTCCTCCTTTATTATATTTTATGAGTACAAAATTATAGGTCAATACCCTTAATGTCGGAAAGTTTCCACGCAATTGCCCCTCTGCGAGCTTTGAGATTTTTGATAAGTGCCGTTTTCTCATCATTTGAAATATTATTCGCAATAATAACCGGTAACTTATCTTTTCCTTCCAAGAAACCATATTAGAGATGCGGTGGAAGATTTTTCAATTCAAGAATTTTTGGTTCCTCGATTGAAGATTTTGGTTCAACAATCAGAATCTCCATCGACGGAGAATATGGTGGAAATTGAAAATCCTCGATAATTTTCAAGTCCTCTTCATTGTCTATTTCATCGGAACTAGTACGAGGTACATGGACTTCTTCCAAAGTGAAACTGCCTCCTTCGAATGGAGCGAGAGAAGGTGAAGAATTAGCGAGATTTGGATCCGAAATAGTGGGATTGCCACTATTAGAACTATCGGAAAAGCATAAAACTTCTTGTGAAAATTCATTGCAAACGACATCGATTAGATCAACATGGTTTATAGTCGCGATGGAATAAACATGAGAAAGTTTGAATTTTTAGTGTCGTTTATAACAAGTTCCTCTTAGTTAAATCGTAAAGTTATTTTCCTTGCATGAACGTCGATTAAAGCTCTCGATGTGTCTAAAATGGATGACCTAAAATTAGAGGAACTTGAGGATCCATTGGAATATCTACCACGATAAAGTCAACTGGATAATATAATTTACAACTTTTACAAAAACGTCTTCGGCCGTTCCACGCGTGATCATTGTGGAATGATTAGCTTGCTCGATGGACATTTTCGAAGGAGTAAGATCCAGAAGTGATAGCGATTTCCACATAGAAAAAGGCATCAAATTAATGCTTGCTCAAAGATCGGCCAAGACGAGGCATCCCTCCATTTCTTGAATATCACATGGAATTAAGAACTTACCGGGATCACCTAATTTTTTCTGTAATCGGTTAAGAAAGACCGATGAACAATTAGATAGTTTTAATAACTTCTCCTTATCGTTCATCATACTTTTAAAAGTAGAGGCGAATCTCGACATGTACAACAAAGCATCAGTGAAACTTATGTTAAAATACGTTTTGACGAAACATCTCAATAAAAATATCGATTTGTTGATTATTCCATTCATGCACTTTCTCTTTGTTACGTATCGATGGGTAAGGTAAAGGTGGTGTAGGTAAGGGAATCGGTCTCGGAATCTCGGGTTTCAGAGTGGGTAAATGGTCGACCGTAGGTGTGTTTTTAGCGGTACTTTGTGAGCTAGAAACATGCTCCTTTTCGACCACCACCATAGGTTATTTCTCAATTTCCCTCTCCGTAGAGGTACTCGGTTGAGAGATTGACTCCTTGAAAGTCTAATACATTAGATTTTGCTATGAGGTTCAGTATTAATCTCGGAATCTTCTCGAATTGATCACAGCTCAAGGTGGAATAGTTGTTCTTGGTGACAAATAGGGGGTTTGGTTTGCTTTTCTAAAAAAAAGGGTAAATGCTTGAAGTAAATAAAAGATTTAAACCAAAAACAGTTAGTGAAATAAAACTTGAATTAAAATTAAACACTTAAACGATTAAATAGTGGAATAACCTTACTGAAAACTTGCTTGATTCGGAATAATGTTGTTGATGTGGAATAACTGAAGAAATGCTCTATCCGGAATAATCAACAAGGATGGTTCATTCGGAATACAAGGTTTATTCGGAATAAATGGGAAATAAGCTTCATGCGGAATAACAACTTCATGCGGAATAATATGGTTGATCCGGAATAAAAGGTTATTCCGGATGAAAGGGTTGATTCGGAATGTTTAACAAAAAGTGACTGATCCGGAATAAATGAAATATTCCGAACGAAGGAGTTGATCCGGAATAATTGAAATTCCGAACGAAGAGCTTTGATCCGGAATAAATGAAATATTCCGGATGAAGGACGTTGATCCTGAATAATGGATATTCCGGATGAAGGAGCTTGACTCGGAATAATAAATATTCCGAATGAAAGGAACTGATCCGGAATATATAAAAATATTCCGGATGAACCAATTTGATACGGAATAAAATATGAACAGTGCTTGATTCGGAATTTCTGGGGAAATGAAGAACAGTAACAGAAAGAAAACATGGGATACGTTTTTAAGCCAAAATCAACCAAGTTTTTAACCAAAACTTAAACAAAACTAATCACTAATCATTTACTAACCATAGACAACATATCAAAACATTAAAAACACAAAACCCACTAACTTTTGAAGATCAAAATCAACTAAATAAGAACTTTAAAACTTTGAATCAAAGAACAAGATGAACAAGATGAAATGGAAAGATTATATTGATTGATTAATGTAAAGTAAACAAAAGGAAAGATTAAACACTTACAAAATTAACGATTTAACAAGAATGAAAAATCACCAACACCTTAATGGTGTTGGCTTTCTACGGAAGAAAAGAAAGAAAAATGGGAAAGAAAAACTTGTCCAAATGTGTGAAGGGGAATTCTTTATATAGGCCTTAGTGGTTGGTTGGTGAGTGGGCTTTCTTCTCTCTTTTCGTCTTCTCGTTTTTTCAGTAAAGTCGACTTCGATTCTGATTCGGGATTTGTCGACGATTAAATTCAACTCGTCTTTTAATTTCTTCGTTTAATAGACTTGAGTTTCTTCGACATATGTAAATCTTCCATCTTTGGTCCTTTTCTTCGATAAATCTTCAAATAGGCCCATTGACTTCAAATCTTTTGCATCTCTTGGACAATAGACTTCGTCTTGAGTCTTTTTCCTCGATAAAACCCGTGCAATCACATGTTTTCTTCAATATTCATCCGGTTGACTCTGAAAACACAATAAACACAAAAACCACGCATAATTCCAAACAAATGATATTAAATACGTGTTTTGGTCTTGTTTTAGTAAGAAATAAGTGGTAAAAGGATGGGTGTTTACACACCTATCAAATCCCCTACACTTAACCATTGCCATGCCCTCATGCAATGCTTAGTGATAAAGCAAATTTACACTTTTCTCTTAATCAATCAACCTTGGCCTTATTAACATACTACTAAACAAAAATTAAAGTACTAAGAGAAATTAAAACTTTAAAGGAAACAAAAGGATAGAAAACCATTTTCACTTGAAAATATCTGTATGGAAATAACTTGCAAAGAGATCAAGAACTTACATTAGGGCTTTGGTGCTGCGAAGATTTATCACCCTCAAGTTTCACGTTCCCCAATCTAATCTTAAAACGAGATCATTGTTATTATAAGTTAGCAAATCAAACACTTACACACATGGCTTAATTATATGCTTAAACTCCCTTATTCCTAGTTGTATCTCTTATATTTTATTTTTGTCTTGGAATGATCATGAAGATGCATTTTTGGACTTATTTCGATAGTTTACTTAGGCTGAAAGCAAAGTAGGACGATTTGATCAATAGTTAGCTAAAGGACAAAATCTCTTAAAACTGCTTCTCGGGATATCAAAAAGTTCATATCTTGGCATAACTTGGTTCACGATTTGAGACCTTTCTCGGGCCGATATTTGGCATGTACTTCATACTTCATATCTTGAGAGACGTGCTTGAGAGAATGGTCTTCTCATCGTTAATAGAGTTTCTTCACTTGGAGACTTTTGAGGGGTACTCCAACTTTGTTGACCATGACTTCATGATTATTTCTTCAATCGCTAATTGGGATTTTGAGATACAACGATCCGCCTCCTTTTCGGACTTGGATCTATTTATCCTCATACCTTGTTAGGGTCTTTTCGGATAGACTTCTCCATGATCTTTATGGGAGTTGATTGCTTTCCGTCGTGAGTCTTGATCCTTCATATTGATTTTGGGAATAATTCTTTTCACATCACCTTGGATCTTTAGCAATAAGATTGAATCCTCATGCCTTGTTAGGGCCTTTTCGGACTCGCCAATCTTCGCGCCCCGCTTCATAAGTTATGCCTTGGCTATGAACTCTTATCATTACCGAGCAACTTTTAAACGATCTTGGGCTAGAAGATAAGTAACTTTTCAAATCGTACGACCTTACTTATTGCAGATAAATTATTAGCAAGTGATGGGAGAATAAGCAAATAATTACACCAAGTGAGCTTGTGCAAGAATACCGACTTCTAACTGACTCTATCATTTCTCGTTCTCCACAATTTAAAATCTCAAGTAATGAGACTCGTGGATGCTTAGCCTAATAAACCAATTAAGGTCTACATGGTTAAGGATACTAGTTAGAATAAACTTGGATAAGTCTATTCGGGTTGAGTCAAAATAATCGCAACGGGCCTAATATGTCAAAGATTTCTAAACTTGCTACACCACTTTATTAATATTTTTGACTTTATTTCGGGATATATACATATGAAAGCAACGATAAAAATTTAAAAATTACGACTAAATGGCCAAAGTCAATTAAAAATTTGAAAAATGTTGAAAAAGATGATTTTCCGGTTAAATGAAGGTATTTTCATGGAAAAGTCCACTTAAAACTTCGATAGAAGTCCCCCCTACACTTAAGATAAACATTGTCCTCAATGTTTAAGCATGTGGGAAAAGTCTCCCCTATACTTATGACATTGTGCACGTTGGTTAAATCAAGCTAAGGAAGAGACGACTAAAGTGATCAATTTCAAATGTGAGTATGAAGAAAATTGAATCACGATAGTTGAGAGATAGAACCGGATTTTGGATAACACGGGAGCACGGTTCTTCAAAGGTTCCAAAAGTGCATTCATCCCTGTAATCACATCATCACACAAACACAAGAAACCTATAGAGGTCCCCCTACACTTAGGAGGTTAAACGGAAAAGGATAGATACTCGGGTTGCCTCCCGAGGAGCGCTTGTTTTTGATAACCGAGTCACGAGCCTGGCTCGACCCAAAATTAGTTCATGGGAAACATGGTGAGGGATGGAATCATCTCATGAGAGATGTCCTCACCAAAGTACAACTTCACTCGTTGGCCATTCACCTTGAAATTAGGTCCATTAGGTTGAGCGATCTTGAGAGTACCATATGAAAAAATTTGGGCAATGGTGAATGGGCCGGACCAACGAGATTTCAGCTTACCCGAAAAGATTTTCAACCGAGAGTTAAAGAGTAAAACTTTGTCTCCAACTTGGAACTCTCGGTTTTTAATCTTAGAGTCGTGAATGAGCTTAGTTTTTTCCTTATAGATCAAAGAATTTTCATAAGCCTCATTACGGAGTTCATTGAGCTCATTGAGTTGGATCTTGCGTAGGTCACCGGCTTTGTTGATATCAAAATTAGCCCACTTCAAGGCCCAGTAAGCCTTGTGCTCCAACTCAATGGGGAGGTGGCACGTCTTTCCGTACACGAGACGATATGGTGTACAACCAATCAGAGTCTTGTAAGCGGTACGAAAAGCCCACAGAGCATCATCAAGTTTATCGGCCCATGAGGCACGATGCTCTCCCACGGTACGTTCAAGAATTCGCTTTAATCCTCGGTTAGAGATTTCAGCCTGGCCACTAGTTTGTGGGTGGTATGCGGTGGAAAGACGATGATTTACACCATACTTAGCCATGACTCTTGCGAATTGGTCATTGCAAAAATGAGTCCCGCGATCACTAATAATGGCACGAGGCACACCGAATCTAGCGAATAGCGATTTCAAAAAGTTACAAACCACCCTTGCGTCATTAGTGGGTAAATCTTTGGCTTCAACCCATTTAGAAACGTAGTCAACGGCTACAAGGATGTATTTGTTTCCTTTAGATGAAGGGAATGGCCCCATAAAGTCGATACCCCAAACATCAAAGATTTCATATTCTTGTATGAAATTTTGAGGCATCTCATCTTTATTTGTGATCTTGCCTTGTTTTTGACAAGCATCACAATGTTTAACCATCTCGTGAGCATCACGATAAATGGTGGGCCAATTAAATCCCGAGTCAAACACTTTTTTGGGGGTGTAGTTGGGACCAAAGTGACCACCGGTGGGTCCTTTGTGGCAGGCTTCAAGAATATCTAAAGCTTCCGGTCCATCAACACATCGCCGAATAATCAAATCAGCACATTGTTTGAATAGATACGGGTCATCCCAAAAGTAAGTCTTAATGTCTTTGAAGAACTTTTTCTTTTGCTGGGATGTTAACCCGTCAACGAGAATTCCACCCGCCAAGTAGTTTGCAATGTCCGCAAACCACGGGGTTTCATCAGAAGTCGAGTTGATAGACATTAAGGTCTCCAGGGGAAAAGAGTCATTGATCTCTTTGTTCGGATGATCCCCTTGATAAGGATCCTCAGGTCTACTGAGATGATCCGCGGCTAGGTTTTCAGCTCCTTTCTTATCGCGAATTTCGATTTTAAATTCTTGGAGTAGCAAAACCCAGCGAAGAAGTCTTGGTTTGGAATCTTGCTTAGTCAACAAGTACTTCAACGCGGAATGATCGGTATAAACGATTGTGGTGGAAAGGACAAGATAGGGGCGGAACTTTTCAAAAGCATAGACAACAGCTAAAAGCTCTTTTTCGGTTGTCGTGTAATGCAATTGAGCCCCCGTCATTGTCTTGCTAGCATAGTGGATTGGTTGGAAGTGTTTATTCATTCTTTGGCCCAAAACCGCTCCAACAGCAAAGTCGCTAGCATCGCACATCAACTCGAAGGGCAGCTCCCAATTAGGGGTAACCAAGACCGGTGCCCTAGTAAGCTTATCCTTAAGCAAGTTGAAGGCTTCAATACACTCGTTGGAAAAGATAAAAGGAGTATCTTTTTCCAAGAGGTGGGTCATCGGGCGAGCGATTTTAGAAAAATCTTTGATGAATCGACGGTAAAAGCCCGCATGACCAAGGAAACTTCTCACACCCTTCACGGTTGAAGGTGGAGGCAATTTAGCAATAACAGCGACTTTAGCATGGTCCACTTCAAGACCGGCTTTGGAGATTTTGTGTCCTAGCACGATGCCCTCTTTTACCATGAAATGGCATTTTTCCCAATTAAGAACAAGGCGAGTGTCTTCACACCGCTTAAGCATACGTTATAAATTGGCAAGGCAAGCAGAGAATGAATCGCCATAAACCGAGAAATCATCCATGAAAACTTCCATAGTTTCTTCAACCATGTCATGGAAGATCGCCATCATACACCTTTAGAACGTCCCAAGAGCATTGCATAAACCGAAAGGCGTGCGTTTGTAAGCAAATGTTCCGTAGGGATAAGTGAATGTGGTCTTTTCTTGGTCTTTGGGATCGATGGGAATTTAAAAATACCCGGAGAAACCGTCTAAGAAGCAGTAATAGTCATTACCCGCTAGACGCTCGAGCATTTGATCCATGAAAGGAAGAGGAAAGTGATCTTTTCTCGTGGCATCATTGAGCTTGCGATAGTCGATACAAACTCTCCACCCAGTAACGAGACGAGTGGGAATCAACTCGTTGTGTTCATTGGGAACAATGGTTATTCCGCCCTTCTTGGGCACACAATGGACGGGACTTACCCACGGTGAATCCGAGATAGGGTAAATCAAGCCGACATCAAGAAGTTTGATAACCTCTTATTTGATGACGTCATGAATGTGAGGATTAACCCTTCTTTGGCTCTGGATTGCGGGTTTAAAGTCATCTTCCATGAGAATCTTGTGAGTACAAAAGTTTGGATCAATTCCGCGGATATCGGAAATTTTCCAAGCAATTGCCTTCTTATGATCTTTAAGCACGGTGATGAGGCGAGATTTTTCTTCTTCTTTCAAGTCCTTAGCAATGATGACGGGCGACTTCTTCTTATCTTCAAGGAACACGCACTCGAGATGGGGCGGCAACTCCTTAAGTTCTAAATCGGGAGGATTTTCGATGGGAGGCGTATTCAAAGTCGGTGCATCGATAGCAATAGCCTTGGGAGATGGTGGAGAAATAAGGTCCTCTTTGAGAAGGTTTTCAATGAGACGAATGTCTTCATCCCAATCGGCGGGAGAATCATCATTTTCTAAGTTCACATCTCCCATGGTGGCTTCAAAATCTTTCCAAAGGAAATCACTTTCTCCAAATAGAGATAGTGATGAATCAATAGAGGAAGCGGTCTCAACATTGGGAGGAGAGGTAGGAATACTTTTACATGCATCTTTGAAGTGTTCTTCACAAGCCTCATCAAGAACGTCAATACAATTAACACTCTCGTATGAATAAGGCTGTTTAGAAAGCTTTCCCATGTTGAAGACGACTTTATCGTCACCCACTCTCATGATAAGCTCACCCGCTTCAACATCGATGAGAGTGCGACCGGTCCTTAAGAATGGACGTCCAACGATTAATGGCACACGAGGGTCCATATCATAGTCAACCACGACGAAATCGGCAGGAAAAGTGAATTTGTCGACTCCTACAAAGACGTCTTCGGCTATCCCCACTGGATAAGCAACCGTACGGTTAGCTAATTCCAAAGTCATTTTGGTGGGGACTAGCTCAGGGAGAGATAATTGCTTCCAAACACTTAAAGGCATTAAGTTAATACTGGCACCTAGATCGGCTAGGGCCATGCAATTCTCTACTCCCGGGAAGTTGCAAGGGATTAAGAAGCGACCCGGATCAAAAAGTTTGGTTGGCAATTTCCTTAAGAGCACTGCAGAGCAATTCTCATTAAGTTGGGTGTTAGCAATATCAAGAATCTTCTCCTAGTCGCTAAGAAGATCTTTGAACATTTTCGCATATTTAGGCATGTGAGCGAGAGCCTCAGCGAAGGAGATGTTGAAATTCAATTGTTTAAACATTTTGAGAAAGTTCGAAACTTGAATATCATCATTGCTTTTGAGCTTCTCTTTCCTCAACCTTGAGGGATAAGGTATATCGGAAGAAGAGGAAGGCTTTGGAATAGTAGGATCACTCACATCCTTGGGTGGAGGAGGGGTAGAAGTAAGAGGTGGAGAAAATGGGGAAGTAGAAGGATGAGGAATAGGAACAGGTGACTCGTTTTCCTTAGTCACAATCACCGGTGGAGGTATAGGAAGCTCGGGTTCCTTGGTACCTTTGCCACTACGAGTGGTGATTGCTTTCATCTCCCCTCTTGGATTCGCAACGGTGTTACTCGGAAGAGTACCCGAAGAAGAGGGTTGATTACCTTGGAAGAAACTAGCCATCATGTTCCTTAAGTCATTCGTTTGAATTGCCAAAGTGTTTCTCATATCAGCTCGAAGATCGTTCCCTTGTTTCACCATGTCTGCTTTCAAGTTGAGCACTTCCCGCTGGAGATTGTCCATGATCACATCATTAGTCCGCATGTAGGTTCCAATATCTTGGGGTAATGCGGTGGGTTGGTTTGGAGGAGCATAGTAGGCGGGTGGTTGATAAGCAGGTTGTTGGTAAACTTGGTTGTTTCTTTGAGGTGGATATGGTTGTCTTTGAGGTAGTTGGTATGGGGCACGAGGTTGTTGTTGACGAGGGCGATTGAGGTTTTGTTGTTGGTTTGGGTTGTTAGGAGGAAAACCGGGCGGGGAAAGAAAGTTGTTTGAGCGGTAGCTAAGCAAGTTGCGGTCTCCTTGAGGACGAGCTTGATAAGCGGTCGGAGGATAGGTACCGTATGCTGCATTAACATTCTTAGAAGGGTAGTCTTGGGTGGTGGTACAAGTGGTGTAAGAGTGAGGACCCCCGCATATTTCACATGGTTGGCTAACAGCATTGATTTGAGCGTCTTGAGCGTTTTTAGCGTTGATGCCGTTGGTATTGTTAGCGGTGTGGGTAACAAGCGATTCAAGAAGCGTAGTAATTTTGTCAAGTCGCTTGTTGTTGTCACTAGTACTAGCACTAGCGGCATTGGTTCGAACACTCTTGGTTTGCACACGAGACTTATTTTCAATAATATCCCAAGCGGCATTAGAAGTCTTAACCAAAATATTACCCCCCGAGGCACTATTTTGTGAATCTTGGTCATTCATGCTTAAACCATTATAAAAAGTATTAATTTGGTGCACTTTGGTAAAACCATGTTGTGGGCACTTTCTTAAAAGATCTTTAAAACGGTCCCAAGATTCACTAAAAGTCTCATCGTACTTTTGTTCAAAATTAATGATTTCATTCCGCAAAGCGGTAGTACGAGAGGGTGGGAAAAAGTAGTTGATAAATTTGGTCTCCAAATCCGTCCACGTCAGAATACTTTGTGGCGGTTCCTTTGCAAGCCAATGTCGGGCTTGTCCCTCTAAGGAGAAAGTAAAAAGTTGTAAACGGATTACCTCTTCTGGAACACCATTGAATTTGACCGTATTCGTGAGTTGCAGGAACCTTTTGATGTGGTCACGTGGATCATCAATGGGACGCCCCAAGAATGGTTGAGCTGAGACCATCTGAATAAAGACGGATTTGAGCTCAAAGTTGTTGGCTGCAATCGCGGGTATGACAATTGGATCATTGTTGCCGTCTACATGTGCTTGCAAAAGTTCAATCATAGGGCGATTGTCCGGTAGAGGTTCATTGTTGTTGTTATTATTGTTGTTGTGAGGTGGATTGTTATTGTTGTTGTTATTATTGTTGTTTTGAGGTGGATTGTTATTGTTGTTGTGTACACCGGCCATGTCTAAGTCTTCGAGAGGCTCGGGCTCTTGATAAGACGTTGATCGTGTACGCATGCAACTGCAAAAGAACTAACAAAGCAAAAACAAAGCAGAAATATTTTTGGTTTTTATGTTTTTTAATTTTTAGGATTTTTTGAAAATTTTATATTTTTTAGGGTTTTTGAAAATTTTTATGAAAAAGAAAAGTTCACGGTGAACGGATCCCAAAATCCAAGTTCTCAGAAAAAACTGTTAATCTTAACGAGAAGAGCCGGCTGCGGCGCCATTTAATACAATGGTTAGCATGGGGTTCAGTATTAATCTCGGAATCTTCTCGAATTGATCACAGCTCAAGGTGGAATAGTTGTTCTTGGTGACAAATAGGGGGTTTGGTTTGCTATTCTAAAAAAAGGGTAAATGCTTGAAGTAAATAAAAGATTTAAACCAAAAACAGTTAGTGAAATAAAACTTGAGTTAAAATTAAACACTTAAACGATTAAACAGTGGAATAACCTTACTGAAAACTTGCTTGATTCGGAATAATGTTGTTGATGTGGAATAACTGAAGAAATGCTCTATCCGGAATAATCAACAAGGATGGTTCATTCGGAATACAAGGTTTATTCGGAATAAATGGGAAATAAGCTTCATGCGGAATAACAACTTCATGCGGAATAATATGGTTGATCCGGAATAAAAGGTTATTCCGGATGAAAGGGTTGATTCGAAATGTTTAACAAAAAGTGACTGATCCGGAATAAATGAAATATTCCGAACGAAGGAGTTGATCCGGAATAATGGAAATTCCGAACGAAGAGCTTTGATCCGGAATAAATGAAATATTCCGGATGAAGGACGTTGATCCGGGATAATGGATATTCCGGATGAAGGAGCTTGACTCGGAATAATAAATATTCCGAATGAAAGGAACTGATCTGGAATATATAAAAATATTCCGGATGAACCAATTTGATACGGAATAAAATATGAACAGTGCTTGATTCGGAATTTATGGGGAAATGAAGAACAGTAACAGAAAGAAAACAGGGGATACGTTTTTAAGCTAAAATCAACCAAGTTTTTAACCAAAACTTAAACAAAACTAATCACTAATAATTTACTAACCATAGACAACATATCAAAACATTAAAAACACAAAACCCACTAACTTTTGAAGATCAAAATCAACTAAATAAGAACTTTAATACTTTGAATCAAAGAAAAGATGAACAAGATGAAATGGAAAGATTATATTGATTGATTAATGTAAAGTAAACAAAAGGAAAGATTAAACACTTACAAAATTAACGATTTAACAAGAATGAAAAATCACCAACACCTTAATGGTGTTGGCTTTCTACGGAAGAAAAGAAAGAAAACTGGGAAAGAAAAACTTGTCCAAATGTGTGAAGGGGAATTCTTTATATAGGCCTTAGTGGTTGGTTGGTGAGTGGGCTTTCTTCTCTCTTTCCGTCTTCTCGTCTTTTCAGTAAAGTCGACGTTTTCGATTCTGATTCGGGATTTATTGACGATTAAATTTAACTCGTCTTTTAATTTATTCGTTTAATAGACTTGAGTTTCTTCGACATATGTAAATCTTCCATATTTGGTCCCTTTCTTCGATAAATCTTCAAATAGGCCCATTGACATCAAATCTTTTGCATCTCTTGGACAATAGACTTCGTCTTGAGTCTTTTTCCTCGATAAAACCCGTGCAATCCCATGTTTTCTTCAATATTCATCCGGTTGACTCTGAAAACACAATAAACACAAAAACCACACATAATTCCAAACAAATGATATTAAATACGTGTTTTGGTCTTGTTTTAGTAAGAAATAAGTGGTAAAAGGATGGGTGTTTGCACACCTATCAAAGTCTTACCACTTCGGGTGGTTATGGCTTTCATTTCTCCCTTCGGGTTTGTAATGGTATCACTTGGAAGACCACCCAAAGTAGAAGGCTTACACATAAGGGCCTCAAACATAGATGTTAGCTTGTTTTCAAACTTAACTTGAGTTTCTTCTTTCTTAGCTATCGTTTTCTCAAGTCTAGTGTGACTTTGTTTAATCTTATTGTTTTGACCCTTAATTTGATTTGAAAAATTGTTTTTCAACTCGGTTTTCATGGACACCATTTACCTTTAGATGTTATCAAGAATAACGTCGTTTGCCTTTGCGTAATTCATAAATTCACCCTGAAGCTCCTTAGTATATAGATTTTGAATACCTTGACTCGTATTTTGAAAATTACGGTTTTGGTTTTGATTTTGCAATTGACCATTACTCCCTTGATTTCCTTGATTCCCTTGATTCCCATTGTTGTAATTTCCTTTGTTATAATTCCCTTGGTTTCCACGACACCTTGGTTGTTGTTTTGATAGTTGTTACTTTGATTGTTTTGAGCGGGTGGAAAACCCGGTGGAGTCATTTGATTTTGGTAGGAAACTTGACCGTTTTGGTTGTAAATTCCCGTGGCCGCGTAGGCACTCGAAGTCGTACCACCGGTGGTAATGCACTCGGAGTTATCATGACCTCCACCACAATATAAACACAATTTCTCAACCGCTTTAACCGTAGCGGGAGCGGGATTCTCTCTTGTTTTCCAATCGTTTAACAAAGATTAAAATTTATCAATCAATTTGTTTTCCAAACGAGATTCTATCTGATTCACATTCATATTAGGTGAAGAGGAAGACGAACCCAAATTGGCAACACTCGGTGTGTTATGAGGGCTATAAACCGTAGACCTATTCTAAATAATTGTTAATGCTTCATGTGTTGTTTTACACACATAAATTACTACCCGCGGCGGCATTAAGATAATCTCGTTCATGATCATTCAAACCATTGTAAAACGTATCAATTTGATACAAGTCAGAAAAATCATGGCGAGGAAAATCATGAATCATTTCTTTAAAAAATTCCCAAGCCGTAGAAAAACTCTCATTAGCTTTTGGTGTAAACCTTGAAATTTCAATTTTCAAATGCGTAGTCTTAGAGGAAGGAAAAAATAGATTCACAAATTTAGAAACGAGATCCTTCCACGTCAATATGGAATTGGATGGTTCATTCTCGAGCCAAATTTTAGTGGGTCCCTTTAAGGAATACGGAAAAAAGAATCATCTTAATAGCATCGTGAGGAACATCCTTAAACCTGCTTGTCGCGGTAAGTTGATTGAAATTTCGAATGTGATTATGCGGATTATCTCTTTTGTCACCATGAAACTTGTTAGCTTGAAGCATCAATAACAAACCAGTCTTAATCTCGAAATTCTCTGCAAGGATAGCGGGGAATCACAATCGCTTCTCTATAACCCTCGGTGGGTACTTGATGTAACTCCACCGTAGTACGATTAGCGATGGCGACTGTAACACCCACATTTTTACCTTGACGCAGCGGAACAATAATGTTGGGGTATTATTTCATGGAATAAAGTCACAATAACAGAAAAAAACTCGAAAGAGTATATTGATGAACTTTATTTATTTGTTATTAATTATCATTGGAAATCACAGAATTTTCAAATAACAATTGTACATACTTTGTACATCACAGGTTCCCAAGATCTAGAAAGTAGGTTTGAATGATAAAAATTTCCAAGTCTATACCTCTCCATGTCATCATTATGCTGCTTCATGCAATCAATATTCAAGACCTGAAATATATGCTCAAAGTCACCACAATGGTTGAGTGAATTCATAGGTTTGAAATCATTTTTTAATACAAGATCCTTTTTTCCTGAGCTATGTTGTTATTTGCGCACAAAATAAATTAATGAATTATTATTGCACCAGCTCATGCACCGCTACTTGACATTACAAAAAACCAACAAATTGCCATTATGTAGGTATTTTGCCGGAATCCAGAGTTTGCAAAACAAAGTGTACCCATTTATCCTAGGTAGGAACCTATCGGTATTCCAGCAAGTGCGACATGCCCAGATAGAGAATGTTAGTCCTCAAATAGTACTATTCACAATATTAGCGTTCATTTTCTGAAATGATTAACGGTCATGATTAAAAAGGGACTTAATGGCAATAAGTAAACATAGTGTCAATAAACATATCTGGCAACATACAAAACACTTGTATTCCAGTTTAGCATATATCCCCCTCACGGGTTTTCAAATCAGATATAAATAGTACTTTAGTGAGGCTATGAACTCATCTTATATCAAGTAATTTTTGTATCTTAGCAGGTTTGTGTCACAAAGAACAACTTGGGCTAAGCACAAGAACTTGGTCTCACACAAACCTGGATTAACATATTTTGCATAGTATCATGTCTTTGATTCTGAGTTCAATATTTTTAAGTATTAATTATGTATTATTGGAGTTATAACTTCTTAGATTTATAGTATCATTGTTCGGGTCATCATACTCAGAAGCCATTCTATAAACCTTTGTGGAGCGATGACACTTTAAATCGTAAACCCAACCACTCAGTCAGAATATAATATCGAGACGGAACATCTTTGTACAAAGCTCCCTACTAACATGATACATTAATATAAGAAATTTCTTCAAAAGTTAGTATGTTCTTTTATTATTATATTTTTCATCCATATAATTTCATATTGGTAAAAATAGTCCTTCTAGTTTGTATATCTTTAGAAAATAGGTTTTATTATACAACTTTCATCCATATAGTTTCATAAATGACCAAAATGATCCTTAAAGTTTTTAAGTTTGGAATATTTACCTTTTTAGCACATAATATTGTAAGTTTAGCATATGTACACTTTTAATCGCCAAAGTATATAGTTTTAATATTTATATTTTCAAACATTAAATATTAACCTTAGGTTTCAAACTTTACAGTAATAATACTTATACTTTTGTTCCAAAATGTTTATTGTTTCAAAGATGACAATTTTAGTCTCTAGACTTGTTTAAAACTACATAACAAACTCAAAAATACTCCAAATGATTTAGGAACTTGAAACAAAGTTTATGAAGACTTTATCATCATAATAACAATATTTCTCCAGAAATTATAGCTTATGAAATGGGTTTTTGCTCATTATTTCATGTAAATTACAAAACTAGGATTTTAAGACATCTTTAGCTTATATCGTTCATTTCAAGTGATCATATGATCTAATTTCTTTAATATTATTTTTCTAACATTCTATAAACATTATAACAAGTCTAAGAAAAAATCATAACAAGATCAAAGGTTAGTTAACATAGAGATTAGCTAGGTAGCTCCAAAATGGCTCCTTATGGCTTCCTATGAACACTACTTGCTATCAAAGCTTCAAGAGCTTCAATGGATTCTTTCAAGACCTGGTTTCTGGTCTTCTAAGCATCCTAGAACTTTTGTAAAATTTTATTTGAGAATGGATATGGAGATATAAGAGAAGCGGGGTACAAGTTCTAACATATGGAGTTCGCCCCTATTTATAGTGTTTCCAACCCTTAGACTCCAAGTTATTACCTTATACGTGTAACATAGATAGATTAGTGACTAAGGGAAGCTAGAGAAGTTCTATGCAAGTTTATAGAGTCTGAGATCAAAATATCTTGCACTTGTGGCTCTAAATAGGTCACAACATGTTATAGATAGAAATGGTGATGTGTAGCCTTCAAGTAGGTGAGTCACCTCCTTATACATACTCCAAAATATCTAGGGAAAACCTAAATATCTGAATTTAGGTTTGAATTTGGGAGGGAAGAAGTTTAAACTTGATTTTGGAGGGAAAACTGTTAGGTCAATTCAGTGCCTAATGATCTCACTGATGGATTTGAATAACAATCATCCTAAGTAAAGTATTACTCTTTAACGTAAAGAAGTCACTGAGTGAACAGTCACTCAGTGAGTTACTGTTCCTTAAAGACTGAAGTAAAGGCGGGATAAGTTGAATTGTGATAAGATATAGTACATCATACAATTATCGTGATTTACCCCTTATGGAATAGATAGGATACTGACCGTGTAAAAGGACTTATGTCTTAATACCAAGAATAGGCTAAGATAAGATAGTACACTGTACCAATAAGACAAGAATTGCACATGACAATTCTTTTTCACGTATCTACCCTTTGCTTCTATAAATAGGACGGTTGTAAAAGAGAGAACTGTAACACCCCCACAATTGCTATGCGCAGCGGAACTACAACAATGGGTGCTACACAGTATTCATTGCACACAAGATATATCAAACGACGCTAAAAAGACGTCAACTTAAAACTTGAAATTTAAAATTGTTAGATGATACATGTCCACGGTTTTTCCAACCCCAAATGGTACACAGAGTTTAGCGTTTTCGGTCCCCATGAATCTCAACCCAAGAATTTCAGTTTTACAACAACATGACATTAAACTTAAAAATTGTTTAAGTAGAAAAGGAGGGAAAAACAAGCGGACTCCAAGCCAAACACACAACGTCCATCCCATGCATGCTCCATCCTACACCTCAGCGGTTACCTGAAACACATGCCAAAATTTTGGTCAACGAAAACGTTGAGTGGAATTCATAGGTTTTACAATCCATTTGAACGTATATATAATAAAAACCATTCGTGATCATCTATAGTCTTGTCGATCAAACAAACTATAATCAGGATACTGACAATTGTGTTTAAGCTCATGACACTAATCCGTTAACTCAATCACCCGCGTAATAAATACCGGCGTGATTCAGATGAAACCAGTGCCCCTTCTAAAGGCATCAGTTGCAATTATACCTTATTTCTCATACAAAATAATCTACCGCAGAACTTACTAAAAGTACAGCTTCTCGGCTAGCATTGGGTCGTTAACCCCGTAGTACTACAAATTGCATAAGCGGCTATTTCCCCCTACTCGACGGCAGGACAATAGTTAATAGTTCATGATTTTAGGGACTTTTGCAACTTTGGTACTCAACACAATTTCTAAGGCAACTTTCGGGTCTAACAATCATTCATGATATACGTTCCTTTTAAAAACTAGCATGCATTTCCCTCGCGGGTAAAACAATTTGAAATAAATATAAGCGAGGCTATAAATTCACACCTTATATCTTAAGTAGTCGGTAGTTCGAGGGATGATCACTGACGACGAAACGGATGCCCGGTTAATTCAACACCTATCACAAATAACGCGTAATGAGTAATCTCATTTTAATACTTACGGTACTGTATAAAATACATATATACTAGTCACTTAGGACAAGTATAACTCACGCCAAATACAAAAACAACAAGCATCACTCATTTTATACCATTCGTTCTCATTACTTACGTTGTCCATTTTTACTCATTCTCGCCGGTACTTGACTAAAGTACGGGCTGTTTTACCTTGTTTAACCACACTTATAAAATTTGACAAAATTCTCAAAAATCCTATAAGACCTGTAGATAACATGTTTTTAAGCCCAATAAAAGTTTTTACTTTTACGACCCGTTACGCAACTCTTTTCTACGACTACATTTTACGGGCTGAAATTGCACTTCGACCAATTTTGACCTCTTTGACCTATATGAAAAGTACCTTTGACTTCTTTGACTCATAAGTCAACATATAGACCCATTTATACAGGTTTGGGACCAAATTTTGACCCTTGACCATTTACCAATTTATACTTGTGACCCTCGGGATTTGACTAAAACTTTACACAAATTCGGATTATGAAAGTCCTCGTCTCCCGGTACTCGATCTTTAAAATGCCATAACTTTTAGCTCGTTTTGAGTCACGGGCTCTACCTTATACCAAATTAAAGACAAGAAGACCCTCTACAACTACATTTTGTTTTCAAGACCTGGAAGAAAAATCATTTTTATGAAATGGACCTAAAGTTTCTGCCTAAAAATGACCATACCAAAAACACACTTAGACCCGATTCCAAACCTTCTAACCACCACTAAACATCATCCTAAGCCTTCCCAAACATATCCTAACACCAAATTTCAGTCCTACCCCTATTGATCAACCAATCTCAAAATCAAAAATTCAAAGAAATGAACATGCAACTAATTAAACCTATGTAAAACATCCTAAAACAATAAACCAAACACAAAAATAACACTCAAAATCAACAACCACCATGGCTCCCCAAACACCCCTATTGCCGTGGGGTTTGGGTGCCCCAATCACCACAACCAAATTGATTTTGGTGGGTTTTCTTGGTGTTTATACTTCCATTACTCATAAAATCAACATGCATTACAACATTTAGCCACAAAAACGAATTTGGATCATCTTGAAAAATCTTGGAAAATTTTTGTTAGTGCATGTGGGATTTGAGCACATAGAAATGTAGGGAATGACCAAATTAGATGTGGTCTAACCTTAGTTTTTATGAAAATCAAGTGAAAAAAAGATTTTTGGTGAATTTCTTGGTGTTCTTGGGGTGTCCGTCGGCTTTAGAGAGCAAGGAGGGAGAGAGAGTTTAATTTTTGGTGAAAGTTTTCTATGTGTTTGTGTGTGTGTCAATTTGGGCCTTTTTGGTGGGTTGGGAGGGACCTAAATGGTAAATTTTGCTTTCTTTTGGCCTTAAGTGGAAAACGTCCTCAAAACTTTGCGGGTTCGACCCATTTGTCAATTTTGAAAATTTTACGGGAGTCGGAAATCTTCCCGATCACTCCAAAATATTTTTGGGATACTTTAAATGTACTCGGAAGGCTATAAAACTCACCCGACTCAACTTAACACGAACCGTAAATAAAATTCTCGAATAATTACATTATCGATAAATCGTCAATAATTATATAAAATTGGGCATCCCTCGGGATCGTAATCGTCATCGTCCTTCTTAAAACGTCAAACGTAAAAATTATAACCTCGAACATCGGCTTTAACCAAAATACTTATAAATATAGAAATTAAAATTTATTAAAAATTTCAAAAATTAGCGTAATTTAGGGTAACGTTAATGACCTCGATTCTAGGGTGTCACATCCACCCCTCCTTAAAGAGAGCGACGTCCCGGCGCTCGCCTCTTCTTGTACTCACATTTCGTCTTACTGGAACAGATGAGGATACCTTTCCTTGAAAAAGTCCTCACGTTCCCAGGTTTATTCCGGTCCACGCTTAGAATTCCATCGGACTTTCACAATAGGAATCCTACTACGCTTCAACCGCTTGACCTCCCGGTCCATAATTTCCACAGGTTCTTCCACAAAGTGCATTTTGTCGTCTAGTCGAATCTCGTCCAAAGGAATCACCAATTCCTTATCCGCCAAACTCTTCTTCAGGTTCGATACGTGAAACGTGTCATGAATAGAACTAAGCTCGGTCGGCAATTCTAACTTGTACGCTACGGGTCCAATTCGTTCAACGATCTTAAACGGTCCAATATACCTCGGACTCAACTTTCCTTTCTTTCCAAAACGAATTACACCCTTCCACGGCGATACCTTGAGCATAACCATATCTCCAACTTCAAACTCCAACGGTTTCCTTCGGTTATCGGCATAACTCTTCTGTCGGCTTCTCGCAGCAAGTAGTCGGTTCTTGATTTGCACAATCTTCTCTGTCGTTTCCAAAACCATTTCGGGTCCAGTCAATTGACTTTCCCCTACTTCACTCCAACACACAGGCGACCTACACTTCCTTCCATACAATGCTTCGAACGGTGCTGCCTTGATACTCGCATGATAACTATTATTGTACGAAAATTCCACCAGAGGCAAGTGGCGTTCCCAACTTCCTCCAAAATCAATCACGCATGCTCGGAGCATGTCCTCCATCGTTTGAATCGTTCGTTCACTCTGGCCGTCAGTTTCCGGGTGATAAGCCGTGCTTAAACTCAACTCAGTGCCCATCGCACGTTGAAGCGATTTCCAAAATTCCGACGTAAATCTACTATCGCGATCCGAAATGATCGATAACGGCACTCCATGTCTACAGACGATCTCCTTCACGTACACGCTGGCGAGTCTTTCCATGCTGTCCGTCTTCTTCATAGGTAAGAAATGAGCAGATTTCGTCAACCTATCCACAATTACCCATATCATATCGCATCCACTAGGAGTCCTAGGTAAACCCGTCACGAAATCCATTGCGATTTTCTCCCATTTCCATTCTGGGATCTCCGGTTGTACCAACAATCCAGATGGTTTCTTATGTTCTGCCTGAACCTTCGCGCAAGTCAAACACTTACTAACGTAACGAGCAATATCTGCCTTCATATTCGGCCACCAATAAACTTTCTTCAGGTCGTGGTACATCTTATCCGATCCAGGATGTATCGAATACTTCGACTTATGCGACTCATTCATAACCAATTCTCGAACTCCAGGCTTTCCTTCCTCAGATGAACACAATGGTAACCAAATTCGATTCTCAAAATATCTCAGTCCGTCTGACCTAATCACGAAAAGAGGTTTCAACATTCGTCCCAAGTTTTCGGCTTCAACATTCCCTTTCATTAATCCTCTCTCCTGAGCCTTCAGTATGGTTTCGGTTAAGTCAACGCTCTCACTTATCACTAAAGCTCTAACCCTCAAAGGTTTCTCCCGTTCCTTCCTACTCAATGCATCCGCTACAACATTCGCCTTCCCAGGGTGGTAGCGAATTTCGCAGTGATAATCACTCAGTAGTTCAACCCATCGTCTTTGTCGCATATTCAACTCCTTTTGATCTAAAATGTGCTGCAAACTCTTGTGGTCAGTGAATACAACACACTTTGTCCCATACAGATAGTGTCTCCACAACTTTAACGCAAAAACTACAGCTCCTAATTCCAAATCGTGCGTCGTGTAGTTCTCCTCATTTTTCCTTAATTGCCTCGACGCGTAAGCTATCACCTTTTCACGTTGCATTAATACCGCTCCATAACCCTTACGAGACGCATCACAATACACTACGAAGTCTTCGGTTCCTTCAGGCAATGACAAAATCGGCGCGGAACATAACTTATCCTTGAGCGTTTCGAAAGCAAGCTCTTCCTCAATTCCCCATTCGTACACCCTATTCTTTTCGGTAAGCCTCGTCAATGGTTTCGCAATCAACGAAAATCCTTCAATAAACCTTCGATAATACCCCGCTAAACCCAGAAATTGTCGAACTTCAGTCGGCGTCGTCGGTGCTGACCATTCTCTGATCGCTTCGATCTTAGCAGGATCTACACGAACTCCCTCACTATCAATCACATGACCTAGAAACTGCACTGATTCCAACCAAAACTCACACTTAGAGAATTTTGCATACAGCTTCTCCTTCCTTAACAACTCCAAAATCTTTCTTAGGTGCTTCTCGTGCTCCTCCTTACTCTTAGAGTAAATAAGTATATCATCGATGAAAACAATAACAAACTTATCTAGATACGGCTTGCACACGCGATTCATAAGGTCCATGAATACAGCAGGCGCGTTCGTCAACCCAAACGGCATCACTCGAAATTCAAAGTGGCCATACCGCGTACGAAAGGCAGTTACAGGAATATCCTCCTCTCTTACACGCAGTTGATGATACCCTGATCTTAAATCGATCTTTGAGTATACACTGGAACCTTGCAATTGATCGAACAAATCGTCAATCCTCGGCAATGGGTACCGATTCTTAACCGTCAGCATATTGAGTTCCCTATAGTCGATACACATCCTAAACGAACCATCCTTCTTCTTTACGAACAACACTGGCGCTCCCCAAGGTGATGAGCTCGGCCTAATAAATCCTTTGTCCATCAATTCCTTCAATTGATCCGCTAACTCCTTTAACTCAGATGGTGCTAAGCGATAAGGTGCACGTGCAACCGGCGCAGCTCCTGGCACTAAATCAATTCGAAACTCGACCTCACGGGTAGGCGGTAAACCTGGCAACTCGTCTGGAAAAACGTCCGGATACTCGCAAATAACTGGTACCTCTTCGATCCTTGCCTCTACATCACCATCGCTCGAAACTTGTGCCAAAAACACATCGCATTCGCTCTCTACGTACTTCATCATTTTCAAACAGGAAATCACCTTCAAACGAGAAATGCATTCGTCTCCCTTTACCGTCAAAACCCTATTCCTCAACGGAATCTGAACCAATCTCTCGCCACAGACGATCATAGCACTGTGCGCCATTAGCCAATCCATTCCCACAATCACGTCAAACGATCCTAGCTCTATAGGCATCAAGTCGATTTTAAAAGCGTAATTTCCTAACTTCAAGGTACACCCTTTCAGTATAGAATTCGTACTAACAATTTTTCCATCGGCTAATTCAACGTTATAACTAGTCGTTAACAACACCGGTTCTCTATCAATATGACGACTAAATCTAACATCTACAAAACTCTTGTCGGAGCCAGAATCAAACAAAACACTAGCATAACAAGCGTCTAGCAAAAACGTACCGGTAACCACATTGGGACCCTGTGGTTTATCAGCCGTTCCCACTTGATACACAGCAGCCGCATTATTACCTCCCCGCCTGTTTCCTGCCTTCGGGCAATTCGCTTGCACATGACCCCTTTCTCCACAACTATAACATCCCCTCATCCTGATAGCATTAGCCCCAGTGGCTACTCCTCCCGTTCGACAACCAGATGTCCTATGACCTGCTTTCCCACACTTGCCGCATGCAGGCGGGCAATTTCCAACATGATACAAGTTACACTTTCCACAATGGGGATTCACTTTCACACCTCTAGGGTTCGTCACTGCCCTCATCCCTTCGTTCCTTCTCTGATTAAACTGCTGATTACGGTTCGGCCCATGGTTGTTTCGATTTCCACCTCGGTTCTGGCCTTGGGATTGATTGCTTTGTGCCGCTTCCCATTTCCTCTTGTTGCCCTCAACAATGTAGTTCTGCTTGTCCTGAAGCTTAATGTCCATCAAAGCGTGAGCCATTTGAACCGCTTCATCAAACGTTCCAGGTTTTGACGAAGTTGTTTCACCTTTGATATTGCTAGATAAACCCTTAATATACTGCTTCATTTTCTTGGCATCATTGGCAAATATGTCCGGACACAAAAGACTTAACTCATTGAATCTCCTGGTGTAAGCAGCTATATCGTTATTCTTCAAGGTCAAGTGCCTCAATTCGTCCTCCAATTGCCCCAATTCCTCCTCTGGGCAAAACTTCTTAGTCAACAGAGCTTTTGTCGCATTCCACGTCCTTGCATTTGCTACAGCCAATCCAACCGTAGCTACCTGGGTATTCCATCAACTTAACGCATCATCAAGAAACGTAGCAGCTGCAAACTTCACTTTATCCGCTTCTGCACAACCACTGATTTCAAACGTACTTTCAACCTTTTCCAACCATCGTCTAAGTTCTAAAGCTCCACCCGTTCCACGGAACTGCGTGGGACCGCACTTCATAAAACTAGAATAGGTACACACCCTCGGGGCTTGCTGTCTCCCCGCGTTCCTTCCTTGATCCTGATTTCTCCCGGCTCGGTCCGCTTCCAACGCATTTGCTATAGCTTCCTGAATCATGGTGTTAACACGATCGGCGGTCAACTTTGGAGGCATGGTGTTATCGAATATCTCTTTCTGCAAGACAAGGAAAATAGAAAAACAATGTAAGTATTCATATCAAGTTTCCCAGACATAAAATACATACAACGACACATCACTACGGAGTTACTAATATTCATCAATTCACACCACAAAAGATCAAATTTAAGACATATCACAGATCATGAAAGGTAACATAGATTGTATTGATAATTAACCAAAATCGTGACAAGTATTGCCACTACAATCGTTCACCATAAAACTTCAAGTACTTGAGTTTCTCGTCATAATACCATCATACAAAGGTCCAAAATAGTTCTATTACAATGATCAAAGAAAATACAAAACAAGTAACTAGGCATGTGGTGATCCACACGGCCTCTTGGATGGCGGCTCGTCGTCGTCTTCCTCGGTTTCCTCATCACTAACGTCCTCCTCCACATCATCCATTTTTCTCTTTCCTTTCTCATCCGGCCCACATTCCATTTCCTTTTTCGTCCCTGATGTGGATCCACACTCAATCGCTACCTGACTTCCCACCGTAATACAAGCACCTCCAGTAGGCGGCTGAATCATGAAGTCATTCGCCTCCATCTCCAAATCGTCCACGAATCTCCAATCCGGGGGCAATGATGCTCTAACCCGATGCTCCCAACTCTGCATCCTCGACAACCTCACCTGATCCTCCCTAACACGGTCAAGACTAGCACTTAAATTTGCAACCATTGATCTTAAACTGTTGATGTCACTTTTATTCACATTCCCGTCATACTCAATTCTTGCAGTCCTTTCCAACAGTCTTTGGTGTTCCCTTTCAGTCTTATCAAACTTCTTAATTACCCTAGTCTCGACTACAAACCGCTCATACATCAACCTTTCCATCCTCCCCAAACGACCTGCGGGATCCCAGTAGTGTCTCGGTCTCAGAAAGTAGACCCTTGCAATATTCTCATGAATCGATGGCGACTTGGATGATTTGTTGGACTCTCCACTGCTCCCATTACTTACTCGAACAAATCCTGGCACTGTTCTCAAATAATCCTTACAATTGTCCATTGGGCGATTAAAGGGTTGCTGCTCATAACGACCGGTCGGTGGTACCTCATAACCCTTCGGCGAATTCGGGGATTGAAACAAATCAGGTTCGGTCTGGCCTACAGCATCCTCGGGAATGCCATCATCCATTAGCTCCTCGGGCTCTTCTTCGGAATCCTCACTCTCGTCACTACTCATGCTGAAATTATCCACCTCACTTTCGTCATTGTCATTTTCCGGCCCTATTTCGTCTTCTGGAGCGATCCATCCATTATCATTGTCCGGCGGGTTCGGAGGAAACGGTCCCCCTTCGTGACCTACAACGTAATCGTTCCCATTATCGTTAGGCGGTACCTCGGCCATTCCTGCAATAACAGCGAATTTCGGAGGGTACATAAGTAATTATACAATAATTATAAATACATGCATGCAAATGCAATGCAAAGGTGGTACATATGCCCGAAATGTAATAATATGATGCTCATGCATGATTAATACAAAAATTACGATGTCGGATATTTCACGTAAAATTCAACGTCTACATATAGTAATTCCATACTTACGTAATAATTACCCACATATATACTTTACTCAAAAGTATACGTCAAATGCCATAAATACAACAATAAATCTTACCGGAGCCATGCAGGATAGTTGTGTGTGCTTGAACCCTTTTCTTACGACACCAAAAGTTATAGTTTAGGATTTTCAAAAACGACCTAGTTCTCTATAACTCGTGGCTCTGATTACCAATCTGTAACACCCCCACAATTGCTATGCGCAGCGGAACTACAACAATGGGTGCTACACAGTATTCATTGCACACAAGATATATCAAACGACGCTAAAAAGACGTCAACTTAAAACTTGAAATTTAAAATTGTTAGATGATACATGTCCACGGTTTTTCCAACCCCAAATGGTACACAGAGTTTAGCGTTTTCGGTCCCCATGAATCTCAACCCAAGAATTTCAGTTTTACAACAACATGACATTAAACTTAAAAATTGTTTAAGTAGAAAAGGAGGGAAAAACAAGCGGACTCCAAGCCAAACACACAACGTCCATCCCATGCATGCTCCATCCTACACCTCAGCGGTTACCTGAAACACATGCCAAAATTTTGGTCAACGAAAACGTTGAGTGGAATTCATAGGTTTTATAATCCATTTGAACGTATATATAATAAAAACCATTCGTGATCATCTATAGTCTTGTCGATCAAACAAACTATAATCAGGATACTGACAATTGTGTTTAAGCTCATGACACTAATCCGTTAACTCAATCACCCGCGTAATAAATACCGGCGTGATTCAGATGAAACCAGTGCCCCTTCTAAAGGCATCAGTTGCAATTATACCTTATTTCTCATACAAAATAATCTACCGCAGAACTTACTAAAAGTACAGCTTCTCGGCTAGCATTGGGTCGTTAACCCCGTAGTACTACAAATTGCATAAGCGGCTATTTCCCCCTACTCGAGGGCAGGACAATAGTTAATAGTTCATGATTTTAGGGACTTTTGCAACTTTGGTACTCAACACAATTTCTAAGGCAACTTTCGGGTCTAACAATCATTCATGATATACGTTCCTTTTAAAAACTAGCATGCATTTCCCTCGCGGGTAAAATAATTTGAAATAAATATAAGCGAGGCTATAAATTCACACCTTATATCTTAAGTAGTCGGTAGTTCGAGGGATGATCACTGACGACGAAACGGATGCCCGGTTAATTCAACACCTATCACAAATAACGCGTAATGAGTAATCTCATTTTAATACTTACGGTACTGTATAAAATACATATATACTAGTCACTTAGGACAAGTATAACTCACGCCAAAAACAAAAACAACAAGCATCACTCATTTTATACCATTCGTTCTCATTACTTACGTTGTCCATTTTTACTCATTCTCGCCGGTACTTGACTAAAGTACGGGCTGTTTTACCTTGTTTAACCACACTTATAAAATTTGACAAAATTCTCAAAAATCCTATAAGATCTGTAGATAACATGTTTTTAAGCCCAATAAAAGTTTTTACTTTTACGACCCGTTACGCAACTCTTTTCTACGACTACATTTTACGGGCTGAAATTGCACTTCGACCAATTTTGACCTCTTTGACCTATATGAAAAGTACCTTTGACTTCTTTGACTCATAAGTCAACATATAGACCCATTTATACAGGTTTGGGACCAAATTTTGACCCTTGACCATTTACCAATTTATACTTGTGACCCTCGGGATTTGACTAAAACTTTACACAAATTCGGATTATGAAAGTCCTCGTCTCCCGGTACTCGATCTTTAAAATGCCATAACTTTTAGCTCGTTTTGAGTCACGGGCTCTACCTTATACCAAATTAAAGACAAGAAGACCCTCTACAACTACATTTTGTTTTCAAGACCTGGAAGAAAAATCATTTTTATGAAATGGACCTAAAGTTTCTGCCTAAAAATGACCATACCAAAAACACACTTAGACTCGATTCCAAACCTTCTAACCACCACTAAACATCATCCTAAGCCTTCCCAAACATATCCTAACACCAAATTTCAGTCCTACCCCTATTGATCAACCAATCTCAAAATCAAAAATTCAAAGAAATGAACATGCAACTAATTAAACCTATGTAAAACATCCTAAAACAATAAACCAAACACAAAAATAACACTCAAAATCAACAACCACCATGGCTCCCCAAACACCCCTATTGCCGTGGGGTTTGGGTGCCCCAATCACCACAACCAAATTGATTTTGGTGGGTTTTCTTGGTGTTTATACTTCCATTACTCATAAAATCAACATGCATTACAACATTTAGCCACAAAAACGAATTTGGATCATCTTGAAAAATCTTGGAAAATTTTTGTTAGTGCATGTGGGATTTGAGCACATAGAAATGTAGGGAATGACCAAATTAGATGTGGTCTAACCTTAGTTTTTATGAAAATCAAGTGAAAAAAAGATTTTTGGTGAATTTCTTGGTGTTCTTGGGGTGTCCGTCGGCTTTAGAGAGCAAGGAGGGAGAGAGAGTTTAATTTTTGGTGAAAGTTTTCTATGTGTTTGTGTGTGTGTCAATTTGGGCCTTTTTGGTGGGTTGGGAGGGACCTAAATGGTAAATTTTGCTTTCTTTTGGCCTTAAGTGGAAAACGTCCTCAAAACTTTGCGGGTTCGACCCATTTGTCAATTTTGAAAATTTTACGGGAGTCGGAAATCTTCCCGATCACTCCAAAATATTTTTGGGATACTTTAAATGTACTCGGAAGGCTATAAAACTCACCCGACTCAACTTAACACGAACCGTAAATAAAATTCTCGAATAATTACATTATCGATAAATCGTCAATAATTATATAAAATTGGGCATCCCTCGGGATCGTAATCGTCATCGTCCTTCTTAAAACGTCAAACGTAAAAATTATAACCTCGAACATCGGCTTTAACCAAAATACTTATAAATATAGAAATTAAAATTTATTAAAAATTTCAAAAATTAGCGTAATTTAGGGTAACGTTAATGACCTCGATTCTAGGGTGTCACAAGAACTCAAGTTTGTGCACTAAATGCTTTGGACATTCACAAACAGTTCTCTGTTCCAAATACAATCAAAATCACTTGAGTTCTAAACTCCTTTTGACTTAATCGTCAAGCTTATCAATTGTTAGGATTGGTTTAGTTTGTTAGTGAGGAGATCACAAACACACACATTGTCTATTCAGTCTCTATTGTAGCTTCGCATACAATAGGGTATAATTATGTAAATAATAAGAGTTAAACGTTGAAAACCTTTTGTGTTATTTACTTTACATTGTCTTGTGTTTTTATATTACTCTACCATGAGTTAGGTCTATAATTAGTATTCTTAAGTATAGCACTAATTACAAGGGACCAACAAGTGGTATCAGAGCGGTAGGATTATAAAACTTTTAACTACCGTCTCAAAGTTTTTAAAACCTTGATCCATTATGGTTGAAAGTAATGTAGCTCAACTTGTCAACAAATAGGGAGAAAGTTACTTTGTTAACGCTCCTAAGTTGGAAGTTGAAAGATTTAATAAATGGAAGAAAAGAATGCTATGTTATTTGATGGGAATGGAACCTTATTACATTAATTGTATTAAGAATGGTTCATTCAAACCAAAAACAACAGCAGGTGATGCCAAACTTTAAAACCAATGGTCTAACGATGAAAGGAGATTGGTTAATCAAGACCAACGTCCCAAAAGCATCATAATATCTTGTCTTCCTAACGATATTATGGAATCTGTCATCGAGTGTGGGACGGCCAAAGAGACTTGGACATATCTTGTTCATAGTTTCAAAGGACTATCTGACACTAAGGAAAATCGGATTATGTACCTGAAGTTAGAATATAACACTTTCAGGGCCAAACCATTTGAAACTCTTCCTTAGACTTACACCAGATATAAGACCTTGCTCCATGAGCTATGAAATGACGGGGTGAAACTGTCTAAGCATGAAATCAATGTTGGTTTTGTGAACAGTCTCCCTAAAAAATGGCTTGATTTTTCTCAAGGACTGAAATGCTAATCACATTCAGACTCAGGATCTTGTAGACATCTATGGAATATTTATCTATGAGGATAATCTAAGGCCTTAATAACAGACATCTCAGCCAAACCAACCCCCGTTAATCATGGACCAATATCTACTGCTTTTTACTGAAATGCAATTATTTAAGATTTTCAAGAGACCTCAGATGATGAGGTTCATAAAAGATCTAGTACTTAATACATAAGGGATCTAAATAGGGAATTTTATGAAAGTGCCCTTTGGCAAATACCAAACGTTATATCAAAAGAAAATTAATCCACTAAGGGAGTAGATTATTATAGATGTGGTAAAACTGGGCACTTTGCAAAATATTGTATTTCAAAAACTCCATTAGCCTCATATAAAAGTCAAAACTCATCATCAGGATATGACAGTTTTCAACCTAAGTTTACACCAAAACTGATTCAGGCTTCTCCAACTTACCAAAGTTTTTAGAATAGTAAGAAAATTGAGAAGGATTATAGGTCTGAATACAAGAAGGTCAAAGCAAAGCTTGCACTCTTAGAAGTTGGACCTTCAAATACCCAGACTCAAAAACCTCCTCAGAACAAAGGTAAAGGGTTGGTATCTAAAACCTTTGATTGGGATGATGAAGATCTATCCTCAGAAGATGAAGAAGTCAGATATCAAGTGTTGATGGCTCTAGCTGATGATGAACTATCTCTTGGAAAGAGTCATGCTCGAAATGGAGAATGGGTTGACATCACCATGAGAAAGGTGAACATGCTTCTTTCTATGTATGAAGAGTCTGATTAGCAAAGGTTCCTTAAGTATATAAATATTGATTTATCATTTGTTGAAGAGTAGAGATTAAACATTCTTTCAAAATATAATAAACATTTTTTTGAATTAAACAAATGTAGAGATGATCTATTAATTTTGAAACAAGCCAAACTAGAAGCAGTAAGTTGTCAACTTTAGAATATTAAACTTACTAAAATTAATCATGCTCTTCAAGAACAACTTAAGGAAGAAAAGCACATCAATGAGAAATGGACTAATAACTCTAACTTAGCCTCTTAGTGTATAAACAGTCAAATCCCTACCCCAAAAGAAGAAAATTATTGGGTCACGCCAACTCACTGAGAAACCACTTACTAAGGAAATGAGTGAAAAAGCATTTCTCCCAGCCTTAGTAGGGTTTGATCATGAAATGATACCAAAGTCAAAAGACTCGGTTGAAAGATCAAATCCTAAGAGTGTGTTGCCTAACTTTGATACTGGAAAGATATTAATACCTGAATCTCAGGCTGTTAATGAATTACTTGGTCTTAATGAGAAGACTGATGTGCCTAATAAATCCAGTAACACTAAACCACTAAGTGTTACTGAGGACATTCAGACTCCTCTGCCTCTTTGAAAACTCTTCAAGGAGCAAGTCCATGTTCTAAATTAATTCCATTATCTTATCAAGAACACTCACCTAAAGGAAGAGCTGGATTAGGTTGTCCTGAACAAACAAAGCCTGACTCAAAAGAGACATAAAGTCACACAGAGTCAAGAACTCTCACTGAAAAAACAACCAAACCTATATCTCCCTCAAGGACTCCCACAAACTCACTCAACTCCACTCATGTTGTAAATCAAGAGGAGTTAAGTAGATTGTTCCAACTATTCATGGAAGATAAGCTGGACTTAGCCTCTAAAGCTTAGGGTGAAACATTTGTGTCCTCACAGCCTGAATCATCAAAAAGTAAAAAAACTAAACCTTGGTCTTCCAAGAGGTTAAAACAAGGAAACGCTCCTATGAATTATGTCACTACACAACTCATACTACTGATAATTGCTATAGAGTCCTCTGTTGCATGAAGTGTAAAAGTGAAGATCACATGACAGTAGATCATGAGGTACACATAGTTTCTATTAGAAATGCTAATATATATAATGCTCAGCCTTATAACTATAGGCCTGCCTCTAAACAAATCAAGAAATCCAAGGCTAAGCCTTTCCCACCATGTACACATTGTGGCATCTCTGATTATAGGCCTGATGATTGTGTATATTACCCTGAGTGTGGAATATGTGGAAGCAATGATCATACTACCTCAGGACACAATAGGATAATTATGGCCAAGAGACGCATGCTAGATGAGTCATCTCAAAATACTAAATCCTCAGTAGGACTAAGCTACAACACAGGTGGAAGCAATGTTCATTCCACCTCAGATAATGCTGAGTTTGAATACTTCAAATGAGGTGAATACGTCAGGCTCCTAGTGTCAAAGAGCTTGCTAGAAAGTGGGCTCACAAGAGAAACTAATCCACCTTTTTATTTGTGTAGAAACACTTCAAGGAGCTTGTCTGATACTTAGACAGTGGGTGTTCAAGAAGTTTGACAGGGGTCAAAAGTTATCTGCACAAATACGTGGAGGAACCAGGTCCTAAGGTAGTATTCGGTGATAACTCTTCTTGTGTTACCGAGGGATATGGTTCAATAAAATGTGGTGGAATGGTGTTCTCAAAAGTGGCTTTTGTAAATGGTCTAAAGTATAACCTCATAAGTATCAGTCAACTGTGTGATGCTAAGTACATCGTTCAGTTTGATGATAAGCAAGGAACAATATTTTTCAAAATTTTTGATGTGATCGTGATAGTATAGTGATAATTAGGATACGTTATAGGGTAAATTAGAAAATTACCTTTAGGAAAAAGTAATAGACTAATATTACCAATGACGAATTCAATTAAACACGTGATGAACCAAGTTCGTTGTACACGAAGATCGAGTAAATTTAAGACGATTTGCTTTGATTTGGACAATCGATTCGAATTGGTTTTCGGTTTTTAAACTAGAAATTAAATCTACCAATTTTAAACTATTTAAAATTATCCTAAAGTGCATGAATCGTAAATCCCGCTATTATCTAATCCAATACAATCACTTAAAATAAAAACTATTTAAAAATTAAACTTTTAAACAATCTATAAAAATTAATTCTATTTAAAAATGACTTTTAAACTATTTTTCATAGAAATCTAATTAACTTTTTTAAACTAATAATCTTTATTAAAGTTTACTTGTATTAAATCTATTTTTTTAAAACTAATTTTATTTAAATCTAAAATTATAAAAATCTATTTAGTAAAATAAACTAATTAAACTTTTTAAATTAATAAAAACATTTTTATTTTTATTTTATTTTATCTATTATTTATTTTATTAAAACTAAGATTTACTTAAAAAGTGTTAAAACTATTTTTATAAACGAAAATTAAGATATACCTAAATGAAAATTTGCCAGTTAAACATTACTATATTAATTAAATGTAAGTCACTAAAATAAAAAGAGCATTGAGCTCAGATGGTTAACACACTATGCTGTTGCCCTTAAGGTCAAGGGTTCGAGCCACAGGAGTGTCCTTTTGTGAATGAATTTATTATTTTTGGAATTGGAATTTGTGACAGAATAATAATACAGTAACCCAAACCATTCGTTTGGACTGCTGATATATATCAGCAATGTAAGCAGTTAAAGACAGTAATCAAACTCTAATGTATCAGTAAAACAAATGTCTAAATTATTCTATCAAAAACAGTTAAATCAACAATTAATTCCTCATATTCAAATAAATCCAGCTAAACAATTATGGAAATACAAAGCAGAACTCAACAAATAACAGCACAATCAGATTAACATGAAACAAAATGATTAAGCGACAGATAAAATTGAAATGCAGAAAAAATATTATATTACAGCAACTATAATACTACAACTAAATTAAATAAGGCAACAAATCTAACATTCAAGCAGACTAAACATTCAGCTATTAAAAAAAACAATTTCTAGCAGATAACTCCAATTAAAACAAGATCAATATCTTAATGAAACCAATTATTCAACAGAGATCAACTCATTGATTTTACAGCAAATCAGCAATGACATCAACTTATATCAGCAAGCGAATTCATTCATATTAACAAAAACAGAACCAGAGATTCATATATAACTTATCAGCCTAAATGATCAGTGAAAGCAAAGGCACAATCTAAAGTTTTAGCAGTTTAACAGATAACCTTAAACCATTAAAGCTAACAGATTCATGCTAAAAAATAAACTAAGCAGATTAGATAACATGGATAATCAAACCATCTCAATTTAACAAACTAAGCAGATAATTTAAATCATAATCAATAGGTAGATTAAACCAAGCATTAATATTAAAAATTTGTAAAAATAAAACGAGCTTGACCTTTGATTAACGATAACCGTTGAGACGAAGTGTGGCGCTGAGCCAACATAACCAAAACGACCCCAATTCGACTACCATTAACAACAACGAACCACCATCAAATAACACCAATCAAAAGCTCGAATCACCAATTTGACTCGACTGAATAACACGTCGATTCAACAGCTCATTTTGAAGTCTAACAGTGGGTTAAACTTTTTCCCCTTCTTTCAGCTTAAATTATCCATAAAAGCTATCACAAAGCTTATATGAATAATACATGTATAACGTTTTTTTTTCATTCATTAACCAGTATGTAATCAATTAAACCAACAGAACCAAGAGAAATTTAATTGCACAATTAAAAAGAGGTATTAATAAAACTCGAACTTTTATTAAATCTTTTAAGAAAAGTACATTAACTGAAAAGAAAATTACAATTCTAGCTAAAATCTAACATTATAACAGTAACTAAAAAAAAGGGATGATTGAATTACAGAAACTAGTGGGTTTTTATAGCCATCCCAAGGCTTTTGAGGAGAGAATATCTGCATCTTCACAAGCATATTCCTTCTTCATATAAGCCCTTGGATCATCTTTCTCTCTCTTGTTGTTGATCAGATGGTTGATAGGACACAACTAGCACACGGATTGCCAACGTGTCATCCGTTTGTGCTAGTTGTGTTTCTTTGGTGCCTCTTGATTGGTGGAGTGGGGAAAATGATGTGTTTCATCCAGTAGATGGTTGCCACGTAGCCAAGCCTCTTCCACCTTTCTCTTCCTTAAAATTGGGGGATTTATTTCCCACACACTTGAATCAACCGTGCCATAAAAAGCCCCAATTTATTTGGCTAGGGTTTTATGAACAGTGGTAATATTACTAGTTATGGTCTTTGGGGAAGAAAGGAGAAAAGTGAATAGCCATTGGTTGTATCGAAAGTTTTATTTTATTTAATGTGTGAGATAGTGGGTGAATAATAAAAACGTATGAATGGTGTAACGTGTATATACACGTTTGACTGAACTCTCACAAAACTTTATTTAATTCGTTCCTTTTCCATTATGGGCTTCGTCCCTTAAATTTCCTTTGGGCTTTAAATGGACCAAAGTACATTGAAAACTTAAAACCGTTCGTTTAATTTATCTCCTTTTGGGCCATTGTTGGGCTTATAACAAAAGTTAACTCCTTATTGAACTTCAAATGGGCTTCTGAGCCCATTTTCCCAAATGTGGGGCCCACTTGCCCAAAATAATCCATAAATGATTAAATCCGCTAAAGTCGAGCTCGAAATTGGCTTTGTTGATCTTTTTCTTCAAACACGTGTCGATTTTGCCGGTTTTTGGGATCTTTAGTACCTACACACGTCAAAACAAGAAACATACAAATACAAAGCAATAATGATACATTTATTGCATATATTGATTGTTTTATGTTATAATTGATATGACTAAAATAGCTCATATCACTAACAAAGAAATTGTACTGACTGCTCCAAGAAGAAATGAGGTATATGTCTCGAATATGTCATCTCTAACTCGCTTAGGAGCATGTTTCTTTGCTAAAGCCTCAGACTCTATCAATTAGCCTTGGCACAAGATACTGTCACATCTTAATTTCAAAGACATAAACAAACTTGCAAAACAAAACAAAGTTCTTGGCTTACCATCTCTTGTATACTCAAAAGAAAAACCTTGTTCAACTTGTGAAAAAGGTAAACACAAGAGAGCCTCTTTCAAGCCAAAACAAAACGTTTCTATCAGGTGGTGTCTCCATCTTCTTCACATGGACTTATTTGGGCTAGTTAGTCCAATGTCCATAAATCATGAGAAATATAATCTTGTGATTGTTGATGAATACTATAGATATACATGGGTATACTTCCTTAAAAAGAAAAGTCAGGCTCCTTAATTCATCATGTCATTTATCAGGCAAGTAGAAAATCAAAATGACACCAAAGTCAAACAAATAAGGACTGATAATGGGACAGAATTCAGGAACCAAGAGCTTGAGAGTTTTGTGATGAGAAAGGAATTTCTCAAAACTTCTCTTCTCCCTACACACCTAAACAAAATGGTGTGGCTGAAAGGAAGAATAGGACTCTCATTGAAGCAGCAAGAACCATGCTCAATGGATCTTGTCTTTCAAAACACTTCTGGACTGAGGCTGTAAATATAGCTTGCTATACTCAGAGCAAAAGTATCATTGTCAAAAGACATGATAAGACTCCTTATGAAATATTAAGGGAAAGAATTCCTGATATCAGCTATTTTCATGTATTTGGATGTCATGTGTTCATTCACAATCAAAAGGACCATCTTGGTAAATTTGATGCAAAAGCTAATGATGGATACTTTCTTGGATACTCTTTTGTCTCCAAAGCCTTCAGGGTCTTTAACACAAGGAGACAACAAGTTGAGGAATCATTTCATATCACATTTATTGAAAGTATGGATGCCATTAATTTCACAAATCAATCAATGGAAGAGATTAGGATTAATGACTCATCAAGATTTCCTCCTGATGATTATGAACATAGTCCCTCAAAACAGTATCAAACTGATGCTGATATATCTTTTCATATATCACCTCACAACATGTCAATCAATAACTTGCTAACAATCAACATGTCCCTAAAGTTACACCTACTCAGGTTGAAGAATTAACTGATTCTCTAATCCATGCTAACACTAAAGCGACAATTGATGAAAATAATGACCTACCAGTCACTGAAAATCCTTCAGTGAGAAGTGATGATCCAGTAATATGTACTGAACCACCAGTCCCTGATAATCATCAATTATCCACACGCTTCAATCCAAGTCCTCAGGACAGATGGTCTAGAAAACAACACATAGAGCTTGTAAATATAATTGGTGATGTGTCTAAGGGGATGCTTGTTAGAAAGGATAAGAGTTGAGGGATTAGCAAATATCATGTCCAGGTTTAGAAGATCACGTATTGAGCCTCAATTCATGGATCAACTTGATTGACATTGATTTTGTTTCCTTATTTAGCTCTTAGCTCATGTATAAATAATGAATATGATGTTATTATATTATTATCAAAACATAAACAAACGTTTGAAACCCTTCTGTATGTTAACATGGCATCAGAGCTAGGTTCTGGTATCATCATCTATTAACCTACTTTTTCCATCAAATAAACCAACATCAAAACCCTTATCCACCATGTCTGGATCCAGCAACTCTGGATCTGATCTAGAAATTCAACTCGCAAATCTCTTGTAAAATAATGTAAATCAACAACCACAAAACCCAAAACTCTCTGATAACCTTCAAATTAATCTCAAATTGAACAGTCAAAACATTGCCTTATGGACATGGATGATCCGAGCCGCCATAGGCAGAAGATCAAAAACCTTACTATCTCAATTAACCAATAAACCACCAGAACAAACCGACGAAAAATGTGAGACATGGGAGCAAGAAGACCTGATCGTGTTTTCATGGCTCATCCAAAACCTCAAACCGGTGTTAGCCAGCAATCTTACCGAATATCCCACTGCAAAAGAATTTTGGGATGCCTTGGTAATCACTTATAGTAGTGGAAAAGACAAAGTACAAATATTTCTACATGTCAAAGACAATGAACTTAAAAAAAGTGACAAATCTATTGAAGATCTCTGGATTGCATTACAAGCAGTATGGGGAGAAATAGATCGAACAGATCCAAACCCCATGAAGTACCCAGAAGATATCAAGACATATGCAAAAATCAGATCTGATCAAATACTCTTCCAATTTTTGAATGGATTGGATAAAAAATTCAAACCAATAAAATGAGAAATCCTTCAGATAGACCCACTCCCAACTGCTGAAGCCGCATACGCCATTGTTCGGAAGGAAACTGCTCACCAGAATATTCTAGGAGCAACTAACAATGAACCACATAGCATAGCTACCAGCTTAATCGTCAGAGAAACCGAAGGACTTGGCTTCGTTACAAAGGGACACCAGAACGACGGCAAGATGAAATGGGTAACCAAAGATGATTCCGTCATGTCGAGGCACACAACAGAGCAATGCTTCCGTATTGTCGGATACCCGGATTGGTGGACCGATGGCAACAAAAATGGTACCAAGAGTGCCAAAACCGAGAAAGAATAGGTTCCTACCACCAATACTAGCACCATCAAAGAAAAAACAAGTGATGGTCGGCGATCAGATGGTGGTTTTAGACGACAAGCGGCGGCTAAAAACAAAGGAACAACAGGTGACTTCTCGGTAGCAGGTATAAGGGAAAAAGGGGTTGTAAAAAACTCAAATGAACCACTTTCTCAAAAAAAAATTCCATGTATATATAATGTGACTAGATATATACAAATTTTTTTTAAGTGTTCACCAAGTGTCAATGGAACGGTTCATATGGCCCAAAGTAATTTTAAAAAACCAAGCGGGCCATGGTTATTCGATTGTGGAGCGACTGACACCATGACATACGATGTTTCTGATTTTACTGAAATATCAAAGCCTAGGAAAACGCACATCAAAGCAGCAAATAGAGAAATAATGGATGTAAAAACCGGAGGAACGATTGAAATTTCTCCTAACATTAAATTGCCTAATTGTCTCTACATTACTTCCTTGTCACATAAACTTTTATCAATAAGCCATATGACAAAAGACCTCAATTTTGCTCAATTTTCATGCATCTAACCTTTTGTCTCTTATAGGATATCAGGACGGGACAGATTATTGGGCGTGGCACTGAGAGAGAGGGACTGTATTATGTCGATGAAGTGACTACAAGTAGAACATGATGCTAGCTCATGGAACAAGTGAGAGAGAATCATGGTTATGGCACAGAAGACTTGGACACCCTTCTGTTAGTTATTTGCATAGTTTGTTTCCTAAACTTTTTCCCTTGAATAAACCCATTTTTTGTGAAACTTGCATATTAGCTAAAAATCATAGAAAAAACTTTAAACCTAGTAATACTAGAGTTAAAGTACCATTTTCATTAGATCATTCAAATGTGTGGGGTCCTGCCCCTGTTATTGGGGGGCAAAGTTTATGGTATTATGTAATATTTGTTGATGATTGCACCCGGATGACTTGGATTTAGTTTTTGAAAAATAAAGCTGAATTATATGATAGATTCACTACATTTTATGCCATGATTCAAACACAATTCCAAAAATCTATCCAAATCGTTAGGTCAGATATTGGGGGAGAATACATGAACTCACAAATGAACCTATTTTTTCAATCAAAAGGGCTAGTTCATCAAACCACATGTCCTCATACTCCATAACAAAATGGTGTCGCTGAACGGAAAAATAGACTTTTATTAGAAATAATGAGAGCTCTAATGATTGAATCCAATGTTCCAAAAACTTTTTGGCCAGAAGCTCTCGCCACTACCGCCTACTTGATCAACCGACTTCCTACAAAAATCCTAAAAATGAAAACCCCGTTAGAAACCCTCAGTGAATACCATCCACTTCCGCAAGTTCTTACCCTTGAACCTAAAGTTATTGGATGTATGGTATTTGCTCAAATTCCAAAAACATATCGTGATAAACTTGATTCGTCTGCTGTGAAATGTGTTTTTGTGGGATATGGAGTAAATCAAAAGGGATATAGGTGTTATAATCCAAAAACTCGTCATATGTTCACCACAATGAATTGTGATTTTTTTGAAACTAAGTATTTCTACTCCTCGTGACACGGTGGTCAGGGGGAGGAACAATGTGACACACTGAGTTGGCTAAGATATACTTCTAAAGAAAGTTGTCCAAATCAGGATACCACGTCTGCTGGAGCTCAGGAACAGTCCTTTCCAAATATCAGTGCCACCGAAGATACTCTACCAGTCCTGATATCCGAGGTAAGTAACTCTCACCCAAGTGATTCAATTGATGAAACTCCAGAAAATGACCGTGAAACTATAGAGGTGCATGAACATGAAGAACCTACTCTAATAGAGGTTCCAGAAAAATATGTACTTCCGGCAAGGTCAAATAAAGGAGTCCCTCTGAAGCGATATACCCCAGAAAAAACATCTAGAAGTTCCAAGTATCCTATAGCCAACATAGCAAGAGAAAATTTATCTAAATAAGCAAAAGCATTCTTCGCAAGTGTATATTCAAAAGAAGCTCCATCAAATGTAGAACAAGCCTTGAAATCAGAGAAATGGAAGAATGCTATGGATGTTGAAATGGATGCGCTAATGAGAAATGGAACATGGGATAAATGTATTCTTCCACAAGGGAAGAAACCTGTAGGATGTCGTTGGATTTTCACGATCAAATATAAACCAGATGGTACAGTTGAAAGATATATAGCCCGATTGGTTGCCAAAGGATATACTCAAACATATGGGATTGACTATTCTGAGACTTTTTCTCCAGTAGAAAAAATAGACACAATAAGAGTTCTTTTTTCAATAGCATCAAATCAAGGCTAGCCTCTTCATCAGTTCGATGTGAAGAATGCATTCCTACATGGAGGATTAAAAGAAGAAGTATATATGGAGGCCCCGCCTGGATTCTCTTAGCATTTCAAAAATGGAGAAGTCTGTAAGTTGAAGAAGTCTCTTTATGGACTAAAACAGACACCCAGAGCATGGTTTGGCAGGTTCACAATGGCAATGAAAAAGTATGGATACAAAAAAAGTAACTCAGATCACACCCTATTTCTTAGTCATAGAGGAGATCTCGTCACATGTTTAATAATCTATGTTGATGACATGATTATCACTGGGAATGATGAAAGTGAAATAAAGAAGCTAAAAGAAGGATTATATGCAGAATTCAAAATGAAGAACTTAGGAAATCTAAGGTATTTCCTTGGAATTGAAGTTATGAGATCACAACTAGGGATATTCATTTGTTAGAAAAAGTATATACTAGATATCTTAGCAAAAACCGGGATGATGGATTGTAAGCCAGCTAATACACCTATGATTACCAATCAGAAATTATTAATGAAGACTGAAGCCAAACTTGCTAATAGAGATAGGTATCAACGAATGGTAGGGAAGCTAATATATCTGTCTCATACTTGTCCAGATATAACATATGTTGTTGGAGTGGTGAGTCAGTTCATGCACCAACCCCAGGTAGATCACATGCATGCAGTGTTAAGAATTGTCAGGTATCTAAAAGGAACCACCGGTCATAGAGTGTTGTTAAAAACAAATGTTCATGTAAATATCCAGATATATATCGATGCTGACTGGGCTGGAGATAAAGGAAACAGAAGATCAACTTTAGGATATTTCTCATTGGTTGGAGGTAATATTGTCACATGGAAAAGTAAAAAGCAAAAGGTCGTTTCCTTATCAAGTGCTAGGCGGAATTCAGAGGTATTGCTAAAGGATTGGCAGAAGCATTATGGATAAGAAAACTTGTGTGTGAGATAGGGTTCCCTCTGAAAGAGAGTATTCGGCTCATGAGTGATAACAAAGCTGCTATCCAAATCTCAGAGAATCCTGTGCAACATGATAGAACTAAAAAGGTAGAAGTTGACCGACATTTCATCAAAGAGAAACTTGAAGATGGGATTATCAAGTTGCCGTTTGTCAAATCTAAAGATCAACTTGCAGATATTCTGACAAAAGCAGTGGGAATGGTCACACTCCACAAATGTCTAGACAAGTTAAATTTTGGTGACCTCACTATTCAACTTGAGGGGGCGTGTTAGAAAGGATAAGAGTTGAGGGATTAGAAAACATCATGTCCAGGTTTAGAAGATCACGTCTTGAGCCTCAATTCATGGATCAACTCGATTGACATTGATTTTGTTTCCTTATTTAGCTCTTAGACTCATGTATAAATAATGATTATGATGTTATTCTATTATTATCAAAACATAAACAAACGTTTGAAACCCTTCTGTATGTTAACAATGCTCATACGTTGTCAGGCTACTAAACTCTATGCTGCCTCAGCCCATGAATGTCTATTCGCAGACTTTCTCTCTGAAACTGAACCCAAAAAGATTTCAGAGGCCCTGACACATCCAGGGTGGGTTGAGGCTATGCAAGAAGAACTCAATCAATTCCTCAGGAACAAGGTTTGGAAACTTGTTCCTCTCCCTAAAGGGAAATCAGCTTTTGGCACAAAATGGGTGTTCAAAAACAAGACTTATGAAAATGGGATTGTTAACAAAAACAAGGCTAGGCTTGTTGTTTAGAGGTGTACTCAGCTTGAACGTATTGACTATGAAGAGACCTTTTCCCCTGTTGCAAGAATTGAAGCCATCAGGATCTTCCTTGCCTATGCTACATACATGAACTTCAAAGTTTTCCAAATGGATATGAAAAGTGCCTTCCTGAATGGCAAGATCAATTTGCAAGTTTATGTGGCTCAACCTCTGGGTTTTGAGAGTTATGAGTTCCCAAACCATGTATGTAAACTTGATAAAGCCCTATATGGACATAAACAAGCACCAAGGGCATGGTATGAAAATCTCTCTACCTTCTTGATAATGAACAAATTTTTCAGGGGGAAGATAAACAATACGTTGTTTATCTTCAGAACCAAGGAGGATGTTTTGCTAGTTCAAATATATGTTGATGACATCATATTCGGATCCACTAACTATGACCTTTGTAAAAAGTTTGAAAAACTTATGACAAAGAAATCTGAATGAGTATGATGGGTGAACTAACATACTTTCTTGGACTACAAATCAAGCAGGGGGACAAAGGGGTCTCAATCTGTCAAGAAAAATACACCAGAGAAATACTTAAAAAAATGACATCTCTGAGTATGCTTTAGTAAAGACTCCCATGATTCCCCCTAACAACTTAGGTCCTGATCTCACTGGTAAACAAGTCAATCAAACCCTATTCAGAGGAATGATTGGATAATTGGTGTACCTAACAGCTACCAGGCCTGATATTCAGTTCTCAACAATTTTATGTGCAAGATATCAGGCCGACCCCAAAGAATCACATCTTACTGCTGTTAAACGAATCTTCAAGAACCTAAAGGGTACTCCAACACTAGGTCTATGGTATCCTCGTTGCTCAGGCTTCGATCTTAAAGGATACTCAGACTAAGACTATGTTGGCTGCAATATGGATAGGGAAAGTACCTCAGGTGCATGTTAATTCTTAAGTGGCAAGTTAGTTTGTTGGAGTGCAAAGAAGAAGCAGTCAATAGCAATGTCCTCTGCTGAGAGGCTGAATATGTGACAGCAACTGGTTGTTGTGCAAACATCCTTTGGATGAAAAGTCAACTCAGGGACTATAATGTGGAATAAAAGTAGTCACTATCTTTTGTGACAACACCAATGCAATTGCCATGGCCAACAATCCAATCCTACACTCAAGGACTAAACACATAGACATAAGATATCACTTTCTCATGGACCATATCTTAAAAGGAGATATTGAATTACACTTCATTCCCACTGAATATCAGCTAGCTGATATTTTCACTAAACCCTTGGATGAACCAACGTTCACTAGACTGAAAGTTGAACTTGGTATGTTTAACATTTATTAACAGTCTCCCTGATGACTTGATGTTCATTAGAGTGTACATTCATAATCTTCTCCCTGAGTAAATATATCTTATTGTCTTCCCCTTTGACACTGAGGTACATTAAATGATGTAACTACTTTAAGGATATAGTTACTTAATGTCCTAGGTTGGTGACACACAATATTAAATAAGGGACAAATATTCCTTTGAATAAATGTTATCAACCAGTCAAGGGGTCAAGAAATGTCAAGGCTCCTACTAAGAATTAAATGTGTTCCCTTTTCAAGAAATATCTGTTGCAAAAACGTCCTTTCAACTGCACATGACCTCACGTCATCTCCGCAAACAGCGTTATCATTATAGGATCAGAAAAATTGCCAAGAAAAAAGGGGGACCACTTGTACATTTCATTAAATGCGGATATGAAAAGAAATTATAACAAATAAATTCACTTTCACGTCTGAGCCTGTAAATACCCAAACATTAACACAATCACACACACACCCAAAGATATTAGCAAACTTACTCTGGCAAAATAATCTCTCAAAGAAAAGTGTGTGTGTTCAAATATTGTTTCCAGAAAAGAGTATTTGTTAAAAGGTAATCATATTGATCACACGTTTCATTGTTATATAGTATACATAGAAATGATCAAAGTCACTTGGTGACCTATTGTTGCATTATAACAAGAAACAAGTCTTGGCTTGATTCCCACAAAGTGCCATAGTCCTTTTTACAAAGTTTCAAAGATCATAACTTAAAATGGCACTATCAAAGGTCTATCTCATATGCCCCTCAGGTTGAGCATCTCATCAATGAGGGTTTCCACTTTTCAGGAAACAACTATGGGGGAAATTTCAGTTACCCTCGTAGTGTATCAGCCTACAAACTAATTTTCAAATTTCTTAAAAACTGTGATTGGGTTGATGCTTTTACTAACACCCCTTGGTATTCTACCATGAATATCTCAGGGAATTCTGGTATACTGTTGTGGTTGTAACCCCAACTACCCAAGGGCCTGAAGGTTCTTAGGGGTCTGAGACCAAGTCACACAAGGGATGTGTCATCGGGTTCACTGTGAACAATGGGACGACACCATTAATTTTAGATTTCAAAACCTTTTGTCAAGCCAGTGGACTCGACTATAATAAAGGGAATTATGTTGCTCACCCTGACACTGAGTCGGTTAAAAATGGACTAAAAGAAATTGGGGTCCCTGAGTTACTTGTATCTAAAACCCCATAAATCAAAACTGCTCTCCCCATGGCTTGGAGGATCCTGGTCACATTTTTTATTCAGGTGATCGGTGGGAACTACTCATAAACTGAGCAAGTTAATTCTACTCAGCAGATGCTAATCTACAGTCTTATTAATGGACTAAAGATTGACATAGGAGAGATCATTTGCAATGATCTCGTAACCAGGCTCCCGAAGGAGTCAAGGCAAAAGTATGTATCTTACCCAAGGTTCATATCTTGCGCCTTAGAAAGGTTACTGGGTTCTCTTTACACTCAAGAAAAATTTACTAGTTTTTCTACACCAATCCTGAGTTCCACAAATTTTTCAAAGAACCCATCTGAAGTCGCCCCTATTAAATTGACGGCTCACATGCTGAGGTGATCAGTCATGAATCATCCGTGTCTCCCATTCCCTTCTTACCAAAGAAGGGGAACAAGAAGCCTCAGACTGTGGAAAAGACCAAACCAACGGCACAGGGCCCTGAGGCTTTTGAGGCACGTCCTAAAAAGGACAAGGTTAAAAAGACCACCCTTGTTCAGACCAAGCTTCAAATACCCCAAGGGAAAGAGCTTACGGGAGGCCCTGATACATCACAATCAAGGTCGACGGGCCAACCTATTGGTCCTCTTGATGGAGAGGAAAATATACAACCTCTCCTATGGGACTGCCTTCCACTCAATCTGATGATGGCACTCATAAATCATAATCTTTGCCTGAGGACAAAACTAAAGTCAAAGACTCAGGGAGATGCCCACGGGTAACACACCTCGCTGATAGGCCTATCACCTCCACCAAATCCGATGAAGGCACACTAGCTCAAAAGTCTTTTCTTGAGGAACCAAAAACTGATTCCTTAGACTCAGAGGGATGCCTACGGGTAAAACACCCCGCTGATAGGAATCTCACCTCCATCACTCCTAATGAAGGCACACTAAATCGAAACTCTTTGCCTGAGGGAACCATTATTGATCCCAAAGACTCAGGGAGACGCCTACGGGTAAAACACCTCACTGATAGGGATCTCACTTCCACCCTTGATCAATCACAAACTGCCCCTGAGCATCAGCTGGCCAAAACCCAAGCCTCTGGATTTGGGGCAGGGAGTGACCAAAACCAAGGAAACCTTCTTTTGGAGGGGAGCTGGATAAACCTAAGGGATCATTGAACTATGGAGATTTTATTAATTTATTTAATGAGCCTGAGGAGCTACTACATGGATTCAGTGACGACGATGAAATGATTGAGGATGGGGATGAACTTCACACTCAGGACCCACCTCAATCAGACCAGAAGCCACAGTCCCCACCTTTGTTCGCGGACATATCGCCCTCCATTGAGGCTCAACCAAAGCCCTCCACTGAGGTAACCGAACAAAAGGAGCCCTCCCTTGAGGCAACTACAAAGTCCTCCCATGAAGCACAACTTGACACCTCGTCATTGGGGACTCAGACTATTATTCTGGATTCTACGTTTGACACCAAACCTGTCACTGAGAAGGTTATTTATGAAACTCTCAAGGATGTCTTAAACCATGTGTATACCACTTTGAATTCCGAGGTTTCTCAGTACCAAGAAGGCCTTTCTTCCAAGGCTGATGAACTCCTTGACGAATTCAGGACGTATGGTGATCGTTTTGATATCGCTGAGGAGAAGATGAGAGTTCAGGTTGACAACCAAATGGAGTTCATCAGTGCCGTCAACAACAGCCATGAGAGTCAGGAAAAGAAGCTCATAAATTTTCTAAACCATGCTCTCCCAACTGTTGAAGTAAATGTGTCTTTAAAGACAACCTTGGATGGACTGATCTCTAGTTCTACTGAGTCCACTTCCAAGGTTGGTCAACTTCTGGATTTGCTTAAGGAAGATAGGCTTTCTAAGGTCTTCACTAGGTTAGACTCTCTAAAGTCTGAGCTGGATGTGGTGAAATCTAAGTGTGAAGCCATATATGAAGATGTTCACATGGATTCTGAGGTTGAATTAAGATTGAGCAAAGCTGCACAAGGATATATGGCTAATGCTTCTAACCTTTCTGATATATCCAAGGAACTGAAGGAAGCAGAAATTCCCCGCCTCAAGACTAGAATCCACACGATAGAAACCACTCAGTTTCTCATACAATTGGATGTTAAGACTATCAAGACTGACACTCAGACTACGAAGGCAATGGTGACTGAAATGTTTCATGCTTTTAAGGGGTCATCCACCATCTCCTCCTCAGGACCATCACAGCGACCGAAAGTTGAGATGAGTCAGCCTGACCCTTCAACTTTTGAGGGGGAGAATGTTGTACCAATGATGCAAACATGGAATGAACCTCCCTCTCAACCTGAGGGGGAGCATGAAGAAATAGTAAACCTACAACCTCAGGTGCATGTGATCCCCACACTAACTCCCTTGAATTCTATTCCACCCAAACCTGAGCCCTCAGTATCTAATTTTGATAGGGGAAAATGTATTGCTGATGAAACCCTAACACCTCCACCCAAGAATCTTGTAAAATCTTCAAGGGAAAGAAGGCTTGATCCTGGTGCTATTATCTTGGTACCCTATGAGATTTATGGAAAGATGTACAAGATGACTCCTGGTTAAATTCAAGAGTACTTAGACAGAATAGAGATGGCTAAGACTGGTGAGGCAATAAGAGCTGAGATACTCAGAGTGTCCACTAAATTTGTTATAGAATTAGGTGGTAACCCTGAAGCTTTATTTAGCATGAAGGGTGGACAAGAGTTCATTCTGAAGCAAGAGGAAGAACTCAAGGCCATTCGGGATGAGATGATCAAGAAGCAACAACAAAGAAGTTCCCAACTAAAAAGCTATTTGATCAATATACTAAAGTCACCACTCAAAGACGAAAGCCTCAACCAAACACAAATCTTCAGATAATTCCTCACACCACACCAGTCTCAGTATCTATTTATAGAAACAATGATGAAAGGAACTTTGAAGTGATGAAGAAATTTTCATTTGGTGATTTCGATCTCAGTGAATGGGATGAAATAGGTAGAAGACCAAAACAAACAAATGTGTCCCTGAATTACTCAAATCTCTCAGCAAGAGATATGAGAGGTTGGATCAGATAAAGGAGCAGTTAGGGATCACTAAAGATCTTCCTATGGCTGAACAGGATCCTTCCAAGACTTAGGGACGAAAAAGGAAAAGAGTGGAGCTCGAAGCTGAAACTAAAGTCCCTGGGTTAGAATGCAATCGAACCCTCCCTGAGAATGTTCCCTTCGTGAACAACATGTTCATCGAAGAACCTGAGTGTGGTATCTTCTTCATTGATGTATTTGGAGACCAAGATTTTTAAAGGATGAGTGACATTTAAAGATGTCCCATTGAAAGTCTCCTAATCTTCCTTGTGATGACTGGACAAGTTGAGACTAAGGAAAATAAGAGGTATGCTGAAAAGCTCAGGGAGATGATTTCAAGGAGGCCTGATAAAGAAAAGGTGTTGAGCTCGTTGTTAATCCCACTTCAGTCCATAACACACAATAAATATTATATTTAGAGAGATAAATATATGAAGGTAAAGAGAGAAAGTAGAGAGATTATGGATGGCTAAACATTGCTTAGAGAGAGAAACTAAATGTAACCAACACCCTCTTCTACACATAGAAGAGGGTATTTATATGCCACGCCACATGGGCTTTGGTGGACTTGTTCATGGGTCGTGCTTGGCTTTGCTTGGGCTTACGCCCCTAACTTATACAATATTAGCTTAAAGTCCAAGCCCGGTTTTCCCCGACTAACCTATTACAATACAAGACCTTTAACGACTAAGATGACCTATTACATTATTGTTCGACTATATAAAAGATAGGGCTAACAATCTCCCCCAATGTATCGGTCATCTTTAAATGCATAAGATGATTAAGTGAATACATTCTTGTGGAGGTGATCTTCCTTCTTTTGTTCTTGAATCTTGGTCTTGATCTTGTTTGTAACGGCTTTGTTCCTTCATGCTTTTGTGATCTTTATCTTGAGCCTTTGTCATTAGACTTTGAGTGCATGAGATCTCCATCGTGTGCTCCTTGTGACTAAGATGACCTATTACATTCTTACATTCTTAGGTATCTTGATTGTCTCCATCTTGTGCTCTTGTGACTTCTGAATCGACATTGGTTAGGGCACAGCTACGCCACCTTCTTGATATGTAGCAACATATATAGACACGAATAAAATGGCTTTGAACATTTCATCCTAACTTGGTAGCATTTTACCTCCGGTCGGTGAAGACCGTTAGACGGTATCAGATACCGTACCTATTATCGGGTAGATTCGATTAAGAACCTCTGTGGCAGGGTTTCCCAGCGGTAGTAGCCAGTTCTTTTTACTCGACCGTCTCAAAGCAGACTACGAACGTAAAGAGTGAATCATAAGGATAAATTATCCGTCTGATTAGAGTCGTCAATTCAGAATTCCATGAACAAGTTTGATTCTATAAGAATAGAACCATTGTTTCTTTCCAGTTTGTCACAAGCTTGATTCATAGAGAATCTTGCGAGTTACCTACCGTAGTGCTGTTTTATGTTGACACTGGAAGGATTTCCATTCGTCACTGGGAACACTAATGAGTGTCACTCTGAATGTTCTGGTAAGATCACATGGATTTTGCGAAGAAACCTGGAATCAAGTTTGAATCAATTAAGAATCCAAACTAAGTTGCCTTCCAGTTCTCACAAGTTTGATTCATGTAGAATCACACAAGTTACCTACCATGAGCTTGTTTAATACTGGCTCAAGCAGGATTTCCATCTTCATTGTAAATCGTATCACTCAGATGTTCTGGCAGTATCACAAGGATAATGCGTGGGAATCGATTGTGTCCTAATGAGATAATAGATTGATCTCTTTTTGGCTCTAAACTCGATAATTACTTTTTAGTAGTCGGAGGATGGACTAGACTGCCACCTTTCCAATATTAACTAACTCAAAGTGAGAAATTAAATAGATACGTTTTGATCTCCGTGACAATGAGACAAGTTTCTTTTGAGAGAAACTCGAATGGCTGGGGAAGGGTTGTGCATCACATCACTGGGTCCATGACACTTGTCTTCGATAGATGTGTTAACCCGTTTTCTGCCTAAGTTGCATAGAATATTTAACACCTTCAATGCTTACCAACACGTCATCACTAGCACCTTGTTGTGATTGTTCCTGTGATAACTTAAGTAATTGGTCCGCAATCAGCTTCATTCAACTCCATATTTCCTAAGGACAACTATTTCTAGCTATGGAATGTCCTTGGGTAGATCCCTTCGGTTCTGGTTGGATCATAGGACTTAGTTTCCTATCCTAAACCACCTTTTGACTCCATCGTTCTGTCGTGGACAGTAGATTTTTTTGGGTAAATATCGTAACCATAAAACCATTGAAAACCATTCAAAGTGATTGATAGAGATCAAAACTATTAACACTTTGAAAGTTTGCCTTTTCCAAAATACCCCCCCCCCCCCCCCTCTACACACATGCATCGATATTCGAAATAGTTTAGCATGTGAAGGAAAGAGTTGCAATTGAGTCTTTAAGATCACATGTTGCGATATATTACATTTTAATCACATCTTCTCCCCTATCTCTAATATAAAAACATAATATTAGAGATACCATTTGATTTATATATGACAATTTATGAAAACTGATTGGGAGAAAAACATGTAAGCACGCATGAATCATGGAACTTCTATCGTCGGGATGCTCCCCCCAACAATATATGTGTGTCTTGAAACGAAAGTTTGACAAAATTTTGGAAAAACGACACCACAAAATATGTTGAGGTACGGAGTTAAGATGCCTTATCCGATATAGTATATTGCATTTGACAGATTTGTATCATTTTTGGAATGTGTTGGATACAAAAAATATGACAAAATCTGAGATGTACCCAACAACATTAAAGGCTTGATTTTAAGACACTCCCCCTCAAAAATCGATCCAAATAACATATGACAATTTTGAGATGAAAAAACCACATTATGAGGAAGGGAGTGTTGAACACATAATTTTGAAAGATTTAGAAAAACCTTTTGAGAAATTCTTGAAAAATTGTGTTCAACAGTTTTAAAATAGTATCTGATTTACATGAGCTCAAAACTTTGAATATTTTGTGACTAGCTCATGACCGATAAAAATTAATTTCCCGTTGTGAAGGATAAGTTATCATCCGTGATCAACTTTCCTTAAGGTGAAGTACGAGTTCTAAGCTGACATTTACTTAGAAGTCGTTTACATGAGCTTAAAACTATCGAATATTTTTAATGTAAGATCGTGTCCGAGAAAATCGAATTTCTCGTTTTGAGGATAAGTCATACTCGGGATGAGCTTTCCTGTCTTGTGAGCCCGGGTTATAGTCTATAATTTGACTATAAGCCATTTTGAAGTTTAATTGTGAAACCCTTGAGAAACTTGTTTCTCTGATATCTGCTTCTTCAGCAACCAAACTCTAAGAGTGTCTTTTGTTGAACAGGTTACATATATTGGACCTTTGTGTTCCCGTTGAACCGTGATGTCGGTACCTGCACTTTCATTAGTAGTTTGTATGCTTTCATATGGATTAGTGATATCTTTATGAGAACCATGTGGGGGTTCACCATGAACCTCTGTGGTGTTAGAGGGAAATATCTTTCCAGTAGGAACCCACCTAAGACCTATTGTTTTGAAGGTTCTAATTGTTGGTATCCACCTAAGACATGGTCTAGGAGTCATAGTTTTCTCATGCATAGCGGAAGACTTAGTTGGAGAAAAACTATTTCTGTTAGGGTTCCGTCTTTGAGGTGCTCTAGCTTTTTGATTCACCTTGTACATGACTTTCGTTATACAATCATCATGAATGGCATTAAAGACACATTTGTTACATTTCGTGCAAACAAAGTGCTTAGCATCTGAGAAGGCTCTAGAGTTCCTAAGGTTGGCGGATTTGTGCACATCATAGAAGGGTCTAGAATTCCTAGATGTGTGATTTTCGCTCATAGGTTGTGGTTTGGTCCTATCTCTTGCTTGTGTCTTGTTCTTAGCATCCTCTAGATGGATTTTGTGACCGGTGTCAATTGAACTATGGTTGGGCATGTTCTTGGAGCTAAATCTAGAGTTGCTTGAAGCATTCATGTGATCGGGTTTTGCAGATGCGGTTTGTCTTAAGGAGGGTCTAGATTGTGGAGTGATTGGTTTAGGAAAATTGCTACGCATATCAGCTTGGGAGGCAAGCCTCGGGTTCGACGTTTTAGGTCGTTCAGACTTAAACGCATTCGGTTGTCTAGCAACTGAACGTGGTCTGATTGAGTGAGAAGGAGGTTTCCCTAAGACAGACTGTTTTGCAAACTTAGTATCCACATTATTTCCTTTTAACTTCCTTAATTCATTTTTTATAGCTGTAAGTGCAAAAACCTTTTCCTGAATCTGAGTTTTTAATTGCTCATTTTGTTGAAGTAATTGAGCGACACGTTGTTCTAACTTAATGTTCATATTGTAAAATATGTCGTTATCAGCATTCGCGTCATTACTATCTAAAGTGTTGATAGGTTGCACAAAAATTTCACTTAATAAAGCAGGCGGATGACTTGGATTTTGAGAATCCAAACTTTGATTCTAACAAATTTATTTGTGTCACAAAATGTTCTTTTTCCGTGTTGAAATCTTGAATCTTACGATCCAATTTTTGTTCAAGAACAACATTTGCTTTTTCAAGTTTTTCAAAATAAGCCTCAAATTTGTTATTTTTCTTTGAGAAATATAGTTTGGCATCCTCAAAATCTTTTTTCTTTTGAGCTAACAAAGTTTCAAGCTCTTGAATCTTAGAATCAGTATTTAATTGTACCTCAGCCATTTGCTCATCGTCACATATGGGTCTGATAGCTGTATCAACGGCTTCTGTATCGTTCCCTAAGCTTGTGCTGGTATGATGGGTTTCTGATTCTGTCGTGCTGCTTTCTGTATCAACCGAACAAGCATCCAATGCTTGACCCGTAGTGACGTTGTTATCTTTCGTATGTATCAGTCTTTGATTCACCCTTCGTTCAAATTGCCTGTGATGGCGTGTTCTTTCAGTAATTGACTTCTTTAGATTACTCAAATGTTGAAGAAGTGTCTCTTTGAACGCTTGAGGATCTATGAGAGTATATTCGGTAAAGTATGTACTTGCGAACTCTCAATCGTTTTCGGATAAGCCACTTGAGTCAATGAAGTGCTGGAACAGAATGTTGAGAGCTAAAAGGATCTCCATTGATAGAGTCTCGTGAAGATCATCGCTTGAAAGTGCGTGTTGAAGATGGTCCACATGATGTAGCATTGAGCTGGTAAATGTCTCAACGTCTTGACCAAATAGTAGAACGAATACCCGTTTGAATCCAATTTCAAGACGAGTGCCTTTTAGGTCTTCTCTTGAAATAACCTGAAGGTGTGACTGAAGCAACTTTAAGTGTTCCATGCATATTTCTTTTGCTTACTCATTGAGCGGATGTAGTAAGAGGATATGGTGTATATGGATTATGGATCTTAGTGGATGATTTGTGATTTGGTTGTGGTTGAAATTCCGAAAATTCCGATTTTTTTCTCAGTGCAACAATAAATTCCTCAGCCCGACAAAAGCGGTAAACCAAAAATTGTTTAATTACAAAATTTTTAAATCGAGGTCGAAATAGCCAGAAACTAATAGTGAAAAATTTAAAAAAAATGAAAATTTTAACGAAAAATAAAACCTGTAAAAACTGAAATTTGGCCTAAATTTTGAATTTTGGTCCGAAAATTTGAATTTTTGGTCGAAAAAATTTTCGCATCGCTAAAATATGAAATCGAATCTTAAATGGCCTAAAAATGGTATGGGAAAAAAATTTCGCATCGCCAAAATTTGAAATTTTTTTTTACGACTTCCGGAATATGGCTATTTCAACTTTCGAAGGAAACCACTTTCCGAGAAATAACTTCCGGAGGAAACAACCTTTCGGAGGAAACTTTTGTAGAAACAAAACAACTTTCGTAGAAGTCAACTTTCGTAGAAACAACTTTCGTAGAACTCAACATTCGCAGAAACAACTTTCGCAGAAACAACTTTCGTAGAAGAAACTTTCGTGAAAAAGCGATTATACTTTCGTAAAAAAACCTTCGTAGAAAAAAAGTTCTTCTTTCGTTAATTTTAATCCAGCTTTCGTCAAAAAACTGGATTTCTCTTTCTCCTAATCCTCTATTCTACTTTCGTCAAACAGCCCACACTTTGGTGAAAACGTCACACTTTCGTGAAAACCCACACTTTCGTGAGAATTCTGAAACCCACAATTTCGTGAGAACCTGCCTACTTTCGTGAAAAATTAGGCCTACTTTCGTGAAAACCTGCCTACTTTCGTCGAAGCTACTTTCGTAGATTTCACTTTCGTCAAACTCAATATGGGCTTTCGTTGAAAATCAAGATGGGCTTTCATAGATTTACTTTAGGATTTCGTCAAAATCACAATTGTAGCTTTCGTAGAATACACTTTCGTGGAAATACTTTACTTTCGTCAATCTTCTTCGATTTCCACTTCCGTCAAAACGTAGAAACTACTTTCGTGAGAATGTGAACATTCGTGAGAAGTACTTTCGTGAGAAGTACTTTCGTGAGAATAACTTTCGTAACTATTAACTTTCGGAGGAACTTTCGAAAGAAAATTACTTTCGTAATAAACCAAATAATCAACTTTCGGGGAATTTGCAAAACCCGCTTCTGGAAGTTTTACACTATAGACTGACGGAAGCTTTATTCGCGGATAAAACACACCCAAAACGTGATTTTAAGCCAAAAATTTATCCAAATACCCCAAAAATTTGTGTTTTTAGCCAAAGAGACAATACCAAATCTCTACCACAACTATGTAGAAGATTTTTATCAAGATTAAACCCTAAAAAACACACACAAAAAATTGGATCAAGGATTATGGATCAAATACCTCACAAAAATCAATAAGAACACAAACCACAGATCTTCAATCACCTATCCACTATAGGCTCTGATACCAAATATTAATCCTACTTCAATCCATAACACACAATAAGGATTATATTTAGAGAGAGAAATAGATGAAGGTAGAGAGAGAAAGTAGAGAGATTATGGATGGTTAAACATTGCTTAGAGAGAGAAACTAAATGTAACCAACACCCTCTTCCACACATGGAAGAGGGTATTTATGTGACACGCCACATGGGCTTTGGTCGGGCTTGGCTTCGCTTGGGCTTACGCCCCTAACTTATACAATACTAGCTTAAAGTCCAAGCCCAGTTTTTCCGACTAACCTATTACAATACAAGACCTTTAACGACTAAGATGACCTATTACATTCTTGTTCAACTATATAAAATATAGGGCTAACACTCGTCAAGGGTAAAGAGAGAAGCAATGGATGCATGAAGGGTTGTAATCTTTTGTCTTTTTATGTTTTTCTTGTATCAGACTTGTAAGTATTTGTAATGATGAATAAAAGAAAGTAGTTTGTTAGAAACAAGTCTCTTCATTAGTAGATTAGTTTGTATGAGAAGAAGCTTCTTTGCTCACTTATAACAATGTACTTAGGCATATTTTATATCAAAATAGGGGGAGATTGTTAGGTCAATTCAGTGCCCAATGATCTCACTGATGGATTTCAACAACAATCAGCCTAAGTAAAGTCTTACCCTTTAACGTAAAGAAGTCACTGAGTGAACAGTCACTCGGTGAGTTACCTTCAAGACCTTAGACTGAGTCTAAGAGAAAGACTCAAGAATTCAGAGAGGCGAAGTTCAATGAATGATGTCTCTAATACAAAGAAGAAGATGATGGGTTCGGTGAGTTGTGGAAATAGAATCACTGAACCCCATACGATCTCCCTGAAGGAACAAGCATCCTCAAATATTAAAGTAAAGGCGGGATAAGTATATCACACAATTATCATAACTTACCCCTTATGGGTTAGATAGGGCACTGACCTTGTAAAAGGACTTATGTATTAATACCAAGAATATGCTAAGACAAGATAGTACACTGTACCAATAAGACAAGAATTGCACATGGTAATTCTTTGTCACGTATCTACACTTTGCTTCTATAAATAGGACGGTTGTAAAAGACAGAACTCAAGTTTGTGTACTAAATGCTTTAGACATTCACAAACAGTTCTCTCTTCCAAATACGATCAAAAGCACTTGAGTTCTAAACTCCTGTTGACTTAATCGTCAACCTTATCAATCGTTAGGATTCATTTAGTTTGTTAGTGAGGAGATCACAAACACACACATTGTCTATTAATCCCTATTATAATTCTTTAAATAATAGAAGTTAAACGTTGAAAACCTTTTGTGTTATTTACTTTACATTGTATGGTGTTTTTACATTACTCTACCATTAGTTAGGTTTATACTTAGTATTCTTAAGTATAACTGTGACAATCCATCAATTTATGGTCGATATTTTATTCTCAATATTTATTTGAAAACATTATTTTAATGTTATATTATGAACTCACTTATTTTTGGGAAGAAATTTGGATTTACGTCTTGAAGTAGCATCGACTACGTCTAAACCGAAGGATTCTACGTTACGTGCTTACGTTTACATACACCGTCTTTGGTGACAGTCCGACATTTCAGAAAATAAATTTATCCGTGAATATTATTTTGGAGTTTTAAATTTGTGTTAGTTCATAAACTCACAAATTTACGAGAAGAGATTAGGACTTACGATTTTATTTTAACGTCCTTTACGACTAAACCGGAAACCCTAGGATTACGTATTTACGTCTTCGAACTCCGTTTTTGATGAGACAATTTTTATTAAATTCGTTTCGTGCCGTTGATTCATAATTTATAAAAATATTTTTCGTAAAACGACCCGAGGGCACGTAAATCGAGGAAACTAGAATCGAGGAATACCCGTAAATTAGTGGGATGAGACAAGTATACACTTGTCCCACCCCACTATATGGGAAGGCTACACAAGTGACACCACACTTGTGATGTGTCAAGCTTTTAGCAACAAGCTTACACTTGTTGCTTAAGGCTTACAAAGTAAGCTACATTTCCCACTAACCTAACAAAACCACCTCAAACTTCCCATTAGCTTCCATTCTTACATGCAGAAACCACACAACACTCCTCCCTCTCTCTAAAATTCGTCCCATCCTCACCATCCACCCTATTTTGATCAATTTTAACCACAAACATTTGTTATAATTAACATATGTTAATCTCCATTCAAAAAGATGAAGATTGGTGCAAGTTTTAACATCCAAAAAGGAGTTTTCAAGTGAAGTAGGGGCTGATTTTCCATGAGAAGCTTATGAAGATTTGGTGATCTTAAAGTGGTGTTGGTTTATCACAAGTCTTGCCATCAAATCCAAGCCTTGTTCATCAAAACTCATCTTTTCATCACTAATGGTGGTATAGAGATTGTTCTTCTCATCCTCTTGTTATTTTTGTTATGTAATCATGTATTTTATTTCCTATTGTATATGTATATGATGATTATATGATGATAAAAGTATTGTGTGGGGATTTGGTGTTGATAAACATGATTAAAAAGGTGAAAAACCATAAGAAACAAGGCTAAAATCTTGCTTAAAAATGATGGCTGTATAAAACAGCAAAGAAACATGTCATGAACTGATAAAATGATGAAGTAGAATTGATATACAGTAAGCTATGAGAGTTGTACACATGTGAGAGTTGGCCATGCAATGGAATCATTGTAATGAGTGAGATATGATCAAAACAAGTTTAAGGTACAAATCTGAGTTCACTGTTTCGGACGATTTTTAGAAAATACTTAGAAGATGAATCAACAGTAGCTATAGAAGAGTTAAATGGATCACATATCATGTAGTTTATGTGATAAAAATTTGAGCTTCTATCTCCGTATAGAAATCAAGATATGGCAGTTTTGGTGAAGATGAAGATAAAAATCAGATTTTGAGAATTAATGTTTATTATTATTATATAAGCACTCAAAATTATATTGTATAAAATGTAAAATAAAAACCCACTAACTTATGTATTTTATTTATATGAATATGTAAAAGGTTAAATAATTGTATAAATTATAAAAATGGTAGTGGAATAATACTTATAAGTAGTAAAACCTATAAACATGATTTTTACGACTTTTTCGGCAATTACCGTAAAATTAACGTTTTTGTTAAATAAAACTTAGACGGTTGGACCCGTCTAATGTAAACTTTTATAAACCTCATATACTGATATATAAACATATATAACAAGTAAAAACCGATAAAACTCGAACTATATAGCATACGGACATTAACGGACTAAATTAACGTTATTGGACTATAAAACAACAAAATGGACTAAAACACTTATAAACTTATTTATTGGACTTAACCCTTTTAGGCCCAACTTGTAAAGTGTAGATACTGATAATATAAGTATAACAAGGATTAATACAAGTTAAGAACTTATAATAGGCTTATTGGACCTAAAACACGTAAATAGGTAAAACGAGAAAACTAGTATAAAAGTTATCGACACATAACACAAAAATGAGTAAATGAGGATATGTAAACCCACTTGATCATCATATATATATATAATCATCATATGTACACATAATTGTTATATTTATAAAGTCATTGGACATGAGTCTAAGACGAATATTATTTGTCTAGGTTTCTGTGATTGAAGCATGCACCGTACATCCGAATCGCCGATAACCGCCTTCCCACATCAACGTGAGTTCATAGCCTCGCACTCTTTTAAATGTTTCTATGAAATGTTTTATAAACCCGCGAGGGAGATAACATGTTAGTTTTTATCAAATAGGACACCATTTGTCCCGATTGTTTGTTTATTGATTTGGACCCGAATGATTGAATGACCCGATTGTATGACCCGATAAATGATTAAAGGACCCGATAATGAAATTAAATGGATTATTAAAGTTAGGTTATGTCACTAAAAGTCCCATTAGCATGAATTGTGAACTACCGGGATTTGGTAGACGCTTATGCATTTAATAGTACTATTTGGGGACGATCACCCCAGTTCGCGCCTTGACGGTTGATCCCCGTCGTGCCACATTGATTGGTAAGCGAATTTATGTATGAGAAGATTTCCATAGCGTGACCTTTGTGACGACACGCTAATTTAGATGGGCAAATTGAGTATCGGGTTAGCTACCCGTTGTTGGTTTAGTAAGGTAACAATGTCATGCGGCTTATAATAATCCAAAACTAACGAAATACTACTAGACGCTCCGAATTACGATGTATTGCCTGACTAGCAATACAGGGCCATACTATTGATATTATGTTTGTGTTTTGGTTTGCATAACCATATTCATATAACGGTTTTTATTTTTATACAACGTCATAAGACGTATTGTATGATATTTTTACGACATTGGCTCGTATAATGATTTTTAAGGCAAATGCCTATATTATGATTTTGATGAAGATTTGTATAAAATGACTTTGGCTATTTTATGGCCTATTAAAATGATTTGTACAAAATGATTTTCAGTAATAATTTTATACTGATATTATATTGATGGATTTTATTAAACTCTATGAATTCACTCGGCGTTATCGCTGACCTTTTCTTTTAACATGTTTTATCTCAGGTACTTGAAGGTAATTCTCGGGAAGACGACAAGAATTCATGGCCCGCACTTAAACAATATTTTTCCATTCAAATACTTTGTAAAACTTTGTATGAAATAATATGACTTGGGACCTATGTAACTTTGATATTTATGAATGGAAATGCTTTATTAATAAACGACGCGATTTTTATGTGTTGTCTATGATGTGAGTAATGTGCTAACCCGTAACACCAACTAGTCTTCCGCTGTATTGAGTTGTATAAATTTGGGGGTGTTACAGTTTGGTACCAGAGCTCTCGTTATAGAGAATGAAAGATTTTTAAAACCAAGGTTTTGTATAAAACATTTCAAAATCTTTTAACTATAAACATTTTTCACAAAATGTCTAAAAATCTTTTGACTATAACGGTGCCGAAGAATTCTCGAGTTACCGACAAGGCCAGACTGAGAAGTGTTATTTTAATATATATATAACTCGGATTATATATATGATGTAATTTGATTACATGATTGTTTGATGATTATATTGATATTTATACGAGATATTTATACGACGTAGATTGTCACAAGGAACCCTAAATCCCCTAGTAAATTAATCGAAGCTATTCTCGTAGGAATTCTAACTATCCTAAATCTAAACCAAGTTGTGGATATTTATGATCCCAACAAAATGGTTGATATTCGTAGAAATGTTGATATTAGTTGATTGTGATATTAAAGAAGAATTGGCGAGATTAAATCTGATATCGATGTCATGACGATCTTTCCTTATAGAGTGGAGTTTGACAAAACGTTACCACCTAGAAAGATGTCATCTGACTCGTTGTCATCCAATTCTTAAATTGAAATCGAAAGGGTGAATGTTGCACTTGAGGCTGTCATTGGAACCATTACCCAAAAGCCTCATGCCACTAGTACCTTTCAGAGAAATCTAATTGAATGATCGAGTCATTTCATACTAGTGACTCATTTGATAATTGTTGTTGTAAGAGCTATAGGATTGGAAATTAAGCGTTGTTGATATCGAGCTTTTATCGCCCTTTCAAGATGTAAGAATAAGATTGAAAGTATTGGAGAATGAGGTAGGATATCAAACTGAGTATAAAATTGGTTGAAACTTAAATAAAATAAAAACTTAACCTGTATGGAATATGGGATTGTTAATATAAGTCGTTAAGTCCTGTGATTGAATTATAAGGTTTTAATTTATTGTTGATTCGTGTTAAGTATTGTTCCTAGGCCATTGTCCACTAATGAGGATTCCTAGTGTCCAAGAAATAAATTGAAGAAATCTTCTTCTGAATTGAGACCGATGGATCCTATGGGACATGTGGAACACCTAATGACTCTTGTAGATTAGTATTCATTGTGGTATCTTTTAAAAATAATCCCTAACTTAACTGTGACATCAGTTGGTAGGATGAGTTCTGAGAATTGTATGACATAGTGACACGTAATGTGTTACGGTACAATTTTGACTTGTTTGTGATTAATGAGAAAGACTACCTTTGATTGCTAAATTCTACATGTATCGATATTATCTATCTTTTATTGCTTCTTCCTAATGTTCGCATTAGTGATGCAACCATTGAACAAGTACTCATCTTGATTTGAGTTACGTTGTGGATTAATCTTTTTGAGTGCCATCAAGGTCATGAACCTCATGATTAATTGGCTAAGGCTCATTTCCTATCATATCGTAGTTAATTCTTGGTGAACAAGCTTTCATCACTTTCTGCAGATCACACATTGTTTTTATAAAGTTAAAACGGTATCCTTTGAGGAAATTAAATTTTCATCACAATAAGGATTATTCAAAGTGAGATTTATAAGTGATTGATATCAAAATGAAGTTGTTTATGAGACGCTTTGGAAAACTTAACTGTTTCCATAACAAATAAAATCTTTGTAAATTTATTCTTGATCCTTATTTAAGAATTAAGCATGAAAATGTTTTTATTATAAACATAATGATAAAGTTTTGACGAACTAAGTATTGCATCGTTAATCTTGAAATTGTATATAGTTGCGCGCCTACATACAATTTGGAATGAACCATGCAAGGCTGATTAGTAGTCACCATAAAACTAATGAATAAACATACATTTTCTTTGAAGATTGTGAAAGATTAAATTTTATGAGATCTGCAAGAAGTAAAAAATAGGGACATAGTGTTAGGGACACCTACATATGTGCCTGTAGCATCTATTCTTCTGAGTCGAATTTACTCATCTATGGAAATTGTCTTATTTGACAATTGACAATTCTTTCTTGACCAATTCTCCCGTAGTGAGATTCTTAGAAAAAGTATCTGATTACCGAGTATTGATACCCGACTGGATGTATTGACGTTCTTATCATTTCTTATGATTTGATTTCATTTGAATGATCTGGGTAATGATCCGAGGAGCTTTCGAATGCGTACTTAAATTAATGAAAACATGGGATATATTTATATTCGTTAGATGTTTTCATCTGTATCTGATTTGAAATTCTCTCGCATAGATTATGCGTTGACCTTACTCTTTTAATGGTAGTTGTGTCTCCATGTATCCTTGAATTTGTGAAGGATTATGAGTTATTATTAGTCTTTTGAGAAGTTCACATCTTATCAACGGCAATAAAACTGGAAAGTTGGAAGTGCCAGTAGAATGGATTGATTGATTATGACATGACGACATTGTCTTAATTGATGGGAACTCGAGTAGAATTCCCCTAAAAGATAAGATGTTGATTATCAAAAGTGATCTAAATAATTCTTGGTGGATGACGATATCCTGTATTTAGACTTAAAATTATACCATGAATGATTGTGAATTAGTCATAGATATTATAATCTAGAAAGAACTTAAAATAAATGTATTAAAAGATGATAATGTTATCTGAAACTTTAGGAAGTATTTGTTGATGAAATACCTAGACTTTTGCCATTAAGGCAAGATTGAATTTGGTATTGATTTTATTCCCGGTGCTGCAGCTGTGGCTTGTGCACTGTATGTCAGCACCATCTGAATTAAAGGAATTACCGTACAACTGAGAGAGTTGTCGGAGAAAGATTTTATTATACCAAGCCTGTCATCATGAAGAGCTATGGTGTTATCATTCCTTATATTTATAGATTATTGTGACTGAGTAAATTGACAATCGAAAGCGATATCCATAACTCGAAATGGAAGATGTGTTCGATCATTTACAAGGTTTTTGATCCATGGCATAGTTATCATCAACTTTGCATCTGCGAAAAAGGATTATGTATTCCAATCACTACATCCTGTACTTGTAATGAACATTACGAGTTTCATGTTATGTCGTTTGGATTGACTAATACACATGTAGCATTCATAAATTTGGTGAATCACGTGTGTGGGCTGTAATTTGATAAATTCATGCTCGTGATCATTAAGGACCATTTGTTTGTTTACAAGAATAAGAATGAAGTTAATAATTAATTATAGATTGCCCTGAATTGGCCGAACAATTAAAAATTTTACCTTGAATATTTAACATAAGACTTAAGACTTAATACTTTACATGATTTAACCATGTGATTAATAGATAATGGAATATAAATTGACTCTTCAAAAATTAGAAGTCATTTAAGACTTTGGGTTATACTAAAAAGAAAGTGCAAATATATTTTGACAAATGTTTTAACAAAGGATTTTTAAGAGATTATTCCCTTATACACAAACCATTTAACTAAAATTCTGTTTAGGGGTAAATGTTTGTGTATACCTCAAGATAACCTAAAAGGGATTGAGGAAACCATTTGAACCATGACTTGAAATTTGAAACGATAATTTACGCTTTTCAAACTAAGAAAATTTTGACCACAGTATAACAAAAGATTTTTCGAACATTTACGAATCCTATTAACTATTTTCGATAAATCAACAAAAATCGTGTTAATTAAATTCAAAATTATTTTTGAGCATTTTATATAATTGGTCGAACTAAGAAATTTAAAACTTTTACGTTTACGCTTCATAAAAATTAACTAATAATTATTTAATTAATTATAATAATTATCGACGCTTTAGACGACGGATTGAGTAAAACGGATAAAGATGATAGTTGAGAAGAAACTAAAACTCAGAAAATGTGAAGAAATAATTTTTGAATAAATATGGACATGATAATTATATCATCAGGAAAAATGAATATAAATACTGACACATTATGTAGAAAATGTAAAGAGCCAATTAGGATGTGTTCCTTAATAATGAAGGTGCAAAATAAATTGCTGAACGATATAAAAATAAACAATGTTTGTAAAAAGGATAATATAAATAGTGAAAGGTTTCACGGCTAGTGTGAACCATTAGAGTTGAGAAGCCGATAGCGTTAAATATTTTAAAGACCACATGTTATTGTCTAAATATGGAGGATTGTGAGATATAGTTATGTTGGAATTTGTAAGTATAAGTATTATATGTATGTCATTTTTGACTAAAAGTATCTTTGTCTGAAGGAGTTGTACTAATGGCAATTATGAAGGCAGACATCGCCTCATACATTAGTAAACGTCTAGCTATTGCAAAGGTCATCATCTGAATTTGATTCGATTTGGGTCATCGTCGACAGACTGACCAAATCTGCTAATATCATTCCCGTTAATGATAAATGCAAAAGAGTTATGTAAACATAGTGTGCCTGTATCGAACATCTTTATCAAGATCCTCGCTTCGTATCGAATTTCTAGAGATTTGCTCAGAAATCATTAAGAACGAACCTTGATGAGAGTACTATGTACCACCCCAAATCGAAGGGACGAGGTAAAGTAACGATACAAAGTAATATAAGTGCTATTTTATGTTTGAATGAATGACCTTTGGTAATAAATCGTATAATCGTTTTCCTTTGGAAGGATTATCATTGATAATCATCGTATTAGGATTGAGATCGAATCTTGTTAGGATCTAAATATTAGAGCATCTGTAAGCAGGAGTTGAGATAAAGACACCCGACATACACCCATTGTGAGTTGGACATGTCTTTTAGGTTTAAGGTTTCCTATGATGGCGAACCTAACCTTACAAAATACCCGACCCGCGAGATCTGAAATGATTGTTGAAATTAGGATCTGATTATTGACAGCCGGTAGTGGGCAAGAGGTTATGTGAATATGAAATGTAGATTTTGAAGTGCCAGATGGGTAGCGAAGTTATGCCAAAATTTTTAACCTTGGAAAATGAATTCATGATCTGACAAATCATGGGATATAAGTCCCCGTTGTATGGGACCATTGAGATGATGTAAAAGTTGGGATTGAAAGGCATATAAGCTGGATCTACCCTAGGATTTCAAGGACTGCGTGAATTATGTTTCGTAAATCGAACTTGATGGAATATCTATCAAGTGAGAATCTGATTATTCATAGTAGAGCTTAGATCGGCGAAAAGTTGCATTCATCAAAAACCCGTGAACATCATGGATAGAGAAAGTAAGTCAACATTTAGCCTGATCTTATTCCCGTAGTTATGTTTGATGAAACTCGCGTATTATAATGGATTACACTTGTGAGAAAAGACCGAATGTGGAGGAAATACACACATGGCTTTAACTCTATAAGAAGCAAGTAGTAAGGTAAGATGATCTTTGAGGACAAAGATCCTGTTTAGGGGTAAATGCTGTGACAATCCATCAATTTATGGTCGATATTTTATTCTCAATATTTATTTGAAAACATTATTTTAATGTTATATTATGAACTCACTTATTTTTGGGAAGAAATTTGGATTTACGTCTTGAAGTAGCATCGACTACGTCTAAACCGGAGGATTCTACGTTACGTGCTTACGTTTACATACACCGTCTTTGGTGACAGTCCGACATTTCAGAAAATAAATTTATCCGTGAATATTATTTTGGAGTTTTAAATTTGTGTTAGTTCATAAACTCACAAATTTACGAGAAGAGATTAGGACTTACGATTTTATTTTAACGTCCTTTACGACTAAACCGGAAACCCTAGGATTACGTATTTACGTATTTGAACTCCGTTTTTGATGAGACAATTTTTATTAAATTCGTTTCGTGCCGTTGATTCATAATTTATAAAAACATTTTTCGTAAAACGACCCGAGGGCACGTAAATCGAGGAAACTAGAATCGAGGAATACCCGTAAATTAGTGGGATGAGACAAGTATACACTTGTCCCACCCCACTATATGGGAAGGCTACACAAGTGACACCACACTTGTGATGTGTCAAGCTTTTAGCAACAAGCTTACACTTGTTGCTTAAGGCTTACAAAGTAAGCTACATTTCCCACTAACCTAACAAAACCACCTCAAACTTCCCATTAGCTTCCATTCTTACATGCAGAAACCACACAACACTCCTCCCTCTCTCTAAAATTCGTCCCATCCTCACCATCCACCCTATTTTGATCAATTTTAACCACAAACATTTGTTATAATTAACATATTTTAATCTCCATTCAAAAAGATGAAGATTGGTGCAAGTTTTAACATCCAAAAAGGAGTTTTCAAGTGAAGTAGGGGCTGATTTTCCATGAGAAGCTTATGAAGATTTGGTGATCTTAAAGTGGTGTTGGTTTATCACAAGTCTTGCCATCAAATCCAAGCCTTGTTCATCAAAACTCATCTTTTCATCACTAATGGTGGTATAGAGATTGTTCTCCTCATCCTCTTGTTATTTTTGTTATGTAATCATGTATTTTATTTCCTATTGTATATGTGTATGATGATTATATGATGATAAAAGTATTGTGTGGGGATTTGGTGTTGATAAACATGATTAAAAAGGTGAAAACCATAAGAAACAAGGCTAAAATCTTGCTTAAAAATGATGGCTGTATAAAACAGCAAAGAAACATGTCATGAACTGATAAAATGATGAAGTAGAATTGATATACAGTAAGCTATGAGTGTTGTACACATGTGAGAGTTGGCCATGCAATGGAATCATTGTAATGAGTGAGATATGATCAAAACAAGTTTAAGGTACAAATCTGAGTTCACTGTTTTGGACGATTTTTAGAAAATACTTAGAAGATGATTCTGTGGAGTCCATTGATCGTTAGACTCAATGGTTAAGAACCATTATATCTAGGTTGATCATCGTTCATATGATAACATAGCGGAATAGAACAATGATCATAACAAGGTGTTTAGACACAAAGAACACGAATTAAAACAAATGGATTGCTAATTATATTAATAATCAACAATCACTAGGTGTGTGTACATTGAATCCCACACCTAGTCGACACACACTTTAGGTTTACATTGTATGAATTGAATTGTGAATAAAACCTAAGACTCTTGTTCCTTTTATAGTAAAAGGAACAGAATCTACAAGAGATAATATCAAATAAACATCTAAATCTTCTATTTAGATAAACTATATATTGTGTATATCATAAATAATATACTCAATATATTCCCTAAATAGAATTCTCCATCAAATCTTCAACATCCATCAGCGTTTGACTTTGTTGACTGCGTTTGACTTTTGTTGACTTCTGTCAACGCCCAATTTGCTCTTGTCAACGCTGGAATTACTCTTGTCAACGCTTGAACAAATGTCTTGATATTTTCTTCGATTTTGAGTTTCTGCCACATCAACTTTTTGACCCAACAATCTTCCCCTAGTTGATAGTGGCAAAACTCTATGTGTATCTCTTGTAAGTTGTACATGATCTTCAAATTGCTTCCCCTCAAGTGTAGCATGTATTTCTTCCCCTTTTTGTCACATCAACAAGGAAGTAAACAATGTATGCAATCTTTGAAGATTCTCCAAATGTAGCTCTTTGTAACGATCTTGAAGAAAAATTAATATAATATTTTTGATGTAGAAGTAGAATAACCCAACCTTGTGTTCCATGTCTTGTACTATCCACGTGATAAAGAACTTATACTCCACAAAGTATAACGGGACCTCGATCTCTTGTCAATATTCTCATCCTATGTGAGACACTGAGCACGATAATGTAACTCCTTCAAGTGTTATGACAAGTCTTCATCACTAACCATGTAAAGCACGAACAAGTTACCTTGAAAGTTAGTTGTCATGCTAATTACTTTCAAGATATGATAGAACATAACCTCGCGAAAATCTTCTTCAATCATCAAACTTACCATAAGAATTCTTCCCCTTAAGCTAACACTTCTTCATGACAAGTCTTAATGAACCAATATCTTCATATGTAAAAGTTAGATGTCGAATAACTCTTTCACAAGGCTATCCCGATTACATAATCTAATATCAATCAAAGTCTTCATGAATTATTGCTAACTTACTTAAAAACCATTTAATCCATGTAAAAATATCCGAGCCATAAATATCATCATGATATTCTATATTAAAACGGAGATTCCATGTACCTTCGTGTGTATAATCCTCCTTTTTGTGTGCTAAAAACGTCCAATTTTCTCATACAGCAGCAATCAGTGTGTTGTCCAATATCCTCCTTTATCCAAGATCTTTATCAGTTGTATTGTCCGATATCGGATAATACCTATCAACGTTTAAAGAACATATCTCGGACAACACTGTCAACCTGTCAGCGTTGACTTATTCCTTGTCAGCGTCAAATTCCAACTTGTCAGCGTCAACCATAAACCTCATCAGCGTCGAACCAAACCTTGTCAGCGCTTGAATAAAGAATGTCAACGTGTGAATTATAAATGTCAGCGTTTAGTCACGTAATCCATCACGTCTCATTCCTGTTGACTTCCAGCAACTAGCAACTGTATCCAACACCAATGCTATAAAAAGCAAATACTAAAGCCCTTGACCTGGTCAAATCGTAGACCATATGAGTATATTTTATACTTCCTTGGCATAAAATCGTTTTGTCTCCATACGGTATATTTGTTTTTTCTTTTGCTGCATTCACACGATACAAATCGTACTAAATATCCTTTCTTTAAGATTTCCGTGTGAACACTCTTCTTTTCCACCAATAAGAAACGAGTGACCGTGTGAACATAAATCATTGTAGCATATTACTTTTGTAGCATAATCGTGTGAACACAATCGTGTGAACATGATGATTCTGACCAATCATAATTCATGCACAGTGTGAACACAATCTATCAGCCAACAACGTTCAATTAAATAACATCAACGTCACTTTTTGAGTTAGGCTTAATACTTAGATCGTGTATCTTCACATGTTGTAACAGCCTTCAATACCCACACTTTTCTACTTTAAATTCGTTTTAGGGTTCAAAGAAACCCTAATCATGATTTCATGTGAAAACAGAAACTTGAGTACCATAATCAGCGAACTTCGACTTTAAATAACTTCTTCATTAGAGCTCAAATCAAAGATCCCTTCGGTGAGATCCTAGAGACAAGTGCCAAGAACCTAAAGTCCAAAAATCACGAAGATCCAACGGTTAACGAAGGAGAGATCGTGTTTTGAACATGGCTGTTCACAGAAAATTGCATATACCCTGCTGCTGACTTCGACGCTTAATAACTTTTTCTTGCGGATAGATCTCGACAATCCCTCCGGTGGATATCTAGATATATGTATGTAGAACACACATATAAAATTTCGTGACGATCCAACGGTTCAGTCAAAAGTTATGACCTTCTGAATACTGCTGCGCACACAAAAACGTCCAGAAAAACTCGATACGAATTTTTCTTCTTCACGATACACAAACACCTCGTCGGACCTAGATATCAAGAGCCTTAGGCTCTGATACCAATTGTGGAGTCCATTGATCGTTAGACTCAATGGTTAAGAACCATTATATCTAGGTTGATCATCGTTCATATGATAACATAGCGGAATAGAACAATGATCATAACAAGGTGTTTAGACACAAAGAACACGAATTAAAACAAATGGATTGCTAATTATATTAATAATCAACAATCACTAGGTGTGTGTACATTGAATCCCACACCTAGTCGACACACACTTTAGGTTTACATTGTATGAATTGAATTGTGAATAAAACCTAAGACTCTTGTTCCTTTTATAGTGGAAGGAACATAATCTACAAGAGATAATATCAAATAAACATCTAAATCTTCTATTTAGATAAACTATATATTGTGTATATCATAAATAATATACTCAATATATTCCCTAAATAGAATTCTCCATCAAATCTTCAACATCCATCAGCGTTTGACTTTGTTGACTGCGTTTGACTTTTGTTGACTTCTGTCAACGCCCAATTTGCTCTTGTCAACGCTGGAATTACTCTTGTCAACGCTTGAACAAATGTCTTGATATTTTCTTCGATTTTGAGTTTCTGCCACATCAACTTTTTGACCCAACAGATTCAACAGTAGCTATAGAAGAGTTAAATGGAGCACATATCATGTAGTTTATGTGATAAAAATTTGAGGTTCTATCTCCATATAGAACTCAAGATATGGCAGTTTTGGTGAAGATGAAGATAAAAATCAGATTTTGAGAATTAATGTTTATTATTATTATATAAGCACTCAAAATTATATTGTATAAAATGTAAAATAAAAACCCACTAACTTATGGATTTTATTTATATGAATATGTAAAAGGTTAAATAAGTGTATAAATTATAAAAAATGGTAGTGGAATAATACTTATAAGTAGTAAAAACTATAAACATGATTTTTACGACTTTTTCGGCAATTACCGTAAAATTAACGTTTTTGTTAAATAAAACTTAGACGGTTGGACCCGTCTAATGTAAACTTTTATAAAACTCATATACTGATATATAAACATATATAACAAGTAAAAACCGATAAAACTCGAACTATATAGCATACGGACATTAACGGACTAAATTAACGTTATTGGACTAATAAAACAACAAAATGGACTAAAACACTTATAAACTTATTTATTGGACTTAACCCTTTTAGGCCCAACTTGTAAAGTGTAGATACTGATAATATAAGTATAACAAGGATTAATACAAGTTAAGAACTTATAATAGGCTTATTGGACCTAAAACACGTAAATAGGTAAAACGAGAAAACTAGTATAAAAGTTACCGACACATAACACAAAAATGAGTAAATGAGGATATGTAAACCCACTTGATCATCATATATATATAATCATCATATTTATACATAATTGTTATATTTATAAAGTCATTAGACATGAGTCTAAGACGAATATTATTTGTCTAGGTTTCTGTGATTGAAGCACGCACCGTACATCCGAATCGCCGATAACCGCCTTCCCACATCAACGTGAGTTCATAGCCTCGCACTCTTTTAAATGTTTCTATGAAATGTTTTATAAACCCGCGAGGGAGATAACATGTTAGTTTTTATCAAATAGGACACCATTTGTCCCGATTGTTTGTTTATTGATTTGGACCCGAATGATTGAATGACCCGATTGTATGACCCGATAAATGATTAAAGGACCCGATAGATGAAATTAAATGGATTACTAAAGTTAGGTTATGTCACTAAAAGTCCCATTAGCATGAATTGTGAACTACCGGGATTTGGTAGACACTTATGCATTTAATAGTACTATTTGGGGACGATCACCCCAGTTCGCGCCTTGACGGTTGATCCCCGTCGTGCCACATTGATTGGTAAGCGAATTTATGTATGAGAAGATTTCCATAGCGTGACCTTTGTGACGACACGCTACTTTAGATGGGCAAATTGAGTATCGGGTTAGCTACCCGTTGTTGGTTTAGTAAGGTAACAATGTCATGCGGCTTATAATAATCCAAAACTAACGAAATACTACTAGACGCTCCGAATTACGATGTATTGCCTGACTAGCAATACAGGGTCATACTATTGATATTATGTTTGTGTTTTGGTTTGCATAACCATATTCATATAACGGTTTTTATTTATACAACGTCATAAGACGTATTGTATGATTTTTTTACGACATTGGCTCGTATAATGATTTTTAAGGCAAATGCCTATATTATGATTTTGATGAAGATTTGTATAAAATGACTTTGGCTATTTTATGGCCTATTAAAATGATTTGTACAAAATGATTTTCAGTAATAATTTTATACTGATATTATATTGATGGATTTTATTAAACTCTATGACTTCACTCGGCGTTATCGCTGACCTTTTCTTTTAACATGTTTTATCTCAGGTACTTGAAGGTAATTCTCGGGAAGACGACAAGAATTCATGGCCGGCACTTAAACAATATTTTTCTATTCAAATACTTTGTAAAACTTTGTATGAAATAATATGACTTGGGACCTATGTAACTTTGATATTTATGAATGGAAATGCTTTATTAATAAACGACGCGATTTTTATGTGTTGTCTATGATGTGAGTAATGTGCTAACCCGTAACACCAACTAGTCTTCCGCTGTATTGAGTTGTATAAATTTGGGGGTGTTACAATAACACTAATTACAAGGGACCAACAAAAACCAAATCGGGTCTAAAACTAGGGCTTGTAGCTTTATGGTTTATGATTTTGGTAATTAAGGATTTATGAATGTGATTAGTGATGGAGTAGGGTATAATTAGGGTTTCCACATTGTATTTATAAAGTTTGGGTCCTTGGTTTGAAGTTTAACAAAGGTTTGAAGTGAAATTGGGAAGAAAACTTATGTAGATTAGGGTTTTTAATGATCTAGGGTTAAGTCTTAGTAAAACTCATTATCCTTCACTTAGCTAATGATGTAAACTCAATTTAGGTCTTAGACATTGTGTTTTAAGTATCTAAAGTGGTTCCACACTTGGTTTAATACGTTATTCTAAGTAAACATGTATAAAGAGTGAAAGTGCCTATTTTGAGCTAATTTACAAGCCATGCTTAAAAATCATGCCCATGTGCTTTAGGGTACTTGTACATTGCTTTAATATAATGTTATAATCTATATGAAATGTTATGAGTGTTGGTAGAGTTGTCCTAAAAGAGTACGTATTGATTCTAAGTAGAATGCTTAATATAAGGGTTTTTAGATCACTAATCCTAATGACTTTATATCTTGGGTAATTAGGGTTTATATCGTTATGTACACTTATTCGAGGTCTTATATGTTATGTTTATGACTTCAAATTATTCTACACACTTTGTTTAAGGGTTTATATAGGGTAATCATATCCTAGGTATGATTAAGTTGGCTTAAGATTCTATGCTTCAATAACATGTACATTGTGCTTAAGTAACTTGTACTTAACTTGAGGTAAATGTATAATCTTAATATGGTACTTAATTGAGTTTTATAATTGGTTGCAAAAGATTAAGCTCTAATTCAATATGATACGGATTTTATGTGATAATCTTAGTTGCTAGGTCTTACATTTGTAATTAGCTTTAGATTACTTACACTTAGTGTCTTATAATCAAATATTACTTTTATATGATATATTTTAACTTATACATTTGTGCTTGATATTCATACATAGGTATTGGGTAGTTATATGGTTGGAAATATTATTTTACAAAGGATTTATAGGTGATGATCTAGACTATTATGTACATTTATTTGTACTTTAGCTTTGTATGATTTGTACTTACTTTCCTTGGATACCTATATACTTTCATATTATAGTTTATATCTTGTTTATATTTATTGATTACTTATTCATATGGGTTGTGTATTCATACTTTCACAATTCTTAAGTTTACCACTCATTTATAAGGTTTTTAGGGAATTTTGAGTATCATGGTTATACTTGAAATGTTCTTATCCATATTATACTTATTAGATTATTTTTTTAGAACTCATGCTTGATATATGTATTGTATTTACAACATATAGGAATATGTTGATATGGCAATTCAGGTTGTGAGAAGTAGTTCATCTTACCAAGTAAGGCACAAAAAGCAAAAAAATTTAATAGATTTTAAGCGGTGGAAAGACGATGATTGACACCATACTTAGCCATGACTCGTGCAAATTGATCATTGCAAAAATGAGTCCCGCGGTCACTTATGATAGCACGAGGAACACCAAATCGAGCAAAAAGTTGCTTCAGAAAGTTCACAACCACCCTCGCATCGTTCGTAGGGAGAGCCTTTGCTTCAACCTATTTGGATACATAGTCAACGGCTACGAGGATGTACTTGTTCCCTTTGGATGATGGAAATGGCCCCATAAAGTCGATGCCCCATACGTCAAAGATTTCACACTCTTGGATGAAATTTTGAGGCATCTCATCTTTATGTGTGATCTTGCCTTGTCTCTGGCAAGCATCACAACGTTTAACTATTTCATGAGCGTCATGATAAATGGAGGGCAATAGAATCCAGAATCGAAAACTTTCTTCGCGGTATAATTAGGACCAAAGTGACCACCGGTGGGTCCTTTATGGCAAGCTTCAAGGATTAGTAAAGCTGCCGGCCCATCAACACACCGACGAATGACAAGATCCGCGCATTGTTTGAAAAGGTAAGGGTCGTCCCAAAAATAGTGTTCAATGTCTTTAAAGAACTTTTTCTTTTGTTGGGACGTTAGCACTTCCTTGAGAATTCCACCCGCTAAGTAGTTTGCAATGTCCGTAAATCACGGGGTGTCATCAAGATTGGAATTAATAGACATTAAGGCCTCAAGGGGAAAAGAGTCATTGATCTCTTGATTCGGATGATCCCCTTGATAAGGATCCGCGGCTACGTTTTCCGCTCCCTTTTTATCACGAATTTCGATTTTAAATTCTTGTAGGAGCAAAACCCAACGAAGAAGACTTGTCTTGGAATCTTGCTTTGTTAACAAGTACTTCAACGCGGAATGGTCGGCATAGACAATGGTGGTGGAAAGGACAAGATAGGGGCGGAACTTCTCAAAAGCATACACTACAGCTAAAAGCACTTTTTCGGTAGTGGTATAATGCAGTTGAGCCCCTGTCATTGTCTTGCTAGCATAATGGATTGGTTGGAAGTGTTTGTTCACTCTTTGGCCCAAAACCGCCCCAATAGCAAAGTCTCTAGCATCACACATCAATTCAAAAGGTAACTCCCAATTAGGGGTAACCAAGACAGGTGCCTTAGTTAGTTTATCCTTAAGAAGATTGAAAGATTCGAGACACTCTTTATTAAAAGATAAAAGGCGTATCTTTTTCCAAGAGGTGGGTCATCCGGCGAGCGATTTTAGAAAAATCTTGAATGAATCGACGATAGAAGCCCGCATGACCAAGGAAACTTCTCACACCCTTCATAGTTGAAGGTGGAGGCAATTTAGCAATAACATCGACTTTAGCACGGTCGACTTCAAGACCAGCTTTGGAGATTTTATGTCCTAGAACAATGCCTTCTTTTACCATGAAATGGCATTTTTCCCAATTAAGAACGAGACGAGTGTCTTCACATCGTTTGAGCATATGTTCTAAATTGGCAAGGCTAGTAGAGAAAGAATCACCATAGACCGAGAAATCATCCATGAAGACTTCCATAGTTTCTTCAACCATGTAATGGAATATAGCCATCATACACCTTTGGAACGTCCCGGGAGCATTGCATAAGCCGAAAGGCATTCTTTTGTAAGCAAATGTTCCATAAGGACAAGTGAATGTGGTTTTCTCTTGGTCTTTAGGATCGATGGGAATTTGAAAATACCCGGAGAAACCGCATATAACATACTTGTGAAATTTATGTGTTGTCATAGCCTCTTCCCCTTAAAGAAATCTCGTCTCGAGATTATAATGATATTATGGCATATCAAAGACATATGTAGTTCACATGTTCTGAAATTCCTTTCTAGAATTCCATTCATATATCATGAATACAACTTGTACTGGTGTTATGTGCTTTCAAATCAATCTCTCTTATTAGTGTTATTATCAAAATGGATACTCATGAAGTATCATTTAGGCATTATTTGTAAAGATCACTAAACGGAATATATAAAATGTATCATTTAATCAGATAAATCCTCCTTAGATTCCAAAATACGAAAAGGATTGTGATTATTAATGAGTTCTTTGGGAAAACTCAGGTTAATACGTCACAGCTCAATTCAAAATCTTTAATTGATTATCGCATCTTTCAAAATAAATTTGGATAATTAATAGGAAATGAAAATCTTCCTAAAGTCAATATTGTTCAAATTGTGAGGTTTCTATTTATCGGGAGATAAAGGATTATAATCATTCTGATAAAGATTTCTTACAAATCACCATTTTAATACAGCAGATATCTAATGGTCATTACTCAATGTACTATGAAGTTCTATACTTTATAGGATAAGTGTATTTCCAAATATCATAATTCATAAGTGGAGGATGTAGTTTAGTATCTGGATAATCCTTTTACTTAGCATATTGGTATAAAGGGTAATATCCTTCCTAATGTATTCAAAATTATAGATATTGGTACGTACTCTATGTTGATAAAATTATTTTAGGTATAACCTTGTCAGAGTTTCCATATCTATGATGACATACAATTGAAAATGATCCAAATAGTGTCATCCATTTTCTTAAGAAATTCTGAAATGAGTTTTATTACTTGTTCTTGCCTATATTCATAAAGAAAATTCATGTTGAACCTTTGTAATTCAGTTTTCGAGATTTCCTTCAGATATAAATTGAATATTTAGTCAAAAGATCATGAACCTATTATTCTAAGTTCTTATATATATATATATATATATATATATATATATATATATATATATATATATATATATATATATATATATATATATATATATATATATATATATATATATATATATAGGGGCGCGCTATATGCAGAACCTCCTTTTTGGTACAGAACCTACAGAACCTGACTTCTACTCTTAATAATGCATCATGTACATCATATTAATGCATGATGGCAGTTTTGCAAATATCTTCTACCCATTTTAGAAAAAGAAATAAAATAAAGGGCAATTTAGGTATTTTGGTTCTCCAAAAATTTTGACTTTTTTTACCTTTTAAATAAAAATACGAATTTTAAAAACACTTAATTTTCATATTTATTAAAAAAAAATATAGTTTGAATTTTTTTCTCCAGGTTGCAAGCTTTTGAAGGTGCATAGATGTTTTGTTAAATGTTATAATTATACATACGTATCTTGCATGCAATTCTTTATCACAGACTTTTTATTTGCTTAAAATGTTATTTGCATTGTTTCTAATGCAAATTATCTTTAAAACATAAACACATACATGTTATCTTTGAATTTATGTAAAAAAGCAAAAGTATAATACAAAAAATTCGTTATCAATTAAAGTACAATTCAAATACAAATATACAACGTCAATTGTAGATGTACAAGAGATTCTAAAACATATGTGCACTCTTCGAAGAAGAAGCAGGCACGCTTCAAGAACATATATGCACGACTTCGAGAACATGTATGCACAGCTTCAAAAACATATACGCACGACTTCAAGAACATGTATGCACGGCTTCAAAAACATATATGCACACCAAAGCAAAAGTGTATCCATTTGATGATCTTCATCAAATATCGTCATTCTTATGATTGATTTCCTGCGACAAATATGTAAAAAAATAATTACTGATATGAAAAAAAAGATATACAAAAATTGCTACTTAGGGAGACACCAAACAAAACCATATATGCACGGCTTCGAAAACATGTATGTACGGCTTGAAAACATACATGTACGACTTCGAAAACATGTATGTAGGGCTTGGAAAACATGTATGTACGGCTTCGAACACATATATATACGGATTAAAAACATATATGTACGGATTCAAAACATATATCTATACACATCTACACATCATTTCAATGGTCTTAGTATAAAAGACATGCAAATTCTCGAAACATATACGTAACTAATCATCTATTTTAGAAAAATGAACTAGTATTTTTATGTTACACATAAATCTAAGCCATATCTTTTAACATATTCTTTAAAATAAAAAAGAACGCACATAGATATTGACTAGAATACAAGGCCCATTAACTACTTTGACTACATATGGTTTTTTATTTTAATGATATCAATAAATTATTAAAATATACAATTCATTGGTTAAAATATAAAATGTAACAATCATAGAAGTTAAGAACAGTGGTGAAATAAAATTTCGTAACTCATGTAGGCTTGTAGCAATGACTTTTTTTTAAACAATGCAAACTGTGATTTGTTTTGGCTATGTTGAGTTGTCTTTAGGCTTAAATATGAAACATAAAATGGAAGTAGAAGTAGTTAGCATGATATGGTCGATTATCATATTTAGTTTATAAAACATAGCAATTACTTTATGTACTGCCAATAACATGTGGAACCGAGAATGCTTTTTTGTTTCATTTTCATATTGGGACCAATCATACAAAACTATAAAATGGGTCAAAACATCTCGAGGCTAAAATATACACAATATCATATTTGGAATAGGTCAAAACAAGTTCTCAAAATTTAGAGTTTCTTACTTGATTGCTTGGTGCATAAGTGTTACCTTCATGGACCCAGCAGATCAGTTCCACCACAAATAACAAATTGGATGACCTACAAACACGTGACCAAACCCTCCTTTGCTCAGATCTGCGTCAGTTGTATTTTTTATATTTTTGTTTCAATGTGTGTGTGTTAAAGAAATACTGTACGTTGAAAGAGAGGTAGGGTGTTTGTTAAGGTGCTATTTTTTTGGTAGATTTGTATAGTTTTGTGGCAGCTTTCAAACGACTTGACAGCTGCAACAGCAGTTTCTTCGATGAAGACTGAGATGGAGGCGACGACATCCACAACAGCGGATTCTCTGGCAAACACAAAGATGGCGACAGCGGATGCTGAAACAAAAGAAACATTATCAATTCTAAAAAAGTTAACCCGTTAACTTTTTAAAGTTTACAAAACCTAATAAAAAAATATAAGAAAATCAACCTTATAAATTTTAGAAAACAAATCTACATCTTTATAAAGAGTAACAAATATTAACAACTGCAAAACAGTATTTACATAATATAATTTATACATATATCAACTACTTCCAAACAAACCTTACATAGTCTTCCAACACAGGCGACTTTTCCGGCATTCAATACTGACAACATGAGTTTTCTGGCGGTAGCAACGTTTCCAGCTAAACAAAACAAAGCATAATTTTTTATATAAAAATTAACAGATCTATAATTACAAACACGTGACCAAACCCGCCATGCTCAGATCTGCGTCAGTTAGTGGTAAAGATCCTACCAACAGTTACATCATTCAAGATGACAGAAAAGTATACAAAAAGCCTGCCGTCATGGCAGTCGCCACCGCCACCGCCATTATCCTCCTCCAACGGACGTAACCGTTGTCCTCCTTGCGACATATCTGCAACGAGTAGTTATTCTGGATGAATAGTCTGATCTTGGATGAATAGTCTGATCTTGCGACATGGATAATGGGATCTCGCGACATAGATATGCATAACCGTCGGATCTCGCCAAGACCAGATCGAAAACACGAAGCAAATTCAAATCACAAATTGACACCCAACGAGCATAAATGTCGACTAGTGATTTAAGGAACTAGATTTGTTAATCAAACCGAATATAACAGTTTACTGGGTGATTTTTTCTAGAGATCTAAGGAGAGAGAGAGAGAGAGAGAGAGAGAGAGAGAGAGAGAGAGGGGGCGGTAGTTATCTTGAGGTCGGATGTATGTTTACATGAAAAGTCAGGTATTGAAACACATATACGAGTATTAATTTCAAGCATTTTTTAGGGATTTATAAAGTACCGAATTTACCCTTTATGTATTTTCTTTTTCCAAAATAAGTAGTAATATTTTCAAAAATGCCATCTTGCATTAATGTAAGGTACATCATGCATTGATAGGTGTAAAAAACTAGTTCTGTAAGTTCTGTACCAAAAAATAGGTTCTGCATATAGCACTCCACTATATATATATATATATATAGATATATATATATATATATATATATATATATATATATATATATATATATATATATATATATATATATATATATATATATATATATATATATATATATATATATATATATATATATATATATATATATATATATATATATATATATATATATATATATATATATATATATATATATATATATATATATATATATATATATATATATATATATATATATATATATATATATATATATATATATAGGGTAGGATATAATAAAAAGCCCCTTAAAATAAAAAGTCTAGGAAGGAATCCTAGCCCTCGGATTTGATTTTAATAATAAAAAAATGGAATGGCATATTTGTAATTTCTTGGAAAATTTAAGGGCAAATCGGTCATTTACAACCCACTAACTACTTCCTTATTCTAGGGTTAAGGTTTAACCGCCTATTCGTTCGTTTGTTTTCATTTCATCCCAAAAAAAACACACACAACTAAAACCCACACACAGCAAACCCTAAAATAATCATCAATCAAGCAAATAATCGATCAAATCATCAATTCAACAGATTCATCGTATCATTAACTCATCAAATCCATCAGTGTAAGTGATTTTATTATCGATCTATTCTAATAAATTTGATAAATTTTTGATTTTATATTAGATTTAATAAAAGATTGATTTTATAATAGATTTTATTTAATAATACATAAAGTTTTGTATATTTTAAGCTGTTGCTAGTGGTTGTGATGCGGCGATGATAACCGGACAAGTGGTTGCTTGTGGTGGATACGCGGTGGATGGTGGTTGTTAGAAATGGTGAGGACGAATTTGAAGGATTTTTCTCCCTCAGGTAAATACTATTATAAACACTAATTATTTTTATTTTTTATTTTTTGTTTATTAAATTCTTATACAAATTTTAATTTAATTGATTTAGTATAAAGGAAAAGTGGTAGACTGTGGTTGAAAAAAAAAGTATTTTATGGAAATCATAAAGAAAAATCGCCAGAAAACTCGATAACTATATCATCTAGTGATTTTGATTAAATTGATATATGATTTATATTTATTTTGTAACTAGTTTTTATATGGTAGATTGTTATGCAATATTTCTATAATATATGTTGGATAAATTATGTAGGTGTACTAGTTATGCAGTATTTTGCAATTAGTTTTTATATGGTCTTGCTGCGGGCTTGATGCAGTCTTGATGCAGGCTTGATACGGGCTTGCTGCGGGTTTGATGCGGGCTTGATGCGTGCTTGCTGTGGGTTTGCAGCGGGCTTGTAGCAGGCTTGCATCGGGCTTGTAGCGGGCTTGCTACGGTTTAGCAGCGGGCTTGCTGTTGTTTTGCAGCGGGCTTACAATTTTTTAAGATTGTATAACTTTATTCAGATTATATAACTCTAATGCAGTGTTTGCATTGAATTAATGTAGTTTACGATTACCTTGTATGAAATTGTGTGTTTAGTTGTATGAAATTGTTTAGTTGTATGAAATTGTGTGTTTGTTGTATTAAATTGTGTGTTTTGTATGAGCGCATTTGTAAAATTTGAAAATAAGATACAAAACGCGGCATATATGTTTAGTTGTATGAAATTGTGTGTTTGTATGAGCGCATTTGTAAAATTTTAATGCAGTGATTGTATCGAATTAATGCAGTTTGTGTATGCTATCAGGCTTGAAAAGAGAATAAGATATGTCAGATTTGTTTAGTTGTATGAAATTGTGTGTTTGTGTGGCGCATAATTGTATAACCTTAATGCAGTTGTTGTATTAAATTAATGTAGAATAGTGTTGTCTATCGGGCCTGAAAATATAAAAAGATACGGACAGATTTGTTTAGTTGTTTGAAGTTGTGTGTTTGTGTGCGCGCATTTGTAGAACTTTAATGTAGTGTTTGTATTGAATTTATGTAGTTTAGGGTTGCCTATCGTGACTGATACTATGATAAAATATGGGCATATATGTTTAGTTGTAGTAAAGTATTTGTGTATGGGTTTATATGCTATTAATGCAGGTGACATAATGAAGCGATGCATCAAGTAATATTGGGAATACTGTTTAGAGTATTAGTCTAGGTTAGGTTATGTGCATGGTGTCTTAGTTGTTTGTGTGTTTGTGTCTTATTTATGCATTTGATACATTAATCTGATTCGATAGGAACTTACCTGTTTAGTATGAGTCTAGGTTAGGTTACGTGGATAGTGTCTTATTTTTTTTTGTCTTATTCATGCGGTTGATTTTTTGAAGTGGTGTAGTAGGAACTTTTGTGTGTAGCATGTGTCTAGGTTAGGTTACATGCAAAGTGTCTTAGTTGTTTGTGTGCTTGCGTCTTATTGATGAAGTTGTTTTTTTGGAAGTAATGTAGTAGGAACTTGTGTGTGTAGTATGAGTCTAGGTTAGGTTACGTGTAGGGTGTCTTAGTTGTCTGTGTGTTTATGTCTTATTGATGCAGGTGACTTTTTGAAGTGATGCAAAAAGAACTTGTGTGTAGTATGAGTCTAGGTTAGGTTACGTGTAGAGTGTCTTAGTTGTCTGTGTGTTTATGTCTTATAAATTATGTTTATGCTTGCTTTTAAAGTTTCGATGCACTGTTTAAAAAGTTTTAATGAATATTTTTTTACGGAGTTCAGTGTGTAGTATAGCATACAGTCAATGTTTGTTAGATGTTGAAAATTGTGTATATGCTTGCTTGTAAAGTTTCGATGTAGTGTTTAAAAAGTATTAATGTGCTTTTGTATATACTTACTACACTGTGTATAAAGAACTAATGTAGTTTAGGTTAATGTACGAACATACTGATTTAGGTGTACGAGTGTGCTTGTGTGCGCATTTGTATAACCTTAATGCACTGTATGTAAATGTATTAATGTGGTTTACGGTCGCATATCACGTCCAAGACTAGGTTAATGTACGATCAGATTTAGGTGTTTTTTATGCGGTTAACGGTTTTATTGTTTTTTGTTAATCACTTGGGTAATATGTGAGATAAGTAAAAACGGTCAACGACAAATTATTGATTAAGGTGATGATTTAGAAGATGATAGTTCATCGACAACAAGTAAATTTGGTTAAGCTCGTCTCTGCTGCACTTGAGGGTTCATGGTAATTTTCTAATTGATGTATTTTGTGTATTTAAAGGACCTGGTGCACCAATCCTACTGATCATATTGCTAAAAGTTTTTGGATATTTAAAGTTTTTTATATTTAAAGCTTCAATCCTACTAGTGGTTTGATATTTTCGTTTCTTTAGTTTCTTTTGATCGAATCGGAGTTAGATTTTTCGGATAAATATACGTTAGTTTGCTTTGGGTGATCCTGTTTGGTATCTCAGATGTTGATGCATGACTTTATAATTGTTTGCATGTAATAAGTGTTGTATATGTCAATGCGAAATAATTGCTGAAAAATGTTGTTTCTTTAGTATAAGAGAAGACCGAAAAGAAACCAGTAGCGATTAAACAGAAAACACATCACTATAAACGTGAGTTCAAGTTCTGCAATAGGTGTCTACACTTTAAATCCAATGGTTGTGCAATGTAGTTGCTTTACATCTGTGGTTAAAAACGACTAAGATGTTGTTTGCAACAAAAGTCTGTACTTGAATTCTTTGGCCGCCAGCAACTAGAAACTCTAACAAAAAATTGTTTCAGAAGTTTTTATTTACTTAAAGATAGTGTTAAGTTTTTAAAATCATGAACTAGGATAATAGATAAACCTGTAACAATCCACAGAGAATCCATAGTTTAGAATATCAAATGGGCATCCACAGAAAATCCATAGTTTAGGATATTTTTTATTGTTGTTGTAAAAATCTTTATTATCGTTGACTGATATGGTTTGTTCTTAACATTACCTGGAAAATCTCAATGTCAGTGATATGCTAAAATAATGGCACCTTGCCCAACCCAAACCAACCCGACATAATCGGGCTACTAGCACACTCATGCTATGTTATAACCAAAACACTATTATTGATTAATACAAAATAACATTAGTGGCTTACTGTCACAGAGCAAAGTAATTTTGTGCTTCTTGTAATTTTTGAGTCCTGCTTTGACTTGTAAGCTGTTTGGCTAATTACTAGATGATATCGTCTCTTTTTATTGGTTGAGCACCTGTGCTTGAATCTTCTTATGTCGTTAAGAGAGTTCTTTTTCATAGGCATAAAATGCTAATCCGAGGGTGAGATAAGGAGTTGCGGGTTTGTGGTGACGATCACGTTGTGTTTTCTTATACCTAAAAATTTGCTTCAACTTATTTCAAATACCATAACCGTTGAGTAAATTGTCCGAAGAAGTGCAGTGCTATGAGAATCAAGCGGAGGGGCAACATGTAACTGATCATTCCAACCTTTATTTAGGTGTATGACTGTGAGTATGTGTTGCATTTGTATAACCGTAATGCATTGTAATAAAAGAATTAATGCTTTTTAGGGTTACATGTCGGGTCTGAGTCGAGATTAGGTCGCACGTAGTGTCTTTTAGTTGTCCAAACGTGCTTGTATGGGTCTTTGGGATTGCTGCGGGCTTGATGCGAGCTTGCAGCGAGCTTGTTGTGGGTTTGCTGCGAGCTTGCAGCGGGCTTGATGCGGGCTTGAAGCGGGCTACAAAGCACATATAAAAACTGCATCAATGTTTAATATTACCTGCATCAAAATGATATTTCAGATAAATAAAAACAAACATCAATATGTTAACACAAACTTTTAAGAGAATGAAATTTTGTGCTTTGATGCATTTTTATATATGTGCTTTGTAGCAACTTAGTTAAATTTTGTGAATGAAATTCTGTGAATGAAATTTTGTGCTTTGATTTAGTTGTTATATGTGCTTTGATGCAGTTTTTATACGTGTTTTGTAGCAACGTTAGTAAAATTTTGTGAGTGAAATTTTTTGTATGAAATTTTGGGATTTGATGCAGTTTTTATATGTGTTTTGATGCAGTTTTAATATGTGCTTCGTAGTAACGTTAGTGGAATTTTGTGAATGAAATTTTGTTAATTTACGAACATACTGATTTAGGTGTACGAGTGTGCTTGTGTGCACGATTGAATTTAGGTAAGATTTGACTGTAATGTATCAGATTTAATACATTATTGTTTACATATGATTCGGCTTGAGAGTTTGGTGAATAGGATTAAACTTGCCTGTTTTTTACTGTGGTTAAAAAATGGAGAATATATATAGTTACTCACTAGCTTTGGTATGACATATCTGCTCTTTAATGCTCCACATAAACGACATCTTAAGCCTGTTTTTTTCTTCAAGGTAGTTATCACAATGATTCCTCGTTCTCGTGAACATCATCTTCTTCCCTAATAATTGAATCCAATATGCATTAGCATCTTTTAGTGTATCCTTTTTAGTAAAGGACCTCATAATTTGGCATTCATATTCGCTTTTAATGGTATTGATGATATTGGTATCAATCAAAGACCGAATGTGTAACACCTCATTTTGATAATGGAATGTCACGCGTAATTATGACGTGTCATCAAAGCATACAAGGAAAAATGTCTTAACATTACATGACCATAAAAGGAAAATACCGGAATCAAACATCGGTAGTCCAAAAGTAAAGCTCATCACACACAAACATAAGTACTGAAAAGGAAAGGACTAAACAATGTCCATAACAAGTGTATCAAAGGAAAGATAATGCATAAAGTAAAGAAAGGCTAGAAAGCTTCCAGTCCATATGCACATACGCTTAAAGTCTACGAGCGTCCCTGAGTACCTGCCGTTTTGGGAACATAGAAAAGGAAAACGGTTGAGCAATACGCTCAGTGCACGGATGTACAATAAAGCATGACTAGGATAAGCATATAACATATAACAGCGGAAGAAACTAAGTCCCGAGTAACCTGGTTAAGTCTTGATAAAACTGGTTTTATAGTTTGAAAAGCCTTATGTTTATCTTATAAAAACTGTTTAACATGTTCTACCATTAGCCAATATAGGTCATGAAAATCCACCGTGCATGAATACTTGGAGGGTGACCTCATCATGCAAATTAGAGGGGCTACCTCTAATTTAATATACTGGTTTGGGTAGGAGGGATCAGCTCCTTGTGAAGGATGCAAGGAACACACCACATTCACACTGAGTAATCTGCTGAAAACATGTAACTAGGATGCACCCGTACGCCCCACATGATAAATATAATAATATGGCCAAAAGCTGAAGGGACGCCACGAGCAATCACTCCGCCGTGGTGAAGTCATAACATCAGTGCCTCTAATGTTCTGGTTATGGTACCTCCATAACTAGGTGAAACTGGTCATGCATGTATATGGCTATAGGTATTCTAAATTAAACATAAGCAAGTCAAACATATAAACCTATACTACGGGAAAACAGTTGGCTGCGTACGGGGAATCCTAATAAGGAAAGAATGTCCATACTGAAAGGACGGTAATCCGTACCTTATGTCCAGTGAACGAAGAAGATGAACTGAGGAGAATCCTACTTCGGTATCACATAATGCTACATAAATACATACATGAATAAGTATCTACTTACTAAATACGTAACTGGTTTTATGTCATGTCTTAGCTTATTTTATATGTTCGTATCATGTTTTACTGTTTAAAGCCTTAAACTGTGTTTATCTTATATTCTGTCTATTCTGATTATGTATTTCTGGTATTTCATGTATTATTATACTTACTGTGTAATAATAAGTAACTTTCCAAAAATAGCAGGTTTCCTAAAATAGAAAGTTCAAAAAATAGAAAGTTTCCAAAAATAGAAAGTTACCAAAAATAGAAAGTTTCCAAAAATATAAAGTTTCCAAAAATAGAAAGTTTCCAAAAAAAGAAAGTTTCCAAAAATAGAAAGTTTCCAAAAATAGAATTACTGCTTAAAATAGATAAGTTTCTAAAAATAGAAAGTTTCCATAAATAGATCAGCTGCCTTAATTAAATAAGTTTCCATAAATAGATTAGCTGCCTGAATTAAATAAGTTTCTAAAACTAGAAAGTTTCCATAAATAGATTAGCTGCCTTAATTAAATAAGTTTCTAAAAATTGAAAGTTTCCATAATTAGATATAAGCTGGTTAAATAAGCTAAGTATATAAGCCTAAGAGTTTTTCTAATTATAATGTATAGTTTATTAACTATTTCATGTAATTAAATAAACTATAGGTTAAAAGTATTTAATTAAAATATATCATGTTTTTAATTAAATATATTTAAATACTTAGGTTAAAACATGTATTATTATTTATTAATAATATAACCTAAGTCATGTTAATTAATTAATTATAACCATGGTTTTTAAATAATTAATTAATTATAAGTCTAGAAAATATAAAATACTTAGGTTAATAATTTCATGATCTAATAATTAAATTATAACCTAAGTCATGTTTATTAAATTAATCATGTCATATTTATTAATTTAATCTAAACATATGATTATAGAAAAAATAATCTTAACATAAACCGTGAACCGGATCTTGACTAGAAACCATGAACCGGACATGAAATCGACACCATACCCCGAACCACTTCGGGGTTCCCCTTGTTTTCCTGCTGCCGTGGGACCCACACCACCCAACCGGGACCATATGGTCTCGGTGGTGGTTTAGTAGCCAAACCGAGACCCCTTTGGGGTTCGGTTTAGGCGTCGGCCAACAAACACCCCTAAAAACAACCCTTTTTTATTTATCCAAAAACCATTTACATGTTTGATCTATGTTTTTAATTAGGTTTTTAAAAACATCATGTTCTTAAATATTTTATAGATCAAATCAAAAAGAAAAGGATTAAAAGAATATACCGAATGCGTGGATCTAAACGAGGATGAACAAACACGAACACTTGCACCAAAACCAAGATCAAAATCAAACAAACACCCTCCTTGGTGTGTTTATATGCGGTGGCCAAAAAAGAAAAGAGGAGAAGGAGAAAACTTTTTAGGTTTTTGATTTTTCTTCTATAAAGTGAAAAGTGACTAGCAAAATTTACCATAACCCCTCTTTAGTAAATTTTGAGATGGGCTTGGCCCATCTCTTTAATGTTGTCGCGGGTAGGGGCCCCACATGGGGTACCCGTACCGTTTTCCGTGTCTCGTTGTTTAATTGTTCGTTCGTGTTTATTTGTGTTCGCGTTTTGTGTGTTCTCGTTAAATAATTAGCGTGACATAATATATTTATTCACGCTCGTAATAAATATATATACGTAATTAATATTAGTTCGTGATTTAGTTACGTTCATGATTTCATGATCGCATGTTCGTGATTAATTATTGTCAAATTATTATTTCGTGTTCGTGCGTAATAAATACTTATCGTGTTCTAACACGTACGTAATACGTAAATACCTAACACGTAATCGTAATAATGCTATAATAGGAAGGTTTTAATCTGGTACGTAGGATCTTAAGGGTACTATTCATGATAAAAGCATGCGGGTTTTACAACTCTTCCCCCCTAAAAGAATAATTCGTCCCCGAATTATAGATAAAGTAAACTGAAAAAGAAGAACATACCCGAATTCAAAATATGAAATGAGGGTAAGAAGCCCGGATAGACTCCTCTGTTTCCCAAGTGGCTTCCCGCTCGGTATGATCCCTCCATAGGATTTTGACGAATGGAATCGTCTTCCTTCTCATGACTCGTTCTTGTTTGTCAAGAACTCGTTCGGGTTCTTCTATAAAAGTGAGATCTTCACGTATCTGTTCCAGTGGATACTGAACCATGTGAAGGGGATGATACTGGTACCCTCTGAGTAAGGACACATGAAACACATTGTGCACATTCGAAAGCTGCGGAGGTAACGCCAACCGGTAAGATACTTCACCGACTCGTTCAATGATATCAAATGGTCCGATGAAACGAGGACTGAGCTTCCCTTTAATCCCGAAGCGTCTAACACCACGTGCCGGCGAAACCTTAAGGAAGACGTGATCTCCTACGTTAAAATGTATGTCCCTACGATGCTTATCGGCGTAACTTTTCTGACATGACCGTGCTTCCTGAAGTTTCTGCTTAGCTACTGCGATCTTTTCATTGGTCATTTCTATGATTTATGTTCCTTTAATTGTTCGCTCGCCAACCTGATCCCAACAGATGCCATACAACATCTCGAAAGGAGCACACTTGATACTTGCGTGCCAACTGTTGTTGTATGCAAACTCCACCAAACAGATGTAATCGTCCCACTCACCCGTCCATTCCAACGCACATGACCTCAACATGTCTTCCAATGTCTGAATCGTTTATTCTGATTGTCCGTCCGTTTGAGGATGAAAAGCCGTTCTAAGCTTAAGTTGTGTACCCCAAGCCTTCTGCAGACTCTTCCAAAATCGTGAAGTGAAACGAGGATCTCTGTCCGAGACGATGCTGGATGGAGCATCGTGGAGTCTCATGATCTATCTTCTATACGTATCGGCGAGTTTACTTACCGAATCTTCCTTGCGGATCGGTAAGAAATGAGCTGATTTGGTAAGTCGATCTACGATAACCCAAATTGAATCGTGCTTCCTCTTGGTAGGCGGAAGACCAGTAACAAAATCCATGGTGATTTTGTCCCACTTCCACTCTGGAATATCTAACGGTTGAAGGAGACCGCCAGATCGTTGATGCTCGATCTTAACCTGCTGGTAGGTAAGACATTTGGAGACATAAGTGGCCACATCCTGTTTCATACCACTCCACCAAAAGTACTGCTTGATGTCATGGTACATCTTAGTCGAACCAGGTTGTATAGAGAATGGGGAGCTATGAGCTTCAGCTAACAAGGCTTCCCGGAGTTCTTGGTCATCAGGAACACAAAGTCTCGTGCCCTGTCATACGATACCATCTGCATCTACTCTGAATTCCGTCTGTTTCTCCAAATTCTGTACTATCGCCCAGATTTCCCCATCATCTTTCTAAGCTTCCTTGATCATTGAGAGTAACTCAGGTTCTACTCTAAAATTAGCCCAGTAACCGTGCTGTCCACGTACCATGATCTCGATGTCTAGTCGCTCCAAGTCTCTTATGATTTCCTCTTCGATTTTAATGTCGTTGATCATTCCGGACTTCCTGCTAAGAGCATCTGCTACTACATTTGCTTTTCCAGGATGATATTGTAGATTAATGTCATAATCCTTCAACAGCTCTAAACATCTCCTCTGCCTCATGTTCAATTCACGTTGATTGAAGATATACTTCAAGCTCTTGTGGTCCGTGAAAATGTCACATGATTCTCCATATAAGTAGTGCCTCTATATCTTCAATGCAAACACGACTGCAGCAAGTTCCAAGTCATGCGTGGGGTAATTTTCTTCATAAGGCTTAAGCTGCCGTGAAGCGTACGCGATCACTTTCCCATGTTGCATGAGAACACAGCCAAGTCCCTTCCTCGATTCATCATTGTAGATTTGAAATCCACCCGTACCAGATGGGAGAGTAAGAATAGGTGCAGATACTAGCTTCTGCTTCAGGTCTTCAAAGCTCTTCTCTCGTTCTTCAGTCCAGACGAATTTCTCCCCTTTCCGCATCAGTTTGGTCAATGGTAGTGCTAAGCGGGAAAAGTTCTCCACGAACCTACGGTAATAGCCAGCTAAGCCTAAGAAACTACGGACTTCCGTCGCTGATGTCGGCCTTGGCCACTTAGTAATGGCCTCAACCTTCGCTGGATCCATAGTGATTCCTTATGCTGATACAATGTGACCTAAGAATGCCACCTTGTCTAACCAGAACTCACACTTGGAGAATTTAGCATACAACTGCTTCTGGCGAAGAATATGTAGTACTGTACGAAGATGGTCTTCGTGTTCCTCCTTGGACTTTGAGAAAATCAGGATGTCATCGATGAAGACAATGACGAACTTGTCCAGAAATTCATGGAAGATTCTGTTCATCAAGTCCATGAACACTGCTGGAGCATTTGTCAGGCCAAATGGCATAACTACAAACTCGTAGTGGCCATAGCGGGTACGAAAAGCAGTCTTGGCGATATCCTGCTCCTTAACCCGTAGCTGATTGTAGCCTGACCTAAGATCAATCTTGGAGAAGTGTTTGGCCCCTTGGAGTTGGTCAAACAGATCGTCTATACGTGGCAGTGGATACCTATTCCAGATAGTAATCTTGTTGAGCTCGCGATAGTGTATGCAAAGATACATACTGCCGTCCTTCTTCTTAACAAACAAGACCGGTGCGCCCCATGGAGATGCGATCGGTCGAATGAAACCTCGTTCAAGAAGTTCTTGCAGTTGATCCTTCGGCTCCTTCAGCTCTATGGGAGCCATGCGATAAGGAGCCTTGGAGATTGGTTCAGCTCCTGGAATAAGCTCGATACTGAATTCCACTTCTCGTGCAGGTGGTATGCCCGGAAGTTATGTTGGAAATACATCTTGGAATTCCGACACTATTGTTTGATCCTGAATTGATGGAGATTCAACATCCATGTCGTGAACCGTAGCTAGATAACCCTCGCAGCCATGTGACAGTAGTGCACGCACTTGCAGGGTAGATATGATTTGTACAGACCGTCCGGGTACGAACTCGTTCTGAATGTACTCTGGTGCATTAACATCACCGAAGATAACTCGATATGAATGGCAGTCTATGGTAGCATGATGTTTGGATAGCCAATCCATGCACAAAATCATGTCGAAGTCATTCATGTCCAGCGGAAGTGCGTCAACAGGTCGAACCTTATCGTCAAATTCTAGGGGAAGACTCTTGTATACATGGGTGATTAATACAGAGTCCCTCAAAGGCGTGGAAATAGTAAGCCTATTATCTAATGACATGGGGAGCATCCTAATGTTCTTAGCATAAGCAGTAAAAATAACCGAGTGAGTAGAACCCGTATCGAAAAGAACACATGCAACTTGACCATACATATACAAGATTCCAGTGATGGTACCTGTAGACTTGTTGGCCTGGTCTCGAGATGTCGTGTAGACACGCCCGGTGGTAGGAGGCAGCTTAGAATCAGCATGTCCCGATGTACCCTCTATCTCGCCCTTACGGAAATCCTTCATGATATGGCCAGGAAGACCACACTTGAAGCATGCGTCAGTGTTACGACGACATGGCCCTGGGTACCTACGGTGGCAAGTAGAGGAAAGAGGATGAGTAAATCCTCTAGCAGGTGCTCTGGCTGGCTGGGAACCTGATAAAACATTTTACATAAGACATGATAATAGGTACAAAGGACAATGTGGATAATCGTAAGATTGAATACCAGTGATAGCTGGACGGCTAGGCTGTGAACCTCTCTGGTTTTGGTCCCTACCGTTTCCATGGTTCCTGGTAGAAGTTTTGCTAAAGTGTCAGAATATGAGTTATAACATGAAATCATAAGAAAATTTTTAAGTATTAGGACCTGCTGCTGTTGGATTGTCCAGCGTTGTTACGATAATTATCATTACCGCCACGCCTATCCGTAGCAGAACGGACGTTAGTCTGACCGTTCCCTTTGGCTGATGAGGCTGCTGCTGAGTAGCCGGCTGACACCGGTCCCCAGTTTTCTGCCTCTTGTCAGATCTCTCAGCTTCCCCGAACTCATCTCTCTCCTGCAGCATCTCCAGCTTACGTGCTGCATCGGCCACTTGTGCTACAGTGTTGAACGTAGCACACACCAGATTGTTTGCGGCCGATGTGCGAAGAGCCCACCTAAAGTGGTGTGCCTGCTCTTCAGGAGTACCTGCTGCCGCACCAAGGAAACCAGCTAAGCGAAGAAAGCGCTGCATACTCTCGTTGCTATTCTCCCCAGCTCTCTATCGGATCCCATGGTACTCTCTCTTGAGCTTGTCTTGCTCAGCCTTGGGAAAGAACTGCTCCATCACCCTGTCCTTGAACTGAGCCCAAGTCAAACCAGCAACCCATTCGTCACCACCCTCAGACTACATCAACGCTAACCACCAATTTAGCACATCGCCTTTGAACTGATAGCATGCCAACCTCGCCTTGTATGCGGGGTCACAACCCATAGCATTGAAAATCTTCTTGATGTGAACCAACCAGCTTTCAGCATCACTAGGGTTATCTGTCTTCTCAAAAGCTCGAGGATGGAGCTTGTTGAATCTCTCTAGCCATACTGCTAATGTCACTGGAGGAGGAGGAGGAGGTGCCTGATTATGCTGCTGATTGTTGGCAGCTTGATCCTCAGCCCTGATGTCGTTCCTTAGTTGAGGAAGGAAAGCTTGCATTGCAGCTTGGATTGCAGCATTGAGCTGTTCCTGTTCGCGTGTGAGAACCATCTGACAGTATAACATAAAACATATGATTAAACAGATCAAAACACAAAATATATATACAAGAAAAAAAATTATACCAAAATTTCAAGAGAAAAATTTTATGCAAGAAAATTTTTTGTATGAATGCATGATGCAGTTTTATGAAAACTTTTGTATGCTCGAGAGTGAACGCCTATGGTCAGTTCACCCAAAACAAAAGACATGGCGAGGGGACGACTATGGGTCGGTCCCAAATTTAAAAGTTTCGATAAAACACATGCGACTAAATAGGGCCAGTCCTGTACCAACCATTACTTAGTCATAAACCTGCGATAATGACATGTATATGTATGCATAAAAATGATGAATGCATGAAAACGACTGTCAGTTCTAGGAAGACCGTAGTGACTACCCACTAATCACAGGTCATATTTTGAGAGCCTACAGGTCGAAGCCCTGGCTCTGATACCATAATTGTAACACCCCATTTTGATAATGGAATGTCACGCGTAATTATGGCTTGTCATCAAAGCATACAAGGAAAAATGTCTAAACATTACATGACCATAAAAGGAAAATAACAGAATCAAACATCGGTAGTCCAAAAGTAAAGCTCATCACACACAAACATAAGTACTGTAAATGAAAGGACTAAACAATGTCCATGGAAAGAGTATCAAAGTATAGATAATGCATAAAGTAAAGAAAGGCTAGAAAGCTTCCAGTCCATATGCACGTACGCTTAAAGTCTACGAGCGTCCCTGAGTACCTGCCGTTTTGGAAACATAGAAAAGGAAAAAGGCTGAGCAATACGCTCAGTGCACGGATGTACAATAAAGCATGAATAGGATAAGCATATAACATATAACAGCGGAAGAAACTAAGTCCCGAGTAACCTGGCTAAGTCTTGATAAAACTGGTTTTATAGTTTGAAAAGCCTTATGTTTATCTTATAAAAACTGTTTAACATGTTCTACCATTAGCCAATATAGGTCATGAAAATCCATCGTGCATGAATACTTGGAGGGGTGACCTCATCATGCAAATTAGAGGGGCTGCCTCTAATTTAATATACTGGTTTGGGTAGGAGGGATCAGCTCCTTGTGAAGGATGCAAGGCACACACCACATTCACACTGAGTAATCTGCTGAAAACATGTAACTAGGATGCACCCATACGCCCCACATGATAAATATAATAATATGGCCAAAAGCTGAAGGGACGCCACGAGCAATCACTCTGCCGTGGTGAAGTCATAACATCAGTGCCTCTAATGTTATGGTTATGGTACCTCCATAACTAGGTGAAACTGGTCATGCATGTATATGGCTATAGGTATTCTAAATTAAACATAAGCAAATCAAACATATAAACTTATACTACGGGAAAAAAGTTGGCTGCATACGGGGAATCCTAATAAGGAAAGAATGTCCATACTGAAAGGACGGGAATCCGTACCTTATGTCCAGTGAACGAAGAAGATGAACTGAGGAAAATCCTACTTCGGTATCACTAATGCTACATAAATACATACATGAATAAGTATCTGCTTACTAAATACGTAACTGGTTTTATGTCATGTCTTAGCTTATTTTATATGTTCGTATCATGTTTTATTGTTTAAAGCCTTAAACTGTGTTTATCTTATATTCTATCTATTCTGATTAAGTATTTCAGGTATTTCATGTATTATTATACTTACTCTGTAATAATAAGTAACTTTCCAAAAATAGCAGGTTTCCTAAAATAGAAAGTTTCCAAAAGAAGAAAGTTTCCAAAAATAGAAAGTTACCAACAATAGAAAGTTTCCAAAAATAGAAAGTTTCCAAAAATAAAAGGTTTCCAAAAATAGAAAGTTTCCAAAAATAGAAAGTTTCCAAAAATAGAATTACTGCTTAAAATAGATAAGTTTCTAAAAATAGAAAGTTTCCATAAATAGATCGGCTGCCTTAATTAAATAATTTTCCATAAATAGATTAGCTGCCTGAATTAAATAAGTTTCTAAAAATAGAAAGTTTCCATAAATAGATTTGCTGCCTTAATTAAATAAGTTTCTAAAAATAGAAAGTTTCCATAATTAGATATAAGCTAGTTAAATAACCTAAGTATATAAGCCTAAGTGTTTTTCTGATTATAATGTATAGTTTATTAATTATTTCATGTAATTTAAATAAACTATAGGTTAAAAGTATTTAATTAAATTATATCATGTTTTTAATTAAATATAGTTAAATACTTAGGTTAAAACATGTATTATTATTATTAATAATATAACCTAAGCCATGTTAATTAATTAATTATAACCATGGTTTTTAAATAATTAATTAATTATAAGTCTAAAAAATATAAAATACTTAGGTTAATAATTTCATGATCTAATAATTAAATTATAACCTAAGTCATGTTTATTAAATTAATCATGTCATATTTATTAATTTAATCTAAACATATGATTATAAAAAAAATAATCTTAAAATAAACCGTGAACCGGATCTTGACTAGAAACCATGAACCGGACATGAAATCGACACCATACCCCGAACCACTTTGGGGTTCCCCTTGTTTTGCTGTTTCCGTGGGACCCACACCACCCAACCGGGACCATATGGTCTCGGTGGTGGTTTAGTAGCCAAACTGAGACCCCCTTGGGGTTCGGTTTAGGCGCCGACCAACAAACACCCCTAAAAACAACCCTTTTTTATTTATCCAAAACCATTTACATGTTTGATCTATGTTTTTAATTAGGTTTTTAAAAACATCATGTTCTTAATTATTTTATAGATCAAATCAAAAAGAAAAGGATTAAAAGAATATACCGAATGCGTGGATCTAAACGAGCATGAACAAACACGAACACTTGCACAAAAACCAAGATCAAAATCAAAGAAACACCCTCCTTGGTGTGTTTATATGCGGCGGCCAAAAAAGAAAAGAGGAGAAGGAGAAAACTTTTTAGGTTTTTTATTTTTCTTCTGTAAAGTGAAAAGTGACTAGAAAAATTTACCATAACCCCTCTTTAGTAAATTTTGAGATGAGCTTGGCCCATCTCTTTAATGTTGCCGTGGGTAGGGGCCCCACATGGGGTACCCGTACCGTTTTCCGTGTCTCGTTGTTTAATTGTTCGTTCGTGTTTATTTGTGTTCGCGTTTTGTGTGTTCTCGTTAAATAATTACCATGACATAATATATTTATTCACGCTCGTAATAAATATATATACGTAATAAATATTAGTTTGTGATTTAATTACGTTCATGATTTCATGATCGCATGTTCGTGATTAATTATTGTCAAATAATTATTTCGTGTTCGTGCGTAATAAATACTTATCGTGTTCTAACACGGTCGTAATACGTAAATACCTAACACGTAATCATAATCATGCTATAATAGGAAGGTTTTAATCTAGTACGTACGATCTTAAGGATACTATTCATGATAAAAGCATGCGGATTTTACAGAATGTGAAGGTCAAAATTTGAGCTACTTACATAAAAAAGGCTAAACGAAAAGAAGTTGGTCCATATTGGATTCAATTATTAAGGAAGAAGATGATGTTCACGTGAAAGAGAAATCCTGGCCATAGCTACCTTGAACAGAAAATTGTCTTAATATGTTGTTTATGTGGAGCTTTAAAGAGCAGACATGGGATACCAAAGCTAGTGAGTAACTATATATATTTAGTTTTTGAATGTGTAATGTATTGGTGTTTGGTGTAATGTCATTTCTGATTTTTTAAAATTGTATATCTTTATTCAGATTATACAACTTTAATGTAGTGTTTGCATTGAATTAATGTAGTTTACGGGTCTGAGAATAAGATACAAAATGCGGCAGATTTGTTTAGATGTATGAAATTGTGTGTTTCTATGAGCGCATTTGTAAAATTTTAATGTAGTGTTTGTATCGAATTAATGCAGATTGTGTGAGCTATCGGGCTTGAAAAGAGAATAAGATATGTCAGATTTGTTTAGTTGTATGAAATTGTGTGTTTGTGTGCGCTTATAACCTTAATGCAGATGTTGTATTGAATTAATGCAGATTAGTGTTGCCTATCGTGCCTGAGACTATGATAAAATATGGGCATTTGTAGAAATTGTGTGTTTGTGTGCGCGCATTTGTAGAACTTAATTGTAGTGTTTGTATTGAATTATGCAGTTTAGGGTTGCCTATCGTGCCTGAGACTATGATAAAATATGGGCAGATGTGTTCAGTTGTACAAAAGTATATGTGTGTGGGTTTATATGCTATTAATGTAGCTGACGTAATGAAGCGATGCATCAAGTAATATTGGGAATATTGTGTAGAGTATGAGTCTAGGTTAGGTTATGTGCATAGTGTCTTAGTTGTTTGTGTGTTTGTGTCTTATTTAGGCATTTGATACATTAAACTGATACAATAGGAACTTGCGTGTTTAGTACTTGATTTTTTTAAGTGGTGCATTAGGAACTTGTGTGTATAGTATGCCAATGATTCATAGTTTTTTGTATGCTTTTTACTTATTGATGTGATTGATTTTTTGAAATTATGTAGTATGAACTTGTGTATGAAGTATGTGTCTAGGTTAGGTGACATGCATAGTGTCTTAGTTGTGTGTGTCTGATAGATGCAGTTTATATTTTGAAGTGGCGTAGTAGGAAATTGTTTGTATCTTAGGTTACTTGTTGTGTGTTTTTTATGCTTGAGTTCCCATAATGAATTAATATGGTAAAATTATGCAATACGTATTTCCATGCTTAAGGTCATGTCTGATTAATTCAACTTTTTCGTCCTATGGTAATTTTTTTGCAAACAATAATTTTTTTGTGGTATACTGAAGCTAAATTAGGTTATGTGTAGTTTTCATTAGTTTAATTGTTGCTTGAAGCGGGTTTAGGTGTTGCAAATTGTATTAATTATATACGGGCTGATGATTCTGGATCTATGAATTTGTGATTTTGTGTGCACGCGTATGTATAAAGTTAATGCACTTTCTGAATAGAAGTAATGTAAGTTAATCAATTATCTTAGTGTTCTCGTTTAATTTTATATATAATGCAGTAAAGATAGGTTTTGTATGATAGGATTTGCGTTTTTTTGGTGTTAAGTTGTCGCCCAAAAAGATGAACTTAAATATGTGTTATGTAAGTAATTGATGCATTATATATGAAATTATGTGTTTGTGTGAGTAGATTTGAATAACCTTAATGCAGATTATTGTTACCAATTGGGTTAGGTCTAGGATGTTATAAGGGTTTATGGTTTTGGATATTAATAACGGTTTTTATTAAGTTTCTATATGCTTTTTGATCAAGTATGTAAGGTTTCATATAAATAGTTAATATATAATGCAGTAAAGAAAAAGATAAAAGATACATAGATAAAAGATACATAGTTACTCAAATAGCTTCGGTATCACATGTTTTCTCTCAAAGATTACTCCACATAAACGACATCTTAAGCCCGTATCCTCTTCAAAGTAGATATTGCCATGATTCCTTTTTCTCGTGAACATCATCTTTTTGCCTAATAATTGAATCCAATATACATTAGCATCTTTTTGTTTATCCTTTTTAGTAAATGACCTCATAATTTGGCATTCATATTCGCTTTTTCATGGGTATGATGATTTTTGTATCTGTCAAAGACCGAATGCGAAGGTCAAATTTTTGAGCTACTTACATTAAAAAAGGCTAAACAAAAAGAAGTAGGTGCATATTAGATTCTATTATTGACAAGAAGATGGTATTCACGAGATAGAGGAGTCGTGGCGATGTCTTCTTTGAAGAGAAAACGGGCTTAAGATGTCGTTTATGTTGATTTGAAAACTTTGAGAGCAAATATGTGTTACCGAAGCTATTGAGTAGCTATGTTATCCTTGTTAAACTTTGATTGTGTATAAGTCACTGATGCGAAGTTTGATTATGTATAACTCACTCATTTATTTTCATTTGTTGAATGTGATAATAGTTAACCGTGTGAATTTATTGTCTTACAGGTAGTAATGATAATGAAACAGATTAGAATGACGAGACAACAAGCAAAAGATCATCAAAAAGGCAAAATATTTGTTCAACAAAATCTGTCGGTACGGGACAACATGCCCAGCAAGACGAACCCGAAGAAAGTAGCCATCGGGCAAAAAAGAAAAAGAGCCAAAATTCGAATGGAAATGATTTACCTGATCAAAATCCACCAGAATCAGATGATATTTAGAATACTCCAAAACAAGCAAAAAAAAGAAAAGGCTTTTCTTTAATACATTTGAATTCAAGTTTTGATGAAGTAGTGGTCAGATGTTTTAAAGGACCGTTAAACGTAGATTGCGTTATATACGAAAACGTAGGTTAATGTGTCAAACGAAAATTTTTAGAATTATTCAGGGAACATCATTTTGATAGAAGTTAATTTAAATTGTGATTTAGTGGTCTGTTGTGTTTAGTGAAGTTTCTGTTATTTGCGGAAATGTGTTTGTTTGCTAGGTTGTTTGCTTAATGCACTTAATTATACGTAATGATGCAATATGTGGTAATCATGTGTAAGTATGAGTTAGGCTACTAGGTTAAATGTGTTTTTATGCTAGGTTGTTTGCTAAATGCAAAATTCTTTTTAGCATTATGTATGGTAGGTTTTTTTTTACAGTAGGTTTTTTTTAGCTGTGTACTTGATGTAGCTATTTGTATTGGTGTGATGCAGTTACTTTTGCATGTGTTTTAGCTGTCCAAAAGTGTGTTTTTTTTAAAATTGATGTAGTAAATCTACATTGTGATGCACTATGTAGAGTATTTTTTTACAATAAGTTTTTTTAGTTGTGTACTTGATGTAATTATTTGTATTGGTGTGATGCACTGAAATCTAGTTATTTTTTGCATTATGTACAGTAGGTTTGTTTTAGTTTTGTACTTGATGTAGTTACTTGTGTTGTTGTGATGCACTTAATTTTATTCTTTGATGCAGCAGGAAAAAATTGTGAGTGATGTTCCGTCACCTGTTGATGTAATAAGTTGAAGGGTAATATATTTGTAAAAATTAGAAGGGGGGTTGAATAGTTTCTTTTCGATTAGTCACCTAATTAAAATTACTTTCAATTAGGTTTGTATCAAAACTATCTTTTACTTGAAGCTTAGTTGCATAATGATTAGGTTCAATTCAAATTCTTTAGCAATGGTAATAGGTAAGTGTAATGACAATGAGATAAGTAAAGAGTAAGGAAAGAGACAACCTAATGAGAAGACACCAAGATTTATAGTGGTTCGACAACGAGGCTCTATCCTCGTTTCTACTCCACTCCTCGAGTACACCTACTCGAGATTTCCACTATATCCACAAGCTCCCTTCTTGGCGGAGAAAACCTTACATCGTCGCTTACATTATTTTCCGACACTAAGCTAAATGTCGAGACCTAATCTTTAGCTAGGACCAATCTACACAACGTTGGCTACTTCAAAATTTAACGACACAAGGCTAGATGTCGAGTTCTAATCTCAAGGTAGAACCAATCTTCACGATGTTGCCTACTTCACCATTTTCCGACACAAGGCTAGATGTCGAGTTCTAATCCAAAGCTAGAACCAATCTTCACGACTCTTCACTTTGGAGCTAAGTGAGAACTTCACAAAACATAACTACTAATCACTTTCAAGTTTAGTGAGAACTCACAAGACACAACCACATCACTTTATAGTTTAGTGAGAACTACTACACAATCTATTACAACTCAACTAGACATATCCAAGTACACACATGTAACTTGGATCTACACAACATAAATCCAAGCAAACACATATGCAATGGATGTACACAACAAATCCAAGTTTTCACAAATAGCTTGGATGAACACAACTAGTCCAAGTATTCATAAATACAAATGGATCAACATAAAACAAAAAGGCTAACATGATGAACATGACTAATTCATGGATTCAACTTTATCACAACACTAGTGAGTGAGTGATCTTCTCTTTGGACAAGGTAAAGGAGGGGATCAAGAGGATAATCATATGTAAACATACTTAACACATTAAGTGATCATTTACTAATGATTATGCTATAGAAAAGAGAAAGAGGGCTGCGAAAAACGTCCAAGAGGGTTGTTGGAAAATGATATTTGATCCACTATTTATAGGAGACAAAGTGCAACGGCTAGCTGGGCGCGATTCTTTAACTAGCCCGGTGGTTCCATATCGCTAGAGAACCGTCTAGCTATTTAAGGTACCGCCCAGTAGACCACGCTCCTTTTTTGTCTTTTAGTAGGGTGGGAATATCTAAGGTTTTTTAAACCTTCAAAGGATATTCTTATGGCATATGGAATATGCTATTTTCAAATTTACATTTTCCATCTTAATAAAACATTTTCTTAAAAAGAAAATTTATTAAAAAATCTTTTGTCATATTAACAAAAGTGAGTTTTAAGGATAATCACTTTGATGATCACTAAGTATGATTAAGAAAAGTTAGTGATATGATTATTACCTTGATGATAGTGTTAGTTAAATAATTCGTTTTGTGTTTTACACTAAATGTGTTGTATAGTTTGTTTTGATCAAGACTAAGAAAGATTAGTTAACACTAATAATGTTTTTAGGCATCACTTGCATTAACAATCTCCCCTTTTTTGATTACGACAAACTATAAACTCATTTACGTAGAAACACAAAATATCGAATTATTAACGAGTTTATCACTATCATTTCTCCCCCTTTGTCGTAGCAAAAAGGTAAGCACAAGTCTTTGAAGAGGACCGCACTTTGCTTGTAGCACCCCCTTGGTGGTTGCTCCCCCTTGCTTGGGGCACCAAGTGTATGAGCTATGGTGACATGCTACACAAAGGTTAGTAGAAAGAAAAGAAACATCAATGTATATATAATCACTACCTACTAAGTAACTTGAGAGGGAGAAGGAGAAGAAATCTAAAATTAGAAGCAAGTATTTGCTAAGTATGTACAAAGAGGTAAATGACAAAATCAAAGTTCAATTGGTGGAATAGAGGTAGAAAAGAAACATCCAACCAATGAAGATGATAAATTTGTCAAGGGGTTAAAGTTTAGAATTGTTGGAATCACCCATAATCAACTGTAAAGATTAACCACGATCAACTCAAAAGAAAAAGAGAGAATGATCAAATAAAGAAAACAAACACAACACAAAGGTTCCATATTACAAAAATATGAAAGAAACAAACAAGGTAGATAGTCATACACACAATATTCAGTATCTAAAGCAAAAGATATGGAAAATAGACCACAAAGCATAAGCTATTCTAATAGTGATAATTTCCCAAGATTGCTTAAAATGTTATTGACTCCAAAACAACTAAAGTATTATTGACTCCAAGAGTGCTTAGTCCTTTAGTTGGAAAAATAAGACGACGAGGCATCATTCAAAGTTTTGTCCACGGGAACGAAAACTTTGAGAGGAGGTCGAGTGAGGAGGAATTCAATAAAATTTAACTTCTCATACTCATGAGCAAGTTCAATTTGTTGAAATCGACAATAAGCACACGAGGATCCATGATGCAAAACAAATTCGGTTGATGGGGGAAGGCTATCACACCTAGGGTTTGATGGTGGTGAGGAGAGTGGGTAGGAAATGTTTTCACAATGCCTTGTGAGGTTTGGGAATTGATACTAGATATTTTGCTTGGGGTTCAAGTTAAGTTCTCGGAATCTCCTCGAATTGATCACAGCCTAAAGTGGAATGATTTGTTCTTGGTGACAAAAAGGGGTTTTGGTTTTCTATTCTATTAAAAAGGTAAGTAAATCAAGTAACTAAAAATTAAAGCCAAGTACAGTTAATGAATGAAAATAAAACGTGATTAAAATTTAACAGTCAAATGATTAAACAGTAAAAGGCCCTTACTGACAAAATAGTGCTATCCGGAATGATGATGATGCGGAATATTGCCCTACTCGAAATATTAAGACTATGCGGAAAAATTAAGACCATGCAGAATAAACAATCCTACTCGGAATATCTGATCTATGCGGAATAAATTGTTCTACCCGGAATGTTTTACTATGCGGAATAAAAATGACCATGCGGAAAAATTAAGTCCAATTCGGAATGTAAGATTGTGCGGAATAAAAGCTTATTCGGAACATATGAAATATTCCGAATAAAGAAAGCTAAACAGTGCTATTCGGAATAACTGAAATATTCCGAATAATGGAAAAGAAGGAATGCTATCCGGAATCTTGAAGTTACTCGGAATATGTAAATACTCCGAATAAAGGAAAAAGTAATTAGGCTATGCGGAACAAATGAATATTCCGAATAAAGGAGAATTAAGCAGACTATTCGGAATATATATATATTCCGAATAGGGGGCAAAAAGAATAGCTTATGAGGAATAAATTGGGGACGAAGAACAGCAGCAATTATTTAAACAGAGGACACGAATTTCAACCGAATCGAACCAAATAAACAAAAAGGTTTAACCAAATTAACCACAAATCATCTACTAACTACAAGGATCAAATCCCAATCATAAAAACACAAATTCAACAACTTTTTAAGATCAAACTTGAACTAAATAAGAACTTAAGAACTTTGAATAAAAAGATGATGAAGAACAAGGTGAATGAAAAGATTAAAGGAAACTTGTATTGATGATTAAGATTCAGTAACAAAAGGAAATGATGAAACTTACCAGATTAAAAGAAGAAATCAAAGAGATGAAAACCTCTCCTTAAGGGAGATGGTTTCCTATGAACTAGGAGAAATATAACTGAAACTAAAAACTAGATGCCAAATTTTGTGAGGGTGGTCCCTTTATATAGGCTGAGTGGTTGGTTGGTGAGTGGGCTTTCTCCCTTTCTTCTTGTCTTCTAGTCTTTTCAGAAAAGTTGACGTTTTCGATTCTGATTCGGGATTTGTCGACAATTAAATTCAACTCGTCTTTTAATTTCTTCGATTAATAGACTTGAGTCTCTTCGACATATGTAAATCTTCCATCTTTGGTCCTTTTCTTCGATAAATATTCAAATAGGCCCATTGACTTCAAATCTTTTGCATCTCTTGGACAATAGACTTTGTCTTTAGTCTTTTTCCTTGATAAAACCCGTGTAATCCCATGTTTTCTTCAATATTTGTCCGGTTGGCTCTGAAAACACAATAAACACAAAAACCACGCATAATTCCAAAAAAATGATATTAAACACGCTTTTTGGTCTTGTTTTAGTAAGAAATAAGTGGTAAAAGGATGGGTGTTTTCACACCTATCAAATCCCCTACACTTAACCATTGCCATGCCCTCATGCAATGCTTAGTGATAAAGCAAATTTACATTTTTCTCATAATCAATCAACCTTGGCCTTATTAACATACTACTAAACAAAAATTTAAATACTAAGAGAAATCAAAACTTTGAAGTCAATAAAAGGATGGAAATAACTTGCAAAGAGATCAAGGACTTACATTAGGGCTTTGGTGCTGCGAAGATTTATCATCCTCAAGTTTCACGTTCCCCAAACTAAGCTTAAAAACGAGATCATGTTATTATAAGTTAGCATTTCAAACACTTACACACATGGCTTAATTATATGCTTAAACTCCCTTATTCCTAGGTGTATCTCTTATATTTTATTTTTGTCTTAGAATGATCATGAAGATGCATTTTTCGACTTATTTCGATAGTTTATTTAGGCTGAAAGCAAAGTAGGACGATTTGATCAATAGTTAGCTAAAGGACAAAATCTCTTAAAACTGCTTCTCGGGATATCAAAAAGTTCATATCTTGGCATAACTCGGTTCACGATTTGAGACCTTTCTCGGGCCGATATTTGGCATGTACTTCATACTTCATATCTTGAGAGACGTTCTTGAGATAATGGTCTTCTCATCGTAATAGAGTTTCTTCACTTGGAGACTTTTGAGGGGTACTCCAACTTTGTTGACCACGACTTCATGATTATTTCTTCAATCTCTAATTGGGATTTTGAGATACAACGATCCGCCTCCTTTTCGGACTTGGATCTATTTATCCTCATACCTTGTCAGGGTCTTTTCGGATATATTTCTCCATGATCTTTATGGGAGTTGATTGTTTTCGTCGTGAGTCTTGATCCTTCATATTGATTTTAGGAATAATGCTCTTCACATCACTTTGGATATTTAGCAATAAAATGGAATCCTCATGCCTTGTTAGGGCCTTTTCGGACTCGCCAATCTTCGCGCACCGCTTCATAAGTTATGCCTTGGCTATGAACTCTTATCATTACCGAGAAACTTTTAAACGATCTTGGGCTAGAAGCTAAGTAACTTTTCAAATCGTACGACCTTACTTATTGCAGATAAATTATTAGCAAGTGATGGGAGAATAGGCAAATAATTACACCAAGTGAGGTTGTGCAAGAATACCGACTTATAATTGACTCTATCATTTCTCGTTCTCCACAATTTAAAATCTCAAGTAATGAGACTCGTGGATGCTTAGCCTAATAAACCAGTCAAGGTCTACATGGTTAAGGATACTAGCTAGAATAAACTTGGATAAGTCTATTCGGGTTGAGTCAAAATAATCGCAACGGGCCTAATATGTCAAAGATTTCAAAACTAGCTACACCACTTTATTAATATTTTTGACTTTATTGCGGGATATGTACATATGAAAGCAAAAATAAAAATTTAAAAATTACGACTAAATGGCCAAAGTTAATTAAAAATTTGAAAAATGTTGAAAAAGATGATTTTCTGGTTAAATGAAGGCATTTTCATGGAAAAGTCCACTTAAAACTTCGATAGAAGTCCCCCCTACACTTAAGATAAACATTGTCCTCAATGTTTAAGTATGTGGGACAAGTCTCCCCTACACTTATGACATTGTGCACGTTGGTTAACTCAAGTTAAGGAAGAGACGACTAAAGTGATCAATTTCAAATGTGAGTATGAAGAAAATTGAATCACGATAGTTGAGAGATAGAACCAGATTTCAGATAACACGGGAGCACGGTTCTTCAAAGATTCCAATAGTGCATTCATCCCTGTAATCACATCACCACACAAAGACAAAGAACCTATACAGGTCCCCCTACACTTATGAGGTTAAAACATAAAAGGATAGATACTCGGGCTGCCTCCCGAGGAGCGCTTGTTTTTGATAACCGAGTCACGAGCCTGACTCGACCCAAAATTCGTTCATGGGGAACGTGGTGAGGGATGGAATCATCTCCTGAGAGATGTCCTCACCAAAGTACAACTTCACTCGTTGGCCATTCACCTTAAAATTAGGTCCATTAGGTTGAGCGAGCTCGAGGGTACCATATGGAAAAATTTGGGCAATGGTGAATGGGCCGGACCAACGAGATTTCAGCTTGCCCGAAAAGATTTTCAACCGAGAGTTAAAGAGTAAAACTTTGTCTCCAACTTGGAACTCTCGGTTCTTAATCTTAGAGTCGTGAATGAGCTTAGTCTTCTCCTTATAGATTAAAGAATTTTCATAAGCCTGATTACGGAGTTCATTCAGCTCATTGAGTTGGATCTTGCGTAGGTCACCGGCTTTATTGATATCAAAATTAGCCCACTTCAAGGCCCAGTAAGCCTTGTGCTCCAACTCAATGGGGAGGTGGCACGCTTTCCCGTACACAAGACGATATGGTGTACAACCAATCGGAGTCTTGTAAGCGGTACGAAAAGCCCACAAAGCATCATCAAGTTTATCAGCCCATGAGGCACGATGCTCTCCCACGGTTCTTTCGAGAATTCGCTTTAATCCTCGGTTAGATATTTCAGCCTGGCCATTAGTTTGTGGGTGGTAGGCTGTGGAAAGACGATGATTTACACCGTACTTATCCATGACTCTTGCGAATTGGTCATTGCAAAAATGAGTCCCACGATCACTAATAATGGCACGAGGCACACCGAATCTAGCGAATAGAGATTTCAAAAAGTTACAAACCACCCTTGCGTCATTAGTGGGTAAAGCTTTGGCTTCAACCCATTTGGAGACGTAGTCAACGGCTACAAGGATGTATTTGTTTCCTTTAGAAGAAGGGAATCGCCCCATAAAGTCGATACCCCAAACATCAAAGATTTCACATTCTTGAATGAAATTCTGAGGCATCTCGTCTTTATGTGTGATCTTGCCTTGTTTCTGGCAAGCATCACAATGTTTAACCATCTCGTGAGCATCACGGTATATGGTGGGCCAATAAAATCCCGAGTTAAACACTTTTTTGGCGGTGTAGTTGGGACCAAAGTGACCACCGGTGGGTCCTTTGTGGCAAGCGTCAAGGATTTCTAAAGCTGCCAGTCCATCAACACATCGGCGAATAATCAAATCCGCACATTGTTTGAATAGGTAAGGGTCATCCCAAAAGTAAGTATTAATGTCGTTGAAGAACTTTTTCTTTTGTTGGGATGTTAACCCGTCCTTGAGAATTCCACCCGCTAAGTAGTTTGCAATGTCCGCAAACTACGGGGTTTCATCAGAATTCGAATTGATAGACATTAAGGTCTCCAAGGGATAAGAATCATTGATTTCTTTGTTCGGATGATCCCCTTGGTAAGGATCCTCAAGTCTACTGAGATGATCCGCGGCTAGGTTTTCAGCTCCTTTTTTATCGCGAATTTCAATTTTAAATTCTTGGAGTAGCAAAACCCAGCGAAGAAGTCTTGGTTTGGAATCTTGCTTTGTTACCAAAGTACTTCAACGCGGAATGATCGATGTAAACGATTGTGGTGGAAAGGACAAGATAGGGGCGAAATTTTTCAAAGGCATATTCAACAGCTAAAAGCTCTTTTTCGGTTGTCGTGTAATGCAATTGAGCCCCTGTCATTGTCTTGCTAGCGTAATGGATTGGTTGGAAGTGTTTGTTCACTCTTTGTCCCAGAATCGCACCAATAGCAAAGTCACTAGCATCGCACATCAACTCGAAAGGCAGCTCCCAATTAGGGGTAACCAAGACGGGTGCCTTAGTTAGCTTATCCTTAAGCGAGTTGAAGGCTTCAAGACACTCTTTGGAAAAAAATAAAAGGAGTATCTTTTTCCAAGAGGTGGGTCATCGGGCGAGCGATTTGAGAAAAATCTTTGATGAATCGACGGTAGAAGCCCGCATGACCCAGAAAACTTCGCACACCCTTCACGGTTGAAGGTGGAGGCAACTTAGCGATAACATCGACTTTAGCACGGTCTACTTCAAGACCGGCTTTGGAGATCTTGTGTCCTAGCACGATGCCTTCTTTTACCATGAAATGGCATTTTTCCCAATTCAGAACAAGGTGAGTGTCTTCGCACCGCTTAAGCATACGTTCTAAATTGGCAAGGCAAGAAGAGAAGGAATCCCCGAAGACCGAGAAATCATCCATGAAGACTTCCATGGTTTGTTCAACCATGTCATGGAAGATAGCTAACATGCACCTTTGGAAAGTCCCAGGGGCATTGCATAAGCCAAAAGGCATTCTTTTGTAAGCAAATGTGCCATAGGGACAAGTGAATGTTGTCTTCTCTTGATCTTGGGGATCGATGGGTATTTGGAAATAACCCGAGAAACCATCAAGAAAGCAGTAATATTCATTACCCGCTAAACGTTCAAGCATTTGGTCCATAAAAGGTAGAGGGAAATGATCCTTTCTCGTGGCATCATTGAGTTTGCGGTAGTCTATACAAACTCTCCACCTAGTAACGAGACGGGTAGGAATCAACTCGTTGTTTGCATTGGGCACAACGGTGATGCCGCCTTTCTTAGGCACACAATGGACTGGACTAACCCATGGTGAATCCGAAATAGGGTAAATCATACCCGCATCAAGAAGTTTGATAACCTCTGTTTTGATGACTTCATGGATTTTTGGATTCACCCTTCGTTGGCTTTGAATTGTGGGCTTAAAGTCGTCCTCCATGAGAATTTTGTGTGTGCAGAAGTGAGGATCAATTCCGCGAATATCAGAAATTTTCCAAGCAATAGCCTTCTTATGATCTTTAAGCACGGCGATGAGGCGAGTTTTCTCTTCATCTTTCAAGTCCTTCGCAATGATAACTGGCGACTTCTTCTCTTCTTTAAGGAACACATACTCGAGATGGGGCGGTAACTCCTTAAGTTCTAAATCCGGAGGATTTTCGATGGGAGGCGTTTTCAAAGTCGAAGTATCGATAGCAATAACCGTGGGAGATGGAGGAGAAGGATTGTCTTCGTTGAGAAGGTTTTCAAAGAAATGCATGTCTTCATCCCCATCGGTGGGAGAATCGTCATTAGCTAAGTTCACATCTCCCATGGTGGCTTCAAGATCGTTCAAAAACAAATCACTTTCTCCAAATAGAGACAATGATGAATCAATAGAGGAAACGGTCTCAACATTGGGAAGAGAAGTAGGAATACTTTTGCAAGCATTTTGGAAGTGTTGTTCACAAGCCTCATCAAGAACGTCAATACAATTAACACTCTCGTTGGAATAAGGTTGTTTAGACAACTTTCCCATGTTGAAGACGATTTTATCGTCACCCACTCTCATGATAAGCTCACCGGCTTCAACATCGATGAGAGTGCGACCGGTCCTCAGGAATGGACGACCAACAATCAGTGGCACACGAGGGTCCATCTCGTAGTCGACGACGACGAAATCAGCAGGAAAAGTGAATTTGTCGACTCCTACAAAGACGTCTTCGGCTATCCCCACTAGATAAGCAACCGTACGGTTAGCTAATTCCAAAGTCATTTTGGTGGGGACTAGCTCAGGGAGAGATAATTGCTTCCACACACTTAGAGGCATTAGATTAATACTGGTACCTAGATCGGCTAGGGCCATGCAATTCTCTACTCTCGGGAAATTGCAAGGGATTAAGAAACGACCCGAATCACCAAGCTTGGTTGGTAATTTCCTTAAGAGCACTGCAGAGCAATTCTCATTATGTTGGGTGTTGGCAATATCAAGAAGCTTTTCTTTGTCACTCAAAAGATCTTTAAACATTTTCGCGTACTTAGGCATGTGAGCGAGAGCCTCAGCGAAGGAGATGTTAAAATTCAATTGTTTAAACATTTTGAGAAAGTTCGAAACCTGAATATCGTCCTTGCTTTTGAGCTTCTCTTTCCTCAACCTAGATGGATAAGGTATATTGGAAGAAGAGGAAGGCTTTGGGATCGAAGGATCACTCACATCCTTGGGTGGAGGAGGGGTAGAGGTAAGAGGCGGAGAAATTGGGGAAGTAGAAGGATGAAGAACAGGAGCAGGTGACTCGTTCTCCTTAGTCACAATCACCGGTGGAGGTATAGGAAGCTCGGGTTCCTTGGTACCTTTGCCACTGCGAGTGGTGATTGCTTTCATCTCCCCTGTTGGATTCGCAACGGTGTTACTCGGAAGAGTACCCAAAGAAGAGGGTTGATTACCTTGGAAGAAACTAGCCATCATGTTCTTTAAGTCATTCGTTTGACTATCCAACGTGTTTCTCATGTCAGCTCTCAGATCGTTCCCTTGTTTCACCAGATCTGCTTTCAAGTTGAGCACTTCGCGCTGAAGATTTCCCACAATCACATCGTTAGTCCTCATGTAGGTTTCCACTTCTTGGTGTAAAGCGGTGGGTTGGTTAGGAGGAGCATTGTATGCCGGTGGTTGATAAGCAGGTTGCTGGTAAACTTGGTTGTTGCGTTGAGGTGGTTGTTGTTGTTTGTGAGGTGGTATGTATGGTGTACGAGGTTGTTGTTGTTGTTGAGGAGGGCGATTGAGGTTTTGTTGTTGGTTTGGGTTGTTTGGAAGAAAACCGGGTGGGGAAAGATAGTTGTTAGAGCGGTAGCTAAGCAAGTTGTGGTCACCTTGAGGTCGAGCTTGATAAGCGGGTTGAGGATAGGTGCCATAAGCTGCATTCACATTTTCAGAAGGGTAGTCTTGGGTGGCAGTACAAGTGGTGTAAGAGTGAGGACCATCGCATATCTCACATGGTTGGCTAACAGCATTGACTTGAGCGTCTTTAGCATTTCTAGCGTTGATGTTGTTGGTGTTGCTGGCGGTTTGGGTAGCAAGCGATTCAAGAAGCACAGTGATTTTGTCAAGTCGCTTGTCGCTGTCACTAGTACTAGCACTAGCGACATTGGTCCGAGCACTCTTGGTTTGCACACGAGACTTATTCTCAATGATATCCCAAGCAGCATTGGAAGTCTTAGCCAAAAGATTACCCCCCGAGGCACTGTTTAGTGAATCTTGGTCATTCATGTTTAAACCATTGTAAAAAGTGTTAATTTGGTGCACTTTGGTAAAACCATGTTGTGGGCATTTTCTTAAAAGATCTTTAAAACGGTCCCAATATTCACTAAACGACTCATCGTACTTTTGTTCAAAATTGATAATTTCGTTCCGCAAAGCGGTAGTACGAGAGGGTGGGAAAAAGTAATTGATAAACTTGGTCTCCAAATCCGTCCACAAAAGAATACTCTGTGGCGGTTCCTTAGCGAGCCAATGCCGGGCTTGTCCCTCTAAAGAAAAGGGAAAAAGTTGTAAACGGATTACCTCTTGTGGAACACCATTGAATTTGACCGTATTGGTGAGTTGCAGGAATCTCTTGATGTGGTCATGTGGATCATCAATGGTACGCCCCAAGAATGGTTGAGCAGAGACCATCTGGATTTTGAGCTCAAAGTTGTTGGTTGCAATTGCGGGTATAACAATTGGATCAGTGTTGCCATCTACATGGGCTTGCAGCAGTTCAATCATCGGGCGATTATCTGGTAGAGGCTCATTGTTGTTGTTATTATTCATGTTGTTGAAAGGTGGGTTGTTATTGTTATTATTGTTTTGAGGTGGTATGTTGTTGTTGTTTTGTACACCGATCATGTCTAAGTTATCGAGAGGCTCGGGCTCTTGATAAGACGTTGATCGAGTGCGCATACACCTGCAAAAGAACTAACAAGGCAAAAACAAAGCAAAAATATTTTTGGTTTTTATGTTTTTTTTTTTTAGTTTTTAGGATTTTTGAAAATTTTATATTTTTTAGGGTTTTTGAAAATGTTTATGAAAAAGTAACGTTCACGGTGACCGGATCCCAAAATCCAAGTTCTCACAAAAACTGTTGATCTTAACGAGAAGAGCCGGTAGCGGCGCCATTTGATACTAGATAATTTGCTTGGGGTTCAAGTTAAGTTCTCGGAATCTCCTCGAATTGATCACAGCCTAAAGTAGAATGATTTGTTCTTGGTGACAAAAAGGGGTTTTGGTTTTCTATTCTATTAAAAAGGTAAGTAAATCAAGTAACTAAAAATTAAAGCCAAGTACAGTTAATGAATGAAAATAAAACGTGATTAAAATTTAACAGTCAAATGATTAAACAGTAAAAGGCCCTTACTGACAAAATAGTGCTATCCGGAATGATGATGATGCAGAATATTGCCCTACTCGAAATATTAAGACTATGCGGAAAAATTAAGACCATGCGGAATAAACAATCCTACTCGGAATATCTGATCTATGCGGAATAAATTGTTCTACCCGGAATGTTTTACTATGCGGAATAAAAATGACCATGAGGAAAAATTAAGTCCAATTCGGAATGTAAGACTGTGCGGAATAAAAGCTTATTCGGAACATATGAAATATTCCGAATAAAGAAAGCTAAACAGTGCTATTCGGAATAACTGAAATATTCCGAATAATGGAAAAGAAGGAATGCTATCCGGAATCTTGAAGTTACTCGGAATATGTAAATATTCCGAATAAAGGAAAAAGTAATTAGGCTATGCGGAACAAATGAATATTCTGAATAAAGGAGGAATTAAACAGACTATTCGGAATATATATATATTCCGAATAGGGGGCAAAAAGAATAGCTTATGCGGAATAAACTGGGGACGAAGAACAACATCAGTTATTTAAACAGAGGACACGAATTTCAACCGAATCGAACCAAATAAACAAAAAGGTTTAACCAAATTAACCACAAATCATCTACTAACTACAAGGATTAAATCCCAATCATAAAAACACAAATTCAACAACTTTTTAAGATCAAACTTGAACTAAATAAGAACTTAATAACTTTGAATAAAAAGATGATGAAGAACAAGATGAATGAAAAGATTAAAGGAAACTTGTATTGATGATTAAGATTCAGTAACAAAAGGAAATGATGAAACTTACCAGATTAAAAGAAGAAATCAAAGAGATGAAAACCTTTCCTTAAGGGAAATGGTTTCCTACAAACTAGGAGAAATATAACTGAAACTAAAAACTAGATGCCAAATTTTGTGAGGGTGATCCCTTTATATAGGCTGAGTGGTTGGTTGGTGAGTGGGCTTTCTCCCTTTCTTCTTGTCTTCTTGTCTTTTCAGAAAAGTTGACGTTTTCGATTCTAATTCGGGATTTGTCGACGATTAAATTCAACTCGTCTTTTAATTTCTTCAATTAATAGACTTGAGTCTCTTCGACATATGTAAATCTTCCATTCTTTGGTCCTTTTCTTCGATAAATCTTCAAATAGGCCCATTGACTTCAAATATTTTGCATCTCTTGGACAATAGACTTTGTCTTTAGTCTTTTTCCTTGATAAAACCCGTGTAATCCCATGTTTTCTTCAATATTTGTCCGGTTGGCTCTAAAAACACAATAAACACAAAAACCACGCATAATTCCAAACAAATGATATTAAACACGCTTTTTGGTCTTGTTTTAGTAAGAAATAAGTGGTAAAAGGATGGGTGTTTTCACACCTATCAGGAATGTTTAAAGGTCATTGAGTTGAGGGGTGTCGAAAGGTTTTGGTGGTGGGGAAGATTTTCCATTTCTCCGGTGATGGGGTTAATGGAGTAGGTCTCATTCCAATACTTGATTGGAGAGAAGGTGGGGTTCTGTGGTGGTTTGGAAGAAGAGAGTTCATTTTTCTTGATCCAAATAGGTCGAACCGAGATCTTCGGTTTTTTGGAAAGCTTGGATGAGGAAGCTTTGGGTGAGGACGTTTGTGACAATGAAATGTCAAGGTTATGAAAGGAGGAGTTAGGCATTGTGGAGGTGTGAGAATGAAATCTCAAGGTGGGGGTATAAGAAGAAAGTAGACAAGGCAAAGGTTTGAAAATCAAATGTAAAGTGTCAAGGAATGTTTAGCCAAACTGAGTAAACATGGAATCTTGACAGGGGATAGGGTGATGAAGAAAGACCAAAAAACGAGCCAAAACTTGGCTATTTGTCCGCGGTTCCTTATAGGGACCGGCGGTTCCTTAGCACTTAATGAACCGCGCGACTTTAATGAGCCGCGTACAGTGGACTTGAAACCATGATTTTCCAGGGCTTTGAGAAAAACTAAGACTTTTTCAAAAAATTGCAAATCTTGGAATTTTACCTCTATTAGCACTAAATTATGCTAGGGTTGCATGAAAGCAACACATTCACCAAGAATGTCTTGACAAAGGGACAAAATATTTAGATAACATTTTGAACCAATTTTAGTCAAGTTTTAGAGATTTTGATAGATTTAGGTTCTATTTTAATTTAAAATTAAAGTTGATTAATGTGCACATAAAGATAGAAGCACGTAAAGCTAAATACATAGATCATCCTCATGAAAAACTCATGGTGGGAAGGAAATACAATATGGAAATGAAAAACAACTAACTAAAACAAAGTTAGCTTAAAACTAGTTCTTGATGAGTAGTCTTCCTTGGCTTGGTTTTTCTTGAAAAACATTTTTTAAAGAAAAATCATCATTCATCTCCCAGGAGGAGGCATGGTAAACAAGGTGAGCAAGAAATCTTGCAACCTCCTATGAAGTTCAAACATCTCCATCCTAAGGTTGTGAATGATGTAGTTGTTGTAGAGGCAAAATGGACAATGAGAACCATGAGCTTTAGGAACCCAAAGAAGTGAGGATCACCCATAAAGAGGGGAAGTGGGACACCCAAAATGGGAGTGTTTGAGGGAGGTTGAGGTGGAGGAGGTATGTTCTCCAAGGGTGTGTTAGCTATGATTACTATGTGATTACGATGTGATTAGCTGTACAGTTGTAATTGATCAACTTTCCATATATATGTATATTTAGATGAGCTGTAAATGGGGTTGATAGTTATCCCTTAGACTATATATGTAAGGCATATATCCATCAATAACAATCACTGAATTATCCCTTCTTACATGGTATCAAAGCCTTTGTACGATCCAAAACCCTAAAACACTTTACAGTCGCCTCTTTTAAACCCTTAAACAATTTTGTCGTGTTGGTGATTTGTACCAGGTTACAAATCCACACGGTCGGTAGTTAACGTTCTTGTGTTGGTGATTCATGCAAGGTCATTGGATCCATAGTTGTTAAAAAATTTTGTGTTTTACTTAACTATTTTTTTTTTTTACTACATCATACGTATCCACCAGTTTATTCAAACTCACAAACTGGTCTCATTGATTATCTCAAGCAGAGAACCTCCATACCATCACTCTAATTCACAAACACATTCAAACAAATCACAATGACAGGTGCCGCTAATACCGTTTTACTTTCGGATAAACTATCCCTTGTCACTCATCATCATCTCTTAACACGGGTTCCTGTCAAGCTTGATCTTGACAACTGGAACTATGGTTCATGGGAGTACTTTTTTGATCAACTTTGTCAAGGTTACGAGGTAACCAAATACATTCGTGGCTCCTCTACTACCTCCGATGCAACTGAACCTACTCCTCTTACTTCGGAAGAACGCAAGGTGGATAATATTGTTCTCTCATGGCTTCTTACGACTCTCTCGGATACTCTTCAAGCACGGGTTGTGGTGGAACACCCGCGATCCGCTAAAGAAGCCTGGGACTTAATTTCCGACATTGTTAAGGACAATAAACGGTCTCGTACTATTGCATTAAAGGCGGAATTGAGAACCTTGAAACTTGGTGATTCAAGCATCGATGCATACTTTGCAAAGATAGAGAAAATTGCTACTATTCTTACGAGTATCGGCTCTCCCGTTAGTGGTGAAGATGTCGTGACATGTGCTCTCCAAGGGTTGCCAGACAAGTATGAGCAAGTGTGTGGTATCATTCATCACAAAAAGAAATTTCCTGACCTAAAAACGGTTCGTTCGATGCTAACTACCGAAGAGATGCGGTTGAAGTCCAAAGCTCAAGCTCTCCCCGTGGAGTACTCCTCCGCTTCTCCTATGGTTCTCATGACCGGATCAGGTACTTCTCGTCGCCCATCTACTCCTCAAGTTAAGTCGTGGAGACCGTGTTATAACTTTGCTAAGAGTATGTGTCGGTTTGGTGAGGGTTGCAAATTTGTTCATGATGAAAATGTTAAAGCTAATTCTAACAGTGGTGTTGTGTCAAATGGGAACACAACTGATGATGTCTTAGCTAAGTTATTGGAAAGATTGGGTTTATCTACACATGTTGCAACAGGTGGTAGGAATAAAAATACTATTGTTACTACACCTTCTGTTAACCAATTGAACCCAGTAGTTTTTCAAACCAACACTCCCTCAACCGTAAGACCCTCAAGCCCAATACTACTACCTCCAGGCCCGACATACTACCCAACCCCAGGTTTTGGTTATCATCAGGCCCATGTCTTAGGCCCAACTGCCTATAATACTCCACCCCCTGGTTTTGGATACCCGGCTCAACCTTTTGCACCAGCCCAACAACCTTCCTATGGCCAGGCCCAACCAATAACTAGTATTCCGGCTCAATCGTCGCAGCAGGCCCAACCGATTCCCACTACAACAGTTAACCCCGGGCAGGAGACCACATTACCACATGCCTTCACTGTCGGGACTCTTCATGATCCTAGTGCCGGTGCTTGGAATATGGACACAGGTGCGAGTTCTCATATTAATGATTCGGTTCATAATCTTAGTGATGTTTTTAATACTTGCATTTATTCGTCTGTCTCGGTTGGCGACGGTCATTCTATACCTGTCACCAATACGGGCCATAGTATTTTGCCAACCCCTTTTAGACCCCTTCACCTAAATAACGTCCTTGTTACACCATGAGTGTGGAGGGGTAAAAGGTGAAGTCACCAAGGTATCAACAAAGTCATTCACAATGGGAATACTTTGGATGGGTTGAGGTTGGGTAGTCACATCCAAGAGAGTACTTGGAGTGAAGGGTGAGGATAGCTCATTCATTCTAGATTGGAATGAAGAGGAGGTAGAACCATGAGAATGGTTGGTACCATGGGTTGAGGTAGTCTTGCATGGAGCAAGAGGTGGTGAGGGTGATGAAGAGATGAGAATTAGAACAATCTCATTCTTAGGTGTGTGAAAGGGTGAAGAGTTAAGTTTGGGCAACTTAATCTTAATCTTAAAGTTTTTCTTTGAAGTGGATGTTTTGGAAGAATTTGAGGTTCTTGTAGAAACCATGGTTGTAATGAGAGGTTTAAGGGTTAAGGATGAATGGTTTGATGTGTGAAGAACATGGCTAACAAGGTAGGTTTAAAAGGGTGAGGGGATGATCAAAACTAGTAATGGGTTAAAAACATTTTATGTGAATAATGAATTTAGGTAACCTAGTTTAGGAAATGTGCAGGTTTTTGCAAAGAATCAAGCAAGGTTTACACAGATTAAGGAAAATAGTGTAAAGCAAAGATTATGTCGGACACAATAGCCGGCGGTTCCCTATCTAGGGTGGGCGGTTTCTTATCGATAAGGAACCGCTGGTCGATATGGAACCGCGACCAGAGATGTTCAAAAATTGCACTTCCTCAAACTTTGGTTAGCACAGATTTTTTACCAAAGGATTATCAAGCCAAAGTTAACTACTGACCAAAATCTAGGAAGCTAACTAACACATAGGATGCACAAAGCTATGCAAATCGTAAACACGATGGCATAGAAAATTATTAGGATAAAAATAACAAGTAATCTGTTGGAAATGTGTTTTCCCAAAGAAAGTCTCGGTCACATCATTATTAGCATAGATCACGAGCTATAGAATATTTAGAACTTTGTAACTTGGAGCGACCTCCCTTAGGGGGAGATTGTTGGAAATACGTTTTACGTATTTGTGAAGGATCGGTCGCTCCAACGACAATTATGTAATAGGCTCGTGATCCACTTTATAATGTATAGTCCATATAGCCCACATGTAGGGTGGGCTATATATATACCCCTCCTAGCATGTTAGGAGGGGGTTGGTTAATTCATTTCACACACTTTCATTTAATCTAATCTTACTTTCTCTCTCTACTTTTCTTCCCTCTCCTTTCTCTCTCTACACCTAATCTCCTTCTTCCCCATCTCTTCCACCAAATCCATAGATCTAATCCTTCATTTACCAAATCCTTAGAATTAGTAGGCCTTCAATTAGTATCAAGAGCCATGGTTGAATCTTAGGATTTGCATTTTTTTTATCTTTTGATTTGGTGGTAAAAATCCTTTCTCTTCTAATTTTTTATCTATTTTTTTATAAATTTTATCAATTTTCATTTTTTATCAGTTTTATTTTTTACGTTTTTTTTTATAATCAGTTTTTTCGTATGTTTTTTACCATCAGTTTTTGATTATCAGTTTTTCTTTTTCAATAATAAGTTTTTTATTATCACATTTTTTAATCCTTTTTTGATTCAGTTATTTTTTTAATCAATTTTTTTAATCAGTCATTTTTTTTTATATAATTTTTTAATCAGTATTTTTTTCTCAGTTTTCTTTTTCATTTTTTTAACAGTCCAAAACAGTCAAAAAGTCCAATCTGATTAACTCGTCCATTAGTCAATCTGTCATATCTGTCTACAGTCCAAACAGTCCAAAAATTATCAAAAGATCTGTATTTTTCCATCCAGTTTTGAGATCGAGCGATTTCATTTTTCCGAATAGACAATCTTTCCGAGTAGACAAAATTTTCCGAGTAGACAAAACTTTCAGAATAGACAAAAAAGTTCCGAATAGCCAAAAAAGTTCCGAATAGCCAAAAAAGTTCCGAATAGACTTTCCGCATAGAAAAAGTTCCGAATAGCCAAAAAGTTCCGAATAGCCAAAAAGTTCCGAATAGCCAAAAAGTTCCGAATAGCCAAAAAGTTCCGAATAGCCAAAAAGTTCCGAATAGCCAAAAAGTTCCGAATAGCCAAAAAGTTCCGAATAAGAAAAAAAACTTCCGAATAGGAAAAAACTTCCGAATAGGAAAAAACTTCCGAATAGGCTTTTCTAAAACAGTGACTTTTGACTCAATCCTCAACCAACAGACTCCATTTTTTTATTATCAAGACTCGACCAACAACATCACACTCTCACACTCTCCCTCGACAAACAAACATCCGGACACCCATCTCGTCTCAAAAAACGACCTCTCGACTCGACCCAAAACAGTAACTCTCTCCCTCACCGAAGCCCCTCACAGTCTCGACTCTATCTCACCCACCCACCCTCGACATACTCGACACCTACCCACGTCTCACTCAATACTCAAACCCACACCTCTCGACTCAACAGACTCACTGACTTTGTCTCTCGACCCTCGAACCACTCACCCTCTCGTCCCCACACACCTCACAATTCTCCCAACACTCTCGAACCACCCTCATCTGACCCACCCTAGAAACCCACTCAACAACAAAACTCACTCTCTCACCTCGTCACACGACCCTCACAAGACTCACAATCTCTCGACTCAGATAAACCCCACAAACACCCAATACCTCTCGTCTTACACCAACACTCTCGACTCCATCGACATCCTTCTCTCGACACAGACACTGACCCTAGAAGAACACCTTCGTCGAACACATCACCATTCGTCTCGACTCATAACACACACAAACACACCCAAAGACTCGATCAAGACTCTCGACCCTCACACCAGAAAGACGCTACAGAAGAGAGAGACAACAAATCAGACCATAAAGAAAATAGAAACACTTTACCCGAGACCTCAATAAAGAGACCTTGAAGATTCATCTCTGTTTCTATTCGTGCAGACCGAGATTGATGTATAATTGATAAATCTTTCTGTGGTGGTTTTGGAGATCATACTTGTTTGTTTGGAGATTATATTGAGGAGAGTTGTTTGGTGGTTGTGGAGGTGTTTAGATTGATTGTAGCTGATTTGATCATCATTTTAGGCAAGGATTTATTAATAGCAGCTACGTCAGATCAGTGGATAGTGGTGCCATCACCAATATCAGTGATTGATATCGAAATCGAAGGTGCTTCAATTATCATATCTTTAGTATCAAGCGAGGATGCATCATGAAGGATGATTTTGGTTGTCTAAGATCAGATCATGTTGTTTGGTGGTTGAGTTTAGCTGATTCAAAGAAGGGGCGGAGATAATAAGACTATTAGGTTGAGAGGATTTAGGAGAGTGGCTGCGTTTTTTTTTAGAGATAAGATTAGGGTTGGGGTGAGAAAAATTAGGCTTTCATTTGTATACTACTTATATCCAGGAAAATCAGACGGAGATAACAAGGGTGTTGTTTGGGAGTTGGTATTCACGCCACGTGGGTCTCCCATTGCCACGTTCTTTTTTTTTTTTTTTTTTTTTTTCTTTTCTTTTAACAAATCGGAAATGGGCCACTCCAACAAATTTTAAATTTTAGCTACTTGCAAATTTTAGCTATTTTTTTATATAACAAATGCTTATGTTTTAAATTTAGTTTCATTTACACAAGTTTCTTATCAACTTTATGTTAATTTATTAAATTTAAACAAAAATTTGTTAAGCTATTTTATATATAAGTGGACTCTGAAATATCGTGGCAAGGTGACGGGATTTATTTTGACGAGACTAAGAACCATTAATTTCTCAATCAGTAATTCGTCACGACATTGTTCATCGACATCTTTCATCGATATTCAATGGATTCATTAGATTCAACGTTTCAAGAGGGAGAATTGCATCAAGTGCAAGCCAACGCTAGAGAAAGTGGCATCACTTCATTTCAAATGCTTCAGTCTCATCTGGTCACTATTTCGGGGATTCAAGGAGGGAGCGAATTTGTGACAATCTTTGGCCAAGATCGTCATATATTCATCGACTCAATTTTTACCATCTTGCCCCAACTGGCAGAGCAACTCAACAATGAAACCTTTAATCACTCTGCATCGGCACTTGCTTATAAGGCTCTTGTGACACAACTCACGCCTTTCCTCCGATTCAATATCATCCAACCTGAAAGTTCATTGATTTGCCAATCATTTCTTCGAGATACACATACTGAACTTCGAGTCTTCCGTGATACAATTCTGAAACTCATGACATCAGTCTCGTCTTCGATTTATCAACAATCACAACTTCAGCAAACGTATGATAATGGAGTGCAAGAATCAATGCCGCAGATGCAAGAGGAGAATGGTCATACGGTTGACAACTTGGAGCCTAACGATGGCAAGAGCACGGATTCAGAAGGACAACATGATATCAGTGGCACGTCGGGGAATGTTCACGAGATTTCTCTTGATGACACCTTACCCATTTATGACGAAGAGCCTACAAACATGGTACAATGTGATGTTAATTATGATGTATATGCTGATGACTTACCGCATATTGAGCATTCGAAACCTAATTATGACAAACATGGGATGGAAAAGAGTGATAGAAATACCACTTCTGACTCATCCGATGTGAGTCATAATGGGGGAGAAAGTATTCAAAATGCTAAACATCATGATAATTGTCCCATAACTGCTTCATTGATTGCTTCTGATTCCAAGATTAGAGAGCTCGAAATGATCGTAGCTCGGCAATCAAAAGATCTTGAGGATGCCAAACTTGAATTTTCTAAGAAAACGGTCAAATTTGAAACATACTTTGAAAAACTTGAAAAGTCAAACGTTGTTCTTGAAAGAAAATTGGATCAAACTGTTTTAGATTCTAAAGCTGAAAAGGATAATCTTTTGAAACAAATTCAACTGCTTGAATCTAAGTTGGCATCCTAAGATAACTTGCTCAAAGAGAATGAGACTTTAAAGGCCCAAGTACAGGAAAAGGTTTTTGCTATAGCTGCGTTGAAAAACGAGTTAAGGAAAAGTAAAGGACCTAGTATGGACACTAAGCTTGAGAAACCATCAATCTTGGGGAAACCGCCTACAAATCAGTTCGTCAGACAACCGACTGTCAGACAACCTACTGCATTTGGATCCGAGCGATCACAATCCTCGAGACCGCGGTTTGCCTCCCAAGTTGATTTGGGTCATATTTCTAGAACTGTCACTCCAGCAACTAGGCCCAATGTGATCACTCCAGCTTTAGCAAGACCAAATCATATGATTGCCTCTAGTTTCCCTAAAAATATCAAGACCACGTCTAGAACTAGTTCAAATGACGTTTGCCATGAACCTGATCTTAGGGAAGCTAAGCAAAAGACACATGTAAGAGATAGGAATTCCAAACCCAGTCAGATGCCTTCTAGTGTACCCAACACTGCTAACCGTAGCATGTCCAATTCTAGGAGCATCAATCAATCATCTAAGGATTCTAGATCTTACTCGGACATTAAATATGCTACTTGTAAAACATGTAGAAAATGTGTCTTTACGGCAAATCATGATGCTTGTATCAAAAAATTGCTGAATGAGGTGAACTCCCGTGCTAGACTTAAATCCCAGTGGGTAGCTAAAATCAAACCCTTTGGTAAGATGTGGCGCCCCACTGGTAGAACTTTCACTCTTGTAGGAAACGAGTGCCCTTTAACTAGGATAGCCTCTGATTCTACGAAGACTACTAGGGAGGAAATTGCAAAGGATGATACATCACTTAAGCCTGAACTTAAGATTTTCTATAAAAGGAAACGTTTGCCAAATAAGACAAGTGAATCATCCCCTCAGGCCACCTCTGACACAAGTAAAGCCAACTGTGAACCCCCACGTGCTTCAAAAATAGATATCTCTAACCCATGCAAAAGTATACAAACTCCTAATGAGAATGCAGGTACCAAAGTTGATGTTCCAAAAGAACGAAGCGGTCCAATCGTTGTGTACCGTTCAACTAAGGACACTCTTAGAGTTTGGTTGCTGAAGAAGCAGATATCAGAGAAACAAATGTCTCAGGGGATTCATGGTTAAGCTGCACAAAGGACTTACAGTCACATAACAGACTGTAACTCGATCTTCAAAGACAGGAAAGTTTATCGCCGATGATAAACTTATCCTAACAACGAGAAATTAAGTTTTCTCGGGCATGAGCTAATATTAAAAACATTCGAAGTTTTTAAGCTCATGCACAATGACTTACAGTTAAATGTCAGACTGTAACTCGAACCTCAAATAAAGGAAAGTTTATTATTAATGATAAACTTATCCTCATAACGAGAAATTCAGTTTTCTCGGTCATGAGCTTATCTTAAAACATTCGAAGTTTTAAGCTCAGAAAGGAAAGTGTATCTTTTAAATAAGAGAACTTTTCCTCGTAACGAGAAATTAACCTTTCTCGGTCATGAGCTTTCCGTTAAAACAGTCAAAGTTTTCAAGCTCATGAACACGACTTCTAAGTAAATGTCAGCTTAGGACTCGTTCTTCAGATAAAAGGAAAGTTTATCGCCGATGATAAACTTATCCTTAACAACGGGAAGTTTACAACTTCTCGGACTTGAGCTCGCTTTTAAGATATTCAACATCTTAAGCTCAAGTAATTGTTTTTCAAAACTTTGAACACAATTTTTCAAGAATTTCTCAAAAGATTTTTCTAAATCTTTCAAAATTGTGTGTTCAAAAATGTTTTGATAAAAAGAGCATGTCTTCTGGAATCGATAATATTTACGAACCTAGAAATGTCATTCAATAATGACACGGGGTTGTAAATAAAGTTCGAGCAGAAGTTCAAACTTTTAAAACATGCTCAAAATGGCTTGCTATTATTTCAGATAGCAACCCGCTTTTCATAATCAAGTCAAGCATTTCACCGGAAAGCTTTGACTCAACAACGGGAATTAATTTTCTCGGGGACGTGACGAGGTGACCAACATTCGTGAACAAGAACCATGTGCTTCTTTCATATGCTGTTCTCCATTATTCAGGTCCAACCTCGTACATTGCTAATCTTGTGAATTCATTATCATATATTGATCTTTGCACGTGTTAAATACCTTACACTTGTGTTTAAAAGGTATTTAATTTACGTTTCAAGTACACCCTCATTAATTTGAGGGGGAGCTTGTGTAATTCATGAAGATAATTGGATTTGCATTTTTCTTCCCAAATTTTCTTAAAACGCTATTAAATCAATTGATATTAAAAACATCGATTGGGTTAATATTTTTAATATGGGGGAGAAAATGTGATTTAATATGGGAAATGATCAATCACAAATGGTTTGACTTAACGTGTTAGCTCATCCCGACATGTGCGAAATGTTTTCGAATATCGTAGCATATGTTAAGGGGGAGCAAAATAGATTTGCACTTCAAAATGGATTTCATGGTGACATACACTTACCCAAAACATCTCTATTCACGACGGTGAAGATTGTGGTGACATAAGGATGGTAGGATAGGTTAAAGTCCAATGATTTCTCTAGAACCGGAGGAATCTTCCCAAGGACATTCCATAGCTAGAAATAGTAGTCCTTAGGAAAGATGGAGAAAGATTGTGAACGTAGCTGAATGCCGACCAAGTACTTAAGTTAGCACTGAAACAATCACAACAAGGTGCTAGTGATGACGTATTGGTAAGCATTGAAGGGGTTGAAGAATGAAAAAGAATTGTAAAGATAAAGGGTGTAAAGAAAGAAGCCCTCCTTACAACCTTAGGCAGAAACCGGGTCAATTCATATGCTATTAAGATCATTTTAATGATTCTTGATATTGAAGATAGACATCATGGACCCAGTGATGCAATGCACAACCCTTCCCAGCTAACTCAAATATCTCTCAAAAGGTATTTGTTTTAATCACACGGAGATCAACACATTATCTACTGGTTTATTCACTCCGAATAAATTGGTATTGAAAAGGTGGCACTCCTCTCCAGCCTCCGATCACTAAAATCCAAAATGCACGATCGAGTCTTGAGCCATTTGAGATCATCATATATCTCATTAGGACACACTTTCATAGTTACTTGCTTCTTCACACACTGTGAAAAGTAAGAAAGTTCTTAAGAGTCCTACGCAAAATCTTCATGATCTTGCCTGAACATCCGAGTAATACGAAAGTATTTACAATGAAGATGGAAATCCTTCTTGAGCGAATATCAAAAAGCTCATGGTAGGTGACTTGTGCGATTCTTTATGAATCAAACTTGTGATAACTGGAAAGCAACAGTGGTTTAATTCTTAAATGAATTTAAACACGTTCCAGGCCTCTACGCATTATCATATGATCTTGCCAGAACATTCAGAGTGACTCTTTATTGATCACAGTGACGAGTGGAAATCCTTCTAGTGTTAACATCAAACAGCACTTGGTAGGTAACTTGCAAGATTCTTTATGAATCAAGCTAGTGACAACTGGAAAGCAACGATGGTGCGGTTCTTAATTGAACTTCACTTGTTCCAGGAACATGAATTGACGGCTTCAAATCATGCGGATAATATTATCCAAATGATTCACTCTTTACGTTCGCAGTCAGCTTTGGACGGTCGAGTAAAGAGAACGGGTTTACCCGCGAAATCTTGTCAAGGAGGTTCTTAATTGAAACTACCTGCCACAAGTACGATATTTAATATCGTCCAACGGTCTTCACCGGCCGGAGGTAAAATGCTACCGAATTAGAATGAAATGTTCAAGGCCATTTCATCCGTGTATATGTTTTGTTGCTAACTGTCTTATGCAGCGTAACAAAAAGGTGGCATTGCGGTGTACAATCCAGAAGAAGTCGTTACCACATGCTTATACTACATACAATTAGTACTTCAACAAATTCAAGAAAGTCTGAAGGTCAAGTCTTCCGCTGTATCAAACTCTGAAGCTTTCAAGAATTTAAAGGTATAAGTATGTGGAACATGAAGTCACGAAGAGGCAAATTTCACAAGTGATGAATGCACAAGGTCAAGGCAAGGAAACATGCTCAAGACTAAAGTCAAAGATCACATCAAGCATATTCACAAGAACAAGATCGAAGACTCAAGCATAGTATGCTAGGTTTAAGATTTTGTAAAATGGTGTGACCTCCCTTAGGGGGAGATTGTTGGAAATGTGTTTTCCCAAAGAAAGTCTCGGTCACATCATTATTAGCATAGATCACGAGCTATAGAATATTTAGAACTTTGTAACTTGGAGCGACCTCCCTTAGGGGGAGATTGTTGGAAATACGTTTTACGTATTTGTGAAGGATCGGTCGCTCCAACGACAATTATGTAATAGGCTCGTGATCCACTTTATAATGTATAGTCCATATAGCCCACATGTAGGGTGGGCTATATATATACCCCTCCTAGCATGTTAGGAGGGGGTTGGTTAATTCATTTCACACACTTTCATTTAATCTAATCTTACTTTCTCTCTCTACTTTTCTTCCCTCTCCTTTCTCTCTCTACACCTAATCTCCTTCTTCCCCATCTCTTCCACCAAATCCATAGATCTAATCCTTCATTTACCAAATCCTTAGAATTAGTAGGCCTTCATAATCCAAACAAGTAGTATTAGTTAATACACAACCAAAATAAAAGTAAAAAGAAGCAAATGTTCAACATCACATTACATGTTTACCAACATGTATACTTTGAAACATTTCAAAGTCTTCATCTTCTTTTCTTGCCCAATCCCTTGATCATGTTTCCCAAGTACTTGAATCCCTTCCTTGACTCAACTCGATGATTATGTAACTCACCTCGAGTCCTAAGATTCTCACGGTAGAGATGCTTCATATTGAGATCTTCCGGTACTTTACTAGAGGAATAATTAGGTGGAGGAGCTAAGTCTTCAAGTCCATCCACAAATGAGTTTGAGGATGGGTGGGAATTACTCGAAGAGTTGAAATGAGAACTAAAACCTATGCCATGACCATCACTTGTTGGCATATAGGTGTCCTCATCATCCGGCTCTTGATGATCGAAATTTCGCGAACCTCGATCACTTCTAGGCTTTCTTTCATATACCTCTTGAATAGGCAATGATTGTTGTAGAAATCCGTCTTTTAGGAAAAAGAGCGTAAAATAGGGCAAGTGGGCACGATTTAGGAAAACCGTGTATAAATGACCCTAAGTGAGTTCGTTCTCGAGGAGGCTAGTGTGTTGTGTAATGAATTGATTTTGATTGTGATTTTATTGAGAAGAAAAGAAAAGAGAAATAAGAAAGAAAGACGGTTACAAAGACGGATTAAACTAAGACGAAAAAGGCGATCACGTAAAACCGTAAATAGTGCAAAAATTAAAATTTTAACCTAAAAATTCCTAAAAATTAGTAAAAATCCACAATAATATTCTAAGAGTTTACAAAAAATCCAAACTTGCTAAAACCTTTTAATTAATTAGATAATGACTTTTTAATGCTAATTAAAGCCCTAAAATCACAATTAATTATTAAAAAGCCCTAAACAAGATTTTAAAGTTTGTAAACCTCAAAAATATCCTAATTAAGCCAAAAAGTATTTTTTAAAATTTTAAAACCAAATAAAACTATTTTTATACACTTAAAAACTATTAAAATCATGTAAAACTTAAATTAATTCTAGAAAATAATTGAAAAGACCTAAAAATATTTGGAAAGTTACAAAATTCCTAATTTAGTGTCTACAATCTAGGAAAAATGAAAAAAGTAGAAAAAACAAACTTTTAGTTTTTAATAATAAAATAATAATAAAATAATCAAAAAAATTCAAAGTTTATAAAAAAAATCTAAAAAATTACCAAAAATCTAGAATAATGTAACTAAGACAAAAATGCAATTAAAAGTTTCTAAAACCTATTTAATAATTTTATATTAAATTTCAAAGTTGGTAAAAAACCCTAAAATCCTATAAAATCAAAAATAAGACTTTTTGAAAACTTTTTTAGCTGTAAACCTCAAAAATATAATTAAAAACCTAAAAACTATTTTTTAAGATTTTTAAAACTACTTTATCTATTTTTATTCACTTTCTAAAATTTAAACTAAAAATAATCCTAAAAAATTAATTACTTACGGGAAAAATAATATTTTTAAACCAAAAAGTCCTAAAACCTAGTAAAAACCAAAGAAAAATGCTAACTGGTAAAAATCCAAGAAGAATAAGCTGAAAACAACTTATAAATAAGCTGAAAAGTTTAATAAGCTAAAAACAGATACTCCTTAAATAACTAATGTTGCAAAGAGTTACCAATCAAAGACCCTAGGGCAGATGGTAAACGCGTTTGTGTGTGGGAGGAGTGGCGCAGGTTCGAGTCCTGGCCACGTCCTTTTTGCTCTTTATATTTTTATTTTTTTTTAACTTTAAAACACAAAATCAGTAACTTAACTTAACTTTGAAACACACTTTCAACCCAAATTAACCAAGATTAAATCACTAAAATGCCAAAAACGTGCTCAGATTGTTCTAAATAACTGATGAACAAAAATAGATTCTTCACAAGTGAAGAAATAATCAAGAGGACTTGATTTTGGTTTCTTGTTGGTTTTTGATGGACAAAAGGGCACCCCTATACTCAGTTGAGTATAGGGAGTCAACAGCAAACACAAAACAAGCAAGATCAACACAAAAATCAAGCACAAAGATCACCAAATAGTTTCTGATATGGCATACACAAGTCTGGGGGTATTTGCTGGTTTTATAGGTCAAATGGTGAGATTCAAACCCTAAGATTAATGCACACCAATCAAACAACTAGCATACAAGTTATCACAAACCTCAAATGACCTATCTCCTAACAGATTATCAACTTGATGAACAAATTCAACCCAAATCAATCAAGCAAGGGACGTTTCTGATTTTAAGCTATATGGCCAAATTTTAACATGCAACTTGTTACTTAAAACCTACCAAACTAAAAACTTAGTGCACATATCACATAACCATAACCAAAGAAGTGTGTGAGACAGATTTTAACACAAGATTCTTGTCACAAATCTCAATTAAATAGCTAATCCAAACACTCCTTAAGATTTCAGAAAGTGAAATTTTCAAACAAAATCTTAACTAAATTCAACCAAACTGATTTAAACAACTTATATCATGCAAACAACCAACTAATCAGTGAAATCAAACACTTAAAACAACAAATGCACAACTTGCAGTCAAAATCATACAAATCACACAAATTCAGTAATTTATGAAAACTAAAAAGGGAAACAAGGGACTACCTTGTTGGGCCTACATCCAGGCCCAACCAAGGCTGCTTTGCCTTCTCCAACAGACCCGGGCCTGTGCAGAACTTCTTGGACAAACAATCACAATGGAACCTGCCAAAAAAATGAACACACAATACCAACTTTCTGATTTTAAGACCTTTTAAATCCAACTTGAACAATCCTAATAACCTTGAACTTGGAACACCTTTTGAAACAAGAAAAATATCAGAAACCTTGGAATCCAATTCCACTTTCACTTCATAGGATCCAAGGGTTTCTGATAATTTTCAAACAAATTTTGAAAACTTTCTGAAAACTGAAACAAACACAAAGTGTTTACACAATTTGAAAAATGGAACTCAGCTAGGCTTTCAACACACACACAACTTTTAATAATTATAAATAGGAATTAAATTGTTTAAACACAAACATCAAACTTTTATATCATTAAAAAGGAATTACAAATGAGAAAGCCAAAAACTGGAACAACGAAATACAACCCACATACGGGTGTATTTATACTAGTCTATAGAAAATACTAGAACTAAAACCCTAGCCATGGAATGCCCTAAAATGCCCTTGCTGTTTGATTGAATTCTTGGTCAAAAAATGGTATCTTGTGAGCCTTGTACTTGGACAGCTGTTGGAACTTCATCTTGGACGTTTGTTTGGTCTTGGGGACCAAGGAGTTGATCTCAGACGTTGGATGTGTCCCCTCATATGGTTTTGTGGAAAGGGATTTGAGCAGGGAGGGCCAGGGGTGTCATATGGGTTGAGTGGGGTTGATTAGGGATGTGGGTTTTGGTGAGAGTGACCTTAATCATTGATCTGGAAAGGGGGAAATAAAACCCCTTTGTTTTCAGTTTAATTGTACCTGGGAATTGTTAGGGTTTAAGGGTGATTAGGGAGGGTTTAATCCATTTTGGGTAAATAGATTTTTAAATTAAGTGTTTGAGTGGGAAAGTTAAGAGGTTTGACTGGTGGGTTGACCAGGTTTATTTACTAAACCTGGGTTGTGGGCTGGACGGGTTGGGTTGGGTAATGGGTTTGGGTAAATGGGTCAAGCTGAGGTGGAGGGTGACGTGTAAGGAGGGGATAGGTGGGTGGAGTTTTTATGTCTGGGCAGTTTTGGCCCCCAAGGTTTCTTCTTTCTTTCATGTTGTAATAAAACAGCAAAACTTCCATTCCCTTTGTATTTAACTTTGGCAGATTGTCATTTTTGGCACATATTGTTTCCAAACTTAAAACAAGGACCATAAATGCATATTTTTGGAATCTTCAAGGGTAAAACTTGTATAATCTTCAAACATGGAGGACCTTTGTTGACAATCTTAATTTCTTCAAGGGCTTATCTTTCCAAGTCTTCAAAAATGAGGGACTAAAGTTGCCAATCTTCAATTCTTCAAGGTTCATTTTGGAAATTCCAGATTTGGGTCCGGTTCATTGTGTGGCTTCGTTTCCCGTGTTCGTTTTTAAATGATTCTTGTGATATTTTTGTCATTTCCTCAATATCCATACCTAAAATACACAAGCAACAAACACGAGCATATATTTGGCAGTTTTAATGATATTTTATGCATTTTAAGCCCGATTTGGACGATGAGACTATGTATAAAAGCAGTCTCATCACTCCCCCATACTAAACCATTGCCGTGCCCTCACGCAATGCTAGAATGTAGCACCTCCAAAATTCATATTTATTCACTTTATTGAAATGATAAACTAACTACACTACTACTATTACTACTACTTGTGTTTTAGACATAATGTATGATTTTCATTGCAAAATGGGACGTTTAGGTTCATAGAATAAGAACACGTGAATGCTTCGTTAGAAATAATTTCATCGTCCTCGATTTTCACCTTAATTCCATGCCAAGCGTGCAACGAGATCATTGTCATTATAAGTTAGTAATGCTAACACTACTCATATGCCCTAATCACGTACTTATCCTCCCATTATTCCTAAGTTGTATCTCTTATATTTTATTTTGTCTTGAATGTTTCACGAGGATACATCATTGACTTATGCGATAATAGAGATTTAGGTCTAAAAATAGAGTCCTAACGGTGTAATTAAGACCATCAAATCAATAACCCCTCCTAATAGACAACGATGTTAAAAAATTAAGTTGACAAGAAGGATCGATAAACACCGTTTTATAACGGTTTTGAACATGAGACTTATTACCAAGACTTTTATACTCCCCCTAACGGAAGGGCCTTATTATCTTTGGTTTACCTCCATCTTTTATTCAACTCCGCCATGGAGCTTTTATTATGACTTCGGTCTTGCCTTGCCTTTTATTATCCGCCTCATCGGTGGTTTTATTAGCCAAAGACGTATATCCTCACGCTAAAGCGAATTTTGTATCTTTAAAGCTTCGAAGATTAAGGCTTGATTCACTATCAATTTTGCATAGATTTTAGGCCTTGTGGGGCTTCAAATTGTTTGCTAGATTTAGGTGAGCACTTGAAATCTTATTATTGGGTGAAGCTTTCGATTATTGAGGTTGCCAATACTTCAAAATCGTGACGCTGGCGATACCTTAATGTCTTCCTAATTTAATTACACGGAAGCTACTAGAAAAGACTAGAAACCCAACAATCCTAACTAAACCGCTAAGTCAATATTTATTAAGCAAAAAATATTTACATGTGAAGGGAGAATAAGCAAACAACGAGAACACATGAGTTTTTGAAAGAATACGAGTACTCTACGTTTAGCATAGTAACTTATAATTAACTCTATTATTTCTCGTCCTCATTTATGAGACTTAGCCTAATATAAGTTAAGGAATCAAATCTAAGTGCTCAACACGCACGGTCGAGTCAAAAATTACTCTTATTCTCGCCATCGGAAAACCTACATTCGTGTCTTCAAACACTTATAAAATATGAGAAAAAATTTAAAATTTGGCCATTTTTAGCATTATTTGCAACAAAACGATAAACAAAAAGATAAACTTTGGAAAGCGTGAAGGTTTGGCAAGGCAAGTATCTATTCACCCCCCCATACTAAAGTTAAACATTGTCCTCAATGTTTCGAGTCTAGAGGTGCAAACACCCCCATACTAGAGACGTAGTCGAATGCCTAATCTAACATGGAAAGGGTGTAACCAATAAATTAATAGCCGTTTATGAAGTGTGCTAAAAACCTAAGGTTAGAACATAAAAGGATATATCATTTGGATATTGAGAAAGTCTTCAAAGCAAACGATCGAGTGCTCCCATAAAACGAACACGAGAGGCTCCAATCGTGAAGATCATGATCTAAAAACCACAATGCACAAACAACCACGGAACAAAGGTTGGAAGGGCACAAATCCCCTCACATTAACTAATTAGAAAGCAATAATATGTACATGGATAAGCATGGGTCTCCCCCACAAGGCACCTTGTTTTTTATAACCGAGTCAAAAGCTCGACTCGAATCCCCATAAATGTGATCATTTTGGGATAACATGGTATGGTCAATTTTTAGTGGGGCTTACATGATAAACAAGGCCCAGAAACAACCGGTATAAAGGACTAGTTCCTTTGATGGTGCAAAATACCGGGATCGAAGATGGCGTTCTCGTTTTCATTGGAAAAACAAATCAACGCCACTTCATCATAAGTCAACAAAAACTCAAAAAGTTTCAAGAAATAGAAGGGTGGGACAATGGGTAAGTCATAGAAACATTGAGCTACTCGAGGTAGACTCGCACCAATCAAATAGAAAGATTTTCCATTTATTGCATCGGTGGAAGACCGAGATTTCCCTTTATAAGCAATTCCAGGATCAAATATCTCGTCCTCGGTGGAGAAAGGGGAGGGAACATAAGGGGATTCCCCCACACTAAGTCCACACAAAGCATCGTCAAAAGGAGAAGACGAGCTTGTAGTACTCAAAACACGTGGTGATGACGGAGTTAGGATTGTAGAAAAATCTTTTAAATTCAATTCAAAATCTTTTCCTTTTTCATCTTTTAAACTCTCCTTGTGAAAACCCGATTTAATTATGTCAAAAATATTTGGTGTTTCTAAAGCAATGTTAGTCACACTAAAAATTCTCACATTTTGAAACCGTTTTGGTAAAGGTGGTGGTAAGTTTTCAAAACGTTTGTCAACAAAGAAAACTCCCCCATCGGGATAAACATATTCATCATCCGAAGAATTACTCGAGATTGGAATCGTAGGCTTAACACTCTTAACCTCCACCGGCGGAGGGGACGGAACTTCATTTTTCTCAACAACTCCTAAAACTCTATTTGAAATTCTTTTGCAAATGTTTTTGATGGGATTGACATTATACAAAGACGTGATAGAATACACATGAGAAAGTGTGGAGTTTTGGGTTGCATTAATGACGAGTTCTTCCTCATTGAAACGAAGAGTGATTTTCCTTGCATGCACATCGATAAGTGCTCTCGAGGTATCCAAAAAATATCGACCTAAAATTAGCGGAACTTTAGGATCGATGGGAATGTCAACAACAATAAAGTCTACAGGATAGTAGAACTTTCCAACTTTCACAAAGACGTCCTCGACAACTCCACAAGCTAGAATCGTAGAATGATCGGCCATTTCGATTGACATTCTTGAAGGAGTGAGATTGGGAAGATTGAGCGATTTAAAAATCTCAAGAGGCATCAAATTAATACTAGCACCAAGATCGGCCAAGGCGTAGCATTCTTCCATGTCTTGTATAGCACATGGGATTAAAAACTTTCCAGGATCACCGACTTTTTGAGGTATGCGGCTTAGAAAAACCGATGAACAACTAGACGATTTTTGCAATTTTTCTTTGTTATTCAACATACTTTTGAAGTTCGCGGCAAATCGAGGCATCATGACTAAGGCGTCGGCAAAACTTATATTAAAATGCAAGTCACGAAACATTTTCATAAAAAGTTCAAATTGATAATTATTTCGTTCTTGTGCCTTTTCCTTGTCTCGTCTTGAAGGGTATGGTAAAGGCGGTGTGGGTTGGGGCATAGGCATAGGCATCGGCCTTGGAATCTCGGGTTCCATGATTGGTGTGGGTTCAACCGTAGGTGTGGTTTGAGTGGTACTTCGTGGGCTTGGAATTTGCTCCTTTTCAACCACCACCTCGGGTTCTTTCTCTTTTTCCTTCTCCATAGAAGTACTTGGACGAGAAATGGGTTCTTTGAAAGTTTTACCACTACGAGTAGTAATAACCTTCAATTCTCCTTTCGGGTTCACGATGGTATCACTAGGAAGACCACCCGAAGAAGAGGGCTTACACATGATAGCTTCAAACATTTTTCCCATTCGGTCTTCAAACTTAGATTGCCTAGCATCCGCTTTCAACAATTCTTGCTTAATCTCATGTTGACCTTGCTCCATTTTTTGTTGATTTTGTTGGAGTCTTTGAACATTTCCTTCCATTTTATTAGCATGAGTTTTAAGTTCATTAGCAAGTTCGTTTTTAAGCTCGTTTTTCAACTCGGATCTTAAGCTAACCATCTCACGTTGCATATTGTCAAACTTAGCATCGTTTGTCTTAGCATAATTCAAAAACTCTCCTTGAAGATTTTTGGTGTGATCATTTTGAAAACCTTGAGTCAAAGTTTGAAAATCACGGTTTTGGTTTTGGTTTGAAATTTGCCCATTTCCACTTTGATAATTACCCTTGTTGTAATTCCTTTGATTTCCTTGGTAATTTCCACCTTGGTTGTTGTTTCGATAATTATTAGCATTTTGATTTGGTGGAGCTTGATTTTGGCGGGAACCTTGACCGATTTGGTTATAAGTTCCCGTGGCTACATAAGCACTCGAAGTGTTACCATCCGCGGTAATGCACTCGGAAAGATCATGAGCTCCACCACACGACAAACAACTCTTAGAAACCGCTTTAACCGAAGCGGAATACGAAGCTTCTTGAGCTTTCCAATGGGACATAAGGCTAGCAAATCTATCAAAAAATCGATTTTCTTCATTTGCCTCATCATGTAAAGCATTAACGCTACGAGACGATGACGAGCCCAATTTGGCAACACTCGGTGTGTTACGAGGGCTATAAACCTTAGACCTATTCTCAATTATGACCAAAGCTTCCTCAACCGTTTTACACAAAAAATTACCGCCCGCGGCGGCATTCAAATAATCTCTTTCATGATCATTAAGTCCATTGTAAAACGTGTCGATTTGGTGCAAGTCGGAAAAACCGTGATGAGGACATTCATGTAACATCTCCTTAAACCTATTCCAAGCCGTTGAAAAACTTTCATTTGATTCTTGTGAAAATTTAGAAATCTCATTTTTCAAATGCGTAGTCTTAGAGGGCGGAAAAAATGGGTTCACGAACTTTGAAACGAGATCCTTCCACGTCAATATAGAATTGGGTGGCTCTTTCTCTAACCAAATTTTTGCGGGCCCCGCTAAGGAATACGGAAAAAGCATCATCTTAATAGAGTCATTCGAGACATCCTTAAATTTGCACGTGGCGGTAAGACGATTGAATTGGCGGATATGGTTGTGTGGATTGTCCTTCTCATCACCACGGAATTTGTTGTTTTGGATCATCGACAACAAACCCGTTTTCACCTCAAAATTCTCCGCAAGGATAGCGGGAATCACAATAGCTTCTCCATAACCCTCGGTGGGTGCTTGAAGTAACTCCATCATAGTTCGATTCGCCATGGTTGGTGCTTCTCGTACAATGGGTTCGTCAATAGGAGACTCCTCACTAGAATGAGTTGGAGTGGGAGTTTTGTTCTTTCGTCTACGTGCACGTTTTGCTTGATTACGAGTTAGCATAAACGTCACATACAACGAGGAGACGAGCAAAGAAGATTCTTTTTGGTGTTTTTAATTTTTCAATTTTTTGTGGTTTTTGATTGTATTAACTTTTTTTGGATTTTGGTGAAATGTATTAAGTAGACAAAAATCTACAAATCTCCTCCTTAATCAAATCTCTTGATTAAAGAAGCCTCAAGGAATGAAAACGATCACGTGAAGTAAACGCCTTCGATGACTTTAGAACGATGGTGGAACACCAAATCGTTCAAGAGGGTTTAATCAATTGAAACCAAGAAAATATATATGATATGTAATAATACTTTGGGCGGCAAAACCCTCGATTAGCTCTCAAAATCAAATACGCACAAGCAAGCGGAGGAAACGAGGCGGCGCGAAGCACTTAAGAGCCTTTTTCCTTTAGATCGTGAAATACAACCGCCTTATACCCACCTTATAGTTTGTATTTTTCAAAATCGAGCTTCACGAAAGTATTTATCTATTTTTGCCTTTTTTTCTTTGGTTTGAGATTCGAATACAATGATTGGGTAATGACCTCCCAAGTCAAGGCTGTGATTTCTCACGTATTTGGAGTACTTGTAAATTTATTGTTCTACGTATACAATATAGTAATAGTATTCACAAAAAACGAAAAACCGATAATACGTATTAGTAGAGTGCTACTAATACAAATACTAATTATGGCTATATAAAAAACAATAATTGTTCAATCAAAACACAACACGCCTCCCCGGCAGCGGCGCCAAAATGATTGTTGTAGAAATCCGTCTTTTAGGAAAAAGAGCGTAAAATAGGGCAAGTGGGCACGATTTAGGAAAACCGTGTGTAAATGACCCTAAGCGAGTTCGTTCTCGAAGAGGCTAGTGTGTTGTGTAATGAATTGATTTTGATTGTGATTTTATTGAGAAGAATAGAAAAGAGAAATAAGAAAGAAAGACGGTTACAAAGACGGATTAAACTAAGACGAAAAAGGCGATCACGTAAAACCGTAAATAGTGCAAAAATTAAAATTTTAATCTAAAAATTCCAAAAATTACTAAATATCCACAATAATATTCTAAGAGTTTACAAAAAATCCAAACTCGCTAAAACCTTTTAATTAATTAGATAATGACTTTTTAATGCTAATTAAAGCCCTAAAAATCACAATTAATTATTAAAAAGCCCTAAACAAGATTTTAAAGTTTGTAAACCTCAAAAATATCCTAATTAAGCCAAAAAGTATTTTTTAAAATTTTAAAACCAAATAAAACTATTTTTAAACACTTAAAAACTATTAAAATCAATTAAAACTTAAATTAATTCTAGAAAATAATTGAAAAGCCCTAAAAATATTTGGAAAGTTACAAAATTCCTAATTTAGTGTCTACAATCTAGGAAAAATAAAAAAAGTAGAAAAACAAACTTTTAATTTTTAATAATAAAATAATAATAAAATAATCAAAAAAATTCAAAGTTTATAAAAAAAATCTAAAAAATTACCAAAAATCTAGAATAATGTAACTAAGACAAAAATGCAATTAAAAGTTTCTAAAACCTATTTAATACTTTTATATTAAATTTCAAAGTTGGTAAAAAACCCTAAAATCCTATAAAATAAAAAATAAGACTTTTTGAAAACTTTTTTAGCTGTAAACCTCAAAAATATAATTAAAAACATAAAAACTGTTTTTTCAGATTTTTAAAACTACTTTATCTATTTTTTATTCACTTTCTAAAATATAAACTAAAAATAATCCTAAAAAATTAATTACTTACGGGAAAAATAATATTTTTAAACCAAAAAGTCCTAAAACCTAGTAAAAACCAAAGAAAAATGCTAACTGGTAAAAATCCAAGAAGAATAAGCTGAAAACAGCTTACAAATAAGCTGAAAAGTTTAATAAGCTAAAAACAGATACTCCTTAAATAACTAATGTTGCAAAGAGTTACCAATCAAAGACCCTAGGGCAGATGGTAAACGCGGTTGTGTGTGGGAGGAGTGGCGCAGGTTCGAGTCCTGGCCACGTCCTTTTTGCTCTTTATATTTTTTTTTAAAAACTTTATAACACAAAATCAGTAACTTAACTTAACATTAAAACACACTTTCAACCCAAATTAACCAAGATTAAATCACTAAAATGCCAAAAACGTGCTCAGATTGTTCTAAATAACTGATGAACAAAAATAGATTCTTCACAAGTGAAGAAATAATCAAGAGGACTTGATTTTGGTTTCTTGTTGGTTTTTGATGGACAAAAGGGCACCCCTATACTCAGTTGAGTATAGGGAGTCAACAGCAAACACAAAACAAGCAAGATCAACACAAAAATCAAGCACAAAGATCACCAAATAGTTTCTGATATGGCATACACAAGTCTGGGGGTATTTGCTGGTTTTATAGGTCAAATGGTGAGATTCAAACCCTAAGATTAATGCAAACCAATCAAACAACTAGCATACAAGTTATCACAAACCTCAAATGACCTATCTCCTAACAGATTATCAACTTGATGAACAAATTCAACCCAAATCAATCAAGCAAGGGACTTTTCTGATTTTAAGCTATATGGCCAAATTTTAACATGCAACTTGTTACTTAAAACCTACCAAACTAAAAACTTAGTGCACATATCACATAACCATAACCAAAGAAGTGTGTGAGACAGATTTTAACACAAGATTCTTGTCACAAATCTCAATTAAATAGCTAATCCAAACACTCCTTAAGATTTCAGAAAGTCAAATTTTCAAACAAAATCTTAACTAAATTCAACCAAACTGATTTAAACAACTTATATCATGCAAACAACCAACTAATCCGTGAAATCAAACACTTAAAACAACAAATGAACAACTTGCAGTCAAAATCATACAAATCACACAAATTCAGTAATTTATGAAAACTAAAAAGGGAAACAAGGGACTACCTTGTTGGGCCTACATCCAGGCCCAACCAAGGCTGCTTTGCCTTCTCCAACAGACCCGGGCCTGTGCAGAACTTCTTGGACAAACAATCACAATGGAACCTGCCAAAAAAAATGAACACACAATACCAACTTTCTGATTTTAAGACCTTTTAAAACCAACTTGAACAATCCTAATAACCTTGAACTTGGAACACCTTTTGAAACAAGAAAAATATCAGAAACCTTGGAATCCAATTCCACTTTCACTTCATAGGATCCAAGGGTTTCTGATAATTTTCAAACAAATTTTGAAAACTTTCTGAAAACTGAAACAAACACAAAGTGTTTACACAATTTGAAAAATGGAACTCAGCTAGGCTTTCAACACACACACAACTTTTAATAATTATAAAAAGGAATTAAATTGTTTAAACACAAACACCAAACTTTTATATCATTAAAAAGGAATTACAAATGAGAAAGCCAAAAACTGGAACAACGAAATACAACCCACATACGGGTGTATTTATACTAGTCTATAGAAAATACTAGAACTAAAACCCTAGCCATGGAATGCCCTAAAATGCCCTTGCTGTTTGACGGAATTCTTGGTCAAAAAATGGTATCTTGTGAGCCTTGTACTTGGCCAGCTGTTGGAACTTCATCTTGGACGTTTGTTTGGTCTTGGGGACCAAGGAGTTGATCTCAGACGTTGGATGTGTCCCCTCCTAGGGTTTTGTGGAAAGGGACTTGAGCAGGGAGGGCCAGGGGTGTCACATGGGTTGAGTGGGGTTGATTAGGGATGTAGGTTTTGGTGAGAGTGACCTTAATCATTGATCTGGAAAGGGGGAAATAAAACCCCTTTGTTTTCAGTTTAATTGTACCTGGGAATTGTTAGGGTTTAAGGGTTATTAGGGAGGGTTTAATCCATTTTGGGTAAATAGATTTTTAAATTAAGTGTTTGAGTGGGAAAGTTAAGAGGTTTGACTGGTGGGTTGACCAGGTTTATTTAATAAACCTAGGTTGTGGGCTGGACGGGTTGGGTTGGGTAATGGGTTTGGGTAAATGGGTCAAGCTGAGGTGGAGGGTGACGTGTAAGGAGGGGATAGGTGGGTGGAGTTTTTATGTTTGGGCAGTTTTGGCCCCCAAGGTTTCTTCTTTCTTTCATGTTGTAATAAAACAGCAAAACTTCCATTCCCTTTGTATTTAACTTTGGCAGATTGTCATTTTTGGCACATATTGTTTCCAAACTTAAAACAAGGACCATAAATGCATATTTTTGGATTCTTCAAGGGTAAAACTTGTATAATCTTCAAACATGGAGGACCTTTGTTGACAATCTTGATTTCTTCAAGGACTTATCTTGCCAAGTCTTTAAAAATGAGGGACTAAAGTTGCCAATCTTCAATTCTTCAAGGTTCATTTTGGAAATTCTAGATTTGGGTCCGGTTCACTGTGCGGCTTCGTTTCCCGTGTTCGTTTTTGAATGATTCTTGTGATCTTTTTGTCATTTCCTCAATATCCATACCTAAAATACACAAGCAACAAACCCGAGCATATATTTGGCAGTTTTAATGATATTTTATGCATTTTAAGCCCGATTTGGACGATGAGACTATGTATAAAAGCAGTCTCATCAGGCAACATAACCCGATGAACCGGGTGAAAGCGAGAAAGGTCGAGGTAGGGAAAGTCATGAACAACCCTTTTGAAAAGGCGAGTAAGAAGCATAGCATAGGGAAGGTTTGTTTTGGGCTTTGAAATAGCATAATTTATTCGTCGAGCGATATAGTATGCCAAATTGTACTTGGTTGATGTAAAGATGCAACATAACATATGCACCATACAAGCCGGGATATGATCTCAGTTTCCACCAAGACAAAATACATTCTCCCTAAGGATATTTGCCCATTGGACCATAAAATCCTTAAGATCGCTTGAGAGCACTTCATAGCGATTCACATACCGCACATTAGAATGAAGGCTTCTCACAACATTTCCATCACGCTCTTTCGAAATGATATCAAGGATAAATTCCGGATCAATTTCGGCGTGATCATTTGGAGGTTTGTCGTTGGATTCCAAGAGAGCATCAAGTCTCCATTTGTCCGTGAAACGACAAGTGCCTTCATATGGCACACCAAGAATTTCACCAAAATCTTCGAGAGAGTATTGAATGATTTGATCGTTCAACAAGAATCGAATGAAGATATCGCCATTGTATTCAAACTTAGAGTAGGTGCTAAAGAATTTTAGAAGAAACAAGGGATATATATCTTCTTCTATGTAGAGCAAGCAATTAAACCTCGTATGCTCAAACATAGATTTGATATAGACATAACCCGTTATTCCCTCATCAACAACTCTATCCTCATGGAAATTTCGTGTTGAAAGTGATGAAAAGGAGTTTCAAAGTTGAGTGGATGTAAAGGTTTGGGAAATGTTTGGCATATATTGTCTAGTGAGTTGATGATCCTTTTGGTATTGTGAAGGCATGATTAGTACCTAAATAAACATAAGAAAATATATTTCCAATCACCCATATGAGAGATAAAATAAAAAATCAAAATATGAGAATGTGTTATATCAATTTCTTGACAAACAAAGGATTGAATCCATATCATTCTCATGTTCACAATGTATCTATTGCATTATTAACCAAGAACATATGAACTATGTCGGATCAACAATGGACTAGAACATTAGTTTTTTAAAACAAGGTTTTTAGGTAAGCATTAACGATGCAATTGCCTATTTGTTCATGGGTTCATCTCAATTCCATCTTTTGACCAAAATCATTTAGCCAAAATTCGGATTTGTTCTACAAGTGGGTTTTAGTGAAATCTTAATGAATATGAACCTAAGGAATCATAGTAAAATAACCATGTCAACCCATATTCCTATTAAGGTTCTAATTCAATTTCAATTTTAAAAATCCCCAATTATGAAAGGATGAACCCTAGAACAAAATAGATGAAATTGAAAGAAAATACTTACAATTAATTGATGTTTAATGAAGGATGAGTGAAAATACAACTTGGAATCAATTAATTTGAGTGATTGAAGGTTTTTGAAGCTTCAACAATGGTGGAAAAAGTGGAACCCGACGGCTGTGTGTTTTTGGGAGAGAGAGGTTTTAGTTTGAAAAATATTAAATTAATAAAATTGGCGCCCTGACGAGTTTTACTGCCCACGGTTCCATATCGATAGAGAACCGCGGGTTTGAACCGCCAGAGATAAAGAACCGCCTACAGAGGCAGGTTTTTATCAATGAAATACGCCAAATTTTTGAACACCAATTTTTCTAAAATACTTAAAAATATATCTTAAACCTTTTAGAATATCATTGGATCATCATAACACTAATCAATATGCCTTAATGAAGGATTACGAGTTGAATCGAGATCGAAAAGAACCGAAACGGACAAACGACTACTCGTAGCGAAAAAGCGAAGTGGAGAGAAGTCATGGGAAGTGAATCAAGACTAAGACCAATGCTCAAGGGATCAATGACAATCTTCAAATTGTGGAGACGAAGAGCTTGTGTCATATATAGTGGTTTAAGACGTGCCTTTCCGGCGAAGTGTTAAATGGCTTTGGTAATGAATAAACACAAAGCAAATATTGATGCATAGACTAAGATCACTTTCAATAATAGTCTTAGTCTAAACAAAAATATGAGCAAGTTATTAATTCACTTTCTCTCCCACAAAGGGCCTACTAACCGTATGGGTGAAAACCATGGATATCATGCTTGATACTTTAAGCTACTACTAACTCACTCTACATCACCATAGTGAGTCAAGTATCCAAGCAATGAAGGTTTGAGAGGATAAAAGAAAAGAATCACAAACCACAAAAAAATGTCAAGGAAAGGATGCCAAGAACAAGCACATAGTCAAGTAATGATCAAAAGAATGATCAAAGGGCGTGTGGAAGAACGAAAGCGTACCTTGGCCACAAAGAGCATTCCAATCCATCAAGGAATCAATGCAAAGCCCAACAATGACTATGATAAGTACTAAGTCTTCAAGGACTAGTATCATTCCCACTCATCTTGATATCATCATTCAAAGATGTTAAAGATCAATGAAGATGAGTCTTTTACAAGTGCAAGTAACTCAATCCACAACCAATTAAATGATTGACCTTCATGAGTACCTACACAAAGCAAGATGCAAACTAGTAGATACATTTCAAGAGTAGATCTAAAAGTGCATAAAAGCTACTAATCTAAGAGGGATGCAATATTAACAATTAAACGACCTATTTTCCAAGAAAGAATAGTTTTGACCAAAGAGAAACTTTAGTACAACTTGACCTTCTAATTTGAGGAGACAATGGATAGATCCAAGTTTTAAAGTACAATATACTTCAAAGATCTTGAGTGACCATCGCTCTGATAACAATTGTAGAAACTAGAAGGAGGGTTGAATAGTTTCTCTTCGATTAGTCACCTAATTAAAATTACTTTCAATTAGGTTTGTATCAAAACTATCTTTTACTTGAAGCTTAGTTGCATAATGATTAGGTTCAATTCAAATTCATTAGAAATGGTAATAGGTAAGTGTAATGACAATGAGATAAGTAAAGAGTAAGGAAAGAGATAACCTAATGAGAAGACACCAAGATTTATAGTGGTTCGACAATGAGGCTCTATGCTCGTTTCTACTCCACTCCTCGAGTACACCTACTCGAGATTTCCACTATATCCACAAGCTCCCTTCTTGGCGGAGAAAACCTTACATCGTCGCTTACATTATTTTCCGACACTAAGCTAAATGTCGAGACCTAATCTTTAGCTAGGACCAATCTACACAACGTTGCCTACTTCACAATTTAACGACACAAGGCTAGATGTCGAGTTCTAATCTCAAGGTAGAACCAATCTTCACGACGTTGCCTACTTCACCATTTTATGACACAAGGCTAGATGTCTAGTTCTAATCCAAAGATAGAACCAATCTTCACGACTCTTCACTTTGGAGCTAAGTGAGAACTTCACACAACACAACTACTAATCACTTTCAAGTTTAGTGAGAACTCACAAGACACAACCACATCACTTTATAGTTTAGTGAGAACTACTACACAATCTATTACAACTCAACTAGACATATCCAAGTACACACATGTAGCTTGGATCTACACAACACAAATCCAAGCAAACACATATGCAATGGATGTACACAACAAATCCAAGTATTCACAAATAGCTTGGATGAACACAACTAGTCCAAGTATTCATAAATACAAATAGATCAACATAAAACAAAAAGGCTAACACGATGAACATGACTAATTCATGGATTCATCTTTATCACAACACTAGTGAGTGAGTGATCTTCTCTTTGGACAAGGTAAAGGAGGGATCAAGAGGATAATCATATGTAAACATACTTAACACATTAAGTGATCATTTACTAATGATTATGCTATAGAAAAGAGAAAGAGGGCTGAGAAAAACGTCCAAGAGGGTTGTTGGAAAATGAGATTTGATCCACTATTTATAGGAGACAAAGTGCAACGGCTAGCTGGGCATGGTTCTTTAACTAGCCCAGCGGTTCCATATCGCTAGAGAATCGCCTAGCTATTTAAGGTACCACCCAGTAAACTACGCTCCTTTTTTTGTCTTTTAGTGGGGTAGGAATATCTGAGGTTTTTTAAACCTTCAAAGGATATTCTTGTGGCATATGGAATATGCCATTTTAAAATTTACATTTTCCATTTTAATAAAACATTTTCTTAAAAAGAAAGTTTATTAAAAAATCTTTTGTCATATTAACAAAAGTGAGTTTTAAGGATAATCACTTTGATGATCACTAAGTATGATTAAGAAAAGTTAGTGATATGATTATTACCTTGATGATAGTGTTAGTTAAATAATTCATTTTGTGTTTTACACTAAATGTGTTGTATAGTTTGTTGTGATCAAAACTAAGAAAGATTAGTTAACACTAATAATGTTTTTAGGCATCACTTGCATTAACAATATTGAATCTTGGAAACAACGTAGATGTTGTTGCGAAAATGGCAAAAAAAGCACTGAAGTGGGTGTAGATAAGTTGGTTGGGAAAAAGAAAATGGCAAACACTGAAGTAGGTGTAGATAAGTTGGTTGGGAAAAAGAAAATGGAAAAGGGGAATAGAGATATTCTCAATAGTCAAATAGTCGTTGTAAAACAGAAAGTTGCTACTAAAAGAAAAAAGAAGGTTAGTAATGATGATGTATTGGAGAAAGAACCTCTATCGATTGTTGATGAAAATAAGGATTCTGATGGTAAAAAAAGGGTTACTTTTCCTAATATTAATTCAAGAATATCATCTAACCATTTGAAGTTAGTATTGGAATCTTTAACAAACGCCCAGGTTGAGACTATAAGAGAAATGGGTTTGGGAGAATATTATAATAATTTTGATTACCCTACCATTCCATCAGAGCTTGTGTACTGGGTTACGTTTAACTTTGATTGTGATACGGACACAATACACATGGATGATGGAAGACAAATTAAGGTGAAAAGGGAATTAATTCACGAAATGCTTGGAATACCCATGGGAGAGAAAGAAGTTATTGCTCTTCGAGCTACAACGTTAGAAGACAAAACAACAATCGATTGGAGAGCTACAACTCCATGGGGAGGGGATAAAGCGCCAAGGCCTCATATATCCATAGTTGATGATCATGTTTTTAGTTTGACCGGAACGGGTTGGGAATTCAAAGTTGGATTTTTAGTGGTGTTTATGAATATTGTGGCTGGGGGTAATAAGGATGGCACAATCAATCAAAGATTCTTACCGACCTTAAGAGATATTGAAGATTTTCAAAACTATGATTGGTGTGACTATGCTTTAAAATGCATTCGGTCAGGAGTTAAGATATGGAAAGCAAAACCAGGAGGTTATTTCGGTGCTTCCAAACTTCTTTTGGCGGTACGATTTTTTAATGCTTCTAAACTTCTTAGTATGTTTAATCTTATTTTTGCTGCATCAATACCTTTTTTCACTGCATCATATATAGATAAAACATAACAGTTCTTCCTTATATTAAATGCATCATTTCCTATATTAACTACATCACTTCTTTTTTTTGTAGCTTCTATACTGCAGCTCCACAATCTCACCAACTATAACTGTGGAAAGAACGTCACCTGTTTTCAAAGGATGGAACACCGAGTTGTTAAAAAGAAGAGAGAATGAAGAAATGAATGATATGAAAGGTTTCGGGAAACTTCCAATCTTGGAAGGTTATGAGTTCTTTCCCCCAAGGAGAAGGTTGACAAGACAAAGAAGAAGAAACATATTGGAAATACAAGTCAACCAGACGAGGATCTTATACAATTTAGATCAAAAACAAGTCAGGTAAAAACTAAGTTTCATTTTGCTGCTGTAACATAGTGTGATATGTTTAAATAATTTTAGGTGTTTAGTTTGATGCACCTTAATTTGAGTTATGATGCACCAGGTTTTGGATTTTAGTTCTTTAGTTTGATGCACCAGGTTATTTTAAAGTTGTTACACTAGGTTATTTTGAATGATTATGGCGTTTATTCTATTTGATTTAGCTTAAAACATTAAATTCCTTTGATAATTTTGTGAATCTACAAGCTAAAGGGTTGTTTGGATATGCTTATTAACTGCAATATGCGAGACTTTTGTGACTTAAAAAGTGTAAGACCTTCCTTATTAGCCTTGGGTAGAAGAACTTGGCATTTTATTTATTTAGTATATAGTGAAAATTAGAAGTTGCAAGTTTTCAAGTTTGTTCCCATTTTCTGTCTTAAGCATATAGTTGGTTTGGATCCCTTGTCTTTGTGTTTCTGGTTTTGAATCTTGGACCATCAGTAAGGTGATTAGGTTTGTATAGGTCTAGAGTTGCTAGTATTAAGGTTGGGTAGAAGTTTGTGACATTTAGTTGCCATATAAAGTCACTGTAATAGCATAGTCACCAGCAATGTACACTTTCTGTCCAACTGTATGTACCAGTAAATTTGTGGGCCTTCTTAATTAGAGTTGTTATGTAGCATGTAGGGTGAATTATAGGTTGTATATTATATCGAAAATGTGTATGCAGCAGGTTGTCTTTTAATTTTATTTTTGTTCTTTAGTTTCATGCACCTTAATTTGGGTTATGATGCAGCATGTAGTCACTTGTTAAATATAAGGATGAATTAGGCTAAACATAGTTATTATCCAAATGACCATTAAAACTATTTAAAAACTGCATCATAGTTATTATTCACTTCATCATAATGTATTTTTTTTAAAATCATGCAGGATATGAAAGATTGCTTGAATGACTCACTCTCAAAGATTAAGGAAGTGTTTGAAAGTAACAAACAGAAGGTTAAGATTGCTTTGGAAGAATACCCACACGATGAAGAATTTCAGATGTTTGAGGAAAAAAGTAAATCATTTTTAAAAGACTTGTTAGAAGGTATGTCTGATGGGGCGAATCATAGTACCGAGAATGATGGTGCAACTGAAGCTACTAAGAATGAAGGTGCAACTGCATGTGATTTGAAAAACTCTGATGTGGCGAATAAGAATGCTGATCCTTTGACCGATGTCCATATTGATGGTGGGAAGAACAATGAAGATATCTCGCTTAGTTCAATGGATGAAGGAAATTCTTCCCCAAACTCAACACCAGAAATGATGAGAAGGACAAGGTCAGCAAGCATAAATTGGACAAACTATAAGACCAAGGGGCCAAATTGGACAATATCAATGGAAGGAGCAACAGCATCGCCCACTAAAAATTTGGAAGTGGGGAACAAAGGGCCAACTTGGATAACATCAACGGAAGGAGCAGCAGCATTGGAAGTTGGGAACAAGGCGCCAAAAGCGACAACATCAACCAAAGGAGCAAAAACATCACCTGCTAAAAAATTGGAAGAGGGGAACAAGACGCCAAAATCGACAACATCAACCAAAGGAGCAACATCATCACCCGCTAAAAAATTGGAAGTGGGAAAAAAGAAATCCCCTAAAAGTAAATAAACGCTAACGCTTCTCTTGCTTTTGTACTAATATTTATTATCTAGGATTGTATATTTTGAATTCAACTTTTGAATGTCTGTAATATAACTAGGAAAAAACTTAAAACTTATCTATTATTTTGGGTTTAATGTGAATAGCTAATTATGTTTAATGCTACAATTCGGCCGCCTCATAAGGTTTATTTAACTAGTAATAAACTAAACTATAATGCAATTAGCATTATAGTCTATGATATACTAGTTAAAGAACATATTGCAAACTGGTTTATAAAGTAAATTTCAATCAACTATTTATAAAAAGTTTGATTCTTAATTAACAGATTCTGCAAATCCTGAAATATGTGATGAAATATACAATAAATATGGAGCAATCGTCATTTATGATGATTCATTCCTTGAGTATCAATCGCAAATGCTACTCTTTGATAGTGAGGAAGAAGTGTTTCACGCTGACATGGACATAGAGATGGATACAGAAGGTGGAATGGAAGACAATGAAATGCAAGGAGGAATGGAATCTGATGAAATCATGGGAGCAGATGAAAGTAAAATTACAAACACTCTTTTAATCTTGTCGATTAATTCAACTACATCATCGTGTTTTTGTCATAGTAATGCACTGGAGTTTGGGTTCTCATTTCAATTCATTGCATGACTAGTTAACAAAAACAATATGATGCAGTAAAACTGTATCTATGATGCATTTAAAACAAATTATACTGTTTTTCCAAAAACAAATTGTTTAATTTGATTCTTTTTATCTTGTCTATTAATTTCACTGCATCATTGTGTTTTTAAATTAGTAATGCACTGGATTGTGAACTATCAATAAAGCTTAATGCATGACTAGTTAACAAAATGCTATGATGCAGTAAAGTGTAACTATGATGCAGTAACAACAAGTTATTCTATTTTTTTATAAAAAACTATTGATTATTTTGATTGTTTTAATTACCGGTTCTAAAATATTCAAAGAAGCTAACTTCCCTTCAATTGGAGTTGAAAAAATCAACAGTTTAATAACCGAATTTCCTTCTATCATAGAAGTAAACAAACAACTTTTGGACTACTCAGTTATGAAACTACCTTTGTTAGCTGAAGTAGGAGACAACTTGCCAAAAAGATTCTTAATTAAAGATGCACCAAAATCTCCCCAAATTCAAAAAGTTCAAATTAGTAAACCTTTTCATAGTATGAAATTGAGGTTACCGAAAAACTACACAAGAACTTTGAAAGGAAATACACCATTGAGTGCACAACCTATTGTCAAACAACATGAAAAATATACAGAGATTCCGCTATCAGCTGAAAATCAAACCGAAGCAAAGACTACAAAATTTGATGCTATAAGGGTGAAATTATTGAAAAAGGATTTCGGGAAGTTAGATGCTAAAGGCATCATAGAGGGAGATATGTTATCTGAAATTCAAGTTCTAAGACAAGATCCTGGTAAAAGAGGAAGATCTAACAAGGAACAAGCTAAAGAAACAACTGTGGTAGACAAAAATGTTGGGAAGGAGGTCTCTAAAAAGACACAGGCTAAAAAACAAGTGCTTAAAGATCTTGGTAGAAAGCAAAGTAACACTCAATTGTCCAATGAGAATGAAAAGAAATCTAAGATAGAAAAAGCTAAGTCACTGCCTGTAAAAACAAAAAGGATAGAAGAAAATGAAATATATATGCACGCATCACCAATTAGTTGCATTGCTCCACCGGATGATACTGAAAACGATAAACGAAAAGTAAAGCTGCCTCCTGCTTTAACGTCACCATTTTATCAACAGAAAATCGTATTGGGCCAACCACTATCTGAAGAGGGGAAAAAATAGCAGAATACATATGGGGTAATAACACACCCGAATGGTAAGTTCTAGCATCATATTTTATTTTTAAAGCATCACTATTCATTATTCACTACATCACATATTTATATAACTGCATCACTATTCCTTATGTCACTGCATCACATATTATTGACAGTGCATCATTTCTCAATGTTCTTTGTATGAATTTTCATTATATTCTCTGCATCACATATTTATAAAACTGCATCAATTACTTTTGTCACTGCATCACATATTATTAACAGTGCATCATTTCTCAATGTTCTCTGTATGAATTTTCATTATTATCTCTTGCATCACATATTGTTATCACTGCACCACTTCCTTGCTTTAATGTATCGAATATAGATATACCCATCTGAAAAGTTTATGTTTATATCAAAATGTACAGTGAGATTGTTTACCAGATCATCAAAGGAGTTGGAGTAGAAGGTGTTTTTTTCTTGAGCCTATACCCTGAAATAGAAATTGTGGCACTCATATTAGACATATGGTCTTTTGTATTAAATCATGAGGAACAGCACCGAGACAAGCTTTCGGGCAATGGAAATGTATATTTCCATACGAGAATGCTTGTAAGTAATTCAAATATATAACTTATTTATTTTGGAACTTTAAATTTTGTGATAATTAGTAATCATTTGACATTAACTAAAACAGACTAATCATACTGTTGAGTCAGGGAAGAATGTGCAAGAAAGGATGAAAGTTTTTGATGAAAATATTCATAACGTTTTAACTCAAGCAAAATGGAAGAATTTTCTTGACGTCGACTGGTAAGTATATTTATTATGAGAATTAACTGATTGTATTTGTGAGAATGTTTAGAATAAATTTAAATATTTATAATAAATATATACAGGTATTTTTTTCTTCAGTAAAGATGACGAAAGATACTTCATCAAACCATTTCTATATCATTTGCTTTAATTTGAAGACCGTTGAGATCGACATCATAGACAACATAGATAACGGCATTAATGATATAGAAAATAGATATGATGCTTACCCAATTACCCTCGTAAGTCTCATACTTAATGCATTATTGTGTTATTTTCACTTCATCAAAGTATTTGACTATAGTCTTATATCTCACATATATATGTTTAATTTTAAATAGCGGAAAACCCTTTATAAGTATATAACTGGTTTTATATCATAGTTGATGTTTTATGGTGCTATTTTTACAGTCCTATACCATATGAATAATATTGATAATTTTACTGCATCATACTATTAAAAAACTGCATTACAATGTCATAACTGTTTATTTAAATTTACATAGATTAATTCCTTCACAAATTACCTGGAGAGCCATAAACACCCAAAACACGTTGACATTTTGGTTTCTGAACCTAACATTGTTGATTTTAATTGGAGAATAAAATACAATGCTGTCGATTGCGGGGTATTTGTTATGAGGCATTCGGAAACATATCTTGGTAGAGGAAACTTCTTACAACCATTGAAGAAAGAAGGACCACCTCATAAAACATAACTAAAAATGCTTCGTGCCAAGTACATGACCAAAATCCTTCTGATGGATTTTAACGTCAAAAAAGGGAAGTTGTTAAAGGACGCACAATCATACTTCAGGAAAAAGCCAAAAATTTCAAAGCTTATAACGGATTCTGATGTTAGATTTGATAAAGCTTTGTGGAAGAAATTTAGTGATACCGTAAGCAAGACAATTGATGACTAAGGAGCTGCATCAAATGGTCATCGTCAATAGTCAATTGTCAAATGGTCTGATGTTAGATTTGATAAATGGTCAATTGATGACTAAAGACAATTGAAGTACTTGTTGTTTTTTTAAAACTACTTGTAAACATGAAGATTTTTACACAATTTTATTTAATTGTTAGTGATGTTAACTATTTCTTGAAATTCAATGATTGTTTTTTTAAACATATGAAATTAACAAAAATATATACTTTATCTGTGATGCAAAATTTACTGCATCAAAATGTAAAAAACACTGCATCACAACACTAAAACCAAAAAAATACATAAGAGAATAACTTAAGTTTCATTGTCTTATAATTTTTATGCGTTATTGACTAAAAAATGTCACTATGTAAAAAAGATGAAATCATAACAAATGTAAGTGCATTACCTTTAAAGATGATATTGAAACAAAAAAGTCATAAAAAAGTGACTTAACTAGCGATATCTTTGTATTATAAAAATTCAGTGCATTATTGGGTAAATAATGCCGCAATGTAAAAAGGTGTACTTAAACTGTTATGTAAAAAGTAACTGCATCAATATGAGAAAGTAACTGCATCAATATGCAAAAGTAGCTGAACCAGTATGTAAAAGCAACTACATCAATATGTAAAAGTAGCTGCATCAATATGTAAAAAATAGCTGCATCAAATTGTCATCATCAATTTCGCCTAGGTCTGAGACCAGTTCTTGTCGCCGGCGCCTCCTGAGATGTTTTCTTGATTTTTCTAGATGGTTGCATTATTTCGTTTGTACATGTTCTAGAATTATGACCTTCTTTATTCCCTCATTTACTACATGTCCTCCGCTTGTCACTTGATTTAGTTGCTTCTTTTTCAATCTCAGCTTTTAACTTCCACCTCGTATGAACACCAGATCCTTTATTTGAACTCATGTCTGAATTATTTATAACATTTTAAGTTGAGGTTGGCTCCTTCACACCAAGAATTGCACTAATAATATCTTTCGAGTTAAGTTTTGGAACCGTTTGATCATCGATTTTAGCTTTATTCAACAACTCCATCATTTGCTCTTTATAAATCTTCAACATGCCTATGTCATGAACCAAGCGATCAATCGTAGATTCAAAAATCTCGTACAAATCAAAAACCTCACTTTGCAAAACCGAATCTGACCCACTGACAACTGTCCTAACTGTAGCGTTGAAAGGCTTAGCATCCATTGACCACCTTTTCTTCAAGTATTTCCGAGGAAACTCTTTCACATTGTTCATTCTCAACACGTAAAAATGTGCCTACAAAGAAGACCATATGACTTGTAGTGTTTACAGCTACATTGAACTTCCATTTCAGATTTACAAAACTCCACCTGCATAACAGTTTTTAAAAATATTAAAATTTAAAAACACACTGCATCAGTGCTAAAAACTTACTGCATTATAGTTATAAACAATATAATAAGACATACCTGATAAACAACAAAGTTGTTTTCACCCCTGATTTTGTTCTCAGCTTGCATATCACGAATTGAATATCTCTCACCATTATCAACTTGGGAAACATTTATCGACATGCAATGGGAATAAGAAGCATATATCTCATTTTGAACATCCAAGAATATAGTTCAAGTATAAAGATTACTTGCTTCTTTTTCAATCTGAAGATCAGTTTTGAGTTTAGGATTCTTATATCTTGAATCGTGATCGTTCTTACGCTCAATATACCTCTGGTACTCGATAGCCGTCTCATAATGGCTAAGAAATTCAACAAGTGTCAAATATTTACTTGTCCATTTAGCAAATAAATGGTTCTCGCTTTCGGACCTAGAGGTGGTACGCATGAGGCCTGCCATAAGCACATCACGCAAGTATGACGGGATCCAGCTTTCCCGTAGGTCAAACATATCTTGTAACCATTTGTTATCACCATGTTGGAAATCCTCAATCATACGTTCCCACTCTGCTTCAAATTTAAAAGGCAAAATCTGATCGATCCAAACTATATCACATATACGCCGTTTGAAATTTGTGTTTTTGCAGATTGAAGTCCCCACCTGAAAATTCATAAATTTATAAAACTACTGCATTAAAGTATAAATATAGTGCATTAATATGAAAATTTCCAACTTAATAGATACTTGTACAAAACAACTCTAGCTCTAAAAACATGACTTTAAAAAACTACTACATTACAGTGTAAAGATAGTGCATTAATTTGAAAAAAACAAATCAACAGTAATAGATACTTTAAGAAACCAAAAAATTTTCCATGTTGATCACTGAGTCGCTTAAAACGTGCACGAGAAAGAAAGCCAAAAAAAGGTAAACTAGGACAGTAATGTTTTACAACAGACAAGTGAGAACATACCTTTGTAACTAACTTTTGCATGATATGCCACATACAAAAACGGTGTATAGTATTTGGGAAGTATTCTGGTACTACGATCTTTATAGACGGGTCCTGGTCGGTAATTACAACTTGTGGATCTGTACCAAATGCCTTTTTGAATTGTTCAAGTATCCATTTGTAAGCACCAACCGATTCATCAGAAAGTAAACCCGCAGCAAAGGTTATACAACGGTTGTGATGATTAATGCCGGTAAAAGGGACGAACACCATCTTGTACCTACATTTTAATATACAAAGAAATAAACTAAAATACTAAATAAAGCTGTAAAACACGATTAAATTTTTTGATAGAAAATGAAGATAGAATATACTTGTTAGAACGAAAAGTAGCATCAAATGAGACGATATCACCGAAAACAGCATAGTCCTTAATTGCTTGCTCATCGGCCCAAAATAGACCAACCAATTTATCGTCAACACCTAAAAAAAATTAAATAAGAAACTAATAGAAAATAAAATGGTGTATGAACTGCATCAAAACACAAAAATGAACTGCATTACCTGTTTTGTAATCAACATAGAATCCTGGCGAATGCAACTTTTTGCTCAAAAGTTTCTCAACGGCCATCTGTGCATCACGATCACGAATAAACAAGTTCACTTTCTTCTTCAAATTCTTATAGTCAAACACTGTAGCTCCAATTCGATCAAACCACCACACAACTGTTTCAACAATTTAAACCCCGTAGAAGGACCAAAATTAGCATTAGAAGCCTGAAACAGAAAATTTTGCTTTGTGAATCCCAATTCCCGAGAACTCTTCATGAATATCATATCCTTTTCGGCTACCAGAGGATGGTTGTGTCCTTCTATAAAAATGTATACTTTATAAAGACCTCCTATAATCTTCTTATTACGGATTTTTGCCAAACAACTACATCTACTAGAGCCTCGATTCCTTATATGCTTTACTTCAACATTCTCATCCGTAGTAAAGTCACTAACATCAGATATAACCTCCTTAGGCTTATTAGCAGCATCTTTAGGTTTAGGATTGATACCTTCTTTTGAACATACAAACCACTTCAAACTTGGTGGTTCACCATCTTTAGGTTTGTAATGGCCACCCTTTCTAACATCAAACCCGGCCCTTTTACCATAATCCTTATAGAAATCATAAGCTTGATCAATAGACACAAACTTAGCACCTTCCAAAGGTACAGCGCCAATATCTTTATCTGGAAACCACGTCCTATTTCCATCATCATCACAAAATGACATGAACAATCTCAAAATCTGTATGTTTAAAAACAAATGAATAGTTAATACATCAATGATATAAATTAAGTGCATTCACAGTATAAAACTTCTACACATAACATACTTTAGCCTACACGTAACCTACACATAATCAACAACTATAAAGCCCGTTGGAAACTTTTTTGGAACAGTGGCTTATATCATCAACTATTAAGCCCGTTGCAAGCTCGATTCAAACCCGTTGCAAACCCGCTGCAAGCCCGCTGCAAGCACACTGCAAGCACGCTGCAAGCCCGCTGCAAGCTCGTTTCAAGCTCGTTGCAAGCCCGCTGCAAGTCCTCTTCAAGCCCGCAACAAGCCTGCTGCAAGCTCGTTGCAAGCCCGCTGCAAGCACGCTGCAAGCCCGCTGCAAGCTCCCTGCAAGCCCGCTGCAAGCTTGCTGCAAGCTCGCTGGTAACCATAAACTTGTATAACCTCCTTGATCTACTATTCAAGAAGCAAGTTGGTATTAAACTTGATAAATCCTAAATATGCAACTTACTGTCATCCGGATTCAGCCTCTCGGTTATTAAGTAGAGTAAGGACTGTCTGTCTTAGCTTTTTTGGCCTTATGAGTTGTATAAGCTTAGACATATGGGCTTACTGGGGGAGAGAAAAGGAAGTAAAATTCTTTTTTTTTTTTGTGACTTATCTGGGAGAGCAAAGGCTAAGAGCTTATTTACCAATGTCTTTTTAGCTTATTTTACCAACATAAGCTGAATAGCTAAGAAAACTCCTTAACTTATCAACTTGATAACTACAAACCATAAACTTCTTATAGAATGCAAGCTTAAACCCAGAAACTAAATAAAAACAAATTAAATAATAAGAAACATAAACTTCTTATGGCCTATTAAAGCTTCAACAAGCCTGTGCGACTAAGAAAATTTATGGATAACCCACATATAACCATTATCCTTATTCCTACGTATATGCGGGTAAGAAAATTTGTTATCAGTAGTCTACTCTTAAATCTACTATTCAATCTCCTATTGACAAAAGCATCATTATGTAGCTCTATTCTGCATTCTAGTATTCAGTACAAAATTACAATTCTACTAAATCCTGCTCAACACCTAAGCTACTATCAAAAGTAAATCTAAAAACATTAGGTCAAACATCTTTTTGCATCATTAAGTCGTATATTTCAAAACTGACAACCGGTCCACTAATTCACTATAACAGAATCATAAAAGATAGTGTCACACAAATCAGAATCCTCCACTAAAATCATGTAATTCCAAACTTCATGATTTAAGGTCAAACGTCACTAATCAATAACAGTATATCACACTGAAAGTATCAAAAACATAATAAATCACACAATTCTGAACTTAATAAAAATATCGTTCAATCATAAGTTATAACATTGTCTCATACCATGATATACATATCGAATCACTAGTTATATCATCAAAAACGTCATTAAGCCTAGAGTTGAACAGTGTTTTAAATCAACCAAAATTTCACGAAGCCTAAGAAAACTCTATAAACCTATAGTAGTTCTAACCTAATGAAAACCTAAACTAAAATAATCATGTCTGAGACATCTACTGCATCAATTTGTTTAACTATATGCATCAATTATCAGAAATCTATAAAAATCATAAGAACGCCTAAACATCAGATGTAAACTAATCAAAAGCCTAACTAAACATTATCAACATACACAAAACTAAAAATATAACAAAAAACATGTAAACGAAAAAAAATATACTAAATTAACTGAAAAATTAACATGTTACCCTCATTATCAGCTGCAATCGAATTAGATCGTGATGTAGAACAATTATTACTCGTTGATGTAGAACAATCATCAACGGTTGATGTAGAACAATTGTTATTGATTGTTGTACTAACATACATCTTATTCAATCGGCGGTGAGTGGTTATTAATGGTGGAGAAGCGGTGGTGAGTGGTGGTTAGTGGTGGAGAAGGGGCGGCGATTGGTTGTTAATGGTGGAGAAGCAGCGGGGATTGGTTGTTAGGGTTGTTAGAGTGATCGTTATCGAGGGAAAGAAAGAGACGAATAAAAAAAGAACAAAACAAGAATGAGATGGAATGTGTTTGTCTTGGGTATATATAGCCTAGTGTGTTAAATAACGAAAATACTCCTGGCTATATAAATTAAAACGTCGGTGGGGGTTGGACACGTGGCAGCATAGTAAGCCTTCCTAGACTTTTTATTTTAACAACGCTTCTCATTTTACCCCACCTCTCTCTCTCTCTCTATCTCTCTCTCTCTCTCTCTCTCTCTCTCTCTCTCTCTCTCTCTCTCTATATATATATATATATATATATATATATATATATATATATATATATATATATATATATATATATATATATATATATATATATATATATATATATATATATATATATATATATATATATCAAATCAAATCAAATCAAATCAAAACCCCTTATATAGGAAGGATGGTGAAACAATTCCTTAAATACAAAATTCTATAAAAATGACACATGTAATTCATTAAAATGTTTTCATAAAATGCTTAAAAAATAAAATAGGAATTACAAATGATGCCTTAAATACAAAATTCTATAAAAATATATATAGGAATTACAAATGATGCCTTAAATACAAAATTCTATAAAAATATATAAGGAAAGATGGTGAAACAATGCCTTAAATACAAAATTCTATAAAAATGATTTCCATAAAATGCTTCCAAAATAAAATAAGAATTACAAATGATGACTTAAATACATAATTCTATAAAAATATATATAGGAATTACAAATGATGTTTTAAATACAAAATTCTATAAAATATATATGGAAGGATGGTGAAACAATGCCTTAAATACAAAATTCTATAAAAATGATTCCATAAAATCCTTCAAAAATAAAATAGGAATTACAAATGATGCTATAAATACAAAATTCTATAAAAATATATATAGGAATTATAAATAATGCTTTAAATACAAAATTCTATAAAAATATATAAGGAATGATGGTGAAACAATGCCTTAAATACAAAATTCTATAAAAGAATATTAATTTCAAATAAAATTAATGTAAAATGTTATTCATAACATTAACATTTACAAAATGTATTACCTCATAAAATTCAAAATACATAAAATATTTATACAATATTATTAAAATTCTAAAGAAATTTAATGTCACAAACTTATTCATAACGTTAACGTTTGTAAATTTAATTAACTCATAATAATCTTAAATAAATAAAATATCTAAAACTACGTTATTTTTGTTTATTATGTGTTACATTATTAAAATATCCATGCCATAACTAAATAGGAATTACAAATGATGCCTTAAATACAAATTTCTATTAAAATATATATAGGAATTACAAATGATGCCTTAAATAAAAAATTCTATAAAAATATATACAAAATTTATTACCTCATAAAATTAAAAAATACATAAAATATTTATACAATATTATTAAAAATCTAAAGAAATTTAATGTAACAAACTTATTCATAACGTTAAAGTATACAAATTTAATTAACTCATAATATTCTTAAATAAATAAAATATCTAAAACTACGTTATTTTTGTTTATGATGTGCTACATTATTAAAATATCAATGCCATAACTTAAAAGGAATTACAAATGATGCCTTAAATATAAAATTCTATAAAAATATTTATAGGAATTACAAATGATGCCTTAAATACAAAATTCTATAAAAATATATAAGGAAGGATGGTGAAACAATGCCTTAAATACAAAATTCTATAAAAACGATTTCCATAAAATGCTTTAAAAATAAAATAGGAATTACAAATGATGCCTTAAATACAAAATTCTATAAAAATATATATAGGAATTACAAATGAGTCTTAAATACAAAATTCTATAAAATATATATGGAAGGATAGTGAAACAATGCCTTAAATACAAAAATCTTTAAAAATGATTCCATAAAATGCTTCAAAAATAAAATAGGAATTACAAATGATGCCTTAAATATAAAATTATATAAAAATATATGTAGGAATTATAAATAGTGCTTTACATACAAAATTCTATAAAAATATATAAGGAAGGATGGTGAAACAATGCCTTAAATACAAAATTTTAAAAAATAATATTAATTTCAAAAAAATAATATAAAAATATTATTCATAACATTAACATATACAAAATTTATTACCTCATAAAATTCAAAAATACATAAAATATTTATACAATATTATTAAAATTCTAAAGAAATTTAATGTAATAAACTTATTCATAACATTAACGTATGCAAATTTAATTAACTCTTAATATTCTTAAATAAAAAAAAATATCTAAAACTACGTTATTTTTGTTTATTATGTGCTACATTATTAAAATATCAATGCCATAACTAACACTACATATACTAAACTTCTAATACAAACACACATATATTCAATTTTCATTAAAAAATATATACTTAAAACTAGCCCGTCCACCGGACGGGTCTGAAGGCTAGTATATATATATATATATATATATATATATATATATATATATATATATATATATATATATATATATATATATATATATATATATATATATATATATATATATATATATATATATATATATATATATATATATATATACTAGACGAATACCCGCGCATAGCGGCAGAATTGTCTGGAGACAGATAGTTAACGATACGCTATGTCGAGGTAAGATTAAATTGCAATGCAAAGTCTCATAACATACAACATACGATAATACAACTTTAGAAAAAATTGTCAGACAAGCATGTATCTCTAGTAAAAGCTTGGTTTCACTAAAACCTTCGGTTTCACTAAAACGTTGGTAGCATTTTCCGCTTACATAACAATATCTAAGAAGGTAGTCCATAGCCTTACAACTTTGTTTAGTTGTGCTTCGTGTCTACTTCGGGCGGTAATACTCAGTAGCAAATTATCATCTTTGTGCCCTTTAAATATATACACAAGAATATTCTATCCTAACGCATCATGTCAAATAAATAAGCTTTAAAGGAAGCGATTTCAATGCGCCAAAAGTCACATAAATGTTTGAGTGTTTTAGACGGAATATTGCAACTTGAAGTCGCAATAATTATTGGATACTGTTCCGCAATAAATATAGTATAAGTATAAGAGAGATACAACTTAATCAAATGTCATTGATGACGTCAAAGAATGTGTAACTTTACCCAAACAAAAAAAGGCCTTAGCGGGCTCATTAAAACCATGATCAATTCTATCATATTTGCAAAAATGTGTAATTTTACCCAAACAATAATACAACTCGAATGCAAATGGACTAATAGTTGTTCTGATGATATACAACGAAATATTCAAACTTCATGTCCAAACAAAAAAGAATATATATAAACCAACTTGGATTTAGTAGTTATAGAAATCAGAATTATTGACTTTCTCAATGATAGTTTTGCTTTTTCTATAAGTGAATTTTTGAATAGTCACTTTTACATTTGCCTTCCCTATGCAATTTTGCTTTTTCATTATCTTTGCTACATTATTTTTCTTCTCAATAGCATTTTGCGTTTACCTTGTCTATGCTATTTGCTTTCCCCAAGCATTGTTCCTTCATTTGAATATATTTTTTATTAAACGTGTACAGTAAATATCTATTTTGAGGAATATAAATTGAAGTGAAATACATGATTTTAAAAAATATTTCACGGATGTTAAAAGTGAACAAAACATAAGAAAGAAAGAGATCAAAGCATATAGTACTATGAATTAAGTAAATTTCTCCGACAGACATGTCTACCCTTCCAAAAATTGTTTAGCGGCGGATAATTGACGTAATGACTCATTTTGTTGGAAATGTTTCTTGAAATCCAAAGTGAAGTTTTTTTAAATAAAAATGGAAACGTTCATAACATTCCATGAGTTCTTAACATGTAGATCGATTCATGAATTTGGCTTTATGATAATTTTGAAACTGGACCTCTTTTAATATCCAGAATGAGTCGTATGGTGAAAGCTTTAAGATTTATATTTAAGTTGTAATATTTTTCTTGCTTAGATGAAATGTTGAAAAAATTTAACTTTTAAACAATTGAGATAAATGAGAAAATAATATAATAAATATATTTCTGTATTATGTATTTTTTTATCAGAACAATAATTTTAAATAAAAAGAGTATTTTATACATTTACTTGTTGCATAAAAATAAAAATAAAGAAACACTTCCCAACATCTTCCATCCCTAGAGCCCACAAAAAATATGATACTACTTTTCAAGATATGTGGGTCCATGATCAAAGTCACTTTATAGAAAAGTATCACCAGTTTGATACTCAATTCTTTTTCGAATTTCAAAATATTTAACGTTTTCGCAAAAGCTCAAACTAAGTATTCTTAATTTAATTTTCAAAACGTATAATTTGAATTTGTTGTGAAGTTCGCAATTTGAATTTTTTTTGAAGTTCTCAATTTGAAAATTTTAAACCTACAAAAAAGTTTACGGATGTGACTACTTTAGAGAAAATAAATCAGATTCGAAAAGTTTGAAAACTTTCCAAACTTAAAAGAGAAAAAAACGTTCACATAAGTGACTACTTCAAAATTTTCAAAGGTCAATCTACCAAGATGCCAATATTTTTAAACCATTATCCAACACTTAAAAGGAAAACCATAAACGAATAATAAGTAAGTCACAAGATGAATACGTTTCAAATTGTAAAAATGGTTAAAATTTACAAACTATAAACCAACAAAAAAGTAAAAAAAAATTATATGGTTCAATTTTAGAAACTTTGGATTTTATTATTTGCGAAATTTTTAAAGATTAAAAAAGATGTATTTCAAGTTTTAAATTCCAAAACAAAATTCAAGTTTTCAAAATTTTTAATGTTACATTGTGCTTATTTTGAATAACTCACACACAAAAGAAATTTAAATTCTAAAAAGTGTAAAAGTATCCAAAAATTTCAACCTAACATTTTTCGTAAAAATTGAGACCAACACGATTTTAAGACTTCTTTTTTTTGTTGAAGATAATTTTAAGACTTCACACAGTTTAAAATTTTACAAATCCAAATTAGCCACAAACTTTTCACATAAAATAGTTCAAACCTCAAAAGGTCAAAAGAAGTACTAAAAAAATTTACTAACAGATTTACACAACTCAATTACTGTACAATTTTAAATACGTGTATAAACATTATTACTAATATCAACTTAAAAAAGTATACACAACAGCAAAACAGTCTTTACAACGGCGGCAAACTGTTTCCGGTAGACATTCACGGCGGCAGCCATGTTTCCAGCGAGACTGGTGACAGAAGCAACTTTTCTGACGAAGCATATCTAAAATAAAAACATCCAAAACATACTTCAGGTGAGACAAATCCGTAACCAATTACTCCATTGAGATAAATTAATAGGAAAAGAAAAAAGGCAATAACAACTTTTCCAAGAACAAAGATCTGTAACAAAAGACGCAAAAAAAACTTATAGAAACTCAGTTTTCTTATACTATCAAACTTGTAAACTCAGATTGATAAAAATACCTTCAGGCTATACAGCCCTTATGAAGCAAGATTCTGGCGACATAAAAAATACCTTCAGACAGCTGAAATAA